>OY728121.1:1018112197-1020612197 GCA_963277665.1 Viscum album | reverse complement strand
TCACAAAAGAAACAATAAAAACATTATACATGTAATTTAATGATCTCAATATCTAAATTACCATGAATTATATTTATTTCTACATTTTTTAGGTCTGGATTTTTCAAGATACCAATTTATATGATATTTATTCCCTTTTCATTTGAATATATCTTGTTTTATCCAAATAAATGTGGCATTCCTCAAAAATGAGTTGGATTTTGAAAAACATAGACTTTTATAATATGAAGAATAATTGGGAATCTTATTTTTATCAAGAAAAATAATATACTATTTGGTTTCATTCTTTTATATATCATTTCCTCTTATCTAGAGAATACTTTCCTGACATTCATTGATATTGAATATAGTAAAAAACATTTATAAAATTATAAGGTGGATTAATCTATTATGCATTTTATGAACTCATTCAGGTACTTTGAACGATCCTTCAACTCACGGTTCCACATTAACCTTCCTTTTTGATACATATATATCATTTATAATAAGAGTCTACACCTTGGAACTTGGTTAAAAAATATATTTCTCTCTTTTTATTTTGGATCTTATTTTGCATATGTGTTATTTGATATCTCGGTATGACAATAAAAAATTCTTGAAACTTATTTAATTTATTCATCTTCTCTATAAAAAAACATATCTAAAAATAAATATTGACGGAGACTAATTCTATAGTATTTTATATATTAAATAAAATTAAATGGAAAATTTCATATTCATGAATCCTTTATAGTAGCATCATTTTCTTTTCATCCACATTTATCTAAAAATAAAGAGGAAGAACATAAATCTATAGAAGATATTGGATTTATGTTATATTCAACTAAAAATGGATAATATTAGGTGATTGATATTGGTGATCTGTTATATGAAAATTCAAATTGTGTAAAATATAAATCCAAATATATTAAATTTTATTCACAAAAGTTATCAGAATAATGTCTTATGTGTGATTGATAATTTATGTTTAACCTTCGACCTAAAAGTGTTGATAAGAAGTTTAGTTTAACTTTTTCTTCATAATATACTCTATAAGTGGGGAAATAATTGGTTTCTATCTAAAATAATATTTCAAATAATAATTTGTAGGTGAAATATCTATATAAAAAATTCTTCTACCACTTTCAATGCATCTTTACTATTATAGAATGGTACTAAATAAGTTATCATAGAAAATAGATCAGTATCCCTTATTGAGCCATTATATAATCATGTCATCAGTAAACATATAAGGAAATATATGTTAACATCCACCCAAGGATACTCTGGAACTAATAATTGAGTTCTATAGATTTCAAAGTGAATAGAAAGTCCTCCCTGAGTTTCTTGTATGAGAAATTCCTTGTAATTTCAATTTAAAACACATAAAATTTGTTTTTCTTGAATATAAACACATAATATGTATAATAATCGTCGATAACACCATTTTTATATTGGATGATAATAATATTTATCTCCATTTCATGTTTTAATATTTTTTTACAAATTAGTAAGTAATCAATAACTTTGAGATAAATCATATTCCACAAAATTTTCCTCCCTTTATTTTACTTAGACACAAATGAAAATGATTATAGGAAATCCACCCATTTTTAATGCATAAAATATATATTTTATTGACCATAAATAAATCTTAATTATAGGTGGCTATAATTAAGTACAAATTATTTTTTTAAGTAATAATACTTCTTATATAAAATTCTCATAATCACATAACACTATTTTTCATATGTTTTATAATTTCTCCTCAAATAATTAAAATTTTCACTAAAATATAAAACAGTTTCATTATTTTGGATTAGAACATTACCTATCATAAATCTACTTAATTCACATTCCACTTAAAAATAATCTCCAAAACCAGTTAAGAAAAAAATTTATGCTTAACACAATTTCATATTAATGGATTTAATAGAATAATTTTCTACATTTGACCAATATACTTTCCCATTTTGTAAATACTCTGTGTTTATTTCTAAGATAGTACTTAATCTAGAAATAAATAGATTATAAAATAATTAATAACCTTAAAACTCTTTAATTTATGGTGGATTCTGGAAGTTTCAAGGAGTTAATTTTATCAATATTTTATAATTCTACAATAATTCTTTCCTAGGTCATAACATTTCCCTAAAATACATCCCTAGATGAAATTAATTAATATCTTTTCATCTTTCCATATATTTTTTGTTCTTTTATATTTCCAAAAACCTATCGAGGTTGATCCATATGTATCTCCACCTCCTTCTGTTTCATAATTTTTTTCACAAGTTGCATGAATTCACATTCCATGTTTAACACCCCAAAAGGCCTAACCAGCCACTCAAATAGCAAGCACATTGTTTTAAATGAAATCTTCCATTCATTACCTTTCATTATTCTAATACAATGATATGTAATTTGATAATTATATTTTGAAATGATTTACAATCCCTGTAATTAATTGAGGATTTCATCGAGAATTAGATTAGGAAACCAATATTTGATGCTAATATTGTTGATAATCCTAATATTAATGCAGATTTAATGCATGACATCTTTCTTAAGAATCAATATTACTGGAATAGAACAAGTATTCTCTCAATTATTGATCCTTGGTCCATCAATTTATCAACATTTTCTGAAACATCATTGATTATTTTGGATGGAAATGATATTCACATTTATTAAACTAATGTGCACTAGGTATACGGTATATTTGGTAATAAATGACATTAAAATTTGGAATTATTAATGGGAGATCATCAACAAAAGCACCATAATACTCTTCAGTTAAATATTGGTCCAAATAATGGTGATATATTTTATATTCATAGCCTGAATTTCCCAACATTAACAAGGTAAAATGGTTTTTTATGAATTTCCTTCACTACATAGGAATTATTGATGAAAATAAAATTTTGGATCTTCTGGAATTGGTTTTTCATGAAGGTGTTTGGTATTAATTCAATAAAGTGTGTGTGATATTTTTTTCATTAATTTAAAAGAATAAATATTCATTCTGTCATCATATGTAATTTGTTTATCAAACAACCACATTATCCCTAAAATAAATTCTTAGGACATTTTACAATAGTTTTACCTATGGAGTAAGAGGAAGGAAGATCCACTATTTTGAGACATCAAAAAGAAGTGGTTTTGATGTCGTGTCATAATAGTAATGTTTTTAAGAATCTTATATAAAGATTGAATGTTTCTTAATAATGATGTAATTAAATTAAAGGATATGAATGTAGTTGTAATAATAACTAAACTACCCAGGATTAAATATAATGACACCCACCAAGTGTAAAATTCATGCCACTAACTTTTAGATATGTACCATAAACTTTAGGATAAGGAATTGGCATTATGTTTAATAACATTATTTTATACTTTTTCCTTTTTCATTAATTATTCTAAATTATGATTGTTAATTTACTACTTTTACTCTATTTTTATGTATAATCCTCTTTTACTCTTCTACATCATCTTTAACTTTTAGTTTTTCTTATTTCATTTTGGAAACCCCTAAATTTTTACTTATTATTGTATTTATTTTTTATTTTTTATTTTACATCTACATTAAAATAATATTACTTGTCAATTATCATTTTTTTATACATGTTCTTCCTTTTTCCTTTTACTATTTGGATCCCAGATCCTACTTCAATCTTGGGTCTCTAAGTTTTATATTTTATTATATGCTCTCATCTTATTTATAGTGTCTTCATACCTACAGAGTATTATACTTAGTATTATTCTATAATTTCTCATTTCTATATAATTGACATGGATTTATGCCTCTATATTTTGTATTTCAGCTTTTTATTTTTCTTGTAATTGTATTTCAATTTTTCTTTTAACATCTTCATTAGCTTTTTCTCTTAATTTTTACTATTTTTTACAGTGTATTTTGTATTCAAGATTTTTACTTTAGGATTATACTTTTTCTTTTTTTCCTCACATGTGGATTTTAGAATGTAGTATATCATTTTATTTTTCTTATCATTTCGTTTTTAATTTATTCCATTTGGATCTTAGATTCATTTTTTCTTACTTTAATATTTTATTTTATTTATTTTTCTGACGTGCTTCATTTTCCAAGTTTTGATCATATATATTTTTTGACCATTTTTACTATAAAAATAATTTTTGATCATTTTAACCACATCATACATCATAATTAAATATAGTCTTTTATTACATATCATAAATAAAATGGTGGTTGTTTTTATATGATTTCATAAAAATTTTATGTTGTTTTTTATTTTTTGAACATTTCATGTAGGTTTTTTTACTTTCAAATCAATAAATGAAAACTTTTAATCATTATAAGAAAAATAAATGATAGATTTATGTGTGTTCACTTATAACATGTCAAAAATAAAATAGAGGTCATTATCCATCGATTTCATGACAATCCAAAGTTCCTCATTATATTTCTGGTGGCTCTACTTTATTTTAGTTGAAATTGCAAGTATAATTCCTCCCATACATGTGACTAATACCCTCAATCCTATTAGAAGTGGTATTTGGGGGTCACTTTCAACTTCAATCTCATCCTATGTGGGGTTATATGTGGGTGAGTGTTGTGAAATTTCTATTGGAATGTGAAAATTGGTATCAATATACTAGAAGTTCACTCATTGTAATTTCATTCGTTGGAAATTGGTAATCCGATGTTAGATAACTCAGTGTGTAAATAGTGTCTACAAGATCTGTAATGACCCAAACATGTATCAATGATATTTATACCTTCTTGAAGTAATGTCATAATAAATCACATTAGAATAGACAATTACACATCATGCTTAAATTAAATAATATGTGTCCTTTAAACATAAATTTTCCACTTTTATATTTTGAATTCTGAAAATCTAACATACATGGTTGCGATCAGTTAGATGTTTGGAGTCAAATAAGGAAAAAATATTTTTTTGTGAATAGTAACCTACCCTTATGAATAGTAACCTACCCTTATGAATAGTAATATGACCATTATGAATAGTAAATCTTTGAAAATAATAGTAACCACAGCCATGAATGTATAAATAAAATTTCAGCATCTTATAAGTGACAATATGACCATAGTAAAAGTATAGGTATTTTTGTAAGTCAAAAAAAATAATTATAATTAAATAATTAATTTAAAAAAATATAATTTCCTAAAATGTGTTCATAAAATAATAATTTTATTTCTTCTGGTTTTAAGATAATTTTATAAGGCCTTATGCAATTTTCAAAATCATGATAAAATTAGTTTTAATTTTAAAATTCATTTTTTCATGTAAATTATGAGTTTAATTAAAAATTAAATTAATCATATTTAGAAAATTATTTTTATAAAATGGAGTTAATTTTTCGATTCTATACATCGAAAAATGGTTAAGGTGAATTTTTTGGATTTTTCTGAAATACTGGAATTTTTTATGTGTAGTGAAATACTATAATTTACAATATAAGCTAAATGCATTAATTATAGAGTCATGGATGATGTTATGCTGATGTAAGACCAATTGGTTTGAAATTACATGCTCAAGTTACTTTATATAGTCATTTAATAATCATTATTTCTTGTCTTGTGGGGAAATAATAAAATAATGTATATAGTATTGTGAAAAACCCTCTCCCCTCCACTATAAATACCACCCGTCACACCCTCTTTTATTCACACATCCCAAGCTTCAATCCTTGTCCAAATTCTTCCCAAAGTTTTTCCCTATCCCCTCCCACACGTCCATCATCCCTTGTTCTGATAAAAATTCCAAAACCTATTCCCTATAGAGGCTCTCAAAGAAGATAAATTCAAGAGGTAATTTCTCTATCTTTTCATACAATTTCCTTTCAAATTTCATTTATTTTCTTCTCTTATCCTCACCCTCTCTTATCCAAATTTCATGATAACTCTATTATGATTGATTTAATAGTATTATATCATGTTAATGTAATATTATTCAAGATAAACCACCCTCTCTCTGCTTTTTTTAAATGAAATTGTTTCCTGTGATGTGTTAATTTACCTACATCATGGGTGATACACTTCCATTTTCCTTAAAATACTTCAAGGATGTTAGTGAAACAATTAGATGGTTGAAACCAGATTTTATTATTTATGTTTTAACCCCTTTTATATTCTTTAAACAAATTTTATTCATAAAATTAATTGATAAAACAAAACAAGTTTGTTGTGATCAAAAAACCGCCGAAATTAACCAAAAATGATCATCATTAAATTTTAACCAATGATTCATCCACATTCTATATAACACAATTCATTATAAGAACATTTAAACTCTTATGAGATCATTAATAACATGTAATATCAGTTTTGGATGTTTATAAATGTTCTACATGAACTTCCATTCACATGTGCAAGTGAACTGTTCATGAAAAATAAGAAAAAGAACACTCCCGAACAATGGATTTAGACTCTATAACTCATCCAAAGGCCCAAAAAAAACATAATGAACCCATAATGAACCATATTCATGTATAAAAGGTTATTATATTTATAATTAATTAATATAATGTCATTATACCAAACAATAAATTGAATAAAATGTTAGGATACAAGGTAAGGGGAAATTCTCAAACCCAACCTTATTTCTTCAGGTTCTCCCTCTTTCTCTCCATTTTCAGTATGGTTAATCCTTAAAAATAATTTTTTCATAATTATATTACCTTTTATAGGATATAAATGTTTTTAACTATAATTTATCTCAATCAAGATGTTTTACAAAATAACTCTTCTTTTAAAAACACACTTTTTTCTTCGCACTCAAGGTTGAGGGTTCTTGTATCAAGTATATCATTCAATCATTATTTTGGAAAAAAAATTATGAATATTTTATTATGAGATGAAAAACATTCCTTCACCTGGGTTATTTATGTTCATTATTGATAAATGCTATATGTGTCCTCCATTATAATGAAAATGTAATAATGTGACGGGTGCGCCTGGAATTATATAACGCAATCTGAATGTTTAAATGTGAAAGGTGAAACCAAAATTATTCATTTCTCCAATGCATTTGGTAAAGTGATTTAATATCATGAGTGTTAAATGATTTTTTAAAATTATTCTATCTTTTTTCACAACTATTTGTGGTAGTTAACCACTAAGACATGATGTTTCCTTTTTTATGCATTTCCACATTCCAAGTATTCTCTTAATGTTTCCTCTCATGATTACAATCTTATGACCATGTTATGATGATAATGACTATTCTCATCCCATTTTATTTTGTTTCTTATTCTAATATATACTCTTAGTGGGATTTTAGATCACCCCTTTTTGATGTATATCCTAAGGCAACTACATGTACTATAGAGAGGTCAAGAGCCAATAAGAATCTAGAGGAGTTAAATAAATTTTTTGTGTTGTAAATATTATGTATAGTACTAGTTTTCCCAATACTCTAAACCACTATGTATAGTTTTTTTTATTTTTTTATCACTAAAATGATGTAATTGTATTTTATCAAATGTAGGGTCTGTATAGTTGGTATCAGAGGCAAGGTTTAGTTAATTTGGGAATTAGGATTAGTGAACCCTAGAGAAAACCTATAGTGTGAGACTATGTACTAATATTCACACAAGAATATTTTCATAACATAGGGATCCCACAAGATATTTTTTATGTGTAAATTTCACAAATGAATAAATTATTTTTTCCTGACTTGTTGACTTGTGTTTTGTTCTAACCATTTGTATTTTAGAAAATGGTGGGAACTAAGAGAAACCAGGCCAACAACCCGTACGAGGGCTAATGCAATAATTTCCCGAACAACATCCCCAATGCTTTGGGAGGTGGAGTTAAAAACTTCACGGTGATTCTTACCCAACTATCTAACATTATTAATAATAACCTGAAAAATGAGGAACATCCTCCTTCACCAAAGAGGGATCCACTGGCTATCAAGGGTTTTATGCGGCAATGACCACCGAAATTTAGTGGATCTTCTCATCTAGTAGTTGCAGAACCGTGGGTCAACTCCATATAGAATATCTTTTCTGTGCTTCGCAATTCTGAGACAATGAAGGTGACAATAGTCCTTTATCTCCTAGATGGAGAGGATGATCAATGGTGGGATTTCATTAAGAACACTAATCCAAAAGATGAAATTGTAGAGATGGAATGGGAAAACTTTAAGATCATGTTTATTAACAAGTATTTCACAATAACTCTTCGTAAAAAGATGGAGAGAGAATTCATAGAGTTGAAGAAAAAGGAAGGAGAATATTTCATGAAAAAAAAAGTGAATTTTAGAAGTCTTGAAAGGTATGATTTAGGTTTTATTATCAAAAATGATAGAAAAATTGATAGATTATTTAGTGGATTAAAACCACACCTTCGAAAGGCTCTTTCAATTCTAGACTTTGGGAGTTATGAAGATGTTATTCGATGTACCCTGAAAGTGGATATGGATTTTAGAGAATGGTCTCATGTATATAAAGATAAGAAAAGATATACGGAGTTTTAATCTGAAGGATATAATGATAATGGTGGGAAGAAAACTAAACCACCCACTAGCCAAAAATGTGGGAAGATGCATCATGGGAACAGCCTCAAGGGGACGGGAAATGCATCAAGAGTGGTAAAGAATTCCACCATGCTAAAGAGTTTCCAAAATACATAAAAGTAAAGAAAATGTAGTGGAATAAAGTAGATCACCACCCATGTTCCAATGCTACAACAATAGGGAGTAAGGGAAATATGAAAGTCAGTGCACAAAACCTCGAGTTCTCTAGGGTAATCAGCATCAGTAGCCACCAAAGGAAATGGAACAAGGGGAGGATTATGCCATCACTACTATGTATATGGATAAAGATAATGATTTAATACATGGTACACTTCATATTCACTCAATAATGGGATAAGTATCATTTCATTCTGGTTCTATGCATTCCTTTATAACTTGCATGTTTTCTAGAACAATAGAATCAATCCCTGAAATATTGAAGTATAGATATCTGTAAAAACACATAGTGGTGCAATAATTGTAACCCAAGTGTTTGACTCTTCTCCTATTATCATATGTGGGAATATTATTCCAGAAAATCGCATAATACTTCCCTTTGTGGAATTCAACACTATAATGGTAATGTATTACATCTCATGCACATATCAGCTATCGGGAAAAGGAGATATCTTTTCATATTCCAAACTATCCCATGATCCTCTACAAATTCAATGAATATCATGAATCTACTTTAAAAAATCCTTCAATGGTGTGGGTATTGATTCCATGTGAAGAGGCATGCCTCGCTCAAATGGTTGTGTAAAAGGAAAGTTTCAACCTAGTGTAAATTCCCATTATGAGGGAATATAGTGATGTATTTCCAAAAGAGTTACCCGGGCTCCCCCAGATCATGGGGTAAAGTTATCTATAGAAATCAAACCCGGATCTACTATTATATCAATTTATCCCTATAGGATAGCCCCTATCAAATTCTAGGAGTTAACGAAGAAGATTCAAGAGCATTAGGACAAAGGGTTCATACACACTAGTGCCTCACCTTGGGGTGCACCAATGCATTTGTAAAGAAGAAGGATGAAACAATGCGGTTGTGTATTGATTATCAGGAACTAAAAATGATTACCAAAAATAACTATTATCCTCTTCCAAGTATTGATGACCTATTTGATTAGTTAAGAGGATCTAAATACTTCTCAAAGGTGGATCTTCATTCTGGATATCATCAGCTAAAGGTGAACAATGAAGATATTTAGAAGACTTCCTTATGTATAGGGTATGGGCACTATGAGTTTCTGGTTATGCCCTTAGGACTTACTAATGCCCTACAATCTTCATGTATTTGATGAATAGAATCTTTAGACATTACCTCTTCAAATTTGTGGTATTGTTTATCCATGATATTCTCACCTAATTCAAGAGTAAGGAGGAATATGAAGAACATCTAACACTTGTGTTGGCCACGTTGAGAAAGGATTAGTTGTATGAAAAGTTCAGAAAGTGTGACTTTTAGATAAAGAAAGTCATGTTCTTTGGACATGTGATCACAAGTGAAGGAATTTCTCTGGACCCTTCAAAAAAATTGATTAGGGAATGGATCATACCATCTAGTGTCATAGAAATCCGTATTTTTCTTGGATTATCTAGGTTCTATCGAAATTTTGTGGAAAATTTCTCACGATTTTTAGGCCTGCTAACTATGTTAACAAGGAGATGGGAAAAGTATGTCTGTACGAAATAATGTGAGGGAAGATTCAAGGAGCTAAAGTGAAGGCTGATCACTTTACCTTTACTCACATTACCAAAAAATATGGAGAAAGTTTTGTGATATACAGTTATTCTTCAAAGAAAGTATTGGGTTGTGTAGTCATGAAAAATGACAATCTGATACCCTATACCTCAGATCAATTGATGATCCATGAGAAGAACTACTATATGCATGATCTAGAGATGGAACCCATGATTTTTTCCTTAAAAATCTTGCGGCACTACCTTTGTGGTGAGGCTTCTGAAATATTCACCAACCACAAGATCCTAAGTATATATTCACAAAAAAAGGATCTCAACATGCATAATAGGATTTGGTTAGAGCTAATAAAGGACTACGATTTCTCTATTCACTATTATCCTGGAATGAAAAAAAAGTTAGTTGATTCTATAAGAAAAAAGAACTTGCTACTCTATCCATGTTACGGATTGAGAATGACCCTATCTTCTTGGATATGCAGAGCATGGATTTGGGAATTATAAGGGTAGGGGATGCATCCTACCTTTCCCAAATGATTGTGCAACCATCTATCCAAGTAAATAATAATGAGGAATAAAAGGATGATCTAGAGTTACAAAATAATGTGAATGCAGTAATGGATGGGAAGCTATAAGAGTTCCATATCGATTATGATAGTGTGATTCAGTTTGGAAAGCAGATTTATGTGCCTTCATCACTTAGGATAGAGAAGGAGCTATTGGACAATGCACATTACTCATTATTATTTATCCATCCTAGTAGCACCAAGATATACTGAGATCTTTGAGAACACTTCTAGTGGGATAACATGAAGAAGGATATTGCGGAATATAACTCAAGGTGCTTGGTATGTCATAAAGTTAAAGCAGAGTGACAAAATTTAAAAGGGATGATGCAACCATTCCATATACCCATGTGGAAATGGGAGAATGTCACTATGGACTTCGTCACGGGACTCCTGAAGTCATTGATGAGAAATAATGTGATATGGGTTGTGTTTGACTGACTCACTAATACTGCCCATTTTATCACTATTTGGAAAAATATCTGGCTTAAACATCTTGCAAAGATATATGTAAATGAAGTGGTGAGACTGCATGGTGTTACACTATGGATTATCTCTGATTGTGATCCACGGTTCACATCTAAATTCTAGAGGATTCTACAAAATGATTTGTGTACTGAATTAAATTTTAGCATGGCATATCACCCCAAAATGTATGGCCAATATGAAAGGACTATTCAGACACTTCAAGACATGCTGAGAGCATACTCTTTAGAATTAAAAGGTGGATGGGATCAGAATATCCCATTTATTGAGTTCTCATACAACAATAGCATCTTCTTGAGTATTATGATGGCTCTCTATGAAGCTCTGTATGGAAATATATGTAGAACTCCAACCTATTCAGATGAATTTGGAGAAAGAAAGCTACTTGGACCTGATCTTGTGAAAGATATGACAGAGAAGGTTCAAGTCATCCATAAATATATCAAAGATGCTCAGAGTCGTCAAAAGATCTATTAAGACAACTGTCGAAGGAACTTGGAGTTTTATTTTTAAGATAAAATCTTCCTTCTAATTCACCACGGAAGAGAATCGTGCAGTTTGGAAAGAAATGGAAGTTAAGCCAAAGATACATTGGCCCCTTTGATATCCATGACCGCATAGGAGCCTTGGCCTATTGAATTTCACTTCCACTGAATATGGATCAAGTTCATAATGTCCATCATGTATCACTCCTATGGAATTACATACCAGATCCCTCACATGTACTAAACTCGGAGGCGGTACAACTAGATGATGATATCTCATATAAAGAGAAGCCAGTAAAGATTTTATCTAGGATAGATAAGGTTTTACGAAATAATACAACCCACCTTTTCAAAGTGTTTTTGAGGAACCATAAGTATGAAAAAGAAACTTGGGAACCATAGGATGTGATTAAGGATAATTACTCTCACCTATTTATGTAAAACAGAATTTTGAGGGTGAAATTTTAAAAGGGGGGAAATATAACAATCCAAACTTTTATCAATGCAATTTATCCCTTATTGTAGTAATGTCATAATCAATCACATTCGAAAACACAATGCCACATCGTGCTTAAAGGAAATACTATGTGACCTTTAAATATAAATTTTCCATTTCTTTGTTATGACTTTTAAAAATATGACTTACACGGTAGTGCTCGGTAAGATGTTTGGAGTCCGATAGGAAAAAATTAATTTTTTGTGAATAGCAACCTACTCATATGATTAGTATCCTACCCTTATGAATCGTAATATAAACCTTATGAAGAGTAAATCTTCCAAAAGAATAGTAACCTCACCCATTAATGTACAAATAAAATTTAGGCATCTTATAAGTGACTATATGACCATAGTAAAAATATATGTATTTTTATAAGTCATAAATAATTAATTTAAATTAATTAATTAATTTTATATAACCAAATTTCCAAAAAAATAATAAATAATAAATTTTATGTCTTATAGTTTAAGATAGTTTTATAAGAACATATGTAATTTTTAAAAGCATGATAAAATCAGTTTTAATTTTAAAATAGGTATTTTCATGTAAATTGGGATTTTAATTAAAAATTATATTAATCATATATAGAAAATTAATTTTGAAAAATGGAGTTCATTTTTTTATTCTAAATATCGAAAAATGGTTAGGGTTGATTTTTGGGATTTTTCTGAAATACGTGAATTTTTTATGAATAGTGAAATACTACAGTTTACAAAATAATATAAATTAATTAATTATAGAGCCATGGATGATGTTATGATGATGTAAGCCTAATGGGTATGAACTCATATTCTCGAGTTACTATATTTAGTCATGTAATCATCATTATTTCTTGTCTTTTTGGGAAATAACAAATTAATGAATACAGTATTGTGAAAACCCCTCTCCCCTCCAATATAAATACCACCCCTCACACCCTCATTTCATTACACCTATCAAGCTTCAATACTTGTTTAAATTCTTCTCAAATATCTTCCCTATCCCCTCTCATACTTCCATCAACCATTGTTCTCATAAAAAGACCAAAACCTCTTCCACAAAGAGGCTCTCAAAGAAGAAAAATTCAAGAGGTAATTTCTCTCTCTTTTCTTTCAATTTCGTTTCAAATTTCAATTATTTTCTTCTCCTATACTCATTATATCTTTTCCAAATGTCATGATAAATATAGAATGATTTATATAAAGGTATGATATCATGATAATGTAAAATTATTCATTATACTCCACTCTCCCTCTATTTGTTTTTAAAAATGGAATCATTGCATGTTATGTGTTAATTTACCAACATCGTGGGCGATACACTTCCATTTTCCTTAAACTCCTTCAAGGATGTAGAATAAACCATTAAATTTATGAAAAAATATATTATTATGTATTTTTTTACCCTTTTTATGTTCTGTAAACAACTTTTATTCATAATACGAATTGATAAAACAAAACATTTTTGTTATGATCCAAAAACCGCCCAAATTAACCTAAAACGATTATCATTAAATTTTATCTAATGATTCATACAGATGGATTGTTACATAATAATTTTAAAATAATTTAAAATCCTTTAAAATAATTAATAAAATTTAATATCATTTCTGTATGTCTATTCGTGTTCTACATGAACATTCATTCATGTGTACAGGTGAGTCGTTCATGAAAACTAAGAAAAAGAGCACTCCCAAGCAAAGGATTTAAACTCTATAACTCATCCAACGGAACATAAAAGAAATTAATTAAACCATAATGAATCATATTCATTTATAAAATGTTATTTAATTTCTAATTAATGAATATAATTTCATTATATAGGTCAATAAAGTGAAGAAAACGTTCGGATACAAGGTAAGGGGAAATTCTCGAACCCAACCTTCTTTCTTCATGTTCTCCCCCCTTCACTTCATTATCGGTATGGATACTCCATATAAATCATTATTTAATCATTATATTACATTTTCTATGATATACATGTTATACATAGGAGTTTATGACAAACAAAATTTTTTCCAAAAGAACTCTTCTTTAAAAAAACACACATATTACTTCTCACTCAAGGTTGATGGTTCTTGTATCAAGTATGCCATTCCCTCTTTCTTTTGGGAACCCAAAGTTTATGAATGTGTTCTTATGAGATGAAAACCATTAATTTATATGTTTTATTTATGTTCATTATTGATATATGTTATATGTGGCATGAATTATAATTAAAATTTTATGATGTGATGGGTGCACTCTGAATTATATAGCGCAATATGAATGTTTGAATGTGACGGGTGCGCCCGGAATTATACATCACTCCAATTCATTGGATAAATTAATTTAATATCATGGGTTAAATTGAAATGATGTGTGAACATGATTCTATCTTTTTTCACAACTATATTTGGTAGTTAACCACTAAGACAAGATGTTTCAATTTTTTTTCATTACCACATTCCAGGTCTTATCTTAATGTTTCCTCACACTATTATGATCTTATGCCAATATTATGATGATAATGAATATGATAATCCAATGTTGTTTTATTTCACATTCTTATCTATACTTTTATTGGCCTTTTAGCTCACCCCTTTTTGATGTATATCATCAGATGACAACATGTACTAAGAAGAGGTGACAGGCGTCCAAAATCTCAATTGGGTAAAGGGGTTATCATTTTTCTATACAAAAAATGATGGTTATTGTTTGTTAACCAAGATATATGGTGATAAGGGTTAAATTATTCTTCTAATGATACTAAGTATATAAGTGTATGGGAACTCAATGCTATGTAGACATTTAAAGTAGCAATTTATGAAATGATTAAATAGTAAAGATCAAGTGGAGAATTTATTGTGGTGATCTATGAACTTGTCTAGGTTTCTTATACATAGTAACATTTTTTATAATCACTTATATCTTATGATGAATATAAAGAAGGTTAAAATATTTCTTCAATACACCAAGGACTCATTGACTGAAGCACATTAATCTCTTATGTCCTTTATTGTTTCTTGTATTTCAATTATTCATTGTTTTGTTTCCTTTAATGTGTGTGAGGTTCCAAATGTAATCTTATGTGTGAAGTTGAATTTGTGCAGTGGGTAAGGTTCCATGACTTCATATTTTCGATACACCTAGTCAAGGTATGGAGTATCATAAGTTTAATTTTTATGTGGTTCTCACTACATTGAAATTCCAGTGATCATACTCCAAATGGAGTAAGGATTAAAGTTCTACTGGTCATACAGCATGACCCTCCCAACAATTTCTTATTCTTTAATGTAATTTTAACTAATTTTTACCTCTTATTAATAATTTTAATTATATCTATATTTTTTTATTGTCAATTAATAATTATTTTAATTTTAATATTATTTTTTAAAATTATTATTTTTTGAGATTTTTTATTTTTTATTTCTTATTTTTTATTTCTTATTTTTTATTTTTTATTTCAATTTTAATTGTGATTATTTTTTATTTATTATTATATAATTTTTTTAATTTTTTCATTTTAGTTTCAATTAATTTTTATTTATTATTATTTTTATTGTACTTATTGGCTATTTTCTATTTTATTTTTTATCATAATAATTTTTTATCTGTTATTATACATTTTATTGTTTTTTAATTTTATTTATTATTTTTATTTGTGGTTTTAACTATATGTGTATGTGTGAGTATTGATGTGATTATTTGTTATTTCTAGTTTTAGTGGTAGTTTTCAGTGTAATTTTTTATATGTTATTGTGATTTTTTTTCATTTCATGTTTCCATTTATTATTTTTCATTTTGATTGTAATTGTAAGTGTGCTAGTGTGAGTCTAGATGTGATTATATTTTATTTATAGTTTTAGTTTTAGTTTTAGTTGTATTTATTGATGTGATTCTAAATATGATTGTAATTTTTAATTATAATTTGATGAATTCTATTTATAATTCTAATTTTAATATATAATTATTAATTGATTATTTTATTTTTATGTAAGATTTTAATTATAATAATTATAATTGTAATTGTTTTATATAACAATTTATTTTTTAAAAATATAATTATTTTTTATCAAAATTTCAAATATAATTTTTTGTTCTCAATTTAATTATAAGTTCTCTTTATAATTTTATTTTTAATTTTAGTCATAATTATAATGGTAATTATTCTTTATTTTTTATTTTAATTGTTATTTTTATTTATAATTATAATGTAAATTATTTCTCTTTGGTAATCATAATGGTAATTTTAATAAATTGTTATTTGTTGACATAATTTTAAATGTAATTGAGATTATTTATTGTTAATAATAATAATAATTGTAATTATAATTATTTTTTATTTCAATTGTGATTGTAATTCATAATTATAATTACTAATGATAATTGAAATTGTAATTATTTCTTATTTGTTACTTTAACTTTTTGATATTTTTTGTTGTAATTGTAATGATAATATAAACTTATATTTTATAGTGATTATAATTATAATTTAAAATTTTAGTTATTAATTTTTTTTTTTAAAATTACCCTCTAATTGTAATTATAATTATTTATTATTTTTCTTTATAATTATTTTTTATTTGTAACTAAAATTGTTGTTGTTGTTGTTGTTATTATTTATAATTACTGATATTACTTATATTCTAATTTCAATTGTTATTTTAAATAATTCATTTTTGTACTATATGTATAATTTAAATTTGTAATTTATGTTACTAATTATAACTATAATAATTGATTTTTTATTATTTTATTTTTTATATTATTTTTTTATTGTAATTATAATAATTTATTATTATAAATATAATAAAAAATTGTTTATTGTAATTTTTCATTAGTTATCAATTTCGATGGAAGTTTTACTTGTAATTATAGGGTTTCATAAGAAACACAAATTCATGGGGGACAGTGGACCCAAATATATAATATTGTAATTATGGGTGGTTTGGATTGTTAGAGAAAATATCATTGGAGGTACATGGATCAATGTGTTAGTGGGGTAATTAACCTCCAAGGAGGTTGGATGGATTCCACATCCTATATGGGTTGGAGGGGGAAATGAATCACTCCATTTAAGGGGGTGTGGAAACCTCTCCCATCACAAGTCATTTTTCAAGGTTAGGGTTCCCTAACAATAAAAAAATCATAAAGAACATTGGGCCCAAAACATACAACATATTTAAGGTGAGTGGTATGGGGGTGTAATTTTTTTAATTTATTGATAATTTTTAGGTTTATGGTTCTGATATATTGTTTTTTCTATGTTATTTTTTATTTTATTTTTTATATATTTACAGTTTTTGAATTTTATTTTTTTAATTTGTTCATATTTTTTTATTTTTTTATTTATTTACACTTTGTCTTTATTTTAGTGTTCCAATTTTTGTTTGTGTTTGTGTTTCAATTCACTTTTTATTTTAGGTTCCATTTTTATGTATATATGCATTTATGTATATATATATATATATCTACATATGTATTTATATATGAGTTTTTTTATACTTTTATATTTATATTCTCTTGTTGTTGTGATTTATTTTTAATTTGTTTTTTATGTATTTCAATTTCTATTCCTAATTTAATAAATTTCCCAATTTTAGTTTCAATTTTAGCATGAGATTGGATTTTTGTTTAGGTTTGTGTTTTTGTATTTTTTTTCCTCTTTAGGATTATGTTTTAGTTTTTTTCTATTTTGGTATTTATATTTATAATTGTATGTTTCATTATATTTTATATTTTCCTTATTTTAGTATTTTTTATTTATATTTTTTTAATGCACTTACATTTTTATTTTTATTTATTAAAATGTTCTATATTAGTTTTAATTTCATTCTGTGATTGTATTTTTTTCATTTTGAAATATGTATATGTTTTTATCTCTATATTTGTGGGTATCTTTATCTAAATTTTTTTGTAATTTTTATGTGCATGTGTATGTGGGTTTTACGTTTTCAAAATCTAATAATCCATTGAACCCTAAAGTGTAGTGATTCAAAGGAAGATTAGTCATATCAATTAAGATGGATTTCATAATATGTTTTTTAAATTTGAAAAGAATCATAACATCACAATAGAACATGTAAAATATTGGAAATAATTTCCATAAGAGGGGAAAAGTGTTATCATATTGGTTAAATACAACCTTGAAAGTGAGGGGGAAATGGATCTGTTAGTTTTGGGAATACTAGGTTGTTTAAAAGGTGGAGAGGGTAGAGAATGCGAGTCAGGGGACATTATTGGGTTAGTGTAGCCTCTTTTATCTTGGTAGGAAGTGCATTGGGGCCTTATGAGTACACAATGATACTTATTTATTCTTATTACAATCTATAATTGTATTATTTTTATTCTAAAATACAACAATATCAATTCTCAATTGAGAGTCGAGGTCTTAGGTGTTTAACATTTTTTCTAGCCTTTAATATAACTCTATAAGGGAGGAATGCACTAACAGATCATTCTATGGGATAGAATAATTAAATGATATGGAAACCAACACTGGACAATGTAGGAAAGGAACTTCTCCCCTTTATAGGGAGTCAACCATCACATCCCCTTACTTTAAATTGAGGGATTTTGATTCAGATTTATATGATTATTTTCCTTGTATTAAGATCAATCCTTGAGATTGTCTTTATAAAGACGGACAAATCAAATTTGAGATCTCCCCACTCATATTTTATAAAGAATAAAATCTCTTCAAGAATTTTCTGGTGGAGTAGTTTGGTCGTCATCATCCTTCATCACTATGATTTGATCAGCATGTGAATTTACATGAGGGTCTAGATCACTAATAAGTAATAGGCCTCTTAGATTCTTAGAAAATGTTTATTTAATTAGCTTATGTGGGAGATTTTACTCTAGAATGGTCTCATGTTTCTTGAGACATCAATTCAATGTGTTATTTTATATTGAAATGGTTATGTGATTTATCATTGAATAAGGATCATTCAATGACCATTGTATGTGTTTGGTTTCATAAAATCCCATTTCCATTTATGAATCTCAAAATTTTTATTTTTTTGGTAATTCATTATGGTACTTCGATAATTTTTAATCCCATAATCTATCATAACTAAAACAGATGATTTCGTGGATTTGTATCAAATTTGATATCTTTAACACATTACCTTATCTAATATGGATTATAATCTCAAGATACCTTTGACACATATAACTTATAAACCATAAACTCAATATTGGATACTTTGTTATATGATTTTTCCAAGTGAATTTTTTAGATAGATTCCATAGTTGAACTACTAGTGGATATTTTTATGGAGAGTATCTAGAATTGTATACTCTACCCGATGATCTTGTGTAATTATTTTCATAAGAATATTCAGAACTCATAAACATCATTATAATGAAATTATTTTCCATTGATAAACTGCTTCATAACTAACCCCAAATCACCTCTAAAGTTGATGGTAATTATTTGTAAAGTGGTATAAAATAATGGAAGTGTTTTTTTATTACACAAAAATTGGAGGTGTATATTAAGGGTGATATGTGAGTTGATGGAATGAATATTGCATTCACAAATTTCTATACTCTATATAGTGTGACATATTCAAAAAGTTTGTACTTCATAGTAATGGATATTTCTGCAATGAATGATGGTTATACTAAGTCTCAAACAATATTGAGGTTAAAACATGGTACTACCCATGTTCATCAATCTATATTTGATGATGACTTTTCAAAGTCACTATATTTTAAATCTAGAGGGGATATTCATTTGAAAGTATATGGATAGGGATAATCTCTTGATTCTTTTGAGACAATGTTGGAATGATGTAACTTGTAGGGAGTGGAATTGACTTCATGCATTCCTATTTAGAACCATTTTTACTACCTATAAATTTTAAAGCTTATAAAGAGGAGTACATGGAGGAAAAGGGGTGGAATAAAGTTAAATATAAAAATAATAAGAGTGATTATAAATAATACTATGAAAAATCATAAGAAGGTTTAAGAAAATAATAAAAATATGAATTTGGTGGACTACATAGATATATCCAAGTGGAGGGAAACAATTTTCATGATATAGAAGAATAATATGAAGATATCAAAACTAATCAATTCTTCCAATCATGTTCATGAAATAGGGAAAATGGATTTTTCCTTCTAGTAGTTTCTCTTTTTCCTTAGGAATAAAATTAAACACCATAATGATTAATCAAACCCACCTAAATTGAAGATTACCAAACCAGATACCAACATTTTAATGGACAATAAAGTTGTATTAAAGAAATCTAGGATTCAATCCAAATGATATGGTTTAAAAAATACTAATGGTATAACTTCTTCAAAGGAAATTTTTTTATAATCCTTCATGGAATTAGAATTAAAATAATGTGTAAAAGTTCAGGGATTAGGAAACTAGAATTTTGGGGACTTTAACTTTCTTAAAATTTAGTCATAAAAGATTAAAATTGTTTACAATAATTTTAGAAGGGATTCCAATGGAGAAATATCTAAATCGTAGAAATTGGTTGAAAATTTTATTCCATATGGTAAAAAATTTAGAAAGAGTTTTATCCTCATGGGTTCAACAATGGTTCAAAGAAATGATTTGATTCAAACCTAGATGATATTATTTTATAATTATAGACTGAGGATTTATCCAAGGATAAATATATCATCATTGAGAACATTATTTTTTTATTGAAGATAGTATCTAGAGTATTCCACACCCAAATTGAAATATATATCTTGAAAATATTAGAGTTCCACCTTTGGAAGGTATAGTGTTTAGGTGTGGTGATTATTGAAACTGTTGTGCCGCATTCTATAGTCATATTGGTATAATTAATTGGTGCATATAAAATGAAGATATCTTAACACTGAGTAGAAGAGAGTAATTAAATGCTAACCAAGATTAGTTTCTTTCCCCTGATTTTAAAGAAAATATTGATTTTCAATAAGGTATGGTGAAAATAATCATGAAATCAAAGGACAAGAAGTATGATATATGAAAAAATTCAATAAGTGTGGAAACATGTCATCATATGTGGGGACACACCTTGTAAACTAAGGGGGAATCTAGGTTTCTAGTTCGGGGAATCCTAGGTTGTTTTAAAAGGCGATACGGGATAAAATAGGAGGTATGGATAATATGATTTGGTTAGTGAGATCTCTTTTAGCATGGGAAATAGTTCATTGGGGCCTCCAAATTAAACTACTACAATCTTTTCTACTTCTTGCAGTTTGTAATTCCATTAGTTTTATTCTAAAATACATGCATAAAAATTCTTAATTAGAAGCTGAGGTTTGACTAGTATAACAATTTTTTAATATTATTTTATCATTTTTGTTATATTATATATATATATATATGAAATAGATTAAAAAGAAAACATAACTAATCTTATCCAATTTAGTCCAAACCAGTCCCTCTACTTTTTCTACCCTTTTATTTTGAGGTCGTCCAATTTAGACCAATTGTATAATCTTTGAGTCAGATCAAACCAGTTCACTAAAATAATCTCGGGTCAATCCTAGTCCATTATGATTTATAAAAAATTATATATATGTTTATCAATATTTCTAAATATATTTATTTTTGTATTTATATACATATATGTATTTTTATTTAAATGTGTATTTATATATTTTATATATTTCTATTTCTCCTTTGGTTTTTATGTGTATATTATCTTTTTTTTTGTTTTTTTTTATGTTTTTTATGTGTCATTATCTATCTATTTGTATATTCATATACATCTGTATTTTTATATATATTTGAATATATGTATATGTTTCTGTTTGGGTTTTTATTTTTTTATGTCTGTAAATTTTTTTATATGTGCATTAGTGACTATGTGTGTGCGAACATGTATGTCTATTTTTTTATAACTTAATTCTAACTGCATTTCAATATATTTGTGAATATAACTGCATTCAGTTTGTATTTAGTATTTCAATTTTATTTTTTATCGTAATTGTAATTATAATTTTTATTTTTATTGGTATTTATATATTTATTTTTATTTTTATTTATTTTTTATCTTTATGTTATTATTAGTTTTGTATATATATTTGTATATATATATGTATATACATATGTTTTTATTTTTATTATTTTCTATGTGTTACTATCTATTTGTATTTATATGTATGAATGTTTATGTTTTTCATTTGTATTTTTTTTAATATTTTTATTTTTTAGGATTCTACGTGTGCCTATATATTTTTATTTATTTTTTATTTATAATTATATTTTTAATTAATTTAGCCTTTTATTTTCATTTTTTTATACTTCTAATTCTCCTTATGTTTCTACTCTAAAATCTTTTAATAGTTTTATATTTTTTTATTTGTGTCATGTTTTTTCATTTTTTTATGATTTTATATATTTTACTTCATTTTCTGGTTCCCATTTATATTTATTAATTATATATTTATCTAATTCTTTAATTAGTGGTTTATAGTGATAATGTTAGGTTATTTATCCACTTAATATTCTAGTTTTTAATTATTCTTATTATTATAATGTAATCATGATTCCACTTCCCGGCATCTAAATTATTCTTTTACTTCAAGCTTCTTTACTTTTTATTTTTTTAATTTCTAGAAACTATTTATGAATTCTAGTTTTAATGCTTGAATTTTTGAAATAGTACTTCTAATAATATGCTCATATTTGTAACTTAATTTTCTGATTTTATATTAATCATACATATTTTCACTTAAATCGACTATTACTTCTTCCCCAGCATTGAATTTTACTTCTTTTATGACTCTAGTTTTTAGATTTTTCTTTTAGATTAGATTCAATTAGTACTTTTGGATTATTTCCAACATGATATTCAACTACTAATTTTGGATTAAAAAGTTTTCTTGTTTTGGATTTTGGATTATTTTTTTTTATTTTTATTTTTATTTATTTGTTCATTATTTCAAATTTTATTTCTGAATCATCTTTTGATTTTATCCCACTTTTTTATTTCAACTATTTATTAGCTTAAACATGTATTTTAATTAATTTATAGATTCTAAATTTATAGATTCTAAATTTTAGATTCTTATATTTTTATGTGGATTTTACTTCTTTTGAAATTTATTTTGTTTATACTTGAGTTTATATAATTATATATGTTTTTTCTTCTAAATTTCATTTCTCAAATTAATTCTATTTTTATCTCTTATGAATTCTTCTCTTGGATTATGTGTATTCTTATTGGCTAAACATTCACATCTATCTAAAATTCCTTTTAATGATTTTTATCATATTCTTCTAGCATCTACATTTAACTTTTAATTTTTTATTCATTTTATTCATTTTATTTTTTTTATTTTTTTTTACTTCTTAATTCTTATAATAATTTTCGATTTGGAATTTGAATTTTATCCATTTTATTTAATTCTAGTTTTTCTTTATTTTCCCTCAAATTTTTTTTTCTACTTTTCCATTATTTTTATATTGGGTTTTTTTCTTCTATATTTAGTTCTACTTTTTTTATCTTACTTATCAGTATTCTAAATTTTTCATTTATTCCTACATATAATTTCTTTTTTTCATATATCTTCTATTTTCTATATTATAATTATACTTCAAATTTAGGTTTTTCTTCTTCCCTCTAACGTCATTCTACCTAATTTATTTGACTTATCACTTTTCTTATACTTATATTTTTTTCCTTTTTCTTTTATATTTTATTTTTATTTTTATATCAAAATCATGAATTTTTTCTCCTATTTATAATCCTCTTTTGAGATTCTCATTTTGAGTTTTAGATTTGGGATTATTCTTAACCTTATATTTCAACTTGTGTGCTACATTCATAATTTGATATGACTTATTCATTCTCTTTTTTTCTTCTGGATTATAGTTTTTTTATTTGTACTTTGATTCTAGTTATCTTGATAAATTTAAATAAAATTCTTATACAATTAACTTTTTGACTTCAAATTAATCTTTTATATTTGATTATGTATTATAACCTTAATATTTTTTTCTTAATTCTAATTTTTATTTCATTTTATAACTGTTACTCTTGTTTTTACACTTGTTATTTTTATTATTATTCAATTTTAAATCTCATTGTTGTCTTCTAAAATCTTCTCCATATTTATATATTATATATTTTTATTACTCTTTTTTTGAAACTCCCCCTGCCTCTATTATCACATTCGATCACCACTTTTTAATTTTCACATTTTACCTTTATCTCAGATTGGTTATTTGAATTTTTATTTATGATATATTTTTTTGACTATTAATTTTCATTAAAATTGTTCTATTGTTATTTTTTTACTTCTACCTCTACTTTGTAATATATTTGTGGGTTTCATTTTTTCTTATGATATTTCTTCTTCTGTTTCTAATTTTTTTGATCTCTAATTTAATTCCTGCTTCCACTTACACTTCTCCATTCAAAATTTTCTTATTACGTTTACACTTTCTCTAACTCTAGATTTTGTAACATCGTTTTCACTTAGTTCATCCTATGATAATACATGTTTATATTCCATTTTAGCTGTTTTTTTTAAACTTATTTATCTCTTCTAACTTTTTCCTTATAACTATTATCATTTTCCTCACCAACATAATTTTTTAAAAACCCCTATATCAATTACCATTTCAATTTTTTTCCATGATTTTTTTTTATTTTTTTACTTATATAAGTGCTTCATGTTAGCACCAATGTCCAAATATATAAATGGTGACCCCGAGATAATAGTTTTTTTGAGTTATTGTAGTTTTTTATTTAAATAATTGTTATTTAAATTAATAAAATTTATATATTTTAATGTTTAACAGTATAATGAACAATGGATTTTGAAATAAAAATGTAAATATCTTCAAAATGAAATATCATATGAAAAAATCAGTGTAGTATTGATTAGATTAATATATTTTTTTAAGGAATGAAATTCATAAATTTTTATTTTCATACCCTTAGGAGATGCTTGCATAGAGAGGTGGTTCCCAAATAATTATAGAAAGAAAAGGCAAATCATCTGGGATATGATTACTAGACCTATTAATTTATATTTTGTTTATGAATTTTAATATATGATTTAATATCATAATATAATATTCAATTACATTTTAAATTTTATTTTATTTAAATTTAAATTAATTAAAATTAAATTTAACAAAGTTTATGGGGGAGAGGTGTTGTCTTGGCTTTATACATCAACCACTAAGCTAAGTTTACATGATTGATTCTTGGTTTCACTGATAATGGTGGGATAACTATCATAGCCATTGGAGGATTGTTTCTATTAGACTTCCAAAATAATATATCCTAAATATTTTTTATGAAAACATTAGAAAACGTTTAATAATTATTTTTTACAATTAATTTATAGAATTTAGACCAATCCAACATGCACTAGTGATGGAAAGATAAAAAATACATTTTAAAAGATTTAAATGTATTTAAAAATATTTGGTAAATGTTATAAACTAGAAAAGGACCTTATATTATCCTGAACTCATAAGATAATGATCTCCATTTAATTTATGATATTTAGGAATATATTTCATATCAATATGACATACTGTTTTCTTAGAATGATAAAAATGAATCTTTATGGTTTTAAAAGTCAAAAAAAATTCATCAAAGGTTAAAAAATTGAAAAAGGATTTCAATTTTCATAAAATCATTAAAAAATAATTCCAAATAATTTTATTCTTATATGAACATATGAAACAAAATCATAGTTTGGTTATCTTGGAATAACCAGAAGTTCATTTGTAAAGATTTAGACATCTTTAGAAAAATGATTTATATGGTCAAAACATTATAAAGGATCTTTATTATTGTGAAATCCTTAGTAAATTATCATTTATTAGTTTTTTTATGTGTACGAATAGACCACTCATCAAAATGGTGTTTAGTGTCATTATAATGAAAAATAAGTAACTTCATTATATATAATGGTCTTTTTAAAATGTGCATTAAAGGTTCAATGCCTAAAAAACAACATTATATTGACATGGAATAATAGAAACATGATCATTGTTAATTTTTGACCTGTAAGAAAACACACTTCAATCTGAATTTTTTTCTAGGAAAGGCCAATTGTGTGTTTTTATTGTTTTAATCCAAAAAACATGCACCAAATAATAAAAACGTAGTAAATAACCATACATTGTTATGAAATCATAGAAAAATTACATGTATGAAAAGAAGTATCATCAATCCAACATATGGTGTGGGGTGTATTTTATATTCTAAAAAAATACCATTGGTGATCATCAAAAGAGATCACTAAAGGATAACCCATTTGGATACAAAAAATTTTATTGCTGGCCACTATAGGATTCTATGAGATGTCTTTTAGAAAAAGAGGGAGACAAAAGGAATCAAAAGAAATTGATGCACGACTACAAAAGGATATTCGTGATAGCCTTTTTAGTTGCTTATAGTAATTATTTTAGTAGTGTATATCATATGTTCAACATGTATTACCATAATTCCACTACCACAAACACAACCATATTCAATAAATGGGACCCTTTATACAGCCATAATCATGATGACATTTTATGCACCATACCATTAACACACCTCCATGGAACTGAACTATGCCCTGCATTTGCACCTCCACAATATCCAAGTCCATAGTTTTAACTTACATCAACATGATTTTATAAATTAAAAAAATATTTGAATTCATCCCACTCTAAAAGATACAAATAATTTTTCAAAAAAATTATTATTTGATGATAATCTGAGGTTTTGTTCATTATTTTTTAAATCAACACATTTTTTTAACTTTTAAATATACATAAAAAATTGGCCATTATGGGGAAACCATATCTCTATTTTATGTGAAAAATATTCTGTTATATCAAAAATTAAATAGATATCAATTACATATGATTTCATGATAATATGAGGCCATTTTATCAGTTTTGAGCCTTTGGAACATGTTTATTATTGATTTATAAATCTATTGAAATTTATTTTTTTCTCATCACGTCTATAACATATATCATCTTGAAATGAGTTCTGTTTATAGATGTCAACAATTAATCAATGATTTTTTTCTTTTGATTTCATTACAATCAATGTTCATTTGATAAGATTTAACCATTTGATTTTAAATCAATACAAATAAAAAATTTCATTCCAAGGGAACCATTAGTCAGAATAATGTATGATCAATTCCTATATATATAATTAATTAGAGGTAATTTTATTAAAAAATTTAAAAAATATGTGTTCATTGTCTTTATTATGACCCTTTGATATGAGTTTTTGATTTATTTTTAATCTAATAAAACTACTTTTTTAGTTATTCTGACCACATCACACTTTTGATTAACGTTTAGCCTATTTATACATGTCACAATTTAATCAATGATCATTTTACTATGATTGAATAATAATAATATTTTGTCTTCAAGGTTTTGACCATTTAACATATGTTTTTAATGATTTAAATAAAATAAAACTAATTTTTTATTATTCTAATAATATTTTATATTGGATTAATGGGGAATATATTTTTAAAAGTCACAAATTATTTTATGTTTTTTCAATCACTACATATCACATATAATTTAATATATTTTTTCTTATAGTATCACAATAATATGACGTTATCTTCTTGTTTTGACTATTTGACACATGTTTTTTTACTTTTGAATCCACAAAAAACAATTTTAGTCCTTCTAAGAAAACCGCATGTCAAATTTATGTGTAGTCTATTCTTACTTGTCTCAAATAAAATAGAGGTCATTTCCTTGTGATTTACCCATAATATGAGGTTGTTTTCTAGATTTCGACCATTTGACACATGTTTTTTAAGACATTTAAAACTAATGAAATTGATTTCTTTGTCATTATTACCACAAAACAAATTTAATTATCAATCGATCTATTTATACATGTAAAAAATTAATCAATTCCCATTTTCCATTGATTTCATGATAATCGGATTTCTTTTTTGCAAGATTTTACCCTTTTAACACTCATCTTATTGTCTTTTAAATGAATAAAAACATAGTTTTTATCATTTTAAGAAAACTAAAATTAATAATTTTGTGATATTTATTTTTATATTATAAATTAAGTAGTGGTCATTTTCATGTGATTTCATGACAATCTGATGTCATTTTCTAGGTTTTAAGCATTAGAAACATGTTTTTAAAACTATTAAATATAATATAACTGCTTTATTAATCACTATGACCACACTGTGTAATATATTTTTACTTTTCATAAATAAATCATTTATCATTGTCATATTATTTCGTAAAAATATGTTTTTTTAAAATTTTTTGACCCTTTGACGCACATGTTATAACATTAAAATTAATAAAAATGTACTTTTGTTCATTCCAAGAAAACCACAAGTTAGATTGAAATTTGATTTATTATTAAATGTCACATAATTAAATAGAGTATATTTTCTAAAAATTCTATGAAAATCCAAAGTCATTTCCAATATTTTTACTATATAAATTTTTTTCAATCATTTTTTACTATAAAACTATTTTTTTTATCCTTATAAGATCTTGGTAAATTGAAATGATATGTGGTATAAAACAACATTTTAATTGTCAAATGGTTCTATTTTTTTTATTTAAGAACAATCAGTGTTTCTTTCTTGATCTTAACACATTGAATCATGTTTTAAAATATGGTTCTTTCTTGATCTTAACACCTTTAATCATGTTTTCAAATACTTTTAAGTGTTTTAAAACACTTTTTGGGTTATCTTGAGCCCACTGCAAGTCAAAGTGGAAGTTTTCCTATTTTATGTCTTAAATTATTAGAAAAATAACTTTCCTATAATTACACAATAATCCATGATTTTATTTCTAGGTTTTAACCCTTTCACATGTATTTTATTGTCTTTTAAAATCATGAAACCATAATTATAATCATTCTGGGAAAATCACATGTTAGATTGATATGTGGTCTATTCTAACATTACATAAATTAAATAGAGTTCATTATTCAATAATTTCATCACAATAATAGGTTTTTTTATCATTTATGTTACTTTGAATCATGTTTTTAGGTATTTTATATGTAATAAAACTTCTTTTTTGGTCATTATGACTGAAACACTTGTTGGATTGATGTGAGGTCTATTCATACTTGTCTTAAATTCCTCATCGATAATTATTATAATATTTCAGGATAATTCAATGTTATTCTTCAGTCTTTGATAATTTCCCATGTCATGACCCTCTTCCCCCACTAGTACTCCTCCTAGGATGATAGTGAATAAAGTTATATGACGAAACCTGAAGACCACTTCCAATAGTCCATGTGGTGGTGACTAGAATTAAGGGTATGACATCACAAATATGGGAGGAATTACGCTCAAAATAAAAAAGGACTGTGAGATAAAATAAATATCCAATAACTAACTCTATACCATAATTACAAAATTAAACGTTCCTCTAACCGATAATGCATTTGAATTTCATACCCAATGAAAAATCAAAAAGAAAATGATATAAAAATACTATGTTAGAGACTCCTCAATTACTCCTATCTAAACTAATGATGTCCATAATGGTCTCAAAATCCTATATATAAACCTTCCATATATATATATATATAGTATGATCATAAATGATATACTCAGTTGGATCATACTCAAGTCCTCTCATGAAAATGTGGAAGAAGAATACTAATTCTCTAGATTATAAAAAGTAGAAATAGTGATCACTTAAAATGTTAAATGATCCCCTAGAATCACCATGGATTACTCATCAAAATTTTATAACACATATGTCAATTAATCTAGGTAAAATTATTTATTTTTTACCTTACTTGATACTATTGAAGTATCATGTAAGGGTTGAACCAAAATAGATGGAATATTATATATGCTTGTGACAAAAGTAAGAAACTCTTCAGAAAACATAACGAAGTTATCATGAAATTATTGGTGTGAAAGTAAGCATGAGTAATAAAACATTTTTAATAAATTATTGAAAGATAAAAAAGTAAAAATATGGGAATAAAGAAACAATTATTGATGAGATAGAAAACTTTATTTTTTAATTTTGAAGATATTTTCCTTTATTTATGCTTTGAGAAATTATTTAGAACTAAAGAAATAAGGCTAAGTAAATTGGTTAGTTGGTAAACCTATGTCTAATTCAATTTGATAGTTTCTCAAATAAATAAATCAATCATCCACAAAAATTATGAAATTAGTAAATTATTTTAATCAATTTGGCATTGATCATAATATGCTCTTATCAAATTTTGTTAAAGATTTATTAAATAGTTTTTATTTAATTCTATCAAGGATAAATCTATCTTTTACTGAGTGTTTTCAAAATTTATTACCTAATAATCAATGAGAGATAAAACATATATTAAGAAATAATGAATTAATTATTATATTTTACCATTAAAACTAATTTCACCAAAAACATATCTCGGAATGATTCTTTATTTTACAAAAAAAATATAATATATTACAAACAAGTTATAATAATAGTGATAGAGAGATTAAGGAGTAAGAATATTCTCCGTTGATAAAGTCCATCTCTATATCATGCTTTTGTAAACTAGTTCATGCTTGATTGTATTAATTGGTATGAGTTTTCCTCTCTTCGATCTATTCCACCAAATAATTCCATCACCAAAATATCTCTATTTTTTCCCTTCTACTCCTGATTTCCCTCTATAGTTCTGATTTTATTTTCTATCCCAATAACAATCATACCATTCCTCTTCACATTTATAAATTTTGGAATTTGTCATTATGGTCATCGATATATTTTCACAAAGCTAGGAGAGATCCAATTTACCCTATCTCTCCTTCATGGTAGACCCCTTTAACAAATACTATCACGTTCATATAGAATTAATTGATTTAACTATCCAATATTTAATGTTCTCATCTCACTCTTATTATTATTATGATTCTCTTTCCAAAAATAAATGTTCACATGTCAACAACAGTGGAATTTTTCCTATTTCACTACCTTAAGAAGCTTCCAAACCATACTTTAATTCTCTATAGTTTCACTCTTTAAAAACCATTCTTAGTAACTCTGTTTTGAACAAATATGATCCAAATGATCCTTAGTATTAGCATAAACCATTTTTCAATTCTTTTTCCTGTTGTCATCCATAGAAACAAATATCTAAATACTATATTTATTGCTAAATTTGGTAGGCTATGTAAGAGTTCCCATGTTTGAATGATTCCTAGCTATAATTCTATAAATAAACCCATATAATCAGTATATATCTATTTTACTTCATATTCTTACATTCATTTCATCAAACACCTAGTTCACATCATCCAAAAATCTCAATGTTGTATCTTAGGGAGACACCAAGGTCCCTCCTTTTTTAATAATCTGACCTAAATATGGATTCAATGAAAAAGACTATTCAATCCTGCAATTGGGTTTTCCAAAACATCATTCTCCAACTTAAATAAGATCAAATGGTGTTATAAATTCAATTATGCCACACAATCGAGCACGAGGTCATATGGATTGACCAAAATTATATCCAAACATGGATTTATTTTCATCTAAACTCTATCACGATACAAGTTCATAGGATATATTACACAAAGGTTCTTCAAACACTGGATTCAGGCATAGGTCAAATTTATAAACTAGGCTAGACCATCCTCATTAGGCTCAATCACAATAAATTTGGTATGTCACCAACATCAGGATACACCTATATTGAGTTTATCTTTTACAAAGGTTTTTTTCATAAAACTTCAAATCATAAATAGAATCAAGTATTTTTATCACATTTAGTGAGAAATTCTATATTTTGAGCTTAGGAGTTCATCATCAGAAGCATTTAGTCATCCTCCTCGTCTTTTATTTTGGCCTTCATCCATCATTAGATGAACCTTGGTCCCAAACTAATAAAACATCGGTAGGTTGAAGATGTTAAAAACTATTATCCTAGAATCATAATCGAATAATGTGACTTAATTTTTACTCTTAAAACCATGTTCCTATATTCTCAAAATTATTCAAGAAGCTACTCAAATTTGATCGTCCTATATTGTTTTAGGTTTGAAATTGATCACCTTCATTGAATAAAATATCACTATTTACCCAGCTTGATTCCCATTAGTTTTCCCTTAATAAATCATGGGTTTATCAATCACAAATTATGAGATTCAATCTCAGTTGACCTTAACAAGATAATTATTCTTCTATGACGCAAAAAATCAAAGTTAATTAATGTAAGAGCGCCAAAATTTATCTTATGGTGACTAAAATTTATATTACGCTAAAAATTTAAATTCTCTTATGGGTATTTCTCTTATGGTCAGTGCCAAAAATTATATATAGGGAATTTACATACATAGAGAATATCATCAATTTATTTTTTGTGGATAAAATATAAATTATCTTATAAAAAAGACATCAAATTTATTTTATGTTATTTATCCAAAAAATATCTTATGGGGGAGACTTGTACTTCTCATATGCTGATTCTGATTGATATAAATTCTCTTATATGGCTTTATACTATAATTTCTCATATGTATAAAAGAAATCTTGTCGTGGGATTTGAAAAAATCTATGACAACTCAATACTACCCATAAAAAATTATAAAATCCCTAAAATGAAATAAAATGATTTCCAAAATAAAATTAAATGCTATACAGAAAATCCACAAATTTTCAAAATTAAATGAAATATAAAATTTATTTCATAAAAGTAAATTTAAAATTTTGAAACAAGGAACTTGCACATTAAAAATAAATCATCTAGGCTACTTTAAAAACATATTTCAATTAACTCCTTTAGAACAAAATAATAATATTTCCCGTAATAAATATTAAAAATTAAGACATGGAATGTATGAAATGAAAATTGTAAATCCACGGATAGAAAAAAATCATAAAAATTTATTTTTTCTAAACATAATTTCACAATAATATAGTTGAAAATAAGTTCTTAAGATACATAAAAAATTAAAACATATAACCCAGAACATTTAAAACAAAAAATTTACCAATATTTAACCAACTATTTAATGAATTAAATATTCCATCACAAAATGATAATATGTAAAATATTAATAAATTGATCACTTTTCAGTCACACATTCATTAAAATTTCATTATAATGAATTGGAAAAAATGTATTAAAATGGAGCCACATCAATAAAATCCAAGTATAAGAATATGATAAATATAAGTATAGAAAGGAACATCATAATGACTACCTCATTAGTTTTTCACTCTAATAAACCAACTTCAAACATCCTAATGATAGTAATCCCTTTCATAGTCGAATCATTACATAAAATTTATCTCAAAATATATCTAATAAGTAGGATCTTCTCAATCATACTCTACAAAAACTCTAAGCCAAGAACAATTGTTTCCTTAACATTGATCGAACACGTCGGTGATTGAAATAGTCTCCCACACAATTCCCCTAAAAGATCCGTGATGAAATAATAGTGATAACTAATTTTATAAGAAAATTATTCCAAGATAATGTGCATCACACATGATCCTATAAAATCTAGGATGCAATATAGTGACATATCCTTCTTCATCTGGACAGTTTTCTTGGTCTTACAATCCTTCTAGGGGTGGAAAGCAGTGTAAAGGTGTAATTGGGATCCAAAGAATGTTGTTATCATTTCCATAATCTAAAGGAAAAATGATCTCAATATGATATTCTTTTCTTGGTAACTCCATTAATATATATAACATCACTCACATATTTTTTTCCAAATCATTCATCAAAATTGAATCCCTTAATGCCAAGAAATGAGACATTTTTTCAGTCGGTCCAGAACCAGAAAAATTGAATCAAAACTTCCTTAAAAAAAGAAAAATATAAGGAAATCAATTGAAATTTACTCTTATTTCAATACAAGGATATAAATGGGGTGCAGTAATCCTCTTGAAACCCAATGTTCAGCCTTTAACTACTAGCAGACCAAATATTGAACCACAAACTTATATATGGACCACATCATCCCTGACTAAGGGAATTGTCTCTACAAGACAAGATACATCTTAAATACACCCATATGTACTGTTAAAGTAGATTTATGGATCTCCTGATGAACCTTCCCTCACATTTCCAACATAACATATAGCCTTCCCTATAATAACATCAAATTTTCACAATCATTTAACCATATTTCTGGTAAATCACCATGAAGAACACGGTCCCACACCACCTATACCTCCAAGTACTTCCACTGAGACTCCTATATCTATAGTAAATAGGATTTTTTCACTATCAACTGAAATAAAAAGAACTCTACCACTATTATCTACCACATCTAGATGCATCACTGCTGGTTCTTATATTGCTCTACAAATATCTCTATATTCCTAAGAAACTTCCCCCTACAACTTTATTCTCGGAAAACCAACTACAACATATAATTTCCTCAGGTTGTAAGAGATCTCAAAATCATAGTATTAAAAAAACTCTATCATCTTTTTTTTCATAAGTTTATATCACAATAACATAAATCGTATTTAAAACTTGTATGGAATGTTATGACCACAAATCAGTCACTGATGGGTAATGTCACCACGACCTGAGGGAAAATACCACTATCACTAACTCTAGATCATGGGAGACATAATAATTCTCATGTGGATGTAACTACTTAGACCCATAATATATCACTTCCCACTACTGCATCAATACACATCTTAATCCTTGATGGGACACATCACTAAAAACATTGAATATCACACCCTCTTCAATAAATAGAAGAACTGAGGCACTGATCAACTTCTTCTATAATATTTCAAAAAACCACAGGACACTAATCAGTTTAAATAAAAGCCTCATATTTCTTGGTCAATGATGTTTGTAGGTATACAACCCTAGATAAATCAAAAAAAACCCCCTGATAATATATTACATAATTCTCTATTTGACTGGTAAGTGAAAATATGTATTAGAGATTTGAATGAAAACTACTAGAGGGATGGAATAGAGAGAGATATCACAAAGTTTGTATCTCATTTCTTTGTATGTTAGAAAGTTAATGGTGAAAGTAAAAAATTATAAGGACATTTTTCATCAAATACCATACCTAAATAGAAATGGGAAAACATCAACATGGATTTTTTGATTGAACTCCCAAAAATTTCTAAAGTACACAATGTTATATGGGTGGTATTTGATTGCCTCATTAATTCCGCACACTTGATCACTATGAGAGAAACTGAATCTCTGTATCATCTTTATAGGATATACATTAAGGAAGTGTTAAGGTTGAATGGAGTACCTCTTTCCATTATGTCTGATCGGTATTCAAGGTTCACCAAAATGTTCTGGTGAAGTATTCAGTAATCACTTTATATATAGTTGAGTTTCATCATTGTGTATCATCCTCAAAGATCTATTCAATCTTAAATAATAATTCAAACCCCATAGGTAATTTTGAGATCTTTTTCATTGGATATAATATGTGGTTGAAATCAACACATTACTCTAGCTGAGTTTTATTACAACAACACATTTCACTCAAGTATTCATATGGCTCCTTATGAATCCCTCCATGGAATGAAATTTAGAGCTTGAACGTGTTGTAATGAAGTTGGAGAAAGAATGTTATTGGGACCATAGATATATTAAGATATGGAAGATAAGGATAGATCCTTTCAGCAACACATCAAGGAAACTCATAGTTGGAAGAAAATATATGTTGATAATTTTCAATAAGTTCTATAAGTAGAAGTTGGTGAAATCTTGTTTCTAAGAATTTCTCCATGGAATAAGGTTATGATAATCAGGAAGAAAGGGAAACTGAGCCCAAGGCATGTTAGTACCTTCAAAATTATTAATTGTATCAAGACGATAGTCTATCACTTGGAGCTTCCACCAAACCTCGATCAAGTCTATGATGTGTTCCATGTATCTCTCCTAAGGAAGTATGTACCAGACCCTTCACATGTACTAAACTCTAAGTCCATATCAATGGACCATAATATTTCTTATGAGGAACAACTAATGGAGATTATGGATTGTATATAGAATGTTATATGAAACAAGAACACTCACCCAAAAAAGGTTTTGTGCTGAAATCCCCAATTTTTGGAAGCTATATGGGAACATGAGGATATGATAAGGCATAAGTATCCTCATTTTTTTGTATTAGAATAATAAATTTTGAGTGAAAAAAAAAAATTTAGGGGGGTAGAATGTAACACCCCGAGTTTTATGAATTATTATTTTTAAAATAAATTAAATTTCCTTGATGGCATGTGTAACACAAAAAAGCTAAGTTAATCTTGTATTATACACAATGCCAATTTAATCTTGAACTGCATGTAACACTGGCATAGCTTGTGGTTCACGCAATAAGGATTTTTAAGAAAACCTCGATATATTATTAATATTGTTATCTAAACATGATGGTTATAACATAGTCATTAAAATTTGAAATTGGATTAGTAATGAATAATTTTTAAATGTTACATTTTATGGTTTTAAATAGAGAAAAATTATTTTTAATAAAATACATATTTTTTATTAAAGTCTTTATATGTTTCAAAAATATTATTTTATAAAGAAATGATTTGATATATTTTTATTAAAAAATGTAAATTATTTTTTGAAATTTTTAGAAATTTATTTAATAAAAAACTATTTTTGAATTTATAATCTAAAAATTATCCTGGGGTTAATTTTAGAGATTTTTTTAAAAGTTTAATTTTTTTCAATAGTGAAAAATTTGTAATTTTAATTCAAAACATCCTATTTGTATAATTTACTTACAAATTTAAATTAAATTTTAAATTCTATTTAAAGAATAATTTGGTAAATTATATATATATATATTAATCTAATATAGGTCTTTGGAATCAATTTAATATTGAAAATAGATATAAAAACATTGAAAATATTTTATCATTTTCTCTTAAAACCCGCTTTCTTATCACATATATGGAATTAATTTCAAATTAATTTTTTCCACTTATATAAATTTGGTAGAACAAATTTATGTGCATATTTTTAATTAGATAATAATGATTTTTTTATTTTTTTTTCAATGATAAAACCAATATATTTAAATGTTTTATTAAAATAATAGGTATTTTGAATTATGGAATGAAAATGGTCTAAATTGTGAAAAGTGCATAATTATGGATTTTTAACAGATTTTGACATCAAGGATATTTTTGTCGTTTCTTAAAAAATTTAATTCCAAATTGAGTGATTCCTTTCTGTTAGAATCCTGATTTATTTCCTTTAACTTTTTCTTCTAGAGAAGGGGCTGATTTGGGAATCTAAAGGCCTTAAAAATCAATAATGTTGATGATTTTTTAGACGGATAATATGGACCCCACCACCATAACGGAACCACATATCAGCCTATACACCTTCAATTGAGGTCATTCCACTTGGGATATAATGAGGACACATAGGATATTATCTAAAATCAATTTGAGGAAGTTTTTAAGTCATTAAGGTTGTCATTGGATGTTATAATTTTGAAGGAAGCTTCTTGGAACCTTTGTCCATAAAAAACCTTCAATTAAAAAATCATAACCCCTACATTATTTTACCAAATGAGCTGAAATTTTTAGAGGAGACAAACAGGATCATGGGAAAAAAATTATGAAGGGTCTAGTGCATCATTTGTCTATTTATTAGGGAAACAATGTACAACATTTCAAATGAATAATTCTGCCTATAAAAGGAGGCACTCGCCTCCTTCCCAAATCATCAGCTCGGAGCTCACAACCAAGGAGGGATCCAACCTTGGAACAGGTCGCACAACAACCTCTATTTTTCCCCCTCATTTCTTCTTTTTATTTTATTTTCATTTTATTTTTATCTTATTTTTCAATTTTAATATTAATTTTAGTTTTATTAATCCATGCATTTGTGTTTTTCCATCCACCCCACAATTCTTTTTCTAAATTCTCTAATTATTATAATTAGTATTTTTATCATTATTATTAGTATTAATATTAGTAAAAATATTATAATTAATATTATTATTATTATAATTATCATTATCATTATTATAATTATCAGATTCTTATTTTAAAACACTTTTATTTTCTCCCTCTCCTTTTCAAAAACTATTTTTTAATTATAATAATAGTAATATTAATTATTATTATTATTATTATTTTAAGAATAATTATAAATTATTTATTCTTCCTCTCTCCCTCTCTACTCTCTCTCTCACTCACTCACTCTATTCTATCCACAATTGTGATCTATTAATATCAGAAATGATAGGCTGACCCCATGGCTTGGGTCGGCGAGAGGTCAAGGTGTTCTTGAATTTCCCATAAAATTTATTCTAAATTTGTGATAGACTTGAGTAGTATGCATGGGTGAGGAGAATTTCCCTAATTAGGTGCTGGTTCCCAATGGCATGTGACTCAAGCTATTTATATTCTAGAAAACAATAGTGATTCAAACATGGGATTTCATGTTTGAGTTATCAAACTAGGATCAAACATATACAGGAGAATAATGATTGAATCCCTCACTAAACCCCAAAACTAAGTACTTTATTCATAACATCATTTTGTTTAGACTTGAATCTTAGTATAAATATAGAATTATTATTTTATATTTCATTGTTTTTAATAATAAAGAACAATAAAAAAAGATATTTTAGGTGATATAGAAGAATTAAATGAGTCAAACTGAAAGTCTCCTCAAGAGAGACGACCCTAGAAAACCACTTTACTACATTAAGAAAAATATAATTTCTTTTACCCACACCCCGTGATAGGTGTGCCCCAAAACTGGTGTAGTTTCCAAGGATCTAATCAGTTATTCATTTAATTTTTCTATTTTCTCATCTTAGATAGATTTCATTTCTTTTTATAAAATAAAACAAAACAAAAAAAATTCTTTCCATGATGAATTTAAATGATTATTATTCTTCTTGGACTAACAATTACTCATAGGTGTAACAACAATAAGAAGAAGATGAATATTTTAGAAGAGCTCGGGTGAATGAACATAGAGAAAGAATTTAGAAATTGATGAGAAAATCTGTAATAGTATTTGATTATGTTCATGAATTCATGGAGAAACCCAACCCTGATCCAGAACAAGAACATGAGGTGGAAAAGTAGGAAAACGTACCTACTATTCTATAAGTTGTAGATCAACAAAGATTAGAAAAAATATTGATTAAATGTGAAGAACTTATAGATCTCACCATACAATAGAAAGAAGAAGCACTAGCACCATTGAAGGAATACATCACCCAAGAGGTGGAATTTGATGTTATGATGGAGGAGCCTGACTACCTACCTCCATACTCAGACATTGTTCTCCCATAGGCACTTACCACTAAGGCATTGATGGAATCTCAACCAAGCTAGGGATTTAATCACTTATCATACTCTATCTCTTCCAATTTTATTAAAATAGAATTATACATCACTCCCTATTGTTTTCATTTTATAGATTCAGACAATATTTTCTATGCCTTGGAGGAAGATGAAGAAGCTAGATATACACCTGCTGAGGAACATATGGATCTCCATGGACTTGTTGAATATTTTCTCAAGGAATTTCATGAGGAGATTGTAATGTCCCAGTTCCAGAAGCCGCCCAGAGGTGCCCCATACGCGGTTGGTCGCATGCCCTCGAGTGCATTACCCTGAATTCCAAAGGCTGCCGACTAGCAGTGAGGGCCTTGGGTGTGATAGTGGGGAAACTATTCCCTCATTGGCAGAGTAACACAACAGAATTAAATCATATATACAATAGAAGAAGCAGTAATTTTAACACCCAAGAATTTTATGTTATATAAATCACCAAAGGAATCTTTTTCTACACAACACTTTCTTGGCTTGCTTTACACGAAATCGCGACCTTCCTCGATAGCTTGCGTCGTACGAAATACCGAGTTTCACTAAACAATGATATGCTATTAAAATATTATTAAAACTAGCCGTTATGAATAGTAATAACCACTTTATGAAATTTTATAAATTTTATTTTTTAAAATGGACTTCATTTTTGGATTCGGAATATCGAAATTAGCCTAGGGTGAAATTTTGGTATTTTTCTGAAAACTTTCAATTTTTGATGAATAGTGAAACCACTAAGTGATAGTTAAAAACTGAATTTGTCATAAAACTTAATTTTACCGCTTCTGTGAGTGGAATTTCAAAAATCCGAGAGATACGGTTGATGTCAGTAAGTAAAATGTGGTTCAATGAGATGAAAATAATTTTTTGGTGAATAGTAACTTTTTACTTTTTTTACCACGGTTAAAAGTAAATAGGGTAATTAAGGGTAAATATGATATTATTATTACCCTAAAACATGTCCTAATTCTATTGGATAAGTGTAATTAGACCAAAAACAAACTTAGGAATAAAATATGACCATTTAGGCCCACTTGGATTAGATTAGGACATTTATTATTAATTTATTTAAAGAAGGGTTAAAATAGTTAAAACCAAAGTTTAATAAGTAAATAATTTTTAATATGGGGATATACATAAGATAAATTCGACTATAAATATTCATTAGAAATCTAAAACGATTTCCTACATAATGGTACTTTATTTGTAATTTTTAGACATTAAATAATTTAATTTATTTATGACACAATGATGATGCAGTAATTATCTTATTAATGAAATATTGACATAATTGATGTTATAAACACCAAAATAAATGTAATTTAAGAATTTTTATGAATCCCACTAATTTTATATGTTAATATGACATGTTATTATTGATTTAATTAACTTTGTTCGAACTAATAATTCTGTTATGAGTTTCACAAAAATGAATTACTAAATAGTGTCAAAATTGACATAAAATAGTTTTTAAAACAAATATTATATTATTAATTGTTATTTTATTCCTAAAAATCTAAGGTTCGGCCAAATGACTTAGATAATGTTATATATATTAATAATAAACAACTTCGGGTCCGTTTGGCTGCTTATAGTAAGTTTATTAACCTTATAGTGTAAGAACACAAGAAGACACGATAAAAGTAAAATTATTTAACTTAATGTTAAATCTAAATGATAAGGTTATAATAGGAACCTAAACTTGTCTAAATTATATTGGATGAGAGGATTTCTACCCATCCCCACCTTATCTTAGAAATATATCAATTTGGATCTATTTAAAACTGAACAAGACTTTATAATAAAATAATATTTTTAGTTTTCCCAAAGGTGCCCCTCTCCTCCCTTATAAAAGGGCACCTCCTCCCCCTCTTCCTCACACCACATTGAGCCTTCAAGCTCGGCCAACCCCTGCCACTTTCTCCTCTCCACTTACCTAGATACATCCTAGAGGTTATGGTCTTCCTAAAAGACCAATTTTAGTTCCCTAAAAGAAGGTCTCAAAGAAGCACTTCAAAGAAGAGGTAATGTCCGTTACCGATTCTTTCATCTTTATTTCTTCTTCCACTTCTTCTTCTTTAGTTGTTTAATTATTAAGTAATAACATTAGTATCACTCATATACTGATATGTTATTATAAGTATGAAACAACCCTATTTCACCATCTATCCATCCTACAGAAAAAGAAATCACCACGCGTGCGTACGTACGGAATATCGTCTCCACGTCGTGGTGTAATCTATTTTCCACCACCACCTTACTTGGATGGGTATAATGGTGTAAATAATGACTATATATGCCTATTATAAAGTGATTTTGATTCTGAAATAGTATACATACACTCCAATACAATTCCACAATCATAGGAACGATATCATCACTCGTGTGTACGTACAGAATACTGTCTCCACGATGTGACGTGACTCGTTCTACATGATCTTCATTTCATAATGATTATATAAATTAATTTAATGAATGAATATGTTATATATTACACTAATACCATTCTGGAAATGATCTATATATAACCTAAATAGAAGAATAAGAATTTATTCGACAAAACACGCATAAGAACAAAAAGTTATAAACACCCGAATAACAAGTAGCAATGAAATATTACTACTAAGAAGCTAAGAATATGTCTATATATGATATCATAAAAATAAGTATGATTCTGGAATAAGTCAATAACATTATTTAAATCATTATACAGGAGGTTCGGACACTTACAAAGAAATTTGGACCTAAGGTAAGGGAATATATCACAATCTCATTTTATCCGAGATTTTTTATACTTTGGTATTTACTGGGGTGTATTTTATCATCCACATCCATGTTTCCTCAATATGTAATATTATTTCCATCCATTTACAATTGTTTAAATCCAATTTTACCCTTTGGTGAGTTTTTAGTAAAAGATATGAAAGGAATCTTTTTTCATTTTTCGTAAGAGGTACTTTTTGACTTTTCCGACAAAAGTATGAGAAGAATGTTTTTTTAACTTATACGGAATGAATGGATTTTTAAAACATTATTTCCAAGAAGCTTCCATTACAAGTTTTCAAGTTTATTTTTAATCATCTTCTTTTAGTTTAAAATTGTATGACATTTTAAGAAAGGAAAATGTTTTTGAAGTAGAAAGGATATTTTCCTCAAGAATGGAGTTCAAGTGTTTTATCAAAATTATTTTCCATCTAAGATAATAAAGGGTTCTGTTTTATCCCTATTATTACATTGATTTGATTATGTTGTGATGCAATTATTTTTATGAATTCCTTTATCTTATATGAATTGTTTTATGATGTCATGATGTTTAAGAATCCCATTTTTATTACATGGGTTATGCAATGATGTATGAACTATGATTTTGTGGCACACATAAGAATGGTATCATTATGAGATGGGTGGGACCTATATCTCCCTCCAATGCATTGGGTAAATATTTTATATCTCATGAGATAGACATGGCTAGAACGGTAGGTTGTACCGGTTCAGCGAAACAGGACTGAAATGAGGGTGACTCGGTTCAGAAAGGGACTTTGTCCACTAAGATAGTCTTGGCAATGAGTCTTGAATAACAAGAAATGATTTTCTATGATTATGTGTGTACGCCACAAAGTTTCATGTTTTAAGTTATGATTATTTTGATTACATTTCACTGCCATGATTTATCCCATGTTATGAAATTATGATCTCTTTTGCAGGTTAAGATTTCCAGAAGTTATGTGCTTGTGTATACGATGTGATTGATATTTCTTTTGTTTACCCTTACTGAGAATTTGAGCTCACCCTTTTGTATGTTTTCTTTCCCCAGGTCAGTAAGAAGGTTATTAAGTAAGATATGCCAAAAAGGGACCCCAGATATGATGAAATAAGTGGGAGGCAAAGTTGATGCTTTATGAACCAGTTGTTTATGTTTCCCAGTTTCTAAAGACACTATACCTATACGGTCCTTTCGTGGTTTTGTTATTTGTTGTAATAAGTATGCTTCAATTTTGAAGTATTAAAAATTTATGTAAAGTATGGGTCGTTATAGTTGGTTTCAGAGGAAAGGTATAGCCAACCATTGGAAACTATGATGTGAAAGCCTTAGTAAGAACCCTAAGGATAAGTCTAAGCATAGAACACAATATTAGTGTTTTATAAATGGCCATGAATAACCTAGTATAAGACCTTAAGTGTGAAATTTTATTCTTGAGTATGTGGTTTTCCTATTATAATTAGTGTTGCTCACACTATTCTTCTTGGTTTTAGTCAATGGATGGAACCCGAAGGAATCGTGTTAATGTGGAATGTGACAGGCAATGCAATGATTGTACCCCTGAGCAACCAAACGTTATGGGATCTGGAATGAAAAATCTTGTAGCCATGCTCACACAACTTTCTCAAGCTATGAATCATGCAGGACTTCCAAACGAGCAAAGTAAGGAGCAACATTCTGTTGAATCCTTCATGAGGAAGCGTCCACCTTCTTTCAGTGGGTCTACTGATCCATTAGTTGATGAACAATGGATTAGTACTACTGAAAATATATTGTCAGTTCTTCAATGTTCTGAACATGATAAATTCATCCTAGAATTGTATCGTTTGGAAGGAGATGCTGACCAATGGTGGAATCTTATTAAGAATACGAGGCAAAGGGATGAAATTGAGTCCATGGAATGGGATGAGTTCAAGAACTTATTTTTCAATAAGTACTTCCCTCGTATTCTCTGAACAAAGATGGAGAAAGAGTTTCTTGAAATGAAGCAAAAGGATGATGAATCTGTTGGTACCTATGAAGCAAATTTTACAAGACTTGCAAGGTACGCTTCTGGTATTATTATCCAACCTGAGAGTAAGATCGATCGATTCTTTAGTGGCTTAAAACCAAGTCTTCTAAGGGCGTCATCCATAAGGGACTTCAATAGCTACGAGGAAATCATTCGATGTGCTCTCAATGTCAAAATGGATATTGGAGTAACCCATCAGTCATATGGGTTTGATAAGAAGAGGAAAATGGAATTCAAAGGAAAATATAAAGAGCACACTGAAAATAAAATTAGCTTTCTCTTATGCTCAAAGTGTGGAAAGAAACATGGAGGGAGTTGTCTTAAAGGGACAAGTAAATGTTTCAAATGTGGAAAGGAAGTTCATCGGGAATTTTAATGCCATGATGATGGGAAGAAGATATCTAATGATGCAAACAAAGGAATGGATACACAGAATGAACCTACTACACTTCAATGTTTCAAGTGCAAGGAGATGGGGCATTATGCCAATAAATTCCCTAATCCAAGGGTTGATGATGATGGTCGAAGTCAACAAACTCTTAAGGCTAAAGATAAAGGAAAGTCACATGCAATTTCTATCAACGATGTGGAGTACTATAACGATGTGGTGAAAGGTACACTTACCATCCACTCTAAAGTAGAAAATGTTTTATTTGATTCTGGATCCACCCACTCTTTTATTTCTGAATAATTTTTTAAGGGTATCACTGTATTACCTCAACAATTAGATGTTGAGTTAGCTGTGACAACACCTAATGGCACAACAGTCGCATCAAAAGTTTATAATTCTTCTCCGATCGAAGTTTGTGGGAAAGTGCTTCCTGCAAATCTTGTGATCCTTCCTATAGTGTAATTTGATGTGATTCTTGGCATGGATTAGCTTTCTTTATATGGAGATCATATCAATTTCCAAATAAGGGAAGTCACATTTCATATTCCAGATCAATCTATGATCGTCTATCAATGCAAGGATGAACATAACATTCCAGTGGGAATTTCTTCCATTTTATGGGTATTGATTCCACTAAATGAAGCATATTTATCTCAAATGGTTGGTGAGAAAATCATGATTAAGAATATTCCCATCGTACGAGTGTTTGATGATGTCTTTCCGGAGGAATTACCGGGTCTTCCACCAAATCATGAAGTTGAGTTTTCAATAGAACTCGTATCGGGTGCTTTGCCTGTTTCAAAGACACCATATAGAATGGCCCCAATTGAGTTGCAGGAATTGAAGAAGCAACTCCAAGAGAATCTTGATAAGGGATTCATACGCCCTAGTGCGTCACCTTGGGGAGCACCTCTTCTATTTGTTAAGAAGAAAAATGGATCAATGAGACTCTATATTGATTATCGAGAACTTAACAAGATCACTATCAAGAACAAATATCCTCTCCCACGCATTGAAGACTTATTTGACCCACTATGCGGAGCTCAATACTTTTCCAAGATTGATCTTCGTTCAGGGTATCATCAATTAAGGGTCAAAAGGGAGGATATACCAAAGACAGTTTTCCGTACAAGGTATGGACACTATGAATTTATAGTGATGCCATTTGGTCTTACTAATGCCCCTGCTATCTTCATGGATCTAATGAATAGAGCCTTTAGAGACTATCTTGATCAATTTGTGGTAGTCTTTATAGACGATATTCTTGTCTATTCAAAGAGCAAGGAAGAACATGAAGATCACTTGAGAATTATATTGAAGACCCTGAGAAAGGAGAAGATTTATGCCAAATTTACCAAGTCTGAATTTTGGCTTCAAAAAGTTGCATTTTTGGGTCACATAATCTCAAAAGAGGGGATATCTGTGGATCCATCAAAAATAGAGGTTATCGAAAGATGGTCGAGACCAACAACAGTAACTGAGATCCGAAGTTTTCTTGGTTTGGCTGGATATTATCGTCGTTTTGTGAAATATTTTTCTCGATTATCTAATCCACTCACCAAGTTGACTCGGAAAGGAGTTAAGTTTGTCTAGACGGAGTAATGTGAAGAGAATTTCAAGGAGTTGAAAAGAAGGTTATCCAGTGAACCTGTGCTCACATTGCCTTGTAGTGGAGAAAGGTTTGTGATCTACAGTGATGCATCCAAGAAGGGATTGGGGTGTGTTCTTATGCAAAATGATATGGTTATAGCTTATGCCTCACGACAGTTGAAAATCCATGAGAAAAATTACCCAACACATGATTTGGAGTTAGCTGCGGTAATCTTTGCATTAAAGATTTGGAGGCATTACCTTTATGGTGAAAGGTGTGATATTTATACTGATCATAAAAGTTTAAAGTATATTTTCACACAAAAGGAGCTGAATATGCTCCAAAAAAGATGGTTGGAGCTGATTAAGGATTATGACTGCTCAATCCATTACCACCCTGGGAAAGCAAACAAGGTGGCAGATGCATTAAGTCGACAAGACCATGCCAGTTTATCAATGATGAGGATCACAAAAGATCCAATATTTATGGATTTACAAAGAATGGATCTTGGAATTATAATGGAAGGGGAAAAATCTTATCTTTATCAAATGAATGTTCAACCATCTATACATGTGAAGATTAAAGAGGCACAAAAAGAAGATGTCGAGTTACAAAAGAAGGTGAGAAATTTTCCTGAATTCAACCTTGATTGTGATGGGATAATAAAGTTCAGGAATCAGGTTTGTGTTCCTCCCATCCCCGAATTAAAGAAGGAGCTGCTGGATGAGGCTCATAGTTATTCATTCTCTATTCATCCTGGAAGCACGAAGATGTATAGGGACCTGAAAGAGTACTTATGGTGGGATGGCATGAAAAGAGATGTTGCTGAATATGTCTCTCGATGCTTGGTTTGTCGGCAAGTTAAAGCTGAGAGACAAAAGTCTAAGGGGATGTTACAACCATTACCCATACCCGAATGGAAATGGGAAAACATCACTATGGACTTTGTCACAGGACTTCCTAAAACATCTAAAGGCAATAATGCTATCTGGGTCATAGTTGATCGTCTTACAAAGTCTGCACACTTCATTTTTATTAGAGAGGATTTCTCTCTGGATCAGCTTACCGGGATATATGTAAAGGAAGTGGTAAGATTGCATGGAGTACCACTTTCTATTATCTCTGATCGGGATCCGAGATTTACCTCAAAGTTCTGGCGAAGTCTTCAGCATACTCTGGATACAGAGTTGAGTTTCATCACTGCTTATCATCCTCAGACAGACGGTCAGTCTGAGAGAACAATTAAAACTCTCGAAGATATGTTGAGAGCTTGCTCTATGGATTTCAAAGGTGGTTGGGATCAGCACCTACCTTTGGTGGAATTTTCTTATAATAATAGCTTTCATTCTAGTATTCAGATGGCTCATTATGAAGCTCTCTATGGAAAGAAATGCAGGACTCCAACTTGCTGGGATGAAGTTGGGGAAAGAAAGCTATTAGGACATGATCTCTTTGATGAAATGGCAGAAAAGGTCAGATCTATTCAACAACACATAAGAGTAGCTCAGAGTCGACAGAAAAGTTATGACGACAACCGAAGAAAAGACCTAGAGTTTGAAGTGGGTGATAAAGTGTTCTTACAAATATCTCCCTGGAAGAGGGTTATGAGATTTGGAAAGAAGGGGAAGTTGAGCTCTAGATATATCAGTCCTTTCGAAATACTGGATCGTGTTGGGAAGGTAGCTTACCGATTGGCGCTTCCACAGAATCTCTCTCAAGTTCACGATGAGTTCCATGTATCTCTCCTGAGAAAGTACATACCTGATCCTTCACATGTACTCAGCTCAGAAGTTGTACCGTTGGAGCAAGATCTTTCTTATGAAGAACAGCCGATAGAGATTCTGGATCGTAGCGAAAAATTCCGACGAAAAAAGACCACTCTCTTGGTGAAAGTTTTATGGAGGAACCACCAATTAGAAGAAGCTACTTGGGAGCTTGAGGATATGATGAGGGAGAGGTATCCTCATCTGTTTGTTACAAAGTGACGAATTTCGAGGGCGAAATTCATTTTAAGGGGGGTAGAATGTAACACCCAAGACTTTTATGTTATATAAATCATCAAAGGAATCTTTTTCTACACAACACTTGCTTGGCTTGCTTTACACGAAATCGCGACCTTCCTCGATAACTTACGTCGTACGCAATACCGAGTTTCACTAAACAATGATATGCTATTAAAATATTATTAAAACTAGCTGTTATGAATAATAATAACCACTTTATGAAATTTTATAAATTTTATTTTTCAAAATGGACTTCATTTTGGGATTCGGAATATCGAAATTAGCCTAGGGTGAAATTTTTGGTATTTTTCTGAAAACTATCAATTTTTGATGAATAGTGAAACCACTAAGTGGTAGTTAAAAAACGAAATTTTTCATAAAACATAATTTTACCACTTCTGTGAGTGGAATTTCAAAAATCCGAGAGACACGGTTGATGTCAGTAAGTAAAATGTGGTTCAATGAGATGAAAATAATTTTTTGGTGAATAGTAACTTTTTACTTTTTTTACCACGGTTAAAAGTAAATAGGGTAATTAAGGGTAAAGATGATATTATTATTACCCTAAAACATGTCCTAATTCTATTGTATAACTTTAATTCGACCAAAAACAAACTTAGGAATAAAATATGATCATTTAGGCCCACTTGGATTAGATTAGGACATTTATTATTAATTTATTTAAAGAAGGGTTAAAATAGTTAAAACCAAAGTTTAATAAGTAAATAATTTTTAATATGGGGTTATAAATAAGATAAATTCGACTATAAATATTCATTAGAAAGCTAAAAAGATTTCCTACATAATGGTATTTTATTTGTAATTTGTAGACATTAAATAATTTAATTTATTTATGACACAATGATGATGCAGTAATTATCTTATTAATGAAATATTGACATAATTTATGTTATAAACACCAAAATAAATGTAATTTGAGACTTTTTATGAATCCCACTAATTTTCTCGGTTAATATGACATTTTATTATTGATTTACTTAACTTTTTTCGAACTAATAATTCTGTTATGTGTTTCACAAAATTGAATTACTAAATAGTGTCAAAATTGACATAAAATAGTTTTTAAAACAAATATTATATTATTAATTGTTATTTTATTCCTAAAAATATAAGGTTCGGCCAAATGACTTATATAAGGTTATATATATTAATAATAAACAACTTGGGGTCTGTTTGGATGCTTATAGTAAGTTTATTAACCTTATAGTATTAGAACACAAGAAGACACGGTAAAAGTAAAATTATTTAACTTAATGTTAAATCTAAATGATAAGGTTATAATAGGAACCTAAACTTTTCTAAATTCTATTGGATGAGAGGATTTCGACCCATCCCCACCTTAGCTTCGAAATATATCAATTTGGAGCTATTTAAAACCGAACAAGACTTTATAATAAAATAATATTTTTAGTTTTCCCAAAGGTGCCCCTCTCCTCCCTTATAAAAGGGCACCTCCTCCCCCTCTTCCTCACACCACATTGAGCCTTCAATCTCGGCCAACCCCTGCCACGTTATCCTCTCCACTTCTCTAGAGACATCCTAGAGGTTCTGGTCTTCCTCAAAGACAAATTTTAGTTCCCTAAAAGAAGGTCTCAAAGAAGCACTTCAAAGAAGAGGTAATGTACGTTACCGATTCTTTCATCTTTATTTCTTCTTCCAATTCTTCTTCTTTAGTTGATTCATTATGAAGTAATAACATTAGTATCACTAATATACTGATATGTTATTATAAGTATGAAACAACCCTATTTCACCATCTATCCATCCTACGGAAAAAGAAATCACCGCGCGTGCGTACGTACGGAATACTGTCTCCACGCCGTGGTGTAATCTATTTTCCACCACCACCTTACATGGATGGGAATAATGGTGTAAATAATGACTATATATGACTATTATAAAGTGGTTTTGATTCTGAAATAGTATACATACACTGCAATACAATTCCACAATCATAGGAACGATATCATCACTCGTGCGTACGTATGGAATATCGTCTCCACGATGTGATGCAACTCGTTCTACATGATCTTCATTTCATAATGATTATATAAATTAATTTAATGAATGAATATGATATATATTACACTAATACCATTCTGGAAATGAGATATCTATAACCTAAAGAGAAGAATAAAAATTTATTCGACAAAACACGCATAAGAACAAAAATTTATAAACACCTGAATAACAAGTAGCAATGAAATATTACTACTAAGAAGCTAAGAATATGTCCATATATGATATCATAAAAATAAGTATGATTCTGGAATAAGTCAATAACATTATTTAAATCATTATACAGGAGGTTCGGACACATACAAAGAAAGTTAGACCTAAGGTAAGGGAATATATCACAATCTCATTTTATCCGAGATTGTTTATACATTGGTATTTACTGGGGTGTATTTTATCATCCACATCCAGGTTTCCTCAATATTTAATATTATTTCAATCCATGTACAATTTTCTAAATCCAATTTTACCCTTCGGTGAGTTTTTAGTAAAAGATATGAAAGGAATCTTTTGTCGTTTTCGTAAGAGGTACTTTTTGACTTTTCCGACAAAAGTATGAGAAGAATGTTTTTTTAACTTATATGGCATGAATGGATTTTTAAAAAATTATTTACAAGAATCTTCCGTTACAAGTTTTCAAGTTTATTTTTAATCAACTTCTTTTAGTTTAAAATTGTATGACATGTTAAGAAAGGAAAATGTTTTTGAAGTAGAAAGGTTATTTTCCTCAAGAATGGAGTTCAAGTGTTTTATCAAAATTATTTTCCATCTAAGATAATAAAGGGTTATGTTTTATCCCTATTATTACATTGATTTGATTATTTTGTGATGGAATTATTTTTATAAATTCTTTTATCTTATATGAATTGTTTTATGATGTCGTGATGTTTAAGAATCCCATTTTTATTACATGGGTTATGCAATGATGTATGATCTATGATTTTGTGGCACTAATAAGAATGGTATCATTATGAGATGGGTGGGACCTATATATCCCTCCAATTCATTGGGTAAAGATTTTATATCTCATGAGATAGACATGGCTGGAATGGTAGGTTATATCGGTTCAGTGAAACAGGACTGAAACGAGGGTGACTCGGTTCAGAAAGGGACTTTGTCCACTATGATAGTCTTGGAAATGAGTCTTGAGTAACACGAAATGATTTTCTATGATTATGTGTGTACGCCACAAGGTTTCATGTTTTAGGTTATGATTATTGTGATTACATTTCACTGCCATGATTTATCCCATGTTATGAAATTATGATCTCTTTTGCAGGTTAAGATTTCCAAAAGTTATGTGCTTGTGTATACGATGTGATTGATATTTCTTTTGTTTACCCTTACTGATCATTTGAGCTCACCCTTTTGTATGTTTTCTTTCCCCGGGTCAGGAAGAAGGTTATTAAGTAGGATATTCCAAAAAGGGACCCTAGATATGATGAAATAAGTGGGAGGTAAAGTTGATGCTTTATGAACCAGTTGTTTATGTTTCCCAGTTTCTAAAGACACTATACCTATACGGTCCTTTCGTGGTTTTGTTATATGTTGTAATAAGTATGCTTCAATTTTTAAGTATTAACAATGTATGTAAAGTATGGGTTGTTATAGTAATAATACCAAACAATAGTAAACCGCGGAAGATTGAAAGTAAAAAACAACTAGAGTACATAAATAAATGATGCATGATACATATGTCTTGGAATGAATCCAAACAAGGCCCAATGATGGAACACATAAATAAAAAAAGTAAAAAAATAAAACCAATAAACTCCTCAGAATCGCAAGCATCAGCTTGGTCCCATGCTCTCCAGCTCCCCAGAAAATCAAGTACCTGAAGTAGAAGGGCTCTTTCCCTTATCTATACCTACAGCAATATAATCTGTTTGAGACCAAAATAATGACCCAAACAGGGTGTGAGAAAAAATACTAGTAGGAAACCACCAAAAGATATGTGCCTAATAGTCAGAGAGTATATAGAAGGTGATAAGAAAAAGGAAGCAGTGAACAAGGATGTGCTCAGGAGTAACAATCCACAGTTTCAATGCATTCAGTTTCATATATCAAGCAATAGCTAATCAAAGTAGGTAACCCTCTAAGAGTACTCACAGACTAACCCCTTTGGTTCTACCAAACAACACAAGTAGCTAAACACAACGGTAACCCTCTAGGATGTACTCATAACCTAACCCCTACGGTTCAACCAAACCAGTACACACAGTCTAACCCCTCTGGTTTAGCTTAAGCATACACTCTCTGAAGAGGAACTCACCGTTAATTCCCTATATAGTCTTGTATCGGCAACTAAAGGCGGTCTGGGGAAGCACTTATGTCTCATTCCCCCCGTGTCCCACATTGAGGAAATACAGACACTCTGAGGAAGCACTTTCGTCAATTCCCCCAGTGGTCTTGCATCACAACAACAAAAACAAACAATATGGAGAAGCCCTTACGTCCATTCACCCAATGGTCTACTACACTGGGTTCCCACAGCCCTGTGTAAGACAAAAGAGCAAAGAAATTCAAAGATACCAAAGTAAATCTCAAGAACAACTTGTATAACAGTCTATAACATAACAGCATGTCAGATAAGCAATCACACCATCCTACAATATTGGGCATGGGAAAAACAGGGCAGCCTAACAGGCTAAGAAGGGCCAAATGGTCATAAAGAAAACATACGTGGGAAAACAATTCAAAAACATACCAATTAACCTTATTGACATTAAATTAACCACTACTCAAGAATGCAATCATATCAGGAAATTAATAGGGCTAAAAGCATAAACACGCAATACCCCAAACAAGGGTATTTGGCACTATTGCACATATATCTCAAAGACTATCTACATAATGGCACAAAACACCTACCTTGGTGTTGTTGGATCATTATATGTGAACCTCAAGCCTTGAATCTCTCAATAACACCGTATATATATAGAAACATCCAAAACACTCAACCAAGTATAATTCTTGAAAGATGAGGAATCAAGAAACGAAGCTCTGGAAGAAGGAAGAGCCTATTGTTGTGGTTCCAATGCAATCGATGGCATTCGATTCGAATAACAGATGCTCAATCGAGGGCTTAACAAATATTTGTGTCATACGACCGCTCTTGGTTGAGTTCGGTGGAGAAGATGATGTTTCTGCCAATTAGACGTGACCGAAATCTATTTAATGAAAAACAAGTACATTGTGTTTACTTTATAAGTACACGGCGTGTACATGCCTTTATCGGCCCCTGCATTAGGAGGTCTCTAGTTCACCACACACGGTCATGTGCATGGCCATTACATAGCCAGCACCAAGCTACCCGTGATAATCGAGTACACTGCGTTTACTCTTAAAGTACACAGCGTGTACTTAAGAAATTTCCATAAACCCCTTTTTTTCTAAAAAACACCAGAAAAGGAAAACATACCTGAAAATAAGATCCGGGTTCATACAAACTTCCCCCCTTAAATAAATTCATCCCGGAATTTCTCTAGTAAGTCGGTGTAGAAGAAGAATATTCGAACAGCTATGGCCACTGCGATCGTACACCGTCCTCCGTCTCCCAAGTCTCATCATGTACTCACATGTGCTGCCATAGCACTCATGCCAGAGGAACAGACCGGTCACGTAGAACCTTCGTACTTCGATCAATAATCCGGATAGGATTCTCCTAGAATGAGGCATTCACCTCTAACTCAACCTCCTCAGGTTGAAAAATATGAGATGGGTCTGAGATGTAACGTCAAATCTGAGAAATGTGGAAGACGTCGTTCATAGCCTGGTACCTGTGAGGTAACTGCAACCGATAGGAAACCGACCCAACTCTCTCCAAAACCTCATATGGCCCGACGTACCTCGTCGAAAGCTTACCCTGTCTTTGAATTCTCCTATGTCCCAGCCATGGTGTGAAACGCGGGAAAACCTGATCCCCAACCTCGAACTCCAGAGGTCGCCTCCGTCGATCAGCATAAGACTTCTGTCGCGACTGTGCAGTAGCCATCCTCTTCCAAATCTACTCAATCTACTCTGTGGTCTCCTAGACAAGATGAGGTCCCAGCATAGCTGCCTCTCCTAACTCCATCCAACATAAGGGTGATCGGCATGGCCGACCATACAAAGCCTCATAAGGTTTCATATGAATAGTTTCTTAAAGACTATTATTGTAGGAAAACTCCACAAGAGGTATGTGCTTCTCCCAAGAACATCCAAAATCCAAGACGCATGCTCGAATAATTTCCTCAAGCAAATGAATCATATGCTTGGACCGGCCATCTTTATCGGGGTGGTAAGTTGTAATCAAAAGTCCATGTGTACCCAAAGCCTTCTAAAGTCCCTGCCAGACCCGTGAAGTAAAACATGCATCCCTCTCTAAAACAATGGAGTGTGGAACTCCATCTAGACATAAAATATGTAACATCCCAAGATTTCATAGTACATTATTTCTTCAAAGTAATTCAATAACTTGCACTGCACGCAACACCGAGTTTAAGCGTACCACGACTTACCAAACTAGCCGTTCAAAAGCAGTAATGAATAGTATTAACTAAATTTTGAACTTTATATAATCCTTATAATTTTATAATCCGTATTATGAGTTTATTAGATCTAATGTAATAACAAATTCATTTTTTTCAGATAAAATAAGTATGTTTCAAAACATGAAATTTCCGCCTTTTAATGGCGACCCCCTTTTAAATCCAATATTTGAAACTATTATATGTCCAATTTGACAAAATAAACTTCTTCTTCAGAATAAGGACATAAAAATTTAGTTTAAATAAGTTTTTGGTGTTTTTCGGATAACTTTCTTATTTGGGTGAATAGTGAAAAATACTATATTTTACTAAAAAAAATATTAATAAAAATAACTTATAATGTTCAGTTATAAATTTTAATGGTTTTTAAGTAAAATTGGATTATATTTTTACCATTTAATCCAATTTTGGTAATTGGAAGTAAATCCACTTTGAAATTTGACATAAACAAGTGTCAATCTTTTGATAGTTATTATTTCTTAAAAATACGCATTTTGGTTTTGATAACGGGAACGAATTTTAAATTAATTAATAAAACTTCTATTTTTTTAATTTGGTAAAATAGAGTTTATTTTTGGATTCGGAATATCAAAATTATCTTAGGGTGAATTTTTGGTATTTTTCTAAAAAACATTCCATTTTTGATGAATAGTGAAAAACACTGAGTTATTAGTTAAAACCGACTTTTTATTTAAATAATTATTTATTTTATTTAAATTTATTTTAGGTCAAAATAGATACATAATACCAATATAAGTTCAATTTAATTCATTGGAGTAATTTTATATTAATTTTAGATATATAAAAATTTTATTGATCTTTTTACCGTCTTTTACCCACCTCCAAGGAGCTTTTGCAAATTTGCATAAAACTTAATTTTACCGCTTCTGTGAATGGAATTTCGAAAATCTAAGAGACATGGTTGGTATCAGTAAGTAAAATTTTCTTCAATAAGATGAATATAATTTTTGTTGAATAGTAACTTTTTACTTTTATTTACCACGGTTAAAAGTAAATAGGGTAATTAAAGGTCAAAATGATATTATTTTTACCCTAAAACATGTCCTAATTCTATTGGATAAGTGTATCTCTACCATAAACAACCTTAGGAATAAAATATTATATTTTAGGTCCACTTGGATTATAATAGTACATTTATTATTATTTAATTTAAAGAAGCGTTAAAAGAGTTAAATAAAAGTTTTCATAAATAAACATTTTTAATATAGGGTTATACATAAGATAAATTCGACTATAAATGTTAATTATAAATCTTAAAATATTTCCTACATAATGGTATTTTGTTTATAATTTTTAGACATTAAATAATTTAACACAATGATGATGAAGTAATTACCTTATTAATGAAAGAATCAAATAAATTGTATTATAAATATTAAAATAAATATAATTTCAAAGTTTTTATGACATCAACGAATTTTCTAGGTGAATATGACATGTTAGGATTTATTTAATGTATCGTGTTCTAAGTAATCAAGTTTTTATGACTTTCACAAAAACCAAATACTAAATAGTGTCAAAATTGACATAAATGAGTTTTTAAAACAAATGTTATATTATTAAATTATATAATAGTCCTAAAAATCTACGGTTCGGCCAAAGGACTTATATAATGATAGATATATCATTAATGAACCACTTGGGATTCAATTTTCTGTTTTTAGTAAGTTTATTAACCATATAATATTAAAATACAAAGTGACGTGGTAAATTTCAAACTAATTAACTAAGAGTTAAATCTAAAAGATAAGTTTAATATAATGACCCAGACCTGTCTAAAACCTATTGGTAGAGTGTATTTCAACCCATACCCACCTTAGACTCGAAATAATATACTTTTGAGCCATTATAAAACGAAAATGATTTTATTATAAAATAATATTTCAATTTTTTTCTAATGTGCCCCTCACCCCTCTTATAAAAGGGCACTCCCCCTTCTATCTAATTCACACCTTAAAAGCCATTTGTCTTGGCCAAAACCTGCACAAATATCCTCTCAACTTCCCTCACTTTAACCTAGAGGCCTTAGTTTGATCAGAAATCCAACCTAAGAAGACATTTTCACTACTGGAAACCCAGTTTATACCAACACAATGTTTCCAACGGTTTAACAAAACCGTTGTAAATAGTTTAATATACCAACGGTTTAACTTAACCGTTGTTATAAGTTGCAAAATTTTATTTTCTCCAACGTTTTAATAAACTGTTGGGATATTGTTTTACAAAAATCCCGGAAAATAATCAGCGTTGGCCTCCCAACCCATTTCGACCCTCCTGAAACCTTCTCGAGAAGCTTTCCCTAAACGAGAGCTCGACACACAGGCATCTAGAACCCATCTTTGAGCCTCCAGAACCCATCATATTTTTCCATAAATGACATCTCGACGCCCCATTTTGAAGATTTTTTCTGAAAGACGGACGCGAACCCTACTTCCCAACCAGCTCTCAACGTGAACCCTACATCCCAGTGCAACAGGTCTGGTTTCCCATCGATTTTCTCTTCCACTTTAAATTGGTACGTCTGACTCCATTTACTTTAGATTTTTTCATTCTATTTCACTGCAATTTAGTTTGTATTATGATACCCCACAAGGAATATATCATTTTAGGTTTTGGTTCTAACCCTACTTCCCAACCTGCTCTTGAGGGTGCTAACTCTACATTAAAACTGGCCATCTATCTTTGATTCAAGTAAATTTTGTTCTTCCACTTTAAATCATTTCATCTACCTTCATTTATTTTTGATTTTTTGGTTCCATTTAAATATAGCGTACTTTGTATTATGATACTATTTTTTGTGATATTTCAAGAACCAATTTGGTATTAAAATGTAGAAATATTTTAGGAATTATAGTGATTAGAGGTGTTTATATATTACAGGGAATATGGAATGATGGCCATGTGTTTAAGAGGCATAAAATATGATTTAAATATAAAAGAATAAGATCTATCATAAACATAATAAATATGTTTTGCAATCAAACATGGGATTAAAAAATAAAATAAAGTCTTCAGTAAATTGGTACATGGTAACGGATATTCTTCTCGATCTGGTACAGTGAAGGGTTTATACTATTATGTAAAATCTAAGCTGGAAACATATTCTCTGTCATGTATAGGAAGTACTCTATTCATTATTCCATACATTCAAACGTGTCTACCTTCTGTATGTGAATAGTACTGGATACTTCTTGGTAAGAAAGTCCAAGATGGACCTCATGTATTAGTCATAAATCCCAAGGAAACATTTTATTTCAGACACATTCCCTAATCCTTACTGATACATAATTGTATCTTCCTTAGATCTACTGATATTCTAGGTTAGAAATCCATGTTCCCATGAAATTAGACCTCATTTATCTAAAAGTTTCACTTTAAACAGTTTGAGAAAATGTCATTTTCTCAATTTATACTAAATATATTATAAATTTTTCTACATTATTATTCCAACATCATAGAATATATAAATAGTTCATTAAAAATAGAACAATGAGTGATTCCATGTATGAGTGGAAGATTAATCAAGAAGACAATGAATGATGTTTAAACAAGAAAATGTCATTTTCTCAATTTAGGAAATTTCTATAGTACTCCATGGGTGGCACCCCAATAGGTGTCGTGAGTTTGAATAACCTGGAAGAAAAAGAGATGTTTTCTAGTCATAGGGTGATGAAGGAAGTGTAGGGGATAAGCCCCTTTCCTTCTTCCCACCTATGGGACCTACTAATCTAAATAGGGGTTTGAATACACCTACATACATGATCAAACACTGGTATAATTTAAAGATACTAGTGAAACATATATATATTGGTGAAAGAGGTCTAAAGCCCCACCCCTACCATATAAACCACCGCATTAGTGGCAAAGGGATCATTCAAAATGAATACACTGATTACCTCTACCATTCAAGAAGTTAATGGATCATGGATGACCACTGAGTGTGATGGCTACATTTCACATCACCCAACTAATTTTATATTTCATTATAGGAACATCATGATTTTTGAAGCAGTACACATTAGGGAATATCTCATATCGGCTATGGAAATTCTTTCCTTCCTAGATGAATTTCAAGGCTTCAACAACATGCTTGATGAGTGTAATTCATCATCGCTTATACTCATTGGATCATCTCTCCACATGACATGACGACTTTGTCCTTATAGCTCATAAGACTCTATCTACTAGAAATATATCTAGGATTATTCTTTGATGATAGATTATAAATATCTGACCTCTTTGCATTGAGAAATTTATAACCCAATAAGAGGAGAGGGTGGACCCTTACAACCCACCCAAAGTGGTCCACAATCATTTCCCTAAAGTCCAACCTTGCTTGAACACCCATATTCAAAAAATTGAATAGGTGGTTTTTATGTAAGGGGGTTAGGGTCCAATGACCAATAAAGTTGTAATAAGAGGTGATGAAATCCTAGAAATGCTAGATGATAGGAAAATGATTATATTTGAGGTCCCTACATGAATAGTGAGGAAGCACCTACTGGAGAAGACATCTAGGGTGCTCTATCGGCATATGATTACACAACTGAAGAATAAAATTATCCAACCTATGTGGGGGTACCTATAATACCTCTATATTACTTTGGTATTCATTGGATGATGAATGAATTATTTTTCCACCTTTTTCATTGATATCTCAAACATAGGAACTTGCTAAGAGGGCCACCATTCTAGTATATCAATCGCTAAAGAATTTGGAAACTGATATTGTTCTAGAAACCATAATATCAAAGAGTGATGTAAGGATGACCCCTAATTTACTGTGTTTTATGTTTTTGTTGTTCATTTTTGTTTGATTCCAGGTTGAAGTGTCCCTAAAACACACAGAATGTGTGTGTTTTTGTGAGATTATAGGTTGCGGTGTTCAGTAAACAAACAAAAGGAGTGTGTTTTTGTGTGTTTTTGTGTGTTTGTAGTGTGTTTTGGTGTGACTACAGGTTGCACTGTCCTTATAAAACACAGAATGAGTGTTTTTTGTGATTGCATGGTAGTTTTGTGTTTTATTTGTGATTGCAATGTGTTTTTTGTCCATGAAAAACACTGGTTACAGTCTGCAGTTTTTTTTATGTGATTGCAGTGTGTTTCATATCTGTGAAAAATAGAGGTTTCAACCTGCAGTTTCGATGACAGTCTGCAGTTTTGGTTGCAGTCTGCATTTTTTGATTGTAGGCTCAGTTTTTTAATTGCAGGCTGCATTTTTTTTGTGATTGAGGGCGTATGCCAACGGTTTCAAACTGTTGGTATACCTCTGTTTAAAAAATCAATTGTTATTTATACCAACGGTTCATCTGAACCATTTATAAAACATAAATCCCATTTTTTCCAACGGTTCTCCTTGAACCGAAGGCACATTGAAATCTGAGACAAATTTTCCCAACGGTTCACAGTGAACCGTTGGTACAAATCTATCCCAACACCCCGCATACCAACGGTTGCTGGAACCATTGGGATAACATTTCCCAATGGTTCTAGGGATTTTCCCAATGGTTTATAACTGTTGGTAAAACATGATTTTCCAGTAGTATTTGATGAAATTCAAAGGAAGAACCCAAAGAAGAGGTAATGATTTCACCATCCTCTTTCAAGTTCCTTTCTTCTTCCACTTCTTCTTTCGTTGTTATTTCTATTCTAAAATAATAAATCTATTATCTTCTATATAATTTGATGTTTTTATAAATATGGTACAACCATATTCAGTATTCTATCCATCCTTTGAATGACATGTCACCATACGTGAGTACATATGGATTACCGTCTCCACGTCGTGGTGTAATTGTTATTCAAAACATTATTATTTGTATGGGTATGATAATGATATTAAACTGACCTAAATAATAAATATAACATTATCATGATTCTCTATATATGATATACCATCCAATTATATACGATTTTAATGTCCAAAGAATGATATTTTCGCTCGTGCGTACGTACGGATTACCGTCTCCACGACGCGATGAGATTCATTTTCACGTTCACCATTCATCGATTATTATAAAAAATATATTATTAATAAGTATGTAATATATGAAATAATAATTCTACTGGAGATATATATATAATTATATATGTGATTATTTATGTACTTACATATATATTATTCACTTACTTACATTCAATGCGATAAGAAAACAGAAACAACGTTTATGAATACGTATGGCCTACTGTCTCCATAAACGGTGTTTTATATTTCATATATCTATCTATTATACATATTTATATTCTAAATATATATTATATATAAATCATTTTTTATATTCTGGAATTATTTAAATCATGATCTAAATGATACGATCAAGTGTAACAAGTTAAAACATGTGCGATAAAGAAAGTGATTATTACCCAAAAAGTTAATTTAACATGAAAATAATTATTAAATGGGTAGTATAAAGTCATAAATGAATCATTTATGATATAATAAATATGAATATGGGTCTGGTATAATTTAATAACATACAATGGTCATTATACAAGAGTTTAAATGTACCCATCGACCAAAGAAAAGTGCAAGGTAAGGGTTATTATCTCAATCTCATTATTATCTGAGATTGTTCATGTGTAAGTATTTTCTGGGATATACTTATTATTGATTCCAATATTTCATAAAAATGTTTTCAAAAGGAATATTTTAAGGTTTTATGGGAGGATATATTTAACTAGATCATCATTTTAAATGTTTTAAATATTTACCTTTCTAAACCCTTTTAATTAATGTCCATGTTTTCAAAATGGTTTTAAGGATTTATTTAAATGGTCATGAATGTTTTAAAATTTTAATTACTTTCAAAAGTTTCAAAGTTGTATGGGACACTTTGATTCAAAAATGTCTTCAAATGTCTTCCTTTCTAAATTGTGTGACTTTTAAATGTTTTCATGAAAAATGGATATTTCTCTCAAAGAGTTTTACAAATCATTTTCATCTATGTCAAAATCCTTTAATGGATTTTAAACTTGTTTGAAGTTGATTTATTATGATAAAAATCTTCCATATTGTATTGAAGGTTTTGTGATATGTTTGACTATGGATGTGCTATTTTTATACCATTCATGGTTTATTGGTAAAGTATTGACATTTCTTATGCTAGTTTTAATACGAATGTTTATGTTATGTTTCAACTTTTTCATATGAGGAATGCAGTGGACTTAGTAAGTGACGGGTGGAGCCTGCTATAGGTCCTCAATGCTTTGGTAGGTTTCATGAGGAAAACTAGTCTCTTGGCACAAGGCCTTGACAAAAAATTTATTTTTAGTTTTGGTACGAGGCCTTGACTATATGGTAATGATGTCCGGCGTTATGCATTCCCTCATTTTGAAATTAGTTATTATATGTGATTTTTAGACTAGTAGAATATCCATGTGCATTTTATATCGTAACGTTTTATTTATTTTTACCATATTATGTTGAAGTTTATATTTGAAAGGATTTTGTTTTTATTGCACATATTGACCTAAAAGTTTATAGCTTATGCTAAATTATGCACCCTAAATGAGCATCTGAGCTCACCCATTTCTTATGTTTTATTTTCCCAGGATTTCCAAGAAGTGTATTATGAATGTTATTAAGGGTTAATCTAAAGGAAACAATGGCGTTCTGAAAGTATTATTTATGTTTTTTTTATGTTAGAATGTGTAATGTAACGTTCATGTATGTAATATATTTTCCAAGACTGCTAAACTAATCGGTCCTTCAGGACTTGATTCCTTGTAATCATACCAATGTATTAAAATAATGCACCGACTCTGGGTAAATAGGGTCTGGGTGTTACAGTTGGTATGAGAAGAAGTTTAGTACAAACCATAGAAACTAGATTTAGATAAACTCTGATTAGAGCACATTACCCTTAGATAGACTTTGAGGATTAGTATAGAATAAAATCCTAGAATTTTGGTATTGTAGAGATTTTGTGAGTTTTCCAAGCAATACATCCCTGTCTGGATACGAGCATGCAGAGGCGGATCTGACACAGATGTACCTAGGGGTAAAACCCGAAAACACCACTTTGAGCTAGACTCGAATGGGAACTGGTACACGATAACAGTCCTTGCTTCACTCTTGGTTACAAAACTCCCGGGGGATATGCGTAGGATAATCCACATTTTCATTACAAGCCATTATAAAGGATTTAGGAGTAAATACTTCCTCAAAGAAGTTTTTTTATGATTATGGATTATATCTATAAACTGTTCAATTTATGTTAGGTATTTTATGAGTTTGGAATTATGGATTATGATTCATAAGCTGGCCTAATGTATGCCATTGTTCAGAAATGGCACCCAGTAGAGGGAATGATAACTCCAGCAATATGTATGATCTAAAGAGTAAGAAGGATAATATCCTTCATGGTATTAATCCAAAATTTAAAAGGGAAATATTTCCCCACATATTCTCATCCTATGAAGAAATAGTATCATGTGTTAATAAGATAAGCAATGAATTCTTTGAGTCCTATGGATTTGAAGTGAAGAAAGTGAAGCAAAGGATAGAAGAGAGAAAGATGGATAAAGGGAAGAGGGGAAAGAAGGATTTTCCCATATGTGATAACTGTGGAAAGAATCACCTTGGTAAATACCTGAAGGGAATAAGAGTTTGTTTTAAGTTTGTAGAAAAATGAAACCAAGTAAGTGACTAAAAAGGTAAGAAAAAAGTTTCAAATTTACAATGCTTCGTCTTCAAGGAGTTGGGATACTACGCGAATCAATGTCCAAATCATCAGAGTATGCCCCAAATGATGCTATTGGATAATAATCAATTTATGATGCTACCACAGATTAAGAGGAATTATTAGTGTTCTTATATTGTTATTAATGAATTATGTCATTTCCCTGTTGTATCGATGATGTATCGGTTATATGAATTTTGGAGAAAAATAAGGATTGTACTGTAGTACTATTTGATTGAGTATTTGAGATTATATGGTACTAAGAAAAGTGACTCAACAAAAAGTTAAAATTTTTGGAAAATACATGATTGAAGGAAATATAATCCTTAATATGGTCTTGATACTGAGTTAGTGATTTTGCAATAAGAAATTTTTGATTTGGATAAATTATATTGGATATTCTTGACTACCTTGAAACTGATTAATGATTTTTATATTCCATCATTGTTGGAGTTTACAACATTTTTGGATATAAATATTAAATCCAGTATTATATAAGGAATAATGGAGACTGAATGTAATCAATAATGTTTTATGGTAATTTATGGTGTTACCATGATTTAAAAGAATACATGATGAAAGTATTCACATATTATTATATCGAAAAAAGAGATCTTCATTATGTTTACCTTCCTTATAAATTTTGGACTGTAAGTTTGGACAGATGTATTTTGGATAAGTCTAAATGTTGGAATGGATTAAGTTGGACATTGGATACAATTGTTTAAGTTTAAAACATTTCTTAAGATTATTTGTGTATTTTTATAAAAAGGACAACCCGAAGGTCAGGCGACAACCCATCGCGTCCGGCAAGGCCGTAAGACTTGAACCCACAACTGAAGGGCAACAAGGGTGCATCACCTGCCACTAGCCTACGTGATGTCATGCATTGTATAATGTAGTTTTTTTAAAATTTCTGATAGATTAATTATAAATTCATTTTTATTAACCCTATACGATTAGGATAAATAGAGTATTTTTGAAATATTTTGGAATGAAAGATGAACATGTGGTAGGAATTTGTGGAAGGATGAAACTATAATTGTCAAGTATATATATTTGATTTCTTATTCTATTCTTAAACTTCAGGGAAGAAATCATAAAACCAAAAATCTGTTATCCTAATTCCTTATGTTTAACCGATGATATTTTAAATCATCATATATTGATGGATTTGAGGCCCTCAATTTTAGACTTGTTTATGATTGATGACCTCAATCAAACCCTATAAATATTTACGTTTTCCTCCAATTATGTGTCTCTAATTTCCACCAATGTTCTTCTAATCGATGTCATAATTTGTTGGTGACCCTTTCATTTATCTTTCCCTCTTGTTAAGACAAAATTTTATTAACCCAATTTCCGATGTGGGTTTTCCACAAAGGTATTTTTTATTTTCAAACTTTTATTATCGAAGAACAATTTAAATTGTGAGGACGCAATTTATTGAAGGATGGGAGAATGTAACATCACATGATTTTGTAGTACATTATTTCTTCAATGTAATTCAATAACTTTCACTACACTCAACACCGAATTCAAGCGCACCATGACTTACCAAACTAGCCGTTCAAAAGTGGTTAGGAATAGTATTAACTGAATGTTGAACTTTATATAATCCTTATAATTTTAGAATCCATATTATGAGTTTCTTAGACATAATGTAAGAACAAACTCATTTTTTTCAAATAAAAGAATTATTTTTCAAAAAATGAAATTTTACCGCCTTTTAATGGGGAACCCCTTTTAAATCCAATATTTGAAAATATTATATATCCAATCAGACAAAATAAACTTCTTCTTTTGAATCGGGACTTAAAAAATTTAGTTTTAATCAATTTTTGGTGTTTTTATGATAACTTTCATATTTGGGTGAATAGTGAAAAATACTATATTTTAACTGAAAAAAACTTTTTTAATCAAAATAATTTATAGTGTTCAATTATAAATTTTAATGGTTTTTTATTATAATTGGATTATATTTTTACCATTTAATCAAATTTTGGTCATTGGAAGTAATTTCACTTTGAAATTGGACATAAACAAGTGTTAATCTTTTGATAGTTATTGACCTCCAAATCCTTTTTTTCATTTTCTAAATAAACCACTTTTTGGGTTAGTGGGAACCTCATAATAAAAATTCCAACAAAATAGACCATTCAAAATACCAAATTCAAATTTGAAACACAGATACCAAAACATTCACAACGGATAACTTTCCACCACAAAAAAAAACATCCATCCACATACCACCTTCCATGATTCAAATTTTCGAATTGAAGATATCACACAAACCACTTTCATCAGCCTCGGTTAGCAAAATATCACGAAGAGTGTGATCAGATGGAACCTTGCAATCGAAACTTCTGAACATCTTCGAATAACTTCATCGCGCATGTAGAGACCCGAAGCTTTATGTACATGGACATTACATTACATTGGCGGAATACTTAGCACATAACAAAAACACACACACAAGGATCGTAATAGTTTAGTGTCTTTGGAAACTCGGAATATAATCCTCTAATCTTGGTGAAAGATCTTCAACATCTCCCATTAAGATCTTCCTTTTTAATATACCTAAAACCTTTCCTTATATCCTGCGGAAAAGAAAACATGAAAGGGTGAGCTCAAATGCTCAGTAAGGGTAAAAAAAAGAAATATCAATCACATCATATACATAAGCACATAACTTTTGGAAATCTTAACCTATAAAAGAGATCATAATTTCATAACATGGGATAAATCATGGCAGTGAAACGTAATCACAATAATCATAACTTAAAACATGAAACCTTATGGGATACACACATAATCATAGAGAATCATTTCTTGTTAGTCAAGACTCATTGCCAAGACTATCATAGTGGACAAATTCCCTTTGTGAACCGAGTCACCCTCGTTTCAGTCCTGTTTCACTAAACCGGTATAACCTACCATTCCAGCCATGTCTATCTCATGAGATATAAAATCTTTACCCAATGCATTGGAGGGAGATATAGGTCCCACCCATCTCATAATGAAACCATTCTTATGTGTGCCATAAAATCGTAAATCATACATCATTGCATAACCCATGAAATAAAATGGGATTCTTAAACATCATGCCATCATAACATAATCCATAAACAATTGATATCATTTCATCATAAGAAAATTGAATCCATTTAAATCATAGAGAAATTTTACGTGAAACATACACATATGAAATAATGTAATCTTATATGTAAAATAGTTTTGACAAAACACTTGAAATGAATTCTTGAGCAAAATATCCTTTCTTCTTTAAAATCATGTTCTTTTCACAAAATTCCATGCAATTTTTAAAGATAAGGGTTTTATTGAAAATAATCATGCAATCTTGTAGAGGAAGCTTCTTTAAAATGAGGTGTTATGAAACCGTAAAAATCCGTTCACGCAGTATAAGTTAAAAATAACATTCTCCTCGTACTTTTGTCGGAAAAGTCAAAAGTACCTTATTTGGTAACCAAACGAAAGATTCCATTCATACAATGTGGTAAAAAGTAAATAAAGGCTGAAAATGACTTTAAACATCCATGGAATAATGGTAAACATTTTATGAAATCATTTTTAGAAATCATGGTTATGGATGATAAATGTAACCCCAGTAAATACTTACGTATAAGCAATCTCGGATAAAAATGAGATTGAAAATTTATCCCTTACCTTAGGTCCGATTTGCTTCGTAAGTGTCTGAACCTACTGTATAATGATTTAAATAATGTCATTGATTTATTACAGAATCATATTCATTGTCATTATATCATATATGGTTCACTTATGACTTTATATTACCCGTTCTTTTGTAAATTCATGTTAAAGTAGCGTTTTGGGTAAAATCGTCTCATTTGTCGTTCGTGTTTTAACTTGTAATTATTAATATGATTACTTAGATCATTATTACTTAATTACAGAATATAAAACATGATTTATATATAATATATATTCAGAATATACATATATATAATGGATCGATAAATGGAAAGAAATACACCGTTCATGGAGACGGTAGGCCGTACGTACGCATGAACGCTGTTTTCGTTTCCTTATTGAATTGAGTGGAATTAAGTAGATGACATACATATATATACACATAAATCCAGTAGCTTTATAATGTCATATATTTCATTATTATTTATTATATATACTTTATAATCATTCTTAAATGGTTAACATGGAGAATGAATCTCATCGCGTCGTGGAGACGGTAGTCCGTACGTACGCACGAGCGATGATATCATTTCCATAATTATTGAATTGAATTGGAGTGGATGATACAATATATCAGAATCATTATGATGTTATAATAACCATGTATAGTTATTCTTTACACCATAATACCCATCCATGTAAGGTGTTGGTGGAAAAACAGATTACACCACAGCGTGGAGACTGTATTCCGTACGTACGCACGCGCGGTGATTTCATTTTCCGTAGGATGGATAGATGGTGAATTAGGATTGTTTCATACTTATAATAACATATCAGTATATTAGTTATAATGATGTTATTACTTCATAATGAAACAACCTAAGAAGAAGAAGTGGAAGAAGAAATAAAGGTGAAAGAATTGGTAACGGAAATTACCTCTTCTTTGAAGCGCCTCTTTGAGACCTCCTCTTAGGGAACTAAACTTGGTCTTTGAGGAAGACCATAACCTCTAGGATGTTGCTAGGGAAGTGGAGAAGAGATTTTGGCAGGGGTTGGCCGAGCATGAAGGCTCAAAGTTGTGTGAGGAAGAGAGGGAGGAGGTGTCCTTATATAAGGGAGGAGAGGGGCACCTTTGGGATAACTAAAAATATTGTTTTATTATAAAGTCATGTTCGGTTTTAAATAGCTCCAAATAGATTTATTTCGAGTCTAAGGAGGGGATGGGTAGAAATACTCTCATCCAATATAATTTATACAAGTTTAGGTTCCTATTTTAACCTTATCATTTAGATTTAACATTAAGTTAAATAATTTTACTTTTACCGTGTCTTCTTGTGTTCTTACACTATAAGGTTAATAAACTTACTATAAGAAGCCAAAAGAAGCTTAAATTGTTTATTATTAATATATATAACCTTATATAAGTAATTTGGCCGAACCTTAGATTTTTAGGAATAACATAACAATTAATAATATAATATTTGTTTTAAAAACTATTTTATGTCAATTTTGACACTATTTAGTAATTGATTTTTTTTGAAAATCCTAACAGAATGATAAGTTCAAAAAAGGTTAATTAAATAAATACTAACATGTCATATTAACCTAGAAAATTAGTTGAATTCATAAAAAGTCTATAATTATATTTATTTGAGTATTTATAACATCAATTATGTCAATATTTCATTTATAAGATAATTACTGCATCATCGTTGTGTCATAAATTAATTAAATTATTTAATGTCTAAAAATTACAAATAAAATACCATTATGTATGAAATAGTTTTAGCTTTCTAATGAATATTTATAGTCGAATTTATATTATGTATAACCCTATATTAAAAATGTTTTTTTAAATACACTTTGATTTTAACTCTTTTAACTCTTCTTTGAATTAAATAATAATAAATGTCCTAATCTAATTCAAGTGGGCCTAAATGGTCATATTTTATTACTAAGTTTGTTTTTGGTCGAATTACACTTATCCAATAGAATTAGGACATCTGTTAGGGTAATAATAATATCATTTTTACCCTTAATTACCCTATTTACTTTTAACCGTGGTAAATAAAAGTAAAAAGTTACTATTCACCAAAAATTATTTTCATCTCATTGAACCACATTTTACTTAGTGACATCAACCGTGTCTCTCAGATTTTTGAAATTCCACTCACAAAAGCGGTAAAATTAAGTTTTATGAAAAATTCAGTTTTTTTAACTACCACTTAGTGGTTTCACTATTCATCAAAAATTGAAAGTTTTCAGAAAAATACTAAATATTAGGCCTAAGCTATATTTGATATTATGAACTCAAAAATAATTTCTATTTTACCAAATTCAAAACATATCAGTTGCATTAATTAATTTAAAAATTAATTCTCGTCGTCAAAACAAAAGGCGTGTTTTTAAGAGATAATAACTATCAAAAGATTGACACTTGTTTATAATTGGTTTAAATGTGAAATTACATCCAATTACCAACATTGTATTAAATTGTAAAAATATATTCTAAATATACTTTAAAACCACTCAAATTAAAAATTTATCACTATTAATTATTTCAATTAAAAAAGTTGTTTCTAATTAAAATTTAGTAATTTTCACTATTCATCAGAATATGAAAGTTACCCGAAAAGTACCAAAATTTCACCCTAAGCTAATTTCGATATTCTGATTCCGAAAATGAAGTCCATTTTGAAAAATAAAATTTACAAAATTTCAAAAAGTGGTTATTACTATTCATAACAGCTAGTTTTAATAATATTTTAATAGCATATCGTTGTTTAGTGAAACTCGGTATTGCGTACTACACACGCTATCGAGGAAGGTTGCGATTGCGTGTAATTCAAGGCAAGCCAAAGATGCATGTTGTGCAAGCTCCTTTTGGTGTAGCGTACAACACAAGACATTAATGAAAAGAATATTTTTCATAAAATCTCGGGGTGTTACATTCTACCCCCCTTAAAATGAATTTAGCCCTTGAAATTCATCGGGGTTATAAATGGTTTTCTACTTGAAAGTTTCTTTAATAGAAACCCACATCATAAAAAGGAATACCAAAACCATTCTTTTAAAACAAAAGTATGAAACGTAACGGTTACCCAAATAAACTAATCACTGGGTTTCCACATAGGTGAAAATATGGATATGGAAGAGAAATCTATCCATCATGTTCTGATGGAGAGTGGTAGAGAACATGGCTATGGAAAAGCCAAAAATCACAAATCCATAAATTTGTGACGATCTAAGGTACCATCTGATTAATCAGATATAAGAGCACTAGGACAACATTTTTGGTTTTCAAGATCGTTTCCCTAAAGTTGAAGAATTTGAATTAGAATTAATACTTACTTTATTTTGGTATAATCTCACTGTTGTTTGTGCCTTGAACAATTTCCACTTCATCTCTTAAATAAATGAAGTTGAATTTGTCATTCGTGATGTGTTAGCAGATCATGTGATAGAATGATGGGGAATTCCATCTGTCTCAAACAAAAGGTTAGAAAAGTTATCAAAAAATACATAAGTCCATCTATTGTGAGATTAATCATATATGGTTCCTAAAATGGACTTATACTTCATATATCATACTGCTTAATATAATAAAACTAGTTTCTACTGAATAGGGACTTCCTGTAGGCCAGTGGTAGGCGATGAAGGCCAGTCGCACTTCGGTTGTGGGTTCGATTCCTACGACCTTGTCTGACGCGATGGGCTGTCGCCCGTCCTGCAGGTTGTCTTTTTTCTAAAACTATATTACTATAACATCCCATCAATAATATCGAAAAAAACATCTATCCTTAAACAATACTAACTTATGTCCAACATAATCCATTCTAGTCTTTAGGCTTATCCATAATACTGCAGTCCACTCTCATAATATATTGAAAACAATTACAAGAGATTTAATACCATCGTTGATCCCCATATATCATAAGATATGTCTTTTTGGTCACATTACAAACATTCAAAGGCCTTAATCATGTATTCTCTTGAATACCCATTGAAACATAGTGAAAACATGAATGCTGTTAAAAGTTAACTCTTTCCACATACCAAAATCCTCAAAATTCTATATACTCTAACCATGATATCAATATTCCTTATGTCAATCAGGAGCTCATGAATACTGTCAAACATTTCATTTTCTCCTTATCCCTTCATTATGCGCATATCATCTACTTTCCAAAGTATTTGAATAACTTTTCATGGTTACCGGTACCTTAAAATTATTGAAAACCACAATAGACCATTACATAAATATTTCAATACACCATAAAAGTACCTCAACAACATTATTCTTGAATACCAATACATAAACACTTCAGTACATCCACTTCAATGATTGTCCTGGAATAAGTCCTTCCTTGATTTAGAAGTAACTTTTTAGGTCAGGGCATTGAGTTGGGTAATGCCCATATTCTCCACAAATAAGACATTGAACTCCATAACAGTCTGTCACTCTATGAACCATTTCTCCACACAGATAACATCGGTCCCTCCATTTGAGATATTTCTCAAGGTTCTTCTTCCCTTCTTTAGAAATCTCAATCTTCCTTTCTTTATGCTCCTCAACATGCGAACATGCATAATAGTTTATCTTCCTCTTCTTTGATGAATTAGGGATACCACTAAATTTCACCTTGTTAATCATATATCGAGATGACTGATTCGGCATAATCACAATATCTTTCTCTCTAGGAATTACACAATTTTGTTGCTCATAGTCACCAATTTGTCCATTGGATTCAATGTTAACCGAATTCCATCTGGTTCGCTCCATTAACTAAAACACAAAAAGAATCTTGTGAGAGGCGAAAATCATGCTAGAGAAAACAACATAGTAAAGGGGGCGTATCCTCAATATCTAACATCGTAGGTTAAAATCTATGATCGTTACCATAGTTCTAGGACTGTATCCTATACGTATACTTATCCTTAGGGACATCCCTAGACATACCTTAGAAATATCTCTAGTGATCTCACTAATGTTTACGCATCCTAGTTTCCAGAGGTTGACTAAACCTTTCCTCTGATACCAACTGTAGAGACCCGAAGCTTGATGTACATGGACATTACATTACATTTGCAGAATACTTAGCACATAACAGAAACACACACATAAGGATCGTAATAGTTTAGTGTCTTTGGAAACTCAGAATATAATCCTCTAATCCTGGTGAAAGATCTTCAACATCTCCCATAAAGATCTTCCTTTTTATTATACCTAAAACCTTTCCTTATATCCTGGGGAAAAGAAAACATGAAAGGGTGAGCTCAAATACTCAGTAAGGGTAAACAAAAGAAATATCAATCACATCATATACATAAGCACATAACTTTTGGAAATCTTAACCTATAAAAGAGATCATAATTTCATAACATGGGATAAATCATGGCAGTGAAATGTAATCACAATAATCATAACATAAAACATGAAACTTTGTGGCATACACACATAATCATAGAGAATCATTTCTTGTTAGTCAGGACACATTGCCAAGACTATCTTAGTGGACAAAGTCCCTTTCTGAACCGAGTCACCCTCGTTTCAGTCCTGTTTCACTGAACTGGTATAACCTACCATTCCAGCCATGTCTATCTCATGAGATATAAAATCTTTACCCAATACATTTGAGGGAGATATAGGTCCCACCCATCTCATAATGAAACCATTCTTATGTGTGCCACAAAATCGTAAATCATACATCATTTCATAACCCATGAAATAAAATGGGATTCTTAAACATCATGCCATCATAATATAATCCATAAACAATTGATATCATTTCATCATAAGAAAATTGAAACCATTTAAATCATAGAGAAATTTTACTTGAAACATACACATTTTAAATAATTTCATCTTAGATGTAAAATAGTTTTGACAAAACACTTGAAATGAATTCTTGAGCAAAATATCCTTTCTTCTTTAAAATCATGTTCTTTTCACAAAATTCCATGCAATTTTAAAAGATAAGGGTTTTATTGAAAATAATCATGAAATCTTGTAGAGGAATCTTCTTGAAAATGAGGCGTTATGAAACCGTAAAAATCCGTTCACGCCGTATAAGTTAAAAATAACATTCTCCTCATACTTTTGTCGGAAAAGTCAAAAGTACCTTATATGGTAACCAAACGAAAGATTCCATTAATACAATGTGGTAAAAAGTAAATAAAGGGTGAAAATGACTTTAAACATCCATGGATTAATGGTAAACATTTTATGAAATCATTTTTAGAAATCATGGTCATGGATGATAAACGTAACCCCAGTAAATACTTACGTATAAGCAATCTCTGATAAAAATGAGATTGAAAATTTATCCCTTACCTTAGGTCCGATTTGCTTCGTAAGTGTCTGAACCTCCTGTATAATGATTTAAATAATGTCATTTACTTATTACAGAATCATATTCATTGTTATTATATCATATATGGTTCACTTATGACTTTATATTACCCGTTCTTTTGTAAATTCATGTTAAAGTAGCATTTTCGGTAAAATCGTCTCATTTGTCGTTCGTGTTTTAACTTGTAATTATTCATATGATTAATTAGATCACTATTACTTAATTAAATAATATAAAACATGATTTATATATATTATATATTCAGAATATACATATATATAATGGATCGATAAATGGAAAGAAATACACCCTTCATGGAGACGGTAGGTCGTACGTACGCATGAACGCTGTTTTCGTTTCCTTATTGAATTGAGTGGAATTAAGTAGATGACATACATATATATACACATAAATACAGTAGCTTTATAATGTCATATATTTCATTATTATTTCTTATATATACTTTATAATCATTCTTAAATGGTTAACATGGAGAATGAATCTCATCGCGTCGTGGAGACGGTAGTTCGTACGTACGCACGAGCGATGATATCATTTCCATAATTATTGAATTGAATTGGAGTGGATGATACAATATATCAGAATCATTATGATGTTATAATAACTATGTATAGTTATTCTTTACACCATAATACCCATCCATGTAAGGTGTTGGTGGAAAAACATATTACACCACAGCGTGGAGACGGTATTCCGTACGTACGCACGTGCGGTGATTTCGTTTTCCGTAGGATGGATAGATGGTGAAATAGGATTGTTTCATAATTATAATAACATATCAGTATATGAGTGATACTGATGTTATTACTTCATAATGAAACAACCTAAGAAGAAGAAGTGGAAGAAGAAATCAAGGTGAAAGAATTGGTAACGGAAATTACCTCTTCTTTGAAGCGCCTCTTTGAGACCTCCTCTTAGGGCACTAAAATTGGTCTTTGAGGAAGACCAGAACCTCTAGGATGTTTCTAGGGAAGTGGAGAAGATATTTTGGCAGGGGTTGTCCGAGCTTGAAGGCTCAAAGTTGTGTGAGGAAGAGAGGGAGGAGGTGTCCTTATATAAGGGAGGAGAGGGGCACCTTTGGAATAACAAAAAATATTATTTTATTATAAAGTCAAGTTCGGTTTTAAATAGCTCCAAATTGATTTATTTTGAGGCTAAGGTGGGGATGGGTCGAAATACTCTCATCCAATAGAATTTAGATAAGTTTAGGTTCCTATTTTAACCTTATAATTTAGATTTAACATTAAGTTAAATAATTTTACTTTTACCGTATCTTCTTGTGTTCTTACACTATAAGGTTAATAAACTTACTATAAGAAGTCAAACGAAGCCCAAATTGTTTATTATTAATATATATACCCTTATCTAAGTCATTTGGCCTAACCTTAGATTTTTATGAATAACATAACAATTAATAATATAATATTTGTTTTAAAAACTATTTTATGTCAACCTTGACACTATTTAGTAATTGATTTTTGTGAAAATCCTAACAGAATGATAAGTTCGAAAAACGTTAATTAAATCAATACTAACATGTCATATTAACCTAGAAAATTATTTCCATTCATAAAAAGTCTCAAATTATATTTATTTGATTATTTATAACATCAATTATGTCAATATTTCATTAATAAGATAATTACTGCATCATTGTTGTGTCATAAATAAATTAAATTATTTAATGTCTAAAAATTACAAATAAAATACCATTATGTAGGACATATTTTTAGATTTCTAATGAATATTTATAGTCGAATTTTTCTTATGTATAACTCTATATTAAAAATGTTTTATTAAATAAACTTTGATTTTAACTCTTTTAACTCTTCTTTGAATTAAATAATAACAAATGTCCTAATCTAATTCAAGTGAGCCTAAATGGTCATATTTTATTCCTAAGTTTGTTTTTGGTCGAATTACACATATCCAATAGAATTAGGACATGTGTTAGGATAATAATAATATCATTTTTACCCTTAATTACCCTATTTACTTTTAACCATGGTAAATAAAAGTAAAAAGTTACTATTCACCAAAAATTATTTTCATCTCATTGAACCACATTTTACTTACTAACATCAACCGTGTCTTTCGGATTTTTGAAATTCCACTCACAGAAGCGGTAAAATTAAGTTTTATGAAAAATTCAGTTTTTTTAACTACCACTTAGTGGTTTCACTATTCATCAAAAATTGAAAGTTTTCAGAAAGATACCAAAAATTAGGCCTAAGCTATATTTGATATTATGAACTCAAAAATGATTTCTATTTTACCAAATTCAAAACATATCAGTTGCATTAATTAATTTAAAAATTAATTCCCGTCGTCAAAACAAAAGCTGTGTTTTTAAGAGATAATAACTATCAAAAGATTGACACTTGTTTATAACTGGTTTAAATGTGAAATTACATCCAATGACCAACATTGTATTAAATTGTAAAAATATATTATAAATATACTTTAAAACCACTCAAATTAAAAATTTATCACTATTAATTATTTCAATTAAAAAAGTTGTTTTTAATTAAAATTTAGTAATTTTCACTATTCATCAGAATATGAAAGTTACCCGAAAAGTACCAAAATTTCACCCTAAGCTAATTTCGATATTCTGATTCCGAAAATGAAGTCGATTTTGAAAAATAAAATTTACAATATTTCAAAAGGTGGTTATTACTATTCATAAGGGCTAGTTTTAATAATATTTTAATAGCATATCGTTGTTTAGTGAAACTCGGTATTGCGTACTACACACGCTATCGAGGAAGTTCGCGATTGCGTGTAATGCAAGGAAAGTCAAGGATGCATGTTGTGCAAGCTCCTTTTGGTGTAGCGTACAACACAAGACATTAATGAAAAGAATATTTTTCATAAAATCTCAGGGTGTTATAGCGCACCACCGTTTTCATCACCAAGGAAAAAATTGAAAACAACTTGTCACATAAATCAACATCGGAAGAAGATCTACTCCCATGAACACCTCCCAAAGCCTCATCGGAACCATGTCACCCTACTGACCTGGAATGGATCAATGGATCTGGAGGCCAGAGCAGAGTAGGAGCAGTCAGACCTCCACAACAATCCACGATATGTCCAGCAATAGCAACCCCACAGAAAACTCATCATCAAACCATAGAAGACGTTTTATTCAATAGGATGAACCAACAAAAAATCCAACATCGGACCATTTGAATGAACGGGAAACCGAAGAGTGAAAAAACCGAAATGTCACTAGCTGAACCAACAACCCAAAAAAACCTAACAGGAATAAGGAAAAGGAGAATAAGGATTCGAAAAGGGGAAATCCAATAACACCGTGAGGGTCGGCGCATATAGTGGGAAAAGGAGAACTGCAAAAGGAGAGGGAGAATAAGGTGAAAGGGGGGAAACCTATATCGCCAAAAGAGAATCGAACCAAGAAAGAGAAACGATAAAAAATCGAACCGAGAAAGAGAAAAATGTGAATCCGGGAAGGTAGAAGATGGTCGTCATCGCTAGGGGAAAGAAACCTAGATGGGGGAGAAGATGGGGTTGGAGAACCCGAGCCAAGAAGAAGGGAACCCTAGAAGGGAGGGTTCACTGGGAAGAAGGGAAAGAAAAGTAGGATAACCAGGAGTGAAGAAGGTCGATGAAGGCCGAAGAAGGGGAAGAAGGAGCTGACGCCGCCGGGAGCCTCCCGAAACCCTAGCTCTTTTGATAGTTATTATTTCTTAAAAATGCGCATTTTGGTTTTGACAACAGGAATTAATTTTTAAATTAACTAATACAACTTTTATATTCGTAATTTGGTAAAATAGACATCATTTTTGTATTTGGAATATCAAATTTAGCTTCGGGTGAATTATTGGTATTTTTCTGAAAACTTTCAATTTTTGATGAAAAGTGAAAAACACTAAGTTATTGGTTAAAACTGACTTTTTATTTAAATAATTATTTATTTTATTTAAATCTTTTTTAGGTAAAAATAGATACATAATACATATATAAGTTAAATTTAATTCATTGGAGTCATTTTATATTAATTTTAGATATATAAAATTTTTATTGAACTTTTTACCGTCTTTTACCCACCTCCTAGGAGCTTTTGCAAATTTGCATAAAACTTAATTTTACCTCTTCTGTGAATGGAATTTCTAAAATACAAGAGACATGATTGATATCAGTAAGTAAAATGTGGTTCAATGAGATGAAAATATTTTTTCTGAATAGTAACTTTTTACGTTTATTTACCACGGTTAAAAGTAAATAGGGTAATTAAAGGTAAAAATGATATTATTTTTACCGTACACATGTCCTAATTCTATTGGATAATTGTATCTTGACCAAAAAACCTTAGTAATAAAATATTATCTTTTAGGTCTACTTGGATTAGAATAAGTCATTTATTATTATTTAATTTAAAGAAGAGTTAAAAGTGTTAAATTAAAGTTTTCATAAATAAAAAAATTTCAATATAGAATTATACATTAGATAAATTTGACTATAAATATTAATTAGAAAGATAAAAATATTTCCTACATAATGGTATTTTATTTATAATTTTTATACATTAAATATTTCAATTTATTTATGACACAATGATGATGAAGTAATAACCTTATTAATGAAAGAATCAAATAAATTGTATTATAAATATTAAAATAAATATAATTTCATAGTTTATATGAAATCCAAGAAATCTATAGGTGAATATGACATGTTAGTATTGATTCAATGTATCTTGTTTGAAATAATCAAGTTTTATGACTTTCACAAAAACCAAATACTAAATAGTGTCAAAATTGACATAAATGAGTTTTTAAAACAAATATTATATTATTAAATTAAATAAAAGTTCTAAAAATCTAAGGTTCAGAAAAAGGACTTATATAAGGATAGTTATATCATTAATGAACCACTTGGGGTTATCTTGGTAGTTTTTATTATGTTTACTAACCATATAATATAAAAATAAAAAGAGACATGGTAAATGTCAAACTAATTAACTAAGAGTTAAATCTAAAAGATAAGGTTAATATAATGACCCAAAACTGTCTAAAACCTATTTTTTGAGTGGATTTCTACCCAACATCACCTTAGACTCGAAATAATTTACTTTTTAGACATTAGAAACCGAAAAATATTTCATTATAAAATAATATTTCTAGTTTTTCCTAAGGTGCCCCTCACCCCTCTTATAAAAGGACACTCCCCCTTATCTATAATTCACACCTTCAAAGCCATTTGGATCGGCCAAACCCTACCCAAATAACTTCTCAGAGATCCTCACTTCAACCTAGAGGCCTTAGTTTGGTAATAAATCCAACCTAAGGATCCCTTTTGATGAAATCAAAAAAGAAGAACCCGAAGAAGATGTAATGATTTCACCACACTCTCTCAAGTTCCTTTCTTCTTCCACTTCTTCTTTCTTTGTTATTTATATTATAAAATAATAACTATAGTATATTCTATATAATTTGATGTTATTATAAATATGTAACAACCATATTCATTATTTTATCCATCCTTTTAATGATATGTCACCATACGTGAGTACATACGGCTTACTGTCTCCACGTCGTGGTGTAATTGTTATTCAAAACATTATTATTTGGATGGGTATGATAATGATTTGTAATTGATGTAAATAATAAGTATAACATTATAATTATTCTATATATATGATATACCATCCAATTATATACAATTTTAATATCAAAATAATGATATTGTTTCTCATGCGTACGTACGTATTACCATCTCCACCACGGGATGAGATTCATTTCCACGTTCACCATTTATCGATGATTATAAAAAATATATTATAAATAAGTATGTAATATATGACATAATAATTCTACTGGAGATATATATATTTATGTATTTATGTATTTTTGTACTTATATATTATTAACTTACTTACGTTCAATACGATATGAAAACAGAAACAATGTTTATGCATACGTATGACCTATCGTCTCCATAAATGGTGTTTTTTATTTCATATTTCTATCTATTATACATATTTATATTATTAATATATATTATATATAAATCATGTTTTATATTCTGGAAGTATTTAAATCATGATCTAAATGATACGATCAAGAGTAACAAGTTAAAACACATGCGATAAAGAAAGTGATTATTACCTGAAACGTTAATTTAACATGAAAATAATTAATAAATGGGTAGTATAAAGTCATAAATGAATATAATATGATATAATAAATATGAATATGGTTATGGTATATTTTAATAACATACAATGGTCATTATACAGGAGGTTAAACGTACCCATCGACCAAAGAAAACTGCAAGGTAAGGGTTATTTCCTCAATCTCATTATTATCTGAGATTGTTCATGTGTAAGTATTTTCTGGGACATACTTATTATCGATTCCCATATATCATAAAAATGTTTTCAAAAGAAATATTTTAAGTTTTTATGGGAGGATCTATTTAACTAGATCATCATTTTAAATGTATTAAAGATTTTCCTTTCTAAACCCTTTTAATTAATATCCATGTTTTCAAAATGGTTTTGAGGATTTATTTAAATGGACATGAATTTTTTAAAATGTTAATTACTTTAAAAAGTTTCAAATTGGTATGGGATACTTTTATTCAAAAAGTTCATCAAATTTATTCCTTTCTAAATTGTGTGACTTTTAAATTTTTTCATGATAAAGGGATATTTCTCTCAACGAGTTTTACAAATCATTTTCATCTACGTCAAAATCCTTTAATGGATTTTAAACTTGATTGAAGTTGATTTATTATGATACAAATATTCCATATTGTATTGAAGGTTTTGTGATATGTTTGACTATGGATGTGCTATTTGTATACCATTCATGGTTTATGGGCAAAGTATTGACATTTCTTATTCTAGTTTTAATACGAATGTTTATGTTATGTTTCAACTTTTTCATATGAGGAATGCAGTGGACTTAGTAAGTGATGGGTGGTGCCCGATATAGCTTCTCAATGCATCGGTAGGTCTCATGAGACAAACTAGTGTCTTGGCACAGGGCCCTGACAAAAATTTTATTTGTAGTCTTGGTACGAGCCCTTGACTATGTGGTAACGATGTCCGGCGTTAGGAATTCCCTCATTTTGAAATTAGTAATTACATGTGATTTTTAGAATAGTAGAATATCCATGTGCATTTTATATCGTAATGTTTGATTTATTTTTACCATATTATTTCCAAGTTTATGTTTAAAAGGGTGTTGTTTTTATTGCACATCTTGACCTAAAAGTCTATAGTTTCTTTTAAATTATTTACCCTCACTGAGCATCTAAGCTCACCCATTTCTCATGTTTTATTTTCCCAGGATTTCCAAGAAGTGTATTATGAATGTTATGAAGGGTTAAGATAAAAAAACCAATGGTGTTCTGAAAGGATTATTTATGTTGTGTTTTATGTTATAAAGTGTAATGTAACATTCATGTATGTAATCTATTTTCCAAGACTGCTAAATTGATTGGTCCTTCAGGACTTGATTCCTTGTAATCATACCAATGTATTAAAATAATGCACCGACTCTGGGTAACTAGGGTCAGGGTGTTACAGTTGGTATCAGAGGAAGTTCAATACAAACCTTGCAAACAAGATTTAGATAAACTCTGATTAGAGCACATTACCCTTAGAAAGACTTTGAGGATTAGTATAGAATAACTTCCTAGAATTTTGGTATTGTAGAGATTTTGTGAGTTTTCCAAGAAATACATCCATGTCTGCATACGAGCAGGTAGAGGCTGCTCTGGCACAGATGTACCTAGGGGTAAAACCCGAAAACACCACATTGAGCTAGACTCGAATGGGAACTTGTGCACGACAACGGGCCTTGCTGTACTCATGGTTACGACACTCCCAGGGGATATTCTTAGGATAATCCACATTTTCATTACAAGCCATTATGAAGGATTTAGGAGTAAATACTTCCTCAAATAATTTTTTTTATGATTATGGATTATATCTATAAACTGTTCAATTTATATTAGGTATTTTATGAGTTTGGAATTATGGATTACGATTCATAAACTGACTTAATGTATGCCATTGTTCAGAAATGGCACCCAGTAGAAGGAATGAGAACTCCAGAAATACGTATGATCTAAAGAGTAAGAAGGATAATATCTTTCATGGTATTAATCCAACATTTAAAAGGGAAATATTTTCCCAAATATTCTCATCATATGAAGAAATAGTATCATGTGTTAATAAGATAAGTAATTAATTCTTTGAGTCCTATGGATTTGAAGGGAATAAAGTGAAGCAAAGGATAGAAGAGAGAAAGATGGATAAAGGGAAGAGGGGAAAGAAGGATTTTTCCATATGTGATAACTGTGCAAAGAATCACTTTGGTAAATGCTTGAAGGGAATAAGAGTTATTTGTAAGTGTGGAGAAAAAGGAAACCAGGTACATGACTACAAAGGTAAGAAAAATGTTTCAAATTTACAATGATTCGTCTTCAAGGAGTTGGGATACTACGCGAATCAATGTCCAAATCATCAGAGTATGCCCCAAATGATGATATTGGATAATAATAAATTTATGATGCTACCACAGATGAAGAGTAATTATTAGTGTTCTTATGTTGTTATTAATGAATTATGTCATTTCAGTATTGTATCAATGATGTATCGGTTATATTTATTATGGAGATAAATAAGGATTGTACTGCAGTACTATTTGATTGAGTATTTGAGATTATATGGTACTAAGAAAAGTGACTCAACAGCAAGTTAAATTTTTTGGAAAATACATGGTTGAAGGAAATATAGACCTTAATATGGTCCTGATACTGAGTTAGTGATTTTCGAATAATAAATTGTTGATTTGGATAAATTATATTGGATATTCTTGACTACCTTGAAACTGGTTAATGATTTTTATATTCCATCATTGTTGGAGTTTACAACATTTTTGGATATAAAGAGTAAATCTAGTATTCTATAAGAAATAATGGAGAGTGAATGTAATCAATAATGTTTTATGGTAATTTAGGGTGTTAACATGTTTTAAAATAATACATGATCAAAGTATTCACATGTTAATATGTGGAAAAAAAAGATCTTCATTTTGTTTACCTTCCTTATAAATTTTGGACTGTAAGTTTGGACAGAAGTATTTTGGATAAGTCTAAATGTTGGAATGGATTAAGTTGGACATTAGATACAATTGTTTAAGGTTAAAACATTTTTTAAGATTATTTTTGGATTTTTATAAAAAGTACAACCCGAAGGTCGGGCGACAACCCATCGCGTCTGGTAAGGCCGCGAGACTTGAACCCGTAACCGAAGGGCGACAAGGGTGCACCACCTACCACTTTCCTACGTGATGTCTTGGATTGTATAATGTAGTTTTTTTAAAGGTTTGATGGATGAATTATAAATTCTGTTTTATTAACCCTATACTATTTGGATAAATAGAGAATTTTTGAAATATTTTGGAATGAAAGATGAACTTGTGGTAGGAATTAGTGGAAGGATGAAACTATACTTGTCAAGTATATATATTTGATTTATTATTATATTATTAAACTTCAGGGAAGAAATCATAAATCCAAATATTTGTTATCCTAATACCTTATGTTTAACCGATGATATTTTAAATCATCATAGATTGATGTCTTTGAGACCCCCAATTTTAGACTTGTTTATGATTGATGACCTCAATCACTCCCTATAAATATTTACGTTTTCTTCCAATTATGTTTCTCTAATTTCCACCAATTTCCTTCTAATCGATATCATAATTTGGTGGTGACCCTTTCATTTATCTTTCCCTCTTGTTAAGACAAAATTTTATTAACCCAATTTCCGATGTGGGTTTTCCACAAAGGCATTTTCTATTTTCAACCTTTTATTATTGAAGAACAATTTAAATTGTGAGGACACAATTTATTGAAGTCTGGGAGAATGTAACATCACACGATTTCATAGTACATTATTTCTTCATAGTAATTCAATAACTTTCACTACACTCAACACCGAGTTCAAGCACACCATGAATGACCAAACTAGCCATTCAAAAGTGGTTATGAATAGTATTAAATGAATTTTGAACTTTATATCATCCTTATAATTTCAGAATCCATATTATGAGTTTCTTAGACATAATGTAAGAACAAACTCATTTTTTTCATATAAAAGAAGTATTTTTCAAAAAATGAAATTTTACGGCCTTTTAAAGGCGAACCCCTTTTAAATCCAATATTTAAAACTATTATATTTTCAATTTGACAAAATAAACTTCTTCTTTAGAATAAGGACTTAAAAATTTAGTTTTAATAAAAAAAATTTGTTTTTATGATAACTTTTATATTGGGTGAATAGTGAAAAATACTATATTTTAATTGAAAACAACTTTTTTAATAAAAATAATTTATAGTGTTCAATTATAAATTTTAATGGTTTTTAAGTATAATTGGATTATATTATTACCATTTAATAAAATTTTGGTCATTGGACGTAATTTCACTTTGGGATTGGACATAAACAAGTGTCATTCTTTTGATAGTTATTATTTCTTAAAAATACGCATTTTCGTTTTGACAACGGGAATTAATTTTAAATTAAATAATACAACTTATATGTTTGTAATTTGGTAAAATAGACACCATTTTTGGATTCAGAATATCAAATTTAGCTTCGGGTGAATTTTTGGTATTTTTCCGAAAACATCCAATTTTTTATGAATAGTGAAAAACACTGAGTTATTATTTAAAACTAACTTTTTATTTAAATAATTATTTGTTTTATTTAAATTTATTTTAGGTCAAAATAGATACATAATACATATATAAGTTCAATTTAATTCATTGGAGTCATTTTATATTAATTTTAGATATGTAAAAAAATTATTGAACTTTTTACCGTCTTTTACCCACCTCCTAGGAGCTTTTGCAAATTTTCATAAAACATAATTTTACCACTTCTGTGAATGGAATTTTGAAAATACGAGAGACATTATTTATATCAGTAAGAAAAATGTGGTTCAATGAGATGAAAATATTTTTTGGTGAATAGTAACTTTTTACTTTTATTTACCACTTTTAAAAGTAAATAGGTTAATTAAAGGTAAAAATGATATTATTTTTACCATAACACATGTCCTAATTCTATTGGATAAGTGTATCTAGACCAAAAAACCTTAGGAATAAAATATTACTTTTTAGGTACACTTGGATTAGAACAAGACATTTATTATTATTTAATTTAAAGAAGAGTTAAAAGTGTTAAATTCAAGTTTTCATAACTTAAAAATTTTTAATATAGAATTATACATAAGATAAATTTGACTATAAATATTAATTATAAAACTAAAGAGATTTCATACATAATTGTTTTTTATTTATAATTTTTATACATTAAATAATTTAATTTATTTATGACACACTGATGATGAAGTAATAACCTTATTAATGATAGAATCAAATAAATTTTATTATAAATATTAAAATAAATATAATTTCATAGTTTTTATGACATCCAAGAATTCTCTAGGAGAATATGACATGTTAGGATTGATTCAATGTATCGTTTTTGAAATAATCAAGTTTTTATGACTTTCACAAAAACCAAATACTATATAGTGTCAAAATTGACATAAATGAGTTTTTAAAACAAATATTATATTATTAAATTATATAAAAGTTATAAAAATATAAGGTTCGACCAAAGGACTTATATAAGGATAGGTATATCATTAATGAACCACTTGGGGTTCGCTTGGTATTTTTTATTATGTTTACTAACCATATAATATAAAAATAAAAAGAGACATGGTAAATGTCAAACTAATTAACTAAGAGTTAAATCTAAAAGATAAGGTTAATATAATGACCCAAACCAGTCTAAAACATATTGTTTAAGTGTATTTCTACCCATACCCACCTTAGCCTCGAAATAATATACTTTTAAGCCATTATAAACCGAAAAATATTTTATTACAAAATAATATTTCTAGTTTTTTCTAAGGTGCCCCTCCCCCTCTTATCAAAGGGAACCCCCCCTTCTCTATAATTCACACCTTCAAAGCCATTTTTATCGGACAAACCCTACCCAAATATCTTCTCATCTTCCCTCACTTAAATCTAGAGGCCTTATTTTGATCATAAAGCCAACCTAAGGATCCCTTTTGATGAAATCAAAAGGAAGAACCCGAAGAAGAGGTATTGATTTCACCACACTCTCTCAAGTTCCTTTCTTCTTCCACTTCTTCTTTATTTGTTATTTCCATTATAAAATAATAAATCTAGTATATTATATATAATGTGATGTGATTATAAATATGGTACAACCATATTCATTATTTTATCCATCCTTTGAATGACATGTCACTATACGTGAGTACGTACGGCTTACCGTCTCCACGTCTTGGTGTAATTGTTATTCAAAACATTATTATTTGGATGGGTATGATAATGATTTTTAATTGAGGTAAATAATAAATATAACATTATAATTATACTCTATATATGATATAAAATCCAATTATATACGATTTTAATATAAAAATAATGATATTGTTGCTCGTGCGTACGTACGGATTACTATCTCCACGACGCGATGAGATTCATTTCCACGTTCACCATTTATCGATGATTATAAAAAATATATTAAAACTAAGTATGTAATATACGACATAATAATGATACATTAGATATATATTTATATATGTATGTATATATGTACTTACATATATATTATTCACTTACTTACGTTCAATACGATATGAAAACAGAAACATTGTTTATGCGTACGTACGACCTATTGTCTCCATAAACGGTGTTTTCTATTTCATATTTCTATCTATTATACATATTCATATTATTAATATATATTATATATTAATCATGTTTTATATTCTAGAAGTATTTAAATCATGATCTAAATGATACGATCAAGAGTAACAAGTTAAAACATGTGTGATTAAGAAAGTGATTATTACCTGAAACGTAAATTTAACATGAAATAATTAATAAATGGGTAGTATAAAGTCATAAATGAATCAATTATGATATAATAAATATGAATATTGTTCTGTTATATTTTAATAACATACAATGGTCATTATATAGGATGTTAAATGTACCCATCAACCAAAGAAAAGAGCAAGGTAAGGGTTATTTCCTCAATCTCATTATTATCCGAGATTGTTCATGTGTAAGTATTTTCCGGGACATACTTATTATCAATGCCCATATTTCATAAAAATGTTTTCAAAAGGAATATTTTAAGGTTTTATTGGAGGATCTATTTAACTAGATCATCATTTTAAATGTTTTAAACATTTACCTTTCTAAACCCTTTTAATTAATATCCATGTTTTCAAAATGGTTTTGAGGATTTATTTAAATGGACATGAATTTTTTAAAATGTTAATTACTTTCAAAAGTTTCAAATTGTTATGGGACACTTTGATTCAAAAATTTATTCAAATTTATTCCTTTATAAATTGTGTGACTTTTAAATTTTTTCATGATATAGGGATATTTCTCTCAAATAGTTTTACAAATCATTGTCATCTATGTCAAAATCCTTTAATGGATTTTAAACTTGTTTGAAGTTGATTTATTATGATACAACTCTTCCATATTGTATTAAAGGATTTGTGATATGTTTGACTATGGATGTGTTATTTTTATACCATTAATGGTTTATGGGTAAAGTATTGACATTTCTTATGATATTATTAATACGAATATTTATGTTATGTTTCTACTTTTTCATATGAGGAATGTAGTGGACTTAGTAAGAGATGGGGGGAGCCCACTATAGCTCCTTGATGCATCGGTATGTCTCATGAGACAAACTAGTATCTTGGCACAAGGCCTTGACAAAAACATTTATTTGTAGTCTTGGCACGAGGCCTTGACAATGTGGTAATGACGTCCGGTGTTAGGCATTCCCTCATTATGAAATTAGTTATTACATGTAATTATTCGACTAGTAGAATATCCATGTGAATGTTTATATGGTAATGTTTGATTTATTTTTACCATATTATGTTCAATTATATGTTTAAAAGGCTATTGTTTTTATTTCACATCTTTCCTTAAAAGTTTATTTCTTCCGCTAAATTATTTACCCTTACTGAGCATCTGAGCTCACCCATTTCTTATGTTTTATTTTCCCAAGATTTCCAAGAAGTATATTATGATTGTTATGCAGGGTTAAGATAAAGGGAATAATGGTGTTATCAAATTATTATTTATGCTATGTTGTATGCTAGAAATTGTAATGTAAAGTTCATGTATGTAATCTATTTTCCAAGACTACTAAACTAATCATTCCTTTAGAACTTGATTCCTTGTAATCACACCAAGGTATTAAAATAATGCACCAAATCTGGGTAACTGGGGTTATGGCGTTACACAATATCTCAGATGTACAACCTTCCCAGCTCATCAACACTGAAAGACTCTTTGATCGGCAAGTAGTGAGCAACCTTCATGATCCTGTCAATGACAACCCAAACTACATCATTCCCTTGAGGAATCCTCGGCAAACCTGTCACGAAATCCATCGCGACATCATTCCACTTCCACTCGAGAATGGGAAACTATTGAAAAATCCATGTCGGTCACTGATTCTCTGCCTTCACCTGCTGACAGGTGGAACACATCATGAAAAAACTTGCCACATATCTCTTCATACCCGGTCACCAATACTGATGGTGTAATTCATGATACATCTTGGTGACACCAGGATTAACATCCCAAACTGAGTAATGAAAGTCCCACATTAGCTCCTCACGTATGTTTTTTGACACCCATATGCATCCCTATAAATGCAAGTTCTCATCATCGCCTATGGTCCATCTAGGAATAAGTTCCACTCCTGACACACTCTCCCATAGTACTAGGCCTTCAGAATCCGATAGCTACCTCATTCGCACTCGATCAAGAAGAGTATAGGTAACAGCTACAGAAGAAAGCAATGTTTTCCCATATCTGTTGTGCACCTCCAAATGCACCTCAGAGAATGGAGACATAAGCTACCACTCACTATTGGTCTCCTAAATAGCCTGTATCTGAGTCCTCCTACTCATCGCATCAGCCACCGCGTTACCTTTCCCAGGCGTATAGGAAAGCTCAATGTCAAAGGACTGAAGGTACTCAACCCACCTTCAATGTCTCAAATTCAGGTCATGCTGAGTGAAGATGTACTTGAGAGTTTTGTGGTCGGTGAAAACCATAAAATGATCTCCCAGAAGATAATTTCTCCAAAAGTGTAAATCATGAACAACAGAAGCCATCTCCAGACCCTGTATCGGATAATTCCTCTCATGTGTCCTCAACTACTGAGACATGTACGCAACAACTCCTTCTCCCTGCATAAGCACAGCTCCCAGCCTGATACCAGAAGCATCATAGTAAACATTGAAGATCTTTCCCAGCTCTGGAAATACTAGTATCGGTGCTGAAGTAAACCTCCCTTTCATCTCATGAAAGGAAAACTCACAAGAAATTGACCACAAGAACTTTTCACCCTTCTTAGTCAGGCCCGTCAGTGGCACTGCTAAGCGTGAAAAGTCTTGTATGAAACGTTTGTAGTAACGAGCTAGCCCTTGAAAACTTCGTACCTCAAAGAATTTCTTCTTATGCTCCCAGGAAATTATTGCTCTCAATTTATCTGGGTCTACTGACACTCCTGTCTCTAAGATAACATGACCCAAGAAGTGAATTTGGTCCATCCAAAAGTGTAATTTTGAGATCTTAGCATATAATTGATGCTCTCTCAGTGTACTCAAAACTATCTCAAGATTTGTGGCATGGTCGTATCGAGTGTGATAGTACACCAAGATATCACCCATGAAGACTACCATGAAAGAATCCAAGTATGGATGGAACACTCGGTTCATCAGTTCCATGAAGACTGCAGGTGCGTTCGTGAGACCAAACGGCATGACCACATACTCATATAGACCATAAATGCTCCGCAAGGATGTAAGAGGTATGTTTGGTGGTCTAACATGAAACTTATGGTAACAGGACCCCAAGTAAATCTTCAAGAACACTTTGGCTCCTCAAAGTTGATCGAAGAGATCGTCAATCCTTGGTAAGGAATATCAGTTCTTGACCATCAACCGGTTCAACTTCCGATAACCCACAGAACTTCTGAGGGTACTGTCCACCTTCTTCCCAAATAGGATAGGCGTACCCCAAAGAGAATTACTGGGTCAGATGAAACCCCTTTACTACAACTCCTAACTCTGGTGTAGCCATCCTATAAAGAGGAACAGACACCAGTCCCGCTCCTGGAACAAACTCAATAGAAAAGTCCACCTCTCACTCCATAGGAAAACCTAAAAAGTCCTATAGAAATACATCCCTGAAATGATCCACCAATGGAAGAAATTCCATCTATGAAGTTCCCTGGTCATCCAGATATAGACTAGTAATCTGGGCTATAACTCCTCCAAACCCATGATGCTTGGGTCCTGCTCTGGTCGCCTGGACATCCCATTCTCCCTTATGAAGAAACGATCATCCCTCTAGTGATGTGAAACTCACCCTACAACGATAGCAATCGAAAACTGCCTAGAAGGGAACTAACCAATCCATTATAAGAATAATTTCCTAACCCATCATCTCTAATACATAAATGTCCCATACGAAGTGACACCCACCAACCACAAGAGGGAACTCTGTGCACTAACGTACACTAGTTGTTCTAGTCCCCAACGGAGTTTCTAGCATCAAGATATCAGAAGAAGAAAAGATACAGAGCCCAAGGATCTCCACAACAGCAACAGATATAATGATATGGTAAGCCCCTGTATCTAAATGGGAAGAATCTAAAACGGAGGCAACTAAAATCATACCTGGAATAGTAGCTTGTCTTGGATCCTACTCCTACTGGTTCTGCTCCACTGCGAAATTCTATCATGTACCGCGGCCCTATGACCCTGCCTGACCACCCTAAGCTGATCCACTCTGGTGTCGCTAAAATCCTGGAGACTGACTACCATGGCCATATCCTCCACTTTGTCCTGAATGGCCGGAAGAACTCTAGTTCCATGACTGGTGAGAAACTAGTGGTTTTTCTCCTAAACGAGGAGTCATAGAAGAACCCCTCTCACCAGCTACTGGTGAGAAGATCTGATATAAGCGCTAAAGATGGCCCATCTTGAAACAATATTGGCACTCCACATGGTCTCTTGGGCAATGTGGCCTCGTATTCCCACTCTTACTGCACTGGTAGCACACCACTTGGCTACCAGAATAAGTCTCTCACCTCCTTAGATCACATCACGTAGACTCCCTATACTAATTCTTTCTATAAATTGGAGGGATAACAACCCCGGATGTCGAGCCTCCCTAGATCAAAACTCTAGAATCCCTCATATTTTGCTCTCTGATCAGCGCCTGTTTGACTATATAAGTGATAGTATTCAACCTGACGATGGTCACCTGAGATTGGATGTCGTGCATGAGACCATCCTCGAAATTCATTGCCAGGAATAACTCATCACCTCCTGGGATAGGTGTGAAGCTCTACAGCTCAGTGAAGTGAGATGAATACTCCCTGAAAGAAAGATTACCCTGCTCCAAACTCAGGATCTATCGGGCTCGATCGGCCCTCAAAGTCTCCAGATAAAAGTAGTGGTAGAAGGCAAGCTGGAACTCATCCCAAGACATACCCTGCTGGTGTTATGCCTATGATATCACATCCCACCATCTCTTGGTAGAATCATGTAGCATATACATTGCAAGCTTCACCCTCCTCTCTGGAGGCGTCTCGAGATGATCAAATATAGAAGGAATGTCTTCTAACCATGACTCTACAGCCTGATTTCCTCCTTCTCGTATGAAGGTGGGGGGATTCTACTGCTGGAAAACCTGCGTCATCTCTACCATGGACGGGGCAGGATGTGGTACTCCTCCGAAGGTCTGCATGAACCTCATAAAGCCCTCTCGGAACTGTGTGTTAGCGCTTGTGTTCGGAATGACGGTTACTGCCAAGATTGGCACAACTGGAGGGTCTGCTGGTAGTCCCTGATTAGCTATATTTGGTGTCTGATCACCACCCTATCACTGGCGTACAAACGGAGGATTTCTTGATGGCATGACTCAGCAAGGTCAAACGCACACCTTAGATCAAGATTATCAAGGACTGAAAACTAGAAGTGTAAGAAGGGAATAGGAGAAAGAAAGAATTCAAGTTTTTTAAAACATGGCTACATGGTGTGTATAATGACCACACGGCATGTTCCCTTAAGCCTTCACATGGGTGTGTACTCTTGCCACCACTGGTCTTGCAACACCTCAAACACACTATGTGTTGTCCTAACACATGGCGTGTACTTGATTCCTCTTCCCCTGCTCGAGGTCCCTTACACAGCTAAGTCACACGGTTCTATCAGAACAAGACTACATGGCATATTCGTTACATACATGGCACGTACAAGGAAAGCATCACCGACCCGTGTTGTTAGAGACACGGCCGGTTACACGGATGGATCTACACGGCGTGTTTGTGCCAGACATGGTGTGTTATAGGAATATTTCATCAACCTTTGTTGTTTGTTACATAGCCGGATACTTGGGTTACACTACATGGAATGTTCAAGCTTGACACAGCATGTACTTCTTGATTTTTCATCTACCTGTGCCATTAGTCAGAAGGCCGGATACAAGGTCTCTACAACACGGCATGTGAAACATGTACACGGCGTGTCCGTCCCAAGATTTTCTCAACCCCATGACTCTCCCACACAGCCAGTGACATGGTTAGAGACTACATGTCATGTACATATTATACGTGGTCTTTACTTATGAAAAATAGTTTCTTCCCGAACAGAAGAACACACAGCATGTATTCATCATTACACGTCGTGTATTCTGGGTTTTTTTGGACAGTAAGCTTCAGAAACTACTCTGGAACCCATAAAACCACTAAAACAAACATCAAAGTGCCAAATTCTTATCTGTGAGGGCCTATACTCCCCACGAATCAAATCTTGGCATCTTATACATGTCATAAATAAGGATAACAGTGCAATGATCCACCAAATTCCGATCCATGAGGGCCCATAACACCCCAAGAACCAAAGTTTGTCATTCATTTCAACAAAACCTTACATAAACAATACCCTATCTGAAACTATGTATTTTATAAAGGCATATATCACAACAGCATGCATCTCTAGAATAACATCTATCACATCAACAGGAAATCGCTAATTCACCCTAAATGGCATGGCAAGAATGCATGACATGTGATTTCTAGAAAGTGCCTATATGATGCATGAGATTTCATACCCTCATATCATCGAGTTTCAATAGAAATATAACCACAATAACATCAACAATAACAACACAATACATTAGAATCACCCAATGGTGAAATCAAATCAACTATAAAATTGCAAAACCAGAAAAATTTCAATAAACGAGGTAAATAGGCTTTTCCATGTACATGGGTTAGCTACTCCTGGGTACAGCTTATTACCAAGTACATATTCCATCATATCCCTATATATAGGCTCTAAAAAGTAATTCAACAGGAAAAGAATCCCTTTGATACCACTTTTTAATGTCCCGGTTCCGGAATCCGCCTAGAGGCGCCCCATACCCGGTTGGTCACATGGCCTTGATCGCATTTCCCCGAATGCCAGAGGCTACCGACTAGTATCGAGTCCCTTGGGTGTGATTATAGAAACCTGGCCTTTTCATATATTACTATTACATCATTTCAAAGATAAACAACATAATAGTATTACACTTAGAGGATCCAAAGGTTTAGTGTATTTGGAAAACTAGGACCATACATAACAAATACAACATCAAGCATAAACATTCATTTAATTTCTTCTTCTATAGCTTCTTATTGGCACTTGTCCTCTCCTTAGTACATGAAGCCACATGAGGATATACATAAAAATGGGTGATCTAAAAGCCCAGTAAGAGGATATATAAGAACAATATATCATGGGGTGAGCATAATCATAACATAGGCAAAAGATCATGAACATGAGAGGAGCATAAATAAAAGACTTGAAATGTGGCAGTGCATAAATATGCAACATCATGTCTTAGTGGTTAACTACCACACATACTTGTGAACCAAGCTAGAATCTTGTTCACACATCATTTCACATTTACTCATGAGATTCATCACTATACCCAATTCATTGGAGCGCTATATAATTTCGGGCATACCTGTCACATTTAAACATTCATATTGCGCTATATAATTCCGGGTGCACCCGTCACATCATAACATTATCATTTATCATGTAGTCCACAATGAACATATAACATAAATCAACATAATGAACCCATGAAAAGGAATGGGTTTCATCTCATAATAACACATTCATAATATTTGGGTTCCCAAAAGAAAGAGGGAATAACACACATGTTACAAGAACCGTCCACCTTGAGTGAGAAGTAAAAGGGGTGTTCTTAAAAGAAGAGTTCTTTTGGAAAACATTTTTATGGACATAAAAACCTGTGAAAAACATTTATATCCCAGAAAAGTAAATTCAATGAGAAAAAAAATGATCTTTTAGGAGTAACCATATCAAAAATGGAGTGCAAGAGGGAGAACTCAAAGGAAGAAAATTGGGTTCGAGATTTTCCCCTTACCTTGTACCCAAATGCTTCCTTCTCTTTAATGTCCTGTATAATGACATTATATTCATTAATTATAAATCCAGAACCATGTGTACATTAATAGGGTTCATTATGGTTTCATTATGTCATATTATGTTCCTTTGGATGACTTATAGAGTTTAAAAACATTTTTCGGGGATGTTCATTTTTATGGTTTTTCTTGGGTGGTTCACTTGTATTCTTAAATTGAAGTTTGGGTAGAACATGAGTAAACATACAGAACTGATATTACATGTTATTAATGAGATTACAGGATTTTGAATGATCTTATAATGAATTACATTATATCCATGTGGATCAATCATTAGAAAACAATCAAACGAAGATTGTGTGGGTTAATTTGAGCGGTTTTTCGATCACAAAGAACTTGTTTTAATTTATCCCTTAGTAATATGTTCATAAGTCAGTTCCAGAACATTAAATAATAAATATATCATATTCTAGTTCAACCATAAAAATGGTTTCATGACCAGATCTGAAGTTAGAAATGGAAGAAGAGAGCATGTCGTTTTTGAAGGTGATAAATTAACACCTCATGAACAACGTTCTCTTTAATAATATAAAAGGAAGAGGTAAAGGGTGTGGGGTGATATAATATCCCATTATAATCATAAAATTATAGTATATGTATAATAATGTAGTTACAAAACAATTTGTATGAATATAGGTGGGGAGAGATCGAGAAAGAAACTTGAACTTGAAAGGAAATTAAAGGGGAAGAGGGAGGGAAATTACCTCTTAAATCCTTCTCTTGAGAACCTCCTTAAGGGCCTAATCTTGGTATTTTGATGAGACCAGAAGCTCTTGGACGTGGGGTAGGGGATATGGGAGATGATTGGGTAGATCTTAGACAATTATTGAATCTTGAGAGGTGTGGTTTGGCAAGAGGAGGGGGAGGGCTTATTTTTACATGAGGACGGAGGTGTTTTTGGTATAAAATATTAAATAAAATAATATATCAAAAGATAGACATCTAATAGTAGTTTTTTGACATCCTAAATCATATATTAATATAATATAATTCGTTTTATGCTTTAATTCTTCTTTATAATCCGAATTTATTAATTTATTAATTTATTAAAAGGAATGTGAAAGAAAGTGAAAAGGACACTTTAAGAAATCACCTTTTGACTTTAGACTTTGGAAAGTTCTTTTTAGGTTTGAGAATTGGACTTATTGTATTTTAAGGAACCATTTATGAGATTTAATATAATTTTTCCGAAACTAAAGTTCTATAATTTTTATGTCATCATTACATCATTAATGATGCAATTTAGTATACACCGATTATGCGAAAAACTGTATTTTTTACTATTCATCTAAAAATTGAAGTATTTCAGAATAAACCCAAAAATTTACCCCTACCATTTTTCAACGTGTTGAATCCAAAAATGAATTCAATTTTACAAAAATAATTTTCTAAATATTATTAATTTAATATTTAATTAAAATCATAATTTACTTAAAAACAGTTTTTAAAAGTTAAAAATGATTTTATAGTGCTTTCACAAATTACGGAGGGTCTTATAAAATTATCTAAAAAAATAAGAAATTGATTCAATAATTTATGAATACATTTTAAGGAATAAATATTGTTTTAAATTAATTAATTAATTATGATTAATTATTTATGACTTACAAAATGCCGAAACGTTTACTAAGGTCAATTTGTCACTTTCTAAGATATCTAAATTTTATTATATTATTCATAGGTAATGTTTCTCTTATGTTGGATGATTTACTATTCATAAGGGTCATATTAATATTCATAAGGGTATGTTACTATTCCAAAGGTTACCTTACTATTCACCAAAAAATATTTTTGTTTCATTAGACTCCAAAAATCATCTTGAACAGAACCGTGCATGTCGAATTTTCAAAATTCCTAACACAGAAGTGACCAAATTATATTTAATGGTCACTTATCACTTAGTAGTTCATTATGTTGTGATTTCATGTTAATTTATGACATATTTATAAGAAGGTAATTTCCATTGAAAATCTTTCGGTCGTTACATTCTTCCCCCCTTAAGAAATTTCGCCCCTGAAATTTCACTTTACACAAACAGGTGAGGGTACTTCTCCTTCATTGCCTCTTCTTGTTCCCAAGTTTCTTCCTCAAACTTATGGTTCCTCCATAACACTTTGACAAGATGGGTTGTCTTGTTGCGTAGAACCTTATCTATCCAATCCAGAATCTTTATTGGATGCTCCTCATAGGAGAGATCATCTTCCAGCTACACCACCTCTGAGTTTAGTACATGTGAGGGGTCTGGTATATACTTCCTCATTAGTGATACATGAAACACATCATAAACTTGATCCATATTCCGTGGAAGTTCTACACGATAGGCCACGTCTCCTATGCGGTCAAGGATCTCAAAGGGGCCAATATACCTTGGGATTAGCTTCCCTTTCTTCCTGAATCACATGACTCTCTTCCATGGAGATATTCGAAGGAAAACTTTATCTCCAACATCGAACTCCAAGTCCCCTCGACGATTGTCAGCATAACTCTTTTTCCGACTTTGAGTAGCTTTGATGTGTTTCTGGATGACTAGAACCTTCTTGGTCATATCTTGAACAAGATCGGGCCCAAATAGCTTTCTTTCTCCAACTTTATCCCAACAGGTTGGAGTTCTACATCTCTTCCCATAAAGAGCTTCATACAGAGCCATCTAAATTCTTGAGTGAAAGCTATTGTTGTATGAGAACTCAACCAATGAGATATGTTGATCCCATCCACATTTTAATTCTAAAGAGTAGGCTCTTAGCATATCTTCAAGCATCTGAATAGTCCTTTCAGACTGGCCATCAGTTTGGGGGTGATAGGCCGTGCTGAAATTTAATTCAGTACTCAAAGCATGTTGAAGGATCCTCCAGAACATAGATGTGAACCTTGGATCACGGTCAGAGACAATTGAGAGTGTAACACTGTTCAGTCTCACCACTTCCGTCACATATATCTTTTCAAGTTGATCGAGCGAGAGATCTTCCCGAATAGTGATAAAATGGGTAGTCTTGGTGAGTCAATCAACCACAACCCATATCGAATTATTTCCCTTTGACGTCTTCGGGAGACCTAGGACAAAGTCCATAGTAACATTTTCCCATTTCCACATGGATATAGGCAATGGCTGCAACATACCTTTGGACTTTTTTCGCTCAGCTTTAAGTTTCTGACATACCAAGCACCTTGATATATATTCCACAATCTCCTTCTTCATGTTATCCCACCAGAAGTGTTCTCAGAGATCACGGTACACCTTGGTACTCCCAGGATGGATAGAGAATGTTGAGCTATGTGCATTATCCAATATCTCCTTCTTTATCTCGGGTGATGAAGGCACACAAAGCCGTGTTCCAAACCAAATCACACCCTCATCGTCGATATGGAACTCTTGCAGATTCCCTTCCTTTACTGCATTCACCCTCTTTTGTATCTCCACATCATCCCTTTGTGCTTCCTTAATCTTCTCTTGGATGGATGGTTGCAAAATCATTTGGGAAAGGTAGGATGTATCCCCATCCCTTATGATTCCCAAATCCATCCTTTACACATCCATTAAGATAGGTTCTTTCTCAATCCACAATATGGATAGAGTAGCAAGTTCTTTTCTGCTTAGTGCATCAGCTACCTTGTTTGCCTCTCCAGGATGATATTGAATCGAGCAATCGTAATCCTTGATTATCTCTAACCATATCCTTTGATGCATGTTGATCTCCTTTTGTGTGAATATATACTTTAGGATCTTGTGGTCGGTGTATATGTCGCACTTCTCATCATAAAGGTAGTTCCGCCAGATTTTCAAGGAAAAAATCACGGCTGGTAGCTCTAGATCATGCGTCAGGTATTTCTGCTCATGGATCTTCAACTGTCGTGAGGCATAGGCTATCACATTGTCATTTTTCATGAGTACACAACCAAAGCCATTCATTGAAGCATCACTGTATATCAAAAAACTTTCTCCACTTTTTGGTAGTGTGAGTACAGGTGCAGTGATCAGCCTTCTCTTTAGCTCCATTAAGCTTCCCTCACATTCTTCCATCTAGACATACTTTACCCCTTTCCTTGTTAACTTAATTAGCGATCTTGACAATCGTGAGAAGTTTCTCACAAAACGTCGGTAGTACCCAGCTAATCAAACAAAACTATGGATTTCTGTGACACTAGAGGGCCTGGGCCATTCCTCAATCGCCATTGTCTTTGAAGAATCCATAGAAATTCCCTCACTTGTGATCACATGTCCCAATAACATGACTTGATTCATCCAAAAGTCACACTTTCTAAACTTGGCGTACAACTTCCCCTTTATCAATGTCGCCAACACAATTCTTAGATGTTCTTCATGTTCCTCCTTGATCTTGAAGTAGATGATAATATCATCAATAAACACTACCAAAAAATTCTCTAGGTAATGTCTAAATACTTTATTCATCAAATCCATGAATATTGTAGGGGAATTAGTATGTCCTAAGGGCATCACAAAAAACTCATAGTGCCCATAACTTGCACGGAAGGAAGTCTTTTGAATAAATTCCTTCTTCACCTTTACCTAATGATATCCAGAATGGAGATCCACCTTTGAGAAGTATTGAGATCCTATTAACTGATCGAACAAGTCATCAATCCTTGGGAGAGGATACTTGTTCTTTATTGTGATCTTTTTGATTTCCTGGTAATCGATACACAGCCGCATTGTTTCATCTTTCTTCTTCACAAAGAGAACTGGTGCACCCCAAGGTGATGCACTAGAGCATATGAACCCTTTGTCTAGATGCTCTTGCAGCTACTTATTTAACTCCTCCAGTTCGATAGGAGCCATCCTATAGAGAAACATTGAGATAGGAGTAACTCTGGGTACGAGTTCAATTGAGAACTCTACCTCACAATCTGGAGGAATTCCGGATAACTCTTCAGGAAATACATCGTCGTATGCCCTCACAATGGGAATTTCCTCAAGGTTCGAACTTTCCTTCGACTCAACCATTTGGGTGAGGTATGCTTCTTCATAGGGAATCAACACCCACACCATTGAAGGATTTTTCAAAGTATATTCATGATCTTCCTTGCATTTCTAGAGGAGCATGGGATGGTTCGGAATATGAAAAGATATTTTCTTTTCCCGAAAAATGATAAGTGCTCTATATAAAGAGATCCAATCCATTCCCATTATAGCGTCAAATTCTACCAAGGGACGTATTACGAGGTTTGACGGAAGAATCTTCCTACATAATTCAACAGGAGAAGAGTCAAACACTTGGGTTTCAATGATTTCACCACTTGGTGTTTTTACAGATATCTCTACTTAAAGGTTTCGAGGCTTCGATTCTATACTTCTAGAAAACTTACAAGATATAAAGGAATGCGTAGAACCCGAATAAAATAAGACTTTTTTCATTCTTGAGTGAATAGAAAGTGTACCTTGTACGACTTAATTATCATGCTCCACCTCTGTAGTAGTGATGGCATAAGCCTTCCCTTGTTCCTTTGGATTTGGTGGCTGTTGACGCTGATTACCCTTGAGAGCTCGAGGTTTAGTGCACTGGTTTTCATAGTGCCCTAGATCCCTACAGTTGTAGCATTGAACCAGGAGTGGTTCTCTCCTTTCATTGGATACATTCTCCTTCATTTTCGTGTCTTTTCGACACTCTTGAGCATGGTGTCCTTCTTTCCCACACTTGAAGCATTTCCCTGTCCCTTTGAGGCAGTTCCCACTGTGAAACTTCCAACATTTTTGGCATGTGGGTACTTTATTTTTCTTCCCACCTTTATCATTAGATCCACCAGCTTTCTTTTCTTATCACCATATCCAAGGGACCATTCTCCAAACTTCATCTCCACTTTGAGAGCACACTGAACAACTTCTTCATAATTCCCAAAGTCTCGAATTTCAAGAGCCTTTCAAAGGTGTGGTTTTAATCCACTAAAGAATCTATCAATTTTTCCATCATTGTTGATAATAAAACCCAAAGCGTACCTTATAAGCATTGTGAAATTTGCTTCATATGTTGTGACAAATTCTCCTTCTTTTTTCTTGACCTCTATGAATTCTCTCTCCTTTTTGTGTGAAGATTTCTTGTGAAATACTTATTAAGAAACATTATCTTAAAGTCTCCCCATTCCATCTATCCAATTTCCTCCCTTGGCTTGGTGTTCTTAATAAAATACCACCATTGATCGGCTTCTCCATCTAGATGATAAATAGCTAGAGTCACCTTATCCATCTCAGAACAGTGAAGGAAAGAAAAGATATTCTCCATGGAGTTGACCCACTGTTCTGTAACTAGTGGATCAGAAGATCCACAAAACGTCAGTGGTCGTTGCCACATAAAACATTCAATAGCTAGTTGCTCCCACTTTGGTGAAAGAGGACGTTCCCCATTATTATGGTTATTATTCCTAACTTGAGATAATTGGGTAAGAATTTCCAGTATGTTTTGAACTCCACCTTCCAAATCATTGGGGATGTCGTTCGGGCAATCGTTGCATTGGCCCTCGCATGAGTTGTTGGCCTGATTTCTCCTGGTTCCCACCATTTTCTAAAATATAAAAGTTTAGAACAAAACATAAGTAACCAAATCATGAATAACTTATTCATTTAAAAAATTTATACCTAAAACATAACATATGGGATCCCTAGGTAAATATTATTGTGTACATATTTGTACTTAGTCTCATGCTAGAGGTTTTCTCTAGGGTTTCCTAATCCTAATTCCCAAATTAACTAAACCTTGCCTCTGATACCAACTATAGCGACCCGGCCTTTTCTTACATTACTATTAAATCATTTCAAAGATAAAAAAAATAATAGTATTACACTTAGAGGATCCAAAGTTTTAGTGTCTTGGGAAAGCTAGGACCATACATAACAAAAACAACATCAAGCATAAACATTCATTTAATTTCTTCTTCTATAGCTTCTTATTGGAACTTTTCCTCACCTTAGTACATGTAGCCACCTGAGGATATATATCAAAAGGGGTAAGATAAAATCCCAATAATAGGATAGATAATAACAATATATCATGGGGTGAGCATAATCATAACATAGGCAAAAGATCATGAACATGAGAGGAGCATAAATAAAAGTCTCGAAATGTGGCAATGCATAAAAATGCAACATCATGTCTTAGTGGTTAACTACCACACATACTTGTGAACCAAGCTAGAATATTTTTCACACATCATTTCACATTTACTCATGAGATTCATCACTATACCCAATTCATTGGAGCGCTATATAATTTTGGGCGTACCGGTCACATTTAAACATTCATATTGAGCTGTATAATTCCGGGCGCACCCGTCACATCATAACATTATCATTTATCATGCAAGCCACAATGAACATATAACATAAATCAACATAATGAACCCATGAAAAGGAATGGGTTTCATCTCATAATAACACATTCATAAGCTTTGGGTTCCCAAAAGAAAGAGGGAATAACACACATGTTACAAGAACCGTCCACCTTGAGTGAGAAGTAAAAGGGGTGTTCTTAAAAGAAGAGTTCTTTTGGAAAACATTTTTATGGACATAAGAACCAGTGAAAACATGTATATCCCAGAAAAGTAAATTCAATGAGGAAAAAATGATCTTTTAGGAGTAACCATATCAAAAATTGAGTGAAAGAGGGAGAACCCGAAGGAAGAAAATTGGGTTCGAGAATTTCCCCTTACCTTGTACCCAAATGCTTCCTTCTCTTTAATGTCATGTATAATGACATTATATTCATTAATTATAAATCCAGAACCATGTGTACATTAATAGGGTTCATTATGGTTTCATTATGTCATATTATGTTCCTTTGGATGACTTATAGATTTTAAAAACATTATTCGGGGATGTTCATTTTTATGGTTTTTCTTGGGTGGTTCACTTGTATTCTTAAATTGAAGTTTGGGTAGAACATGAGTAAACATACAGAACTGATATTACAAGTTATTAATGAGATTACAGGATTTTTAATGATCTTATAATGAATTACATTATATCCATGTGGATGAATCATTAGAAATGAATCAAACGAAGATTGTGTGGGTTAATTTGAGCTGTTTTTCGATCACAAAGAACTTGTTTTAATTTATCCCTTAGTAATATGTTCATAAGTCAGTTACAGAACATTAAATAGGACATAATACATATATCATATTCTGGTTCAACCATAAAAATGGTTTCATGGCCAGATCTGAAGGTAGAAATGGAAGAAGAGAGCATGTCGTTTTTGAAGGTGATAAATTAACACCTCATGAACAACGTTCTCTTTAATAAAATAAAAGGAAGAGGGAAAGGGTGTGGGGTGATATAATATACCAATAGAATCATAAAATTATATTATATGTATAATACTAGAGTTACAAAACAATTTGGATGAATATAGGTGGGGAGAGATCAAGAAAGAAACTTGAACTTGAAAGGAAATTAAAGAAGAAGAGGGAGGGAAATTACCTCTTAAATCCTTCTCTTGAGAACCTCCTTAAGGGCCTAAGTTTTGGTATTTTGATGAGACTAGAAGCTCTTGGACGTGGGGGAGGGGTGAGGGTAGATTATTTTCCAGAGCTTATACAATGCTTGAAGCTTGAGAGGTGTGGTTTGGAAAGAGGAGGGGGAGGTCTTATTTATACATGAGGAGGGAGGTGTTTTTGGTATAAAATATTAAATAAAATAATTTATCAAAAGTTAGACATGTAATAGTAGTTTTTTGAAATCCTAAATCATATATTTATATAATATAATTCTTTTTAGTCTTTAATTATTCTTTATAATCCGAATTCATTAATTTATTAAAAGGAATGTGAAAGAAAGAGAAAAGGACACTTTAAGAAATCACCTTTTGACTTTAGACTTTGGAAAGTTCTTTTTAGGTTTGAGAATTGGATTTATTGTATTTTAAGGAACCATTTATTAGATTTAATATAATTTGGCCGAAACTAAAGCTCTATAATTTTTATGTCATAATTACATCATTAATGATGCAATTTAGTATACACCGATTATGCGAAAAACTGTATTTTTTACTATTCATCCGAAAATTGAAGTATTTCAGAATAATCCCAAAAATTTAACCCTACCATTTTTCGATGTGTAAAATCCAAAAATGAAGTAAATTTATCAAACATAATTTTCTAAATATTATTAATTTAATATTTAATTAAAATCATAATTTACTTAAAAACAGTTTTTAAAAGTTAAAAATGATTTTATAGTGCTTTCAAAAATTACGTAGGGTATTATAAAATTATCTAAAACAATAAGACATTGATTCAATAATTTATGAATATATTTTAGGGAATAAATATTATTTTAAATTAATTAATTATTTATGATTAATTATTTATGACTTACAAAATACCAAAACATTTACTAAGGTCAAATTGTCACTTTCTAAGATGTCTAAATTTTATTTTATTATTAATAGGTAACGTTACTCTTATGTTGGATGATTTACTATTCATAAGGGTCATATAACTATTCATAATGGTATGTTACTATTCCTAAGGGTAAGTTACTATTCACCAAAAATTATTTTTGTTTCATTAGACTCCAAAAATCATCTTGAACAGAACCGTGTATGTTGAATTTTCAAAATTCCTAACACATAAGTGAAAAAATTATATTTAATGGTCACTTATCACTTAGTAGTTCATTATGTTGTGATTTCATGTTAATTTTGGACATATTTATAAGAAGGGAATTCCCATTGAAAATATTTGGGTCGTTTCAGTGATAGTGGGGAAACTATGCCCTCATTGGTTGAGTAACACCGTGGAAGTAAATCAAATATACAATAGCAGAAGCAATAAAAATACCAAACAACAGTAAACAGTGGAAGACTAAAAGTCACAAACAACTGGAGAACATATATAAATGATCCATGATACATATGTCTAGGAAAGTAGGCAAAAAATTCACATGATGGAATACATTAATATCCAAAGTAAAAAAGAAAATAGATAAACTCCTCAGCATCGCAAGCATCACCTTGGTCCCATGCTCTCCTACTCCCCAGCAAATCAAGTACCTGAAGTAGAAGGGTGCTTTCCCTTATCTATACCTGCAGCAATATAATCTGTTTGGGCCCAAAAGAACGACCCAAATAGGGTGTGAGACTAAATCCTAGTAGGAAACTACCAAAATATATGTGCCTAACAGTCAGTGAGTATATAGTAGGTAATAAGAAAAAGGAAGCAGTAAATAAGGAAGTACTCAGCAGTAACAATCCACATTTTCAATGCATTTAGTTTCATATATCAAGAAACAGCTGATCAAATCAGGTAACCCTCTGGGAGTACTCACAGCCTAACCCCTCTGGTTCAACCAAATAACACAAGAAAGTAGCTAAACACAATGGTAACCCTATGGTAATTACTCACAACCTAACCCCTCTGGTTTAACCAAACAAGTACAAGAAACCCTTTGGGATGTACACACAGTCTAACCCCTCTATTTCAGCTTAAGCGTAGACTCTATGAGGAATCACTCACCGTCAATTCCTTCTATAGTCCCGTATCAGTACCTAAAGGTCCTCTGGGGAAGCACTTACATCTCATTACCCCTGTGGCCCGCGTCGAGGAACTACAAACACTCTGAGGAATCACTTTCATCAATTCCCCCTATGGTCTCGCATCGTAGCAGTAAAAACAGACACTCTAGAGAAGTTGTTATGTCCACTATCCCTATGGTCTACTACACCATGTTACCACAGCCCTGTGTAAGTCAAACGAGAATAGAAATTCATAGTGGCCAAAGTAAACCTCCAGAACTACTTGGATAATAGTCTACAACATAACAACATGTTAGATAAACAATCATACCATCCTACAATACTAGGCATGGTAAAAATAGGGCAGCCTAACAGGCTAAGCAGGACCAAATGGTCATAAATAAACATACATGGTAAAACACCTCCAAAGCATAGTAATTAACACTATTAACATTCAATTAACCTCTACTCAAACATGAAAGAATAGTAGACAATTAATAGGGCTAAAACCGTAAACACCCAATACCCCAAACAAGGATATTGGGATCTTTTGCACAAATATCTCAAAAACTATCTACGAAAAGGCACAAACCACCAACCTTGGTGTTGTAGGATTGTTATACGTGAACTTCAATCCTTGAATCGCCCAAGAACACTGTATATCTATAAAAACGTTCAAAAAGCTCAACCAAGGATAACTCTTAAAAGAGGAGGAATCAAGAAATCAAGCTCTAGAATAAGGAAGAGCTTACCGCTATGGTTCTAGCGCAATCGACGGTAGTCGATTCAAAGAACAGATGTTCGATTGGGGGATCAGGAAAGATTCGTGGCCTACAGATTCTCTCGGTTGAGTTTGGCAGAGAATAAGATGTTTCTGCCAATTAGACGTGAACTCGGTCCATTTAATGGAAAAAAGTACATATCGTGTACTTTCCTTTACTGTTCCCCATATTAGGTCGTCTCTAGGTCCCCACACATGTTCGTGTGCATGACCATTACACGGCCAGCACTCGGCTACCCGCGGTAACCGAGTACACGACGTCTACTTAAGAAATTTCTAGAAACTCCTCTTTTTCTCAAAAACACCAGAAAAGGAAAACATACATAAGAAGAAGATCCAGGTTCTTACAGAGATGCTAGGGGATTTTCCTAAGGAAACCATGCCAAAAGATTCTTACTTAGATGGGGAATAATTTGATCTTAACACTTCATGTTTTTATTTTATTCAAATATAATTACACTCTGAATTTCCCTTTAACTATTTGTTTGATACACATACCTTGAGAAACCACTGGACAAAGAAAAAGATGTTGCAAAGGTAGCAACCAAGAAAGATAATGATTTATACTTCATCCTACCCTCTTCATTCACAATATACCTCATTTTTAAGGGAGAGTATATGGTGTAATCTGTTCATGGATCATTCCTCACCAACAAGGATGAAGAAAAGGCTGGGAAAATCCACATGTGTTTATTTCAAATCCAAGAAGCTTCATCCACCATCAAATTTTTGGTAACAGCTGGCACTGCCCTCTAGAGGTAGTAAAAATTCCGGGCCCACTTGGGGGACTGTACCAAGATTTATCTTTATATTATTTTTAGGAATTTCTATTTTAATTTCATTTCTTAGGATATAGTTCAAAATTCAACCCTCTCCCTCCTATCTTTTTTATAATTAATGACATGATCATTATGTTTAATTGAGTTGTTTTATTTTATAGGACCATAATGGAAGAAGGTGGCCTCAAACAGTGGAAGGAAAGGACTAATCTTCATGGGTATGGGAGTTCATTTTAATTATTTAAACTTTTTAACTCCTTAAATATTTTTTTACAAATCATGTTTTGAGTTTTAAAGTGAAATTTCATGCCCACCCTTGGAAACATTCTTTACTTGACTTATCTATGAAACGTGAGTTTTTTAGTAATATAATGATTCTATGTTTTAGATTTCAATGTTTATATTATTAAATGAGTAAAATGAAGAATTAAATTTTTAAGTGAAACATGGTTATTAAAACAAGGACTCGTTATTTGAGGGATCAAATTGATTCATGTAAATGAAATTTCCTAATCATTTTGTATTTCTGACATTTATGTGAATTGAATACTTATTATCAATCATGCCTTGAGGGATTATGCATTATCATATATCTCATTCCATATAGGATTTCTAGACCATTTATATCCTATTTATCTTTAGCATATTTCTTGAGTGATCTTGGGATATGTAACCGACCAGAACTTGTATTGAAACTTTTCAAAGCTATGAATGTGAAAAAACACATTTAAAATGCTTGAGGCATCCTTTGAAAATATACTTCTCCTTAAAATTTCACCTTTACATCAATAATTATTTTATCCCATAAAGACCATGAATGACCATTATAGGGATGAGCCATTTTTCAAGCCATTTTTATCCATTCCTACCCTACTTTTGGTATCTTCAAGATATTTTAAAGTTAAAGTGTGGGGGTAAAGGGAATCATGTTGGATGGGATGATATATATTATAAGGAAGAATTGTGGGGGTTCTATTATGAGATTTTTAAAAGGTTTTGGAATCATTAATTGTACTTCATTGTTTTCCCCTCTTGAATTAAAAAAACAAAAAATGACAAAAAAAGAGAAAAATGGGTTGTGATTTGGGAGAACTCAAAATCACTATTTTCCTGACCGAAGATCATCTGATCGTATTTGGTTAGGTGACATATGTGAGGTTTTATCTAATCATAACTTTTGAAAAAATAAAAAATGTACAAAATAAAAAATATATATATTCAAAAGGGTCCAAAATCATTCATTATGCATACTTGATCATAACCTTTACTTTGAGTATTTGGTAAGTTGAGGTTGCTACTTTAAAGGGTATAATTTCATTAAAATTTTGATATCATGCATTGTACTTAAGATATAAACCACCTCCTTGAGAATTAATTTTTAAAGAATCAAATCCTACAAACCGTAACCCTCACAGTCATTTTAACCTTTATAGCAAGTCCTTGTGATTTTAGGTGTCTTTTTTCTTTAAAAAGTGGATAAAGTAGTTCATTTACAATCCTATGGATAGGGATCGTGTTCTCATGATATGAGGAAAGCTATACTTGATTTTTATCATTAGAGATTAGAGGAAAGATTCAATAGTGAGGTAAATCATGATGTGGCATGCTTAATAATAATTAATTGAGAAGCTTGAATGAATAAAAGGATAAGTTCCATCATTTTTCAAATGGAAAAAGTAAAATACATGATTTTGTTATTTCCCTGAAAAATGGGAAATTGAATTGATATTTTATGTGTATTTTTGAATGTTTTATTTCACATTGAATTATTTTTTTGATTTTATTGCATTTGAATTTGAATACTGGTAAAATTGGTGTCCTTTGATTTCAATGTTTAGATTTTATGCTTTTGGGAAATCATGCTTTAAGTGTGGGTGTATTTGACAGAGAAAATTTATGTGCAAATTTTTAATTAAATAATGATGAATTTTGTATGTTTTTCAATGATAAAACCCATGTATTTAAATGTTTTATTGAAATAATGGGAATTTTGAATTATAGAATGAAAATTGTCTAAATTTTAAAAAGCGCATAATTCTGGATTTTTGATGGATTTTTACGTCAAGGATATTTTGGTCATTTTATAAAAAAATTAATTCCAAATTGAGTTATTATTTTTTTAGAATACTTATTTTATTTAATTCAACTTTTTTTGGACTTGGGGGAGATTAAGGAATCTAGAGGCCTTAAAATATCAATGAAGTTGATGATTTTTAGGGCGGACAACATGGACCCCACCAAAGTAACAGAACCAAATCTATGCTTAAACACATTAAATTGAGGTAATTCCACTTGGGATAGAAAGAGAACACATAGGTGCACCTCTAAAATTAATTTGAGGGAGTTTTAAAGTCATTTTGGTATCCATTGGATTTTATAATTTCGAAGGAAGCTTCCTGGAACCTTCATCCAAAAAAACCAACCTCCAATTAAAAAAGCATAACTCAAGCATTTGTTGACCAAATGAGCATAAATTTTGAGAGCAGATGCACAAGACCATGTGGAAAAACTTTTACGAATGGGTCCACGCATGAATCTTCCATTTATTAGGAAAAAAATGCACATGGTTTTAGAGGAATAATTCTGTCTATAAATGGAGGACCTCGCCTCCTTCCAAAATCATCAGCTCGGAGCACATAGCCAATGAGGGATCCCATCGTGGCACGGGCCATGCTATAACCTCTCTTTACACCCCTCATTTATTCTTTTTATTTTGTTTTAATTTTATTTATTTCATAGTTTTCAATTTTAATTTAAATTTTAGTTTTATTAATCCATGCATTTGTGTTTCTCCATCTACCCCATAATTATTTTTCTAAATTATCTAATTTTAATAATTAGTATTATTATCATTATTATTAATAATAATATTATTATTATTATTATTATCATTATTATAATTATCACATTCGTGTAACATCCCAAGTAAGTAAAGAATAATATATATTTATATCTATGTCTATTTAGGAATTAGATAGTGTTTTAGAGGCTTAAAATGAGAATAAATCCAATCATAAGCATAGAATACTCTAATATTTTTTAAAAGATTGTTTTACTGCCTCTTAATAGAAAACCATTTTTAAATCTAACTTTTGAAAATATTATAAGATTTATTTGTCAAAATAAAATTATTCTTTAGAATTGGGACATTGAAATTTACATTGGATAAATTTTTGGTATTTTCTGACAATGGTCATTTTTAATGAATTGTGAAAAATACTGCATTTTACTTCAAAACTGCGTTTTCATCTAATTTAATTATATAGATAGATTTTACATTTAATGTTTATAAAAGTGTAATTGAATTATGTTTTTATCACTTAATAAAATTTTGTTCATTGGAAGTAATTTCACTTTTCAATTGGATGTAAAAACAAATCAATCTTTTGATAAATTTTACTTCTTAAAAACACGTCTTTGGTTTTGAAAATGGGGATTATTTTTAAATTAATTAATGCAATTTATATGTTTGGAATTTGGTAAAATTTATTCCATATTTGGAATCATAAGGTCCAAATTATTTAATTAATACACTTGTTTTTGGACATTATGAATAGTACTGACTGCAATTATCTTTAATTATCGTGATTAATTGGTAATCGGGTAGTTAAGGGTAATAAAATAATATCATAATAATATAAAATGACCAAAAAATGTGTCTAAATACTCTTTTTTTAGTCATGGCCGACCATGGGAAGCTTTTTACCAAACTCAAGGGCCCACGGAGTCACATGGGTGTGATAGTGGCATTTATGACATTATTATTTAAAAAGAAGAGAAATATAACAAAGGTTTGTATATCCTAAGTAAAACAATTTTAATTTTGTTTAAATAAATTATATCTTAGACTATAAATATTAATTGGAAATATAAAAATATTTACAACCTCATGGTATTTTTTTATAATTTTTAGACATTAAATAAATAAATTTATTTTTGACACCATGATGATGCAATGATTACATCATTAATGAACGATTTAAATAAAATGAAAAGATAAGGTAAAATATAAGACTTAAACTTGTCTAAAACCTATTGGATGTGTGTATTTTGAACCCTTATCACCTTATCCTCATAATATATCATTTTGGGAACTTTAAAATCCGAAAATCATTTTATAATAATGTAACATTTCAAGACTTTCCAAAAGTGACCCTCCTCCCTCTTATAAAAGGACCCCACCTCTACCCCCTTACCCACACCTCTAAATCCCTTGGCTCTTCCGCCCAATGATCATATTATTTCTCCACATCCCTATCTTACTCATAGAAGCCTCACTTTTGGCAGACGTCTTTCCAAGGAAGCCTTTGGATCAAATCAAAACGAGTTACCCGATTTAGAGGTAATGTATTCTCTTGAGTTTCTTTTTTTTATTTTCCTTATTCACTCACCACTATCTTCTTATTATTGTATCCCATAATAACACCAGTATCCTCAATATACTAGGATGTTTTTATGATAATTATTCTACCTACACTTAGACACACCTTCGTCTAATGGTTAAAGAACATACTGTTTCTGTTGGTGGTGAATTACTGCCTCACGAAACGATGATTGTTCAATCTTCTTTTAACATGTTTCATGGTGGCCATTATGATGTCACTGTATTTATATATGATATATATGGTATTTATTTTTTCTATATGCTTCTGAATTTTATGTTTAAATCACATCGTTATGCTTTTCATGTTGTGGAACTACGATAATTTCATATGAGGATGTGTGGACTACCGCCCCCTCAAGTGATGTAACTCGTTCATGCCATACATGGAACGTATAAAAAATGGAATAAATGAACATATGTGACCAATATAAAATATATATTATACTGTTATTATAATATATATATATATATATGTCTCATTTAGTTTTAATTCCTTTAATATGACAAAGAAATGAATGTAGTGTTCATGCGTACGTACGGCCCACCGTCTCCATGAATGGTGCATTTCATTTTTTATCTCCAAATGATATGGAATAGTATAAAATGAATAAATACTGGATATATATGATATTTAAATCATTAATACCATTCTGGATATGATGTACTTATAACTACATGGGCAATTCTTTTCAAACAAGTTTATTTTTGACTGATGTACCAAACATCGACAAAACATATGATATGAAATCACATAATTAACTAATTATTATAACATGATAATATGTGATATGAATTTAATAATACAATTTAAAGTAAGTCCTTAAGAAATTATAAATTGACCAATGTTTATTATTCAGAAATATAAAGAAACGAACAAGACAAGTCGGACTTGAGGTATGGGACTTCGTCTCAATCTACTTTCATTGAGTCATACTTCAATTTATATAAGACCTTATTTTATTAGTTGTATAATAAACCCTTTTGACTTATAATTTCATTCAAAAGTAATCTTTTTACACGATTTGTTTTACTAAATGACAAAAGGAATGTTTTAGTCTTAAGTATACGGCGACAACGACTTCTCCGCCGCTGTGAGCATTATTAGAGTTTCGGCTTCCTCTACAAGACATAACTTTTTTAAATTAAAAATAAATACCATGTTTTAATTTTATTTTATTTTTTCATTGAAAATGGTTTTGATAATTTTTTGATTATATTAATGTGTTGTATTGATATCATGTGATTGAAATGTGGAAATGTTATGTTTCCTTTATTCATTTTTTATGTGATAAAATTATGTTATGGTTCATGGGAATTGTTTATGAAGTCAGGTGGTTCCATGATAAATTAAGTGTGGGTGAGCCCGAGATAGCACTCCAATGCATTTGGTAATGTGAAGGAGTTAAGCGCTAAGGTTTATCCGAATATATTTATGGAATATAATGTGATGGGTATTCCAAACGTAACGATGAGGGTTACTCCATACGTAAGAATGTTATGAATGCCTCAAGTTACCTTTATGTCTTATGATTTATATGAGTTATTAATAAATCTTATGATTTCGTGAGGTATGTTAAAGTGCTTATGTTTTATGAGTAAAGTATTATTTCATTGATTTTTATGTATACATGGACTAATGTTTTCTTCCCATATTTTTATATACCTTACTGATCTTCTTATGCTCATCCCAAGTTTTTAAAAAAAAAATTACAGGTCAAGTGAAAATTACATGATGTGATGATAGTGTTGAGGAATTTTCAAGAAAGAAACCATGTTTTATTTTAAATATGTTTCCGTTGATGGAAAAAAAATGAATACTATTTTTGATGTAACCACATTGTTTAAATGTGGAATGAAATGCATGATTTATGATCTAATTATCTAAAACTCTAAACTTGAAATGATCCTCAATGTGAATTCTTGAAATAACCCAAGATTGAGTAATGTTTAAGGTTGGGGCCTCATTGTTGGTATCAGAGGTTAGTTTAGATAACTTTAGGAGTTAGAATTCTATTAAATGATTATCCAAAAATATTTTTTTTACATTATGGTCAAATTGAAATGATATAGCATTTGAAGATTACCATGTTGATTCATCTAAGACATGTTTGTTCAGAATGGTTTTCTACGGAGGAAACAAGGTAGTAGTGCTAGAAAGGCATACAAAAGGAAATGACCTTCCAAATCAGTATCCTGAGATGGTCAAAATTGGAACTGAATAGTTTTTTGCACTAATGGCGCAGTTGACTCAAGAGATAAATGGTGGTGGTATCCATGCAAGAGATCAGCCAGATCAACCGCAGAGGAACATGTCAGTGGTGAAACATTTCATGAGGCAACATCCCCTGTCATTCAGAGGATCATCTGACCCTGTGCTAGCTAAAGGGTGGATTAAAGCACTGGAGAAGATTTTCGATGTCATGAGGTGTTCTGACAATCAAAAGGTTAGTCTTACTATTTAACATTTGGAGGGTGAAGCAGATCAGTGGTGGTTGATGGTTAAAAATATCTGGGACACTAATGAGATTGATGCTCTTGACTGGGATGAATTCAAAGGTATGTTTCTTGAGAAATATTTTCCTAAGGCTATTCGACTTAGGATGGAAAAACAATTCTTGGAATTGATGCAAGAGGATGACTCAGTGGCTACTTATGAAGAAAATTTCACACGATTGGAAAGGTATGCTCCAAATTTTATCCGAGACCTTGATAGTAAAATCAATCATTTTTTACCCAGGATTAAATCCAAAATATCTAAGGGCACTAGCTTCTCATGAGTTAAAAATTTATGAAAATCTTGTTCGATATGCTGAGAAGGTGGAAATGGAGTTTTCTGATGATCAAGTGTTCTATGAAAACCAATAGAAGAAGAGTCCGAGGTGGAAGGAGAAAGGTAAGAATCCTTCAAAAACGTTTGATGGTAAGAAAACTAAGTTTATAGTTTGTGATAAATTTGGTAAAAAACATTCTAGGGAATGACTTTTGAATTATGGAAAGTTCTTTCGATGTGGTAAGATGGGAAATAAGGATCATGATTTCACTGGAAATGATTAGGGTAATGGTAAGACCAAATTTTCATTATAGTTAGTGAAATGTTTTAAGTGCAATGAGATGGGTCATTATGAAAATGAGTGTTCGATAAAGAGCTCGAATGATGGGAAGTAGTCAGACTACAAGCAGAAAGGTGTGGTGAAATCCTTTGCGACTACTTCAACAGATGTTGGGCTATAAAATGTAGTGGTATTAGGTACTTTGTTTGTTTTTTCAGATTATGCCAATGTGTTGTTTGATTCAGGGTCTAAACATTCTTTCATCTCTGAAAAATTTTCAAGTAAATTGGGAATTCCATCTCAATAAATGACTCATGAACTTGTTGTAAAAACACTTGGGGAAATGTTGAGGTAAAAAGAATTTATAAGAATCTTCCAATACTTATCCGTGGAAAGAATATAATTTCATGCCTTATTTCTTTACCTCTAGTAGAGTTTGATGTTATCCGGGGTATAGATTGGATCTCTGTTTACCATGCAAAAATTGACTGTAGAGCTAAAGAATATTCATTTCAGAAAGAATTTTAGTTTGTGTACAAGAATGAACCCTTACTGTTGATAACATATCAAGAGGCTGAGAAACTTTCAAAATATAGAAATTAATGTTACCTTGAATGTAACAACCCGAGATTTTATAATATACATTCTTTTTAATTTCATTCATATCTTCTACGACACACCATGATTATCTTGCGCTATACGCAACACTGTATTAGCTTGCAGTATACGTAGCACTTTTCTTGGCTCTTGTTACACACAATTTCAAGTTCATTTGATAGAAGTTATTCTACGCAACATTGAGTGTATATATATATATATATTCAATTTATAAATAAAATATGGTTGGATTCTGTTATACGCAACAACAAAGGAGTTGTGCACTACACGCAACCCTAACTTGGCTTGCATTACACGCAATCGCGACCTTCCTCGATAGCATGTGTTGTACGTAATACCGGGTTTTACTAAACAACGATATATTATTATAATATTGTTATGAACTAGCTGTTATGAATAGTGTTAACTAAAATTTGAATTTTATAACATTATTATTCATCTTACACATTTCTAGAACATGGTATAAGAACAAAATAAATTTTTCAGGTAAAATAAGTATTTTTCAAAAAATGCAGTTTTGCCGCCTTTTGATGGAGCACCCACTTTAAATCTAGTTTTTGACATGTTTATAAGTTCAATTTGACAAAATAAAATTCTTATTTTGAATCAGGATATAAAAATTTACATTAGATAAAGTTTTGATATTTTTCCGATAACTTTCATATTTTAATGAATAGTAAAAACACGCTATATTTTAATTAAAAACAAATTTTTTCATCGTAATATATTATGTGATTAAATTATAATATTGAATGGTTTTAAAGTATAAATAGAATATATTCTTACCATTTAATATAATTTATGTCGTCATCATTGATTTTACCTTGAATTCGTAGGTTAAATCAATTCAATCTTTTGCAATGTTTTAAAGAAAAACTCATTTTCTTTCGACAACGAGATTAATTTTAATTTAATTTCTGTATATTTTGTGTATTGAATTTGGAAAAATGGATTCCATATTTGGAATCAGGGAGTCCAAATTATGTTAATAAGCTACTTTTTATTTTTGGGCATTGTGAATAGTAACTACGGTAAATTTTATTTACTATAGTTAAAGGTAAATCGGGTAATTAAGGGTAAATATAAGATTATAAAATTACAGTAACACTTATAAAAATCCTATTGGATGTCTAAAAGTAGACCCATATAACCTAAGGGTCTGATTAGATTCATTTTATGGACTTTTGTCAATGAAAATAATTTAATTATTATTAAAACCAAAGAATGTGACAACATGTCACTTTTCTAAATCTTATAAGAATAATAATTTTAATTTAGTGATAAACTTCATGAAACTTAGAAAATAAATAGTATACAGAAAGATAATACAATTATCTACATCATAGAAATTTATTTAGAATTTTTAGGGATTAAATAATTATCATTTATTTTGACACAATGATGATGTAGTAATTGTCTTATTAATGAAATATTTACATAATTGATGTTATAAACACCAAAATAAATGTAATTTGAGACTTTTTATGAATTATACTAATTTTATAGATTACTATGACATGTTATTATTGATTTAATTAACTTTGTTCTAACTAATCATTTTCTTATTATTTTCATAAAAATTAATTACTAAATAGTGTCAAAGTTGACATAAAATAGTTTTTAAAACAAATATTATATTTGTAATTGTTATTTTATTCATAAAAATCTATGGTTCGGCCAAATGACTTAGATAAGGTTATATATATTAATAATACACAACTTGGGGTTCGTTTGGCTGCTTATAGTAGGTTTATTAACCTTATATTATAAGAACACAAGAAGACACAGTAAAAGTAAAATTATTTAACTTAATGTTAAATCTAAATGATAAGGTTAAAATAAGAACTTAATCTTGTCTAAATTCTATTGGATGAGAGGATTTCGACCCATCCCCACCTTAGATTATAAATAAATCAATTTGGAGCTATTTAAAACCGAACTTGACTTTATAATAAAATAATATTTTTAGTTTTTCCAAAGGAGCCCCTCTCCTCCCTTATAAAAGGGAACCTCCTACCCCTCTTCCTCACACAACTTTGAGCCTTCAAGCTCGGCCAACCCCTGCCAATTCCTCCGCTCCACTTCCCTAGAGACATCCTAGAGGTTCTGGTCTTCTTCAAACACCAATTTTAGTGCCCTAAAAGAAGGTCTCAAAGAAGCACTTCAAAGAAGAGGTAATTTCCATTACCGATTCTTTCATCTTTATTTCTTCTTCCACTTCTTCTTCTTTAGTTGTTTCATTATGAAGTAATAACATCAGTATCACTCATATACTGATATGTTATTATAAGTATGAAACAACCCTATTTCACCATCTATCCATCCTATGGAAAAATAAATCATCGCGCGTGCGTACGTACGGAATACCGTCTCCACGCCATGGTGTAATCTATTTTCCACCACCACCTTACTTGGATGGGTATAATGGTGTAAATAATGACTATATATGACTATTATAAAGTGATACTGATTCTGAAATAGTATACATACACTCCAATACAATTCCACGATCATAGGAACGATATCATCACTTGTGCGTACGTACGGAATACCGTCTCCACGATGTGATGCGACTCGTTCTACATGATCTTCATTTCAAAATGATTATATAAATGAATTGAATGAATTAATATGATATATATTACACTAATACCATTCTGTAAATGAGGTATCTATAACCTAAAGATAAGAATAGGAATTTACTCAACAAAACACGCATAAGAACAAAAAGTTATAAACACCCAAATAACAAGTAGTAATGAAATATTACTACTAAGAAGCTAAGAAAATGACCATATATGATATCATAAAAATAAGTATGATTCTGTAATAAGTCAATAACATTATTTAAATCATTATACAGGAGGTTCGGACACTTACGAAGCAAAATGAACCCAAGGTAAGGGAAATATCACAATCTCATTTTTATCCGAGATTATTTATACTTTAGTATTTACTAGGGTGTATTTTATCATCCACATCCATGTTTCCTCAATATGTAATATTATTTCAATTCACCTATAATTTTTTAAATCCTATTTTACCCTTCGGTGAGTTTTTAGTAAAAGATATGAAAGGAATCTTTTGTTGTTTTTCGTACGAGGTACTTTTTTGACTTTTCTGACAAAAGTACGAGAAGAATGTTTTTTTTTAACGTATACGGCATGAATGGATTTTTTTTAAACATTATTTCCAAGAAGATTCCTTTACAACTTTTCAAGTTTATTTTTAATCAACTTCATTTAGTTAGAATTGTATGACATGTTAAGAAAGGAAAAGTGTTTTTGAAGTAGAAAGGATATTTTCCTCAAGAATGAAGTTCAAGTGTTTTATCAAAATTATTTTCCATCTAAGATAATAAAGGGTTCTGTTTTTACATTGATTTGATTATGTTGTGATGGAAATATTTTTATAAATTCCTTTATCTTATATGAATTGTTTTATGATGTCATGTTTTTTAAGAATCCCAGTTTTATTACATGGGTTATGCTATGATGTATGGTTTATGATTTTGTGGCACACATAAGAATGGTATCATTATGAGATGGGTAGGACCTATATCTCCCTCCAATTCATTGGGTAAAGATTTTATATATCATGAGATAGACATGGCTGGAATGGTAGGTTATACTGGTTCAGTGAAATAGGACTGAAACGAGGAGTGAACTCGGTTCAGAAATGGACTTTGTCCACTATGATAGTCTTGGCAATGAGTCTTGACTAATAAGAAATGATTCTCTATGATTATGTGTGTATGCCACAAAGTTTCATGTTTTAAGTTATGATTAGTGTGATTACATTTCACTGCCATGATTTATCCCATGTTATAAAATTATGATATCTTTTGCAGGTTAAGATTTCCAAAAGTTATGTGCTTATGTATATGATGTGATTGATATTTCTTTTGTTTACCCTTACTGAGCATTTGAGCTCACCCTTTTGTATGTTTTCTTTCCCCAGGATAGGAAGAAGGTTATTAAGTAACATATCCCAAAAGGGACGATAGATATGATGAAATAAATGGGGGACATTGTAGACGCTTTATGAACCAGTTGTTTATGTTTCCCAGTTTCTAAAGACACTATACCTATACGGTCCTTTCGTGGTTTTGTTATATGTTGTAATAAGTATGATTCAATTTTGAAGTATTAACAATGTATGTAAAGTATGGGTTGTTATAGTTGGTATCAGAAGAAAGGTTTAGTCATCCTTTGGAAACTAGGATGTGAGAACGTTAGTGAGATCCCTAGAGATATTTCTAAGGTATGTCTAGGGATGTCCCTAAGGATAAGTATACGTATAGGATATAGTCCTAGAACTACTGTAACGATCTTAGAATTTAACCTAAGATGTTAGATATTAAGGGTACTCCTCCTTTACTATGTTGTTTTCCCTAGCATTATTTTTGCCTCTCACACTATTCTTTTTGGGTTTTAGACAATGGCTAGAACCCGAAGGAACCGTGTTGATCAATGCAATGGAAAATGCAATGATTGTACTCCTGAATAAACAAATGTTATGGGAGATGGAGTGCAAAATCTTATTGCTATACATACACAAGCTATGAATCATTCTGGACTTCCAAATGAGCAGAGAAGGGAACAATATTCTATTGAGCCCTTCATGAGGCAACGTCCACCTTCTTTTAGTGGGTCTTCCGATCCACTTGTTGCTGAACAATGGATCGGTACCACTGAAAAGATATTTTCAGTTCTTCAATGTTCTGAACATGATAAAGTCATCTTAGCAGTATATCGTTTGGAAGGTGCAGCTGATCAATGGTGGAATCTTATCAAGAATATGAGGCCAAGAGATGAAATTGAGTCCATGGAATGGGACGAGTTCAAGAACTTGTTTTTTAGTTAGTACTTCCCTCGTATTCTTCGAACAAAGATGGAAAAGTAGTTTCTTGAGATGAAGCAGAAGGATGATGAATCTGTTGGTATATACGAAGCGAATTTTACAAGACTTGCATGGTATGTATCTGGAATTATCATCCAACCTAAAAGTAAAGTTGATCGATTTTTCACTGGCTTAAAACCAAGTCTTTGAAGGGCATTAGCTATAAGAGACTTCAGTAGCTATGAAGAAATTGTGTGTTGTGCTATCACGGTAGAAATGGAAGTTGGTGTTACTTATCCATCTCATAGTTTTGACGAGAAACGAAAGATGGAGTTTAAGGAGAAATCTCAGAATAATGGTGAAAAGAAGATGAATGTTTCCTTATGCCCAAAGTGTGGAAAGAATCATGGTGGAGATTGTCTTAAAGGGACAAGTAAATGTTTCAAATGTGGAAAGGAAGGTCATCGGGCAGTTGAATGCCGCAATGATAGGAAGAAGATGTCGAATGATGCAAACAAAGGAAGGGATACACAGAATGAACCTACTACACTTCAATGTTTCAAGTGCAAGGAGATGGGACCTTATGCCAATAAATGCCCTGATCCAAGGTTTAGTGATGATCGACATGAGCAGCCACTTAAGGCAAAGGACAAAGGGAAGTCACATGCGATCACTATTGGCGATTTTGAATATGACAACAATGTGGTGGAATGATTAAGTGTTTATGTAATGGGATTCCAAAATAATGTTGTATCATAGAGTATTGGAATATTTATGTATTGGTCCAATGTGGTATTCAAAGTGATTGAGATATTTTTGGAAATAAGATGATATGCGCATAATGAATGGAAAATGAGAAAATGAAATGTTTAACAGTATTCATGAGCTCATGATTGATATAAGGACTAAGTGATATCATGGTTTGAGTATATAGAATTTTGATGATTTTGGTATTTGGAAAGTGTTAACTTTTAACTTCATTCATGTTTTCACTAAGGTTCAATGGGTATTCAAGAGAATACATGATTAAGGCCTTTGAATGTTTGGAATGTGACCAACAAAACATATCTTATGATATATGGTGATCAACGATAGTATTAAATATCTGGTAATTGTTTTAACTATATTATGAGAGTGGACTACAGTATTATGGATAAGCCTAAATATTGGAATGGATTATCTTGGACATAAGTTAATATTTTTTTCGATATTATTGATGGGATGTTATAGTAATGTAGTTTTAGAAAAAGGAAAACATGCAGGACGACCGATAGCCCATCGCGTCGGACAAGGCTGTGGGAATCGAACCCACAACCGAAGTGCGACTGGCCTTTATCACCTACCACTGGCCTACAGGAATTCCATGTTTAGTAGAAACTAGTTTTACTATATTATGTAGTATGATATATGAAGTATAAGTCCATTTTATGAACCATATATGATTAATCTCACTATAGATGGACTTGTGTATTTTTTGATAACTTTTCTAACCTTTTGTTTGAGACAGATGGAATGACCCATCATTCTATCACATGATCTGCTAACACATCACGAATGAAAAATTCAACTTCATTTCTTTAAGAGATGAAGTGGAAATTGTCCAAAGAACGAAAAACGGTGAGACTATACCAAAATCACGAAAGTATTTCTTCTAATTCCAATTTCATCATTTTTATTCGAGATTGTTTATACTTTAGTATTTACTAGGGTGTATTTTATCATCCACATCCATGTTTCCTCAATATGTAATATTATTTCAATTCACCTACAATTTTTTAAATCCTATTTTACCCTTCGGTGAGTTTTTAGTAAAAGATATAAAAGGAATCTTTTGTTGTTTTTCTTACGAGGTACTTTTTTGACTTTTCCGACAAAAGTATGAGAAGAATGTTTTTTTTAACGTATACGGCATGAATGGATTTTTTTTAAACATTATTTCCAAGAAACTTCCTTTACAAGTTTTCAAGTTTATTTTTAATCAACTTCATTTAGTTAGAATTGTATGACCTGTTAAGAAAGGAAAAGTGTTTTTGAAGTAGAAAGGATATTTTCCTCAAGAATGAAGTTATAGTGTTTTATCAAAATTATTTTCCATCTAAGATAATAAAGGGTTCTGTTTTTACATTGATTTGACTATGTTGTGATGGAAATATTTTTATGAATTCCTTTATCTTATATGAATTGTTTTATGATTTCATGTTGTTTAAGAATCCCATTTTTATTACATGGGTTATGCTATGATGTATGGTTTATGATTTTGTGGCACACATAAGAATGGTATCATTATGAGATGGGTGGGACCTATATCTCCCTACAATGCATTGGGTAAAGATTTTATATCTCATGAGATAGACATGGCTGGAATGGTAGGATATACCGGTTCAGTGAAACGGGACTGAAATGAGGAGTGAACTCGGTTCAGAAATGGACTTTGTCCACTAAGATAGTCTTGGCAATGAGTCTTCACTAATAAGAAATGATTCTCTATGATTATGTGCGTATTCCACAAAGTTTCATGTTTTAAGTTATGATTATTGTGATTACATTTCACTGCCATGATTTATCCCATGTTATGAAATTATGATATCTTTTGCAGGTTAAGATTTCCAAAAGTTATGTGCTTATGTATATGATGTGATTGATATTTCTTTTTTTTACCCTTACTGAGCATTTGAGCTCACCCTTTTGTATGTTTTCTTTCCCCAGGTCAGGAAGAAGGTTATTAAGTAAGATATGCCAAAAGGGACTATAGATATGATGAAATAAATGGGGGACAGTGTAGACGCTTTATGAACCAGTTGTTTATGTTTCCCAGTTTCTAAAGACACTATACCTATACGTTCCTTTCGTGGTTTTGTTATATGTTGTAATAAGTATGCTTCAATTTTGAAGTATTAACATTGTATGTAAAGTATGGGTTGTTATAGTTGGTATCAGAGGAAAGGTTTAGTCAACCTTTGGAAACTAGGATGTGAGAACGTTAGTGAGATCCCTAGAGTTATTTCTAAGGTATGTCTAGGGATGTCCCTAAGGATAAGTATACGTATAGGATATAGTCCTAGAACTACGGTAACGATCTTATAATTTAACCTAAGATGTTAGATATTAAGGGTACTCCCCCTTTACTATGTTGTTTTCCCTAGCATTATTTTTGCCTCTCACACTATTCTTTTTGGGTTTTAGACGATGGCTGGAACCCGAAGGAACCGGGTTGATCAATGCAATGGACAATGCAATGATAGTAATCCTGAACAAACAAATGTTATGGGAGATGGAGTGCAAAATCTTATTTCTATACTTACACAAGCTATGAATCATTCTGGACTTCCAAATGAGCAGAGAAGGCAACAATATTCTATTGAGTCCTTCATGAGGCAACGTCCACCTTCTTTTAGTGGGTCTTCCGATCCACTTGTTGCTGAACAATGGATCAGTACCACTGAAAAGATATTTTTAGTTCTTCAATGTTCTGAACATGATAAACTCATCTTAGCAGTATATCGTTTGGAAGGTGAAGCTGATCAATGGTGTAATCTTATCAAGAATACGAGGCCAAGAGCTGAAATTGAGTCCATGGAATGGGACGAGTTCAAGAACTTGTTTTTCAGTAAGTACTTCCCTCGTATTCTTTGAACAAATATGGAAAAGGAGTTTCTTGAGCTGAAGCAGAAGGATGATGAATCTTTTGGTATATACGAAGCAAATTTTACAAGACTTGCAAGGTATGCATCTGGCATTATCATCCAACCTGAAAGTAAAGTTGGTCGATTTTTCAGTGGCTTAAAACCAAGTCTTCGAAGGCCATTAGCTATAAGAGACTTCAGTAGCTATGAAGAAATTGTGTGTTGTGCTATCAAGGTAGAAATGGAAGTTGGTGTTACTTATCCATCTCATAGTTTTGACAAGAAATGAAAGATGGAGTTCAAGGAGAAATCTCAGAATAATGGTGAAAAGAAGATGAATGTTTCCTTATGCTCAAAGTGTGGAAGGAAGCATGGTGGAGATTGTCTTAAAGGGACAAGTAAATGTTTCAAATGTGTAAAGGAAGGTCATCGGGCATTTGAATTCCGCAATGATGGGAAGAAGATGTCTAATGATGCAAACAAAGGAAGGGATGCACAGAATGAACCTACTACACTTCAATGTTTCAAGTGCAAGGAGATGGGACATTATTCCAATAAATGCCCTAATCCAAGGGTTAGTGATGATCGACATGAGCAACTGCTTAAGGCAAAGGACAAAGGGAAGTCACATGCGATCACTATTGGCGATGTTGAATATGACAACGATGTGGTGGAATGATTAAGTGTTTATGTAATGGGATTCCATAATAATGTTGTATCATGGAGTATTGGAATATTTATGTATTGGTCTAATGTGGTATTCAAAGTGATTGAGATATTTTTGGAAATAAGATGATATACGCATAATGAAGGGAAAATGAGAAAATGAAATGTTTAACAGTATTCATGAGCTCATGATTGATATAAGGACTAAGTGATATCATGGTTTGAGTATATAGAATTTTGATGATTTTGGTATGTGGAAAGTGTTAACTTTTAATTGCATTCATTTTTTCACTAAGGTTCAATGGGTATTCAAGAGAATACATGATTAAGGCCTTTGAATGTTTGGAATGTGACCAACAAAATATATCTTATGATATATGGGGATCAACGATGGTATTAAATCTCTGGTAATCGTTTTCACTATATTATGAGAGTGGACTACAGTATTATGGATAAGCCTAAAGATTGGAAAGGATTATGTTGGACATAAGTTAGTATTTTTTTCGATATTATTGATGGGATGTTATAGTAATGTAGTTTTAGAAAAAGTACAACCTGTAAGATGGGCGACAGCCCATCGCGTCGGACAAGGCTGTGGGAATCGAACCCACAACCGAAGTGCGACTGGCCTTTATCACCTACCAATGGCCTACAGGAAGTCCCTGTTTAGTAGAAACTAGTTTTACTATATTAAGTAGTATTATATATGAAGTATAAGTCCATTTTATTAACCATATATGATTAATCTCACTATAGATGGACTCATGTATTTTTTGATAACTTTTCTAACCTTTTGTTTGAGACAGATGGAATGACCCATCATTCTATCACATGATCTGCTAACACATCACGAATGAAAAATTCAACTTCATTTCTTTAAGAGATGAAGTGAAAATTGTCCAAAGAACGACAAACGGTGAGACTATACCAAAATCACGAAAGTATTTCTTCTAATTCCAATTTCATCAACTTTAGGGAAATGATCTTGAAAAAAACAAAAATTTTGTCCTACTGCCCTTATATCCGATGAATCAGATGGTACCTTAGATCACCACAAATCAATATCTTTGTGATTGTTGGCTTTTTCATAGCCATGTTCTCTACCACTCTCTATCAGAACATGACGGTTAGATTTCTCTTCCATGTCCATATTTTCTCCTATATGGAAACCCAGTGATGAGTTAATTTTTGTAACCGTTATATTTCATACTATAGTTTTTAAACTTCAGTTTTGGTATTTCTTTTTACAATGTGGGTTTTTATGAATAGTAAACAATTTATAACCCCGACGAATTTCGAGGGCGAAATTCATTTTAAGGGGGGTAGAATGTACCAACCTGAGATTTTATAAGATACATTCTTTTTAATTTAATTCATATATTCTACGACACACCAAGATTACCTTGCATTATACGCAACACTTTATTAGCTTGCAGTATACGCAACACTTTTCTTGGCTCTTGTTACACACAATTTCAAGTTCGTTTGATAGAAGTTATTCTTCGCAACATTGAGTGTATATATATATATATATATATATATATTCAATGTATAAATAAAATATGTTTGGATTCTGTTATACTCAACAACAAAGGAGTTGTGCACTACACGAAACCCTGACTTGGCTTGCATTACACGCAATCGCGACCTTCCTCGATAGCGTGTGTTGTACGCAATACCGGGTTTTACTAAACAACGATATATTATTATAAATTTGTTATGATCTAGCCGTTATGAATAGTGTTAACTAAATTTTGAATTTTATAACATTATTATTCATTATACACATTTCAAGAACATGGTATAAGAACAAAATAAATTTTTCGGGTAAAATAAGTATTTTTCAAAAAATGCAGTTTTGCCGCCTTTTGATGGCGCACCCACTTTAAATATAGTTTTTGACATGTTTATAAGTTCAATTTGACAAAATAAAATTCTTTTTTTGAATCAGGATATAAAAATTTATATTAGATAAAGTTTTAATATTTTCCGATAACTTTCATGTTTTAATGAATAGTAAAAACACGCTATATTTTAATTAAAAACAACTTTTTTCATCGTAATATCTTATGTGGTTAAATTATAATATTTAATGGTTTTAAAGTATAAATATAATATATTTTTACCATTTAATATAATGTATGTCATTAGAATTTATTTTACCGTGAATTCATAGGTTAAATCAATTCAATCTTTTGCAATGTTTTAAAGAAAAACTCGTTTTCTTTTGACAACAAGATTAATTTTAATTTTAATTTCTGCATATTTTGTGTATTGAATTTGGAAAAATGGATTCCATATTTGGAATCATTGGGTCCAAATTATGTTAATAAGCAAATTTTTATTTTTGGGCATTGTGAATAGTAACTACAGTAAATTTTATTTGCTATAGTTAAAGGTAAATTGGGTAATTAAGGGTAAATATAAGATTATAAAATTACCCTAACACTTGGAAAAATCCAATTGTATGGCTAAAAGTAGACCCATATAACCTAAGGGTCGGATTAGATTCATTTTATGGACTTTTTTCCATGAAAATAATTTAATTATTATTAAAACCAAAGAATGTGACAACATGTCACTTTCTTAAATCGTATAAGTATAATAATTTTAATTTAGTAATCAAATTCATGAAACTTAGAACATGAATAGTCTACAGAAATCTAATACAATTATCTACATCATAGGAATTTATTTATAATTTTTAAGGATTAAATAATTATCATTTATTATGACACAATGATGATGTAGTAATTGTCTTATTAATGAAATATTGACATAATAGATGTTATAAACACCAAAATAAATGTAATTTGAGACTTTTTTTGAATTCCACTAATTTTATATATTAATATGACATGTTAGTAGTGATTTAATTAACATTGTTCGAACTAATCATTCTTTTATTAGTTTCACAAAAATTAATTACTAAATAGTGTCAAAATTGACATAAAATAGTTTTTAAAACAAATATTATATTAGTAATTGTTATTTTATTCCTAAAAATCTGAGGTTCGGCCAAATGACTTAGATAAGGTTATATATATTAATAATAAACAAGTTGGGGTTCGTTTGGCTTCTTATATTAAGTTTATTAACCTTATAGTATAAGAACACAAGAAGACACGGTAAAAGTAAAATTATTTAACTTAATGTTAAATCTAAATGATAAGGTTAAAATAGGAACTTAAACTTGTCTAAATTATATTGGATGAGAGGATTTCGACCCATCCCCACCTTAGCTTCTAAATAAATCAATTTGGAGCTATTTAAAACCGAACTTGACTTTATAATAAAATAATATTTTTAGTTTTTCCAAAGGAGCCCCTCTCCTCCCTTATAAAAGGGCACCTCCTCCCCCTCTTCCTCACACCACTTTGATCCTTCAAGCTCAGAAAACCCCTGAAAATTCCTCCTCTCCACTTCCCTAGAGACATCCTAGAGGTTTTGGTCTTCTTTAAAGACCAATTTTAGTGCCCTAAAAGAAGGTCTCAAAGAAGCACTTCAAAGAAGAGGTAATTTCCGTTACCGATTCTTTCATCTTTATTTCTTCTTCCACTTCTTCTTCTTTAGTTGTTTCATTATGAAGTAATAACATCAGTATCACTCATATACAGATATGTTATTATAAGTATGAAACAACCCTATTTCACCATCTATCCATCCTATGGAAAAAGAAATCACCGCGCGTGCGTACGTACGGAATACCGTCTCCACGCCGTGGTGTAATCTATTTTCCACCACCACCTTACTTGGATGTGTATGATGGTGTAAATAATGACTATATACGACTATTATAAAGTGATACTGATTCTGAAATAGTATAAATACACTCCAATACAATTCCACGATCATAGGAACGATATCATCACTCGTGCGTACGTATGGAATACCGTCTCCACGATGTGATGCGACTCGTTCTACATGATCATCATTTCAAAATTATTATATAAATGAGTTGAATGAATTAATATGATATATATTACACTAATACCATTCTGGAAATGAGGTATCTATAACCTAAAGATAAGAATAAGAGTTTATTCGACAAAACACGCATAAGAACAAAAAGTTATAAACACCCGAATAACAAGTATCAATGAAATATTACCACTAAGAAGCTAAGAAAATGACCATATATGATATCATAAAAATAAGTATGATTATGTAATAAGTCAATAACATTATTTAAATCATTATACAGGAGGTTCGGACACTTACGAAGCAAAACGGACCTAAGGTAAGGGAAATATCACAATCTCATTTTTATCCGAGATTGTTTATACTTTAGTATTTACTGGGGTGTATTTTATCATCCACATAGATGTTTCCTCAATATGTAATATTATTTCCATTCACCTACAATTTTTTAAATACTATTTTACCCTTCGGTGAGTTTTTAGTAAAATATATTAAAGTAATCTTTTGTCGTTTTTCGTACGAGGTACTTTTTTGACTTTTCCGACAAAAGTACGAGAAGAATGTTTTTTTAACGTATACGGCATGAATGGATTTTTTTAAACATTATTTCCAAGAAGCTTCCTTTACAACTTTTCATGTTTATTTTTAATCAACTTCATTTAGTTAGAATTGTATGACATGTTAAGAAAGGAAAAGTGTTTTTGAAGTAGAAAGGATATTTTCCTCAAGAATGAAGTTCAAGTGTTTTATCAAAATTATTTTCCATCTAAGATAATAAAGGGTTCTGTTTTTACATTGATTTGATGATGTTGTGATGGAAATATTTTTATGAATTCCATTATCTTATATGAATTGTTTTATGATGTCATGTTGTTTAAGAATCCCAGTTTTATTACATGGGTTATTCTATGATGTATGGTTTATGATTTTGTGGCACACATAAGAATGGTATCATTATGAGATGGGTGGGACCTATATCTCCCTCCAATGCATTGGGTAAAGATTTTATATATCATGTGATAGACATGGCTGGAATGGTAGGTTATACCGGTTCAGTGAAACAGGACTGAAACGAGGAGTGAACTCAGTTCAGAAATGGACTTTTTCCACTATGATAGTCTTGGAAATGAGTCTTGACTAATAAGAAATGATTCTATATGATTATGTGTGTATGAAACAATGTTTCATGTTTTAAGTTATGATTAGTTTGATTACATTTCTCTGCCATGATTTATCCCATGTTAGGAAATTATGATATCTTTTGCAGGTTAAGATTTCCAAAAGTTATGTGCTTATGTATATGATGTGATTGATATTTCTTTTGTTTACCCTTACTGAGCATTTGAGCTCACCCTTTTGTATGTTTTCTTTCCCCAGGTCAGGAAGAAGGTTATTAAGTAACATATGCCAAAAGGGACTATAGATATGATGAAATAAATGGGGGACATTGTAGATGCTTTATGAACCAGTTGTTTATGTTTCCCAGTTTCTAAAGACACTATACCTATACGGTCCTTTCATGGTTTTCTTATATGTTGTAATAAGTATGATTCAATTTTGAAGTATTAACAATGTATGTAAAGTATGGGTTGTTATAGTTGGTATCAGAGGAAAGGTTTAGTCAACCTTTGGAAACTAGGATGTGAGAACGTTAGTGAGAACCCTAGAGATATTTCTAAGGTATGTCTAGGGATGTCCCTAAGGATAAGTATACGTATAGGATATAGTCCTAGAACTATGGTAAAGATCTTAGAATTTAACCTAAAATGATAGATATTAAGGGTACTCCCCCTTTACTATGTTGTTTTCCCAAGCATTATTTTTGCCTCTCACACTATTCTTTTTGGGTTTTAGATGATGGCTAGAACCCGAAGGAACCGTGTTGATCAATGCAATGGACAATGCAATGATTGTACTCTTGAATAAACAAATGTTATGGGAGATGGAGTGCAAAATCTTATTGCTATACTTACACAAGCTATGAATCATTCTGGACTTCCAAATGAGCAGAGAAGGGAACAATATTCTATTGAGTCCTTCATGAGGCAACGTCCACCTTCTTTTAGTGGTTCTTCCGATCCACTTGTTGTTGAACAATGGATCAGTACCACTGAAAAGATATTTTCATTTCTTCAATGTTCTGAACATGATAAAGTCATCTTAGCAGTATATCGTTTGGAAGGTGCAGCTGATCAATGGTGGAATCTTATCAAGAATACGAGGCCAAGAGATGAAATTGAGTCCATGGAATGGGACGAGTTCAAGAACTTGTTTTTTAGTAAGTAATTCCCTCGTATTCTTCGAACAAAGATGGAAAAGTAGTTTCTTGAGCTGATGCAGAAGGATGATGAATCTGTTGGTATATGAGAAGCGAATTTTACAAGACTTGCAAGGTATGTATCTAGAATTATCATCCAACCTGAAAGTAAAGTTGATCGATTTTTCACTGTCTTAAAACCAAGTCTTTGAAGGGCATTAGCTATAAGAGACTTCAGTAGCTATGAAAAAATTGTGTGTTGTGCTATCAAGGTAGAAATGGAAGTTGGTGTTACTTATCCATCTCATAGTTTTGACGAGAAACGAAAGATGGAGTTCAAGGAGAAATCTTAGAATAATGGTGAAAAGAAAATGAATGTTTCCTTATGCTCAAAGTGTGGAAAGAAGCATGGTGGATATTGTCTTAAAGGGACAAGTAAATGTTTCAAATGTGGAAAGGAAGGTCATCGGGCATTTGAATGCCGCAATGATGGGAAGAAGATTTCTAATGATGCAAACAAAGGAAGGGATACACAGAATGAACCTACTACACTTCAATGTTTCAAGTGCAAAGAGATGGGACATTATGCCAATAAATTCCCTGATCCAAGGTTTAGTGATGATCGACATGAGCAACCGCTTAAGGCAACGGACAAAGGGAAGTCACATGTGATCACTATTGGCGATTTTGAATATGACAACAATGTGGTGGAATGTTTAAGTGTTTATGTAATGGGATTCCAAAATAATGTTGTATCATAGAGTATTGGAATATTTATGTATTGGTCTAATGTGGTATTCAAATTGATTGAGATATTTTTAGAAATAAGATGATATGCGCATAATGAATGGAAAACGAGAAAATGAAATGTTTAACAGTATTCATGAGCTCATGATTGATATAAGGACTAAGTGATATCATGGTTTGAGTATATAGAATTTTGATGATTTTGGTATGTGGAAAGTGTTAACTTTTAACTTAATTCATGTTTTCACTAAGGTTCAATGGGTATTCAAGAGAATACATGATTAAGGCCTTTGAATGTTTGGAATGTGACCAACAAAACATATCTTATGATATATGGGGATCAACGATGGTATTAAATATCTGGTAATTGTTTTCACTATATTATGAGAGTGGACTACAGTATTACGGATAAGCCTAAATATTCGAATGGATTATCTTGGACATAAGTTAGTATTTTTTTCGATATTATTGATGGGATGTTATAGTAATGTAGTTTTAGAAAAAGGAAAACCTGCAGGACGGGCGACAGCCCATCGCGTCGGACAAGGTTGTGGGAATTGAACTCACAACCGAAGTGCGACTGTCCTTTATCACCTACCACTGGCCTACAGGAAGTCCATGTTTAGTAGAAACTAGTGTTACTATATTAAGTAGTATGATATATGAAGTATAAGTCCATTTTATGAACTATATATGATTAATCTCACTATAGATGGACTTATGTATTTTTTGATAACTTTTCTAAACTTTTGTTTGAGACAGATGGAATGACCCATCATTCTATCACATGATCTGCTAACACATCACGAATGAAAAATTCAACTTCATTTCTTTAAGAGATGAAGTGGAAATTTTCCAAAGAACGAAAAACGGTGAGACTATACCAAAATCACGAAAGTATTTCTTCTAATTCCAATTTCATCAAATTTAGGGAAATGATCTTGAAAAAACCAAAAATGTTGTCCTACTGCCCTTATATCTAATGAATTAGATGGTACCTTAGATCACCACAAATCAATAGCTTTGTGATTGTTGGCTTTTTCATAGCCATGTTCTCTACCACTCTCCATCAGAACATGAAGGTTAGATTTCCCTTCCATGTCCATATTTTCTCCTATATGGAAACCCAGTGATGAGTTCATTTGGGTAACCTTTATATTTCATACTTTAGTTTTTAAAGTTCAGTTTTGGTATTTCTTTTTACGATGTGGGTTTTTATGAATAGTAAACGATTTATAACCCCGATGAATTTCGAGGGAGAAATTCATTTTAAGGGGGGTAGAATGTAACAACCCGAGATTTTATAAGATACATTATTTTTAATTTCATTCATATCTTCTACGACACACCAAGATTATCTTGCGCTATACACAACACTGTATTATCTTGCAGTATACGTAGCACTTTTCTTGTCTCTTGTTACACACAATTTCAAGTTCGTTTGATAGAAGTTATTCTACGCAAAATTGAGTGTGTATATATATATATATATTCAATGTATAAATAAAATATGGTTGGATTCTGTTATACGCAACAACAAAGGAGTTGTGCACTACACGGAACCCTGACGTGGCTTGCATTACACGCAATCGCGACCTTCCTCGTTAGCGTGTGTTGTACGCAATACCGGGTTTTACTAAACAATGATATATTATTATAATATTGTTATGAACTAGCCGTTATGAATATTGTTAACTAAATTTTGAATTTTATAACATTATTATTCATCTTACACATTTCTAGAACATGGTATAAGAACAAAATAAATTTTTCGGGTAAAATAAGTATTTTTCAAAAAATGCATTTTTGCCACCTTTTGATGGTGCACCCACATTAAATATAGTTTTTGACATGTTTATAAGTTCAATTTGAAAAAATAAAATTCTTCTTTTGAATCAGGATATAAAAATTTACATTAGATAAAGTTTTGATATTTTTCCGATAACTTTCATATTTTAATGAAAGTAAAAACACGCTATATTTTAATTAAAAACAACTTTTTTCATCGTAATATCTTATGTGGTTAAATTATAATATTTAATGGTTTTAAAGTATAAATAGAATATATTTTTACCATTTAATATAATATATGTCATTATCATTGATTTTACCTTGAATTCGTAGGTTAAATCAATTCAATCTTTTGCAATGTTTTAAAGAAAAACCCGTTTTCTTTCGACAACGGGATTAATTTTAATTTAATTTATGCATCTTTTGTGTATTGAATTTGGAAAAATGGATTCCATATTTGGAATCAGTGGGTCCAAATTATGTTAATATGCTACTTTTTATTTTTGGTCATTGTGAATAGTAACTACGGTAAATTTTATTTACTATAGTTAAAGGTAAATCTGGTAATTAAGGGTAAATATAAGATTATAAAATTACCCTAACACTTGGAAAAATCTTATTTAATGGATAAATGTAGACCAATATAACCTAAGGGTAGTATTAGATTCATTTTATGGACTTTTGTCCATGAAAATAATTTAATTATTATTAAAACCAAAGAATGTGACAACATGTCACTTTCTTAAATCTTATAAGTATAATAATTTTAATTTAGTGATAAACTTCATGAAACTTAATACATGAATAGTATATAGAAAGATAATAAAATTATCTACATCATAGTAATTTATTTAGAATTTTTAGGGATTAAATAATTATCATTTATTATGACACAGTGATGATGTAGTAATTGTCTTATTAATGAAATATTGACATAATTGATGTTATAAACACCAAAATAAATGTAATTTGAGACTTTTTATGAATTAAACTAATTTTATAGATTAATATGACATGTTAGTATTTGTTTAATTAACTTTTTTCGAACTAATCATTCTGTTATTATTTTCACAAAAATTAATTACTAAATAGTATCAAAATTGACATAAAATAGTTTTTAAAAAAATATTATATTAGTAATTGTTATTTTATTCCTAAAAATCTAAGGTTTGGCCAAATTACTTAGCTAAGGTTATATATATTAATAATAAACAACTTGGCATTCGTTTTGCTGTTTATATTAAGTTTATTAACCTTATAGTATAAGAACACAAGAAGACACGGTAAAAGTAAAATTATTTAACTTAATGTTAGATCTAAATGATAAGGTTAAAATAGGAACTTAAACTTGTCTAAATTCTATTTTATGAGAGTATTTTGACCCATCCCCATCTTAGCTTATAAATAAATCAATTTGGAGCTATTTAAAACCGAACTTGACTTTATAATAAAATAATATTTTTAGTTTTTCCAAAGGAGCCCCTCTCCTCCCTTATAAAAGGGCACCTCCTCCCCCTCTTCCTCACACCACTTTGAGCCTTCAAGCTCGGCCAACCCCTGACAATACCTCCTCTCCACTTCCCTAGAGACATCCTAGAGGTCATGTTCTTCTTCAAATACCAATTTTAGTGCCCTAAAAGAAGGTCTCAAAGAAGCACTTCAAAGAAGAGGTAATTTTCGTTACCGATTCTTTCATCTTTATTTCTTCTTCCACTTCTTCTTATTTAGTTGTTTCATTATGAAGTAATAACATCAGTATCACTCATATAATGATATGTTATTATAAGTATGAAACAACCCTATTTCTCCATCTATCAATCCTACGGAAAAAGAAATCACCGTGCGTGCGTACGTACGGAATACCGTCTCCACGTCGTGGTGTAATCTATTTTCCACCACCACCTTAATTGGATGGGTATAATGGTGTAAATAATGACTATATATGACTATTATAAAGTGATACTAATTCTGAAATAGTATACATACACTCCAATACAATTCCTCAATCATAGTAACGATATCATCACTCGTGCGTACGTACGGAATATCGTCTCCACGATGTGATGCGACTCGTTCTACATGATCTTCATTTAATAATGATTATATAAATGAATTGAATGAATGAATATGATATATATTACACTAATAACATTCTGGAAATGAGGTATCTATAACCTAAAGATAAGAATAAGAATTTATTCGACAAAACACGCATAAGAACAAAAAGTTATAAACACCCGAATAACAAGTAGCAATGAAATATTACTACTAAGAAGCTAAGAAAATGACCATATATGATATCATAAAAATAATTATGATTCTGTAATAAGTAAATAACATTATTTAAATCATTATAAAGGAGGTTCGAACACTTACGAAGAAAAACGGACCTAAGGTAAGGGAAATATCACAATCTCATTTTTATCCGAGATTGTTTATACTTTAGTATTTACTGGGGTGTATTTTATCATCCACATCCATGTTTCCTCAATATGTAATATTATTTCCATTCACCTACAATTGTCTAAATACTATTTTACCCTCCGATGAGTTTTTCAGTAAATGATATGAATGGAATATTTTGTCGTTTTTCGTATGAGGTACTTTTTTGACTTTTCCGACAAAAGTACGAGAAGAATGTTTTTTAACGTATACGGCATGAATGGATTTTTTTTATACATTATTTCCAAGAATATTCCTTTACAACTTTTCAAGTTTATTTTTAATCAAATTCATTTAGTTAGAATTGTATGACATGTTAAGAAAGGAAAAGTGTTTTTTAAGTAGAAAGGATATTTTCCTCAAGAATAAAGTTCAAGTGTTTTATCAAAATTATTTTCCATCTAAGATAATAAAGGGTTATGTTTTTACATTGATTTGATTATGTTGTGATGGAAATATTTTTATAAATTACTTTATCTTATATGAATTGTTTTGTGATGTCATGTTGTTTAAGAATCCAATTTTTATTACATGGGTTATGCTATGATCTTTGGTTTATGATTTTGTGGCACACATAAGAATGGTATCATTATGAGATGGGTGGGACCTATATCTCCCTCCAATGCATTGGGTAAAGATTTTATATCTAATGAGATAGACATGGATGGAACGGTAGGTTATACCGATTCAGTGAAACAGGACTGAAACGAGGATTGAACTCGGTTCAGAAATGGCATTTGTCCACTAAGATAGTCTTGGAAATGTGTCTTGACTAATAAGAAATAATTCTCTATGATTATGTGTGTATGCCACAATGTTTCATGTTTTAAGTTATGATTATTGTGATTAAATTTCACTGTCATGATTTATCCCATGTTATGAAATTATGATATCTTTTGCAGGTTAAGATTTCCAAAAGTTATGTGCTTATGTATATGATGTGATTGATATTTCTTTTGTTTACCCTTACTGAGTATTTGAGCTCACCCTTTTGTATATTTTCTTTCCCCAGGTCAGGAAGAAGCTTATTAAGTAAGATATGCCAAAAGGGACTATATATATGATGAAATAAATGGGGGATAGTGTAGATGCTTTATGAACCAGTTTTTTATGTTTCCCAGTTTCTAAAGACACTATAACTATACGTACTTTCTTGGTTTTGTTATATGTTGTAATAAGTATGCTTCAATTTTGAAGTATTAACAATGTATGTAAAGAATGGGTTTTTATATTGCACATATTGTTGAAAACAAAAGAACCGTTCAGATTAATGGTGTGCTAGTGGTAAATGAGTATCCTGATGTTTTTCTTGATGAGTTTCCTGGAATAATACCATATCTGGATGTTGAATTTATTATTGACTTAGTTCCTGATGCTAAGACAATTTCAAAACCCCCTTATCGAATGGTTCAAATTGATCTTTTAGATTTGAAGGATCAATTGCAAGATTTATTAGAGAAAGGTTTCATTCAACCGAGCACATCACCATGGGGTGATCCTATCTTATTTGTTAAAAAGAAAGATGGTTCAATGAGACTTTGCATTGATTATAGACTCTTGAATAACATCACTGTTAAGAACAAATTTCCTTTTCCTCATATTGATTATTTTTTTGATCAGCTCTAGGGACCTCAGTATTTTTCAAAGATTGACCTGAGATCGAGGTACCATCAGTTGAAGGTAAAGGAATAAGATATTCTGAAGACCGCGTTTTGTACAAGATATGGCCATTTTGAATTTTTAGTTATTCCTTTTGAGTTAACCAATGAACCTGCTGTATACATGAACCTTATGAATATAATTTTCCATGATATCTTGGATAAGTTTGCGGTTGTTTTCATTGATGATATTTTGTTGTTTTCTAAAAGTAAAGAGGAGCGTGAAAGTCATTTAAGGGTTATTTTGAAAACCTTAAAAGAAAAGAAATTGTATGGGAAATTCAGCAAGTGGGAGTTTTGGCTGTAAAAAAATTCTTTCCTTTGTCACATTGTTTCTAAAGATGGAATAACTATTGATCCTGAAAAAACAAAGGTTATTGAAGAATGGCTGAGACCCACAAATGTAACTAAGATTCGTAGTATTCTTGGTTTGGCAGGCTATTACCGTAGGTTTGTTAAAAAATTTGCACGGTTGTCCACCCATTGACTAAGCCAACTCAGAAGGGTGTTGAGTTTATCTTGACAAAATAATGTGATGATTGTTTTCAGGAATTGAAAAAGAAATTGGTGAATGCTCCTGTTTTGGAACTTCCTTCCAAGAATGGTGAGTTTTTTTTTCTACAGTGATGCTTCATTGAAAGGACTTGGTTGTGTCCTAATGCATAATGATCAGGTAATTTCTTATGCTTCATGTCATTTGAAAACTCATGAGATAAATTACCCTACACATGATTTGGAATTAGCTGATGTTGTTTTCGCTTTAAAATTTTGGAGGCATCATTTGTATGGTGTAAAGTGTGAAATATATACTGATCACAAAAGTTTAAAGTATATATTCACTCAGAAATAATTGAACATGAGACAGAGGAGATGGCTAGAATTAATCAAGTATTATGATTGCACGATTCACTACCACCCAGGAAAAGAAAATAAAGTGGCAGATCCTTTGAGTCGAAAAAGTAATACTTCATTAACCATGTTAAGTTTGGAACATGATCCTTTAGTTAAGGATTTGATGAATTTTGGCTTGGAAGTTGTTGGTTCAAGAAATTCTTCTGTTTTTTTCATGTATCAGTGAAATTTTCTCTATCAGACAGAATTAAGCAAGCACAGAAGCATGACAGTGAGTTTTAGAAAAAGGTATAGCTGGTTCATAAGGGTATGTTACCTAAATTCAACATTGATAATGATTGTTTTTTGAGATTTGGGAAGAGATTATGTGTGCCCTGGGATTCACAATTGAAGAGATATTTGTTATGTGAAACTCATAGTTCTCCATTTTTAGTTCATCCAGGAAGTACTAAGATGTATAGATATCTTAGAGAGTATTACTGGTCGGATGGAATGAAAAGATATATTGATGATTTTAATTTGAAGTGTTTGACTTCTCAATAGGTTAAATTAGAGTGTCAGTTACCGAAAGGGATGCTTCAGTCTTTACCAGTGCCAGATTGGAAATGGGAGAATATATCCATGGACTTCATTGTGGGATTACCGAAGACACCTCAAGGTAATAATGCAATCTGCGTTATTTTTGATCGTTTGACTAAATCTATTTATTTCCTTTCTATACGAGATAATTTTTATCTAGACCGACTTTCTCGATTGTATCTTAAAAATATAGTCATGTTACACGGAGTTCCCCTCTCCATTGTATTTGATCATGATCACAGGTTCTCTTATAACTTTTGGAAAGGCCTTCAGATGTCGTTGGGTACGGAATTAAATTTTAGTACAGCTTTTCATCCTCAATCAGATGGGCAGTCAGAACGAACAATTCAGACCTTGGAGGATATGTTACGTGCTTGTTCGATGAATTATCAAGGAAGTTGGGACCAACATCTTTAATTGGTTATGTTTTCTTATAATAACAGTTTTCATTCCAGTATACATATGGCACCGTTTAAGTTATTATATGGTAAGCGGTGTCGAACTCCAGCTTTTTGGGTTGAAGTAGGTGAAAGGAAGTTGATGGGACCATAATTGGTATAAGATACGGCATAAAAATTTCAATTGATACAGAAAAACATGAGAATAGATCATAGTAGGCAGAAAAGTTATGCGGACAACAGGAGTAAGGATCTCTCTTTTGAGGTAGGTGATCTTGTCTTCCTCAATGTTTCACCTTGGAAAAGTGTGATACGATTTGGTAAGAAAGGGAAGCTGAGTCCAAGGTTCATTGGACCATATAAAATTCTATAGAGAGTTTGATCATTTTCATATCGAGTGGATTTACCTCCGAATTTATCTCAGGTACACAATGTTTTTCAAGTTTCAATATTAAGGAAGTACATACCAAATCCATCTCATGTTTTGAGTCTAGAGGTAGTTCAGCTGGAAGAGAATCTATCTTATGGGGAACAACCGGTCCGGATTCTTGACCACAGGGAGCAATTTTATTGGAATAAGTTGATTCATCATGTAAAGGTTTTGTGGAAAACCACATGATTTAAGAGGCAACATGAGAATCTGAAAATTCAATGAGGGATAAATACCCACACTTATTCGATAAGTAAATAAATTTCAGCGATGCAATTTCTTAAAGGGGGTAAGGATGTAACATCCCAAGTAATTAAATAACAATATATTTTTATATCTATGTCTATTTATGAATTAGATAGTGTTTTAAAGGCTTAAAATGAGAATAAATCCAATCTTAAGCATAGAATACTCTAATATTTTTTAAAAGATTGTTTTACCGCCTCTTGATGAAAAACCATTTTTAAATCTAAATTTTTACAATTTCATAAGCTCTATTTTTCAAAGTAAACTTATTCTTTATAATTGGGACATTGAAATTTACTTTGGATAAATTTTTGGTATTTTTCTCACAATGTTCATTTATAATGAATATTGAAAATACTGCATTTTACTTCAAAAATTCTTTTTCATCTAATTTAATTATATAGTTATATTTTCCTTTTAATTGGTTTTAAAGTGTAATTTAATTATGTTTTTATCACTTAATACAATTCTATTCATTGGAAGTAATTTCACTTTTCAATTGTATGTAAAAACAATTCAATCTTTTGATAAATTTTACTTCTTAAAAACCCATCTTTGGTTTTGACAACGGGAATTATTTTTAAATTAATTACTGAAATTTATGTGTTTGTAATTTGGTAAAATGGATTCCATATTTGTAATCATAAGGTCCAAATTATGTAATTAATACTCTTTTTTTTGGACATTATGAATAGTAACGACAGTAATTATCTTTAATTATCGTGATTAATTAGTAATCGGGTTGTTAAGGGTAATAAAGTAATATCATAATAATATAAAATGACCCCAACATGTGTTAAAATCCTCTTTTTTGAGTCATGGACGACCATGGTAAGCTTTATACAAACTTGAGGGCCCATGGAGTCACATGGGTGTGATAGTGACATTTATGACATTATTTTTTAAAAATAAGAGAACTATAACAAAGGTTTGTATATCCTAAGTAAAACAATTTTAATTTTGTTTACATAAATGATATCTTAGACTATAAATAGTCATTGAAATCTAAAAAAAATCCTATATCGTGGTATTTTTTTATAATTTTTATACATTAAATAAATAAATTTATTTATGACACCATGATGATGCACTGATTACCTCATTAATGAATGATTAAAATGAAATGAATATATATGGTAACATATAAGACTTATACTTGTATAAAACCTATTTGATGGGTGGATTTCGAACCCTTATCACCTTATCCTCAAAATATATCATTTTGGGACCTTTAAAATCCTAAAATAATTTTATAATAAAGTAACATTTCAAGACTTTCCAAAAGTGACCCTCCTCCCTCTTATAAAAGACCCCCACCTCTATCCCCTTACCCAAACCTTTCAATCCCTTGGCTCATCTAACCTCTACTCATATTATCTATCCACATACCTCTATTACACCTAGAAGCCTCACTTTTTCCATAAGTCATTCCATGTATGTCTTTGGATCAAATCAAAAAGAGTTACCCAATTTAGAGGTAATGTCTTCTCTCGAGTTTCTTTCTTTTATTTTCCTTCTTCACTCACCATTATCTACTTATTATTTGATCCCATAATAACACAAGTATCCCCAATATACTAGTATGTGGTTATGATAAGGATTCTACCTACACTTACACAGACCTCCGTCTAATGGTTAAAGAACATACTGTTTCTGTGGGTGGCGAATTACTACCTCGCGAAACGATGATTGTTCAATATTCATTTAACACCTTTCATAGTGGCCATTATGATGTAACTGTATTTATATATGATATATATGGAATTTATTTTTTTTATATGCTTATTAATTTTATGTTTAAATCACATCGTTATGCTTTTCATGTTGTGGAACTGCGATAATTTCTTCTGAGGAAGTGTGGACTACCGCCCCCTCAAGTGATGTGACTCGTTAATACCATACATGGAACGTATAAATAATGGAATAAATGAACTTATGTGACCTATATAACATATATATCATACTGGAATTATAATATATATATATATTTGTATCATTTATTTTTAATTCTATTAATATGATAATGAAATGAAAGTAGCATTCATGCGTACGTACGACCTACTATTTCTATGAATGGTGCATTTCATTTTTATCTCCAAATGTTATGGAATATTATAAAATTATTATATATTAGATATATATGTTATTTAAATAATTAATACCATTCTGGAGATGATGTACTTATAACTAAATGGTCAATTTTTTCAAACAAGTTCATTTTTGACTCATGTGCCAAACATCGACAAAACGTATGATATGAACTCACATAATTAACTAATTATTATAACATGATAATATGTGATATGAATTGAATAATAAACATTAAAGTAATTCCTTAAGCAATTATAAATTGACCAAAGTTTATTATTTAGGAATATAAAGAAACGAACAAGATAAGTCGGACTTGAGGTAAGGGACTTCGTCTCAATCTCCTTTCATTGAGGCATGCTTCAATTTATATACCACCTTCTTTTATTAGTTGTATAATAAACCCTTTTGACTTGTAATTTCATTAAAAGGAATATTTTTACACAAAGTGTTTTACTAAACAATAAAAGGAATGTTTTTTTCTTAAGTATGCAGTGACAACGACTTCTCCGCCACCGTGACCATTATTTGTGTTTTGGCATCCTCTACAAGCCATAACTTGTTAAATTGAAAAATAAATACCATGTTTTACTTTTCTTTTATTTTGGTATTGAAAATGGTTTTGATAATTTTTTGATTATATCAATCTGTTGTGTTGATATCTTGTGATTGAAATGTGGAAATGTTATGTATCCTTTATGCATGTTTTATGTGATACGATTATGTTATGGTTCTTGGGCATTGTTTATGAAGTCGGGTGGTTCCATGGTAAAATAAGGGCGGGTGAGCCCGAGATAGCTCTCTAATGGATTGTTTAATGAGAAGGAGTTAAACGCTAAGGTTTCTCTGAAGATATTTAGGGAATATACTGTGATGGGTATTCCAAACGTAACCATGAGGGTTACTCCATACGTAAGAATGTTAGGAATGCCTCAAGTTACCTTTGTGTCTTATTATTTCTATGAGATATTCATAAATCTTATGATTTCATGAGGTATGTTAAAGTGCTTCTGTTTTATGTGTAAATTATTATTTCATTTATTTTTATGTATACATGGACTAATGTTTTCATCCTGTATTTTTATATTCGTTACTGAGCTTTTTATGCTCATCCCAAGTTTTTGAAATGTTTTTCACAGGTCAAGGGAAAAGTACATGATGTGATTATAGTTTCGAGGAAGTGTCAATAAAGAAACCATGTTTTATTTTAAATATGTTTCCTTTGATGGAAAAAAATGAATACTGTTTTTGATGTAACCACCTTGTTTAAATGTGGAATGAAATGCATGATTTATGATCTAATTCTCGAAAATTCTAATCCTAAAAAGATCCTCAATGTGAATTCTTTAAATAGCGCAAGATTAAGTAATGTTTAAGGATGGGGAATTATAATTCATATTCTAAAACTATTTTATTTTCTCCCTCTCCTTTTTCAAAAACTCTTTTCTTAATTATAATAATGATAACATTAATTATTATTATTATTTTTATTTTATCAATCATTATAAATTATTTATTTTTCATCTCCTCCTCTCTCATATCTATCTCTATCACTCCATTTCATCCACCATTATGATCTCTTACTCTCGGAAATGAGAGGCTGACCCCGAGGCTTAGCCCGGGGGGAGATCAAGGTGTTCTTGAATTTCCGCTAAAATTTATTCTAAATTTTTGAAAGACTTGAGTAGTATGCTTGGGTGAGGTGAATTTCATTGATTAAGTGATAGTACCAAATGACATGTGACTCAAGCTATTTATATTTAGTAAAATAATATTGATTCAAATATGAGATTTCATGTTTGAGTTATCAAACATATAAAGGGTAAAAATGGATGAATCCCTCACTAAACCCCAAAACCATGTACTTTCTTCCTAACTTAATTTTTTTAGACTTGAATCATAGTATAAATTTAAAATTACTATTTTATATTTAATTTTTTAAATAATAAAAAACAATAAAAATAGATAGTTTAGGTGATATAGAAGAATTGAACCAAACTGAAAGGCTCCTCAAGAGAGACGAATCTGGTCAGCCACTGTGATGCACTAGGAAAAATATAATTTTGTTGTTCCACATCCCATGACAGTCATGCATCAAAATTGAATTTAAAAAATAGTATAAATATTTTTTATATTAATAATTTTTAATTTTTAATAAGTAAAACTTCATTTTTTACTAAAACGAGTATTGAAAACAATAAAAATTATTTATCGTGGTTAAGGTAAAAATGGGTTTACTATAGGTTATACTAAAAAGATAAGGGTCAAATTTACCAATAAAATTTTAAAAATAAAATATTTTCTAGAAATATTTAGACCTTATCAGGTCTAATGTTACAATTTGATCAATTTTGGACCCTTTATTATATGAAAAACGTGCGATAACTTATTTCTTTTAAAAATTATTAAGTGTGTCCTCTTCCCCACCTATAAAAGGTCACCTCTCTCCTCCCTTCTTCATACATTATAACCTATTTATTTTATCCAATTCCATTATAAATAAATTCCCAATTTCACACCCTCATCCTAGAATATTTATTTTGGGCATTAATACATCCTAGGAAGGATTTAGTGAAAACGTAAGGAGGATACCTAAAGAAGAGGTAATATTTGTCAATGAGTGTTCTTGTTTTATTTCTTCCTCCACCCCATTCAATTTTTATAATATCATGATTATACATTAACCAAAGTATCTTAAATATACATATATGTTGTTATATAATGGTAATTACCTATAACTATCTCCACTTCCATCAAATAGGTTATGAAATCATCGTTACTGTGTACAGCGGACTACCGCCTCACAAACCAATGACATTAGTTTTTCCAATACCACCTCTCAAGGTTGGAAATAATGATGGATGTGTTGTTTATATACGATATATATTATTTTTATGATTTTTGTATGATTCTTTAATTGTTATATCACACAAAACTTCATGCTTTCCATTTTTTGGGAATACAATAACATCGTTCGTGTGTACAGAGAACTACCATCTTGCGAAGCAATGTGATTTGTTCACACTTTTCATGGAATGTAATAAGTATGGGTTTAATGAAAATATGTGATATATTTGAAATAAAAAATATTATAGAATTATAAAATATTATTTTATTTTACTTATTTTAATCGAATAAGAAAATTAAAATAGCATCCATGTGTATGTACGTCCTACTGTCTCCATGAACGGTGTATTTAATTCCCTACCACTAAATATTGTGGATTACTATAAACATATATATATTGAATGTATGTTATATTTATATATTGGTTATAATTATGGATATTATGGAACCATGATGAAAGTAATAGGGCCCAATATATTAGAAATCAAAACATATACAAAAAACAAAGTCGTTATTACCCGAGACGTAACTTTAACATGGAATTGTTAAAGGTCATAATAAGATAATATATGGTATTATATATATATATATGAATATAGTTATTTAATATATATGTATAATAAAATTAAATTTATTATACTTGAGGTCTGAATGAGTATGATGGAATTTAGTACTTAAGATAAAGGATTTCTGTCTCACTTTTACATTCCTTGAGACAAATTCCATATTCACAACATGTTTATTTTATGTGGTATATATAATGGACATGAATTTATTTTATGATTATTATATAAAATTTTATGGGTATTTACATATCCATTTTTGGATCTCTATTTCATGGTTTCTATGGTTCAAAAGTTAACAAATCGATAAGGGATTTTCATCTCAATTCTCCTTCTTTGAGACATACGTAATGTTATGCACCTGTATTCTCACATTAGATGTATATAAAGTCCATTTTACATGTAATATAATGAATTTATTCATTCTAATGATATTTTAATTTTAATTTTATGTTATTAATTTATGTTGAATATGATTCAATGTTACCAAAGTGGGAATGATTTTATGTTACAGTATCACCATTTATCGAGATTATTTTTTATTAAGTCTCCAATATTAAAATATCATGATATAACTCTTGATAATTATCATTAATTTTATTATCCTTTCATTATTCATGATATATTTAAGTAATGATACCATTTTTTCACTCTTTGGTACTTTAAAATATGAGTTTTTTTTAAGAAAATATGAATTTATTTCTCTCTTCGGTCAGAAATCTATTTTCAACCAAAACCATGTGTTATGAAATGTTTTAAAAAAAATTATCCTATAATTTTTAAAATAAATTCTTAACCAAGTTTTCATTTTTAGAAAACTATTTTGAAATGAATATTCAGGTTGTTTTCCAAACAATCCATTTTTTGGATTTTACCAAAACTTTTTAAATAATCTTGGTTTATAATATCAATGACTTGCATAATATTTCCTTCTATCATGACCTCTCAATGATTTAAACATTAACTTAAAATTTTTCAATTTTATTTTCAAAGGAAATTTTTCCTTAATATTTGGGAATTTTTTAGATTTTAAATAACTTATTTCAAGTGGAAATTATTTTTATAAAGTATTATGTTTTCATAAATGATTTTTAAATTGAAAAGGATATTTAACTTAATAATTTTTTTAAATGATTGATCAAAATAATTTTCTATCTAAGATTTCATATGTTGATGTTACCTAGGCCTTGTTAGGGATATGATCCAATGATACCATTCTTATTATTTATTTTAATGATTATAAAAAGTAATTTATGAAACCCATTTATCTTCCACATGTCATAGCATGTTTAAAGTATTATGATATTTTCTTCATTACATAGGTTATATGATAATGAAAAGATTATAAAACATGCCTCTTTTCCACAAGTTATGATATGATTAATTATTTATGATACCCATTTCATTTCATATGTTATTATATAATGAATGTTTATGATATTATGGAACCTATAAATATGGTTTTAATTAAGTTATGGCTTGGATATATATCTCCCTCCAATGAATTGGGTAAATATTTATATCTCATGAGATGGGCAGGGCTAAAACAAAAAGTGAACATGATTTAGTAAGATATGTATATAATGGAAACTGAACCCAATTGAGTAAGATAGGGATGGAACAGGAAGTGAACTTAGTTATGTAATATAGGTCTAGAATGGGGATTGAACCTATATTAGTAAGGGAAAATGTCCTCTATTATGGCAATGGTAATTAGCCTTCGATAATATAGAAATTATTTTCTATACATATAGTTATGTCACAAATTCCATGTCTTATGCCAATGTTATGCTCTCATGGCTCATGTTCTTTGATTACCTTATGATTCAAGTATTATTAACTACAAATAATTATTTCATGACTCATTATTATGATCTTTTATATATAGGGTATGCTTTTTAAATGTTATACTAATGTTCTCATACACTTATGCACATGTTATGCTTAAGTATCTCCCTTTTTTACCCTTAATGAACATTTGATGTCACCATTTTATATGTTTCCTTTACCAAGGTTATGAAGATATTTATTATGTATGATATATATAATAAGGGTGCTAGTTTAGAAGAACAGATTGGGCAATGATATAGCTCACTTATAGACCAGTGTTTATGTTTCAAAGTTTGCAAAGCCTTTAAACTATTATGGTGTTCAGTTATGTGTTTATAGAATGTAATAAATATTTATAAAAATTATGTAATATATATTTATGAAAATATTGGTTCACTATATAACCTAGTGTGGGTGAACCATGTAAAATTCTTATGTCTGGTGTGCTTTCTTATCTTATATTCTACGGGATGAAAATCAATGTATATGGCTTTAGAGATATTTAATCTTAACTGAATAAGGAAAATATAAACACATCATTTTAGTAGATCAAGACATAATATGTGAACATAATAGTGAATCTAATAATAATTTATTTCAATACTGGTTATCATAGTGAGAGTTTCATGGGTATGTGGGCAAATTCAAATGAGTTTCATACCATGATTCGCCCCCCTCTCAGGGAATCTCTTACTAAATTCCTCTAAAGTTAAACAGATAACCAAGTAATATTTATAATAATTATTCATAGAGTGTTATAATATCATATTAATTTAATAAATATATAGAATTTAATAATGAAGTTAAGGCTAAAAAATGGAAATGATTTTAAAGAAACAAAGTAAGAAATGTTAAAGAAAAAAGTTTCTGTTAAAGAATAATATATATTTTTTATTCTAATTTAGATTTGAAGTCTGATAAGATTATTCATCTAACCTATATAAATGTTAGAAAATTCAAGTAAAGTTTTAAATGTAATATTCCGCTAAAATTATTTTGTTATGGAGAAGTTTTAATTTTTTCTACAAATTTTCTTAAGTTAAAAGTAGACATAGTTAGTGATGATGAAGAAAAACCACCTAGAATATTATTTAAAAAGATATCATATAAATTTTAAAAACAAGGTAATTATAATAAAGGGATGAAAAATAATTTATAGAAAACCAGGAAGGTAATTTTTTTATCAATGTGTGAAAATATTGATAATAGTGATAAAGAATCAGATATAGAAATGTCAAGAGATATTTATGAGAAACTTATCTTTGACAAGGTGATTGAAGAATAATTTACATGTGAAAGTTTTAATTAATTCAAGTAAAATGATTAAAATTAAATGTAATATATTCTCAATAGATAATTAAAATAATTTCTCCCAAATATTTACAAACTAGATAAGGAAATTAAAAAAATGAAGATAAATGTTGAATTTTTACGTTCAAAAAAGAAAATTTTAGTTTACATGATGAAATTAATGTGATGTAGAATTTTTTTTATAATGATAATACTTTTAACATAAATTTATAAGTTACATTGTAGGATAATCTAAAATAGGATGATTATTTACAACAAAAATTGTTTAAAACTGTAGGGGATTAGAATAAATGTTTATCAATGTTCATATTCCAATTTTAGAAATAAGATAATTTTAAAATAAGTGTTAAGATCAAGAATAAAAAAAATAAAAAATTTCTTAAGGATGAAAATAATGCTAAAAATGTTGGTAATAATGTATAGAATAATAATCAAAATAAGAAGACCATGCTTGTAGAAAATCAAGTGATATTCCCAATTCTGAAAATTCTGAGTGTATCCAAGTTAATGTAAAATATTATATCAATGGTGAAGGTATAAAGGATAAATTTATATTTTATTTGATGAATAATATGTTTGGAGTTCAAAAATATTTGGTTTTCAAAAAATTATTCAAGATTAATGGTGGGAAAAAATCTGAAATACCAGTTTTCTATTCTAATTAAAAAGATATTTTTAAAGAAAAATATGGTATTTACGGTTATTGTTTGCACTATAGAAATTTTTGGAAAATTTAAAGGATGTTTTTTTTAATTATCAATGAAATAAAGAGTTTGAATGTTTTGAAAAATAGAAATTTATGGGGATTTACCTCATTCAAATAAGAATAAATCAGAGACAACATATGAAATATGGATTGAAAATTAAAAATAGATTTCAACCATTAAAAGATGTTTTTGAATGATGTGAGAAGCCTGGTCATCTTGGAAAAGGGTTTTTTTTATACTAATGGCCAAAATTTTCTCAAGGGGTTGTGTTGAGATGTCTCATAAAAGGAGGGATAAAGACAAAGAGAAAGTTGTGGTTTGTGAAGTTTCCTACAAAGCATCTAAAGGAGAATGTCCATGGATCATGAATAGTGTTTGTTCCTAATATATGTTAGGGGACCTAAATTTTCTCAAGGATGTTAAATAATTTGAATAATTCTTGGTGACCTTTGTAAAGTATAGGTCACTCAAAATTAAAGGTATTGGATCGATATTGATTGGTAAAGATTAGTTAAAATCCAATCACATAATGTATATTGAAGGGATAAAACACAATATTCATAGTGTGTATAAATTATAGTACAAAAGAAATAAAGTTATTTTTTAGAAATATGGTTTTTTGTGAATATCATTAAATAAAAATGCTACTTAAAAAGATAAAAGTGAACATGATGTAATTTGTTTCAAATTAGTGGTGCTAGAAATTATTTTTATTTAATCATGAATGAAGAAAATCATATATGGAATCAAAAACATGGTCATACTGCCCAAAAGTATATGTGTAATCTTATCAGTGGATAAAATTTTCATGAGGCACCTATGTTTAAAATAGAATTTAATGGGATACATTCTACTTGTCAAAAGGGAAATATTGTGAATACTCCATACAAGAAGGGGAAAAATTCAATCTATTCATCCTTTAGATCTATTTCACTCCAACATATTTGGTCCCATGTGGAAGTAATAAAAAATAGAGATAATTATTTTATTTCCTTTACTGATTAATTTAATCACATTCCATGTATTATATTTTTGAATCCAAAATCATATACTCTAAAAAGGTTTAAGAGTTTTAGGAGAACTCATGAAAAAGTATGTGATTACTCTTTCAAGAAAATTCGAACAGATAATAGAGTTGAGTATACTTGTGTAATATTTGAATCCTATCATGAAAAACATAATATCCATAATTAAATAAATTCATCATACACACCCCAAAAAAATTCTCTGAACTAAATAATTAAACTCCCATAGAGATGGATCGAACTACATTGTTAATGTATGACACATCTCTTTATTTCCTAAGATAAGATATTGGAATAGTGGTTCTTATAAAAAAAATTGTATTTATAATCCAAATTATAATATTTTCATCATATGAGATATATTGTAATAAATATCTACAATTAAATAATCTAAGAGTTTTTGGAATCCCTTGAATTATCAAAGTTAATGGAGAAAACCTGGGAAAATTTGAAAGAAGAGGTGTTGATGGTATCTTCCTAGGTTATCCACAAAATGGAATATGATTTCATTATTAAAACAAATAAATAAGAAATATTTTTTATTTTTTTGATGTGAAAGTGAAGTAACACACAAATAAAGTGAAATATCATGAATAATTATGTTCTAGAAGTGATGATGCTGAATATGTTTTTCTGAAATCTCAAGGTGAAGTTTTAGAAAATTGTAAAAATTATAAATAAGTTGAATTTAAATAAGTTTATTAAATAAATTAAAGTGATGGATAAAAATCTCATCATAATCAAACAATACATAAAAGAAAAGTTCAAGTTTAAAATATCCCAGGAAATCAAGGAAAACCTATTCAAACTATAATAACTTTGAGGAAAACCTCTCATATCTCATTTTTTTCTCAAGTTGAACCACGAGATATATAATAATCAATGAAATATAAGTGGTGGATTAAATAAATTATTGAAGAGATGGATCAAATAGAAAATAATGAGACGTGGGAGTTGGAACCCACGCCCATAGAGAGGAATATTATTAGAACCAAGTGGGTTTCTCAAAATAAGATGAACAAAAAAGGTGAATTTATATGAAATAAATCAAGATTAGTGTGTAAATACTATTCATATTTTGATTGATATAACTTTGATGAGACCTTTTCCATTATTTTAAGGATTGAAACCATAATATTTTTTCTTTCAATTTCCAAAAAAAAAATCAATGAAAGATCATTCAAATGGATATAAAGTTGTCCTTCCTCAATGGTTAATTAGATGAGGAATGGTATATATAACAACCATGTGGTTTCTTACTTGGTGAAAATGAGAATAGTATTTTCATGTTGAATAAGTATTTATATGGAATAAATCAAGACCTAAGATCTAGGTATTATAATATTGGATCCTTATTTAAAAAATTAAAATTTAGGAAAGGAGGAGATGAACAAATATATACAGTAAAGATGATAACAAAGTATTTCTCATTATAATTGTTTATACTAGTGATATTATTTTTACTGGAAATGATAATTAAATTTTTGAATATTTTTCTAATGAAACTAAAGGATTTTTTGAATTTATATTCGTGGTGACATGAGGTACTATATTGGCATACAAAATGTAAAATAGAAATATTATATTTTATTATCTCAATAAAAGTATTCTAATTAAATATTTAAGAAGTTTGGAATGTGGGATTCAAATCCAGTTTCTATACCAATTATAATAGGAAATATTTTTTCTAATGATGAAGTAGGAAAATATGTGGATCCAATGGAATTTTGGAATTTAATTGGAAGTCTATTATACATTACACCTTCAAGATCATAAATTGTGAATATTGTTGCCTTTCGGGATCGTTATCAAAGTTCCCTAAAAGTTTATCATTTCATCGATAGAAATAGAATAATTAAATACATCAAATTTATATAAAATTATGGATTTAAATATGACTGAAAATTGAAACTTGATCTATTTAGTTATTTAGATGCATATTGGGTATGAAGTGCTGATGATAGGAAGACAATATCTGGTGGAGCTTTATTTTGTGGAAAAATATTTGGTTATTATCATTCAAATAAATATAATTAACTCACATTTATCACTAATTAGTCTAAATATGTGTCTCCCACCCATGACTCAATAGAAATTATGTGGTTGAAAACACATCTAAAATATTTAAAAGTTGATGTGAAGTTATTATTACTTTTAGGATTTGATAAAACAAGTTCTGTTAATCTTTCAAATAATCTAGTTATGTTTTCAAGATCTATGAACATTGGTATTAAATATCACTTTATCAAAGAGATAGTGGAGAAGAATGAGATAAAATCCAAATTTGTTCCTATAAGAGAGAAGATTGTAGATGTGTTTACCAAGACACTTTCAAAAAGAATTATTACAGAGTTGGAGGCTGATGTTGGGTGTTCAACCTTAATCTTTACAAGGATAAGGTTTGTTTTTTTTCATACCCTCCCCATCTTGTCTTTGTATATAGTTTTCAAATTGGGAAAAAGTGACAAAATAAATATTTATTTTATGTTTGTCTTCCAATTGGTTATTAAAGTTGGATTGTGTAATATAGGGAGAGTATCCACTAATATGTGTTACCTTTAGGATAATTATCTCCTTAACAAAATAATATATTTAGAGAGAGTTATTAAGAGGGTTAAGTTATCATTTAAGAATGTATAAACTATTTTAATAGTTTGTTATCAATGGTTATAAAAAAATTTAGGTTTTAATTGTAAATATTTTTTTGATTTAAGTTTGTGAATTTTTGGTTTAGGAAGATATATATAGATCACTATTTTATAGAAAACATGGAATAATCTATTCAATGTTCTTGTATCTTACACTAATTTTACTCATTTGGGATGAAAATTATTGTATTTTTATCCTTTTCTAAGTGTTTAGAGTTTTATGGTTATTTATATTATTTGGATGAAAAAAATCCAAAGGTGATATCATTGAGTCTAAGAGGTATTGATATGCTCATTGGGATTAGTGATCTTGAATAATTGTTAAAGAGTATTCGATTAATTTTGATATATTTTTTAATCAATAAATAAATCATCTTCAAATAAATTCATCTGATTCTTAATTTGATTATAAGGGTTTATATATCATGATAAGAGTTTATGATATGAGGAAGTAGCTGAATTGAATCCATTTTAGGAAGTACAATATTGTATCGTAGAAGTAGATTTGAGAAGGGGGCATATAATGTAATTATTTCCATGTCGTAGCCCGCTGATATCTAGTCAACACACATCATAAAAGTGGTGTCCATTCTCTGGATGTACTGGAATTAGTTGGATGGATTATGGTTTATAGGACTCCATACCAAATTTTGTGTGTCTATACCACAGAGGAGACTCAAATGGAGTTCTCCAAGCCTTAGTGAAGGACCACGACACAAAGGAGGCTAGGTCAAATTTTAGTGGTTTATGAGTTTTTGGGACCTTCACACACCAATTTTTTTGACATACCATAGTCAATAGAATATATAGAGGACTACAGCACATTAAACTGAACATGCCACATATGTTTTTAAGCTGGTTTCGGTCGATTTGGAATATTCAAGACCTTCAAATAATAGTGATTATTCCACACTAAATACTTTTTTGAAATTTGTGTGAAAAACTCCCAAAACCAATATTCTACACTATAATTCCCCTTACCATTACATAAAATCTATTTTATAGGGTTTATTAAGGAACTTTGAGTAAGAATTATGGATGGAATTCATGTTTTAAATTTTTTGGTTATTGAAAACAATTTTAACTACCAATTTGAATTAAATGGTCGTGATTAATATGGGATATGATTTAGGGGTTGTGATTCAAGAATGGGATTTGAAATTCAAATTAAAATTCAAATATGAACTGGTTGAAGAAGAGACTAATATATAGATTTGACAAGTTTGGATTATTTGAGAAGGAGGAGTATAGAGAGGAAGAAGAAAGGGATATTAAAATTGGAATAGATTAGAGAGATATTACTTGGTTTTTTACTAGTTAAAGAGTAATATGGAGATAATCATAGTATAAATAAAAAAACTATATGATTGGAAGGATTTCTTCTTATTGTTTCAAAGCTATTTCTTTATCATTGTAATAGTTTTGGATACAATATCACTGTCATAAGACTTATTATAAATTTTTTTTATAGATAAACCGTACTCATTAGACATACATGTTGAAACTAATAGGCCATACGATTTTGATTGGATCTAGATCATGCCGAGTACTAGCCTTTTAATTTTGGGAGGTGAAACATATAAATATTATTTTCCCTTCCTGTGTGTATATTAGACAGTGATCAATATTCACTCTAACTAGTGATGAGGGTTGCTTCATCAAGGAAACATAAAATAAATTGGATCACAAATTAACCCCCAGTTATTATTTAATAATAATGGAAGTACCCTTTCATCGATGACTCCTCTTCAAGGTTCAATAATTAATCTACCCAAGAATCATAGAAAACAATTACAAGTCCACCACCTCACTAGGTTTATATTATTTATTAATTTCTTTTAACTTAGCTAATTATTTCCACTATAAGAATATTTTGCATATTTTTTTATTAAATTTTATTTACTCCAACATTAATAATGGTCGTTACCAATATTCGACCTCACTATGACTATATTATTTCCCTATTTTCACTGACTCAACTAATTTTTTCTACTCTGAACATTTTATTATTATTTTTTAATATTTATGACTATTTAAAAAACTCAATTTAAATATTTTATCTTTCATTTTTAATTAATAACATGAACTATTATTCTTGATTTTTAGTTGTAATGCTCAGAAATGTTGCCATCAGATTCTATTGGACTTTGATTAAATCCTATTTTGATTCTAAAAATATATTATCCTCCTTAAATCCAGAATTATTATCCATTCATATTGTAAAAAAATTATAGAAGTTATATAATCAGTGATGTTTCATGTTGGCATCATCACCTTATCAAATATAATTGAATCCATCAGTATCATTAATTAACTATCAAATAGGATCTTATGATATTATAAAAAGTGACGAAAACTAGTGTTAAATATGAGAAACAGTCTTAGAAAAATTTGGTCAAGTGTCATCAAGATTTTTCCCATAATTACCACTTGAAATTTGGATGTTTTCACCATTAGTAATAAATTATTTTCCTTATAGTTAAATTTATAGTTTATGGTAAATTTTACAAGGGACTATGTTGATGGAAATCCTTTGGCTAGTAAAATTTGGTTTAAGTATTATAATGTGGTTTCCCATATTTAACACTTGAGATATAGGAGTAATCCATCAATGTGTTTACTAAGTTTCTTTAAATTTTTAGTCATAGATTTGATATATTTAACATATTACCATGTTGGTGTCGATATTCTGACTATTCAAACTAAAAAAACGCATAATTATCATAGTATTTGGGTGATTTTTTTCAGGAAATAATCTTTAAAATATATGTCTTAATGCCCATAATGTCAACTATGTTAGGGATTTCATTTCACCAATCTCAATTAAATAAATCCATTTATTGTTTTAAACTATATGTTTAAAAAATATTCTTATTTATGGTTATGGGATCATCATAGAGAAGGGAGTCTTAAATCAAAACCATAAACCCTTCTTATATAAAATTTAATCGAAGGATAATATTTATAGTATCATTATAGTTGAACAATTTTATAGGAATATTTTTCTTATGTTATATCCTAAGTTTCCTCCATCCCATTTTATCCATTTTTAATATAATATAAAAACAAAAAAACATATAGAGACTTAAAATATCAAGGTATCATTAGGGTTTTATATATCATCATTAATATAACACAAGTAAATGAATATTATTGATATAATATGATTCTTGGAAATATACTCCATAAAAAATAAAGAGGGAAAAAATAAACAAATTTATATGTTTCAACCAAAATTTTTCTATTTTAATGCATATTTAGTAAAATGAAGTGATTTAGTTGAATGATGAGAATATCATTGATAGGGTATCTAAATAACCACGATTTAATGAAATAGTCACTTGTTAGGGTTTAGTATTATTCCCTAGTTATTATATTTAAGATAAGAAACACTAATTTTGGTCCATAGAAGAGGATAATACAAGAGATAAAGTTAAAAAACAACAATCAAATTTTTTCATTCAAAAATAATCATTTAAATGAATGAAAAGGGAATAAAAAATACCGTAGAATGTGATAGGATCTTAGGTTGGAAAAAAAGAATATTTCTTCTATTAAATGTAATAATAAATGCTCATAATAAAGAAATTTATAAAATATAAAATAATATTTTGAAGAGAAAATATAGTAAGGGGAGACTAAAAATAAAACTCTACTTGTTGTTACTAAAAAAGATGAGTCCATAACCACCAACAACTATGTTATCATTTCCTTTCCTTAGAAACCACTTTCTTCTAATGAAACCCATATTATATCCACTAGCTCAAAACTAAATAGTTAGCTACCCCTAAATACCTAGGAAATGTCTCTTCCTTCTATAATAGGTTATAAGTGGATGAGAACTCAATAACCAAGCTCTGACCATCCTATCAGTTACATACTTCTAAAAATATAAAACATCCCCAAGGTTATAAGAATGGAACTATGTGTAGAATAATGAAAAATATTCTCAAATAGAATCATCAACAAGCCATCCAACCCATTTATCTAATGAGTCTCATAAACATTACCCTTTCTACCCTAAATATCCTCATGAAGAATGTGATTATTGGTAATTTCTAGAAAATTTTATGGTAATGGATAGCTAGAATGATCACAAACAACCAACTTCAACTAGGAAAAGTGAAAAATTGGAAGAACTCTCACATTTATTTGAAATATCAAGCTGATAATAAATATCCCCAGTTTTAGAAACCACTAGAAAAGGTTCATAATATTATGATAAAATCATAGGAAAATCTACAAAATAATTTAATTTGTAATAATTTAATGTGATCTTAATAAATACTAAGTCCCATAATTTCAATTTAATTGTATTTCTCTTTTAAAAAAATATTTCATGGACTATTGGGCATAAAAAACAGATTTAAGTTACTAAATAATTTCTTCTCAAACAACCAAAGAAAAAGGAAATGCCTCTCATGAAATTTCTCTTTTAGTATAATGGTGAAAATCATGCTATTTCACCCTATTAACAACATAAAATAGATTTTTCCTTACTAAAAGATATGAGAAAGTATTATAGTATAATTTTAACCAAGGAAACCTTATAACATAATAATTATTGTGTTATTAAGAAAAAAATGATGATAAGTCTTATTTTTATAGTTCACAACTTAGGTATATCCATCCATTGGGAATGGTATAAGGAATTCATTTTAATATTAATTGCAAGAATCCTAAATAATTCTTTCCAAAAGAGATTTATTAAAAATGGATTATAATCACTGGAAATAACATTAAACATATAATGTATCTAGATTGTTTTATTAATTAAGAGGGTTACCATAGCTTTTATAGTGTAAAGATACTTAAATGGGAGGTGGTGGTCGTACTTTGAAAGCTGGTCTATTAATTCTAATATCGATTTATAACCTTGATGGGTTTGAATTCCATAAATGAAATATATAGAGATTTCCTCCCAAATAATTTTTGGAACCATAAGGTGTTACAATAAACTAGATTATCACAAAGTTATGTACATTTTCTTCTGACATAAGTCACAATTTTGAACATAATTCATCATAGTTTGTGTCATCTCACTCTAAAATAATCCTATTACGGACACTTTATAAGTTATTAAAAACCCTTTATGTCCACTAGTTGGTGTTTCATGATAGTAATGGAGTATGTTTGGAATCAACTAGGATTACTTGGAAAAAATTCATCAACTTTTACAGAAACAAAAATCCAATTATTAAGGGAATAACCTATTTTAGCATCACAACGATTCTCCAATGTAACAAAACGTTTCCATTATGAGAGGTACGCCTTAAAACATTGTAGTGGTTTTTTCTATTATCTAACTAGGTAGGGTTGAGATTGAATTTGGATTATTCCTATAATGGTGAATTCAAATATTTGTTGGAATCTCAGATTTAACTGAACTTTTCTCTAGGCTATCGAAGAATTTCACTTCATGAAACAAGGTTACACGTCATGCAATGGTTCTACATAAAAGTTGTGAATGGATTTATGTTTTGATGGGTACATGTCATGATGATTCATTACACATCATGTTGGAATTAAATATTGGTTTTATATTTGATGGTCAGAATTTAATTCTAGGTGGCGCACTTTCTAGTGTTTATGAGAATTAAGTATTTCACACTGTGAAATGGGATTACACATTGTCTGATACCCTGACCATGGTTTTTAAATAGGTAGAGTAGCTAGTATTTTCATTTTGGATCTAATTTATTTCCTTCTCTCTCAACCTAAGGTCTTACCCTAGTGATCTTGATGCCTTTCAATCCTTATAGACCCTCTCGTTGAGCGTTTAATCATCGTTTCTCTTGTGGTGTAATTCCTAGTTAAGATTACTCTCTCATTATTCATCTATCTCTCTTTATCCTCCTTGTAATTTCAATTTATCATCTCAAAATTTTTGGATTCATGCCTTGTGGTGTTCGATCTCACTTCTAGGTTGAATTTTGAGGTCCTCTTCACCATCATTCTCATTCACAGGAGATGTTGCGAGTGTTGTGTTTTGGGATAAGGTATGTGGTTTCATCCAAATTATCAAAATTAATTAACCTAGTATTACTTGATTTATTTAAATTCTTAATTTCAATTAAATTTCTGAATCTTTATTTCAATCGACTTCATAAAAATAAATTCTAGTGAATTGGGAGATTTGAAATGGTTTTGGAATAAGAATTTTGGAAACCCCCAATTCCATTGAATTGGGGTGTGTTTTAATTTAAATTGTTGAATTTAAATTGTCATTTTGATAGAAATGATTTCAATTATATTTTTTAATTTAATTTTGGTGATAAATTTTGAAATTTATAGAATTAGTTATGAATTTATTTCAAACTTGTGAAAATGGCATAAAATAATTTGATAGAACCTAGTAGTTTTATCTTGTGAAAGAGGCATGTTTTTTATTAAGACCCATTTTGGTTTTAAAATAGAAAATTGGAATTTGAAATGGGATAATAGGATTAATTTTATTTTAAGTAGTCTAAAAATAAATTTCCCATCATTTAATATGTAATAGAATATGAAATCCATAGGTAGTTGGTGAGTTATTTGGACACACTCTATTATATAACAACATTCTAAAAAATACATGCAACGAGTCGCATCCTCAATGGGATGGTGATGAGTTACTTTTGGATAGTGCAATAGGGACATGTGTGTACACATATAGCTGAGTTCACTTAAAGAGTATAGATTCCAACATCCAGAAATACTATCTTACCTATTTTAAAGATGACCATGTTTCTCGCTTGTGATTTATATTTGAGATATAAATATATGCCAATGTTGAATAATTTTTTTACATGCCTATTGAATTTACATAAACTATTTTATGTACCTATTTTATCTTAATCCATTTCTTTATAAATATTCCATCATTTGAAATGGCTTTTCATAAAGTATTTTCTATCATTTGAACTATATAGAATGATTTGTTTAAATATTCTTTGAAATTCCAAATTTTTTTATATTTAAAATTAAAACCATTTTTTTTGTTAATAATTTACATTCATATGTTATTGAATCCTTTTTGATACCCTAATATTATTTTTATATCACACCCTACTTGTGCCTTCAGGTGTTAGTATATTGTCTTCTTCCATGTTCGAGAAAAGGGAAGTAATCTCTTAGTGGTGGATCCAGCTGTTGAGATTTGGACTTGGTGATTTGTGTCCTCAGGTACTTGGTTTGTGTTTTACCTATTTTGTTAATTGGTTTGTAGTACTTTGGGATTTTTTTTATTCCGTGTTTATTTCTGGTACATTACTCCCAGTGGAGTTTCCCTTCTTATTCGTACTATCTTGTTTATTTTTCTTCTGCATTTTTATTGTAAAAATCATTCCCACTTGCATGTTGTGTGATGCCAAGTTCTAGTCTATAACCCATGGGGATCAGAAATTCCCTTTAGGTTATGTCAGGGTCATCTAGGTTGTTGAGTTACCAAGGTCCCTAGGTTGGTTCATGATAAAGTGGTATCAGATCTAGTTAGAGATTTTGTCTTGATGTCAGTATGCATTGGGAAAATCTTATTGAGAATTAGAAGGTAGTTACGATTGAGTGTCACGTCATCTCTCACCATAATGAAGCTTGAGTCACATGGGTGGTTAGGTAGAAACATCTGGTGGATTTGTTCTATTATTTTCCTTATTTCAATTTGGATGGAGTGAAATCCAAATCTTGTTTGTTACTTCTGTTGGGAAGAATTTCTCTCCTTACTCAGATTGAGTGTTAGTATAATGTATTCCTTTTATCTATTATTCTTCTGTAGCATCATGCCTCTGAGAATATGTATTAATCAGGCCTAAGAAGAGGCTATTTCTAAACCTCAGAAAGAAAATCCTATTTTGGATTTGAATCTAGTTGAGGTGATTGTGTGTACTGTATAAGCTCTAGGATAGGCACCACCTCTAGTTCCCGCTCAACGTCCAGTTGTGGATCCATGGGGGGATGTTCTTAGAAATCATTATCAGGAGTTCCTTATCCAAAATACTCCAGGATCCAAAGTCTCCACGAATCCTCAACATTATGGGGAATGGTTGGGAAATAAATAATGTCTGTTTGAGTTCTTGGAGACACTATATGAGATCAAGGTGAGGTGTGGAACATTAGTGTTGTAAGGATCAAGTAAAAGATAATGGGACATGATGGTGATGGAAAGGAAGCATGAGATCTTAGAGTGGAAATAATTAAAGTTTATTTTAACCCACTACATATATCTAGAGTGTATGGTGTTGGACATGGATACAAAGTTTTTCAAGCTTGAGCAGGCCGACAGAACCCTGACTGGGTATTAAAATAACTTTGTTGAGTGTGTGCAGTTTTCTCCTGAGATTGTGTCTAATTAAAGGATGAAGGCTTAATGGTTTGAGTTGGGAATTAGATTAGACATTTTTTCTTAGGATTTATTTCTGAATCTTCCCACTTACATTATTGTCATGGATAGGTTGATGATGGTAGAGATGGACCTGGCTGGGAAGTTAGGGTTTTCAAGAGTATCTATTTCTCCTAGTGGAAGTTTTAATTCTTTTAAAGGAAAATGGGAGTGTTTTGATTCTCCTGGTAGTTCTCGGTGGTAGAGTCATTCCAGACCTCATACAGTTATAGGACGATGTCCTTTGATTTGATATCGGTGTGGATATCTAGGAAATTCATAGCGGGTCTACACTGAGGCACCCAAGAACTATAGAACCTATGGACTTTCAGGACACTTGCATAGATTATTCCATGACTTTTCTACTCCTCATAGTGGGATAGGATCATCAGCTGCTCCTAAAGCTGGAGGGAAATATGATACTTCAAATATAAAACGGTTTCATCCATGGGAATCCAGAACAAAGCTTCCTCAAGTAGTGTAAGAGTCTCTAGAGGAAGTATATGTGGGTACAACTACAATGAGAGGTACCATTACTATATATTCATCATTAGTTACTTCTCTTTTCAATACTAGTGAATCTCATTTGTTTATTTCAACCTGTATTGTCAGTCTATTTGATCTTCCTATGGTTCTTTTTTCTTGTTCAAGGGATATTACTACACCCCTTGGTACGAAGAGGGAGTAATGTATTCGTAGTCCCGCTTGTTTCTTCTCTCTTCAGATGACTTAAAGTTTTCAAGCCCTCGACATGAGATCTTTTTATGTCATATTCAGGATAGATTGGATCATTTACAATAATCTCTATTGGTTCATTGAAAACTTGGGAGGCAAGGGAATTTTTCTCCTCATTTTGATGGACCTTTCAATGCTATTGAGCAGGTGTAAATTTTTCATATCATTTATCACTTCTATCGTAGATGAAGCCGATATATAACGTGTTCCATGTATCACATCTGAGAAATTATCTCTCTGATCAATCTCACATTTTGAGCTAATGTGATCTTGATATTGAACCTGATTTATCTTTGAATGAGCAGTGAGTCGTGATAGTTGATTCTGAGAGAAAGGTATTTTATAGGAGGATGATAACTTTGGTTCATGTTCTATGGTAGCATGGTTCTGATAATCAAGAGACATGGGAACATGAGTAACTGATGAGAGAGTAGTGTCCTCATCTCTTTGTCATAGAAGCTTCTTCATAAGCTTTCTGGGGATAGAAATTTTTTATAGTTGGGGGAGGTTGTAACATCTCGTTACCATTCTGATAGGTACAAATTAAAACCTTATCAAGGTTTTTCATTTTATCTAACTGGGTGAGGTTTATATTAAATTGGTAGGATTCCTATAATGGTGATGTTAGTGATTTGTTAATCTCATCTTAACCAAAATTTTGTACAGGATGTCATAGGATTTCACGGTGTGTAATGGTTCTGCATACATGTCATGAATGGATTCACACTGTGATGTGTACACATTATGATGATTTATTACACATCATGAAGAAATTAAAGATTGTTTTTTTATTCAGAGCGTTAGAATTTAAGTTGAGGTGACGCATTTTTTGGTGGTTATGATAATTAAGTATTTCACATCATGTAATGGGGTTAAACATAAGGTAATACCCTGACTATGGTTATTAGGAAGGATGGATGGTATTTTATTTTTTTCTCAAATCCAGTTCCTTATCTATAAACCTAAGGACATCCCTAGGTGATCTTGACATCTTCAAACCCTTCCATATTTTCTCATTCGATGTTTTATTTTCATTATGCTGGTGGTGTGATACTCGAGTAAGCTTTCTCCCTCATTTTTCATCTATCTCTATTCCTCATCCTATTGAATTTCAATGTATCATCTTGAAATTGAAGGATTAATTCCATGTGGTGTTAGATCTCACATTTAGGTTGACTTTTGAGTTCTTCTTCACCTTTTTTCTTATTGGTAGGTGCCATTGTGATTGTTGAGTTTCGGGAAAAGCTAGGTGGTTCCATTCAGATTAGCCAAATTGATTAACCTAATATTGGTTGATTTATTTCAATTGCTGATTTAAATTAAATTCCCCAAATATGATTTCAATTTACTTGATAAAACCCAATACCAATAAATTTGGATATTTGAAATAGTTTTGGCATAAGAATTTTGGAAACCCCCAATTCCATTGAATTGGGGTGTTTTTTAATTTAAATTGTGGATTTTATGGAAAATATTTCAATTAAATTGTTGAATTTAAATGTGGTGATAAATTTTTAAATGGATTGAATTTATTTCTAATTGATTTCATACTTTTGAAAATAGATTAGAATGATTTGATATAAACCTTGTGGTTTTATCTTGTGAAAGATGCATGTTTTTTATTAAGACCTATTTTGGTTTTAAAATGAAAAAATGGAATTTGAAACGGTAGAGTGGGATTTAATTGTTTTTTAAGGAGTCTTAAAATAAATTTACCATATTTGATTGCGTAAGATCACATGAAATCCTTGGGTAGTTGGTTATTTTTTTAGACGCACTCTATGTTATTACAATGTTCTAAAACGTACATGCAGCAGGTCACATCCTCGATGGGATGGTGATGAGTCACCTTTGGCCAATGGCATAGAGATGTGTGTATACTCATATTGCTAAGTTCACTTAGAGACTGTGAATCCCTATATCCAAAAATACTATCATTCATATTTGGAAGATGACTATTTTTCTCTCTTGTGATTTATATTGGATATATAAATGTATACCAATGTTGAATAATAGATTTACATGCCTACTGAATTTACATAAATTTTTTATGTAACCGTTTTGTCTTACTCCATTGCTTTATAAATATTCCATCATTTAAAAAGCCATTGATTATTGTATTTTTTAATCATTTGAACTATATATCTTGATTTGTTTAAATATACTTTGACATTACAAACTCGTTTGTATTTAAAATTGAAATCATTCATTTCTTTAATCATTTGTTGGTATCTGTTACGGAATCCTTGGTGATACCCTATTGGGATTTTTAGCTCACTCCCTTCATATCCCTTCAAGTGTTTATATATTTCCTTATTCTAGGTTTAATGAAAGGGAAAGGATATCTTAGAGTTGGTCCTTCTATTGAGCTTTGAACTTGGTGAGTTTTATCCTTAGGGACTTGGGTTGTGTTTTTCCTATTTTGGTACTTGGGTTGTAGTACTTTTGGCTTGTTTATGCCTCATTTCTTTCTAGAACAATACTCAAAGTGTAGTTTCCCTTGTTATACATACTATCTTTTTTATTTTTATTCTGCATTGTTACTGGAAAAATCTTCCCCACGTGCATGGTGTGTGATAAAAGGTGCAATTCTAAGACCCATGGGAATCAGGTTAGGGATGGCTTCGTTATCAGGTTACCAATGTATCTAGGATGTTTTGTGATATCCAAAGTAGCTATAATGGGTTATAAGTCCTTATTAGTATGAATCTATTACTTTAACAACTTCATTTTTTCCCAATATGGTTCTAAAACTTCCAACTATAATAATTTTCCCCTACCACCCTATAAGGTGTATCATCCACAACATTCACCTTCCCAAGCTTATACAACACATTAAAAGTAATAGCTTAAAATTTTCACTTATTGACACTATTGGTCCATAAAGGTTATCTATAAACATGAGTTCTTTAGGATCTTATTATGCATATAGAAAAAAACTAATCACATTCCCATAGTGTTTTATATAATTTTGATTGTAAACAAAGAGGCTTAAAACCCCAATTTCCTCCTTAACATTATTTCGAATTGGATAACTTTGTACAGTAGATATTCTGCATAGTTCCATGCTCACCCCTTTATGGGAAATTTTATACCCCAAATACTCAACAACTCTCATTCCAAATATACATTTAATCATATTGATATGTAAATAGTTGTCTTAAAAGATGGTTAAAACATAGTTTAGTTCACTAAATGTTCCTCCCAAACTCTTGTATTGACCATAATATCATAAAAAACTATTACATTCTTCCTAGGAAAAGTCTCGAAGATAGTATTCATGGTCTCTTGGAAAGTAACTAGGAAATTTATAATTCCAAAGTACATGACCTAATATTCATAATTCCCCTCGTGTGTATGGAAACTTATTTTATCAATATCTTCCACCCTAACCTGAACCTAATGGAAACCAGAATTAAGATCTAATTTAGTGAAAAGCCTAAACCTATGCAACTCATATAGAAAATAATCTATTATATAAATTAGAAACTAATCTTGAATAGAAATCTTATAAAAATAATTATAGCCCACACACATTCTCTCCCTCTATATTTATTTTTAACTATAATTATTAGACTAGAATATGAACTATTTCTACATATAAAAACACTTTACTCTAATAAGATATTTTTCTATCATTAAAAATAATATTTTAATAAATTTTATACTCAATAATGGTTTACCTTAACCATAATTTCAACATACCTTAATATAATTTCCTAATCAATAACACGACACAGTAGTTTTCAATTTTGATCATCATGCATTTGGCTACACTTTCCTAATATCCACTGCAAAATTTTGTCAAACTATCAGTCTAAATATACTCCTCTCTCAACATATTCGACTCTCGATTATAATTTTATACCCTGATACAATAGTTTCTTACCATGTAAATAATACTAAAAATAAAATGGTACATCTTATTTAGAATTTAATCCCTATAAGGAAACTTTCCATCACTGATAACGATAACTCGTATTTAGTTTTTTATAGTGGTAATTCACATACATTCACGTATCCATCCACCCCATAACCTTAAGAAGGTCCATCCAAATAGTTTCAAATATTAATATGTACACTTTAAATTCTATTTCACACAATTTTGATAGAATTTCCTTACATTTCCCACGAGACATAACTGAATGCCCATCTCTTAATAAAACTCTAAAAGAGTTAGACTGTGTTATCAAAGTCCTGTGAAATTTTAACAGAGACTTCGATAGAAAAATGTATTAAGATCTTCTATCAAAGGTTACCAGTATTTAAACTCATGCAAAGAACCACTCTATTAGTTTTAATTTAGATCCCTACCCATTATATCCCAACAAGGTGCTGAGAAACAATTCTTAACATTCTATCTCCTACAAACCATATTCTCTATCACAATCTCTCTTGAAAATTTCTATTCCTACTACTCCTTCATCGCAAGGCTCCATGCATTCCCTGACTATCAAATTACCCCCCTTCATAAGACACCTTTTCACCCACCCAAACATAAAACCAAAATAAATTCATATCCCCTATATCAACCAAAACTTTTCATTCATAGATATTATATCTATGTAGATAAATATTATTTACATAAAATAAAAACCCATGATATAATCATATAGTTCTAGTAAATTTGAAAACATGGAAACATAAACAATTAGTTCATAATATTTTCACATCATATCCCACTTATTTTTTCATAACTGTCATACTTCTTTGACATATCATACATAAATATTTTCCTCATAACATAAGAGAGAAAACATAAAGAAAGGTGAACTATAATGCTCACTAAGGGTAAAAAATTGAAATATCAATGATCATATAATTATAATATGATAAAATGGGTATGAAATCATGAGATTAACATTTAAAAAACGTACCTTGTATTCCATATATCATATTATTGAGTCATGGATTAAATCTTGTAAATTTATAATACACGAATCATAATGAAATCAAACAAAAAGATTCATGAGAAAATATCATTGGAAAAAGACATGGAATTGTGTCATACAATAAGCATATAAAATAATTTCCTTAGTAGTAAAGGATAATTTTATTTGTATCATAGTGGAATTGGTTCACTCACTAAACTATCATAATGATTAAGGTTCACCCTTAATAATCTCATAGTGAAACAATTCCATTACAGAACTGGGTTCAATCACTATTCCAGCTCTATTTAACTCATTAGATATCAATATTCACCTAATGAATAGGCAGGTGATATAGGTACCACCAATCACATAATTAAAATCATACATATGTATTCCAAAATTTTATAAATCAGTCATCATTTCAGAACCCATGAAAATAAATTGGTTTAGAATCATTTCATCATAGCATGACCCGTGGAAAAGGAATGAGTTTCATAATCATCATGAAATAAAAAACATAAAAAATATAGAGAAATAATAAACATGGTATCCTTGGATAATATTCCCAATAAATGATAAGAAATATTGAAGGTTTTTGTCATTGAAGAATCAAAATATCATTAAAACATTCTTGAGGAAAATAACCTTTCAATTTTGAAATCAATTCTTCAAAATATAGATAATTACAAAATTTTATTGAAAAACTTTTGTTTAAAAATATCCATGGGAAATTGTAAGGTAATATTAAAAAAATTTATTTGTCATTACTGTAGGAAATTTAGTTTATTACTTATTAGTAAAAAAACATTCCTTCCATATTTTTTTTAGAAAAGTCACAAAGTACCTCATTTGAAATACGACAAGAAGAGTCATTTTAAACCTTTTTATAAGAAAAATTAAAAAATGTTTAAAAATTTATTTAAAAATAATATTAGAGTATTAAAAACTTTTTTTAAAACTTTTTTTGAAACATAGACATGGAAGAAAAAGTTTTTTCAGCTGAAGAGAGAGATAAAGCCGATTCTCCAAAAAACATATTTTCAGTATCTTGACTACATAAGGTGGGTAAAATGAAAGGAAAAGATTTATTTTCAATAAATAACCAGATTAAAATAAAATTCATGAGTATATTTAGAATTTTATCATAATATTACATCATCAAAATTTAATCATAAATAACCCCGATAAATAGTGAGATTGTAACATAAAACCCTTTACCTCAGGTCTGAAATCCCTCGTACTTTTCAAACCTCATATATAATAAATATCACTTTATTATACATATTATTCCAAAACCATACTAATATATATCAAAATATATATGATTACCTTTTATCATCTATTTATTTACAAGTATTTATTAAAAACACTATCTCTAGTGATAATTGCTTCTTTTTTAGGTAAGTTTTGGTCGTGTGGTTTCATTACCTGTAATTTGATCATAGTTAAATAATATAAAGAATTATAATCATGGTATAAATATAATATATATTTATTATATAAATATTTATAGTCATCTATAAAATTTTGGGATAGAGAAATGAAGTACACCGTTCATAGAGATGGTAAGCGGCAAGTATGCATGAACGTTGATTTCATTTTTCAATGGATAGAAAAAAAGAAATTTAAATATTAACTAAACATTAAAATATAATAATTATATCATATATATCATATATATTTATCAAATTCATAATAATTACCATCTAGGTAAAATATAAATGAAAAATAAATCACATTGCTTCGTGGAGGTGGTCATCCACAGTTACACATGACTGAAATTATCGTTTCCCAAAAGATTTGATGGTAAGAAGGTAGGCATGAAATTATCCTTCCAAAATTATAATTTTGTGATAAATATTATATATAAATATTAAATTCATTATAATACCTATAAATAAAGTATGATGATGAAAAATTAATTACATCTCTACATGGATATGGTAAGTTGTATGTATGCATGAGCAACAATTTCACTTTCCATTCAATTTAAAATAAGGTGTATAATTGTGTTTTATTAATAATAATAACATTTAAGTATATTTAAGATACTAAATTTATTATTTTATAATGAATATAACATATTTATTTGAATCAAAAGAAAAAATTAGTGGAAAGTGATTGGTCACAGAGATTACCTCTTCTTTGAAATGACTCTTTAGATCTCTCCTAAAGGGATCTAGGGTATGTATTTTGGTAATAAAAACCCATAAGATGTGTATATTTATATTTATAAGATAAATTTTTAGATTTTTATCGATATAGAAGGCTCGATTTTGTGTGAATAATAAAATAGATGGTGCCCTTTTATATTTGAGGGGAGGGGCACTTTTGAAATTTCTTATAATATTAAATTAATATAAATTAATTTTTTGTTCAAATGGATCCAAATTGATATTATTGGAATATAATAAGAGTATGATTCTAAATAATCTCCTTAAATAAAATTTGGAAAAGTTTGGATCACATTTTTAACCTTATATTTTTGTTTTATCACTTTTGACAATTACAATAATATTAATGTTTTATTAATTTAAGGGTTAATAAGGTTACTATAAAATTAAAAACGCCCCATAAATGGAATTTGGTTGGTTTTTACAACCATAACCCATTTTTTTATGAATATACAATTTTTATGAATTTTATTAAATTTAAAAATATTTTTTATTAAAAAAATATCATTAATGTAATTTTTAAACTATTCATTTATTTCAACTTTAAATACATAAATAAAATGGGGAATTTGAATATAATGATTTAAAACCTCCATAATATTTCATATATATCTATAATTTTTTTTAAACATTAACTCATTCAAATTATATCACTTTTAATATATTTAATATCAATTATTATAATATTTATTATATGGAGAAATACCATATGAGAATTCCATAAGAAATTAAGGTCATTATATAATTACTAAAAAATAAAAATAAATTTTTATCATGAAAATAAAATCATTAATATAAAAATATAGACTTAGATTCATTCATAACTTTCTTTTCTATGTGGACACATAAGAAATATTAAAAAAAAGAGTGACATTTTGTAATTTTATTTTGATTTAAATAATATTTAGTTCATTTTCATGGAAAAGTTTCCATTAAACTAATAAATTTGTATCCTAAGGTGATAATGGAAAAATTAAATTCATATCGTAAAAAATATGATAACAAATTATTACCTTACCACTTAGTTTTAACCTAGATTATCCCGATTTACCATGTACCATTGTGATAAATTTTATCACGATTATTATTCATATTGAGAAAAAAATAAAAGAGGGATATTTTTCAAATTTTAACCTCCTAATTATAAATATATAATAAATTTTATCTAATTAAATAAATATAAATGGCATAAATTAATTTTAAATTATGTTTTCAAAATGCAATGAAAACCACTTTTTAGAAAAACACATTTTTAAGCATAAAACTGGATTTATTATTATCCTATAAATAATAAAAAATTACTAGATTAGAGTTAATAATTTTGAATTAATATTTAAATTTAATTAAAATCATATAATAAAAGTTTTAAATTTAATTTATTAGGATAAAAATACATTGTTCACATGAAAACAATTTTTCAGAAAAACATCTTCCTAATTTTCAAAATGATTTTTATTTTCATTTATAATTAATTGATATCTAATGAATTCATCTTATATAGTTTTAAACTGTAAATTTTCATAATATAGTTTATCCTATTCATAAACACCGGTATTATGTCTAGGTGATAATATTATTTTAATATTATATCACTATTTTTCTAAACTCCATGTTGCATGTAATGCTAGCTATTGAAAAATTAAATTTATTTGAAAAAAAATATTTATTAAAATATAAGGGTGATACATTAAACCCCCATTAAAATAATTTAACCCTAAAAATTAAATTACTCTTATATAAACAACCAAGGATCCTTTTGTCTCATCATACCCTCAAGTTCTCATGTAACTTCCTTAAATTAGTGGTTTCGCCACAAAACTTTGACTAGACGAGTGGTCTTGTTTTATAGAACATTATCTATATTATATATAATATATATAACTAGTTCTTACTAATAATAAAGATCTTCCTATAGTGTTATGACCTTTGATTTCAATATATTTGAAGTATCAGGCATGTATAAACCTAGGAGAGTTACATGGAACATATCATAAACTTAAGAGAGATTCGATGAGAGTGTCAATAGATAAGCTATCATCCCAGTATGATCAAGAATTTCAAAAGGACGGATATACATGTGTATTGTATTTCCATTATTTCCATATCTCGTTATCCTCTTCTATGGAGATATTCATAGTAATACATTATCACCAACTTTAAACTCTATATCTTTCTGATGAATGTTTGTATAACTTTTTTATCGACTCTGAGATGCTCTTATGTGATGTTGAATAGTTATAACCTTATATAACATTTAATTATATAGATTAGGTCCCAATGTATTTCTTTCTCAACTTCATTCTAGCACATTGTATTTCTACCCTTCCTATTATAGAGTTCTTCACAAGTATCCATCTGTATGCTGGTTTGAAAGCAGTTGTTGTAAGAAAATTACACAAAATAAATGTGTTGATCCCAACAAAATTTGAAACACATAGATAAATATCTCAAAATTTATTATATATTTTTAATTTTCCAATAATAATGAACATATATATGAGGATGATAAGAAAATATGAAACTTAAATCTATATCTAGATCCTCCAAAATACTTCTCTAAAAATTTGAGTTAAAACACGGATCCTGATCAAATATTATTAATAGTGGTACACCATGCAATATTTCAAAATTATTAATTTATAATTGAGTATGTTGATGAGGATATAAATCTTATATAATGTAAATAAATTATGATTACTTCATTAGGTGATTGACTATAACCCATATAGAATTATACCCTTTAGATGTTTTGGGGGGGTCTGATGATAAAATCCATAGTGATGTTTTCCAATTTCAATTTTGGAATTGGTATTGGTTGTAACATTTACTTATAATTATGTATCCTAGAATTAAATTACTAACATACCAAGCACTAAGAAACATACTATAAAATATATATCTTCATTCCATTCCACCAAAAACACTCTTTCAAATTTCTATAAATCTCCGTACTTCCATGATGAATAGAGAATAAATAACTATCATCTTCATCCAACAACTCCTTCTTTAAATACGATACTAATGGGGATCATACTAGGTTATTAATCCTTATTATTAAATCACAGTAAATATTGAACTCAAGAACATTTACCACCTTCTTTTCTATATCTACATATTAGATCATTAATTTTAACTTATATGGATGGTTGAACACTCATTTAATAATGATAATATTTCTCACCTTCCATCAGGATTTAAATATCCTTCCTTTTCAAATCAAAAAATATTGTATCTTTTTATCCTTATCACATATAAGGTATCGTGATCCTTTTGACTCAAAGTAGCAACTACCGTGTTCTCTTAGGGTGAAAATGTGTTGAGAAATCATAATCATTAATTAGCTCCAACCATCTTCTTTGGTTCATGATCATATCTTCTTGAGTGAAAATATACTTTACATTTTTTTGATCAGTATATATGTGGCCCCTTTATCATTAATATAATTCCACCATATATTTAATTTAAAAATTACTATAGATGACTCTAAATCATCATTTGGGTAATTTTTCTCATGGACCTACAATTTTCATGAGGAATAAGTTATCATCGTACCATTCTACAAGAGTATGCTTCCCAAACCCTTATTTGATGCATTGTTATTGATTAAAAACCCTTCTCCAATATAGGGAAGTATAATAATAGGTGAGCTGACTAGACTTCTCTTCAGTTCCTTAGAATGTTCCTCACATTCATATATCCAAAGGAACCTTCATCCCTTTCAAATTTACTTGGTGAGTAGATTAATTATCCATAAAAAAATTATCCATAGTGTTCTTATAATATCCATCCATACTAATAATAAATTTAATCTCAATCATAGTGGTTGGTCTGGCCCTATGTCTAGTAACTTCTTTCTTTTAAGGGTATACTGATATACCCTCATATGAGATTATATGACCCAACAATGAAAATTTATGAATCCAAAAATCACACATGGTAAATTTTTCATAAATATTATCCTTCCTTCGAGACTTTGTCACAATCCTTGAGTGATCTTCTTTCTCTTCCTTTCTCTTTGAATATATAAGAATTACATCTATAAAGACAACCATAAACTAATCAAGGTATTCTCTAAATACTCTACTCATTAAATCCATGAAGATAGCAAGGTAATTATTAAGACCAAATGGCATCATTATAAATTCATAGTGTTCGCACCTTGTACATAATGTTGTCTTGTTTATATCATCCTTCTTATCTCTCTATTGTAGATATCTAGGAAAAAGATCAATTTTGGAAAAGTATAATGATCCTCATAGTTGGTCAAACAAGTAATCAATATGGGGTATAAGATACTTGTTATAAATAATGATATTATTAAGTTCTTGATAATCAATTTAGAGTCACATTGATCCATCATTCTTCTCAACAAATGAAATAGCTGCACCCTAAGTTGACTAACTTTTAGAAAGAAAATATTTTCAAGATTACCATGGAGTTTCTTCTTTAATTCATGAAACTCAATCAGGTCCATTATATATGGATTCTAGAAAATAGGTGTAGAACCAAGTATGATTTTTACTAAAAAAATAACGATTCATTGGAATATTGGGAAATTTTTTAATATAAATCAATAAACTCTCATAGAGTAGTCATATCTCCGATGTTGACTTTATCCCTAACCATATGAGATAAACATAAATTTTAAATAGGAATCATGACCCATATTCTGGATGTAATTTCCATCAGAAGTTAATTTTTTATTATCACACTTACAGATGATTATAGGTTTCTTCTTAATATCAAATGTCACTTCCAATCCTTGGTAATTGAAGTGGGATTTATGTAAAGATATCCAATCCATGACTAAATAACATTCAATTAAACTATAATAATAATGGAAGGATTTTTAGGAAAATCATTACCACAAACTTAAATTGTAAAAGAATCATAGACTTGGGATACAATCATCAAACCATTAGGGGTTTTACTGCTAACTCAACATCTAATTTTTTAAGTGCTAATGTGATACCCTTAGAATAGTATTTATAAATAAATGAGTGGGTAGATCCAAAATCAAATAAAACATTGTCAGTTCTAGAGTGGATGTAAGTGTACCTTTCACCACTTCATTATCATTCCTCTCATCATAAATAGTGATCACATGAGATTTCAATTAGTTTCTGGTCTTATTATGTAGTTGATGTTGATCGTTATCATTATCCTTTTGATTTAGAAACTGATTAACTTAATTCCCATACACCTATCATTTAAAACACTAGAGTTTGTGTGGCTAAATCAATAGTTCTTTATCTCTATTCACGTCACTATCTAACTTAGTATGATCACTTTAGCATTCTATTGCTTGATAACCTTCCTTTATACACATGAAACATTTACCAGTTACCTTAGTACAATTTCTCCAATGTTTCTCTCCATATTTTGAGAATAAAGGAAATCACATCTTGTTCTCTCAATTATTTTTAGATTTTACTTTGAATTCCATTTTTATTTTCTTTCCCAATAATGAGATTTATGGGTAAATCTAATCTCCATGTCCACCTTGATATCACATCTAATGATTTCTTCATACCTACTAATGTCCCTTATTTTTAATTCCCTTTAGATACTTAGTTTTTGGACACTGAAGAATTAATCAACATTAATTTTAGTTTGGATTATAATACTTGAATCATACCTCATATGTCTTGAAAATTTTACCTCATCGGTACCAAAAAAAATCATCATCCTTCTTTTTTAACTCAAGTAATTACTTCTCTATTAACATATGAAAAATAAAAGGAAAATAATTTTTGATAAATAGGATCTTAAACTAATCCCACTCCATAGAGTTAATTTATTTAGGTTTCTTTATATTCTTGATTAGAGTCCTCCATTTATTTTCTTTTCCTTACAATTGATAAATAGCCTAAATAAATTTTTCATGCTATAAACACCAGAGAATGAAAAATATATTTTTAGTGGTACAAATCAATTACTTAGAGACTAGTAGATCAGTGGACCTACTAAAATAAGGAGGGTGTAGCCTTATTAAGGACTCAACAATTCATTGTTCCCTCATTTTCACATTTTTAATATCATAAAGATTTATAGATTTAGAATGTTATGTAATCATGGAAATGAGATTTTTCATTCCATATCTCAAAAAAATTGGTTTCTTAGGAGGAAAATAATTACATTATCTATCGAATAGAGAATTAACATGATTAATTTAGGTTCTAGAAATTAATTAAAACCTGTGTAAACAATTATAATAATACTGGGAAACAACATAATATTGAAAAATAATTTATAGAATTTTTAAATATTACACCATATTCTATAAAAAATATGTTTTAACCAATTTCATACACGTTCATTACCAAAACATTAGTATTTTTCCTATAACTAGACTTATCCCTAGAGTTTTCACTAAATTTTTCTCATCATAATATCCAACATTTAACTAAAACATTCTCTAATAAATATTATTTACATAACCTAATTATCCACACTAAAATCACATAGGTGTAGTATCTTTGGAAATGTGGAAACAGAAAAAAAAAATTAATAATAGTTCCACACCATCCCCTGCAAATATCTTCATAACTATTATCCTTATTAGACATATTATACCTAAAACCTTTATTCATAACCTGGGAAAGAAAACATAAACGGTGAGATATAATTCTTAGTAATGGTAAAAAGGGAATATATCGATGATCATATAGGCACAACATGGGAAAAAGGTTATGAGGACATGGTCTATACATTTGAAAACTATACCATGGTTATCATATATTATAATCTTGTGTGATGGTATAGATCTTGGAAATTTAGAAGGAATGAATCATAACCAAATCAAATAACATGAGTCATGAGAGCATAACATTAGAATAATACATGTAATTATAGAATACAAAAGCATATAGGATCGTTTCCTTATTCTTCAAGTCTTGTTTATAATACTGTCAAAGTGGAATTAATTTAATCACCAAACCATCATAGTAGTCGCGGTTCACTCCCTAGACTATCATAGTGGAAAAACTCCTTTATTGAACTAGGTTTAATCCCCATTACAGTCCTATTTATCACATGAAATATCATTCTTTACACAATTAATTAAAGGGAGATAAAGGTACCACCCTTGAAAAAATGAAAATAACACATATGTTTGTTATAAGATTATAAATAATTCCACACATTAGAACGTGTGAAAATAAATGGGTTTCATAAACATTTCATCTAGGATAAACCATAGAAGAGGAATGGGTTTCATAAACATTATTCCATCATGAACATAAACCATCCAGTGAAAGAATAAGGATAGTATCCTTTGATACTATTTTAATTAAATCATAAGCAACATTGAAGTTTTTTGTTGATGAATCAAAATATAATTAAAACATTATTGAGAAATATAACCTCCCCATTATGAACTCACTTCTTTAAAATATAAAAATTTCCAAAAATATTATGGAAACAAATTAATTTTAAAATATCCATGGGAAATTTTAATGTATGATTAAAAACATTTAGTTTCATACTAGTGATAAATTACATTCATTCTTTATAAGTTAAAAACTTTCCTTCCATGTTTTTTTAGAAAAGTCACAAAGTACGTCGATTGTAAAATGAATATAAGATTCATTTCAAGCCTTTTTTTAAAAAGTAAAAAATGGGTTATAATAAAATTAAAAAATAACGGGATAATATTAAAAAACTTATTTAAAAAAAATTATAAAACAATTATATGTAAGAAAATGTTTTTTCAACAAAAGAGAGAAATGAAGTATATCTTCCTTAAAATCATATTTTTGGACACTAGAATACATAAAGTGAGGAAAATGAAAAGGAATTTTATTTCAATAAATAAGAATAGGATAAGATAATTCATGAGTATATTGAGAGTTTTATCATAATGTTTCATCATAATAACTTCATCATAAATAATCCTGATAAACAATGAGATTGTAACATAAAACCCCTTACCTCAGGTCCAACTTTCTTCGTACATTTTCAAACATCTGGTATAATAAATACAGGTTTATTATAAATTTTATTTAAAACACATAATAATATATATCAAACAATATATTATTTTCTTTTATCCTTTTATCATCCATTTATTAAAAATTCCTTATTAAAATCACTATTCTAGGTGATAACTCCTTCGTTTTTCATGTAAGTATTGGTATGGTAGTTTTTGTCCTTATATATTGATCATATTTAAACTATATAAAATATTTTAATCATTATATATATATCATATATATTCATTATATTCATATTTATAGTCATCAATGAAATAAAGGGTCAAAGAAATTAAATACATCATTCATGGAAACGGTAAGTCGTACATAAGCATAAACATTGTTTTCATTTTTCAATTGATGTAACATAAGAAATGTAAATATTAATTAACATTTAAAAGATAATTATTATATCATATATATTATATATATTTATAAAATTCATCATCTTTTTTATCTAATTAAAATATAAATGAAAAACGAATCACATCGCTTCGTGGAGATGTTAGTCCACACGTATGCACGAGCAACGTTATCATTCCCCAAAGGATTGTATGGTAAGAAGTTAGACATGATATAATAATTAAATATTTATAAATTTTTCATAAGTATCATATATAAATATTAAACTCTTCCATAAAACAATAAGATGAAAAATTAATTTTATCGCAACATGGAGATGATAAATCGTACGTACGCACGAGTGATGCTTTCGCATACCATTTAATGGGAAAGTTTGTGTATAATTGTGTTTTAATAATCATAATAAAATTTAAGTATACTTGTTATAATTAATTTATTATTTTATGAAAAATATAATATATTTATAGGATTTAAAAGAAAAATTGGAAATATAGTGACAGGTGGAGGTAATTATCTCTTCTTTGAGACTAAACTTTTTGATCACCTATAAAGCAATATATGCTTTGTTTTGGAAATAAAAAAACCTATGTGATGCGTATATTTAATTTTATAAGATAAATTTCAAGATTTTGGTGGATCTATATGGATCAATGTGGTTTGAAGATGCGAAAGGAGGGTTCCCTTTTATAATCGAGGTGATGGGCACTCTTGGAATTTATTAAAATATGAACTTAATATAAATTAATTTTGATTTGAAAATGGATAAAAATATATAATATTACAATAAAATATGAATGTGATTCTAAATAATATCTTCTAATAAAATTTGGACAATATTTGATCACATTTTACGCTAATCTTTTAGTTTTAATTCCCCATTAACCCTTTTGGAAATTACTATAATATTAATTTTTATACCCTTTAAGGCTTAATAATGTTACTATAAAATGAATAAAAAAGACCCATAAATGGATCCTAGATAATTTTTAAAACCATATCCCATTGTGTTTTCTAAATATAATATTTTTATGAATTTTATATCATTTAGTAAAATATTATTTATTGTAAAATTTAAATAATGTCATTTTGAACACTATTCATGTAATTTAACTTGAAATACATTAAGATGTAGTGGGAATTTGAATATAATGATTTAAAACCTCCTTAATATTCCATATAGATCTATAAATTTTATGGAAAAATTAAATCATTCATATTATATCACTTTTAATATTTTTAAAATCATTTATTGTAATTGTTTATTAAATAGAGAAATATTGCATCGATGTTTCACATGGATTTAATGTAATTATATAATTATTAAAAATTAAAAATAAATTTATATCCTGAAAATAATTTCATTAATATTAAAATTGAAATTTATATTCCTCGATAAATTTATTTTTTACATATTTGGATGCATAAGAGATATTAAAAATAATGAGAGTGAAATTTTGTAACTTTCATTGATTTAAATATTATATAGGTCATTTTCAGGGACAAGTGTCCATTGAACTAATACATTTTGAGCCTATGGTGATAATGGTCGAATTTAGTTCATAAAATAATAATTAGTATGAAAAATTATGGCCCTGCCACTCAATATTAAGTTGTATTAACATGATTTACCCTTTACCAAGTTGATAAATTTTACCATGGTTATAGTTCATAATGAAAAAAAATAAAAGGGTCATATTCACAAAATTGTTACCTACTGATTATAAATTTGTCATTAATTTTGTGAATAAAAAATATTAGATAGACGTTAAAACATTTTATTGAATAAAAAAATTCATTAAAATCATTCACCAGTAGTGATCGATTTAATTTATTAGAGTAAAAATAAATTGTGCACATCATAGCAGTTTTTCAAAAAAACATATCATTTATTTTTAAATGTTTTTTATTTTCATTTATAATTAGTTGATAAATAATGAATTCATTTTATACATTTTTATATCATAATATTTTAAAATTTAGTTATTCATGTTCATATCAACCTATCCAAGAGCTTGGTGATAAAAATATTTTAATAGTATATTAGAGTTCATATAAACTCATTGTTGCATGTAACACAAGATATAAAAGAAATTAAATTTATTATAAAAAATATATTTTATAAATTCATTGGGTGTTGAAGCCCCTTATCTCTATGTTTCTCATACTCATACCTATAGAGGTTCTGAACCCTCTTCCACCTTAGAGAAGTTTCCATTTTCACAACATTCGTATCTGCTTAATCTTTACTTGAATAACTGAAAATGGATTTATTTTAATATTTCCTATACATGTTGAATTATTAAACCATGAACACTATCCGGACCTCCCTAATTCCTATTACTGGATCACTCCTTTCATAATCATCTACCACTAAACATTCCATGTAAAAGATATAAGCCTATATTTTTTTAGGGCTCATGGGCTACAATTGTACTTTTAATATTTTTCCATAATAGTCCTAATAAAAAAATATATACCAAGATTTTTATTGACCAAGTATGTGTTAGTAATCTCTCTCAAAATCATTGATATATAATTCCACTAAACTAGTCTTTTTGATAACATTTAGTTGTTTCAATAGATCGCTTCCTAGTCTAATCCAAAAATGTTCAAAGAGACCCACCTTAAAATCATCCCAAAATAAGTTTGGGCATAGTTACAACAAAGATAACATCTATTGTTACACAATAGATTCCATGGATAGATGCACAATAGGAATTAAAAAATTATTTCAAGCCTTTTGTATCATGAACTACATCTCATCCCGTGCAATCCACACTATAAGATCTTCACAAAAAAAGTCAAAATTTATACTCTCATAGCCAAAGAACATAAATAAAACCTTAGTTAATCCTCCCCTATATACATATCATATTCTATTCTAGATTTCAAACTGGGATCTTAACTTCCTAAGTTTCAAATAACTTTACTATATCTAGGATTAGAACTCGTCTCATTTGGTTGTATTGGATTAAACTCAATTTTCACCACACTGATCTCTTCTTTCTCAGCCAGGACAGTTTTATAGCCTAATAACTCATCATATTTTTTCCTCATTCATTCTATCTTGTACTTCCATATTGATAACTTAGTGAACACATTTTACAATTCATGTATTTTTTTTTATGTGGACATTGAGAATTTACTAAATCTTCTATGTCTACTATTTTCATGATTCTTGGACATACGTAATTCATTCCAAAATTTGTTTTCACTCTATCTTTTGAAGTGTTTCAACTACCTCAACTTAGGAAATAAATTCCAATTCTGAATATACCAATGTGACTCATGTTTCCATCCTACTTGGCATTCACCAAAAACAAATATTTTTATTTTTCTTCAATATCTCTCAATAAAATCACTAAATTAATTGAAGCTTAGGTAATAAAATAGAATAATTTTTTTCTTTTGAATTTAACAATATATTCATGTTATATTACTTTCATAGTAAAGAAAGGTATCATATACATTGAATTTTTTTGTAAGAGAAAATATAGTTGGGGGATTAAAAAAAGGTTATTCTAGTTTTTACACTAGGGGATGAGTCTGAAACCTCCACCAGTCATGTTATCCTTAACATTCCATTGATAACCCCTTTTTCTAATAGAAACCAAATTATATACACAATATCATATCTAATTATCAAACTAAACCTCCTTACTTGATACGTGTCTTTTCATTCTATAATAGGTTGTAAGTGGATGGTAACTCAAGATCCTATCCCCGATTGTCCATCCAAAAGAGATAGAAATATCCCAAACAAGTTAAAATGCAAGAAAGTACTCAAAAGTCACCAAAGAAACACTAAAAAACAATATACATATAAATTAATGATCTCAACCTCTAAATAATCAAGAATTATCTTTATTGATCCATTTTTTAGGTCTAAATATTTCATGATACCAATTTATATAATATTTATTCACTTTCTATTTTAATATATCATGTTTTATCCAAATAAATGTGGCATTCCTCAAAAATGAGTTGGATTTTGGAAAACATAGACTTTTATAATATGAAGAATTTTTGGGAATCATATTTTTTTCAAGAAGAATAATATTCTATTTGGGTTCATTATTTTATATATCATTTACACTTGTCTAGAGAATACTTGCATGACATTCATTGATATTGAATATAGTAAAAAACACTTATCAAATTTAAAGGTGTATTAATCTATTATGAATTTTCTCAACTCATTTAGGTACTTTGAATGAACCTTAAACTCATGGTTCGACATTACCATTCCTTTATGATACATATATCTCATTTATAATACGAATACACACCTTAGAACCTAGTTAAAAAATAGATTTCTCTATTTTTATTATGGGTCTTATTTTTCATATGTGTTATTTGATATCTCTATATGACCATAAAAAAATTCTTGAAACTTATTTAATTTATTCATCTTCTCTATAACCACATTTATCTAAAAATAAATAGTTAAAGTGACTAATTTTATAGTATTGGTTATATTAAACAAAATTAAAAAGAAAATTTCAAATTCATGAATCCTTTATAGTATATTCATTTTCTTTTCATCCACATTTATCTAAAAATAAAGAGGAAGGACAAAAATCTATAGAAGTTATTGGATTTATGTTATATTCAACTAAAAATTGATAATATTAGGTGATTGATCTTGGGGATATATTATATGAAAATTCAAATTTTGTAAAATATAAATCCCAATATATCAAATTTTATTCACAAAAGTTCTCAGAATGATGTCTAATGTGTGATTGATAATTTATGATTAAACTTCAACCTAAAAGTGTTGATAATAAGATTAGTTTAAATTTTTATTCATAATATACTATATAAGTAGGAAAAAATTGGTTTCTATCTTAAATAATATTTCAAATAATAATCTGCAGGTGAAAAATCTATATAAAAAAATATTCTACCACTTTCAATGCATATTCATGATTATAGAATGGTATTAAACAAGTTATCATAGAAAATAGATCAGTATCTCTTATTGAGTCATTATATAATCATTCCATAAGTACAAATATAATGAAATATATGTTAACATCCACCCAAGGATACTGTGGAACTAGTAATTGAGTTTTATAGGTGTCAAAGTGAATATACAGTTCTCCATGAGTTTCTTGTATGATAAAGTCCTTGTATTTTCAATTTAAAACACATACAATTTGTTTTTCTTGAATATAAACAAATAATATATATAATAATCACCCATAAAACCTTTTTTTATATTGAATCATAATAATATTTATCTCCATTTTATTTTTTTAATATTTTTTTAAAAATTAGTAAGTAATGAATAACATTGAGATAAAGCATATGCCACAATGTTGTCCTTCCCTTTATTTTACTTAGACACAAATGAAAATGATTATAGGAACTCCACCAATTTTTAATGCATAAAATATAAATTTTATTGACCATAATTAAGTCTTAATTTTCAGTGGTTATAATTAAGTACAAATTATTTTTGTAAGTAATGATACTTATTATATAAAATTATCATAATCACATAACACTATTTTTGATATGTTATATAATTTCTCCTCAAATAATTAAGATTTTCACTAAAATATACAATAGTTTGATTATTTTGGATTAGAATATTACCTATCATAAATGAACTTACATCACATTCCACTTAAAAAGAATGTCCAAAACCAGTTAAGAAAAAAATTGATGCTTAACACAATTTTATATTAATGGATTTAAAAGCATAATTTACTATATTTGACCAATATACATTCCCATTTTGTAAAAACTAAGTGTTTATTTCAAATATAGTAGTTAATATAGCAATAAATATATTATAAAATAATGAATAACTTTAAAAACTATTTAATTTAAGGTGGATTTGGGAAGTGTCAAAAATTTTATTTCATCAATATTTTATAAATCTACCATAATTCTTTCTTGGGTCATAACCTTTCCCTAAAACACATCCCTGGATGAAAATAATTAATATCTTTTCATCATTCCATATAGTTTCTGTTCTTGTATAATTCCAAACACCTATCAAGGATGATCCATATGTATCTCCACCTCCTTTTGTTTTAGAATTTTATTCACAAGTTGTATGAATTCACATGCCATTTTTAAGAGCCCAAAGGCATAACCAGCCACTCAAATAGAAAGCACATTTTTTTAAATGAAATATTCCATTCATTACCTTTAATTATTCTAATCCAATGATATTTAATTTGATAATAATATTTTGAAAAGATTGACAACCAATCTAATTAATTGAAGATATCATCAATAATTAGATTTGGAAATCTATATTTGATGCTAATATTTTTGATAATCCTAATATTAAAGTATATTTAATACATGACATCTTTCTTAAGAATAAATATTACTAGAATAGAACATGTATTCTCTCAATTATTGATTCTCGGTCCATCAATTTATCAACATGTTCTAAAGCATCATTGATTATTTTGGATTGAAATGATATGCACATTTATTAATCTAATGTTCACTAGGTATATGGTATATTTGGTTATAAATGACCTTAAAATTTTGAATTATTAATGGGAGATCATTATGAATAGAATCATAATACTCTTCAGTTCAATATTGGTCCAAATAATAGTGATTTATTTTATCTTCACGGCCTAAATTTTCCAACATTAATAAGGGAAAATAGATTTTTTATGAATTTCCATCTCTACATAGGAATTATTGATAAAAATAAAATTTTGGATCTTCTAGAATTGGTTTTTCATGAAGGTTTTTGGCAATAATTCAATGGATTATGTGTGATATAATTTTTCCATAATTTAAAAGAATACACATTATTTCTACTATCATATGTTACATGTTTATCAAACAATAGCATTATCCCTAAAATAAATTCTTAGGCCATTTTACAGTGGGTTTACCTATCAGTAGGATTGGATATTGGCTATCAGGGGAAGATTTGTATATTTTTATAGATCGTGTTTAAGTTTTATTATCAGTGGGTTTTTAATAAATATTATAGATATATGTTTGAAATGGGTAAGAAATTTTTGAATTTTAGCTTGGTTAGTTGGGAGGAATTGACCTTAAGAGGTCTCATCTGTAGGTCTGGGGAGCAGTGTTCTATAGAGAACATTCTTATCCATTAAATCTCCTCCTTCTATTTCAATTGTAGTCCTATACTAAAACACCATTGTGGTTATAAAAAGAATAAAAATATGGTAATTTTTTCTCTTTTTCTTCCTAAACTCTACCATGTGACCTAATTGTAGCTGGAGTCCTGAATAATTTCTTCTTTCATTGAGAGTTGTGTTCACTACTGGGGACATGTACATCGACAGAATGATCACCATAGGTTTTTTGTAGATAGATGGAATACACATCGAAATTTGTCATTTTAATTAATTGATAGTTGAAAATTTTCACTATTATACATCAAAAACATAGTTAATACATTATCAAAGGGGTGTGCATGAGCTGAATCAATGATTGGTTATAGCCTATTACTTTGAGGTGGTAGAGAAAAAATAGTCACTATGATAAAAAATGGAGTGGAATCTTTATTGTTTATTTCATGTAAAAGAGGCTACATTATAAGAGCTTAAAAGTATATGAATGAATTTTCTAATTTGTAGGAGGATGATGTAAGGAATATCTATGATGAATAAAAGTTAATATAGGAAACATTATGGGAACATTCTAAGCTATCTATAAAAAATATATAATTCATGTTCTATAGAAACTCTACCTTTGAAAAAATTGTTACTGTGTATATTTCTAGTGAAAAATGTGTGGAAAGGTTTGTAGAAACACTCCTCACCTTATACACTTTGTGACAAGGAAAATTGAACCAACTTTCCAAGATCAAGGTATGAAATATGGTAGTATTATTAAACTCTATCCTATTCATGATTCATCTATTTCATAATTATAGATGATTATTGACTATGATCTCATCTCTAACAACACCGAGAACACTAAAGTGGAAAATCTGACAATAATAACTATTGACTTCACTAGGGATACTTGAATTTTAGGAATGTGTGGTGTGAAAAATGTTGTGAGTTAATCCCAAGGTGTGAGTGGAAGAGATGTTGTAAAAATTTTGGTTCCATCTACAATCACATTACCCGTTGGATCCATGCTTAATACACATAGAAAGTATCTTGGCTCTATGAGTATGAAAGTGACTCCCGGGACAAGTTTTTACAAGAAGATAAGTATCCAAATTAAAGCTATTACTAGTAATATAATTAATGTAGCTTCAGTATAATATGAGGAAACTGAGGGAGAGGATGTGAAAAATTGAGGATTAATAAATCCTGAGAAAAGAGTTTTTTGGGTATTTAAATTCTTGAGTGGTGTACTTATGAAGGGTAAATTCCAAACTATTGTAAATATTTGAATAAATATGAGACTTAATAATAATATACCTGTATATGAGGTTTTGGATTACGTGGATGGAATAAATTCTCTTGTAAAAGTTAACTCCAATGGATCCTATTCGTTAGAATTCATTTCTATTTTTGGAATTCTGGAGGCTCTAACTTCCATAATTTTTATCACAGGTGTTCCAAGTAAAAAAACATTTTTTATACTTTTAAATCTATATTTTATGATATAAAAGTGTCTGAACTAGATCTATTAGTGATAGGTGAGATAATATTTTCTTCAAATGAAAATGATTTAGGGATGATAATTCTCTCATATTTTTTCCCTGTTGATTTAGAACCTATGGAAACATTAGAGATGTGATAGTTTTTTACTAAATATAAAGATATTTATTTCAAGGTAGATCCATTTTATAGAGTTATTCAAAAAAAATTAAATCCAGAAGCCAATGGATAAATAGGGTTACAATATTAATGACCATGTTCTTCAAAATTTAGTTTAACTATTGAAAAAATTAGTAATTCAGCCACCATTTTTAGTACAAATTCACACTAAATTGTTCGTGTGGTGAATGGTATATAGTTAAGGGAAACGATTCTATGATTGTGGTTTTTTCCAATTTATTTATTTATATCAATAGTATTCCAAGATTCATTTGGGAGAACATTTTAGGTTCTAGTTTGATCAAATTCTATGTCGTTTGATGTAGGAATGATAATGTTATATAACTGCTCTTATTGCATCACCCAATCTAAAGATCCAATTTTTATGTTTGATCCTACTTTATATAAATAAATCTGTTATGAGGAAATATAAAACATTGATTCTTGGAAAAGGATGGATATTGAAATGAAGTTAATCATTCTCCATGCTCTACTGAGGGTTTCCCTTAATGAAAATCCTCTTAAAAATACTTATGAAAATATGGATTTGAGATATTCTACTATATTATCTAAATCATGTGTTTCGGATCCTTCACATTATAATTTCATGTCTACGGTTCCTTTAGATTTGATAGATCATTTCCAACTAACATTTTCTTAGGTGGGCCAGAAGGAAATCATTGTCTCACTGGTTGCAAAGGAAATTTTGAATAAGTGACTTTTCTTGGAAGAATATTCCATTGACCGTCAATAAGTAATTATTATCTCTATTTCTTATTTGGATGTTTGGTCCAAAATGATACTAAATTAACCTAAATGGGAACCTCAAACTTTATTAAAGATGGCTGGGTTGTGTAGGGTGATCAATAATAGAATTTATGATATTATAACTCCACTATTTTCATGTGTAGAATCTAGTTATTTGGAAATCTCAGAATTATTAGTTTAGTATAGAACAGACATGTATATTATAATAGTTGGTACAACCCCTTTATATATTATTTTTTATAATGAGAACCTAGACCTTTTTATTTTCTAATTAAAATTTTGGTAAGATCCCCACACTCTTGATAAGGATGTTTATAATCAATTAGATGTTACTACTGGAAGAGTCAATCACTAACCTGCTAAGATTAATTTCTCATTAACATCACATGTTCAAAATGTAAAGTTTTAGACTATTTATGGAATTTTACAAGATGGAAAATCTGAAATACATAGCTAAAAGGTATATATAGGATAAATAAAGAGATTTTATATACAAAATGATACCATCACTATAAATTAATATATTCCCAAGGTGTCACCTGATGAAAAAAATATATCTTATAACAAATCTAAATGGGATGATGCATTAATAAGAAATGATTATTATTTTCCTACTAATGCTTACAAATAGGGGTTAAACCCCATTTACAATACTTTTTTGTCAATTATAAGCATGTTTTGGGTTAGTATGGGATGTACTAAGATGATACAGAAGTTTATATTGACTGTTAAAGGAGAAAAAACCATAATTTTATGTGATTGGTATTATGATCAGTATATAGAAGTGGGTCCTTCATAAAACCCTTGAAATAAGAATTATTTAAGTTTTCACCTTGATTATAGTGTGGTTTTTATGGTGTGGAAAAATGTTTATGAGTGTTCACAATGGGGATGTCCGTGAGTAAGAGTGAATATTGTCTACTAGGGTGAACTTTGTAATTGTTTACTGATAGTGTTTGGGGTTGTTTGTAGTAGGTTAGTAATAAATTGAAAATATATATATTGGGAAGGCATATGACTATTTTGGAATTTCATCTTGGTTGTCAAGGAGAAGTTTACCATGGGAGGTATCAATCATGCCTCTAGGAAGTGGCCTTCTATAGAGCACATTCTTCTTAATCAACGACTTCTATTTTTATTAAAAAAGTTTTCCTCTACTGTACCATGATTATGGATATAAAACAAATCAAAATAAGGCTTATTATTCCCATTTTCTTTCTAAATCCTATCATAAAACCTAATTTTTAGGTGGAGTTATAATAGTAAGTGGAATGTATCAATAGGGATAACACAAATAATAAATAATCAGCAAAATTATTCTAAATATAAATTGATATTTGAACCTCATTGTTAACATGTAGTGTTTTCGAATTGTTTACCTATTACAACATTCATGATCGAGGTTTATTTTTAGTTGAAATATTTAATTTCTCAACTAACACCATTGAAATAATTTTTTATATTTCAAAACTATTTATTGAATAAATATGTTTCAATAATAGTTTCTCCCTATTTATGATATTTCCTTTACAGATAGCATCTGATACCTGAGGTCAAGTACATACTCTTATGGGAGGAAATATGTACTTGGAAGAACATTTTTTATGGTTGACTAGGGTTTTTTGTGAAAAAAAATAGTAGTAATTAAATTATTGGTGACATTTTTCTACAAATGGATACACCCATGAGGTACTGTTATAAATATAAGTACTTCTATTATAGTTCTTGGGTGTCAGTTCCATTGAGGTCTGCTTTTTCATGTCGACCTTAATAACCAGATTAAAATTATATTAAATTAATAAAAATGGTTCTAACTCCACCAAATATATAATGTCCTCATTTAATTTATCAAACTCTCAAATGTATTCATAAACAATTTTCTCACCTTATCATGCCCTTTTTATTCAAGAATATTTCTATTATATAAATTTTCTCACTAAAGAGATAAATAACCTTTAAAATTAGAATGTGTAAACTTTACTTAATTTTTTAAAAATAGTTCATAAATTCACTATAATGTTCAATTTCTTATATCAAATCCAAAAAATCACAAATATCCTTATTACGTCTTCTTTTTATTGTTTCCACCTCACTGAATTCAACTTTAATAGTATGAACCACTCAAAATGGATGATCTTATTAAAATAGTGTTTAATTTAATATATTACTGGAGAAAAATAACAGGGCTATCTTGAAAATATTGGAGAATCATTTTATTTTTCTTTCATAAGTTGATAAAGTTTATCAATTATTTATATAATTTATTTGATTATAGTCACACGCTATCTATTTCCCATGGAGATAGAGGAAGGAAGATAAACTATTGTGAGACATCACAAAGAAGTGGGTTTGATGCCATGTCATAAGAAGAATGTTTTTAGGAATCTTATATTAAGATTGAATTTTTCTGAAGAATGATGTAAGTAAATTAAAGGATATTAATGTAGTTGTAATAATAAAAAAACAATCCAGGATTAAATATAATGAAACCCACCAAGTGTAAAATTCGTGCCACTAACTTTTAGATATATACCGTCAATTTTAGGATAAGTAATATTCATTATGTTTACTAATATTATTTTATATTTTTTTATTTATTTTTTTCATTAATTCTTATAAATTATGATTGTTAATTTACTACTCTTACTCTGTTTTTATGTATAATCCTCTTTTACTCTTATACATCATCTTTACATTTATTTTTTCTTATTTCCTTTTGGAAACTCTTTAATTTTTACTTATTATTATATTTATTTTTTCTTTTTTATTTTACATATACATTTACATAATAGTACTTGTAATTTATCATTTTTTAATACATTTCCTTCCTTTTTTCTTTTACTATTTGGATCCCAAATCCTACTTCAATCATGGGTCTCTAACTTTTATATTTTATTATATTCTCTAATCTTATTTATAGTGTCTTCTTACCTACATAGTATTATACTTATTATTATTCTTTTATTTCTCATTTCTATGTAATTGACATGGAGTTATTCTTCTAGATTTTGTATTTCAGATTTTGATTTTTCTTGTAATTATATTTCAATTTTTTCTTTTAACATCTACATTATCTTTTTCTTTTAATTTATACTATTTTTCACAGAATATTTTGTATTATAGATTTTGCCATTAGGATTATACTTTTTTCTTTTTTTCTCACATGTGGATTCTGGAATATACTATATCATTTTATTTTTCTTATAGTTTTGTTTTTAATTTATTCCATTTGGATCTTAGATTCATTTTTTCTGACATTATGATTTTATTTTATTTATTTTTTTGACATGCTTCATTTTTTAGGTTTTGATCATATAAATCTTTTTACCATTTTTACTATAAAAATATTTTTTGATCATTTTAACCACATCATACATCAGAATTAAATATAATCTATTCTTACATGTCACAAATTAAATAGTGGTTTTTTTTATATGATTTAATGACAATTTTACATCGTTTTTTGTTTTTTGAACCTTTGATGTAGGTTTTTTGACTTTCAAGTCAATGAAAGAAAATTTTTAATAATTATAAGAAAAACACAAGATAGATGGGTTTGTGTTCACTTATTACATGTCAAAAATTAAACAGAGGTCATTATCCATCGATTTCATGATAATCCAAAGTTCCAAATTATTTTTCAGGTGGGTCTACATTATTTTAGTTGTAATTACAAGTATAATTCCTCTCATACATGTGAATAATACCCTCAATCCTATTAGATGTTGGATTTGGGGGTCACTCGCATCTTCACCCTCATCCGATGTGGGCTTCTATATAGGGGAGTATAGTGAAATTTTATTGGGATGTGAACTTTGGTATCAATATACTAGAAGTTCACTCATTTTAATTTCATTCATTTGAAATTGGTAATCAGATGTTAGATAACTGAATGTGTAAATAGTGGATACAAGATTTGTAATGACCCAAACATTTATCAAGGAAATTCCTCCCTTCTTGTAGTAATGTCATAATCAATAAAATTAGAAAAGACAATGACACATCATGCTTAAATTAAATTATATGTGACCTTTAAACATAAATTTTTCACTTCTATATTTTAAATTTTGAAAATCTAATAAAAACAGTTGTGATCAGTAAGATGTTTGGAGTCCGGTAAGGAAAAACTATTTATTTTGTGAATAGTAACCTACCCTTATGAATAGTAACCTACCCTTACGAATAGTAATATGACCATTATGAATATTAAACCTTCCAAAATAATAGTAACCACAACCATGAATGTATAAATAAAATTTAGGCATCTTATAAGTGACAATATGACCATAGTAAAAGTATTGGTATTTTTATAAGTCAAAAATAAATAATTATAATCAATTAATTAATTTAAAAAAATATTTTCCTAAAATGTGTTCATAAATAAATAATTTTATGTCTTCTGGTTTAAAGATAATTTTATATGGCCTTTTGTAATTTTTAAAATCATGATAAAATTAGATTTAATTTTAAATTTCATATTTTTCAAGTAAATTATGATTTAAATTAAAAATTAAATTAATCATATTTAGAAAATTATTTTTGAAAAAATGGAGTTCATTTTTCAATTCTATACATCGAAAATTGGTTAAGGTGAATGTTTGGGATTTTTCTGAAATACATGAATTTTTTATGACTAGTGAAATACTATAATTTACAATATAAGCTAAATACATTAATTATAGAGTCATGGATGATGTTCTACTGAGGTAAGACCAATTGGTTCGAACTGACATTATCAAGTTACTATATTTATTCATTGAATCATCATTATTTCTTGTCTGTTGGGGAAATAATAAATTAATGAATATAGTATTATGAAAACCCCTCTCCCCTCCACTATAAATACCACCCATCACACCCTCATTTATTCACACCTCTTATGCTTCAATCCTTGTCCAAATTCTTCCCAAAGAACTTCCCTATCCCCTCCCACACATCCATCATCCAGTGGTATGATAAAAATTCCAAAACCTATTCCCAAAAGAGTCTCTCAAAAAAAGTTAAATTCAAGAGGTAATTTCTCTCTCTTTTCTTTCAATTTCATTTCAAATTTCATTTCTTTTCTTCTGTTATCCTCACCATCTCTTATCCAAATGTCATGATAACTCTATTATTATTGATATAATAGTATTATATCATGTTAATGGAATATTATTCAATATACACCTCCCTCACTCTGTTTTTTAAAATGAAATTGTTTCTCGTGATGTGTTAATTTACCTACATCATGGGTGATACACTTCTATTTTCCTTAAAATCCTTCAAGGATGTTAGTGAAACCATAAAATGGTTGAAACCAGAATTTATTATGTATTTTTAACCCCTTTTATATTCTGTAAACAACTTTCATTCATAAAATTAATTGATAAAACAAAACATGTTTATTGTGATCCAAAAACCGCCCAAATTAACCAAAAACGCTAATCATTAAATTTTAATTAATGATTAATCCACATGGTATATAAAACAGGTCATTATAAGATCATTTAAACTCCTATAAGATAATTAATAACATGTAATATCATTTCTGGATATTTATCTATGTTCTACATGAACTTCTATTCACATGTGCAAGTAAACCGTTCATGGAAACTAAGAAAAATAACACTCTCGAACAATGGATTTAGACTCTATAACTCATAAAATGGCCCATAAAAGAACATAATTAATCCATAATTAAACATATTCATCTACATAAGGTTATTTTATTGCAAATTAATTAATATAATGACATTATACTGGACAATAAATTGAAGAAAGTGTTAGGATACAGGGTAAGGGGAAATTCTCAAACCCAACCTTCTTTCTTTAGGTTCTCCCTCTTTCACTCCATTTTTAGTATTTTTACTCCTTAAAAATAATTTTTTTCATAATTGTATTACCTTTTATAGGATATAAATGTTTTTCACTATACTTTATGTCAATAAAAATGTTTTCCAAAAGAACTCTTCTTTCAAAAACACTCCTTTTACTTCTCACTCAAGGTTGGGGGTTCTTGTATCAAGTATGTCATTCCATATTTATTTTGGGAAAACAAATTATATGAATATTTTATTATTATATGAAAACCATTCCTTTCCCTGGGTTATTTATGTTCATTATTGATATATTTTGTATGTGGCATTCATTATAATGAAAATTTTATAATGTGATGGGTGTGCCCGAAATTATATAACGCAATATGAATGTTCTAATGTTAAAGGTGCACCCGGAATTATACAGTGCTCCAATGCATTTGGTAAAGTGATTTAATCTCATGAGTTAATGTTAAATTATGTGTGAACAAGATTATATCTTTTTTCACAACTATTTGTGGTAGTTAACCACTAAGACATGATGTTTCATTTTTTATGCATTGCCACATTCCAAGTTTTCTCTTAATGTTTCCTCTCATGATTACAATCTTATGACCATGTTATGATGATAATGACTATGTTCATCCCATGTTATGTTGTTTCTTGTTATAATATATACTCTTACATGGATTTTAGATCACCCCTTTTGATGTATATCCTCAGGTGACTACATGTACTATAGAGAGGTCAAGAGCCATTAAGAATCTAAGAAGGAGTTAAATAAACGTTTTGTGTTGTAAATATTATGTATAGTCCTAGTTTTCCAAATACACTACACCAATATATCCTCTATGTATTATTTTTTTATTTTTTTTATCACTAAAATGATGTAAAATTAATTTATCAAATGTAGGTTTTCTATAGTTGGTTTCAGAGGCAAGGTTTAGTTAATTTGGGACTTTAGATTAGTGAACCCTAGAGAAAACCTATAGTATGAGACTATGTAAAAATATTCACAAATAACCTTTTCTAAACAAATGGATCCCTCAAGATATGTTTTATGTGTAAATTGCACAAATGAATAAGTTATTTATTCATGACTCTTTGTCTTATGTTCTGTTCTAACCGTTTTTATTTCAGAAAATGGTGGGAACTAAGAGAAACTAGGACAACAACCCATGCGAGGGCCAATGCAATGATTTCCCAAACAACATCCCCAATGATTTGGGAGGTGCAGTTAAAAACTTCATGGAGATTATTATCCAACTATCTCATGTTATGAATAATATCCTGAATAATGAGAAACATCCTCCTTCACCAAAGAGGGATTAACTGGCTATCGAGTGTTTTATGCGGCAATGACCACCGACATTTAGTGGATCTTCGGATCCACTAGTTGTGGAACAGTGGATCAAATTCAAGGAAAATATCTTTTATGTGCTTCACTGTTCTAAGATAGACAAGGTGACACTAGTCCTTTATCGCCTAGATGAAGAGGCTGGTCAGTGGTGAGATTTCATTATGAACACCAATCCAAGAGACGAAATTTTAGAGATGGAATGGGATGACTTTAAGATCATGTTTCTTAACAAGTATTTCCCAATAACTCTTCGTACAAAGATGGAGAGAGAATTCATATAGCTCAAGAAAAAGAAAGGATAATATTTCATAACATACAAAGTGAATTTCACAAGTCTTGAAAGGTATTATTTTGGTTTTATTATCAAGAATGATAGAAAAAATTGATAGATTCGTTAGTGGATTAAAACCGCACCTTCTAAAGTCTCTTGCATTTCGATACTTTGGGATTTATGAAGAAGTTATTCTATGTACCATAAAATTGGAGATGGAGTTTGGATAATGGTCTCTTGGATATGGTGATAATAATAGAAATATGGAGTTTCAATCTGAATGATCTAATGATAAAGTTGGGAAGAAAACTCAACCACCCACGGGCCAAAAATGTGGGAAGATGCATCATGGGAACTTCCTCAAAGGGACGGGAAATTCATCAAGAGTGGGAAAGAAGTACACCATTCTCAAGAGTGTCCAAAAGACATAAAAGGAAGGATATTGTAGCATAATAAAGGAGATCACTACCCATGTTCCAATGCTACAACTATAGGGAGAAAGGGCACTATAAAAGCCAGTGCACAAAACCTATAATCCTCTAGGGTAATCAGCGTCAGCATCCACCAAAGGAAATGGAACAAGGGAAGTCTTATGCCATCACTGCTATGTAAATGGATAAAGATAATGATTTCATACAAGGTACACTTCCTATTCACTCAATAATGGGAAAACTATTATTTTCTTCTGGTTCCATGTATTCCTTTATATCTTGCATGTTTTCTAGAACTATAGAATCAAATCCCCAAAATCATGAAGTATAGATATTTGTAAAAATAAAAATTGGTGAAATAATTGCAACCCAAGTGTTTGAATCTTATCATATTAGTTTATGTGGGAAGATTATCCCATGGAATCTCGTAATACATCCCTTTGTGGAATTCAACACTATAATAGGAATGGATTAGATCTCATGCACATATAATCTATTGGGAAAAGGAAATATATTTTCATATTCCAAACCATCCCATGATCCTCTACAAATGCAAGTAGGATAATGAATCTACTTTGAAAATTCCTTCAATGATGTGGGTATTGATTCCATGTGAAGAGGCATACCTCACTCAAGTGGTTGAGTAAAAGGAAAGTGTCAACCTAGTGGAAATTCCCATTATTATGGAATGCAGTGTTGTATTTCCTAAAGAGTTACCCGGACTTCCCCTAGATCATGAGGTAAAGTTCCCTATAGAACTCATACCTGGAGCTACTATAATATTAATTTTTCCCTATAGGATATCTCCTATCGAAATGTAGGAGTTAAAGAAGAAGTTTCAAGAGCATTTGTACAAAGGGTTCATACACACTAGTGCCTCACCTTGGGGTGCCCCAATGCTTTTGTGAAGAAGAAGGATAAAAAAATATGGTTGTGTATTGATTATTAGGAACTAAAAATGATTACCATAAAGAACAAGTATCCTCTTAAAAGAATTTATGGCTTGTTTGATCAGTTAATAGGATCTCAATACTTATCAAAGGTGGATCTTCATTCTGGATATCATCAGCTAAAGGTGAAGAGGGAAGATATTTAGAAGACTTCCTTACGTACAAGGTATCAGCACTATGAGTTTATAGTTATGCCCTTTGGATTTACTAATTCCCCTATAATCTTCATGTATTTGATAAATAGAATCATTAGACATTACCTCAACAAAAATTTTGGTAGTGTTTATCCATGATATTCTCACCTACTCCAAGAGTAAGGAGGAACATAAAGAAAATCTAAGACTTGTGTTGGACACATTGAGAAAAAATTAGTTTTATGACACGTTCAGAAAGTGTGACTTTTAGATAAAGTAATTCACGTTCTTGGGACATGTGATCACAAGTGAAGGAATTTCTATGGACCCTTCAAAAAAAGTGATTAGGGAATGGAACATATCCTCTAGTGTCATAAAAATCTATAGTTTTCTTGGATTAGCTAGGTACTAGTAACATTTTGTGGGAAATATCTCATGATTTTCATGCCCTCTAACTAAGTTAACAAGGAAATGGGTAATGTATTTCTGTAAGAAATAATTTGAGGGAAGCTTCAAGGAGCTAAAGAGAAGGCTGATCACTGTACATGTACTCATATTACCAAAAAGTGGAGAAATTTTTTTGATATAAAATTATTCTTAAAAGAAAGGATTAGGTTTTGTGATCATGAAAAATGATAATTTGATACCCTACGCCTCACATCAGTTGAATATCCATGAACAGAACTACCCGACGCATGATCTAGTGATGGAAACCATGATTTTTTCATTGAAAATCTGGTGGCACTACCTTTATAGTGAGAATTCTGACATATACACCAACCACAAGAATCTAAGTATATATTCACACAATAAGAGCTCAACATGCATAAAAGGAGATGGTTAGATGTAATCAAGGACTACGATTTCTCTATTCACTATTATCCTAGAAAGAAGAACAAGGTAGTTGATTCTCTAAGAAAACAATAACTCGCTACTCTATCCATGTTACGGATTTAGAAAGAACCTATCTTCTTGGATATGAAAATCATGGATTTGGGAATTATAAGGGTAGGGGATACATCCTAATTTTCCCAAATGATTGCACAACCATCTATCCAAGTGAAGATTAAGGAGGAAAAAAGGGATGATCGGGAGTTACAAAAGAAGGTGAATACAGTAATTTAAGGGATACTACAAGAGTTCCATATCGATGATGATGGTGTGATTCAGTTTGGAACAGAGATTTGTGCGCCTTCATCACTCAAGAAAGAGAAGGATCTATTGGACAATGCACATAGCTCAACATTCTTTATCTATCCTCATAGTAGTAAGATATACCAAGATCCCTCAGAAAACTTCTAGTGGGATAACATGAAGAAGGATATTTTGGAATATATCTCAAGGTGCTTGGTATGTCAGAAAGTTAAAGTAGAGTGAAAAAAATTAAAAGGGATGATGAAACCATTTCGTATACCCTTGTGGAAATGGGAGAATGTCACTATGGACTTCATCATGGGACTCTCGAAGTCATCGATGGGAAATAATGTGATATGGGTTGTGGTTGACCGACTCACTAAGGCTGCCAATTTTATCAGTATTTGGAAAGATCTCTCTCTTAAAAATCTTTCAAATATATATGTAAATGATGTGGTGAGACTGCATGGTGTTCCACTCTCGATTGTCTCTGGTCATGGTCCAAGGTTCACATCTAAATTCGGGAGGAGTCTTCAACATGATTTGAGTACTGAATTAAATGTTAGCATGGCCTATCACCCCAAAACTGATAGTCAATATGAAAGGACTATTCAGATGCTTCAAGACATGCTGAGAGCATGTCCTTTAGAATTAAAATGTGGATTGGATCAGTATCTCCCATTGGATGAGTTCTCATACAACAATATCATTTGATCGAGTATTCTAAAGGCTCTCTATAAAGCTATATATGGAAATATATGTAGAAATACAACCTATTCAGATGAATTTGGAGAAAGAAAGATACTTGGACTTGATCTTTTGCAAGAGATGACATAAAAGGTTCAAGTCATCCATAAATATATCAAAGATTTTCAGAGTATTAAAAATATCTATTATGAAAACTTTCGAAGGGACTTGGAGTTTTACGTTCAAGATAAATTCTTCCTTTTAATATCACCATGGAAGATAGTCATGTGGTTTTGAAAGAAATGGAAGTTAAGCCCAAGGTGCATTGGCCCCTTTGAGATCTTTGACCGCATAGGAGCCTTGGCCTATCGACTTTCACTTTCACTGAATATGGATAAAGTTCATAATGTTCTTCATGCATCACTCCTAAGGAAGTACATACCAGATCCCTCACATGTACTGAACTAAGAGGTGGTACAACTAGACGATGATCTATCTTATAAGGAGATGCCAGTAAAGATTTTTTCTAAGAGAGATAAGGTTATATGCAATAAGACAACCAACCTTTTCAAAGTTTTTTAGAGGAACCATAAGTATGAAGAAGAAACTTGGGAACCATAGTATGCGATTAAGGATAAGTACTCTCACCTATTTAAGTAAAACGAAATTTTGAGGGTAAAATTTTAAAAGGGGGGAAATGTAACAAACTAAACTTTTATCAATGCAATTTTTCCCTTCTTGTAGTAATGTCATAATAAATTAGATTAGAAAACATAATGCCACATCATGATTAAATGAAATACTATGTGACTTTTAAACATAAATTTTCCACTTCATTGTTTTGAATTTTGAAAATATGACATACACAGTAGCGATCAGTAAGATGTTTGGAGTCCGATAGGAAAAAATTAATTTTTGGTGAATAGTAACATACTCATATGAATAGTAACCTACACGTATGAATAGTAATATGACCCTTATGAATAGTAAATCTTCCAAAAGAATAGTAACCTCACCCATGAATGTATAAATAAAATTATGGCATCTTATAAGTGACAATATGACCATAGTAAAAGTATATGTATTTTTGTAAGTCATAATTAATTAATTTTAATTATTTAATTAATTTAAAAAAAACATATTTTCCTAAAAAAACATAAATTAACAATTTTATGTCTTATATTTTAATATAGTTTTATAATAACTTATTTAATTTTTAATAGCATGATAAACTCAGTTTTAATTTTAAAATTCGTATTTTTCATGTAAATTGGCATTTTAATTAAAAATTATATTAATCATATTTAGAAAATTATTTTTGAAAAATGGAGTTCATTTTTTTTATTATAAACATCAAAAAATGGTTAGGGTTAATTTTTGGGATTTTTCTGAAATACTTGAATTTTTGATGAATAGTGAAATACTACAATTTACACAATAAGATAAATTAATTAATTATAGAGTCATGGATGATGTTTTGATGATGTAATACCAATTGTTATGAACTCATATGCTTGAGTTACTATATATAGTCATGGATTCATCACTATTTCTTGTCTTTTAGGGAAATAACAAATTAATGAATATAGTATTGTGAAAACCCCTCTCCCCTCCACTATAAATATCACCCCTCACATCCTCATTTATTTACACCTATAAAGCTTCAAGACTTGTAAATATTATTCCTAAATATCTTCCATATCCCCTCCCACACGTCCATCAGCCATTGGTCTCATAAAAAGTCCAAAACCTCTTCCATAAAGAGGCTCTCAAAGAAGATAAATTCGAGAGGTAATTTCTCTCTCTTTTCTTTCAACTTCCTTTCAAATTTCATTTCTTGTATTTTCATATCCTCATTATATATTTTCAAAATATCATTATAAATATAGTATAATTGATATAAATGTATGATATAATGTTAATGTAATATTATTCAATATATTCCACCCTCCCTCTCTTTGTTTTTAAAAATGAAATCGTTTCCCATTATGTGTCAATTTACCTACATCGTGGGCGATACACTTCCATTTTCCTTCAACTCCTTCAAGGATTTAAATGAAACAATTAAATTTTTGAAACAATATATTATTATGTATGTTTTAACCCCTTTTATGTTATGTAAACAACTTCTATTCATAACACGAATTGATAAAACAAAACATTCTTGTTATGATCCAAAAACCACCCAAATTAACCTAAAATCATCATTATTAAATTTTATTTAATGATTCATCCACATGGTATATAACATAATAATTATAAAATAATTAAAATACTATAAAATCATTAATAAAATGTAATATCATTTCTGGATGTCTATCTATGTTCTACATGAACATTCATTCATGTGTACAAGTGAACCGTTCATGAAAACAAAAAAAACAACACTCCTGAACAAAGGATTTAAACTCTATAACTCATCCAACGGCCCATGAAATAACTTAATGAAACCATAATTAATAATATTCATGTATAAAAGGTTATATTATTTCTAATTAATGAATATAATTTCATTATATAGGAAAATAAAGTGAAGAAAGTGTTCGGATACAAGGTAAGGGGAAATTCTCGAACCCAACTTTCTTTGTTCAGGTTCTCCCTCTTTCACTTCATTTTCGGAATGGTTACTCCTTAAAAATCATTTATTCATAAATATATTAACTTTTCTGTGATATAAATGTTTTCCACCCGAGTTTATTTCAAACAAAATGTTTTCCAAAAGAACTCTTCTTTAAAAAACACACCTTTTACTTCTCACTCTAGGTTGATGGTTCTTCTATCATGTATGTCATTCCTTCTTTTTATTGGGAACCCAAAGTTTATGAATGTGTTCTTATGAGATGAAAACCATTCCTTTAAATGAGTTATTTATGTTCATTATTAATATATGTTATATGTGGCATGCATTATAATGAAAATATTCTGATGTTACGGGTACGCCAAGAATTATATAGCGCAATATGAATGTTTGAATGTGACGGGTGCGTCCGGAATTATACAGCACTCCAATTCATTGGGTAAATTTATTTAATCTAATGAGTTAAATTGAAATGATTTATGGACATGATGCTCTATTTTTTCACAAATATATGTGGTAGTTAAGCACCAAGACATGATATTTCATTTCTTTCATTACCACATTCGAGGTCTTATCTTAATGTTTCCTCTCATTATTATGATCTTATGCCCATGTTATGATGATAATGACTATGTTAATCCCATGTTATGTTATTTAATGTTATTATCTATACTCTTATTGGTATTTTATCTCACCCATTTTTGATGTATATCCTCAGGTGACTACATGTACTAAGGAGAGGTCAAGAGCCAATAAGAAACTAGAGAATAAGGAATTAAATAAACGTTTTGTGTTTTAAATGTTATATATGGTCCTAGTTTTCCCAATACACTAAACCTCTAGATCCTCTATGTATAATTTTTTTATGTTTTTTTAAATAAAATTATGTAAAATTAATGTAAGAAAATTAGGGTTACTATAAGATCACTCTATGAAGCGAGTGAACCCATTAGAAGTTCACATCTACCAATGGAGTTATAATGAGGTGATGGATGTCCAAAGTCTCAGTTGTGTAAAGGGGTTATCATTTTTCTATACAAAAAATGATGGTTATTTTTTGTTAACTAAGATTTAGGGTGAGAAGTTTTAAATTATTCATCTGATGATACTAATTATATAAGTGTGTGGGAACTCAATGCTAAGTAAACATTTAAAGTAGAAATTGATGAAATGATTAAATAGTAATGATCAAGTGGAGTATTTATTGTGGTGATCTAAGAACTTCTTTAGGTTTCTTATACAAAGTAACATTTTTTATAATCACTTATATCTTATGATGAATATAAATAAGGTTACAATATTTCTTCAATACACCAAGGACTCGTTGACTGAAGCACGTTATCTCTTATGTCCTTTATTGTTTCTTGTATTTTAGTTATTCGTTGTTATGTTTCCTTGAATGTGTGTGAGGTTCCAAATTTAATCATATGTGTGAATTTCACTTGGTGCAATGGGTAAGGTTCTATGAATTCCTATGTTCGATACACCTAGTCAAGGGAGGGAGTATCTTAAGTTCAATTTTTATGTGGTTCTCACTACATTGAAATTCTGGTGTTCATACTCCAAGTGGAGTAAGGATTAAAGTTCCATTAGTCATACAGCATGACCCTCCCAAAAATTTCTTATTCTTTAATGTAATTTTAACTAATTTTTATCATGAATTAATCATTTTAATTAAATATATATTTTTTTATTGTTAATTAATAATTATTTTAATTATAATATTATTTTTTTAATTATTATTTTTTTGATAATTTATTTTTTATTTTCTATTTTTAATTTCAATTATAATTTCGATTATTTTTTATTTTTTATTATATAATTTTTATAATTTTTCATTTTCGTTTCAATTAATTTTAATTTATTATTATTTTTATTGTACTTATTGGTTATTTTCTATTTTATTTTTTATGCTAATAATTTTTTCTATGTTATTATACATTTTATTGTTTTTTATTTTTAGTTATTATTTTTAGTTGTGGTTTTAACTATATGTGTATTTGTGAGTGTTAATGTGATTATTCATTATTTATAGTTTTAGTGGTAGTTTAGGTGTAATTTTTTATATGTTATTGAGATTTTATTTCATTTCATATTTCCATTTATTATTTTTCATTTTGATTGTAATTGTAAGTGTGTTAGTGTGAGTCTAGATGTGATTATTTTTTATTTATAGTAAGTGTTTTATTTTTAGTTGTATTTATTGATGTGCTTCTGAATATGATTGTAATTTTTAATTATAATTTGATGAATTATATTTATAATTATAATTTTATTATACAATTATTATTTATTTATTTTATTTTTATGTAAAATTGTAATTATAATAATTATAATTGTAATTGTTATCTATAACAATTTCTTTTTTTCAAATAAAATTATTTTTTATTGCAATTGCAATTATAATTTTTTTATTTTGAATTTAATTATAAGTTCTATTTTTAATCTTTTTTGTAATTTTAGTCATAATTGTAATGGTAATTATTTTTTATTTTTTATTTTTATTTTTATTTTTATTTGTAATTATAATTGAAATTATTTCTCTTTCGTAATTATAATTGTAATTTGAATTAATTGTTATTTTTTGACATAATATTAAATCTAATTGAAATTATTTATTGTTAATAATTATTATTATTATTATTATTATTATGTGTTATTTCAATTATGATTGTAATTAAAAATTATAATTACTAATGACAATTGTAATTGTAATTATTTTTTATTTGTTACTTTAACTTTTTGAAATTGTTTATTGTAATTGTAATGATAATATAAATTATATTTTATGGTTATTATAATTATATTTTAAAATTTTAGTTATTAATTTTATTTTTAAAAATTTTACCCTCTAATTGTAATTATAATTTTTAATTATTTTTCATTATAATTATTTTTTATTTGTAACTAAAATTTTTGTTTTTATTATTATTATTTATAATTACTGATATTACTTATATTCTAATTTCAATTGTATTTTAAATAATTCATTTTTTTACTACAATTTTAATTTTAATTTTTAATTGATGTTTCTAAGTATAATAGTAATCATTTATTATTTTTTATTTTTATTTTTTATTTTTTATTTTTTATTATTGTTATAATTATCTATTATTATAATTATAATAAAAATAATTTATTTTTTTGTTTATTGTAATTTCTCATTAGTTATAAATTTTGATGGAAATTTTACTTGTAATTATAGGGTTTCATAAGAAAGACAAATTCATGGGGGATAGTGGGCCCAAATATATAATATTATAATTATGGGTGGTTTGGATTGTCAGAGAAAATATCAGTGCAGGTACTTGGATCAGTTTGTTAGTGGGGGAATTAACCTCCAAGGAGGCTAGATGGATGCCACATCCTACATGGGTTGGAGGGGGAAATGAAGTACTCCATTTAAGAGGGTGTGTAAACCTCTCCCATCATAAGTCATTTTTCAAGGATGGGGTTCCCTAAGAATAAAAAATTCATAAGGGACGGTGGGCCCAAAACATACAATATATATATGGTGAGTGGTCTGGGGGTTTAATTTTTTTAATTTATTGACAATTTTTAGGTTTATGGTTCTGATATATTGTTTTTTATTTGTTTTTGTTATTTTATTTTCTATATATTTAATGTTTTTGACTTTTTTTTCTTTATTCATATTTATTTTGGTTTTTTTATTATTTTATTTATTTACACTTGTCTTTTTTTAGTGTTCCAATTTGTGTTTTTGTGTGTGTTTCAATTCACCTTTTATTTTATGTTCCATTTTTATGTATATATGCATTTTATGTATCTATATATATATCTACGTATATATTTATATATGAGTTTTTTAAAACTTATATATTCATATTTTTTGTTATTGTGATTTTTTTTTATTTTTTTTTTATGTATTTCTATTTCTATTCTTAATTTAATAAATTTCTCAATTTTAGTTTCAATTTTATCATGATATTGGGTTTCTGTTTAGGTTTTTGTTTTTGTATTTGTGTTCCTCTTTAGGATTATGTTTCAGTTTTTTTTTCTATTTTTTATTTATATTTATAATTTTATGTTTCGTTTTATTTTATCTTTTCCTCATTTTAGTATGTTTTATTTATATTTTTTTAATGTACTTACATTTTTATTTTTATTTATAACCAAGTTCTATTTTAGTTTAAATTTCATTCTATGCTTGTATTTTTTCATTTTGAAATATGTATATGTTTTTATCTCTCTATTTTTTTGTATCTTTATCAAAATATTTTTGTAATTTTTATGTGCATGTGTATGTGGGTTTTATGCTTTCAGAATCTGATAATCCATTGAACCAGAAAGTGTAGTTATTCAAGGTAATATTAGTCATATCATTTAAGAATGATGTTATAATATGTTTTTTACATTTGATAAGAACCATGACATCATAATATAATATGCACAATATTGGAAATAATTTCAAGAAGAGGGAAAAAGTATCATCATATGGGGAAAATACAACCTTGAAAGTTAGGGGGGAAATGAGATATTAGTTTTGGGAATATTGGGTTGTTTAAAAGGGGGAGAGGGTAGAGAATGTGAGTTAGGGGGACATTATTTGGTTAGTTTAACGTCTTTTATCTTGGTAGGGAGTGCATTGGGGCCTCATGAGTACACAATGATACTTTTTTATTCGTATTACAATCTATAATTGTATTATTTTCATTCTATAATACAATAATATCAATTCTCAACTGAGAGTTGAGGTCTTAGGGGTTTAACATTTGGTCTAGCCTTCAATATAACTTTGTGAGGGAGGAATGCACTAATAGATCATTCTATGGGATAGAAGAATTAAATGATATGGAAACCAACACTGGACAATGTAAGAAAGGAACCTATTCCCTTTATTGGGATTCGACCATCACATCCCCTTACTTCGAATTGGGGGATTTTGATTGGGATTACTATACTTATTTTCCATGTATTAAGATCAATTATTGATATTGTCTTTATAAAGAGGGACAACTCGATTTTGAGATCTCCCCACTCATATTTTCTAAAGAATAAAATCTCTTCAAGCATTTTATGGTGGAACGATTTGGTCTTCATTAGCCTTCATCACTAATATTTTATCAACAAGTGAATTTATATTAGGGTCTAGATCACTAATAAGTAATAGGCCACTTATATTCTTAGAAAATGTTTATTTAATTAGCTGATGTGGGAGATTTTACTCTGGAATGGTCTCTTGTTTCTTGAGTCTTCAATTCAATGTGTTATTTTATATTTAAATGGTTATATGATTTATCATTGAATAAGTATCCTCCAGTGACCATCGTATGTGTTTGGTTTCATAAAATCCCCTTTCCATTTCAGAATCTATAAATTTTTATGTTTTTTGGTAATTCATTATGGCACCTTGATAATTTTTAATCCCATACTCTATCTCAACTAAAACAGATGATTTCTTGGATTTGTATCAAATTTTATATCTTTAATATATTACCTTATCTCATATGGATTATAATCTTAGCATAGCATTGACACATACAAATCATGAACTATAAACTCAATATTGGCTACTTTATAATATGATTTTTCTAAGTGAATGTTTTAGACAGATTCCATAGTTGAACTACTAGTGGATATTTTTATGGATATCATCTATAATTGGATACTCTACCTAAAGATCTTGTGTAATTATTTTCATAATAATATTCAGAACTCATAAACACCTTTATAATGAAATTCTTTTCCATTGATAAAATTCTTCATAACTAACCCCAAATCACTTCTAAGGTTGATGGTAATTATCTCTAAAGTGGTATAAAATCATGGAAGTGTTTTTTTATTACACGTGAATTGGAGGTGTATATTAAGGGTGATATATGAGTTGATGGAATGAATATTTCCTTCACAAATTGTTATACTCTATATAGTGTGACATATTCAAAAAGTTCGTACTTCTTAGTAATGGATATTTCTGCAATGAACGAAGGTTATACTAATTCTCAAACTATAGCGAGGATCAAACATGGTACTTACCATGTGCATCAATCTATAATGATTCTATTTGGTCATAATAATTCCCTTTCTATCTTCATGAATTTAATGAGTATAGTCTTTAGAGAATACCTTGATCAGTTTCTAGTTGTCTTTATAGATGTTATTCTTATATATTAAAAGATTATGGAAGAGAAAGAAGATCACTCAAGTATTGTGATGAAAACTCTAAGGAAGGATAATATTTATGAAAAATTTACCATGTGTGATTTTTGGATTCATAAATTTTCATTCTTGGGTTATATAATCTCATATGAGGGTATATCAGTAGACCCTTCAAAGATAAAAGTAACTCGACATTGGCCTAGACCAACCACTATGATTGAGATCGAATGTATTATTAGTATGGGTGGATATTATAAGAACATTATGGATAAATTTTTTATGGATATTTAATCTACTCACCAAGTGAATTTGAAAGGAATGCAGGTTCCTTTAGATATATGAATGGGGGGAATGTTTTAAGGAACTGAAGAGAAGGCTAGTTAGCTCACCTATTCTTATACTTCCCTATATTATAGAAGGGTTTTTAATCAATAATGATTCATCAAATAAGGGTTTGGGAATCATCCTCTTGTATAACGGTATGGTGATAACTTATTCCTCATGAAAATTGTAGGTCCATGAGAAAAATTACCCAACTCATGATTTAGAGTCAGCTATAATAATTTATTCATTAAATATAAGGAGGCATTGTCTTAATGAGAAAGGTGTCACATATATACTGATCACAAAAATTTTAAAGTATATTTTCACTCAAAAAGATATGATCATGCGCCAAAGAAGATGGTTGGAGCTGATTAATGATTATGATTTCTCAACACATTATCACCCTGAGAAATTGAACAAGGTAGTAGATACTCTGAGTCAAAAGTATCATGTTAGCTTATATGTGATAAGGTTATCAAAAGATACAATATTTTTTGATTTGAAAAGGAAGGATATTTAAATCATGATGGAAGGTGAGAAATATTATCTTTATTAAATTAGTGTTCAACCATCCAACTAAGTTAAAATTAAAGAGACAGTGTGTAGAGATAGAAAATAAGGTGGTAAATTTTCTTGAGTTCAATATTGATTGTGATGTAATAATAAGGTTTAGAAACCCTGTATGATTCCCTTTATTATCGTATTTAAATAAGGAGTTGTTGGATTAAGATCATAGTTATTTATTCTCTATTCATCATGGAAGCACAAAAATTTATAGAAATTTGAAAGAGTGTTTTTGATTTTATAGAATGAAGAGAGATATTGTATAGTATGTTTCTTAGTGCTTGGTATTTTCGTAATTTAAGGATAGGATACATAATTATAAGTAAATGTTACAACCATTACCAATTCCAAAATGGAAATGGTAAAACATCATTATAGATTTTATAATCAGACTCCCCAAAACATCTAAATGGTATAATTCTATATGGGTTATATTCAATCACCTTATGAAGTAATAACAATTTATTTACATTATAGAAGATTTATATCTTCATCAGTATACTCAATTATAAATTAATAATTTTGAAATATTTCATGGTGTACCACTATTAATAATATTTGATCGGGATCCATGTTTTACCTCAATGTTTTTAGAGAAGTCTTTTGGAGGATCTAGATGCAGATTTAAGTTTCATATTTTCTTATTATCCTCATATATATGTTCAGTATGATTGGACCACTAAAAATATATAATACATTTTGAGATATTTCTCTATGTGTTTCAAATATTGTTGGGATCAACACCTTTCTTTTGTGTAATTTTCTTACCACAACTTTCACACCAACATACAGATGGTTCCTTGTGAAGAACTCTATGATAAGATCCATCTGTATGCCGGTGTGAAAGCTATTGTTATAAGAAAATTCCACAACAGAAGGTTGTTGATCCCAACAATGTTTTAAACACATAGGGAAATACCTCAAAATTTATTATATATTTTTAATTTTCCAATAATACTAAACATATATATGAGTATGATAAGAAAATATGAAACTTAAATTTATATCTAGATCCCCCAAAATACTTCTCTAATAAATTCGAGGTAAAACATGGATCCCGATAAAATATTATAAATATTGGTACACCATGCAGTATTTAAACATTATTAATTTATAATTGATTATGATGATGAAGATATAAATCTTCTATAATGTAGCTAAATTGTGATTACTTTAAATGGTGATTGACTATAACCCATATAGCATTATACCCTTTAGATGTTTTGGGGCGTCTGATGATAAATTCCATAGTGATGTTTTCCTATTTCCATTTTGGAATTGGTAATTATTGTAACATTTAATTATAATTATGTATCCTAGCCTTAAATTACTAATATACCAAGCATTAATAAACATATTGTACAATATCTCTCTTCATTACATACCACCAAAAACACTCTTTCAAATTTATATAAATCTTCGTACTTCCATTATGAATAGAGAATAAATAACTATGATCTTCATCCAACAACTCATTTAAATTCGATACTAAAGTGAATCATACAGGGTTACTAAACCTTATTATTACATCACAATCAATATTTAACTCAGGAAAATTTACCACCTTCTTTTCTATCGCTAGATATTTTATCTTTAATTTTAACTTAGATGGGTGGATGAATACTCATTTAATAAAGATAATATTTCTCACCTTCCATCAGGATTTGAATATAATTCCTTTTCAAATACAAAAATATTGTATCTTTTTTATCCTTATCATGTATAAGCTAGCATGATCCTTTTGACTCAGATAATCTATTATGTTGTTCTCTTTCTCAAGGTGACAATGTGTTGAAAAATCATAATCATTAATCAACTCCAACAATCTTCTTTGGTGGATGATCATATATTTTTGAGTGAAAATATACTTTACAATTTTGTGATTAGTATATATGTGACACCTTTCTCATTAAGATAATGCATCCATATATTTAACGTAAAAATTACTATAGCTGACTCTAAATCATGAGTTGGGTAATTTTTCTCATAGACCTATAATTTTCATGAGGAATAAGTTATCGCCATAAAGTTATACAAGAGGATTCTTCTGAAACCCTTATTTGATGCATCGTTATTGATTAAAAACCCTTCTCCAATACAGGAAATTATAAGAATAGGTGAGCTGACTAGCTTTCTCTTCAGTTCCTTAAAACATTCCTCACATTAATATATCTAAAGTAACCTTCATCCCTTTCAAATTCACTTGGTGAGTAGATTAATTAGCCATAAAAAATTATCTTTAAAGTTCTTATAATATCCATCCACACTAATAATACATTTTATCTCAATCATAGTGGTTGGTTTGGACCAATGTACAGTAACTTCTATCATTGAAGGGTCATATACCCTCATATGAGATTATATGACCCAAGAATGAAAATTTATGGATCCAAAAATCACACATGGTAAATTTTTCATAAATATTATCCTTCCTTATAGTCTTCATCACAATCCTTGAGTGATATTCTTTCTCTTCCTTTCACTTTGAATATATAAGTATTACTTCTATAAAGACAACCAGAAACTAATCAAGGTATTCTCTAAATACTCTACTCATTAAATCTATAATAGATATCTATTAACATGATTTCATAAGGATATTATGATACATATAGAAAAAAACTAATCACATTCCCATAGTGTTTTATATAATTTTGATAGTACAGATAGAGGCTTAAAACTCCAATTTCCTCCTTAACATTATTTAAAATTGGATGGATTTGTACAATAGAAATTCTGCATAGTTCTGTGGTCACCCCTTTATGGGAAATTTTATACCCCAAATAATCAACAACTCATATTCCAAAGATACATTTAATCATATTGATATGTAAATAATTTTCTTACAAGATGGTTAAAACCTGGTTTAGTTCACTAAATGTTCCTCCCAAACTCTTGTATTGACCATAATATCATAAAAAACTATTACATTATTCCTAGAAAAGGAATAAAGATAGTATTCATGGTATCTTGGAAAGTAACTAGGTAATTTATAAGTCCAAAATACATTAACTAATATTCATAATGACCATCATGTGTATGGAAACTTATTTTACCAATATCTTCTTCCCTGACCCAAACCTAATGGAAACCAGAAATAAGATCTAATTTAGTGAAAAACCTAGACCTATGAAACTCTTCTAGAAAATAATCTATTATAGAAATTAGAAACTAATATTGAATATTCATCTTATAAAAATAATTGTAGTCCACACACATTCTCCCCCACCATCTTTATTTTTAACTATAACTATTGGACTAGAATATGGGCAATTGCTACATATAAAAACACATTACTCTAATAAGATATTTTTCAATCAATCCAAATAACATTTTAATCAATGGGATACTCAATAAGGGTTTACCTTAACCAAAATTTCAACATACCTTAATCTAATTTCCTAATAAATAACACAACACGGTAGTTGTCCATTTGGATCATTATACATTTGGCTACACTTCCCTAATAGCCACTATAATATTTTATCAAACTCTCAGTCCAAATATACTCCTCTCTCTATATATTCCACTCTTGATTCTATTTTTATACCATGATACAATAGTTTCTTACCATGTAAATAATACTAAAAATATAATGGTATACCTTATTTATAATTTAATCCCTATAAGGAAATGTTCCATCGCTGGTAATGATAACTCATATTTTATTTTTTATAGTGTGAATTCATATAATTTCGGGTATCCATCCCCTCCATAACCATAATAAGTTCCAGCCCAGTAGTTTCATATAGTAATATGTACACTTTAAATTCTGTTTCACTCAATTGTGATAAAATTTCCTTACATTTTCCACAAGACATAACTAAATTTCCATATCCTAATAAAACTCTGAAAGAGTTAGACTGTGTTGTCAAAGTCTTGTAAGATTTTAATAGAGACTTTGATAGAACATTGTATTAGGATCTTCTATCAAATGTTAATAGTATTAAAACTCATGCAACGAACCACTCCATTAGTGTTAATTTGTATCCCTACCCATTCTACCCCAATAAGGTGCTGAGAAACAATTCTTGACATTCTATCTCCTACAAACCATATTATCTATCACAATCTATATTGACAATTTATATTCCTACTACTCCTTTATCACAAGTCTCCATGCATTCCATGACTATCAAATTATCCCCCTTCATAGGAAACCTCTTCACCCACCCAAACATCGAACCAAAATAAATGCATATCCCCTATAGAAACCTAACCTTTTCATTCATAGATATTACATCTAAGTAGATAAATATTATTTACATAAAATAACAACCCATGATAGAATCATATAGTTCTAGTAAATTTGGTAACATGGAAACATAAACAATTAGTTCATAATATTTCCACATCATATCCCACTTAGATCCTCATAACTATCATACTTCTTTGACATATCATACATAAAACGTTTCTTCATAACCTAAGAAAGAAAACATAAAGAAAGGTGAGCTATGATGCTCACTAAGGGTAAACAATTGATATATCAATTATCATATAATTATAAAATGATAAAATGGCTATGAAATCATGATATTAACATTTAAAAAACATACCTTGTATATCATATATCATAATATTGAGTCATGGACCAAATCTTGGAAATTTATAATACATTAATCAAAAAGGAATCAAATAACAAGATTCATGAGAAAAAAACATTGGAATAAGACATGGAATTGTGTCATACAAATAAGCATATAATATAATTTCCTTAGTAGTTAAGGATCATTTCCAAGAGTATCATAGTGTAATGGGTTCACTCACTAAACTATCATAGTGATTAATTTTCACCCCTAATACTCTCATAGTGAAAAATTCCATTACAGAACTAAGTTCAATACCTATTCCATCTCTATTTTACTCATTAGATATCAATATTAACCTAATGAATAAGAGACTGATATAGGAACCACCCATCATATAATTAAAATCATACATATATATGCCATAATATTATAAACCATTCATCATTTCAGAACCAAGGAAAATAAATTGGTTTATAAAAATTTCATCATAGCATGACCCATGGAAAAGGAATGAGTTTCATAAACATCATGAAATCATAAACATAAAACATATATATAAATAATAAGGATGGTATCCTTGAATAATATTCCTAATAAATCATAAGAAATATTTAATTTTTTTGTCATTTATGAATCAAAATATCATTAAACCATTCTTGAGGGAAATAACCTTTCAATTTTGAAATCAATTCTTCAAAATATAAATAATTACAAAATTTTATGGAAAAATTTTTATTTAAAAATATCCATGGGAACTTGTAAGGGAATATTCAAACCATTCATTGTTCATTACTGTAGTAAATTTAGTTTATTACTTATTAGTAAAAAACATTCCTTCCATATTTGTTTTCAGAAAAGTCACAAAGTACCTCATTTAAAATACGATAAGAAGAGTCATCTTAAACCTTTTTATAAGAAAAATTAAAAAATGTTTAAAAATGTCTTTAAAAATAATAGAAGAGTATTAAAAAAAAATTAAATCTTTTTTTGAAAACAAGGACATGGAAGAAAAAGGTTTTCAACTGAAGAGAGAAAAGAAGGCGATTTTCCATAAAAACATATTTTCTGTATCTTGAGTACATAAGGTGGGTAAAATGAAAGGAAAACATTTATTTTCAAGCAATAACTAGACTAAAAAAAATTCATGATTATATTCAGAGGTTTTTCATAATATTCCATCATCAAAACGTAATCATAAATAACCCCGATAAATATTAAGATTGTAACATAAAACCCCTTACCTCGAGTCTGACTTCCCTCAAACGATTTAAAACCTATTATATAATAAATATCACTTTAATATACATATTATTCCAAAACAATACTAATATATATCAAACCATATATGATTACCTTTTATCATTTATTTACTTACAATTATTTATTTAAAGCACTATCCTGAGTGTTAATTGCTTTGTTTTTCATGTAAGTTTTGGTCTTGTGGTTTCATTACCTATAATTTGATCAGAGTTAAATAATATACATAATTATAATCATGGTATAAATAAAATATATATCTATTATATAAATATTTATATTTATCCATAAAAGTTTGTTATAGAAAAATGAATTACACTGTTTATAGATATGGTAAGGGGCACGTATGCATGAACGTTGATTTCATTTTTCAATGGATAGAACAAAATACAATTAAATATAAATTCAACTTTAAAATATTATTTTTATATCATATATATCATATATATTTATAAAATTCATACTAACTACCATCCAGGTAAAATATAAATGAAAAATGAATCACATTGCTTTGTGGAGGTGGTCATCCACACTTACGCACAACTGACATTGTCATTTCCCAAAGGATTTGATGGTAAGAAGGTAGAAATGAAATTATCATTCCAGAAGTATAATTTTGTAATAAATATTATATTTAAATATTAAACTCATTATAATACCCATCAATAAATAATGATGATGAAAAATTAATTACATCGCTACATGGAGATGGTAAGTTGTATGTAAACATGAGAAACACTTTCACTTGCCATTCAATGTGAAATAGGGTTTATAATTGTGTTTTATTAATAATAATAACATTTAAGTATATTTAAGAAACTAAATTTATTATTTTATAAATTATATAACATATTTATTTGATTCAAAAGAAAAAATTAGAGGAAAGTGATCGGTCACAGAGATTACCTCTTTTTTGAAATGACTCTTTAGATCTCTTCTAAAGGGATCTAGGGTAGGTATTTTGGGAATAAAAAACACCTAATATGTGTATATTTATATTTAGAAGATAAATTTTTAGAGTTTTATCGATATTCAAGGCTCGATTTGCTATGAATAATATAATGGAGGGTGCCCTTTTATATTTTAGGGGAGGGGAATTTTTGAAATTTCTTAAAATATTAAATTAATATAAATTAATTTTTTTTTAAATGGCTCCAAATTGATATTATTTGAAGATAATAAGAGTGTGAGTCAATATAATCTCATTAAATAAAATTTGGAAAATTTTGGATCACATTTTTACTCTTATCTTTTTGTTTTGACCCTCATTATCCCTTTTGACAATTACAATAATATTAATGTTTTATTATATTATGGGTTAATAAGGTCACTATAAAATGAAAAACGCCCCATAAATATAATTTCATTGGTTTTTACAACCATAACCCATTTACTTTTATGAATATATATTTTTTATGAATTTTATTAAATTTAAAAATATTTTTTATTATAAAATATCATTAATGTCATTTTTAAACTATTCATTTATTTCAACTTAAAATACATATATAAAATGGGGAATTTGAATAAAATGATTTAAAAACTCCATAATATTTCATATATATCTATAATTTTTTTTGAACATTAACTCATTCAAATTATATCACTTTTAATATTTTTAATATCAGTTATTATAATTTTTATTATATGGAGAAATACCATATGAGTGTTCCATAAGAAATTAAGGTCATTATATAATTACTAAAAAATAAAAAAAAAGTATCATGAAAATGAAATCATTAATATAAAAATAGACACTTAAATTCATTCATAACTTTTTTTCTATGTTGACACATAAGAAATATTAAAAACAAAGAGAGCGACATTTTGTAATTTTATTTTGATTTAAATAAAATGTAGGTCATTTTCATGGAAAATTTTCCACTAAACTAATAAATTTCTATCCTTAGGTGATAAGGGTAAAATTAAATTCATATAATAAAAATTATGATAAAAAATTATTAACTTACCACTTCGTTTTAGCCTAGATTATCCTGATTTACCATGTACCATTGTGATAAATTTTACCATGATTATTATTCATATTGAGAAAAAATAAATGGGGGATATTTGTCAAATTTTAAACTCCTAATTATAAATATATAATAAATTTTATCTAATTAAATAAATATAAATGGAAAAAATTAATTTTAAATTATGTTTTCAAAATGTAATGAAAACAACTTTTTAGAAAAACATATTTTTAAGCATAAAACAGGATTTATTATTATCCTATAAATAATAAAAAATTACTAGATGAAATTTAAAATTTTTGATTTAGTATTTAAATTTAATTAAAATCATATAATAAAAGTTATAAATTTAATTTGTTAGGATAAAAATACATTATTCACATGAAAACAATTTTTGAGAAAAGCATCTCCTTTATTTTCAAATGATTTTTATTTTCATTTATAATTAATTTATAACTAATGAATTCATATTATATAGTTTTAAACCATAAATTTTAATAATATAGTTTATCTTATTCATAAAAACCAATATTTTGTTTAGGTGATAATATTATTTTAACAGTATATCACTATTTGTCTAAACTCCATCTTGCAAGTAATGCTAGCTATAAAAGAAATTAAATTTATTTGAAAAATATATATCTTAAAATATAAGGGTGCTACATTAAACCCCCATTAAAAATAATTTACCCCTAAAAATTACATTACTTTGATATAAACAACCAAGGATACTTTTGCCTCATCATATCCTCAAGTTCTCACGTAGCTTCCTCAAATCGGGGGTTTCGCCACAAAACATTGACTAGACGAGTAGTCTCATTTTTTAGAACATTATCTATATGATATATAATATATAACCAGTTCTTCCTCATAATAAATATCTTCTTCTAGTGTTATGACCTTTGATTCCAATATATGTAAAGTATCAGGCATGTATAAAATTAGGAGAGTTACATGGAACATGTCATAAACTTAAGAGAGATTCGGTGGGAGGGCCAATAGATAAGATATCATCCCAGTACGATCAAGAATTTCAAAAGGAAGGATATACCTGTGGATTGTATTTACATTATTTCCATATCTCATTATCCTCTTCAATGGAGATATTCATAGGAATACATTATCACCATCTTTAAACTATGTATCTTTCTGATGAATGTCAGTATAACTTTTTTATCAACTATGAGATGCTCTTATGTGATGTTGAATGGTTATAACCTTATATAAAATTTAATTATCTAAATTAGGTCCCAATATATTTCTTTCTCAACTTCATTCTAGAACATTGTATTTCTAGACTTTCTATCATAGAGTTCTTCACAAGGATCCATTTGTATGCTGGTGTGAAAGTTGTTGTTGTAAGAAAATTCCACAAAAGAAAGGTGTTGATCCCAACAACATTTGAAACACATAGAGAAATATCTCAAAATTTATTATATATTTTTAATGGTCCAATCATACTAAACATATATATGAGGATTATAAGAAAATATGAAACTTAAATCTATATCTAGATCTTCCAAAAGACTTATCTAAAAATTCGATGTAAAACATGGATCCCGATCAAATATTATTAATAGTGGAACACCATGTAATATTTCAAAATTATTAATTTATAATTGAGTATGATGATGAAGATATAAATCTTCTATAATGTATATAAATTGTGATTACTTCATAAGGTGATTGACTATAACCCATATAGCATTATACCCTCTAGATTTTTTGGGGAGTCTGATGATAAAATCCACAGTGATGTTTTCCCATTTCCATTTTGGAATTGGTAATGGTTGTAACATTTAATTATAATTTTGTATCCTAGCATTAAATTACTAAAATTCCAAGCACTAAGAAACAACTATAAAATATCTCTTTTCATTCCATACCACCAAAAACACTCTTTCAAATTTCTATAAATCTCCGTACTTCCATGATGAATAGAGAATAAATAACTTTGATCTTCATCCAACAACTCCTTATTTAAATATGATACTAAAGGGAATCATACTGGGTTACTAAACCTTATTCTTATATCACAATCAATATTGAACTCAGGAACATTTACCGCCTTCTTTTATATCTCTACATATTGTCTCTTTAATTTTAACATAGATGGATAGGTGAACACTCATTTAATAATGATAATATTTCTCACCTTACATCAGGATTTAAATATCCTTCCTTTTCAAATCCAAAAATATTGTATCTTTTGTTATCCTTATCACATATAAGCTATCATGATTCTTTTGACTCAGATCATCTACTACCTTGTTCTCTTTCTTAGGGTGATAATGTGTTGAGAAATCATAATCATTAATCAGTTCCAACAATCTTCTTTGGTGCATGATCATATCTTTTTGAGTGAAAATATACTTTACAATTTTTTGATCAGTATATATGTGACACCTTTCTCACTAAGATAATTCCTCCATATATTTAATGTAAAAATTACTATAGCTCACTCTAAATCATGTGTTGGGTAATTTTTCTCATTGACCTACAATTTTCCTGAGGAATAAGTTATCACCATACCATTATACAAGAGGATGCTTCCTAGACCCTTATTTGATGCATCGTTATTGATTAAAACTTGTTCTCCAATACAGGAGAAGTATAAGAATAGGTGAGCCGACTAACCTTCTCTTCAGTTCCTTAAAACATTATTCACATTCATATATCCAAATGAACTTGCATCCCTTACAAATTTACTTGGTGAGTAGATTAATTATCCATTAAAAAATTATCCATAATGTTCTTATAATATCCATCCATACTAATAATACATTTCATTTCAATCATAGTGGTTGGTCTAGGTCAATGTCTAGTAACTTCTATCTTTGATGGGTCTACTGATATACCCTCATATGAGATTATATGAACCAAGAATGAAAATTTATAGATCCAAAAATCACACATGGTAAATTTTTCATAAAAATTACCCTTCCTTAGAGTCTTTATCACAATCCTTGAGTGATCTTATTTATATTCCTTGCTCTTTGAACATATAAGAATTAAATCTTTAAAGATAACTAGAAATTGATCAAGGTATTCTCTAAAGACTCTACTCATTAAATCCATGAAGATAACAGGGGAATTATTAAGACCAAATGGCATCATTATAAATTCATAGTGTTCACACCTTGTATATAATGTTGTCTTTTGTGAGCATGGAAATGAGATTTTTCATTCCATCTCCCATAAAATTTGGTTTCTTAGTAGGAAAATCATTTCATTGTCCATATAATTCAGCATTAACATTATTCCTTAAGGTTTCACCCATTAAAAAAAACCAAAATCATAGTGTGAACAATAATAATAATAGTGGGAAACCCCATAATATTGAAAAATCACTTATATAATTTATAAATAGTGACACCTTATTCTATGAAATATTAGGTTTAACCAATGTCAAACATTTTCATTTCCAAAACATTAGTATTTTTCTTATAAATAGACTTATCCCTAGAGTTCTCACTAAATTTTTCGCATCCTAGTTTCCAAGGTTTAAAAAAACCTTTCTCTGATAAATATTATTTACATAACATAATGATCCACACCAAAATCACATAGGTGTATTATATTTGGAAACATGGAAACATAAAAAAAATGGTTAATAATAGTTCTACACCATCTCCCACAAAGATCTTCATAACTATTATCCTTATTAGACATATCATACCTAAAACATTTCTTCAAAACTTGGGAAATAAAACATAATAAAGGATGGGATCTGATGCTTAGTAAGGGTAAAAAATCATGATATCAATGATCATATAGACACAACATGAGAAAAAGTTTATGAGAACATGAACTATACATTTGAAAACTGTACCATGCTTATCATATATTTTAATCTTGAGTGATGGTATAGATCTTGGCAGTTTATAATACATGAATCATAATGAAATCAAAGAACACAAGTCATGAGATTATAACATTATAATAATACATGTAGTTGTTGAATATAAAATCATAGAGGATTGTTTCCTTATTATTCAAGTCTCATTTAATATACTATCAAAGTATAATGAGTTTACTCACCAAACCATAATAATAGTCAAGGTTCCCTCCCAAGACTATCATAGTGGAAAAATTACTTTACTAAACTAGGTTCTCTCCCCATTACAGTCCATTTTATCTCATGAGATATCATTATTTACTCAATTAATTAAAGTTAGATATAGGTACTGCCCTTCACATAATAAAAATAGTACATATGCGTGTTATAATATCAAAAACAATTCAACACATCAGAACTTGTGAAAATAAATGGGTTTCATAAAAATTTCATCATAGAATAAACCATGGAAGAGGAATGGGTTTCATAAACACTATTCCATCATAAACATAAACCATCCATTGAAAGAATAAGGATAATATAATTTGATAATATTCTAATTAAATCATAAGTAACATTGAAGTTTTTTTTTTATGAATAAAAATATAATTATAACATTCTTGAGAAAGATAACCTCCCCATTATGTAATCACTTATTTAAAATATAAATTTTTTTAAAATATTATGGGAAAAATTTATTTGAAAATATATATGGTAAATTGTAATATATTATTAAAAAAATTTAGTTCCATGCTGGTGATAAATTAAATTCACTCCATATAGGTTAAAAAACATTCCTTCTATATTTTTGTCATAAAAGTCACAAAGTACCTCATTTGTAAAATAAATAGAGTATTAATTTCAAAAAAAATTCTAAAAAGTAAAAAAAAGGGTAGTAATGACTTTAAAAATCATTTAATAATATTAAAAACCTTATTTAAAACATTTTTAGAAAAAAAATATATTTAAGAAAATGGTTTCTCAACAATATAGATAAATGAAGTCGATTTTCCTTAAAAATATATTTTGGGTCACTTGAGTACATAAGGTGAGAAAATGAAATGGAAAATTTTATTTTCAATAAATAAGAATAGGAGAAGAAAATTCATGAGTATATTCAAAGTTTTATCATAATATTTCATCTTTATAACTTCATCATAAATAATCCTGATAAACAATGAGATTGTAAAATAAAACTTTTTACCTCAGGTACAACTTCCTTTGTACATTTTCAAACAACTTGTATAATTAATATAGGTTTATTATAAATATTATTCAAAAACCATAAACATATATATCAAAAACAATTCTTCTTTTATCCTTTTATCACCCATTTATTAAAAATTCCTTATTAAAATCACTATTTTGGGAGATAATTCCTTTGTTTTTCTTGTAAGTTTTTGTTTAGTAGTTTTAGTCCTTATACTTTTATCATATTTACACCATCTAACAATTGTTAATAATTTTATATATATCATATATATTCTTTTTTATAGTCATAAATTAAATATAGGGTCAAAAAAATTAAATACACCATTCATGCAGACGGTAAGTTGTACATAAGCATAAACACTATTTTAATTTTTCAATTGATGGAATGAAAGAAAGGTAAATATTAATTAACCTTTAAAATATAATTAATATTTCATATATATAATATATATTTATAAAATTCATCATCATTTCCATCTAAATAAAATATAAATGATAAACAAATCACATCGCTTCATGGAGGTGTTAGTCCAAACTTACGTACAAGCAACGTTATCATTTTCAAAAGGATTGTAGGGTAAGAAGTTAGAAATGACATAATAATTAAAGAATTATAAATTTTTCTAAAGTATCATATAAAAGTATTAAACCCATCCAAAAAATAAGGTGATGAAAAAGTAATTTTATTGATACATGGAGACGATAAATCGTACGTACGCACGAGTGATGCTTTCCCATACCATTTAATGGGAAAGTTTGTGTATAATGGTGCTTTAAAAATCATAATAAAATTTGATTATATTTATTATAATTAATTTATTATTTTATGAATAATATAATACATTTAGGGGAGTTAAAATAAAAATTGGAAATACAGTGATATGTTAAGGTAATTATCTCTTCTTTGAGACTAAACTTTTCAATCACCTATAAAGTGATATGTGGTTGGTTTTGGAAATAAAAAAACCCCTAGGATGTGTATATTTAATTTTATAAGAGAAATTTCATGATTTTGGTTGATATATATGGATAAATTTGGTGTGAAGAAGAGAAATCAGGGTGCCCTTTTATAATTGAGGTGAAGAGCACTCTTGGAATTTATTAAAATATGAAATTAATATATATTAATTTTGATTTGAAAATGGATCAAAAATATATAATATTAGAATAAAATATGAATATGATTATAAATAATATCATCTAATATAATTGGAAAGATTTGATCACATTTTACCCTAATCTTTTAGTTTTAATCCCCCATAAACCCTTTTGGAAATTACTATAATATTAAGGTTTCATACCCTTTAAGGCTTAATAATGTTACTATAAAATGAATAAAAAAGACCCATAAATATATAATGGTTGATTTTTAAAACCATATCCCATTAATATTTAGAAATATAATATTTTTATGAATTTTATATCATTTAATAAAATATTATTTATTATAAAATTTAATTAATGCCATTTTTAACCCTATTCATATAATTTAACTTTAAATACATTAAGATATAGTGGTAATTTAAATATAATGATTTAAAACCTCCCTAATATGTAATATATATTTATAAATTTCATGGGACACATTAAATCTTTCAAATTATATCACTTTTAATATTTTTAAAATCATTTATTTTAATTTTTTATTAAATGGAGAAATAATGCATCAATGATTCATTTGAAGTTAATGTTATTATATGGTTATTAAAAATTAATAATAAATTTATATCATAAAAAAATTCATTAATATTAAAATAGACACTTATATTCCTCTATAAATTTATTTTCTACCTATTTGGATCCATAATATATATTAAAAATAATGAGAGTGACATTTTTTAACATTTATTGATTTATATATTTTATTGGTCATTTTCATGGAAAAGTTTCTATCGAACTAATAAATTTGTAGCCTAAGGTGATATGGGTCGAATTAAATTCATAAAATAAAAATTAGTATGAAAAATTGTGGCCTTACCACTTAATATTAACCTATATTAACATGATTTACCCTTTCCTAAGGTGATATATTTTACCACAGTTGCAGTTCATATTGAACAAAAATAAAAGGGGCATATTCAAAAAATTGTAACCTACTGATTATAAATATTCCATTAATTTTATTAATAAAAATTTAATTTGTTTGAATAAAAAATATTAGATAGATGTTAAAACATTTGATTGAATATAAGAATTTTATTAAAATCATTCACCAATAGTGATCAATTTAAATTAATAGAATAAAAATAAATTGCGCACATAATAATAGTTTTTCAGAAAAACATATCCATCATTTTTAAATGTGTTTTATTTTCATTTATAATTAGTTGATAAATAATGAATTCATTTTATAAATTTTTATACCATAAACTTTTATTCTTTACCTATTCATGTTCATACCTACCAATCCAAATGATTTGTGATAATAATATTTTAATAGTATATTACAGTTCGTCTAAACTCATTATTTCATATAACACAAGATATAAAAGAATTAAATTTATTAGAAAAAATATATTTCCCAAAATCATAGGGTTTTTAGCCCCTTATCTCTATGTTTATCATACTCTTACCAGTAGAGGTTTTGACCTCTCTTCCACCTTAGAGAAGTTTCCATTTTCACAACATTCTTATTCATGTAATTTTTTCTTGAATAACTAGAGATGGTTGTAGTTTAATAGTTCCTATACTTGTTTAATGATTACACCATGAACTTTATCTGGACCTCCCCAATTCCTATTCTTGGATCACTCCCTTCATAATCAATTACCACTCAACATTCCAAGAAAAAGATATAATCCTGGATTTGTTTTGGGGCTCATGGGATTCAATTGTACTCTTAATATTTGGCCACAATATTCCTAATAAAAAATAGATATACCAAGATTCTTATTGACCTGGTATGTGTAAGTAATCTCTCTCAAAATCATTGATGTAGACTGCCACTAAACTAGTCAATTTGATAACATTTAGTAATTTCAATAGATCTCTTCCTAGTGTAATCACAAAATGGTCATAGAGATACACCTTAAAATCTCCCCAAAAAAAGTTTGGGAATAGTTAGAACAATGATAACATCTAGTGTTAAAAAATACCTTCCATGGATAGATATATAATAAGAATTCACAAATTATTTCAGGCCTTTTGGATCATGAAGTACATCTCAACTCGTGCAATCCAGACTATAGGATATTCACAAAAGAAAGTCAAAAGTTATACTCTCATATCCAAAGAACATAAATCAAACCTTAGTTCATCCTCCCCTATACACATATCATATTATATTATATATTTCAAACTGGTATCCTAACTACCTAAGTTTAACATAACTTTACTAGATCTATTATTATATCTCACCTCCTTAGGTTGTACATGATTAAACTCGATTTTCATGACATTAATCTTCTCTTTCTCAAGCGGGATAGTTTTCTACCCTAATAACACATAATATTTTTTCCTCGTTCATTCTGGATTGATCATCCATATTGAGAACTTACTGAAAACCTTTTATTATTCATGAATTTTACTTACAAGGACTTTTATAATTGATTAAGTCTTCTATGTCTACTATTTTTATGATTCTTGGACATATGTAATTCATTCCAAAATCTATTTTCAATATAAATTTCTAAGTGTTTCAACTACATAAAATTATAAAATAAATTCCAATTCGGACTCTACTAATGTGACTCATGTTTCCATACTAGTTAGAATTCACCAAAAACAATTCTTTTTATTTTTTTCAATTTCTCTCAATAAAATCACTAAATTGATAGGAGCTTAGGTAAGAAAATAGAATAATTTTTTTCTATTGAATGTAACAATAAATTATTATTATATTAATTTCATAGTAAAGGAAGGTATCATATACATTGAATCTTCTATAAGAAAAAATATATTTGGGGGATTAACAATAAGATTATTCTCGTTATTACAACAGGGGATGGGTCCAAAACCTCCACCAGTCATGTTATCCTTGACATTCCATTGAGAAACCCTTTTTCTGATAGAAACCAACTTATATCCACAATATCATATCCAATTATCAAATTAAACCTCATTACATGATACGTGTCTTTTAATTCTAGAATATGTCTTATGTGGGTGGTAACTCAAGATCCTATCCCTGATTGTTCAGTCCAAAAGAGATAGAAATGTCCCAAACAAGTTAAAATGCATGAAATTACTCAAAATTCACAAACGAAACTCTAAAAACATTATGCATGTAATTTAATGATCTCAATCTCTAAATTATCAATAATTATATTTATTTCTCCATTTTTTTGGACTTAATTTTTCAAGATACCAATTTATATGATATTTATTCACTTTTTATTTGAACATATCATATTTTATCCAAATAAATGTCGCATGCCTCAAAAATGTGTTGGATTTCTAAAAACAAAAAACTTTATAATATGAAGAATAATTAGGAATCATAATTTTTTCAAGAAAAATAATGTCTTACTTGGGTTCATTATTTTATATATCATTTCCTCTTATCTAGATAATACTTTTATAACATTCATTGATATTGAATATAGTAAAAACACTTATAAAATTATAAGGTGGATTAATTTATTATGCATTTTCTCAACTCGTTCAGGTACATTGAATGAACCTTTAACACATGGTTACACATTACCCTACCTTTATGATACATATATCACATTTTTAATTAGAATCCATACCTTGGAACCTAGTTAAAAAATATATTTCTCCCTTTTTATATTGGATCTTATTTTTTATATGTGTCATTTGATATCTCTATATGACGATAAAAAAATTCTTGAAAATTGTTTAATTTATTCATCTTCTCTATAACCAAATTTATCTAAAAATAAATATTTAAAGAGTATAATACTATAGTATTGGTTATATTAAACAAAATTAAATGGAAAATTTCAAATTCATAAATCTTTTATAGTAGCTTCATTTTATTTGCATCCAAATTTATCTAAAAATAAAGCGGAAAAGATCATAATTCTATTGATGTGATTGGATTTATGTTATATTCCACTAAAAAAGAGTAATATTAGGTGATTGATATTGGGGATCTGTTATATGAAAATTTTAATTGTGTAAAATATAAATCCCAATATATCAAATTTTATTCACCAAAATTATTATAATGATGTCTAGTTTGTGATTGATAATTTATGCATACCCTTCGACCTAAAAAGTGTTGATAATAAGTTCTGTTTAGATTTTTCTTCATAATATACTCTATAAGTGGAAAAAATTGGTTTCTATCTTAAATAATATTTCAAGTAATACTTTGTAGGTGAAAAAACTATATAAACAATTCTTCAACCACATTCAATGTATCTTCACTCTTATAGAATGGTATTAAACAAGTTATCACAGAAAATTGATCAGTATCCCTTATTGAATCATTATATAATCATGTCATCTATAAATATATTATTAAATCCATGTTAACATACACCCAAGGATACTCTAGAACTAGTAATTGAGTTTTATATATGTCAAAGTGAATAGAAATTCCACCATGAGTTTCTTGTATGATAAAGTCCTTGTAATTTCAATTTAATACACATACAATTTATTTTTATTGAATAGAAACACATAATCTATATAATAATCACCCATAACACCATTTTTTATATTGGATCATAATAATATTTATCAACATTTCATGTTTATAATATTTTTTACAAATTAGTATGTAATGAATAACTTTGAGATAAATCATATGCCACAATGTTGTCCTTCCCTTTATTATAGGAACTCCGCCAATTTTTAATGAATAAAATCTATATTTTATTTACTATCAATAAATATTAATTCTTGGTGGTTATAATTAAGAACAAAATTATTTTTTTTATGTAATGATACTTCTTATATAAAATTATCATAATCACATAACACTCTTTTTAATATGTTGTATAATTTCTCCTCAAATAATTAAACATTTCACTAAAATATATAATAGTGTGATTATTTTGGATTAGAAAATTTCCAATCCTAAATAAACTTACTTCACATTCCTCTTAAAAATAATGACCAAAACCAGTTAATTAAAAAATTGATGCTTGACACAATTTCATATTAATAGATTTAAAAGCATGATTTACTAATTTTGACGAATATAATTTTCCATTTTGTAAACATTTATTGTTTATTTCTATGATATTACCTAATATATAAATAAATAGATTATAAAATAATGAATAACCTTGAAAACTATTTAATTTATAGTGGATTTGGGAAGTGTCAAGGAGTGGATTTCATCAATATTTTATAAATATACCATAATTCATTATTGGGTCATAACATTTCCTTAAAACACATCCCTAGATGAAAATAATTAATATCTTTTCAACTTTGCATATAGTTTTTTTTCTTTTATAATTCCAAACACCTATCAAGGATGATCCATATGTATCCCCACCTCCTTCTATTTCATAATTTTATTCACATGTTTCACGAAATCACATTCCATGTTTAAGAGACCAAAAGGCCTAACTAGCCACTCAAAAAGCAAGAAAATTGTCTTAAATGAAATCTAACATTAATTAAATTTATTTATTCTATTCCAATTATATCTAATTTGATGATCATATTTTGAAAATATTGACGATCCATGTAATTAATTGAGGATGTCATCAAGCATTAGATTAGGAAACCTGTATTTGATCCTAATATTGTCGATAATCCAATTATGAATGTAGATTTAATACATTCTATCATTCTTAAGCATAAATATTACTAGAATAGAACATATATTTTATCCCTTATTGAGACTTGGTCCATAAATTTATCAACAAGTTTTCAAAAATCATTTATTATATTGGATTGCAATGATATGTACATTTATTAAACTAATGTTCACTATGTATACGGTATATTTGGAAATAAATGCCTTTAAAATGATTCCATGTGAAGAGGCATACCTAGCTCAAATGGTTAAGTAAAAGGAAAGTGTCAACCTAGTGGAAATTCCCATCATGAGGGAATACAGTGATGTATTTCCTAAAGAGTTACCCTGACTTCCCCCAGATCGTGAGGTAGAGTTCTCTATAGAACTCATACCCAGAACTATTATCATATCAATGATTCCCTATAGGATAGCTTCTATCGAATTGTAGGAGTAAAAGAAGAAGCTGGAAGAGAATTTGGAAAAAGGGTTTATACACACTAGTGCCTCACCTTGGGGTGCCCAAATGCTTTTGTGAAGAAGGAGGATGAAACAATGTGGTTGTGTATCAATTATTAGGAACTAAAAATGATTACCATAAATAACAATCATCCTCTTCCAAGGATTGATGGATTTTTTTATCAGTTAAGAGGATCTCAATACTTCTCAAAGGTGGATCTTCATTCTATATATCATCAAATAAAGGTGAATAGGGATGATATTCAGAAAAATTCCTTACATATAAGGTACGGGAACTATGAGTTTCTAGTTATTACCATCAGACTTACTAAGTCCCCTACAATCTTTATGTATTTTATGAATATATTCTTTAGACATTACCTTGACAAATTTTTGGTAGTATTTATCTATGATATTCTCACCTAATCCAAGAGTACAGAGGAACATGAAGAACTTATAAGACTTGTGTTGGCCACATTCATAAAGGATAAGTTGTATGCAAAGAACAGCAAGTGTGACTTTTAGATAAATTAAGTCACGTTCTTGTTACATGTGATCAAAATTGAGGGAATTTCTATGGACCCTTCAAAAAAAGAGATTAGGGAATGGCCCAGACCCTCTAGTGTCATAGAAATCTGTTGTTTTCTTGGATTAGCTGGGTACTACCGAGGTTTTGTGAGAAATTTCTCACAATTTTCAATCCCGCTAACTAAGTTAACAAGGAAAGGGGTAAAGTATGTCTAGACGGAAGAATGTGATGGAAGATTCAAGGAGCTAAAGAGAAGCCTGATCACTTCACCTGTACAAACATTACCAAAAAGTGGAGGCATTTTTGTGATATACAATGATGCTTTAAAGAAAAGATTGGGTTGTGTACTCCTAAAAAATGATAATTTGATACCTTAAACCTCATGGAAGCTGAAGATCCATGAGAAGAACTCCAGATGCATGATCTAGAGATAGAAATAGTGATTTTACCCTTTAAAATCTTATGGAACTACCTTTATGGTGAGAACTGTGACATATACACCAACCACAAGATCCTAAAGTATAAATTCACACTATAGGAGATCAACGTGTGTCAAAGGAGATGGTTAGAGATAATCAAAGACTATGATTGCTCTATTCACTTTCATCCTGGAAAGGCGAACAAGGTAGATGATTCTCTAAGTAAAAAAGAACTCGCTACTCTAACCATGTTACAGATTTAGAAAGACCCTATCATCTTGGATATGCAAAGGATGGATTTGGAAATCATAAGGATAGGGGATACATCCTACATTTCCCAAATGTTTGCGCAACCATCTATCCAAGAGAAGATTAAAGAGGAAAAAAGGGATGATCTGGAGTTACAAAAGAAGGTGAATGGAGTAAAGGAAGGGAAGCTACAAGAGTTCCATATCGATGATGATGGTGTGATTCAATTTGGAATGAGGCTTTGTGTGACTTCATCACTCGGGATAAAGAAGGATCTATTGGACAATACACATAGCTCAACAATATTTATCCATCCTAGTATCACCAAGATGTACCGAGATCTCCAATAACACTTCTAGTGGGATAATATGAAGAAGGAAATTGTGGAATATATCTCAAGGTTTTTTGTAATTTCATCAAGTTAAATAAGAGTGAAAAAAGTTAAAATGGAAAATGAAACAATTTCCTTCATCACTCGATTTTCTCGGATCGTGACATAAGGTTCAAAACTAAATTCTAGAGTAGTCTTCAACATGATTTGATTACTGAATTAAATTTTATCATGGCCTATCACCCCAAAACTGATGGCCAATCTAAAAGGACTATTCAGACCCATCAAGACATGGTAAGAGATTTCTCTTTAGAATTTTAATGTGGATAGGATCAGTATCTCCCATTGGTTTAGTTCTCATACAACAATAGCTTCCACTCGAGTGTTCTGATGGATACATATGAAGCCCTATATGGAAATCTATGTAGAACTCCAACCAATTCAGATGAAGTTGGAGAAATAATACAACTTGGACCTGATATTGTGCCAAAGATAACAGAGAAGGATCAAGTCATCCAGAAACATATCAAAACTTCTCAGAGTCGAAAAAAGAGATATTATAACAACTATCGAAAGGACTTGGAGTTTCAGATTGGAGATAAAATCTTTCTTTGAATATCACCACAGAATAGAGTCATGTAATTTGGAAAGAAATGGAATCTGACCCAAGGTACATTGGCCCCTTTGAGATCCATGACCGCATATGATTTGTGGCCTATCGACTTGCACTTCCTCCGAATATGGATTAAGTTCATGATTTTCTTCATGTATCACTCCTAAGGAAGTACATACCATGTCCCTCACATGTACTGAACTCAAAGGTGGTACAAATGGAAGATGATCCCTCTTATGAGGAGCAGCCAGTAAAGATTTTGGATCAGAGAGATAAGGTTCTACGTAAAAAGACAACCAACCTTGTTATAGTGTTTTGGAGAAACCATAAGTATGAAGAAGAAACTTGGGAATAATAGGATGTGATTAAGGATAAGTACCATCACCTATTTATATAAAACAAAATCTTGATGGTGAAATTTCAAAAGGGGGGAAAATGTAACAAGCCAAACTTTTATCAATGATATTTATCCCTTCTTGTAGTAATGTCATAATCAATCACATTAGTAAATTCAATGAAACATCATGATTAAATTAAATACCATGTGTCCTTTAAACTTAAATTTTCCACTACTGTGTTTTGAATTTTGAAAATCTGGCATACACTGTTACGATCAGTAAGATGTTTGGAGTTCTATAGGAAAAACATAATTTTTGGTGAATAGTAACCTACTCGTATAAATAGTATCCTACCATTGTGAATACTAATATAACCCTTACGAATAGTAAATCATCAAAAATAATAGTAACCTCACCCAAGAATGTATAAATAAAATTTTGGGATCTTATAAGTTACAATATAACCATAGTAAAAGTATATGTATTTTTTTAAGTCATAAATAATTAATTATAATTAATTAATTAATTTTAAAAAAATTCCTAAAATGTGTTCATAAATTAACAATTATATGTCTTCTGGTTTTAATATAATTTTATAAGATCTTATGTAATTTTTAAAAGCATGATAAAATCCTTTTTAATTTTAAAATTCGTATTTTTCAGGTAAATTATGATTTTAATTAAAAATTAAATTAATCATATTTATAAAATTATTTTTGAAAAAATGGAGTTCATTTTTGGATCTACACATCTAAAAATAGTTAGGGTTAATTTTTGGTATTTTTCTGAAATACTTTAATTTTTTATGAAGATTCAAATACTACAATTTACAAAATAAGATAAATACATTAATTATAGAGTCGTGGATGATGTCCTGATGATGTAAGCCCAATTGGTAATAACTCACATGCTCAAGTCATATTATTTTGTCATGGAATCATAACTATTTCTTATCTTGTGGGGAAATAACAAATTAATGAATATAGTATTGTGAAAACCCCTCTCCCCTCCACTATAAATATCACCCCTCACACCCTCATTTCTTCACACCTCTCAAGCTTCAAGCCTTGTCCAAATTCTGAAAAAATCTCTTCCATAACCCCTACCACACTTCCATCAACCCTTGGTATGATAAAATGACCAAAACCTCTTCCCTAAAGAGGCTCTCAAAGAAGATAAACCCAAGAGGTAATTTCTCTCTCTTTTCTTTCAATTTCCTTTCAAATTTCATTTCTTTTCTTACCTTATCATCAACCTATATCATCCAAAGGTCATTATAACTCTATTATTATTGATATAAAGGTATTATATCATGTTAATGGAATATTATTCATTATACTTCTCCCTCTCTCTCTTTTTTTAAAAAAAATGAAATCATTGCCCGTGATGTGCTAATTTACCTACATCATGGGCGATGCACTTCCATTTTCCTTAAACTCCTTCAAGGATATGAATGAAAATATTAAATGGTTGAAAAAATGTTTTATTATGTATTTTTTAACCCATTTTATGTTATGGAAACAACTTTTATTTATAACACTAATTGATAAAACAAAACATGTTTTTTGTGATCCAAAAACCGCCCAAATTAACCTAAAACGATCATCATTTAAAATTTTTACTAATGATTCACCACATTTTTTATATCATAATTCATTATAATATCATTTAAAATCCTTTAATATCATTAATAACATGTAATATCTATATTCGATGTTTTTTCGTTTTCTACATGAACTTTCATTCATGTGTACAAGTGAATCGTTCATGAAAACTAAGAAAAATAGCACTCCCAAACAATGGATTTAAAATCTATAACTCATCCAAAGGCTGATAAAATAACATAATGAAACCATATAAAACCATATTCAAGTATAAAAGTTTATTTTATTTCTATGTAATGAATATAATTTCATTATACAGGACAATAAAGTGAAGAAATCATTCGGATACAAGGTAAGGGGAAATTCTCGAACCCAGCCTTCTTTCTCTGGGTTCTCCCTCTTTCACTCCATTTTCAGAATGGTTACTCCTTAAAAATAATTTTTGATTAATTATATTTCCTTTTCTATGATATACATGTTTACATCTGGAGTTTATGTCAAAAAAAATTCCAAAAGAACTCTTCTTTCAAAAACACACATTTTACTTCTCATTCAAGGTTGATGGTTTGTATATCAAGTATGGCATTCCCTCTTTCTTTTGGGAACCAAAATTTCATGAATTTGTTCTTATGATATTAAACCCATTCCTTTACATGGTTTATTTATGTTCATTATTGATATATGTTATATTTTTCATGCATGATAATTAAAATGTTATGATGTGACGGGTGCACCCAGAATTATATAGTGAAATATGAATGTTTGAATGTTACAGGTGAAAACAGAATTATACAGTACTCCAATTTTAACACCCCAAGATTCCACGGTACGTTTCCCTTTCAATAATTCAATAGCTTGCATTGTACACAACTTCGAGATTCTAACACACTGTGACCAATCAAAGTAGCCATTATGAATAGTAATACCCAATTTTTGAAATTTTATAAATTTTATTATTCAGATTGGACTTCATTTTTGTATTCATAATATCAAAATTATTTTAGGGTGAATTTTTGGTATTTTTCCGAAAAATTCAATTTTTTGATGAATAGTGAAAAAATACTAAATTTTAATTAAAAACAACTTTTTTAATCAAAATAATTTATAGTGATAAATTATACTACTGAGTGGTTTTAAAGTATAATTATATTATGTTTTTTTCATATAATCAAATGTTGGTCATTGGACATAATTTCACATTTAAACTGGAATTAAACAAGTGTCAATCTTTCGATAGTTATTATTTCTTGAAAACACACTTTTTGTTTTGACACTGAGAATTAATTTTAAATTAATTTCTACCACTTCTGTGTTTTAAATTTATAAAAAAGGATTCCATATTTATAATCAGCAGGTAAAAATTTTGTAAATAGGTAACTTTTATTTTTAGACATTTTGACTAATTACTTCGGTAAATATTTTATTTATCATGGTTAAAAGGTAAATCCGGTAAATATGGGTAAAAAAATAATAATATAATAATATTAAATTACCCTAACACGTGTACTAATCATATTGGCTGATACATTTCTGACCATGGGAATCCTTGGGTCGATTTTGGGACCCCATGGAGCCACTTGTAAGTGATAATGACACTTTATATTAATTAAGTTAAAGTAAATACAAAAATGACAAAAACATATATCTTTTAGTAAAAAAATTATATAGGGTAATGTATTTTATCTCTTTGACTATAAATATTAATTATAAATATATAAAAATTTCCTACATAATGGTGTTTTATTTAAAAATTTTAGACATTGAATAATTAAATTTATCTATGACACAATGATGATGCAGTATTTTCCTTTTTAATGAAACAATCAAATAAATGGTATTATAAATGTTAAAATAAATATAATTTGAAAGTTTTTATGCAATAAAATAATTTTATTGGTTAATGTGACATGTTATTATTGATTAAATTAATTTATTTCTAATTAATAAAGTTGTTAGGACTTTAAAAAAATCAATTATTAAATAGTGTCAAAGTTGACAAAAAAGAGTTGTTAAAACAAATATTATATTATTAATTGATATAATATTCCTAAAAATATAAGGTTCTGCAAAAGGACTTATATAATGATATTTATATCATTAATGAACCACTTGGGCTTCACTTGGTAGTTTATAGTATGTTTATTAACCATATGATATAAAAATACAAAGATACATGGTAAATGTCAAACTAATTAACTACGAGTTAAATCTAAAAGATAAGGTCAATATAGTGAACCCAACCTGTCTAAAACCTATTTTTTGAGTGTTTTTAGACCCATACCCACCTTATACAAGAAATAAATTAATTTTAACCATTATAAACCGAATATGAATTTATTATAAAATAATATTTTAAGTTTTTACTAATGTGCCCCTCACCCCTCTTATAAAAGGGAACTCCCCCTTCCCTAAAATTTACACCTTCAAAGCCTTTTGGATCGGCCAAACCCTACCCAAATATCCTCACAACTTTCCTACATTCATTATAGAGGCCTTAAATTAGTCATAAATCCAACCTAAGGAGCCCTTTTCATCAAATCAAAAGGAAGAACCCGAAGAAGAGGTAAATATTTCATCACCTCTTTCAAGTTATTTTCTTCTTCCACTTCCTCTTTATTTGTTGTTTCCATTATAAAATAATAACTCCATTATCTTCTATATACCGTGATGTTATTATAAAAATGGTACAACCATATTCATTGTTCTATCAATCCTATAAATAACAAAGTCACCATACGTGTGTATGTACGGCTTACCGTCTCCACATCGTGGTGATGTTTGTTATTCAAACACTTCATCATTTGTGTGGGTGTAATAATGAGTATAACTGATGTAAATAATAAATATTATATGATAATGGTTCTGTATATATGATATAACATCCAATTATATGTGATTTTAATATCAAAATAATGATATTATCGCTCGTGCGTACGTACGGATTACCGTCTCCACGAACGTGATGAGATTCATTCCCCATCGTATCCATTCAAGACTAATTTTCATTTAATGATTAAAAATAATGTATAAGGACTTAATATAATTCTGGATATGAATAAGATATATCCCATCCATAACAGACATGACTCTCGTAACAAAGAATATAAAGGAACACGAATCAGTTAACACCAGAAACGATGATAATACTAAAATATTATTAACAAAGCATTATTAGAAGATCATATATGATATCATAATTATGTATATGGTTCTTGTATAATTTTATAACAATTATTTCACCATTATACAGGATTTTAACCTACCCTTGACCAAGGAAAATCGCAAGGTAAGGGTTAATTATACAATCTCTTCATTATCTGAGGTTGTTTATACGTAATTATCTATTAGGACCTCTTTATCATCCACATCCATGTTTCTTAAAAATGTATTTCAAAACATTTTTACTATTTACAAGACAATGGGTTAAATTCATTTATACCCTTATTTAAACTTATTTGTTTTGAAAGGAATCTTCCCTTCATTTTCCAAACAAGGTACATTATGACCTTTTCGACAAAATTAAGGTAAGAATGTTTTTTTAACTTATACGGCGGGTGCGGATATTTTCCGCCATTATAACAGCGTCGAAGCTTCCCTAACAAGCTTATAAGAATATTTTCAAAAATAAATGTTTCATTTTATAATTATATGACTGTTAAATTACTTTAAAATAGAAATATATATTTTTCTAAAGAAGGTTTTGATTTCATCTATGTCAACATCCTTTGATGGATTTTAAGTTTATTTGATGTTGATTTATTATGATACAAAACGTTCATATTGTATTGAAGTTTTTTTGATATGTTTGAATGTGGATGTGTTATTTTTACACCATTCATGGTTTATAGATAAATTATTGACATTTCTTATGCTAGTTTTAATATTAATGTTTATGTTATGTTTAAACCTTTTCATATTAGAATGCATTGGACTTAGTAAGTGACGGGTGGAGCCCGCTATAGCTCCTCAATGCATCGGTAGGTCTCATGAGACAAAATAGTGTCTTGGCACAAGGCCTTGAAAAAATCTTATTTGTAGTCTTGGAAAAATTCCTTGACTATGTGGTTATGAAAGTATGGAATTATGCATTCCATTATTATGAAAGTGTCTATTGATATTGCAAGTGATTATTCGACTAGTATAATATCCATGTGAATAAGTAAATGGAATTATTTTATTTTATCCTTGCCATATATTATTGAATTTAAAGTTTAAAAGGCTTTTGTTTTAGTTATACATTTCATTAAATTTTTATGCTTATTTATGAAAGTTTCTGCTATATTGTTATCCTTACTGAGCATTTGAGCTCACCCCTTTCTATGTATTATTCTTCCCAGGATGAGAAGAAGTATTTTATGACTGACCTGTAGGGATAGTCTGAGGGGATATGAGTGTGGTCTATGGAGAAAATGTTGTTGTAGTTTTTCATTTTATAATGTAATGTAAAACTTATGAATGTATCTAGTATTTCAAAGGCTACTAAACTGATCGGTCTTTCGGGGCATGATTGTTTATATCATGTTAATGTTATGTAATAATGCACCGACTCTGGGTAACAGGGGTCAGGGCATTACACCAATTCATTGTGTAAAGTGATTTAATCTCATGAATTAAAGTGAAATGATGTGTGAACATGATGCTATCTTTGTTCAAAACTATGTGTGGTAGTTAGCCACTAAGACATGATGTTTCATTTTTTATGTATTGCCACATTCCAAGTATTATCTTAATGTTTCCTCTCATTATTATGATCTTATTCCCATGTTATGATGATAATGACTATTTTAATCCCATGTTATGTTGTTTCATGGTCTTATCTATAATCTTACTAGGAACTTATCTCATTCCTTTTTGATGTATATCCTCAGGTGACTACATGTACTAAGGAGAGGTTAAGATCCAATAAATAGCTGGAGAATAAGGAATTAAATAAAATTTTTGTGTTGTAAATATTATATATGGTCTGAGTTTTCCCAAGACACTAAACCTATATATCCTTCATGTATAATTTTTTTATGTTTTTTATCACTAAAATAATGTAAAAGTAATGTAAGAAAAGTAGGGTCTCTATAAGATCACTCCCTGAAATGAGTGAAACCATTATAAGTTCACTTCTACCAATGGAGTTATAATTAGTTGATGGAGGTCCAAAATCTCAGTGGTGTAAAGGGGTTACCATTTTTCTATAAAAAATATGATGTTTATTGTTTGTTAAAAAATATTTAAGGTGATAAGGTTTGAATTATTCATACGATGATACTAGGTATATAGGTGTGTGGGAACTCAATTCTAAGAAAATATTTAAAGTAGCAATTGATTAAATGATTAAATAGTAATGATCAAGTGGAGTATTTATTTTTCTGATCTAATAAATTTTTTAGGTTTCTTATATATAATAACATTTTTTATAATCACTTGTATATTCTGATGAATATAAAGAAGGTCACAATATTTCTTCAATACACAAATGACTCATTGACTGAAGCACATTAATCTCTTATGTTATTTATTGTCTCTTATATTTTAATTATTTATATTTTTGTTTCCTTGAATGTGTGTGAGGTTCAAAATGTTAGCTTTTGTGTGAAGTTGACTTTGTGCAGTGGGTAAGGTTCCATGAATTCTTATGTTTGATACACTTAGTCAAGGGAGGGAGTGTCATAATTTTAATTTTTATGTGGTTCTCACTACATTTAAATTCCAGTGTTCATACTCCAAGTGGAGTAATAATTAAAGTTCCATTGGACATACAACAATACCCTCCCAATAATTTCTTATTCTTTAATGTAGTTTAAACTAATTTTTATCTTTTATTAATCATTTTACTTATATCTATATTTTTCATTGTTAGTTAATAATTATTTTAATTATAATCTTATTTTTTAAAATATTTTTTTTTTGTGATTATTTTTTTTGTTATTTGTAATTTCAATTTTAATTGTGAATATTTTTCATTTATTATTATATAATTATTATAACATTTCATTTTAGTTGCAATTAATTTTTATTTATTGTTGTTGTTATTTTACTTATTGGTTATTTTCTATTTTATTTTTTATCATAATACTTTTTTATTTATTATTATACTTTTTATTGTTTTTTATTTTCAGTTATTATTTTTAGTTGTGGTTTTAGCTATATGTGTATGTGTGAGGGTTGATGTGATTATTTGTTATTTCTAGTTTTAGTGGGAGTTGTATGTGTAATTTTTTATATGTTATTCTGATTTTTTGTTATTTGATATTTCCATTTATTATTTTTTGTTTTGATTGTAATTGTAAGTGTGCTAGTGTGAGTCTAGATGTGATTATTTTTTATTTATAGATATAGTTTTAGTTTTAGTATTATCCATGAATGTTCTTCTAAATATGATTGTATTTTTTTAATTATAATTTGAAGAATTTTATTTATAATTCTAATTGTAATATATAATTATTTATTATTTATTTTATTTTTTATATAAAACTATATTTAAAACAATTATAATTGTTATTGTTATCTATAACAATTTATTTTTTTCATATCTAATTATTTTTTACTGCAATTTTAATTATATTTTTCTTATTATGAATTTAATTATAATTTCTTTTTATAATTTTATTTGTAATTGTAGTCATAATTTTAATGGTATTTTTTTATTTTTCATTTTAGATGTTATTTTTATTTATAATTATAATTGAAATTATTTCTCATTCGTAATTATAATTTTAATTTTAATTAATGTTATTTTTTGACATAATTTAAAATATAATTGAAAATATTTATTTTTAATAATAATAATAGTAATTATAATCTTTTGTTATTTCAATTGTGATTATAATTCATAATTATAATTACTAATGATAATTGAAATTGTAATTATTTTTTATTTTTTACTTTAATTTTTTGATATTTTTTATTGTAATTATAATGATAATATAAATTATATTTTATAGTGATAATAATTATAATTTAAAATTTTAGTTATTAATTTTATTTTTTAAAATTTTACCCTCTAATTGTAATTATAATTATTCATTATGTTTCATTATAATTATTTTTTATTTATAACTAAAATTATTGTTGTTATTATTATTATTTATAATTACTCATATTACTTATATTCTAATTTCAATTATAATTTTAAATACTTCATTTTTTACTATACGTATATTTTTAATTTGTAATGATTGTTACTAATTATAATTATAATCATTTATTATTTATTATTTATTATTGTTATTGTTATTATTTATTTTTTATTTCAATTATAATTATCTATTATTATAATTATAATAAAAATAATTTATTTATTTCTTTTTTGTAATTTTTCCTTAGTTATAAATTTTGATGGAAATTTTACTTGTAATTATAGGGATTTGTAAGAAAAACATATTCATGGGGGATAGTGGACCCAAATATATAATATTGTAATTATGGGTGGTTTGGATTGTTAGACAAAATATCAGTGCAGGTACTTCGATCAGTGTGTTAGTGGGGGAATTAACCTCCAAGGAGGTTAGATGGATACCACATCCTACATTGGTTAGAGGGGGAAATGAAGCATTCTATTTAAAAGGGTGTGGAAACCTCTCCCATCACAAGTCATTTTTCAAGGTTGGGGTTCCCTAAGAATAAAAAATTCATATGGGACGGTAGGCCCAAAACATAAAATATTTTTCATATGAGTGGTCTAGGGTTTAGTTTTTTAATTTATTAATAATTTTTCAGTTTATGGTTATGATATATTGTTTTTTCTATGTTTTTGTTATTTTATTTTGTATATATTTATAGTTTTGAATTTATTTTTATTTTATTTTTTTTGTTCGTATTTATTTATGTTTTTTTATTTTATTTATTTATTTACACTTGTATTTATTTTAGTATTCCAATTTTTGTTTTTTGTATGTTTTTCACTTTCACTTTTTATTTTAGGTTCCATTTTTATGTATATATGTATTTATGTATCTATATCTATATATACGTATGTATTTATTTATGAGTTTTTTATACTTATATGTTTATATTTTATTGTTATTGTGATTTTTTTATAATTGTTTTTTATGTATTTCTATTTCTATTCCTAATTTAATATATTTATCAATTTTAGTTTTAATTTTAGCATGAGATTGGGTTTCCATTTAGGTTTGTGTTTTTGTATTTTTTTTCTCTTTATGATTATGTTTCAATTTTTTTCTATTTTTGTATTTATATTTGTAATTTTATGCTTCATTCTATTTTATCTTTTCCTTATTTTAGTATTTTTTATTTATATTTGTTTAATGTACTTCTATTTTTATTTTTATCTATAACCAAGTTTCTATTTAAGTTTCAATTTCATTATGTGCTTGTATTTTTTTCATTTTGGCATATGTATATGTTTTTCTCTCTCTATTTGTGAGTATCATTATCTAAATATTTTTGTAATTTTTATTTGCATGTGTATGTGGGTTTTATGTTTTCAGAATATGATAATCCATTAAACCATAAAGGGTAGTGATTCAAGGGAAGATTAGTCATTTCAGTTAATAAGGATGTTATAATAAGTTTTTACATTTGATAAGAACCATGAAATCAGAATAAAATATGGATAGTATTGGAAATAATTTTCAGAAGAGGGAAAAAGTTTCATCATAGGGTGGAAATACAACCTTGCAAGTGTGGGGGAAATGAGATTTTAGTTTTGGGAATACTAGGTTGTTTAAAAGGGGGAGAGGGTAGAGAATGCAAGTCAGGAGGCAATATTTCATTAGTGAAACATCTTTTATCTTGGTATAGAGTGAATTGGGGCCTCATGAGTACACAATGATACATGTGTATTCTTCTTACAATCTATAATTATATTATTTTCACTATATAATACATTAATATCAATTCTTAATTGAGAGTTGTAGTCTTAGGGGTTTAACATTTGGTCTAGCCTTCAATATAACTCTACGAGGGAGGAATGCACTACCATATCATTCTATGGGATTAAAGAATTAAATGATATGGAAACCAACACTGGACGATGTATGAAAAGAACCTATTCACTTTATAGGGATTCGACCATCACATCCCCTTACATCAAATTAGGGGATTTTGTTATGGATTTCTATACTTATTTTCCTTCTATTAAGATCAATCCTTCACTTGTCTTTATAAATAGGGACAACTATCATTTGATATCTCCCCACTTGTGTTTGCTAAATAATAAAATCTCTTCAAGAATTCTCTAGTGGAATAGTTTGATCGTCATTAGCCTTCGTAACTGAGATTTGATCAACATGTGAATTTATATTAGGGTCTAGATCACTACAAATTAATAGGCCTCTTAGATTCTTAGAACATGTTTATTTAATTAGTTGATATGGGAAATTTCACTCTAGAATGGTATCATGTTTCTTGAGTCATCAATTCAATATGTTATTTTCTATTAAAATGTTTATATGATTTATCATATGATAAGGATCCTTCAATGACCATCGTATGTGTTTGGATTCATCAAATCCCATTTCCATTTCAGAATATATAAATTTTTATGTTTTTTGGTAATTTATTAGGGCACTTCCATAATTTTTAATCCCATACTCTATCTCAACTAAATCAAATGATTTCTTGGATTTGTCTTAAATTTGATATCTTTAACACATTACCTTATCTCATATTGATTCTAATCTCAGTATAGCTTTGGAACACACAACTCATGAACTATAAACTCAATATTGGATACTTTGTTATATGATTTTTCCAAGTGAATGTTTTAGATACATTACATAGTTGAACTGCTAGTTTATATTTTAATGGATAGCATATATAATTGGATACTCTACCTAAAGATCATGTGAAATTATTTTCATAAGAATATTCAGAACTCATAAAAACCATTATAATGAAAATCTTTTATGTTGTTAAACTTGTTCATAACTAACCTCAAATCACCTTTAAATTGTTGGTTATTATTTATAAACTGGTATAAAATCAATGAATTATTTTTTTATTACACATGAAGTGGAGGTGTATATTGAAGGTGATATGTGAGTTGATGGAATGTATATTTCCTTCATAAATTTTTCTAATCCATATAGTGTGATATATTCCAAAAATTGGTACATCTTAGCAATGGATATTTCAGAAATTAATGAAGGTTATACTAAGTCTCAAACTATAGTGATGTTTAAACATGGTACTACTCATGTGAATTAATCTATCTTTTATGAGGACTTTTCAAAGTCACTATAGGTTGGAGCTAGAGGGGATATGCATGTGCAAAAGTATATTGATAATGATAATCTCTTGATTCAAACTGAAAAAAAGTTGGAATGTGCTAACCAAGAGGGAGTGGAAGTGACTTCATGTATTCCTCTTTAGAACCATTTTTACTACCTATAAATTTTAAAGGTTATAAAAAGAACTACAAAGAGGAAAAGTGGTGGAATAAAGTTAAATATAGAAATAATAAGGGTGATTTTAAAGAACACTCTTACAAATCGTAAGAAGGTTTAAGAAAATAATCAAAAGATGATTTTGGGGGACTTCTTGGATATATCCTAGTGGAGGGAAACTATTTTCATGATATAGAAGAATAATATTAGGATATCAAAACTAATTAATTCTTCCAATCGTGTTCATGAAATCGGGATAATGGATTATTCCTTCTAGGAATTTCTATTTTTTCATTAGGAATAAAATTAGACACCGTAATGATTACTCCAACCCAGTCACTATAATTTTTTTCCCTTTAATTTTGAGGTTTTCCAATTTGGACCAATTGTATAGTCTTTCAGTCAGATCAAACCAATTCACTAAAATGATCTGGTGGAAGTCCTAGTCCATTCTAATTTTTAGAAAATTATATGTATGTATATCAATATTTATGAATATATTTATTTATGTATTTTTATACATATGTGTATTTTTATTTACATATGTATTTATATATGTAATATATTCCTATTTATCATTTCATTTTTATGTGTATCTTATCTTTATATGTTTTTTTATTTTTGTTAATATTTTTATGTTTTTTAATGTTTCATTATCAATCTATTTGTATATGTATCTACATCTATATTTGTATATATATTTGAATATATGTATCTCTTTCTATTTTGGTTTTTATTTTTCTATGTACATGAATTTTTTTATATGGGCATTAGTGCCTATGTGTGTGTGAACTTGTGTGTCTATTTTTTTATAACTTAATTGCAATCGCATTTCTATATATTTTTGAATATAACTATATTGAATGTATATTTATATTTTCAATTTTATTTCCTATCATAATTATAATTTTTATTTTTATTTTTAATTATATTTATATATTTATTTATATTTGAATTTATTTTTTATATTTATGTTATTATTGTTTTTGTTTTTATATTTGTATATTTATATGTATAAACATTTTTTTTTGTTCCTGTATTTTTATATGTGTTATTATTGATTTGTATTTATATGTATAAATGTTTATTTTTCGCATTTTTATTTTTTTTAGTATTTTTATTTTTTAGCTTTCTACATGTGCTTATATATTTTTATTTATTTTTTATTTATAATTATATTTCTAATTAATTTAGCCTTGTATTTTAATTTTTTTATACTTATTCTTCTCTTTATGTTTCTACCCTAAAAACTTTTTATAGTTTTATATTTTTTTATTTGTGTCAAGTTATTTCTTATTTTTATGATTTTATATATTTTACATCACTTTCTGGTTCCCATTTCTTTTTAACACTTCTATTTTATCTAATTATCTCATTAGTGGTTTATAGTGCATCTGTTAGGTTATGTTCCCACTTATTATTCTATTTTTTTTATTCTTATTATTATTATGTAATCATGATTCCACTTCCTTACTTCTAAATTATTATTTTCCTTCATGCTTCTTTACTTTTTATTTTTTCAATTTCAAGATACTATTTATGAATTCTAGTTTTAATGATTTCACTTTTGAAATAGGACTTCTAATAATATTCTTATATTTATAGATTATTTTTCTTATTTTAGATTAAACATATATATTTTCACCTAAATTGACTATTACTTATTCTCCAAAATTGAATTTTACTTATTTTATGACTCCAGTTTTTAGATTTTTCTTTTAATTTAGATTCAATTAGTACTTTTGGCTTATTTCCAACATCAGATTCAACTACAACTTTTGGATTCATAAATTTTCTTGTTTTGGATTTTGTATTTTTGTTTTGATTTTCATATTTATTTATTTATTCACTATTTCTAATTTTATTTCTGAATCATCTTATGTTTTATCCCACTTTTTTATTTCAACTATTTCTTCTCTTACACATGTATTTGCTTTAATTTCTAGATTCTAAATTTTAGATTCTTAGATTTTTATTTGGATTTTAATTATTTTTAAATATATTATATTTATACTTGAGTTTATAAAATTAGAAATGTTTTTTTCTTCTAAATTTCCTTTCTCAAATTAATTCTATTTTTATTTCTTATGAATTCTTCTCTTGGATTGTGTGTATGCTTGTTGGTTAAACATTCACATCTAACTATACTTCTATTTAATGATTATTATCTGATACTTCTAACATCTACATTTTAATTATACTTTTTCATTTTCTTTTTTTTTGACTTCTAAATTCTTCTTATACTTCTAGATTTGGATTTTGACTTTTATCCATTTCATTTAATTCTATTTTTGTTTTTTTCATTAAATTTTTTCACTTTTTCTATTATTTTTATGTTGGGTTTTTTCTTTTATATTTTCTTATACTTTTTTATTTTACTTATCGGTCTTCTAAATTTTTCATTTATTCCTACTTATAATTTCACTTTTTTATATATCTTCTATTTTCTATATTATACTTCTACTTATAATTTAGGTTCTTCTTTTTCCCTATAACGTCATTCTACCTAATGTCTTTGACTTATCCCTTTTCTCATACTTATATTTTCTTCCTTTTTCTTATATATTTTATTTTTATTTTTGTATCAAAATTATGAATTTTTTATCCTATTTATAATCCTATTTTGAGCTCCTCCTTTTGAGTTTCGGATTTGGGATTCTTCTTCACCTTTTATTTCCACTTTTTTGTGCTAGATTCACAATTTGATATGAATTATTCTTTCTCTTTTTTCTTCTAGATTATAGTGTTTTATTTTTACTTCGATTTTAGTTCCCTTATTTAATTTAAATAAAATCCTTATACAATTATTCTTTCGACTTCAAATTAATCTTTTGCTTTTGATTAGGTATTATGACCTCAATATTTTTTATTACTTCTAATTTTTCTTTCATTTTATACCTGCTACACTTATTTTTACACTTATTATTTTGATTATTATTAAATTTTAAATCTTTTTTTGTCTTCTTACACACTCTCAATGTTTATATATAATTTATTTTCTTTCATATTTGTCTGTAAGTCCCCCCCCCACACACACACACACTATCACATTTGATCACCACTTTTTAATTTTCACATTTTTTTTTATATCAGATTGGTTATTTGAGTTTTGATTTATGATATCTTTTTTTTAAGTTTTACTTTTGATTCAAATTCTTCTGGTATTAATTTTTTCTTCTACCTCTAATTTGGAATATTTTTGTGGGTTTCATTTTTTCTTATGTTCTTTCTTCATCTATTTATAATTTTTTTGTTTATACTTAGATTCCCCCTTCCACTTACAATTATCCATTCAAAATATTCATATTACTTTTACTCTTTCTCCTACTCCAGATTTTGAAACATCATTTTCATTTAGTTAATCTTATGATAATGCATATGTATATTCCATTTTAGCAATTTTTTCTAACACTTATTTATCTCTTCTACCTTTTTCCTTCTAACTCTTATCATTTTCCTCATCTACTTAATTTTTTAAAAACCATATATCAATTTATGTTTAAATTTTTATTCCTTGAATTTTCATTTACATATATTTTTTTACTCTTATAATTGCTTCATGTTAGCACCAATGTCCTAATATATAAATGATCACCCTGAGATAAGATTTGTTTTGAGTTATTGTAGTTTTTTATTTAAATAATTGTTATTTAAATTAATAAAATTTATATATTTTAATAATTAAAAATATAATTAACAATGGATTATTAAAGAAAAATGTAAATATCTTCAAAATGAGATATCATATGAAAAAATCAGTGTAGTATTGACTAGAATAATGTGTTTTTTGTGGAAGTAAATTTATAATTTTCTAGTTTCATACCCTTAAGAGATTCTTGAATAGAGAGGTGGTTCCCAAATCTTTATAGGAAGCAAATAAGAATCATCTGGGATATGATTACTAAACCTATTAATTTCTATTTTGTATAGGAATTTTATTATATGATTTAAGATCATAATATAATATTAAATTATGTTTTTAATTTATATTTAATTAAATTTAAATTAATTAAAATTAAATTTAACAAAGTTTAAGGAGGAGAGGTATTGTCACAGCTTTACACTTCCATCACTCAACTAAGTTAACATGATTGGTTCTTGGTTTCACTAATGATGGTGGGATAACCATCACCACCATTGGACGATAGTTTCTATTAGTTTTCCAAAATAATATATCCTAAATCCTTGTTATGAAAACATTGGAAAATGATTATTGATTTTTTTTTACAATGAATTAATAGAATTTAGATCAATACAACGTGAACTATGGATGGAATGATAAGAAAAGAAAATTTAATAGATTTAAATGTATTTAAAATTGTTTGTTAAAGGTTATAAACTAGAAAAGGACTTTATATTATCATGAACTCAGAATATAATGAACTATATTTAATTTATGATATTTTGGAATATATTTCACATCAATATGAAATGAGTTTTTCTTAGAATGAACAAAATTAATCTTTATGGTTTTAAAAATCAAAAAATGTGCATCGATGGTTAAAAAATATAAAAAGGATTCCAATTATCATGACAAAATTAAAAATTATTTCCAAATAATTTTACACTTCTATGAGAATATGCCACAAAAATTCAAAGTGTGGTGAGATTAGAATAACCAGAAGATCATTTTTAAAGATTTAGAAATCCTTAAAAAATGATTTATAGGGTCAAAACCTTATAAAGGATCTTTATTTTTGTGAAATACTAGGGAAATTATCATTGATTATTTTTTATGTGTATGAATAGAACACTCATCAATATGGTGTTCGGTGTCATTAGAATGAAAAAAAATAGATTCATTATATATAATGCTCTTTTTAAAATGTGCATTAAAGGTTCAATACTTAAAAAACAACAGTATATTGACATGGTATAATAGGAACATGATCATTGTTTAATTTTTGACATGTAATAAAATACACTTTAATATGACTTTTTTTCTTCTAGGAATGACCAATGGTGTGTTTTTGTTGTTTTAATCCAAAAAAACATTCACCAAATGAAAAAAAAGTAGTAAATAACCTTATATTTTCATGAAATCATAGAAAAATTACATGTATGAATAGAAGCAGCATCAATCCAACATGCGGTGTGGGTTGTATTTTATATTATAAAAAATACCTTTGGTGATAATCAAAAGTAATAACTAAATGATACCTCATTTATACATAAAAAATATTTTTTGGTGGCCACTATAGGATTCTATGAGATGTCTTTTAGAAAAAAAAGAGAGATAAAAAACATCAAAATAAATTAATGCACAATTACAAAAGGTTATAAGCTATTGAATTTTTAGTCACTTGTAGTAATTATTTTGTAGTGTTTATCATATGTTCAACATGGATTACCAGAATTCCACTACCAAAAACATAACCATATTTAATAAATGAGACCCATTACACAACCATAATAATGATGACAGTGTATGTACCATACCACTAACATGCCTCCTTGGAACTGAACTTTGCCTTGAATTTTTACTTCCACAACATCCAAGTCCATAGTTTTAACTTTCATCAATATACTTTTATAAATTATCAAAATATTTGAATTCATCCCACTCTAAAAGTTACAAATAATTTTTCAAAAAAAATTGTATGATTCCATGATAATCTGAGGTTGTTTTCTTTTTTTTTTTTGAGCCTTCAACACATGTTTTTTTTTACTTTTAAATCCACATAAACAAAATTTTGTAAATTATGGGAAAAACATATCATTATTTTATGTGAAAAATATTATATTATATCCAAAATTAAGTTGATTTCATTTCCATATGATTTCATGATAACCTGAGGCCATTTTCTAGGTTTTGACCCTTTGACACATGTTTTTTAAAGATTTATAAATCTATTAAGATTTATTTTTTGGTAATTGCATCTAAAAAATATATCATCTTGAAATGATTTCTTTTTATACATGTAAAAAATTAATCAATGATTTTTTCCTATTATTTCATTACAATCAATGTTGATTTGATAAGATTTAACCATTTGATGGTAAATCAATAAAAATGAACTTTTTTCATTCCAAGGGAACCATTAGTCAGAATAATGTGTAATATATTCATATATATATATAATTAATTAGAGCACATTTTCAAAAAAAAAATAATATGTGTTCATTGGCTTTATTCTGACCCTTTGACACGAGTTTTAAAATTATTTTGAATCTAATAAAACTATTTTTTTAGTAATTCTGACCACATAACGCATTTGATTAATGTTTAGTCTATTTATACATGTCAGAATTTAATCTATGATTGTTTTACTTTGATTTCATAATAATCATATGTTGTTTTATAGGTTTTAACTATTTAAAAAATATTTTTAATGATTTAAATCCAATAAAACTACTTTTTTATTATTCTAACAATTTTTTATATTGGATTAATGGGGAATATATTTCTAAAAGTCACAAATTATTTGAAGTTTTGTCAATCACAACATGTAACAACTAATTTGGTAGATTTTTTCTTATGGTGTCATAAGAATATGATGTTATTTTCTTATTTTGACCATTTAACACATGTTTTTTTGACTTTTGAATCTACAAATCGCAATTTTAGTCATTATGAGAAAACCTTATGTCAAATTGGTGTGTATTCTATTCTTACTTGTCTCAAATTAAATAGAGGTCATTACCATGTGATTCCCCCATAATATCAAGTTATTTGCAAGATTTTGACCATTTGAAACATGTTTTTAAAGACATTTAAAACTAATAAAATTTCTATCTTTTTTATTATGAATACATATCACAATTAATTATCATTCCATCTATTTATACATGTCAAAAATTAATCAATTCCCATTTTCCTTTTATGTCATGATAATCTGATTTCTTTCTATAAGATTTTAACCTTTTAACACTCATTTTTTTGTCCTTTAAATAAATAAAAACATAGTTTTTCTCATTTTGAGAAAACTAAAATTAAAAATGATTTCATATTTATTTTTATATAATAAATTAAATATTGGTCATTTTCATGTCATTTCATGAGAATATGAGGTCATTTGCAAGGTTTTGATCATTTGAAACATGTTTTCAGGACTGTTAAGTCTAATAAAACTGATTTATTAATCACTATGACCACACTATTTGATATATTTTTACATTTCAAAAATTAATAAATGATAATTGTCTTATTATTTCGTAAAAATATGTTTTTGTATTATATTTTTTAACCCTTTGATTCAATTTTATAACTTTTAAATTAATAAAAATGTACTTTTGTTCATTCCAAGAAAACCACAATTTAGATTGACATGAGATTTATTCTTAAATTTCACATAATTAAATAGAGTCTATTTTCCAACAATTATATGACAATCCAAGTTCGTCTACTATATCTTTACCATATAAATTTTTTTCAATCATTTTTTTCTATAAAACTATTTTTTATCATTCTAAAAACATGGTAAATCGAAATGATATGCGTTCTATACATACATTTCAATTGTCAAATGGTTCTATTTTTGTGATTTAAGAATAATCTGTGGTTTTTTTCTTGATCTTAACCCTTTGAATCATGTTTTCAAAGACTTTTAAGTGTTTTAAAAAACATTTTTGTTTATTCTGAGCTCACTGAAATTCAAAATGGCATTTTTCCTATTTTTGTCATAAATTATTCAGAAATTAATTTTCTTATAATTTCACAACAATGAATGATTTTTTTCTATGTTTTAAACCTTTGACGTGTATTTTTTTTGTCTTTTAAAATCATGAAAACATAATTATAATAATTATGAGAAAACAAAATTTTAGATTGATGTGTCGTCCATTCTATCATGCCAAAAATTAAATAGAGGTAATTATTCAATAATTCCATGGCAATCATAGGTTATTTTATTAGTTTTTACACTTTAAATCATGTTTTTTATGAATTTTAAATATAATAAAACTTCTTTTTTGGTCATTTTGACCGAAACACTTATTGTATTGATGTGTGGTCTATTCATACGTGTCTTAAATTCCGCATCAATTATTATTATAATATTTTAGGATAATTCAATGTTATTCATTACGATTTGAAAATTTCCCATGTCATGACCCCCTTCCCACACTAGTACTCCTCCTAGGATTATAATGATTAAAATGATATTATGACACCCGAAGACCACTTCCAATATATCATGGGGTGGTGACTAGAATTGAGGGTATGAGATCACACATATGGGAGGCGTTACACTCAAAATTGAAAAGGACTGAGAGATAAAATAAATATCCAATAACCAACTCCATACCATAATTATAAAATTAAATGTTACCCTAACCCATCATGCATGTGAATTTCAAACAAAATTAAAAACTCAAAAAGAAAATGATATAAAAATCTTATGTTATAGACTCTGCAATAACTCTAATTTGAACTAGTGATGTCCATCTTGGTCTCCAAATACTTCCTAGAAACCTTATATATATATATATATATATAGAATGATCATAAAAGGTATACTCATTTTTATCATACTTAAGTCCTATCATAAAAATGTGGAAGAAGAATATTAATTATCTATTTTATAAACAGCAAAAATATTAATCACTTAAAAGGTAAACTAATCCCCTAGAATCACCCTACATTACTCATCAAAAATTTCTAACATAGATATCAAGGAATCTAGGTAAAATTATTTATTTTTTCCTTACATGACACTGTTTAAGTATCATGTAATGGTTGAACCAAATTAAAAGTAAGATTGTGTATGTGTGTGAAAAAAGTAAGAAACAAACTCACCAAAAAAAATTAATGAAGATATCATGAAATAATTGGTGTGAAAGTAAGCATGAGTAAAAACATAATTGTAATGGGTGGCTGAAAGATAAAAAATTAGAAATATGGAAATAAATAAATAATTATTGATGAGAGAAAAAAGTAGATTTTCTAGTTTTAAAAATATTTTCCTTTATTTATGCTTTAAGAAATTCATTATAAATGAATAAAAAAGGCTAACTAAATTGGTTAATTGTTCAACCTACGTTTGATTCAATTTTATTATTTCTAGAATAAATAAATCAATCATCCACAAAAAGTATGCAAATAGTAAATTATTTTAATCAATTTTTCATTGATCATAATATAATCCTATCAAATTTGGTTAAATATTGATTAAATATTTTTCATTTATTTCTATCAAGGATAAATCTCTCTTTTCCTCAGTGTTTTTAAAATTTACTACCTAATAAGTAATGAGAGATAAAACATCTATTCAGAAATAATGAATGAGTTATTAGATTTTACCAATACAACTAATTTCCATAAAAAAATTATCTAGTAATTATTTGTTATTTTAAAAAAACAATGTAATATATTAAAAAATAATAATAATATTGATAGAGAGAGTAAGGAGGAAGAATATTCTCCTTTGAGAAAATATGTCTCTAGATCATGCTTTTGTATCCTGGTTTATGCTTTATTGTATCGATTAGTATGAGTTTTTCACTCTTCAATCTATTCCACCAAATAATTCTAGAACCAAAATATCTCTATTTTTTTCTTATACTTATGATTTCCCTCTATAGTCCTAATTTTATTTTCTATATCAATCACCATTGTACCATTCCTCCTAACATTGTAAAATTTAGGAATCTATCATTACAGTCATCTCTATATTTTCCCAAAGTTATGAGATATCCAATTTACCCTATGTCTCTTTCATGATAGACGCCTTTAACAACTACTATCACATTCATGAGGAATTAATTGATTTATATATCCAATGTTTAATTTTCTCATCTCACTCTAATTATTATTATGATTCTCTTTCCAAAAATAAATGTTCACATGTCAACAATAGTGGAATCCTTCCCATTTGAATACCTTAAGAATCTTCTAACCCATACTTTAATTATCCATAGTTTCAATCATTAAAAACCATTCTCAGTAACTTCATTTTGAACAAAAATGAAACAAATGATCCTTAGTGGTAGCATAAACCATTTTTCAACACTTTTTCCTTTTATCATCCATAGAAACTGATATCTAAATACTAGATTGATTCCCACCTTTGGTAGGCTTTGTACGAGTTCCCATGTTTGAATGATTCCCAACTATAATTCTCCAAACATACCCATATAATCAGTATGGATCTATTTTACTTCAGCTTATTACATTAATTTCATCGAAAACCTACTTCACATCATACAAAAACCTAAAAGTTGTATCTTAGGGAGACACCAAGGTCACTCCTTTTTTAATAATCTGACCTCAATATGGATTCATTGAAAAAGAGTCTTCAATCCTACAATTGGATTTTCCAAAACATTATTCTCTTACTTAAATAAGATCAAATGGTGTTATAAATTCAATTACACCACACAATAGACCTTGGGGTCATATAGATTGACCAAAAGTATATCCAAACTTGGATTCATCTTCATCTGAATTCTATCATGATGCAAGTTCATTGGATAGATTACACGAAGTTTATTCAGACACTTGATTCATGCATAGGTCAACATTCTAAACTAGGGTCGATCATCCTCATGAGCCTCAATCACAATAAATTTGGTATTTCACCATCATCAAGATATACTTAGATTGAGTCCAGATTTTGGAAAGGTTTTGTTTATTGAACTTCCAATCATAACCAGACTCAAGAATTTTTATAACATTTAGTGAGAAATTCCACATTCTGAGCATAGGAGTTCATCCTTGGAAGCATTCAGTGGGTCTCATAATCTTTGATTTTGGCCTTTAGCCATCATCTGATGAATCTTGGTCCCAACCTAAAAAAAAATCGGTAGGTTGAAGATGCTAAAAACTATTATCCTAGAATCATAATCGACTAATGTGGCTCAATTTTTCCTTTTAGAACCTTGTTCTCCTATACTCAAAATTCTTCAAGAAGCTACTCAAATTTGATCTTCCTCTATTGATTTAGGTTTGAAATTGATCACCATCATTGAATAAAATATTGCAATTTACCCAGCTTAATTCCCATTAGGTTTCCCTTGATAAAGCTTGTCTTTATCAATCCCATATTATGACTTTCAATCTCGGTTGACATTAACAAGGTAATTATTATTCTATGACCCAAAATATAAAATGTAATTCACTTAAGTGTACCAAAATTTATCTTATGGTGACTAAAATTTATCTTATGGTAATAATTTAAATTCTATTATGGGTATTTCTCTTATGGTCAGTGCCAAAAAAAATTACAGGGAATTTACTTACGTAGATAATATCATTAATTTCTTTTTTGTGTATAAAATATAAAATATCTTACAAAAAAAAGACTTGAAAATTATTTTAGGGAATTTATCCAAAAAATATCTCATGGGGGAGGCTTGTACTTCTCATATATAGATTCTGGTTGATATAAATTCTCTTTTGAGGCTTTCTACTATAATTTCTAATATTTATAAAAAAAATATGGTCATGGGATAAGAAACAATCTATGATAACTCAATACTACCCATAAAAAATTATAAAATCCCTAAAATGAATTAAAATTCATTCCAAATTAAAATTAAATGCTATAATAAAAATCCACGAATTTCCAAAATTGAATGAAATCTAAAATTTATTCCACAAAATAAAATTTTATATTTTGAATCATGGATCTTCAACATTAAAAATCTATCATCTAGGTTACTTTAAAAACTATTTCAATTAACTCCTTTAGAACCAAAATAATAATAATTCCAAAAATAAATCTTAAAAACTAAGACATAGAATGTTGGAAATGAAAATTTTAATGCCACGGATAGAAAAACATTACAAAAAAATATTTTTTTTAAACATAATTTCAAAATAATATAGTAGAAAATAGGCTATTAAGATATATAAAAAATTAAATTATATAGCCCTGACCATTTAAAACACAAAATTTTTTAATATTTAACCAATTGTTCAATAAATTAAATTTTCCATCACAAAATGATAATGTGTCAACTATTAATCAAAAAAATCACTTTTCAGTCACACTTTTATTAAAATTTCATAGAATAAAGTGTCCACAAAAATCAAATCTAAGTATAATAATATGATAACAAGAATTATATCAAGGAACATCGTAATGACTCCCTCATTGGTTTTTCACTCTCATTCCCCAACTTCAAACATCCTAATGCTCTTAATCCATTTTATAGTCGTATCATTGCATAAAATATATCTCAACCTATATCTAGGGTAGTAATGCATCATGAATATGAAAGAAATAAATCTCATTCCCTCCTCCCATGCATTTCCCCCACCATATATCCTTGTATAAAAAATGTTTCATCCATATCATCAATACCTCTTAGGGTTTACTAATGCACCAATATCATAAAAATACATCATAGTCTCTTACAGTATATCATGTACAAATCAAAACCATGTAGGGCCTTCTAGAACATCATGTACTATTATATACCCCATAGGGTCAGCTGGTGAACCATACACCATGCATATATTACCAATTTTTTTTTCCAATAAAACTTATTCTAATACTCTATGGGGTTTTCCAGAACCAATACATCATAGGGTCTTCAAATACATCTTAAGAGGTCATACCTATCTCACGTATAGACGGGGGAGTGGAGAGGAGAGATAAGTTAGTCATCCATTCCCTCACCAACTGGGATATTGCAGAATACACTATGTACCCAATATGTTAGGTGTTGTTATGGTTATAAAACATTTATAGTGTGTGTATAGAAATCATAAAAATTCATACATATCATTGAATCCACACACAATCCAAACCTAGGGGTTTATGCCAAAAGCCACCAATAATTCATGTGTAGTTATAGAACCTATCCACTATCCTCTAAGACACAACCATCTTATTCCACAACCACTACCACCTAATACAACTAACCAGTCATCATTCACGTTTATAAAGTAATTCATTCCAATTCAATTCAAAATTTTACATTTCATTCCATCCCAAATCATTTAATCAATTTCACTATTCTCAATCCCATTCCATAGCTACCAAACCACTACCTCATCCACATAAACCTAAACATTCATTATTCCTAACGTATAAAGGAAGTCATAAACCCTTCCACAGCAAGATTACCCATGTCCCCATGTCACTCTATCCATGGAATTTGTTGCAACCCTTACTTAACTAATATAACCTAAAATATATCCCATGACATCGATGGAATCTTATATAGCCCCTATTGTTCCAATATATCAACTATCTAGGGAACACATGATTCTTATCAAGGATCTAAAATCTTAGAGAATACTTCTAAGGAAATTATGATTTTCATCATGCCAACTCATGGGGAAACAAGGTGCGTATAACCAAGGAATTAATTCCTTTAAAAAAAAGTGGGCACACTCATACCCTAGATAATATCTTTCCATGAAATTATTTCATTACCATATTGAATTATATGATTCATTATGAATAAATATCTTTCAAAAAAACGTGCAATCAATATCTAACAATAGCTAAAAGAAACCACAATGTACTCCCATATTTCACCAATTACAAGAAGGATGATAAAAATATTTCATTCATTTTCCTTTAGTTATCAAAATATTACAAGATTTAAGTTTTTTAATCAATTTAAAGTGAAAAAATAATGATAATAAAATTCAATCAAAGGATAACACACTATCTAGAAAATCAAGAGGAAATAACAGGGCATAAACTCATGTGATCACAAATCCACACCTAGTTCATTGTTAATTATAGTTATTATCTTCATTAGGTTGGTCCATACTATACACCAAATGGAAACATAAGAATTATAATTCCACAATTTACATGTCAAAAATATATTTCTCAAATCCCCTACCTCAACTAACACATTCTGATTCACTTTGTAGTGCGGCTGGGAGAGAAGGCACCCAGAGAATCAAATTTACACAATAGAATCCTAAATAAACCTAGACCACAACAACATCTCATCGAAACACAACCCCAAACATTCCATGATCAAATCTACACCATTATAGATAATTCATGAGAGAATAATGGGAAGAAAAAATGGACAAATTAGTTAAATCATCTCAGATCACTGGTATTAAAACTCTATAATCCAAGGGGAAAACCCAAGGAAGTAGACCTGGATGGGCTCCCAAAATTTCCTAGATTTACCCCAAAATTGAGAGAAATGAGACAAATTTATGGGGATCCAAAACTTATAGACAGGGTATAATTTAACTAATTAATACAGTGATACATAGATTCATTCCAAGAATATTCATAGTGGACACAAATTTAGGGTCTTAATTCACTTTATATAGTGAATACAATCGATTAAAAACCCATATAAAGTCTTCCAATTTCATAGAAACTCCTACTTTAATCCATTCATGCTTTCAATACTACTTTTCTACTATGAATAACCTTGAATTTAAAACCATTTAAACTTATTAGAAATTCTCCCCTCGATACCTTAATCCACATATAAGCTTTTAGTCTCTGAATCTGAATTACTTCACATTATGAATTGCCTATTCACATCATTAATAATCTCTATATCCATAATCTCATATTTGGATTAACTTATTCCTCTATTACCTCTCCTAAAACACCTCCATCACTAGATATAAGAAAAGGAACAAGCTAATAGGATATGGGTAGTTACATCAGAAACCTCTCACAAAAACATTGTCCTTCATTTTCAAAACCAAACCTCAATCAAGGAAAACAACCACCAAACCACAAACACTCCCCTGGAGATACCTCGAAAATGGACCAACACCATCTTCCAAACATTAGATCAAATAATGAAACAAAATAGATGAAAATAGATGAAAATAGATTAGGATCAATATATTTCCTTTGAAAATATCATTCTCACATACTCTTCCAAGACCACTATGCTTCACAGAATGTGAATGAAAGGGATGGATCATCCTCCCAACACTATCACTTGAACGTATTGGTTCTAGATCATCCACTCAAAAAATGTCATGTAATCCTTGATATCCAAACATCTCTAGTAAATGAAATGGTATACATCATCAAGATTTTAATGAAACTGTGATGTGTAGAAGATTACATGAACATTATCCAAGCATGATGTGATCATCTATTGATATTCCACCTCACCAATGTACTCCAATACCTCGAAGGGTCCAATAAACCAAGGAGAAAACATTATCCCCCAATAGAACCTCCCCTTTATATGATGAGGGGAAACCTTAAAGAATGCATGGTCTCCAAACTATAACTATAGAGTTCTGCATGTCCTATTTTCATGCAACTTCTGATAGTCCTATTATTTGTTCATCTGATATCTAATAAGTAGGATCTTCTCGATCATACTCTACACCAACTCTAAGCCATGAATAATTGTTTCCCTAACCTTGGTCTAACACATCAATGATTCAAACAGTCTCCTACACAATTCACCTATAAGATCCATGATGAAATAATAGTGATAACTAATTTTATAAGAAAATTATACCAAGATAAAGTGAATCACACATGATCCTATAAAATCTAGGATGCAATAAAGTGACATATCCTCCTTCATCTGGACAATTTTCTTGGTCTTCCAATCCAGCTAGGGGTGGAAAGTAGTGTAAATGCATAATTAGGATCCATGGAATGTTGTTATAATTTTCATACACTAAAGGAAAAATGATCTCAATCTAAGATTATTTTCTTGGGAACTCCATGAATCTACACAACATCACTTACATATTTTTTCCAAAGCATTCATCAAAATTGAATCCATTAATGCCATGAAATGAGACATTTTTTCAGTCAGTCCATGACCACCAAAATTAAATCCAAAAACCCTTGAACCAAATGAAAAATATAATGAAATTAATGGAAATTTACTCCCATTCCCATGCGGGGAAATAAACGAGGTGCAATAATCCTCTTGAAACCCAATGTTCGACCTTTAACTACTATCAGATTAAATATTACACCACAAAACCCTATATGGATTGTTTTATCCCATGCCAAGGGAATTGTATCTGCAAGACAAGATACATCTTATATACACCTAGATGTACTGTTAAATTTGATTTAGGGAATTCATGATGAAACTCACCTCACATTTCCAACATAACATATAACCTTCCCTAGAATAACATCCAATTTTCACAATTGTTTAACCATCTCTCTAGGAAATCACCATGAAGAACATGGTCCCACACCACTTATACCTCCAAGTGTTTCCACTAAGACTCCTCTACTTAGAGTAACTAGTTGTCTTTCACTATAATTTGTAATAATAAACCTCTACCACATCTAGATGCATCACCGCTGGTTCTTCCTTTGCTCTACAAATATCTCTATATTCCTAAAAAACATCACCGCACAACTTTCTTCAAAAAAAATTAACTATAACATTTCATTTCCTTGGGTTATAAGATATATAAAATCATATTATTGGAGAAAATATCTCCACATTAATTGTCATAAGTTTAGATCACACTAAGAGAAGACATATTTAAAACTAGTATGGCATGTAAAGACCACAAATCACTCACGATGGGTAATGTCACCATGACCAGATGGAAAATACCACTATCACTAACTCCATATCATGGGTGACAAAATTATTCTCATGGGGATGTAACTATCTAGACCCAGAAGATATCACTTCCCACTAATGCATCAATACACATATGAATCCTTGATAGGACTCGTCATTAAACACTTTAAATATCACACCCTCTTCAATAAATAGAATCATTGAGGTACTAATCAACTTCTTCTATAAGATTTCAAAATCCAAAGGACATAGATCAGTCTAAATAAAAGCCTCGTATTTCTTTGCTGAAGATGTTAGTAGGTATACAACCCTAGATAAATCAAACATAAACCACTGATAATATCTTAAACAACCAAGGAAACTGAACACCTCTACCACATTCTTGGTTACTTCCTAACAAAATTTGTCTTCTACCTTTGATGGTTCTATTGAAACTCCTTACCAAGACACAACATTCCCAATTAAGTGTAACTCCTACATATAAAATTTTTGCTTGTACATTTTCCCATAAATATAATTTTTTTCATATAATTTTCAAGATAGATTATAGGTTCACAACGTGATCCTCATATGAATTTTAGTATATTAGGATATATTCGATGAAAAAAACTATGAACTTGTACAGTAAATCTGTAACACTAAGTAAATGATCCCTATGAACACATATTGTGCATTTAGATGCTAAATTGAATTACTATGAAATATAATTCCAATATCAAAACTAGAAGGTAGTCTTCAAGATATATTCCTCATTAATCATCATTTGGAGAAATCTATATCAAAAACTAAACTTATAAAACCAACTGGATTCCCTCAACTGGTAAAATAAATCATTTATCATTAGGAGTGGATAATATTTTTTGATTGTTACCTAGTTCAAGCACCAGTAGTCTAAACACAACCTAAAACTATCATACACCATATTATAAAATAACACTGAGGAGCCCCATGTAGACACACTCAGTTGAATGAAACCCCTCTATATTAAGTCATCAACCTAGATCCTCAACTCCTATAGCTTCAATGGTTTCACCCAATAAGGATCCATTGAAATCAGAGTGACATTATGCTAAAACAGGATCCTGAACTCAATATCACTCCAAGCGGGTAAAACCACAACCATCTTGGGGAGAACATCAATGAACTATTTCATAACTCTTATAAACTATATCGCATACACCTTTACTGGCCCCAATAACAAAGATGATAACAAGGAAAATGAAGGACTTGAACACCTTCATCACATTCTGTGGCCTCTCTCACTAAAAATAACTATACAATAACCCTCCTTATCATCAAACTCAACCATCCCCTAGAAATAGATGATATCTTCATGCCAAAAATATAACCAATCAATACCAAAAAATACATCATACATCTATATCTAGAGTCGAAAGAAATATGTAACTGACTAATGTTTCACCATCATCAATCAATATCCTAGACACATATCAAAAAATAAATCCTAACTTCCAATGGGAATGGATAATACCAAGGGTATCAGAAGAATTTATAACTCCATCCCAAAGGAATTAATCGTGATGGGTGAAACAAGGGATTATGATGCTCAAAATCAAAAAAAGAAAAAATTGAGGTAGAAGATAATCATAGGGTACCTTAGATAATTACAGTCCCTTTAGTATTATCAAATCCATGTAATGAAGCTTCCAACATCCAAATCCCCTGATTCACTATTGATGAACGCTACAATGGTTGTGCTCAAGCCTAGGCCTCTAAGGATAAGGTATATATCTAGGTAGACCTCCACCATCTCAAACTCCTCTTGATAGATAATACTAAAGCTGAGTATAAACTGGTATATTCTGATAATTTTTCCAAGGGATCTATCCAATAACACCATGCTAATATCCAAGAATAGTTAGGAACTGGAGTTGAAAATGGTTGTGGTTCCCTTAAGAATAACAGACCAGGCCTGAACTCCCATTATATTCACTAGAATAGATGATCCTGCAAAATTTTGGAATTGGATACTATGATAAAATCTATAAAAATCTAAACATTTATCATCCAAAAACCCTAGATCCTCCAACTAATTCTTTTCTTATCAAAATTTTCATATGTACTGCCCCTTATGGCGATAATATATTCATATAAATCCACTATATAATGTCATCCTTCTTCTAGGCCTCTAAATATATTGGCAATGTAAATTGGGAGACAATATATCAAATGGTCATATGAAAAGCCTCATCAAGATATCCCTCTCTAGACTCCTCATTTGGGAACATATAGAGGTTTAAGTGAAGGATAACATTAAACCTAATCATTAGCTCCTTCACACTTAGGATACTTTTCTAAAGGGACTGTATCTTATGCCTCTTCATAGCTTGCATCTTCAATGATAAAAATTCATCATGATACTCTTTTTGAAAAATAGTCCAGGACATATTCATCTATATTCTCTCATAGATATAAAATACACTACTAACATCTACCCCTCACATATGACTCATTTATAGTGGAACTCAATACTTAGATTTTGCTCGAATCTGAATAATCACAATCATCAACTCCTCTAAAAAATTATCTATCTCTATATTAGAGACACACCCCTCATACTTTCCCAATCTCTACCACTGAAAATATCACAATTTATTCCACCAATTCACATCCTCTACTACCAGGTAAACTCATTAATGGTAAAATGGGACTTTCTAATGAGTCTCAAAATTATAAACTATAGTCATTGAATGCTCAAGTTCCATCTCTATAAACAAGGAGGGAACTCCTAAGTCTAGTAGCATGGGATAAATTTATATTCATTTAATTAAAATTAATTTTAATTTTTTGAAGTTATCACATTTAAACAAAACATAAGTATGCACAATAAATGTAGCACTCCTAATACTCTATGATATAGGCAATATCATTTTATTAGTGAATTTAGAAAGATTATGGTTCGTACATTAGATCACATGAGCCCTAAATTTTTTTGTCTTAGTTGGCCTCCTTTGTTTACATCATGCACTATATTTAGTGACATTGTTTCCCAACCAATCCCATATATACCTCAGAGTTCCTAGCTCCAGTCTCTATCTTATCTCTCAACCATTACATTTGATACTAGTCTATAATGACACCCTTCCCCAACTAGTACCCCTCCTAGGATGGTAGTGAAGAAAAGTAGGTAATGACCCATGAATCCCACCTATAATAGGCCATGGGGTGGTCAATAGAACCGGGTGTATCAAGTCACACATTTTAGAGAAACTAACCAAAAAATAAAATAAAGAAACTATAGATAAGATAAAAATCTATCAACCAACACCCAGACATAACTATACATGTATAGGTACTAGTATCCCTTCATTCATGTGAAAGTTGTACAAAATAAAAAACTCTAAAAAATAAAATCATGCCATAATTCTCTGGAAATGTATCTTCAAAGACACCAACCCAAACTAAAAATTCCTTAATTGTCCATGTAATACCTCCTAAAAACTTGATACGTATATATATTGGTTGAGAATAATAGGTATACTCAGTAGGATTATACTCAAAACCTCTCATGAAAATGTGGAAGAAGAGTGATAATTATCCAGTGAATAAACATCAGAAATAAGAATCCCATACTTTATTAACTAATCCCCTATCCTAACTAAGGATAACTCACAAAAAAATCACGTCCATGTATAAGAATATAATAATAAGAAGCACAAGCAAGGAACCCAACTACCACTCCCCCACAGGTTTGTCTCTCCTATGACCCAATGTTAAATTTCATGATACTCATAATACCTTATGAAGTTATGTGATAGCACAAAGTGTATCTAAAACCATATCCAGGGCATTAGGGTATCAGGAATATGATGTACACAAACATCTTACCCTCCACCTCCCATACATGACCCCACTATATATCCTCATTACAAAAGTTGCATCTCATCACTTCAATACCCCATAGGGTCTTACAGAGCACCATATCATACCAATACACCATAGGGACTTCCATATCTCACATACTAATCAACACCCCATAGGGTCTTCCAATACATCAAGTACCACTCTATACTATGTAGGGTCTTTAGATGCACCATACACCATGCATATATACCCCATAGGGTTTTCCAGTACAACCTGCACCAACACCCCGTATGTAACACCCTGACTCCACTAACCTGAAGGTGGTGGTTATTTAACTACAATGGAAAAAGATACAAGGGATTTCAACCTGAAGGACTGAATTGTTTAGTAGTCATTGAAAACAAGATACTTTCTTAAGACTCGCATTTCATTTGAAAATGTGAAATATAACATGGTATTTTTGAGAACATTATCATTCCCTCAATGTTATCCTTTAATATCAATCATAGATCACTTATTGGAATCTTGGGGAAAGTACAACATAATTAAGGGTGATCTCAATGCTCAATAAGCGAAAGCATACAATAGAATCTGTCACATAATAAATAAAGGATGAATAATATGGTAGATATAAACAATAATCAAATATATCATATATCTAAAATCTTGAAAGAGGAATACATCCATGGGTGACAGAACAACATAAATAATCACATGTATAATAGTAATTGATTTTATAATGATGGAATTCATAATTCTGGACATCTTAAACTTTCCATCAAAGCCTCGTCCAAATACATCAAACATAAATTGGGAAGGCATATGCCAAATACCCAACCTTGTTTGTCTCATGAGGCCTATTGATACATCGAGAGGATATGTAATTTCAGGCCCCACCTGTCACTTAATAAATATGATGCAATAAATATTTTAATAAACAATAAAACTTAATAAATATTCAATAATAAACAATAAATATTTGTATTGGAATGACTAGCATATGGAATGTTAATACTTTCCCTTGTCAAAATTATCACAAGTCGTCTAGAGAAATTTGGTGGATGGTATCATTAGAATATATGCCTAGTAAAACATAATATTCATCAAAGGATGTTGACATAGATGAAAAATACTTTTATAAGATCACTAGAATATTTCGTGAGGAAAATACACTTTTCATTTTACACTCTAGGGAAAAGAGGTTTTTGCGGCATGTTATTTGTGAGGGAATAGAAACATGTCCCAAATAGTAAAATATAATGAGTCATTCAATCCAGAATGAGAGACTTGTCACAAATAACTCTAGATTTTATGGTATTTTCATCATAATTCATATCTCGTCACAAATATCCTTGGTGGAAACACGTTCCATGAGGAGGGGAAGGACTATTTTCAAATGAAATCATCATTCCATTGCAAATAATATTATTTTCAACAAAAAGCAGAGCCCGCTACAAATACTTTGTTAACAGAGTAAATAAAAATTAAATATGGTGGGTAGAATTTGTGAGGGATTTGAACATCCAAATAAAATTCCATTTCTTTTTTTACATAAGTATTTATGGTCGGAAGTATTTACGACGGTTTCCTTTGAAAATATTTGTCGCAAATAATCTTACATATATAAGCCCCCAAACAGCATCCTCCCATCACAATTTCTGAGATGCTCTTCTGAGATCCTCTTTTGATTCCTCTCTCAAATATCTTTGTATAAATTTAAAAAAATTGGAATGTTTTATAAATTGAATCAATATATATATTATGATAAAGCATCTATTTATATATTTATTTTAAACATTTTCATTTTTATATTTAGTTATTTTATTTTATATTAGGAATAAATATTAATAACAATGAAAAATTATTATTAATTTATAGTAATTACTAATAACTATAAATAATTAGTAACAATTAGTAATATTTTGGAATAATTATCCATAATTAGTAGTAATTAGTAATCATTAGTAGTTATTAGAAATTTATGGCAGTAATTAGCAGTAATTAGTAGTAATTGGTAAAAAATAGTAGTTTTTAAGTGTAATTAGTATTAACTAGCAGTAATCATTAGTAATTAACAATAATTAATACTAAGTATCAATAATTAGTATTAATTACCAATAATTAGTAGTAATTAATAATTATTATAGTTAATTAGTAATAGCTACTAATAATTATCAGTAAGTACGAACAAATAGTACTAAATATAAATAATTGCATATAATTTGTAATAATTTGTAATAATTAGGTTTAATTTGTAATAATTAGTAATTAATGCCTATAATTTTAAATCATTGGAAAGAATTACCCATAATTTGTAATAATTAGTAACAATTACAGCTAATTAATAAAAATTACTGGTACATTGTAATAATTAGTAATAATTACAAATAATTATTCAGAATTTTTTTTAATTATCGATAATTAGTAATAATTAGTAATAATTACATATAATTAGCAATAATTAGTAATAATTACTGATAATTAGTAATTATTAGTAATAATTAGTAAAAATTAGTAATAATTAATGATATTTAGTATCTAATTTGTAATAATTATCGATAATTTTTATTAATTATCGATAATTAATAATAATTACGGATAATTGATAATAATTAGTAATAATTATTCATAATTAGTAATAATTATTAGTAATTAGTAACAATTACTGATAATTAGTGATAATTACTGATAATTAGTGATAATTACTGATAATTAGTGATAATTCTTAATAATAACTGATAATTAGTAACAATATTTATAAATATTGATTAATAGTAAAAATTATAGATAATTTGTAAAAATTTGTAATAATTACCGATAATTAATAATAATTAGTAATAATTACCTACAATTAGTAACAATTAGTAATAATTAATAGTAATTAGTAATAATTTTTAATAATTACTAATAATTAGTAACTAATTAGTAATCATTACCAGTAATTTGTAATTATTACCAATAATTTGTATTAATTGGTAATAATTTGTAATAATTATTGATAATTATTGATAACTAGTAATAATTATTAATAATTTCTAATAATTATCAATAATAAGTATTAATTAGTAATAATTGAAGTGTTTATTTAGAGTTTAATAATATTTATTAGAAGTAGCATAAGAGATAAAAAAACCTTGTCTGATGATCTCTAAATAAGATAATATGAAAACTAAATGAAGAACTACTATAAATTTAGTGTAACCTACACCAATGATCCATTATACCATCTTGATCTCCTTCAGTTTTTTTGGGATATATCAAAAGATGGAGAACAAAAGCATCCCATATATATTGTGTATCTACATTCTATGTCTGAATCACTTGACATTCAAGTGGGATCCATATTATCCCCAAGATAAACCAATACCTCCAAATGCAAAGGAGGAATATGGAAGAGTACAGCAGGTCCCTAGTAGTATCTAGATGAATATCTACATAGACATACATCATCATATTATAATGCCCTCAAGGAAACTCTTCGATAGTCCAATAATTAATTTATGCATTTATAAAACATGTATTAATTCCTTATCTAATTCATGTATCATATGAATAAAATAATTTAACTCTGGAATATTTCATATAATTATGAAACAATTTAATTTAATGACATATTTTGTGGGAAAATTTAAATGATAAAAAATTATCATTTTACTACAATCACATATTTCATAGAATAATATGAATCCAAATAATAATTTGTATACAATATATATATCATATATATAAGGCATTAGGGAATATCTCCATCAATATCTCACTTACACAAAAGCCTAATATAACTTTTACCATATCACATTATATTGTATCATATAACCTAACCTATGAAACAATGTCCAAAAAACCTTTTGGATATATTCCAAAATACCATTTGAAAACTATCATTAACTTCACCTTATATAAAATCTTATGTAATACCTTGTGAATACCCATCCAAAATGCTTTTGGATTAACTTTAAAATAATTTTCAAGTAGCTCTATGAGTCAAACTCAATCCTCATTCAGTAAACCACAAAGTGTGAAATTTCAGGACTTTATAGCATCAAAGAAATATATATCTAAATCCATATATGTAAGAAAATAGCATCCTCTAGAAAAGTTTTAATGTTACTCAGTGTATAAAGGGATCTGAAGTGATCTTCATCAAACACATATATCTCTATACCTATGTTGAATAGTCTGTATAATATGAAAATGTGAATTCTTGTATTTTCCCTTTATCCAAAACATCAAGTGATTATGAGACAAAAAAATGTCAATCACATATAGACAACTCATCTATTCTCGATTATCATAGTATAGATTGAACTAATCGATGAATACATCATATGTCTTTCATCCTTCTAGATAATCACATCACATGTCCCTTATCTAGATATATATATATATATATAATATCTAGGTTTGGTTTCACACTCCCAATGTATATCTCAATCTAGGACCCTATTGTCATAATCATCATACAAGAGGAAAAATCCCATATTGATTATGTTATAACCAATGAAATTATTAGAAACATACCCAACCACCCCTATATTAGCTAAGTCAAAATGTAAACTTACGTAAGTAAGGTATAAAATTATGAAGGTTCTCGCACTAGGTATCTCACCAACCTCTTGTAGTAGGGACTCAAATATGATCCATGCACCACTAGTATACCAAAGACATCTTTATGACACTCCATGTGGTATACTTAGTGGGTCATCCATCAAACACAAAGAATCTTATTCTTTGTATTATGACTTATGTGAATATTCTATATCTCTATAAAAGAATCATACTCATGATAACCTTTATATTTCATCAATCTATAATACTCCACAATGAAAATCAGTTAGGAATAAGCTCAGAGTATTTCTTTGAGAGGTCAATTATCTTTACAATTCATGAAATATGTATTTATATATACATTTATTTAGCCAATGTGAAAGAATGATAATGTGGTTGTTTCCTATAATATGATACATTTTAATATTCATAACATCTTTAGTAATATTTAATAAAACCATCATATGCCATGGTTTATTATATCATATAAGATAAACTACTAGAATAATCATTTTTTCTGCACTTTATAGGTTTTGTTAACACATTACATCATAGGTAATCCATGTAACATCTCTATATAGCTTTATGATAAAGCACACCCACTAAAACTACTAGAAAAATGGCCTATACCCACGGTTCAAAACCGTGGGTATAGCCCCCAAAACCGTGGGTATAGCCTATACCCACGGTTTTGGGAACCGTGGGCTGGAACGGCGTCGGTATAGGTCCCCATCCTATACCCACGGTTTTCCAAAACTGTTGGTATAGGTGACATACCACCGTGTCACCGAAACATAGCCAATTTCCATGGTGTCAACGGCTTTGACCCACGGTTTCAAAACTGTGGGTATAGGTCCTAAAATAATGCAGGCGCCGAGTTTCGATCCCGCAACCTCTTCGCTGCAAACATTGCGTCTAACCACTACCCTAACATCACCTATATGTATATATATATATATATTTAGTTAAATATAGTTATAAAAACTATGGTTATAGAGGGAAGAACCATGGGTATAGAGTTCCCACCCAAAAAAAATTCCTTCCCGTGGGAAAAAAAATTTACCGCACACACAAAAGTGACTTATACCCACGGTTTTTCATAACTGTGGGTATAGGTATTTTAGCCCAGACCTATCCCCACGGTTTTTCCCAAAACCGTGGGTATAGGTACTCCCCACGGTTTTCCAAAACTGTGGGGATAGAGCCCCATATACCCACGGTTTTGGAAAACCGTGGGTATAGGTCATGAAAAGTCACCTATACCCACGGTTTTCCAAAATCGTGGGTATAGGGAGGGTCTATCCCCATGGTTTTGGGGAAAACTGTGGGGATAGGTCCATTTTTTAGTAGTGTAAAATCTTCATTTAGAAACATCTATGATGTAATATAGTTTGGATAATTGTGAGATTTAGGAATCATATTTCTAATTATTTTAATTTTGAATATATTTAAACTTCTTAACTTCACAACATATAATATTATGATGTTAACTTCTATTGTAAAATTATAAATCATACTAAGTACATTATCATCACCCTTTTATCCCTATTCCATCAAACTTTTATTTCCTTGAAAGAATGTAACTACTTACATTATTATTTACTAATAAATCCTAAGTCTCTTAGTATATTAAGAAAAATTCACTTTAAAATTAGATTGGCGTAATTATTTATTTCTTAACCTTAAAATTAATTAAATCTAGATATACTCCCAATATTGTCTTAGAAAATATATTCTTTTTATAATATCTCACTGAGATAAAAAACCCTTTTGTGTTAGGAAATAACATTTATTTCTGTTTATTAGGAATATTTAACAAATAAAATATTGTTTTCATATCATATATGGTATTCTATGTGTTTGGAAAAAATTATTCATTTTAAAATAATATGTTATTAAAATATACTACTAATGGGTAGTGATAGAATATTCCCATATATTTTAAAAAATATATTGATAAACATTGTTTCCCGGATAAAATACATTTATCTATATCTTCTTATCAAAACATGTAATATAAATTGATGAATCATAAACCAAGTGTATAAAATTAATCATATCATATTTGTTCACAATAACTATTTTAAATAAAAAACATCTCTTATCACATAAGGGAAATGAGGTAAAGATATACATATTTGACTTTGATTAATTTGAGCTTTATAAAATCCTTTAAATTCAAATCCTTGTTTTAGTAACTATTTATATCATATCATAAATATAAAATATAATATTAATCAATTCTTCATTTTATTTTGAACTCCTATATATTTATAACACCTTCATAATATATGCATTTGGTATCACATGCCTTTCAATATCAAAGATCTAATTTCTACAGCATCCATACTTGACATGTACATTCCATGGAGTTTCAAAAATTCCCATAAGTATATCTTGGATATTATAATCATATCAAATTATTACTCTTCCTTTATAACAATAAAATATTTCAATGACCTTGATTGCATTCTTGAAGAAAAATTATTAAACTTTTAAACTAAATTTTCTTCATATGGTTTGAACTTTTACCCACTTTTACTATCTATATAGTTATTTATAGCCTATACATCATATCTCTAGTTCATATATATTTCAAAATTTTGTGACTATTAGGTACATTTTCTTTAAATTCAATCATATTTTTGGAACATTTCCATAGAATACAATAGGATAAATTATCTAACCAGAACAATCCATTTTAGTCTCCCCATAAATCATGTTATAGAATTTAAAATATCACAATTATGTGTATCAAAAACACCTCATATCATTTTATTAAACAAAAATTGTTTTCAAACTCTTATAAAGATCTAAATGAGATAAAATTAACATCTTATTACCAGTTTATCCAATATTGAAGTATCAAAGTTATCGATGAAGAAACTCCTTTTCTCCATTACTCAAAAGAAACACTTAAGCTCTAAACGTCAATTTTTTTCTCTTTATATCCTCTTATATATTTACAACACTTTTAAATCATGTTGTCGATATCATATATCCATATGAACAACGTTATTGATTTCTATAATAAATAAATCATTGAGAAAACCTTTAGTCTCACAATGTCATGTTGCATATTCAATCATATTGAATATCATTTGATGAACCAAATAATATTGATTATATGAGACTAATATTGATATACCCAGTCATATTTAGTTCCTGAGTGGAGATGAATATTCCATCAATCATTTTTCATCAAATGGATTTGAAACCTTAAATGAATCACTCTATGATTCCATAAGTATATAATTGACTTTTTTAACAACTTCCACACTTGGTTATTGAGTATGGAACTATTCTGACACATAGAATTTTTCCTTAAGAATATTTTTTAATAACCAATCTGTATTAAGAACTTTTATTAAGTTACCATTATTTGGACTAACATACATTAATATTCTTCTTATCAAGGATTGATCACAATGTTTATCTTGATGATGAGGATGATATTATCTAAAATAGAATATTTTATCATATGAGTATCACGTATTCTTCATAATTGAATAGGGAATTTTATTAAATAGACTCCCAATAAAATAATGACCTCTTTTGAAAAACACATAATATCTATCAGTGGGACAAGATCCATATTTCACTAATCAATGTGACTATTTGGAGTTTCTCTAAACACTTAGTTATTTATTTATGGAATCATCCCAATCATATCATATATGACTCTTTGATAGTTGAGTATAAAACCCTCTATCTAATACATCATATGTATAAACTCAACTCTTTTCCTCTAGTAACCTAATCCTATTAGGGTCTCCTAGCTATTGTAACCCAAAACAAACACCTAGAACAAGATAACAAAGGATAATCGAGGGGAACATAGATTTTTTATAAACTTCCTAAGGACGTTCCAGTGTCACCTATCCTTTATTTCCTTAAACAAGATAATCTAGGGGAAAAAATTTGGAATGACCAACTCGGTTGGATGATTGAGGTCTTGATAAGTGATACGTTGGAAGGAATCTTACACATAGTATTTGAAGGTTATTTTAATCTGTCCATATTACCTCATTTTATTCCCTTTTATATGTACATGCTTTTAATAATTTAGTTAGGAATTATATTATCTTCATTAAATCAATATGTCTATACCATATTGATGTGTATCCTTTTAATTAACCCATATGTTTTTGTTAATAACCCAAAAATAGAATCCAGAAAAATTCATACATATCTAGATGCATCATATGCATAATGTATATGAACACTTCTTTTATAGGCATAAAATTATACAATGATAAAAATATTCACAATAGTAATACTAGTGAGATAGATATACTACTCCGTTAACTTTTCTAGAAAAGGTATATGCCTCTATATAAATAGGTAGTCCAAGCCAAGTCCCTCTGCCTAGGGATACTTTACTCAAGAAAGAATCTAATTCATCATAACGCCTAATATTGACAAAAAATATTCAATAAATAAATTCAAGCTAATAACTCTAATTACAAACCAAGTTCAAGGTAGATGAAAAACTAAATTCATTATAGTGTCAATCCTAACATTCAATTCAATGATTTATCCTATAAATGGTTTAAAATTTTAAACTAAAACATACAAAAATTTTCAATTTATTAAACAATTTACTAAACATGAAGGTACAAGTGAATAAAATTTTAAATAAAAGAGAAAATAAAATATTTAAACATGAGATAAACATTTATGAATAGTATATGATGGAAGAATGGGAGAAGGTTATCTCGATGATCCATGGTGATCGCGAGTTTTTCGCGCATCCAAGAGGCATCAATCTTCACTCATTTCCATCGATTCCACAAGATGGTCGAAACCAATTGTCGGATTCAAATAAAGTTAAGACATGTGAATAAGTGAAAGTTTTTTTGGAATTCTATGGCTTCTAGGTTGGAACATTCTTCTTTTAGAATAATATGATTTCACAACGGATCACAAGAAAGGGCGTAATGGCTCATGTGTTGGATTCAGATGGAGCAATTTCAGAACGACTAGATCTTTGTAAGAAATCTTTTATTGCACAGGTTTCATTTTCAAAAGGGATGAAACCCTAGAAGGTAGAATATGTAATATAGATTTTAACATTAACTTGGGTATTTTCTGAATCCAAATGTGTATCTCATGGTCGTCGGTATTTCCACATTCTTTTCCCTTCTGCGGAGCTGAAAGGAAAATCCTGGAGTTGGGACTCGATCAGTTTGAGGCCTAGTATTTTATGAATACATGAATGGTGCTTTAAATTAAACTTGAATGAGTTCAAGGATTCCTTTTCGCAGGTATGTATTAAGATTCATGGTTTAAATTGGGTTCTATGACACCCCAAATTCTTTTTCGATATTGCTTCTGCAATAGGTACTCCAATAAGGATGGATTCTACAGCTGAATTAGTTCATTTTGGACACTTTTCAGGGGTGCTAGTATAAGTTGATTTAAGTGCAATGTTAATTGACAAGGTGGTCCTTTCTACACCTCAAGAGGAAATAAAACTCCGAATTGAGTTTGAAAAAGGCCATTGTTTTTTATTTCTTTCAAATGATAGGGCACTCATAATATGATTCTAAGAAGGAACTTCACTGTCCTAAATGTCACATAAATGTTCATGACATACAAAATTGTCGCAGAAAGTAGAGTAGTGTCGATGCACAGAAGAATATGGTTTTTTATCATCCCATTGGAGGAACTTTTTATGCTTAAACTCTCAAGAATTTTGATCAATCTCCTGGAAAAGATACTAATCATCAATTTGTCTCAAAGACTTATGATCATTTAAGTGGAAAATCGATTGCGATTATTGATGGTACTTTCTCTCCCTCAAACCATGACTATGTTAAGGGTAAAATCAAGACTCCTACTCCCACATGTATTATTAATGTTTCAAATTATGCTACTAAGAAGAAGGGTAAACCCCTTATGTCATGGGAAAACCTGGATGAAGAAGGTTCTGATGCTACTATGAGAATTTCCTTTAAGAATGTTCTGACTAGATACCTAATAGATGGGAATGAGTATGATGAGTCAGAGGATATTCTAGATGAAATGGAGGATAAAGTTGAAGATGATGTAGACTGAAACTATTGGAAAGAGAAGAAAATTATTTCCTCTAAAAGCCGAAAAGGAAAAATCAAGACTAAAATTGTTCATGTAAAGTCTAACAAAATTCCCTCTAGTGTGAAAGGTATGGTGAATAGTTATGTGGATTTTAATGAGAAATCTCATGTTTCTCTTAGAAAATTTTCTACTAAATTAGTGCATATAAGAATAGACTTCCATTTGTGTACTCACCCAGGTCTGACCTTGGACTGTAATCTACCTCCATTGAGGCATGTCACCTCAGTTATTGTTGTGGGGAAGGACTATACCTATCCTGACAACCCTTCTGCTCTTATGTTGAGTTGTGATGCATTGATAAATACTAATATCCCTACTGATTATTTCCATACACCTGTTAAACTATTAAGTTCTATAATTCCTCCACAAGGAACTACCATGAATTCATTGTCTGTGAAAGGAAGTAATTCAAATGTAGTTGTTGACTCAATTCTTGTCAAAGGAAATGGATCAACAAATTTGGTTTCTATATTACAAGTTCCTGCTGACATAGGTATAGACAATGCTGCTTCGGATCATAATCATGTCAATAAGGATGATACATCTTCCATGAAAGAAAAGTCATCTTTGAAGATTAGTACCCACAACTCTTTTGAGTTGCTTGCATTAGGAATTAGTGAGGATACTCCGGCTAATCAACATGCCCCTCGAGTTGAGTATGCCACAGGAGTTAAATCAAAAAACATAACAGTCTTGGTTGATGCTGTATTTTAAGATGACAAAGATGGACCTTGGATGGAGGTCAAAACTTGGAGATGAGGTAGAAATCCTCACGGTCGGGGAGGATGAGCACTATCTCATAACATGAGTACCCAGGCTCGAGCTTCTTAACTACTTGATTTTATCTGTATTTGTATTTTTCATGTTCTCTCATTATACTTTGATTTCTTTATTAATAAAATGGATTTTGATCCCTCACCTTTTTAATAAAAAATGAATAGTATACAAATAAAATATAATTATAATCTTTTTATAATTTTAGAATTATATTATAGACATTCTATAAACATGGATATAAAAACTTTACATTCATTCAAATATGAATTATTTCATATTTATCATTATATAAAAATTTTATTTCAAATATATGAGATTTTAAAAATTATAAACTATTTGTAATTTAATATCTATTATGTAAACATTTTACATAATCTAAATATCTTATAGTTAATAATTATTTAATCATTGATCATATCAATAATCAAAAAAATGATGTGTCTTAAATAATATCTAAATAAATCCCCTTTAATTTGAACGATTGAAATTAATAAATTATGAACAATTCATAATTTAAATACACACATTATTATTTTGACCTTACTTCAGAATTTATAACCCTTTATAAATTATCACTTATATGATTTCTAAAAAAGCACATTTATTTCCAGATCTTAAGTCGTGCCATATAATTTTATAAAAGGTATTTCAAATATCATCTTTTAATATTAAAAAATAAAATTTTTCATAAACATTCAATTAATTATAAAAAATTTATCATTAATTCATTTTTAAACCTTTTACAAATTAAAATATCCCAAAATACCATTTATAATGATTTATAAACCTTTTTTAAAACATTAAACCCATTTTAAATGTTAATTTTTAATTATTTTTAACATAATTCAATTTACCCTTATGCATAGGGGTATTTATTTGTAATGCCAAAGCCTTCTATCGTTATGCAGTCCATCTAGAAACCCCTACATAAAGGTAAGTCACTACTTTTCTTTACAAAACTTTCTGGAACTATTGCATAAAGGTAAGACACCATCGTACCTTTATGAAGCTCCAACAAACCTCCCTGCGTAAGGGTATAACCTTTATATAGCCATCCACCATATGGATATACTCCCTTTACCCTTATGTAGATAGTTTAAATAAGGGTAGAAAGGCTTTGACCCTTACACGATGAATTCTGTGAAAAGTTACACCTAATCTTACCTATACATAGTCGTATTTCTCACAAGGGTAAGAAGCCGGTTACCTTTACATAATCCTTTTTAAAAAGTTCATAACCTTTAGGCATGAACTGTTTACCCTTACAGAAGATTTTAAAACCCTAAATTACCTTTATGTGTAAGGGTAATAAATATCATATCCTTACATAACACCTTTAGGCAAACCATTTGCATAAAGGTCATAATACATATTACCTTTACATGAACCCTTCAAGTAAAGGTAAGCCTCGGGTTCCCATAATTACGTAAAGGTGATTCTTGGTGACCCTTACATAGACCAGTATACATAATGGTAAGGTGATATGACCCATACACAAACCACTCTATGAAAGGGTAGAGACTTAGTTATCCCTATGCACCTCATTTGCGTAAGGGTTTGGTGTTGGTTACCTTTACATTGCCTAGCTACGTAAGGGTAAATCCTATTATGAAGTTGAATTTCTAGAAATGAAAAAATAATCTATTTTTTTATTCCACTTTATTTCATGCATGATTTCATAAATCTAAACATAGATCCATATTATTCATTTGAAGGGTTTTGTTAGAGTCTAATAACATTTATCAGAAATAGAAAAATAAATTAAAAAACCCTTGTCTAGGGATCTCCATGCAAGTTAATGTGAACTAAATGAAGAAATGTTATAAATTTAGCATACTTTGGACTGAAGAGCCACTGCATTATCTAAATCTCCTTCATATATGCTTGGGAGAGACACAAAGTGGAATAAAAGTATCCCACCATCATAGTGTATCCACGAGCTATGCCTAAATCACTCGATGTTCGAGCGGGAACCATCTTATCTCAATGGTAATCTAGTAACTATAAATGAAAATGAGGAATATGAAACAGTGCATCAGGTCCCTAGGAGTCTCTATCCAAATATCTACACACACATCCACCATCATATCATGGTAGGATTTACAAATCCCTTGTGGACACTCATCAATTGTCTAAACATCAATTCATGTGTTTATAATGCATGTATTGATGCCTCAACTAATTCATGCATCATATGCATGAATGCATTTAACTCCTGAATTTTTCACAAAATTATGAAGAAATTTCATTTAATGACAACTTATGTAGGAAAAATAAAATGATAGCAATTTATCATTTTGTTGCAATCACATATTACATAAAATAATATACCCTTATGTGCATGCAAATCAAAATTTGCATGCAATATAAATATATTTGTGCACATATATATATATAAGGCTTTAGGCCATATCTCCATCAATAATTATCGATAATTAGTAATAATTACTGATAAGTAGAAATAATTTGTAATAATTTGTAATAATTTCTAATAATTAGCAATAATTGCAGATAATTAATAATAATTGGTAATAATTACTGACATTTATTAATAATTATTGATAATTAGTAATAATTACCGATAATTAGTAATAATCCATAATAATTATCAATAATTAGTAATAATTAGTAATAATTACTGATAATTAGTAATGATTAGTAATATTTATTGATAATTATGGATAATTAGTAATAATTACTAATGATAACTCATAATTTACAATAATAATTCACAATTACCAATAATTAGTAATAATTGGAAATAATTACTGATAATTTGTAATAATTTGTAATAATTACAAATAATTAGTTATAATTTGTAATAATTTCTGTTAATTAAAGATAATTAGTAATAATTTATAATAATTATTGATAATTAGTAATATTTTGTAATAATTACTACTAAATAGTAAGAATTGGTAATAATATGTAATAATTACCGATAATTAGTAATAATTATCAATAATTACTAATAATTAGTAACAATCGGTAATAATTACTGATAATTAATAACAATTATCAATAATTAGTAACAATTTGAAATAATTACCGATAATTAGTAAATATTAGAAATAATTGCTAATAATTAGTAATAATTAGTAATAATTAGTAATAATTAGTAACAATTAGTCATAATTAGTCATAATTACTGATAATTAGTAATAATTATTAATAATTATAGATAATTAATAATAATTTGTAATAATTTGTAATAATTACTGATAGTTTTTTATAATTAGTAAAAATTGCTAATAATTAGTAATAATTAGTAATAATTACCAATAATTTGTAATAATTAGTAATAGTTAGTAATAATTATCAATAATTACTAATAATTAGTTATAATTAGAAACAGTTAGTATTAAAAGACAATAATTAGTTATAATTAGTGACATTTCTATTCACTATTATTTCTCCCCTTTGATCATTCTTTCCCTCTTTTAGATTAATTATAAGAAATATTTATATTCGCTATTATTTTTTAGTGAGTAATAATTTTCAATAATTAGCATAAATTACTAGTAATTACTACTAATTAGTAGTAATTAGTAATAATTACCAAGAGTAATTACCAGTAATTTGTAGTAATTTGTAGTAATTAGTATTAATTAGTAATTTTATGATTTTTTGTTTTTCCAGATCATCCATTCCTTCTATCTGATAAATTGTTAGAAATATTTACATTTTTTATTATTTTTAGTAAAATATGGTATATAGAAGTAGACATAATTTTTTATTATGAGATCATTATTGGATAAATCATCAAAAAATAAAAATGGTTCTAGTATGAATCATGTATCTATTGAGGGTGTCGAAACATTTTTATCATTTGCATCATCCAAGATAGATTCCTTTTAGAAGATACAATTAAGTGTCCATGTATGAAATGTGATATGAGGTTATTTGAACCATTTAAAAGTTTTGGGGTTCATCAATTATATTTTGTTTTTTGGAAAGGTTATGTTTTTAGTAGCAATATTTTGAACATAATTTTGGAGAAGATATAAATAATTTGGTTCCAAATAAAAAATAGTTTCAAACTATAGTAAATGGGGTTCTTGTGACACCCTTCTGACAAATAAAAAGTAAGAATCACAATTCAAATATTGACTACGTAACCACCTCAATTTTTTGAGTTTCTGAAATATATTAAGGCAGTCTTAAATCCCAGTTGAAAGAATATAAAATTTTAACATGTTACTAAATTTATGGCCGTAAAATAAGATATTGGAATGTAAATTAGTTATTTTGATCAAGTAGTTTCTTTGGTTAAATCATTACAACATGGGAGAAATGTGTTACATGAAAATTTCTATGAAAGAAAGTGGTTGGTCTGTAATATGGGTCTTGGTTATTAGAGGATACATGCATGTTTAAATGACAATATCTTATTTTATGGTGAATATGACTCATTAGTTAATTAGACTATATGTGAAATTGAGGTACAAAGAGTCACAATAATGAAATCCCAGATTTATTAACATTAAATAGTTGACGTATTTCCCATTTACAAATAGATTACAACATTTAATTATGTCACACAGTGCAACCATATTGATGAAATGGAAAAATATAATATTTCTATAATTTTAAGATTAAATTATCCTTGTGATAGTGATTCATGGAATAATTTTGATCAAGTACATCCGTATTTTTCTTCATAAGTTCATATCATGCGATTGGATTTTTCTATGGATGGTTTCTTTCCATTTGGTTCTTATTGTAATATTCTTAATGGACCATATTTATAACTTCATACAACTTACCTCGTTGGATGTTAATTATGGACCCATATATCTTGTTGAAATTACTAATTTCAGCAAAATCTAAAAATATATATTGATGTTTATTTTAAGTAACTGATTAATGAGTTAAATTTATTTTGGGGTGATAGTGTCAGTACATAGGATGTAGTTGTAAAATAGAATCTCATAATGAAATCATTATTAATGTAGAAAATTAGTGACTTTCTAGTGTATAACATGTTATATGACTAGAGTACACATGGTCCAAAATCATGTTTATAATGTATGAGTGACAGAAAAGTGTTTATTCATTTCAATGGGATAAAAGCATGTTTTTTCAAATGTTACCAAATATTTCTTTCTAAAATCCATACTTTTTTAAGGAAAAAAAATAATTCCAGAAAAAGTTACAATTAAAATAGATGGACCTCCAACAATGATCTTAGATATTTTTATAAAATATATCATCTCTTAATTATATCATATTATCATTGGATTAACTATAAACTGATAAAAAATATATTCCTTTAGAAAATATCACAAATGGATAAAGTAGAATATTTTTTAGGATATACCATATTAGTCTGATTTTTTTGGTCTATCACAAGTTAGATTTATTTCATATTGAGAAGAATTTTTTTGATAACATATTTTATTATATTTTAGGAATGTATGGTAAGACTAAAGATAATTTAAAGGCATGATTAGATCTTTCCCATATTTACAGGAATCTAGAACTTGAGTTGTTTGAAAATGATAAATCACAAAATTTAATTAATATAAAAGAGTTTTTTGAAATTTATAAAGAAAATAATTCATTATTATATCAACGTATTTTAGATTTGTAGTTACTAGATGGTTATGTCTAAAATTTGGCTCAATGTGTCAGAAATGGTCATATTATCAAAATAAAAAGTCATAACTTTCATGTTATGATGGAAATACTTCTTCCAATTGGACTTATAGGTTTTTTGAATTCATTTATTTAGGATGTTCTAACAAAAATATCATATTTTTCTAATATATTTGTGTGGTGAAAATAGACTACAATGAAATAAGTAGGCTATAACAAGATTTTGTTTTAATTTTATGTAAATTGGGAAAAAATTGTTGACTTTATTTGATTCAATGGTACAATTCATATTACATTTTCCACTTGAATAAAAATATGGATGACAAGTGTAGTTACAATATATGTACCTATTCCTAAAATTTATTCATAAATTGAAGAAATTTGTATGAACTAAAGCATAGGTTTAAGGGTTAATTGTATAAGCATATTTGTAAGAGAAAATTTCATTTTATTCTATAATTATTTTTAATATGAATATACTTCAAAACATAATTGAATGGTTCATAATGATGGAAATATTCATGTTGTAATAAACCATTAATTATTATTATTTAATTGTCCTCAACTTTTTTTTGGTGCAGTTCATGAATGATGGAATTTAGATGATGAACAATACAAAGCTTATATATGTTCTTTTCAATTATGAAGAAATGACCTGATTTTTATAGTGAGTGTTTCTATCACCTATTTTATATATATATATATATATATATATATATATATAAATTAAATTAATATTAATTTATTTATAGATTAAATAATGATCATATCATGAAATAGTTCACAAAAATTACACCAGTTACTCTTGAATAACACCAACATCATAATTTTTCAAACTAGTTTCAAAAAATAGTAATGTAAATTATTTATGGTTGAACATATAAAATCAATTTATTATTTCCTATATTATTAATCATTTTTTATTATTCCAAGTATTATAAAATGATGATAAAATTGATAATTGATTATGTGTATTGAGTTCCCCACTATCAAAATTGGTTAAATCTTATAATTCATATGTGGTTAATGGATTTGTATTTTAGACAGAAAAATGTAGTGAATAAAAAAATACAATGAACATTGGTTTTTTCATGAAAGGATATCATAATAAAGAAAGTGTAGATGACTTTTATGGAATAATGGATGAAATAATTGAGTTATATTATCTAGGATGGAATTATGTAACAATGTTTAAATGTCATTGGTTTGATACTGATAGAGGGTTATGCATTCATTCATACTATGGAATCATTAAAAATATATATATAAGTATTCTTGTGATAAAAAACCATTTATGCTAGCTCATAAATATTAAAAAAATTATTATGGAAATTATTATACTAATTAAATAGATTTAATTTATTAGTAGAGTATAATAAAAATGAAATCTCATGAAAATAAATTTATACAAAGTGAAATTGGTTCTGTTGAAGTGAATGGAATTAAAAAATTTCAAGATAAAATACTAAATACATCTTTTACTTGATGATATATAAATATATATGAAGAAACCCCAAAATTATAGTATGATGGTCTTGATAATATTGATGATGTAACCAAAAACTTTTAAATAGTAATGTATAATGATGATAAAGCTCTGATGGAAATTGATGATACTAAAAAGGAAGATTAATATATTCAAATCTTCAAAAATAATAATGAGTTTGATGATGAAGAGTGGAGAAATTAGATGTTGGTTAAATTCATAACTAATATATAATACGTATTTTCAGTTATATATGTACAATATTATTTTTTGTGTTTTGGATGGATGATGAAGATATCGATGAGATGTTTCATACCCTCGTAGATTCTAAACTACCTAATGATCATCATGATGACTTTCCAACTGACCGATTAGTTTCTTCCACTACATCGTTGACTCATAGGGGCCATGGTATATCCAAAATGATGATTCTTGATCTAATTCAAGAGTGAAGTCTCCCTCTTTATTTTGATCCACATGTGTGGAGGTATGTTCAGTATTTTATTTTAATTAATTTTCATTAATTTTTATTAATTTATTTAGGCAATAATTTTTTGATTATTTGTTCTTTTCTCCCACATTTTTTCAAAAATATATTTTTTATAGGGGTGTGATTCTACATAATTATTTTTTTAGACCATGGGTGACATGGGATTATATTCCCATTAATATTCATCATCTCATGTTTGATCACTAGATGGTATATAAATAAATTATATTTATTTTGAAATTTAGAAAATTAAAAAATTTATATTATTAATTATTTTTCAAGGTTTATGGTATCCCATCTATGATAGAATGAGATCCACCATATGAGAGTCATGGGATATCTGTATACATGAGAATTGTCATGAATGTTTACACAATCTGAGATAGAGGTTCATAGAGAGATCTTAACTCGTAGTTTTTTATCTGTCTCTCTAGAGTCATCAACCTGATTACATCTCATCCAATGTATGGGATGGATTGTTCTCCTACTATATATAAGAAATTATTCATAGAAGATCATCATTGGGTCGATAAAACCAAGGGAGACAGGTGTTCACGCATAAATATGGTAGATTTACATTTATTATTCATCGATGACATACGGTAAGAAATTTTATTTAATAATTTATATGTACTTTAAATTAAAAAATATTATTTTATATTCATATAGGTAGTGAAGAATCATAATGTTAAAGAAATTGATATTTTTCTAAACTTATATATATATCCTCACATTAGATAGATTACGGGTGACCTTCATCATTGGATTTTGGTTATTGTAATTTTATTGATTTTTAAAATTAACTTAAATTATTATTTTAACTATTTTAATTAAAAATGGCATTTTAAGGAGGAATATGAAAACTGAATTATCACATATAGGACATATAGTATGAGGATGAAGGTTGATACACCTATGATTTAAAATTTAATGAGGTAGCTTAGATTCTGGTGACCCTGCTTGGTACTGAGAAATATTGAGTGAATGGAATTACTTCTCAATTCATGACTCTTAGTTATTATGGTATACTTGTGTGGTCATCATCAACTCGAGGGGAGATCATTTAGAGTTGTAAACTTTTTTTGTAGACTATGAAGAGGTTTTGTGGGCTCAAAATAAGATTTTATAAAGAATTCATAGAGTGAAAGAGGAGGTTTTTCAACAAAAACAACATCAACAGGAGGAGGAGGAGCATCAATTGTAGGAGTAAGAAGAAGAGTAGTTGTTTGAGTACATGGAACAAATTACACATGGTATAGGGAAAAATATTTAAAAATAACCATGGATTATTATTAAGTAATATATAAAGAAAATAATAGTCATTATGGTGGGAAAATAAATTTGTGTGGTAAGTGTTAAAATAATAATTTTATTCACACCTTTAGTAAAAAGTGCCTCATTCAAAGAAAAGAATATTCCTTTTAAAAAATTATATGAAGTAAAAAATGGGTAATAATGATATTAATCAATAATTAGAAAATATTAAAATCATTATTGAAAAAAAATTAAAGAAAATACATACATGTAATAACAATATTCCTAAACGAATAAAAAAACAATGACAGTTTTCCTTAAAAAAACATCAGAATTTTGAGAACTTAGAGAGAAAAAGATAAATTGAAAAATTTTAATTTTTAGAAATAAAAATGGGAGAATAAAAAATATATTATATAAGATATATATTTCATATTATTCTCTCAACATAAACTTAAACATAAACAATCCCAAATAAGGATGATATTTTCAAATAAATCGTTACAAAGATCATAACATTGAGGAAAAAATTAATAAATGAAGTGATTATATGTAAAAAATGTAAATCTATATGAAAAAGTAGAAATATAACATAAAATAATCAAATATCATTACACAAATAATCTTGGTATAACATAGATAAATAAGAAGTAATATAACCAAATGAAAAGAAATTGTGTTATGAAACCCGTTCTTTGGAGTGTGAATCACCACATATGTACTTTATCCCATGTATTATAAAGATATATTAATTTATTAATTTATTTAGAACATTTTTTTTAGTTTATTACATTATTATTATCCATTTTATTTAATTTATTTCCATTCCTTATATATTTATTAAAATGGTTGATTTTATGTTAGATGTTTTGAGGGCAATCGGTTCATAATCACAAAAACAACTGCGGTAGGTTGACCATGGTCAAAGGGTTCAAGGTTCCATCATCTACATAATTTAAATAATTAAATAATTATAATTTTTATATATTAAATACAATTTTTAAATCATTTAGGAAATCAAGACATTAAAATCAAATCACATTATCTCGTGGAGGTGTTATTCCACACATACACGCTAGCGACATTATCATTTTTTAACAGGTGGAAGGGTAAGTGGGTAAGTAAAATATTTTATTTATAAAATAATAATTGTTTAATTAATATAATATATAATCATTAAATACATAATAATAACAAACCATGAATTATGGTGATGGAAAATCATTCATATCTCTTTATGGAGGTTATAGTCCACATGTACACATGAGTGAAACATTCATTACCTATTTGTTAGAAATGAGGTGGAAAATGGTTTTCCCATATTCATAATAAAATATAAGTATATTGATTATTTTTTATTCATTATTTTAGGATGTATATAATTTATTTATATTAATTATAAGAATAAATACACTTTGAAAGAGTTGGGTAAGATGATTACCTCTTCTTTGAGTGACCTCTGTCGGCTTACACATAAGCCTTCTTAAGATGGTATTAGGGTAAGAATATAAGATATAAAAAGTGTATAAGTAATATATTAAGGTCTTAGGTTAGTTATTTTATGATTTAGAGTGCTCAAATTTTGTTAACAAAGGAGGAGGTTCCCTTTCATAAGTGAGGGAAATGATACTATTAGAATTACATAATATATTTAAATATAATATATATCATATTTATGTCAAGAAGAACAAAATGGGAATAAATTCAAATTTATGACATGATAAAGTATAAATAACTTCAAAAAATAAAATTTATACATGTATAATATACATTATAAACGTTATCTTTGGGTTTAACCCCCTCATTAACCATTTTTAACATCGACTATGGTGACACATTTTTTTGACTGTATGGGTCATAAAATTACTTCTAAGGTGAAATGTGGATTGAAAATGGTATATAGATGAAATTTTAGATCATTTACCATACCTAATTTCCTATTTTAATATATTTTTTATTTTTAAATCATTTTATTTTATATTGTTTATCATCAAAATATCATAAAAGTCATTTTTGGGGATATTTGTTTAATTTCAATTAAAAGACATCAAGATAAAAAATGAAATTAAAATATAAGAACATTTACTATTAATTATAATTTATAATTACCTACTAAATTTTTTTCATTACACATTTCATCCAAAAAATATTAATTTTATTAATTTTAATATCATTTACCTTGATTTTTCTACTACTTGTGCAAGCATTGTATCGATGTTACATAAGAAATTAAGGTAACTATATCATCACTAAAACATAAAAATAAATTATGATCATAAAAATAATGTATTAATATTACGAAAATACTTTTATATTTGGATAATAACACATTTTTATCCCAATGAAAATTTATTATTGATATTAAAAGAAATCCTGTGACATTTTATAATTTTCTTAACTTAAAATAATGTTAATGTCATTATCAAACGAAAATAGAAAAAAATTAATATATTAAAATTTAGGATGAATATGGTATAATTTGTCTAATACAATGAAAAAAATTCATGTGTTTGATAAAGTTTTAAAGCTTCATCACATTATTTTTATCATTAATTACCAAATTTACACTTTACCATGGTGAAAATTATTTATCATGGTTAATATTTATAATGAACAAAAATAAAAGAGAAATATTTTCAAAATTTAATCATCATGATTAAAAATTGGGAATAATGATTTAAATATTCAATTTATATATGTGGAAAAAATAATTTTTAATATAAATTTGTAAAATTCAAAGGAAAAATGTTTTTAGAAAAATGTTTTTTAAGCATAAAAAAAACTTATACCAAAATCCATTATAATGTTGATTAGTATGAAACAAATTATATTTTTTTAATAAATTTAATCTCATGTTAATTTTAAAACAAATGGTAAATTTAAATTACTATATTTAATGAAAATAAATGGTATTTTAACAAAAATAGGTATTTTTTACTATTCATTGAGAAATAAATCTTTCTAAAAAAATCCCTAAAATTCATCATAAGAAAATATTCACATGATTATTTAAAAAATTATAGTTATTCCCCCAAATATAGTTTTTATAAATCGTATAAATTAATTATAATTTCTATGCAAAAAATGTAATAAAACCATTTTTGAAGAAAACATAATTTTTAAGCATAAATGAATTTACTGGAAATTGGGTACATATTTACTATAAATTAATAAATAAATTTTAAATATATATAATTTTTATACTTATTTTTTATAATTTGGTTATTCCTATTCATACTTTAAATTTAATGACTGGGTTGTAATATTCACATTTAAATAGTATTATTTTTATAGCATATCACAGTTTGATTAAAGCTTCGTGTTGTCTGTTAAGCTGTCTATTGAGTTTTTTATTCTTTTAAAATAAATTTTTTTGTGATAAATTATAATATTTAAATAAATTACACATTCATAATTTTTATATATATAATAAAGGGTTCAATATTTGAACATACCTTGAAGAAAACCTGGATTATAAAAAGGGATAATAAGACTTCATTTGAAAATGGAAAGTGGGAAATATAAAGGTTATTTTAAATTGAACACAGTCTAGTTCCCAAGTAAGGAAATCATTAGAGGTAATTGAAAATATATACATTTATAATAATGATAATGTCCAAATAATAATATATAGTTATAAATAACATGATCATGAGAAATTTAACGATCGCAAAACCATAAATCGGTAAAGGATAAAGAAGATAATAAATTCATCATAAATGAAGTTAATAGGATAATTAATTTATTAAAAATAATTATACTATAGTTTAAGGATTATTTTAACATCAACATAAATAACATGTTTAAATATACTTACTTTATTCATTCCATTTTATAATCCCAATTCCACCCTTTGGTTTTTCCTTAATCAATTTCCACTTTCATCTCTTCTGTCAATCCAATAAATTAATATTCATGATGAATTTTCATTCTTGAAGCCCTAAAATTAACTTTGGGTGAATTATAATACCCATTAATGGATACCAAATTATTTCACCTATATTTGGATAAAAAAATAATGGTTATCACAAGATAAGATAATATTAAATATGAATAAAACTTTATATAGAGAAATATTAAATTAATCTCCAAAGCCTCAACAATAACAATAAATTTCAACTTAAATCATTTCAAAAATAACTAACCATAAAAATATTCAAAATCTACCTAAAAAATTAAAACTCAAAGATTTTAATTATTTGACCATATATTATTCCAAGATTAAAATAACATTAATCTATAAATAACATTAGTCACATACAAAAATGTATATACCCTAATCATATATTCTCTAATATATGTTAATATTTTCTTTAAATAACCTAAATCACTATAAAATAGCTACAAAAAACATATATTCTTTCACAAGTTAAATCAATATTTATTCCTCAATTAAAATTCCATCTGGGAAAATAATATTATGTATACTATAGTTATAAAATGTTTCCCAAAAAATAGTGAAATTATTCTGAAATAACATGATCACTAAGTTACCAAATAACTTCTCAATCACATGGTTATCTATATGATAAAACATATCTCCCCAAATTTTAATACCTATCTTATCCTAATTAACCATATTAATATCAAATATCATATTAAACTTAAATTTTATCAATACCTTTCAAATTATGTCTAAAAAATATAAAATCATTCTTCCCCAAATAATCTTTTCACTAAAACATATACTAAAAAAAGGGTTGAATTCCATAAATGTCTCAAAAAATACCCTTAATAATCTTAAAATACTATCACAAAAAATATAAAAAGGGGTATCTATTCCATTAAACATATTATCAACCTTATACTTATCAACCCATGACGCTTTAGGTTTATCCAAATAACTGTGGAATATCATAGGTTTCCATAGGTTCTATCCTCTCATTAATCATTATGGTTCATAAATAAAATGTGAATTAACCAAAGAATATTCAATATGAGTGTCTATCTAGTTTTTCAGTCTTCGGACCACTCATAAAATACGTGTGATGATTGATTTAATACTCAACCCACCATTTTTAGAGTTGTTACCCCTAGGTTCATCTACGCCACAACCACATCCAATTTATAGTACTCGGATAGGGATGTGTCTTATAGAAAAAACAAATAGTCTCTACTTTACATGTGATTTATTATATTACCCCACACTTAGATGTATCCCTAGAATCTATCATTGGGTCATGTTCTCTAATCAATGTCTTCCTAAATCTAGTTCCCAAGGGTCCTACTAAAAAACCATTGATACCTAATATAACACCATTAATATAGTAACTTAGAGCCATTGGTATTTTTACTACATTCACACAATATACAATGGATCACACACCTAAGGATGTAATAATTATGTAGTTATAAAAAATAAGATACATACATTAATATCACATTAAATTTTAAAGTGTAAAAAACAACATAGTATTTTATTTGAGAAAATTTTTATTCCCTCTAGAATATCCATTCATATTAATCATAGAACAGTTCCTAGAACCTTGGGAAAGGAAAAAATGATAAAGGGTGAGATCAGATGCTCAGTAAGAGAAATCATACAATAAAATATATCATAGAATAAATAAATCATGAATAATATGGAAGAGATAATCAATAATCAAATATTTAATATAACTAATATCATGAAAGGTTAATATAACCATGGATTACATAACAATATAAATAATCACTTGGATAATAACTGATTTCATAAAGATGAAATTCATACTACCATACATATTAAACATACCACATAGGCCTCGTGACAAGACATAAAACATAAATGGGTAAGTCATATGGAAAATACCCAACCTATTTTGTCTCATTTTACCCACCATTTTATCAAGGGTCAATGTAATTTTAGGCCTTTCCAACCACTTAATAAGTATAATTAAATTATCATATGAATAAACAATTCAACTTAATCAACATGCCATAATAATCAATAACTATCCATATTAGAGGAATATACATAAAAATATCAACACATCCCCTAGTAAAAATTATCATAATACATATTGAGAAATATGGTGGATAGTATCAATAGATTATATCCCCAGTAAAGTGTAAGATTCATCAATTTATATTGACATAGATGAAAATACATTTAAAATATCACTAGAAGATTTCTTAGGTAAAATTTCCTTCTCATTTAGAAATCAATAATTTAAAATATAAAAATTTCTAGAATATTAGGAAAAATATTTTATTTAAAAAGAACCATGTAAACATGTAATGGAAGATTCAAGGAAAATAATATTCATGATATTGCGAAAATTTGTTCATGTGGTAAGTATTAAAACAATGATTCTATACACACATTCATTAAAAAGTGTCTCATTCAAAAAATGAGAATAAAATTTCTATTAAACCTTTGTATAGAAATTTAAACATGGTGAAAATTGAATTTAACCAATCATTTGATAATATTAAAAAAATTCTTAAAAACATTTATAAAAAATATGGACATGGAAGAAAAATATTCCAAACTAAATAGATGAATAGATTTAGTTTTCCTTAAAAACATTATTTGGGGCTCTTAAATACTTAGATAGAGGAAAATGAAAGGAAACGTGTAATATATAGAAATAGAGGAGAATAAGATATATGGGTTTTAATATAGAAAAATTATATAATTACCCAAATGTAAACATAAATATAAATAATCCTAAATAAGTATGAGACTGTGAAATGAACACTTACAAGGATCATAATGTTGGAATGAAAATTAATCAATGAAGTGATTATTTTTAAAAAAAAATCCATATAAAACAAGTGGAAATAAAACATAAAATAATCATATTTCATTACACACATAATCTTTTCATAACATAGACAATGAATAAGTAATATAATCTGATGAAAATAAATTGAGTTATGAAACCACTTACCTGAACTTCGACTCACCAAGTATATGTTGTATCTCTAATATAATAAAATTATATTAATTTTATACACTCTTAAGAACCTTTTTAAGTTTTATTAAATTATTATTATCCCTTTTATTTCATTTATTAACTTTCATTATATATTTGTGGAATTAATTAGGTTCATGTCAGATGTTTTGAGGACGTTCAGTCCATAATCACATAACAACCTCAGTAGGTTGAACATGGTCAAAGGGGTCATGGTCCTATAATCTAAATAATGTTAACCATAATATAATTATCATTTGGATACCTTAAATACGATTTTATAACCATAAATGTAAGAAATACATGAAAAATAATCGCATCGCCTCATAGAGGTTATAGTCCACACGTACACATAAGTGGCATTATAATTTTTTAATGGGTGGAAGGGTAAAAAGGTAAGTAATATCTATATTTAAAAAATAATAATTATGTCATGAATATCATGTATTTTTATTGAATCCACCATTATTACTAACCATGAATGATGGTGATGGAAAATGAATCATATCACTACCTAGAGGTGGTAGTCCATACGTACGTGTCACAAGCCATCCTAATGGGGCCTGTGCTATGACTCTCCAAGCCTGACTTCAATAGGCCCGGGGATGAATACTAGTGCCAATTATGCATATCACTAACATGGGAGACCTTATCCTAAAGTGTAACACCCCATGTATTTTTAAATAAATTTAATATTGAATGCATGAAGCACTGAGTCTCCATAAAAAACCACTTTGTTATAACTTAGCCAGTAAACATAATTTTTTCACCTCTATTGTCACGACCCGTCCCCCGGGGCCCATGTTGTGACTACCCCAAGCCCGCCTTCCATAGGCCAGGGGCTGGAGACTAGCACTGAATACGTACTCCCTAAAAATGGGAAGGCATTTACTTCATAACATGTAATACACACAAACAATCACACAGCAAGATACAAACTCAAGTAAACTGAATAGTAAACAGAGTGAGTATAGTAAGAAAAAGGGGAAAGAATATAAGACCAATAGTAAAGGTAAAAGTACAACTAAAATACAATACAATTGAAGAAAGAGAAATATAGCTACTGGATCATCTTCTGAGGTTCCTACCTAAAGGGTAGGTACATATCTCCTCCTCAGCATTCCACGTGTTCATGTATCCTCTGCATACCAACACGTCGTATGGTCCACCTTCGGGCACCATCCAGTCCTGCTACCCTCAACCTCGTTCAGTGATGTCCATCATCTACAACAAACACAACATGGTGTGGGCATAACCCGTGCAGGGGTGAGTATAACGATACTTAGTAGGGACCTCGAGACCCTCAAGGTTTCAAAAATCCTTAAAGGATAAACCACAAACTATGAAATCAACTATCAACCCTACTTAGTTAAATGCCCATACATATACCTAAGTTATCAAGTAAACCCATCCCAACTCTGAGGAAAACATAGAGTCCAACTCAATCCCAAAGATCCACTGTTCCATAAAGGAAGTAAAACACCGAAGGCAAGTCCCACACAGGTATGCCACATATAATAATACCACCAAGGTATTTCCACAAAGGAAAGTACCACACAAGTACAGAGTCAGCTCACACCAGGTATAACTTAGGTACAGTAGTAGAGATGATTAGATGTAACTTCTAAATCATCTTACTCTGCTAAAAGGCAGACTCACATAGGATCGCTCAGTGCTGACCCACACAGGATCGCAGGGCTGACCCACACAAGATCGCTCGGTGCTGACCCACACAAGATCGCTAGGTGCCGACCCACACAGGATTGCTAGGCTGACCCACACAGGATCGCTCAGTGATGACCCACACAGGATTGTAAGGTGTTGACCCAAACAGGATCACTAGAATGGCCCACATAAGATCACTCGGTGCTGACTCACACAGGATCGCTAGGCTAAACCACACAGGATCGTTCGGTGCTAACCCACATAGGATCACTAGGTGCTAACCCACAGAGGATCTCTCTTCATTCTTCTCATCACATCCAGCTACTGGGTTCCCATAATATGCTCGCTCGTCTCCAGGAGGGTCTGCTCCACAAGTTAATGTTCGATACTCCAACTACCACGAAGTCTCGCGAAGAAGTATCTCAAAGGACCGCCACGTCATAAGGGTCTCAATGAAACATATGGTGTGTCAATAGGATGACTGGTCTGTAAGTTATTAGTCTTTTAGTCCTGGGGGCCCGGTTGGATTCATGCTCGATCCAACCTGACCATACCCCATCTTAACCCAAAAATCTAGAGGGGTATACTCAAAGATACCTTATCGCTCCAAGATTTCCAGCACTGCTAATGGTTCGTCAAACAGACGTCTGGTTCCAAAGTTATGGCCAAAAGAGCGTAAAGTATAGGGTCGTAGCTAGTCTGGGTCCGGTCCGACCCAGTCGAACCGACCCGGCCCGACCCGCTGGGTCCGGACCACAAGGGTTGCGAGGGGCCACGGAGGGCTGCGAATACCGCAAGGGTAGCTTGGAAGTGGGGGTTCCACAAGGGAACGAGGCCACGGGGCGGCTCGGCCGGGGCGGTTCGGCCGGAAGGGTGGAGGTCGCGGGGCGGCTCAGGCGGCAGCTCGGTCCGGATGGCGGCGGAGGTTCGGCCTGGACGCCGGCGGCAGATCATCCCGGATGGTAGTGGCGGCACATCCCGGATGGAGGAGGTGCCTCGGACTATGAGACTGCAGAGCAGCGAGGCCACGGTGGCGGTGGCCTCGAGCGGCGGGGTCACAGTGATGGTGGCCTCGGGCGGTGGGCGGGGCTGCGGAGCGGCACGGCCACAGTGGTGGTGGCCATTGCGCCTTCACCTTCTTTGCAGCTGGTGGTGGTTCCGGCTTCCATTCTCGTGCCCCACATGTTGGTAGTCGTTCCTCCATCGTAATAAAAAAATAATCACAAGGTTTGCGGAGAGGACGGGCCATGTTTGTTTATCCCGCACTCTCTACGTTAGTGTGGTAGCAAGCGGCTATAATTAAATCTTTAATTACAAGATTTTTTTAGAATGGAAAAGGAGAATAATTCCAAACAATCACCCTCCAACTTCACACAAAATAATCATGCACAAATAAACCCATACCTTGGATTTTTTATTGATGTTGGTGCGAGAAGGAAGTAGAAGAAGGCGAAGAAAGTTCCAACGATCGTCGCACCCGCCACACGCCTCCGATCCTAGGCTCGTTTGTAGGTTCTTCGTAGTCGAAGTCATTCTTTTTAGTCAAAGGCATTCTTCGTAGTTAAAGGCATTCTTCGTAGTCGAAGGCATTCTTTGTAGGAGAAGTTCAATCCTCCAATAGTTCTCCTCTCACAATTCCACCCAAAAATGAAAGAGGTTCCAACATAATTAACTTAAAGGATTAATTATGTTGGCACAAACCAAGTTGGCATAATTAATGTACCGCGTTGGCATAATTAATTAGCTCAATTCAATAGGAGAAGTGGAATATTGGGGAGTTGGGAGGGTTCTCCCCATTAAGAGGGGTCAGGTGGTCCCGACCACTAAAATTCAAAATGGGGGGTTTAGGCTCAGGTGGTCCCCACCATCATAACCTCACAAGGGAGGTTTAGTTCCAGTGGACCCCACCTCTTGACTCTCAAAGGGAGTTTTAGTTCAGGTGGTCCCCACCTCTCAACATCCACATGGGTGTTTCAAATAAAAATAAAATGTCTACACAATTTTATTTTTAATTTATTCCTTCACAAAAAACCCAAAAACTGAATTTCACCCTCGACCAACTGTCGTCGAGATGAAAGTCTCCTTAAGAGAATATCGGCACTGTGAGTTCAATGGTGCCCTCGGATTTCAATTCTGAGCACTGGTTCAAAAGTTATAAAAAGTCACTCATTCGTTTACTAAACGTACCCGAAGAAAAGTTCAGAAATTCATTCCAGGCACTCTGGGCCTCGGAATCACACACCTTCAATTTTCATGGACTTTTAAAATTCCCATATAAAAAAATTACATGGAAATTATGGGTCTTTACATTCTCCCCACCTCAGGGCTCTACATCCCCATAAGCCATAACTCAAAACTAGGAAAACAAAGTGGGGGTACTGAGCATGCATCTAATCCTCCCTCTCCCATGTGATCTCCTAGAGGTTCTCATACTGCCAACGAGCGCGTACTAGAGGAATCGACTGCCCACGAACGACCCGCTCCTATAAATCCTCAATCTCAACTGGAACCTCCATAAAAGTCACCCCATCGTCAACGTCCATCTCTCTGTGGTCGATGATGTGAGAAGGCCCATCCACGTATCTCCTCAGCTGGGATACGTGGAAGACGCCGTGCACCCAGTGCAACTGATATGGAAGAGATAAGCGGTAAGCCACCTCACCAACTCTAATGAGGACCTATAAGGGTCCGATGAATCTCAGAGATAACTTGTCGCCTCGGCCAAATCTCCGCAAACCTCATCGAGGTGAGACCACTATAAAGACGTAGTCTCCATCCTCAAACTCCAGAGGTATCCGTCTCTTGTCGGCATATGACTTCTTCATACTCTGTGCAGTATTCATCCGCTCCTGTATGATCTTCACCTTCTCCCTGGTAGCTCGTACCATCTCTGGTCCCACTAGTGCGGACTCCCATGGGTCAGTCCAGCAAAAAGGTGATCTTCAAGGTCGCCCATACAATGCCTCAAAAGGTGTATCCCAATGGTGGAGTGATAACTATTGTTGTTTGCACACTCCACCAAAGGCAAGTGATCCTCCTAGCTGCGACCAAAGTTGAGGAAACAAGCACGCAGCATGTCCTTGAGGGTATGAATAGTCTGCTTAGTCTGGCCATCCGTTTGGGGATGGAAGGCGGTGCTCAAATGAAGCTACGTCCCAAAATCTTCTTGCAACCCCTTCCATAGCCGGGAAGTAAAACGTGCATCACGGTCTGATAAAATCGTCGAGGGTACTCCATGTAACCGTAAAATCTCTTGTACATAGAGGCGTCCTAAGATCTCTACTGAACCCTACTCTCTGATCAGTAGGAAGTGGGCCAAATTGGTGAGTCGGTCGACGATCACCCAAATTGAGTCATGACTCCTGGATGTACGTGGAATCCCTGTCACAAAGTCCATGGATATCCCATTCCACTTCCACTTTGTGACCTCTAATGGTTGAACCAAGCCTATTGGTACCTGATGATCCACCTTCACTTACTAACAAATGAGGCACCTAGAGACAAAATATTATACGGATTTCTTCATTCCCAACCACCAGTGTTGTCATCGGAGATCCTAGTACATCTTCGCCACTCCTAGATGTAACGCTAGAGGGGAAGTGTGGAACTCCCTCAAAACTTCCTCCTGAAGTGACACTGGTACCATGGTACATCCTCTGAAGAGAATGACATGCTCCCCACCTTCATAAAATCCATCAGGTGCTTGCCCTGTGGATATATGAGCACGTCGTGTCTTGCAGTCAGTGTCCCCATGCTGCGCCTACCAGAATCGCTGAAGAAGTGGGGGAGTGACTATAAGAGACTGAAGAAAAGCTTCTACATCCTGATCCACAACGAATATCTTCAAATCGGCCAGCTACTCTGTCGCCTCACCTAGCATCTATATACCAGATATCCTACTGAGTGCATCTGCTACAACATTCCCCTTCCCAGGAGTATAGACTATCTCTAATTCATAGTCCTTGAGGAACTCAATCCAATGTCGTTGTCTCAGGTTCAGGTCCTTAGAAGATAAGATATACCTGAGACTATTGTGATCAGAGTACACTGTTAAGCATTCACCCATCAGATAGTGTTGCCACATATTCAAGTTGAAGACCACTGCTGCTAACTCCAGATCATGGGTAGCATAGTTTTTCTCATGTTGTCTCACCTGTCGAGAACCATATGTGATCACTTCTCGCTCCTGCATCAGGACACATCCGAGTTCGGCCCCTGATGCGTCACAATAGACTACATAGCCTACACCCTCCTCTGGAAGCCTCAAGATGGGGGCACTAGTCAGCCTCTTCCTCTGCTCCTGAAAACTCTTCCGGCATCTCTCCGACCACACGAAGGGTTTCCCCTTCTTCTCCAATGCTGAAAGTGGTGCTGCAACTCTGGAGAAATTTGTCACAAATCTCTGGTAGTATCCAGCCAAACCCAAGAAACTCTGTACCTCCTTCACACTTCTGGGTGGCTCCCAATAAAGTACCACCTCAATCTTCATTGGATCCACTACAAATATAGCCTCCTATATGACATGTCCCATAAAGTGAACCTCTCGGATCCAGAAATGGAACTTCAAGAGCTTACCATAAAGATAGTGCTCTCATATTCTATCCAGTACTACCTGCAAATTATTAGCATGCTCCTCCTCATTAGTGGAGTAGATTAGAATGTCGTCGATAAAGAATACAACAAAGGGATCAAGGTTTGGTTGGAAGATCCTATTCATGAGTCTCATGAAAACTTTTGGATTGTTGGTTATGCCGAATGGCATAACCAAGAACTCGTAATGGCCATACCGACATCTGAAAGTTGTCTTATGCATATATTCATCTTGTACTTTGCGCTGATGATAGCCTGATCTGAGGTCTGTCTTCGAGAACCACCATGCTCCCTTCAGCTAATCAAATATGTCTTCAATCCTCAGGAGTTGGTACTTGTTCTTCACGGTCACCTAGTTCAAGCACTGATAGTCAACATAAAGTCTCAAGATCTCATCCACCTTCTTGGAGAATAATATCAGGGCTACCCAAGGAGAAACACTGGGCCGGATGAACCCTTTCCCCTATAAGTCCTTTAGTTGTGCATGTAGCTCACGAAGCTCCACAGTAACCATCTGATACACTGGTGTAGATATCATTGTTGTACCGAGGTACTGGTCAATGTAATAGTCCACATCTTTGTGAAGAGGTAGGCCTGGAACATCATTAGGGAAGACATCCGCATACTGTTCCACCACTACTAGATAACTCGGACTCTCCACATCAACTGCTCTGAGGGTAAGGCTAGCTAACTAATGAGTGATGAGTTGCACTCTCCTCTGGGAAAGTTCATCATGTGCTTCATGGGCTCCCTTCTCGCCAGTGAAGGTAAACCCAGTCCCATCCATGCAGACACACCGCACTTTGCACCTAATATAGTCAATCTGAGCATGGAATGTAGATAATCAGTCCATACCCAAGATGGCGTTGTAAGCCCTCGACGCTGCTACTAGGAGATCCCAACTGAAGCTCTCACCTCCTAGAGTAAGCTCACACTACTGGAACTAGTGCGTAATCATCGAATCCTCTCTCGTAGGAGTCTCTATCCATAAGGATCGAGCCAATAGCTCCATCGGAATCTCAGAGCTCCGAATGAGGGTAGTGGAAATAAAAGAATGACTGGAACCTATATCTATAAGTATTGCAGCTAATTTGGAATAGACACATATTGTACCTCGTATCATCTATATAGCGCCATGGTCATAGGCCTCAGCTGCCTGGAGCTGAGATCACCCTTGTCCACCTGCTCCCTATGGTTGGGGTGGACCACCTATTGGTGGTGGCGGTAACATCTCGAATCGTCTCCCACTGCCAGCTGCATGGCTAGCTCCTCCTCCACGTCCTCCTGATCCCTGTAGACCACCTTGATCGAATCTTTGTATCTTCCTGGGCGGTCCTTCAACCATCTACTGATCATCCGTATGGCAGGTCGGACAGTCACGAGCCATGTGACCCTACCCACTGCAGGCATAACACTGCGCGCTCCTAGCATGACTGGCTCTGCCTCGGGTGCCCTGCACAACCGACTCCGAATCCTACGGTCGTCCACCTCTAGGTCTAGTCCTCTTGGACCTCTATGACATCTATATATTATCATCTTCAGAGGACTCCACCATGTGACTACTGGTGGTGGGTCTCGTTGCTGGTGAATGCTCAGCAAAGAAACTCCCCACTAAAAGGGGCTCTCTCTAACACCCCCTCCTGCGTCGGGATGTTGAGTGAGATCATCAATGCCATGATCTCTCGCTTGAGCCCCTGCTCGAAGGTCTGAGCCCTAAAGAATAGGTCACGTAACATATCTATGGAGTAGTGTGAGAGGTGAGTAAACCTCACTTAATATTGAGCTAAAGTAATGCTGCCCTGCTACAGATGAAGTAGCTCATGTATGTTCACTGCACGTAGAGTCGCTGGGAAAAACTCTGCCCAAAACAGGCTCTCAAAGTCAGCCCAGAAAAGAATCAACTCATTGTGGACTTGGAGCATCAAGCTCCACTATCTGCATGTATATTTCTATAGAAGGCTGGCGGCAAGGATCACCATGAGATCTGCTGGTGTCCCTACCAGTCGAAAGACTCTCACTATAGCCTCCAGCCAATCCTCAGCCGCCTGTGGGTCTGTCTCTCAAGTGAACCTGGGTGGCCTCTGGTGCTGGAACTCATACAACGCGCTCAAGTGGTGTGCACCCTCTTCTGCTGGGGCTAGTGGCATCGGTGGCCCAGCGTGTAATGGTACCGCTGGTGCCTCTGCTGGAAAAGGGCCATGCACCGAGGCCTCGTCACTCGGTGGGCTATCAGTGCATTAAACTATCGGAACCCTAGCTGGCTGTCTTCATGGAGGCATCCTAAAAAGAAATAGGTGTTCCACGGTCAATAAGTTATACCTGGTGAGCTTACTCAAGATATCACAGAGAAAAACTCTTGGAAACACACACACAATCAGTGTTTTCATGCACTGAGTTGGAAATCAGAAGTCAGGGTCCTTGTGTATGGATACGTCGGCTGCCACACAAACACTGGATTCCCTAAACCAATAACCACACTCACTAAGGTTAATACTATTTCTATTAAAAATATCAGAGTCTTATGTTCTACGGTAGAACCGACTCCTCTGATACCAATTTGTCACAACCCATCACCCGGGGCCCGTGTCGTGACTACCCTAAGCTCGCCTTCTATAGGTCAGTGGCTAGCGAATAGCACCGAAGGCGTATTACCTAAAACTAAGAAGGCATTGCCTTTATAACCTATAACACACACAACTAAGCACACATCAAGATACGAACTCAAGTAAACTTAATAGTAAATAGAGTGAGTACAGTAAGAAAAAGGGGCCAGAATAGAAGCCCAACAGTAAAGGTATAAGTACAACTGAAATATAATACAACTGAAGAAACAGAAGTACATCTACTGGATCATCCTCTGAGGTTCCAACCTGAATTGTAGGTATATATCGCCTCCTCATCAATCTATGTTCTCCTGTATCCTCTGCGTACCAACATGTTGTATGGTCCACCTCCAGGCACCGTCCAGTCCTGGTACCCTCAGCCTCGGTCATCACTGTCTGTCGTCTGCAACAAACACAACACGGTTCGGGCATAACCTATGTAGGGGTGAGTATAACGATACTTAGTAGGGACCTCGAGACCCTCAAGGTCTCACAAATCCTAAAAGGATAAACCAAAAATTATGAAATCAACTGTCGACCCTACTTAGGTATATGCCTATACATATACCTAAGTTATAAAGTAAACCCATCTCAACCATGAGTAAAACACAGAGTCCAACTCCAGACCAAAGCTCCACTATTCCACAAAGGAAGGAAAACCACAAAGTAAAGTACCACACAGGAACACCACACAGAATAATACCACCAAGGTATTACCACGAAAGAAAGTACCATACAAGTACAGACTCAGCTCACACCAGGTATTACATAGATATAGTAGTAGAGATGATTAGATGTAACATCTAAATCATCTTACTCTGTTAAGAGGTAGACCCACATAGGATCTCTTAGTGCTGACCTACACAGGATCACTAGGCTGACCCACATAGGATCGCTCGGTGCTGACCCACACAGGATCACTAGGTGCTGACCCGCACAGGATTGCTAGGCTGACCAACATAGGATCGCTCGGTGCTGACCCACACTGGATTTCTAGGTACTGACCCACATAGGATCGCTAGGCTGACCCACACAGAATCGTTTAGTGCTCAACCACATAGGATCTCTAGGATAACCCATATAGGATCGCTCGGTGCTGACCCACACAGGATCTCTAGGCACTGACCCATAGAGGATCACTCTCCATTCTTCTCGTCACAGCTAGCTACTGGGTTCCCGTACTATGCTCGCTCATCTATGAGAGGTTCCACTCCACAAGCTACTAGTCGATACTAAAAATACCACGATGTCTCACTAAGAAGTATCTCAAAGGACCGCCACATCATTGGGGTCTCAATGCAACAGACGTTGCGTCAATTGGACGCCCGATCTGTAAGTTATTAGCCTTTTATTCTTGAAGGCCCAGTTGGATTCGTGCTCGATCCAACCTGACTGTACCCCATCATAACCCAAAACTCCAAAGTGGTATACTCAAAGGGACCGTCTCGCTCCAAGATTTCCAGCGCCACTGATGGTTCATTAAACGAACGCCCGGTGCCAATGTTATGGCCAAAAGAGAGTAAATTATAGGGTCGTAGCTGGTCCGGATCTGGTCCGACCCGGTCGAACCAACCCAGCCCGACCCGCCTGATCCAGCTGTGCCCGCTGGGCAGCCCGGCCAGCTGGGTGGCCCAGTCTGGCCCATGAGGGGCACGAGGGGCCGTGGAGGGCTGCGAGGATGGCGAGGGCGGCTCGGCCTTGGGGGTGCCTTGGGGGTGAAAGGTCTCGGGGCGGCTCAGCCAGGGCGGTTTGGATGGAAGGGCGGAGGCCGCAGGGTAGCTCAGGCGACGGCTCGATCCGGATGGTGGTGGTGGCTTAGCCTGGATGATGATAGTGGCTCAGCCTGGACGCTGGCGGCGGCTCGGCCCGGAAGGCGGTGGTGGCTCGGCCCGGACGGCAGCAACGGCTCGGCCCGGACAGCGGTGGCGGCTCGAGTGGCGGCTCGGCCGTGGACGGCATCGGCGGCTCGGACAGCGGCTCGATTGTGGATGGCATCGGCGGTGCGGACAGCTGTGGTGGCCCGGGCGACAGCTCGACCGCTGATGGTGACGGCGGTGGGGCTGCGGAGCAGTGCAGCTGCGGCAGAGGTGGTCGTTGCGCCATCGCCTTCGTCGCGGCCGGTAGTGGTGTCAGCCACCATTCTCATGCCCCATGTGTTGGTACTCATTCCTCCATCGCGATCAACAAATAATCACAAGGTTTGTAGAGAGGACTGGCCATGTTTGTTTGGCCCGCACTCTCTGCGTTAGTACGGTAGAAAGCGGCTATAATTCCATCTTGAATTACAAGAATTATCACGAATGGAAACAGAGAAGAATTCCAAACAATCACCCTAAAACTTCGCGCAAAATAATAATACACAAATAAACCCCTACCTTGCATTTTTCATTGACGTTGGCGCAAGAAGGAAGTCGAAGAAGGCAAAGAAAGTGCCAACGATCATCGTTCCCACCACATGCCTCTGATCCGAGGCTCGTTCGTATCTTCTTCATAGTCGAAGGTGTTCTTCATAGTCGACGTCATTCTTCTTAGTTGAAAGCATTCTTCATAGTCGAAGGCATTCTTCGTAGTCAAAGGCGTTATTCGTCGGAGAAGTGCAATCCTCCAATAGTTATCCTCTCACAATTCCACCCAAAAATGAAAAAGGTTTCAATATAATTAACTTAAAGGATTAATTATGTTCTCGCAAACCAAGTTGGTGTAATTAATGTACCTCATTGGCACAATTAATTAGCTCAATTAATTAGCCCAATTAAATGGCTCAATTCAATGGGAGGAGTGGAATATTGGGGAGTTGGGAGGTTTCTCCCCATTAAGAGGAGTCGGTTGGTCCCAACCTCTAAAATTCAAAATGGGGGGTTTAGGATCGGGTGGTCCCCACCATCATAACCTCGCAAGGGAGGTTTAGTTCCAGTGGACCCCACCTCTTAACTCTCAAAGGGAGGTTTAGTTCAGGTGGTCCCCACCTCTCAACATCTACATGGGTGTTTCAAATAAAAATAAAATGTCTACACAATTTTATTTTTATTTTATTCTTTCATGAAAAACCCAAAAAACTAACTTTCACCCTCGACCAAATGTTGTCGAGGTGAAAGTCTCCTTAAGAAAATATCGGCACTGCGAGTTCAACGGTGCCCTCGAATTTCAATTCCGAGCACTGGTTCAAAAGTAATAAAAACCCGCTCGTACATTTACTGAACGTACCCGAAAAAAAGTTTAGAAATTCATTCCGGGCACTCCGGGCCTCAGAATCACGTGCCGTTAATTTTTGCATACTCGAAAAATTCCTATATCTAAAAAAATTACATTTAAATTCCGGGTCTTTGCATCTGTGATTTCAATTTCAAAAAACTGACATACACGGTTTCATTCAGTAAGATATTTAGAGTCTGATAAGTCAAACTTAATTTTTTTGGTGAATAGTAACATACCCTTATGAATAGTAATCTGAATAGTAATATGACCCTTATGAATATTAAATCATATTATTATTTTATTGTATTAAATTTATAAGATAATGAAATCTTGATTAATTTTTCAAGGTGATATAAAAAAAGTATAGTTTTAAAATTGTTATTTTTTGAATAAATTATGATAATATTTAAAAATAAAATTAATAATATTTATAAAATTATTTTCAAAAAATGGAGTTCAATTTTGAATTCAGAAAATCAATATTAGTTTTTTCTGAATTTATAAGAATTTTATAAAATACTTTAGTTTTTGTGAATAGTAAAAATGTAGTTTTGAGTTTTTTGTATGATTAATGACATCATAATGATGTAATAATTAATATAAAATTATGGTATAATTTTTTACATTAAAATATGATATTATGTGTCCCAAGTGGCCAATACCATGGGAAAATACCATGGGCAAGCCCATGGTTTTGCAAATACCACTAATGAGGTGTCCTTTGAAATTAATAAAAAACTCCATCTCTATTGCTATAAAAACTCACTCATTCCTTCATTTTCATTCATTCCAAATTCATTATCCTAGAATATATGGTATTTTTACCTCCCAATGAGTCCTCCCAAGGTGTCTTAAAGCCCCCAAGGTCCCAACCTTCAAGTTTTAGGAGTTACTCTACAAGGTAAGGGAATCTACCACCCTTCTCTTTTTCAAGAACTCTTTTTATGTTATTATCTTTTAATTTCAATTGGATTATGTTGGTATATGTAATTACATATCCTCCCCACTATACATATTATGTAATAATTATTATATACCCCTTTTTTCTCTCATCAAAATATTTTATGAATTTTTAAGGTATGTCGTTAGCCTACAAATTTTCATAAGGGATTTCTCAACTTCTCTTTTTCAATAAAGTTCCTTTATCTTGTTTTTCTCTCATAAAATACTATCATAAAAAAGTTATGATAACTCCAGTATTTTAAATATACTATAATTTTGTTATTATAATATAATAATTCATCATCATCTCTTATTTCCCCTCCTTATATACAAAAATGAAAACGCCATCTAAGATGTGTTAATTAATCGCATTCAAGGACGATGGGTTTTCAATTTATGTTATTGTATTCATGGATGGTCATGAAACCATTTTTATGGTCGAACCAGACTATAATATTTCTATTATAACCTATTCAATATTCTGGAACCAATTTATATACATAATACTAATTTATATGACAAACTAGTTTGTAACAATCAAGATATCGCCAAAATAATTTAAATGGTGATCACTAATGTTATATCTAATAAATCATACTAATACCGTTTAAAAAAGTGATATATATTAACATTTACACTTATTTATGTTCATAAATAATATATAAGTTCAATTCTGTAGAATTATATACATTCCACATTAACTCCATTACTTATAATCAAGCGAACTGATCATGAAATCAAGGAAACGAACACTCTGGAACGACAGAATTCAATCTTATACCTTGTCAATAAGAAAATAAAATGAATAAAATATATTTATATAAGGTTATTAATTAGGTAATTTATTTATTTATGTTTATTTTCCAGTACATTAAGTTCAAGTGCAGAAAATGTTTGGACACAAGGTAAGGGTTTTCTACCTGAACCTCCATTTTCATTCGGGTTACTCTTATTATATACTAACCTCAATTAAATTATTATTTATTCATATTTAATCATCATAAATTCTGTGTTAATGTTATATATATTTTTACCAAACAAAATCTTACTTTAATTTATGTGGGTTAATATTTTTTAAACGGATTTTTCAAAAAACCTTCCCAAAATACAAGCCTGATTCAAGGGAATTTCTCAAATTCTTACATATTTTCAAGGGTATTCTATAATCTGTTTTTAGAAACCATTATCTTCCTAAAATCAAAAAATTAATTATTAAAATACTATATTTATTCACTTCTAGATTTATAAAAAGACTTTTCTAAAAGAACTCTTCTTTTCAAAGTAAAAGATTATTTTTCTCAAGAAATACTCGATGAATTTATAAGAGTATCTTCATCTATTTCAACCCTCTTATTGATTATTATGTATTATTGGGATTAATATTTTATGATATAATCTAAAATATTTAATTTAATGGTTGATGATTAGTTTTACTGTGGATTTTATATCTTAAAACCATTCACCAATTTACTCTGAATTGTTAGTGTTTATGCTTAATGTTCGGAGAAAGTTATTTACATTTCATAAGTTAGTTTCAATATGAATGTATATTTTGTTTATGCTTATCCCCATTCATATTATGAATTCATTAGACTTAGTAATTGATGGTTGGGGCCCTCAATATCCCCTCGATGCATCAGTAGTTCTCATGAGAAAAACTACGGTCTTGGAATGAGGCCTTCACAAAATGGTTATTTATAGTATTGGCACGAGGCCTTGATAGTATGGTTATGATATCTGGAATTATGAATTACCTCATTATGAAACTAGAAATTGATAGTTCAGGTGGTTATTAGACTAGTATAATACCCATGATTATGCTTTATTATTCCATTATTTATTCAGCTCTTATTCCTTCCGTAATGTGTTCAAGTTTATTTTTAAAGGCATGTGTTTTTAGTTATTCACCATGCCTAATGTTTTATGTTTATGATATCTTCTATTGTATTGCTTACCCGTATTTAGCATTTGAGCTCACCCCTTTCTTATGTTTCATTTTCCTAGGACATAAAGTTGTATATTATGAGTGACATGTAGGGATAACCTAAGAGTTATGAATGTTTTCAAAGGAACTTCTATATTTTATTTCCTTTCAAGTTTTGATGTTGAACTTATGTATGAATCTGGTTTTCCAAACCTACTAAACTATTTGTTCCTTTAGGATATGACTTTCTTGTAATCATTCTAATTTAATTATTTAAGGAATAGGCTCTAGGTAACTGGGGTCGAGGTATTTATATAAAGTACATGTACACACACATATCCAAGCCCATAAAATGTTGAAATGTAAAACAACTGATAAACCATGCATGCATAAATCTAAACCCCACAACTAGAGTAAGAAAATAAAAGTAATGGAAAGTAAATAAGTCCAAATAAAATCCCAAAAAAATGAGTTTGAAAACAATTCCAATTGGAAATTAAATATGGGGACTGTTGTTAAGATAACAATATGAACACACCTCGGTCTGTTCCAGTCACTAAGCACCACCTGGTTCGGGTCCCTCTAGGACTCTGTAAAAAGTTCGATCATCTACACAGGACATGAAACTTGTGGGAAATATCATGCATGGGTGAGTATAAAAATACCCATTAGGATACCCCCAAAAACACCAAGAATATATCGAGAAGAATAACAGTCATCACTACACAGGTACACGTCTACAGAACATATAACTATAATATCCAGATATACTCAACAGAGGCACACAGTCTCAAGTAAAGTCACAACCATAATTCCAACCTTGGAATCATTCTTGAAGGTTCCACATAACACTTATCTAGGAGATCGCACTCCATAAGTCAGACAACACTAATGGTGTCTGTCTAATTTGTATTGCTCATCGGGTCCCGCCATAAGAAGGATATGCTAGAAGTATGAAGAAAATGATACACAGGTGAGGATCACACCCAAGACCATGGGGTATACAAAAAAATCAATCTAGAATAACCCTGTCAGTTGAGGATCAGCACCCGCATAGTGTTGTTCATGATGATACCAAAAACTCCACCTAGGGAAAGAATATGATGGAGGATCTCACTATAGGCCTCACGAAAGGATTCCAAAAACTCTATCCAATAAGTCATGCTGATGGGATCATTATATTATGATTAGTAAATGATTCCATACTAACCCTTGGGGAATGGATATAGGGAACTCACCCTAATAAAACTTTTCCAAGCTAATAAGACAAGGTCTTGAAGCTAACTTTAAAGGAGTACATGGCATGTAATGGTAGTACACAATGTGTCCCTTCAACACCAACTCCTGTTTGTATATCACGACCCATGCCCATGTTCATTTTAGAGTAAATAATTTGTGTCCATTCCTAAGTACTTCTGAGTGTGTACAAGTACACGACACTTCCTGTGTACACCTTGACCAGTTGAGTCCATGTTGAAGTACACAATGTGTCTATCACATTGTACTCCTATATGTGTATGTGTACCCTCCATGGTATACACCGAGCCTCTAGGTCCAGTCACTCATCATGTGATGGGGTCACATGTTGTGTGATATTTAATTTCATCTTGGAAACCCTACTGCCACACCAGAGGTCCCACATACCATATAATCCAGGATTACATGCTGTCTGGTTATGGAAATTTCTAGAAACTCAGATCGCATTCACACGTCACCGACCACTCCTCCATTCATCGATCTAGACACACCCTATGTTGGAAACGAAGGAACACAATCTACCAAGCCTTTTCATCATCAAACACCTAGATCCAGCTTTTAAATCCATTCATAAAACTCCCTCATACATCACCCATCATCGTGCTCCAAATAAAAAAACTTGGGTAGCCCCAAATATATCTAATTAATTTCCAATTCCATTGTTTCACAATCCCCATGTTTTACTAAGCCCAGATCTATGATATTGAATTGTTACACCAAGAAATAGGTGCACAATATTTGATTTCTCAGTTATGGGGTCGAACTAGCAGTCAAATGAAGCACTAATGATGAACGTGAAAGAATGTTGGGAGAAATCTATAAAGTATGGAAAGATAAATGAACCTCATCCATGTTCTGTTGTCCTTGATTCATGTATATTATAATTAAAAACAAAGAACCAATAATAAATTTAAACATCTCCAAAGAAATAACCACAGATAAACCCATCCTGTAATATGAATGATCTGAGAATCAATTATTTGGTTGATTGACTCGTATTAATCATAGAAATAAATAATGGTGAAATAATCCAAACAAAGAAACTATCATACATCAATTTTGATCCATAATTTATGAAGAATGAACTTTTTTCATTATCCTTGGTGAGATCCTTAGATTTGGTTGCACACCAGTCCTCAATCTTCAATCCGTTTGTTATTTGTCAATGGAACCTACTCCAACATATCTCTAACGCTCTCTCAAAATTTAAGGGTTTTGCGATTAACCCTTAAATTAGGATATAATAGTGTATTTAAAGGACAATCTAGGTTTTTTCATTAAAAAATTATATAATTAATTTATTCATTTTACCCCCATGATGACTTTCTAACATACTCCATACACCGAGAAAATTTATGTTGCGCCTAAGGTAAAACCCATATTCAGAATTCAATGGTGACCATAGATTTATAATATGGTCCCTCATTCAGTAATTATTCCACTTTTTCAGGAAAACCGTGCACACATGATATTAATATATATAATATATTTCAAAAAATTATTCTGGGAACACCAGGACTCAAAATCACATGTTATCTCAATTCTAGGTATCAAAAATAATCCATTCAATATCCATAAATAATACATGGAAAATCGGAGTCACTGTATTCTCCCCACCTTGGGGTTTTATGGCTTGAAAAATAAAAAACAAGGGTATAAATAAATAGATATGTGTACTGAGCATGCAAATGAGCCTCCCACTACCTGGTGCTCTCGTAAATAGTCTTGTGCTTCCACCAAACACACACTAAAGGAATATATTTCCCATGAAGTATAATCTCCTTTCAATCCTCGATCTCTATAGGGTACTCCATAAAGGTATCTCCATCCTCGATTTCTAGCTCACCCCAGTCGAAAACAAGTGATAAATCATGCAAGTACCTCCTCAACTGTGAAACGTGGAAAACATCATGTGTCGGGTTTAACTGTGATGGTAGATCTAATTAGTATTCCACCTATACATCTCTATGTAGTATCTAGAAAGAGATAATGAATCTCAATGAGATATTTACACCATGGAAAAATCTCTATAATCCATGTCAAGGTGAAACGTGTAGGAACACAAGGTCTACCACCTCAAACTCCAAAGGCCTACGTCATCGGTCATCATAGTACATCTAAAGGATCTATGCAGTCTTAATCCACTACTAGATGATATCCACCTTCTCAGTAGTGGCTTGCACCAACTCTGGCCCCATAAGTCCTGGCTCACTAGAGTTGGTCCAAAAAAGTGGTGACCCAATGGTTCACCCATATAAGGTCTAAAATTGAACCATACCAATGGTGGAATGATATGTAGTTTTTTATTCAAAATCCACCATTGGTATGTAATCCTCCCAACTACAACCAAAGTTCAACATGTAATCACACAGCATGTCCCGCAAGACCTGAATGGCTAGCTCGGTCTGGCCATCGATCTGGGGGTGAAAATTCATAATCCAATATCACTGAGTCCTAAAATACTCTATAAATCCCTTCCATAACTGAGATGTGAAGAGAGAATCATAGTCAAAAAATATCATCAAGGAAAATCCATGGAGTTGGATTATCTCCTGAATATAGAGGCATCCCAAGGTCTCTATTAAACCATGCTCCTGAATAGCTAGGAAGTGGCTCGACTTGGTGTTTTGGTCTACAATCACCCAGATGGATTCATGTCACCTATACATATGTGGTAACCCTATCACAAAGTTCATGGATATATCATCCCAATTCCACTCTAGAACCTCAAGGGTTTGAGCTAAACCTGCTGGAACAAGTGCTAAGAATTCAATTCACTACTACATAAAATGCCTTTAATAGTGCTCTAATAGGCCTTTATCAGTGATAAAAAAAGTGATTACAATCAGAGTATGGTTAAAATCTCAAAACATTTATCAGTGTTAACAAGCACTTTTAAAGGCCCCCTTTAAAAGTGCTAAAAAAGCATTGTTAAAAGTGTTCTTTAACACTACTTTTTTTAGTTCTATTAAAGGGCACTTTTAACAGTTCTTTTTTAGCACTGTTAAAGGGGGACTTTAATAACTCTTTTTTAGTGTAGATAAAATCAGTGCTGTTAAAGGGAGGAAATGATATTTTTCCATAGGTCCGTGATACTAACCCCTTTATTAGTACTTCCATGACCCTTTTTACAATGCTCCATCCCCCTATCAGTGCGTCTCACCCCACCACCCCTTTTATCTGTGCTTTTCAAATTTTCATCATCACGCACGCCCACCTGGATTTGAACCATGCACCTCTCTTTTATAGATGGAACACCTTTAACACTACACCAGGTTGTTTTGATTTTTGTTTAATGATATTTCTATTTATTTATATAAATATATATATTAATATATATTTAAATATTTTTATATAAATATTTTGAAATAAATTTATACAATATGTGTGTGTGATATATATATAATTATATTTATTTAAATATATTATATATTATATTCATTTTCATATACTCGGATATAATATAAATATAAATATGTTTATTAATATACGCATAAATGTATATCTATCTATAAGATAAAAAATGGTTAGATATTGTTTTAAATAAATTTTTAGAATATGTATTGATTTACATATGTTATAATATACATTTTTACACAAATATGTTGATATATGTATTTATATGAGTGATTTATGAAAAGTAAATATAACAAAACATGCATATATTTAATTTTAAATAAAATTTTGTTGTGAAAAATGATAAAATTTAAAATCCATAATATCAATATGAATCTAAGACCTAGGAATAAATTCAGTCTTCAGTAAAAAAAATTCAATAATTCCCCTTTAAACAAGTCTGAAAATCCATCGAATATTAAAAAAATTGGGGTAATTCGACTAAAAACTCAGTTTTGGAGGCCTTATGGGTCTATTTTGCCTTTAAAAAGTGACAAAGTCTTACCTTTTCACCGAGGGAATAGAGATCGTTGAAAGATTTGATTTTATATATTCTATAGCCTAAATTGATACTCAGATCAAAATTTATGGTCATTTAAAGTTCGAGTTACGTTCTCAACTTATTTTAGATATTTTATTATTATTATTTTTGTTATCTTAAAATTCAAATTAAATGAATATTACTTGGTAATAATAATAAAATTAATAATTAAAATTATTTTATAAACCATTTTTACTAAATATCTATTATATTAAATGTAAATTCCTATTTACCTTATCTAAAACATATTTTAAAAAATATATATTATATTTATATCATTGTAAATATATTTAAATTTAATTTTTAATTAAATATAATTTTTCTTAAAGTATACCATTATCAACGCTACTAAAAAAGCACTGATAAAGGGGGGCTCTTTATCAGCACTTCTAAAAAAAGAATTTATAACCCCCTATCAAAGATTTTTTACAAATTCTAATAAGAAGAACCCATTTATCAACACTTTTTTAAAAGCATTGATATAGTGTGGGACTTTATCAACACTTGTAAAAAAGTATTGATAAAGGTGGGTGTTTAAAATTTATTTTTTAGAACTGTTAATGACCCCCTTTAACAGCACTAAAATGATGTTAAAGCCCCCCCCCCCCACTTTAATAGAACATTTTTATCACTGACAAAGGGGGTCATTAACATCATGTTTATCTAGTGTTGTTAAATCCCTAGCGCTGGATAAACTCAATTTTTTAGTAGTGCTTACTAATAAATAAGGCATCAATAGAAAACTCTACAACTCCCTTCTTCATCAATAACCACCAAAACTATCATTAGAGGTCCTGGTACATATTTACCACACATGGATGTACCATCAAAGGTGATATATGAAACTCTCTCAAAACCTCCTCCCACAATGTCACTGGTACCATCATGCATCCTCTGAAAAGAATAACATGCTATCCACCTTCAGGAAATCCATCAGGGGTCCAATATATATCTGAGTATGTAGGGTCTCACAATTTGTATCACCATGTTGTGCCTCCCTAAATCACTATAAAAGAAAAGGTGTGACAACCATTGACTGTAGGTAAGATTCTCCATCTCTATCAAAAATGGATAACTACAACAAGGCCAACTATTCCTATGCCTCATTCAGTAATTGCGAACAGGATCTCATGTTAATAGAATTTACTACCATATTCCCCTTCCTAGGAGTATAGACAATCTTAAAGTCATAATACTAGAAGAAATATATACATCTCTTCTATCTCAAGATGATATATTTCTAAGATAAGTTATACTTGAGACTCTTGTGGTCATAATTGATGATAAATTGCTCTCTCATCAGGTAGTGTCACCACATTTTCAGTGCAAAGACTATTGCTGCTTACTCAAGATTGTGGGTCATATAGTTCTATTCATGTGGTCTCAACTGACATAAAACATAGGAAATCATCATCTTCCTCTACATCAGAACACAACCAAGATTGGTACTTGATGCATCACAGAACACTACGTACTCCAAACCCTCCTCTATAAATCTCAAGATATGAGTTCTCATCAATCTTTGTCTCAAATACTAAAAGCCTATCGGAACCTCTTCTTCCATACAAAAGGTTTCCCATTTTGGGGTCAAATCAGTCATGGAAGTTTATATCTTGGAGAAGTCGGGTATGAATCTCCAGTAATATCTTTCTAACCCAAGGAATCTCTGCACCTCCCTCGCACTCTTGGGTGGCTCTGAAGCTAACTCTACCTCAACCTTCACTGGGTCCACTCCTACACTATTTTCTAAGATAAAATGTCCTATAAAGTGGAAATTATTAATTTAGAACTAGAACTTTGAGAGATTACTATAAATCTGGTGATCTCGGAGTACATCTAGAACCATCCTCAAGCATCTCGTGTGCTCCTCCTCAGACGTTGAGTACAATAGGATATCATAGAAGAATTACACCATGAAATAGTTTAAGAAATGTTGAAGGGTTTCGTTCAGGATTCCCATGATCACTTCTGGGGAGTTCATTATTCCAAAGGTCATCACCATGTACTCATAGTGATAATAATGACATCTAAATGCCATCTTTGGTATATCCTTATCTTGCACTCACAACCGGTGATAGCCTAATCTATTTTCAATCTTCAAGAACCACCGTGACCCTCTAAAATGATCAAAGTAGTCATTAATCATTGGAAGTGGATACTTTTTCTTTAAAGTCACATGGTTTAGGTGATGGTAATCTAAAAAAACCTCAAGCTCCCTATCTGCCATCTTGGTGAACAACACTGCAGTTGCCCAAGGTGAAACACTAGGTCTAACAAATCCCTTCCACTATAAGTCCTCCAAATTTACCCTCAACTCATGAAGCTCTATGGGATCCATCTGATATGATGGTGTATATGTCAAGGTCATCCCGAGGTGTAGATAAAAGCATAATTGTCACGACCCGTCCCCCGGGGCCCGTGTCGTGACTACCCCAAGCCCGCCTTCCATAGGCCAGGGGATGGTGACTAGCACCAAAGGCGTAATTACCTAAAACTGAGAAGGCATTGCCTTTATAACCTATAAACACACACATCAAGATATGAACACGAGTAAACTGTATAACCAAAAAGAGTGCTGAAAGTAAAAGGGGTCCGGAATACAAGCCCAACAGGGTGCGGACATAGCCCGTGTAGGGGTGAGTATAATGATACTCAATAGGGACCTCGAGACCCTCAAGGTCTCACAAAATCCATCAAGCATAAACCACAAAGTAAGAAATCAACAGATAACCCCACTTAGTTATATGCTCATACATATACCTAAGTTATCAATTATTCCATCTCAATCATGAGGAAAACAAAGAGATACTGACTCAGGTCAACCAGGATTTTATTCTAGGGGTAGTATCAAGTAACATCCCAAGTCACATCGTCGAACACCTCGGATGCTGGAGAACTCCTTGTCTATCGAGTACAGTGGGCCTGCCGTGTCACCAAGTGTGCTTCCCACTTACCTTGGACTACTGAGGTACTCCTCTTGTCAAGTACCGTGGATCTGTCGCGTCACCAAGCGTGCTCCCCACCGTGGGTCTGCCGCGTCACCAAGCACACTCCCCCTCATATCCTGCTGAGGTAATCCTTCTGTCGAGTACCATGGGTCTGCCGTGTCACCAAGCGTGCTCTCCACCGTGGGTCTTCCGCATCACCACGGTGCTCCCCACTGGGCCAGTCGAGTCACTCAGAGTCAAACGGTCAGCAGTCGTCACGTCTCAGTCAGCTACTTGGTCTCCGCACTATGCTCGCTCGTCTCTGGGAAGATCCGCTCCACAAGCTACTTGTCAAAACTCCAACTATTTCGATGTCCCACGAAGAAATATCTCAAAGGTTTTTCACGTCATAGGGGTCTCAACGCAATAGACGGTGCATCAATCGGATTCTCGATCTGTGAGTTATTAGCCTTTTTGTCTAGGGTGTCTGGTAGGATTCGCGCTCAATCCAACCGGACCGTTCCCCATCTCAAACCAAAACATAGTGGGGTATCACTCAAAGGGACCATCTCACTACAAGATTTCAAGTTCCACTGATGGTTTGTCAAATGGACGTCTGGTGCCAAAGATATGGCTGAATGAGTGTAAATGGGTCGTAGTGGGCCCGGGTCCGGTCCGACCTGGTCGAACCGACCCGGCCAGCTGCGGAGAGCCGTGAGGGCGTGGACCGACCATGAGGGCGCGGAATGGCTGTGATGGAATGGACCGTCCATGAGGGCACAGACCGGACGTGGGTCAGTGTGAGGGTGGTTCGGCTCGGAGGGCGCCGCGTGGGCGGCTCACCCCGGAGGGTTCCGTGAGGATGGCTCGGCCTTAGGTGTGGGGCCAGTTCGGATCGGAGGGCCGTGGGGGTGCATCTCAGGGTGACTCAGCCTGGAGGCCTAGTTGGCATGGCCGAGGCCGGTTCGTCCAGCGAGAGGTGTGACAGGGGAAGGTTCGGTCAGGAGGCCAGAGTGGTCGGGGTGGCTCGGCCGGTGGATGGCGCGGTCAGGGCATCTCGGCTAGGAGGCCAGGGGCCAGTTCGTCTAGGATGTGGCGCGGCCGAGGCTGGTTCGGCCGGGATGCGGCACGGCCAAGGAGCGGCGCGGCCGGGGCACAGCGCGGCTCGGGGCCGGTTCGGCCGGCGGCGGTGCGAGGCCCGTTCAGGTGGAATTCCAGAGCGCTACGGGGGTTGCACATGTCGCAGAGGACGAGGGGGGTGGTTTCATTTCCTTCTTAACCTTCGTCCATTTTTAAGAACACCATAAATAAACACAAGGGTTACGGAGAGGACATGATATGTTAGTTTGGCCCGCACTCCCCGCATTAGAGCGGTAACAAGTGGTTCACAAGAACGAAGCACATCAAACCCTCCCACAAAGATTCATCCCAACCCATAAAGGAAATATAATGGTTTTACTTGTGAAGTGATAATTATACAACATTAAACCCCTACCTTGGGTTGTTTGTTGACGGAGTCATGGGGAAGAAGATGAATTGTTGGGAAAAGACGAACGTCAGTGTCGTCGGCATTTTCCTCAATCGTCGGTTTGTGCGTCGGTTTGTCATAGGTGAAGATGTCCTACGTCGGAGGAAGTCCCAAGGAAGAATCTCAAATTCAAGTTTGGCGTTCTTCATTGGCAGAGCATTCTTCATGGAAGAACGCATTCTTCATTGGATAGATTTTCTCTCAAGGTTCCACCAAAATTCAAATGGCCAAGTGATGAATTTTTCCCCAACTTTAATCATTGGAACAAATTCAAAATGAAATAATTAATCACATAGGTTGGCATAATTAAAGTGGTGTGTTGGCTTAATTAATTAAAGGGGGAGGGTTTGCACCATTAATTAAGGGGGGTGGTGGCACCATTAAGTGGGGAGATCAAGAGGTATCTTCCCACTTAATAGGGAGTTCAAGAGGTTTTAACCTCGGGTGGTCCCCACCACCTTAACCTCTCATGGGAGGTTAATTCAGGTGGTCTCCACCATCATAACCTCTCATGGGAGGTTTAGGTCTGGTGGTCCCCACCTAGAATATCCACATAGGAGCTCAAAAAAATGAAGTTTATTTTATTTTATTATTTCCAAGAAAAACCCCAAAAATTAACTTTCACCCTCAACCAACTGCCATTGAGGTGAAAGTCTCTTTAAGCGAATATCATTGTTGTGAGTTCAACGATGCCCTTGTATTTCAATTCCAAGAATCGGTTCAAAAGTTGGAAAAACCTGCTCGCGCGATTACTGAACATACCTGAACAAAAGTTCAGAAATTCATTCCATGCACTCCGTGCCTGGGAATCATGTTCCATCAATTTTTGCGTACTTGTAAAATTCCCATTTATTTAAAAAAAATACATGGAAACTCTGGGTCTTTACATTCTCCCCACCTCAGGTCTCTACGTCCCCATAATCCACAACTCAAACTAGGTAAACAAGTTGGGGTACTGAGTACGCATCTGAGCCTCCCGATCCCACGTGCTCTCCCGGAGGTTCCCGTACTGCCAGTGAACGCGCTCCAGAGGTATCGACCGTCCATGAAGGACCCGCTCCTGTCGATCCACAATATCAAATGGAACCTCCGTAAAAGTTTCCCCATCGTCGACGTCCAGCTCACCATGGTCGAGGACGTGGGATGGGTCGTGCACGTATCTCCTCAATTGGGATACATGGAATAAGTTGTGCACCTGGTACAACTAAGGTGGAAGAGATAAGCGGTAAGCCACCTCTACAACTCTGCTAAGGACCTAGAAAGGTCCGATGAATCTCGGAGATAACTTTCCACCTCAGCCAAATCTCTGTAAACCTCGTCGAGGTGAGACCCATAGAACAACGTGGTCTCCATCCTCAAAATCCAGAGGTCTCTGTATCCTGTCGGCATATGAATTCTTCTTGCTCTTTGCAATCTTTATCTGCTCCTGGATGATCTTCACCTTCTCTATGTTAGCTCGTACCATCTCCGGTCCCATGAGTGCTAACCCCCCTGGGTCAGTCCAGCACAAAGGTGATCTGCAAGGTCTCTCATACAACACTTAAAAAGGTGCAATCCCTATGGTGGAGTGATAGATGTTGTTGTATGAAAACTCCACCAAGGGTAATTGATCCCCCCAGCTACAACCAAAGTCAAGGACACAAGCACATATCATGTCCTCGAGGGTCTGAATGGTCCGCTCAGTCTGGCCATCCGTCTGAGGATGGAAGGCGGTGCTCAAGTGAAGCTGGATCCCGAAAGCCTCCTACAATCCATTCCATAGTCAGGAATTAAAATGTGCATCATGATCGGAAACAATCATCTAAGTTACTCCTTTTATCCACACTATCTCCTGCACATAGAGGCGTCCCAAGATCTCTATTGAACCTTGCTCTCTGATCGGTAAGAAGTGGGCCGACTTGGTGAGTTGGTCAACGATCACCCAAATCGAGTCATGTCCCCCGGATGTACGTGGAAGACCCATCACTAAGTCCATGGATATCCCATCTCACTTCCACTCTGGGACCTCTAAAGTCTGAACCAAACATGCTGGTACCAGATGCTCCACCTTCACTTGCTAACAAGTGAGGCATCGAGAGACAAACTCTGCGACTGCATTATTCATTCCCGACTACCAGTGTTGTTGTCGGAGATCCTGGTACATCTTCGCCACTACTGGATGTACCTTTAGAGGGGATGTGTGGAATTCCCTCAACACTTCCTCCTGAAGTGACAATGGTACCATGGTACATCCTCTAAAAAGGATGACGTGCTCCCCACCTTCAGAAAATCCATCAGGTGCCTATCCTGTGGATATCTGAGCACGTCGTGTCTCTAAATTGCCATCTCCACACTGCGCCTCCCTGACTTGCTGAAGAAGTGGGGGAGTGACTGTAAAAGACTGTAGAAAGGCTACTCCGTCTCTATCCACAAAGAATATCTACAAAAAGGTAATCTGCTCTGTCACCTCTCCTAGCAGCTGTATACCAGATATCTTGCTGAGTGCATCCACAACAACGTTCCCCTTCCTAGGAGTATAGACTATTTAGAAGTCTTAGTCCTAGAGGAACTCAAACCAGCATCACTATCTCAGGTTCAGGTCCTTCTAAGAGAAGATATATCTAAGACTCTTGTGATCAGAGTACACGGTAAAATGCTCGCCCATCAGATAGTGTCGCTATGTCTTCAAGGAGAAGACCACTGCTCCTAACTCCAGTTCATGGGTTACGTAGTTCTAATCATGTTGTCTCAGCTATCGAGAACCATATGTGATCATTGCTTTCTCCTGAATTAGGACACATCCAAGTCCGGTCCCTGATGTGTCGTAGTGGACTACATACCCTACGCCCTCCTCTGGAAGCCTAAAAATGGGGGCACTAGTCAGCCTCTGCCTCTTATCCAGAAATCTCTGCTGGAATCTCTCCGACCATAAAAAGTGTTGCCCCTTCTTTGTCAAGGCTGATAGTGGTGCTGCAACTCTGGAGAAATCTGGCACGAACCTTCGGTAGTATCCATCCAAACCCAGGAAACTTCGTACATCTGTCACACTCCTGGGTGACTCCCAAGAAAGTACCACCTCAATCTTCACAAGATCCTCTACAACTCTAGCCTCCAATATGACATGTCCCAGAAAGTGAACCCCTCGGATCCAAAACTGGCACTTCGAGAGATTACCATAAATCTGGTTCTCTCAGAGTGTATCAAGTACTACCCAAAAATGATAGACATTCTCCTCCTCAGTAGTCGAGTAGATCATAATGTCATCTATGAATACTACCACGAAATGATCAAGGTATGGCTGAAAGATCATGTTCATGAGTCCCATAAACACTGTTGGAGTGTTGGTTATTCCGAATAGCATATCCAAGAACTCTTAGTGTCCATACCGACACTTGAAAGTCGTCTTCTACACATCATCGTCTCGCACTCTGAGCTGGTGATAGCCTGATCAGAGGTATATATTCGATAACCACCATGCTCCCTTCAGCAGATCAATGAGGTCATAAATCCTCGGGAGTGGTTACTTTTTCTTAACGGTCACCTGGTTCATGCACCGATAGTCGACACAAAGTCTCAAGCTCCCATACGCCTTCTTGGCGAATAGAATCGGGGCTTCCCAAGTTGAAACACCCAGCTGGATGAATCCCTTCCCCTGGAAGTCCTCTAGTTGTACCCGCAGCTCACGAAGAACTGCGGGAGCCATCCGATATGATGGTGTAGATATCAGTGTCGTCCTTGGGTACAATTATATGTAAAATTCCACCTCTCTACGAGGAGGTAGACCTGGGACATAATCAGGGAAAACATCCAAGTACTGGTCCACCACTATAGGATAACTTGGACTCTCCACATCAACCGCTCCGAGGGTAAGGCTAGTCAACTGATTAGTGATCGGTTGCACCCTCCTCCGAGCAAGTCCATCCTGTGCTGCAAAGGATCCCTTCTAGCCGGTGAAGGTAAACCTGGTCTCATCCATGAGGAAACACCGCACTTTACACCTAATACAATCAATATGAGTTTGGACTGTAGATAACCAGTCCATACCCAAGATGACGTCGTAAGGCCTCGACGCCGCTACTAGGAGATCCCAGCTAAAGATCTCGCCTCCTAGAGTAAGCTCACACTGCCAGCACTAGTACGTAATCATTGAATCCACTCCCATAGGAGTCTCTAGACATAAGGATCGAACCAATGGCTCTGTCGTAATCTCTGAGCTCCGAATGAGGGAAGTGGCGATAAAAGAATGACTGGCACCTGTGTCTATAAGTACTGCAACTAAGGTGGAATAGACACATATCGTACCTCGTATCATCTCTAGAGCACCATGATTGTAAGCCTTAGCTTCCTGGAGCTGAGATCTCCCCTGTCCACCTACTCCCTACGGTCGGGGTGGACCTCCTGGTGGTGGTGGTGGTAATATCTCGAATCATCTCCCACCGCCAGCTACACGAACAGCTCCTCTTCCACGTCTTCCTGCTCCCTAGGGACCGCCTCGATCGAACCTTTGTCTCTGCCTGGGCAGTCCTTTGACCTTCTGCTAATCATCTGCATGGTGGGTCGAACAGCCACGATCCATGTGACTCTACCTGCCGCATGTGTAACACTGCCCACTCTGGGCATGTCTCGCTCTGTCTTCTGTGCCCTGCAAAACTGACCCTGAGTCATGAGGTCATCTACCTGTAGGTCTGGTACTCTTGGACCTATGTGAAAACTGTCTGCTGCCAGCTGTGGAAGACTCTGCTACGTGATGACTAGTAGTGGGTCTCGCTGCTGGTGACTTCTCATAAAGGAAAATCTCCACCAAGAGGTCTCACTCTAACACCCCCGCCTACGTCGGGATGCTGAGTGAGATCATCGATGCCCTGATCTCCCTCCTGAGCCCCTACTCAAAGGTCCGGGCCCAGAAGAATGGGTCCCTCACTATATCGGTGGAGTAACGTGAGAGTCCAATAAACCTCGTTGAATGCTAAGCTACTGTCATGCTACCCTGCTTCAAATAAAGCAGCTCCTGTATGTGCACTTTGCGAAGAGTCGCTGGGAAAAACTCTGCCCAAAACAAGCTCTCGAAGCCTGCCCAGATAAGTGTCACCTCATCATGGACTTGGAGCATCAAGCTCCACCATCTGTCTGCTACTTCCTGTATAAGGCTAGAAGAAAGGATCACCATGAGGTCTGATGGTGTCCCTACCAGTCGGAAGACTCTCACTACAGCCTCCATCCAATCCTCAACTGCATGTGGGTTCATCTCTCCCCTGAACCTGGGTGGCCTATGGCGCTAGAACTCATGCAACGTGCTCAAGAGGCGTGCACCGTTTGTTGTTGGGGCTGGTGGAATCGGTGGCCTAGCGGGTAATGGTACCGCTGGTGCCTCCGCTGGTGCCTCTTCTGGAAAAGGTCCCTACACCGAGGCCTCGTCGCTCGGTGGGTTATCAGTGAGAACAACTCTCGGAACTCTAGCTGGCTGTCTGCATGAAGGCATCCTGAAAGAAAAATAGGTGTTCCACGGTCAAAATTTATACCTAGTGAGCTGACTTGGTGAGATGACTTAAAGAAAACTTTTTAAAACACACAAGCAATCAGTGTTTTCGTGCACTGAGCCTGAAATCAGAAGCCAGGGTCCTGGTGTATGGGTATGTCTTCCGCCGCACCAAAACTGGACTCCCTGAACTAAAAACCACACTCACTACACTTAACACTATTGCTTCACAACAAATATCAGAGTCCTAAGTTCTGCGGTAGAACTGACTCCTCTGATACTAATTTGTCATGACCCATCCCTCGGGGCTCATGTCATGACTACCCAATCCCACCTTCCATAGGTCAGGGGCTAGCGACTAGTACCAAAGGTGTAACTCCCTAAAACTAGGAAGGAATTTCCTTTATAACCTGTAAACACACACAGCAAGATACGAAAATGAGTAAACTGTATAATCGGAATACATTCCCACTAGTAAAGGTATAAGTACAACATAAAAACAATACAACTGAAAAAAATAAAGTAAAGAAACTACTAGATTGTCCTCCAGGGATCCTACCTGAAGGGTAGGTACAGATCACCTCCTCAGCACTCCACGTTAATCCGCCTCCACCGTGTACCAACATGTCATATGGTCCACCTCCGGGTACCATCCAGTCTTGGTACTCTCAGCCTCAGTCATCTTTGTTCGTCGTCTGTATCCAACAAAACAAGGTGTGGGCATAGCTCGTGCATAGGTGAGTATAACGATACTCAGTAGGGACCCCGAGACCCTCAAGGTCTCAAAAAATCCATCAAGGATAAACCACAAAGTAAGAAATCAACAGATAACCCTACTTAGGTATATTCCCAAACATATATCTAAGTTATCAAGTAAGAAATCTCAATCATGAGGAAAACATAGAGATATTGACTTAGCTCAACCATGATTTTATTCTAGGGGTAGTATCAAGTAACATCCCCAGTCACATCGTCGAACACCTCGGCGGCTGGAGAACTCCTCCTCTATCGAGTACAGTGGTCCTGTAGTGTCACCAAGCGTGCTTCCCACTAAACTTGGACTAATGTGGTACTCCTCCTGTCGAGTACCGTGGATCTGTCGTGTCACCAAGCGTGTTCTCCACCGTGGGTTGCCCCGTCACCAAGCATGCCTCCCTCATAGCCTGCTGAGGTACTCCTCCTGTCGAGTACCCTGGGTCTGCCACGTCACCAAGTGTGCTCCCCACCATGGGTCTGCCATGTCACCAAGGTGCTCCCCACTGGGCCAGTCAAGTCACTCCGAGTCAAACGATTAGCAGTCGCCGGGTCTTAGTCAGCTACTAGGTCTCCGCACTATGCTCGCTTGTCTCTAGGAGGATCCACTCCGCAAGCTACTAGTCAAAACTCCAACTGTCACGATGTCCCACAAATAAGTATCTCAAAGGTTCGTCACGTCATAGGGGTCTCAACACAACAGACGGCGCGTCAATCGGGCATCTGGTCTGTGAGTTATTAGCCTTTTTGTCCTGGGGGCCCGGTTGGATTCGTACTCGATCCAACAAGAACGTTCCCCATACCAAACCAAAACTCAGTGGGTTATCACTCAAATGGACCATCTCGCTCTATGATTTATAGCACCACTGACGGTTCGTCAAACGGACGTCTGGTGCCAAAGATATGGCCGAAGGAGCTTAAATGGGTTATAGTGGGCCCGGGTCTGATCTGACCGGACCCGACCCGGCCCGTTGGGTTCGACCAGGCACGCTGGGCCCAGCCCAGCAGGCCGAGAGTGGCCGCGGAGAGCCGTGAGGGCGCAGAACAGCCGCAAGGGCACGGATCGACCGTGGGTCGGCATGAGGGTTGTTCGGCCTAGAGGGCGCCGCGTGGGTAGCTCGGATGGCCGCGGGGGCGCAGCTCGGGGCGGCTTGGTCCGGAGGCCCACGTGGTGCGGCCAGGGCCGATTCGGCCAGCGGGTGCCGCGACCGGGGCCGGTTCAGCTGGGAGGCCGGGGTGGCCGGGGTGGCTCGGCCGGTTGGTGGCGCGGCCAAGGCGGCTCGGCCGGGGGGGGGCTGGGGGCCAGTTTAGCGGGGATGCGGCGCGGCCGGGGTGCAGCGCGGCCGGGGTGCGGCACGACCGGGGTGCGGTGTGACCGGGGGGTGGCGCAGTAGCGGTGGGGCGCGGTTGGGGTGCGGCGCGGCCGGGGCACGGCGCGACCAGGCCGTAGTGTGGCTCGTGGCCGATTCGGCCAGCGGAAGCGTGGGGTCGGTTCGGCCAGAAGGCTAGAGCGCTGCGGGGGCGGCACGGGTCGCGAAGGCCACGGGTGGCGGTGCCATTTCCTTCTTCGCCTTCGTCGCCTTCATACGTTTTTAAGAACACCGCAAATCAACACAAGGGTTGCGGAGAGGACGAGCTATGTTAGTTTGTCCCTCACTCTCCACATTAGAGCGGTAGCAAGTGGTTCACAAGAACGAACCACGTCAATCCCTCCCGCAAATATTCTTCCCAGCCTGAAAAAGAAATATAAGGGGTGTACTTGTGAAGTGATAATCATATAGCATTAAACCCCTACCTCGAGTTGTTTATCGACGAAGTCGCGGGAAATAAGACAAATCATTGGGAAAAGACAGACATCAGTGTCATCGACATTTTCCTCGATCGTCGGTTTGTACGTCGGTTTCTTGTAGGTGAAGACGTCCAACATATGAGGAAGTCCCGAGGAAGAGGATCGAAGTCGAGTTCAGCGTTCTTCGTTGTTGGAGCGTTCTTCTTGTAAGAATGTGTTATTTGTTGGAGAGATTTTCTCCCAAGGCTCCACCAAAATGTAAATAGCCAACTGATGAGTTTTCCCCCAACTTTAATCGTTGGAACAAATTCAAAATGAGATAATTAATCACATAGGTTGGCACAATTAAAGTGGTGTGTTGGCTTAATTAATTAAAGGGGGAGGATTGGCACCATTAATTAAGGGGGGTGGTGGCACCATTAAGTGGTGAGCTCAAGAGGTTTCTTCCCACTTAATAGGGATTTCAAGAGGTTTTAACCTCGGGTGGTCCCCACCTCCTTAACCTCTCATGGGAGGTTAATTCGGGTGGTCCCCACCATCATAACCTCTCATGGGAGGTTTAGGTCTGGTGGTCCCCACCTAGAATATCCACATAGGTAATCAAAATAAAATAAAATGAAGTTTATTTTATTTTATTATTTCAACAAAAAACTCAAAAATTAACTTTCACCCTCGACCAACTATTGTCGAGGTGAAAGTCTCATCAAGAGAATACTGGAGCTGCTAGTTCAACGGTGCCCTCAGAATTGAATTCCGAGAAATGGTCCAAAATTTAGAAAAACATGCTTGCACGTTTACTGAATGTACCCGAAAAAAAGTTCAGAAATTTATTCCGAGCACTCCGGGCCTCAGAATCACATGCCGTCAATTTTCACAGACTTTTAAAATTCCCATTTATTTAAGAAAAATTACATGGAAATTCCAGGTTTTTATAATAATTATATCTCTCAGTGGGGAGGTAATCCCGGAATATCCTTAGGAAATCTATCCTTATACTCCTCCATTACTACAAGGAATTGGAAAATCATAATATCCACTGCACAATGGGTCATACTGCCCAACTAATGAGTAATTGACTACACCCTCCTATACATGATTCCATCCTGTATTTTTTGGGTTTCCTTTTCACCCACAAAGTAAAACCTAGTCCCATCGCTACAGACACACTGCATCCTCCACTTGAAACATTCTATCTAGTCATGAACTATAGATAACCAGTAAATACCTAAGATGAAATCATAAGGCCTTATCGTTTCTACAAAGAGACCCCAATAGAAAATCTAACCTCCTAGAGTTATGTCACACTGTTGACATAAGTTTTTGATCACTGAGTCATCTATAGTAGGACTCTCCAAGAATAAGGGTCAAGAAAAGGTATTAACTGGAATCTCCATATCTAAAACCAGATAAGTGGAAATAAATGAATTACTAGGACCTATATCTATCACTAATGTAGCTAATGTAGAGAAGACATAGATCATACCTAATATCATCCTAGAAGTCTTTGGGTTATAAGCCTAAACTACCTGCAGCTGCCCTCACCCCTATCCCCCAGCTCCTTGAGCCTCGCCGGGTCCATCTGGGGGTGGTGGTGGTAACAATTCGAAGCTTGTACCACCTCAATCTACTCTCCTAGATTCCCTCCCACATATCACTCCTGGAAATCTTGTATTCTCTTACCACTACCTCTGCCTCATCATCCCCTTCACTACCTCCCAGGTATCTATATGTAATTTTTAACAATCTCATGTGAGATTTACCCTATCATCACATGAGTATCCATGCTTATCCCTTGGATGACTAGACCCATCATGTGATCCTTGAACCATAGACCCTTTGTCCGGGACCTCCTCCTAAAATTTCTCAAACATCCAGGTCCCTAAGACTCACTTTGGCTCCCCGATGCCAAAGTCTCTACTCTTGTGTTCCCACTTCTAGCAACCATTTTCCATGTCTGCTCAACTAAGAAACTCTCAACCAACAATGCTTATTATATCACCCTAGAATGGGTAGTAATGAAAAGAGGTATAAAGCTCGATTTTTTTTCTCTATGTAGTCATCACTCAAAGGTTCAATATTGATTGAACTAATCACGAACCATATCCATCAAGTACTTTGAGAGGTTGGTGAATATAAATTAATACTCATCCATTTTCATACTTCCCTACTGAAGCTGAAGAAGCTCTTGGATGCATACATCCCATATCGTATCTAGAGAGAAATCCTCTATGAAAATGTGATAAAACTATGAAAATGCTAGAGTCTTCTTATCATATGAATGGGACATTAAAACCCAACATCGTCTGGTATATCCATGGAGAAGTATCACTACCAAGACCACCATATAATATTAGTGGTGTCTTAATAAGATTGAAAGATCACACCACCACCTCAAGCTAGTCCTCATCCACCTACAGTTCAGGATCACCTCGGAACTTGAGGGGTTGCTATCACTGAAACCTGTTAAGTGAGCTCAACCTGCACACCTCTTCCGTTGGTACTATGGGTATCATTTTCTTCTCAACATGTGGTGGTATAACTGGTGCACCACCTAGAGGTAACATCTCTAGAACATGGCCCTGCATCGATGCTTCATCATTGAGGGGATCATCCTCATGATTCTGATGTTGAATCCAAGATAGAATAATTTGTGGATGCATCCTAAAATATACAAGATGTACCACTGTTAATGAGTATATCTATAAATCTAACTTATTAAGGACATCAAAACCAAAACCCATTCTTATATGATGTATGTACCATTTTTTCCCTAAAACCAGTTTTCTCATGTACTAGGTTGAAAGGTAGGTTTTCAGAGTTATGGTATATGGATACGCCGACTACCACACCAATACTAGAGTCCATGGATTAAAAGTTGAACTCAAAACACTTAACACTGTTGTCCTAAACCAATATCACATACTTTGGTCCTAAAGTAGAACTGAATTCTCTCATACCACTCTATGATGAACCATCCCAATGGGGGCCATGTTTTGACTCCCCAAGATCACCTCCAATAGGCCCGGGCTTGTCAAATAGTGTCGAGTAGGCATGTCACTAACATGGGAGTCCTTGGCCTAAAGAAACTATATACACACACATCTTCAAGCCCATAAAATGATGAAATGTAAAACAACTGAAAAATCATGAATGTATGCATCTAAATTCCACAACTAGAGTATGAAAACAAGTAATGGAAAGTAAATAGGGCCAAATAGAATCCCACCATAATGATATTAACAATAAGTCCGACCTAAAAGTAAATATATAGACTATTGTCAAGATAACCATCAAAACACACCTCAGCCTATCTGGCTAACTAATAACTACATGATCCTGGTCCCTCTATAACTCCATAAAAATGTTGATCTTTTGCAGAAGACACGATACATGTAGGAAAATCCCATATAGGGGTGATTATAAAAATACTCAGTAGAACACCCCAAAAACACTAATCATATATTAAGAATAATAAAAGTTTGATCTACATATGTATATGTATACATTAAATATAAAAAGAATATCCATATATACTCAAAAAATACACACAATATCAAGTAATTTCACAACTATAATGTCAATCTAGGAATCATCCTTGAAGGTTCCACATAGCACTCATCCAGGAGAATACACTCCCTAAGTCAAATAGCACTGATGGAGTCCGTTGGAGCTATACTGCTCATCGGGTCCCTCCATTATAAGGATACGCTATAAGTCTAAAGATAATGATATAAAAATGATTATCACACCCATGTACATGGGGTATAACAAAAACTCAATATGGAATAACCCACTAAGTAGAGGATTGGTGCCCATGTAGTGTTGGTCATGAAGATTTGAATAACTCTACCTAGGGAAAGCAGATGATAGAGAATCTCACCCTGTAACTCACAAAAGGATTCTAAAAACTCTATCCATGAAGTCCTACTGAAGGGCTCATTGTCCTATTTGTAGGATGTGATTCCATACAAACCCTTAGGGAATATATATTGGGAGCACACCCTAATGAAAATTTTCCAAGATGGAGAGTACAAGGTCTCCAAGCCAACTTTCAAGTAGTACACTACATGTACTGGTAGTACATGGATTGTCCCTTTGGAACTAGGTCCTTCCTATGTTTCACGGATCATGACCATTTTAGTGTCAGGGTACACGGATTGTCCGTGATTCTGTACTCCTGATTGTTTCCAAGTACACAGCTCTTCCCATGTATTCATGTCCTATCCAAGTCTATGTTGAAGTACACAACATGTCTATGAATGTATAATTATGTTTGTGTCCAAGTACCCTCTAAGGTATACAAAAATCCTTCAGGTCGATCCATATTCCATGCGATAGGGTCACACATCATGTGATATTTAAATTCACCGTGGAAACCCTAGTGCCACACCAGAGGTCAAACATTCCATGTAATCCTAGATTACACAACGTGTGTTATAGAAATTTCTATAAACTTATATCTGGTTCATGCATCATCAACCGCTCCTCCGGCCATCTATCCAGTCATGACCCATGTTGAAAACCAAGGAACACCATCAGTCAAACCTCTCCATCATAAAGCACTAGGACCTGGCTTTTGAATATTTTGGTACAACACCCTTGTGCATCACCCATCATCATGCACCGAAGAACATAAAATCAGTACCCCCAAATATGTACAATTTGATGGTACTTCCATCGTCGCACAATCCTCATAACATACCAATCATGGATCTACGATATCAAATAATTTTTCTAAGAAATAGATGTAAAACATTCAATTTATCTGTATTGGGGTAGAACCACTGGTCAAACAAATCTCCAATGATGAACACTCAAGAATGATGGGATACATCTAGAAAACATGAAAATGGGGAAATCCTTGATCGTGTTTGTTTGGACTCGATTCACTACTATTATAATGAAGAATAAATAACCAATAATAAATAAATAAATCCCCCAATTAATCCCCAAAAATAAACACATCTTGAAATACAACCAATCTGTGAATCAATTCGTCGGTCGATTGGCTCGCATTCATCTTAAAAATAAATAACAGCGAATGAATCCAAATAAAACAATTTTCCTACCTTGATTTGGATTGATCGCTAAAAAATAATGAACCTATTTCATTATCATTGAAAAAATCCTTGGATTTCATTGAAAAATGATCATGGATCCTTGATCCAATTTTTGTTTGTTAATGGATCCTCCTTCAATGGATCTACAACACTCTCAAAATTATAGTGTTATGTGACTAACCCTTCAATTTGTCTATAATAGTGTATTTAAAGGAGAATCTAGGTTTCTTCATCAACAATGAAAATAAAATAATTTATTTAATTGTTTTATTCATTTTATGATCATGGTATCTTTTTCACAAACATCTCGGGATGATAAAGGCTATGTCATGCCTAAGGTAAAACTAACATTATGAACTCAATGGTCCCTTTGATTTCTAATTTGGGCCCCCATTTGGGAGTTCTTCTACTTTTTTAGCAAAAACACATGTATTTGATATAAATATATTTATATTTTTTCAAAAATTTATTCTAGGAACATTGGTTCTTGGAATCACACACTATCTTAGCGCTTGGTCTTGAAAATAATCCATTAAAATCTAAAAATAGTAAATAGAAAATATGAGTTACTATAGTATGCCTAATCGATACTTTAATTTACCAGTTCATGGATATGAGGTGGAAAATGGTATTCCCATAATCATAATAAAATCTTAGTATATTTATGATACTTGATTTATTATTATATTATGGATACAACATATTAATAGTATGAAGTAGAAAAAGTAAACATTGAAAGAGTCAGGTAAGACAATTACTTCTTTGAGTGATTGCCTTCGTCTTACACATTAATCCTTATTAACATGGTAATAGGATAATACCAAAAGATCTATGAAATGGAGAATGAATCTAGGATGGTATTAGGATATGTATTTTTTGAGATAGATTGATCCAAATTTTTTAATAAAGGAGAAGAGGAGGTTTCCTTTCATAAGTGAGGGAAAGGAAAAGCATTGAATAAATTAAAGTATTTAAATATAATATATATCATAATCGCGTCAAGTAGAAGAAAATAACCATAATTTATAATTTAGGACATGATAAGGTATTAATAACTTATAAAATAAAATTTAGTTGTGTATAAGTTAAATTTTAAACACTATCATTGGGTTTAAACCCCACATTTACCCTTTTTAACCTTAACCATGCTAACACATTTTTTAGCCTTTAAGGGTCATAAATTTACTTTTAAGATGAAAAGTGGTTCCCCAATGGCCCATGGTTGAAATTTTAAATCATTTACCATAAATATTTTCATTTTTATTTTTTTATTTTTAATTCATTTAATTAAATATTTTTTATCATAAAATATCATTAAAATCATTTTTGAGACTATTCATTTAATTTAACTCCAAAGACATGCAAAAAAATAAAATTATATTATAAAAAAATTTACCATTAATTATTATTTATAATTAACTATTAAATTCTTATAATACCATAATTCATCAAAAACATGCTAATTTTATAATTTTTAAAATCACTTACCATGATTTTTCTACTCTTTTCACAAGAACTGCACCAACGTTGCATAAGTGTTTAAGGTAATTATATAATCACTATTAATTAAAAATAAATTACTAACATAAAAATAATGTATTAATATTAAAAATAACAATTTATAATATATAATAATTTCTTTTTATCTCAGTGAAATAATTTTATAGATATTAAAAGAAAGAGAGAGACATTTTATAATTTTCACACCTTAAAATAATATAAATGCCATTTTTAATTGAAAATGGAACTAAAATTATTTACATTTGAAGTTTGGATGGATAAGGTCAAATTATTATCATATAATTAAATAAATATAAGTGTTATATATATTTTTAAAGACTCCTCATATTAATTTTAATCTAAATTACTTAATTTACTATTTACCATGGTGAAAAATATTTTCCACGTTTACTATTCAAAATGAAAAAAAAGATAAAAGGGAACCATTTACCAAATTTTTAAATTATGATTCCAAATATGAAAAAAAACAAGAATTAGTTTTTAGAATTGGAATAAATAAATTTTAATATAGATTTGTAAAACACAAGGAAAAGTAATTTTTATTAATATGTGTTTTTTATGTATAAAAATGAACTTATACCAAAATAAACTGTATTATTAATTCCTAGAAATTTATTTAGATTATATTTATTAAAATGGATCTTATGTTACTTTAAAACAAAATCCAAAATATAATGATACTTTCAAATTACTCAATCTAATGAAAATAAATGACAGTTTTATAAAAATTGATATTTTTCACTATTCACTAAAAAATAATTCTTCTTAGAAAAAACCATAAAACTTACCCTAATATAATATTGAAATGATGATTTAAAAAATTATATTCATTCCCAAAAATAAAACTTCTAAAAATGTTTGAAATTAATTATAATTTTGATGCAAAAAATCAATAAAAACCATTTTTGAAGAAAACATATTTTTAAAGAATAAAATGACTTTTCCAAAAATTGAGTATATATTTATAATGAATTAATAAATAAATTTTAATTATATAAAAAATTATACATATATTTCATAATTTTTTTATTAATATTCATACCACCAATTTAATGGATAGGTTTTAATGGTCACATTTATATATTAATATTTTCATAGTGTATTACAGCCCATTTAAAGATTGGTGTTGTGTGTTAAGTAAGATATCAGGTTTAATATTCATTTAAACTAAATTTTTAGGAGCTACACTATAGGGTATTCCAAAAACAATACTTGAAAAATTCTTCAAGTAAGACTTAAATTGTTTTTATAATGACCAAGGATTTACATACATATTATATGTTTTTTATGAATAAACATTACATTACACAAACCCACTCTTGAGAACTACTGGAAGTTGGGTCTATCCCAATGCATCTATATGCATGATTTAAAGAAACTATTGGTATATATTCTATGCCCAAATATATACCCATGATTGGTATAGCTTGAGTTATACCAACAGTTTTTCAAAAACCATGGGTATAGATCCTTCAAAAAATAATCTACCCTCAGGATCCCCCTTACCTCATCATTTTTAATCCCTAATACCCTACCCTCCAATGAGCTCGGCATCTCCCCTCCTCTCTTTTGGCGACATTTCCCCCCATCATCAGGTGATATTCCTCTATTTCTAACATTTTTTTGTCGCAATCTATAATCTTTCCTTCCCCCAGTTCTTTATTCACCACCTCACCCAAGCAACAACAAGTTGTATTCTCCGTCGTTCTCCCCTAATTCAAGGATTTTTTTCCTTATCTTCTTCAACATCATATTAGTGAGTTATTAATTCTTCTTCTCTTCTAATGTATATTATTTTCATTTTTATCTATGCATGTGATTCTACTGGATCATGTTGGAATCACTTATATCATCATGTTTTTAAATTTATAGTCTAATAGAGATCAAAAATAGTCTATTAAATTCCTAAAAGTACTGTTTTAATTATAATTTATTTATTTTGAAAAATATCATAGGGATTATTATGAATCTAACTTAAATTTGAGGTTCTTTTGGTGGAATATTTTAGGTATTTAGATATTTTTAGTGTTGGGAATAATATTTAAGTTAACTATAGGGATTAATGTTAGTTTTTATTATCCAAGAGTTATGGGATGTAATTATTTAAATTTAATTTGTTATATCATAAACAATGGTTAAAATATTTATTTGATTTTTTAAACCCAAAAAGAAATAATTGTACAATGATATACATGATTATACTATTATAACTAAATATGGAATATTACTTTATCTATGAAGGTTGTTTCTTCTAGAATTCACTATTGTATTTACATTACTTTTCAAGAATGTTTCTTAGAATCCATTATTATGATTTAGACATGAATGCATGATAAAATATTATTTCAAATAATTAAATATTTAGATTTGAAATGTTTAATAATTTTAAGCCTTTATTATGTACACATATTTATATAAGAATTTGGTAAATTCCATTAAGTGATTATATAAGTTCAAATGGAAATATTTTTTGATCATATTAATTTTATGAAACATGGTTTCCATTGATAAATTTTTATATAATAAGTTAGTTCTTTAATAAAACTTTAATGGTATGAAGCTTAGTTTCTCTTATTTTCATTAACTGTTGAGTATAACTTACTTCTTTGTTATTAATTCCTCATTAGTTATTTTATCATGTATTGATTAGTTAGATATTTATTTCCACTATACTTTAAATGAATTAAAACCCATATAACAACTCTTTACCTCAATTAAGAGGTTTCTTCATTAGTGAAGTAATGGATGGGTTTTATAAAGTGTAATGGAATGGATTAATTATTTAGTATTGATAGATCTTCCCCAAATTAAATACTACTTAAATTGAAATAGAACATCATGTAAAACATATTTCCCTTGTGTTTGAATAACATAAGTAATTTTAACCTTAAATTAAATCCTTCCATGACTAAATGTTATCCTCAATTATGTTTTCAAATGAGAATATCTCTATGGATAATAAATACACATTTTTTTACTAGTATTCCATAGTTGTTAATTATTTAAATATAATAACCTTGTTTTGATTTCTATGAGTATGCCTTTTTTCTTATGTTATGCCTTATTATTTATTTAGATAGATAGTTGTGTATTCTATAATGGTCACTTAAATCAAGTATTGTATTCAATTTTGTTTCATATTAGTGTTCTTTAATTTCCTATACACAATACTTTTAATTTGTCTTTAAATTTGGATATCATTGTAATCATGGTTTATATTATTTATTAGAAAATTATTTTTTCCAATAATAGAATGGAAATAAATTGGATTTATCATACCAATCATATTTCAACTGAGTTTCAAAATAATTTGGAAATTTTTTTATATTCTTTTTTAACAATGCTTTATATGGAGGTCGTATAGAGTTTCCATGTAATAATTGTGTTGGAAGACCCTGGTTAAGATAATTATAAGTTATCTACCATATAATTAAATTTGGATTTCAAACAAACAATTACGTTTGGTGTCATAATATAGAGACTATAAAATATTCTACTATTGATGAACGGAAAGAAAGAAGTGGTATGAAGAATTTGATATTTTATTAGTTTCCATTTTTGTGCCATCACGAGAGAGATAGTATGTAGTATAAGAAGGAAATTATATCAATATGCATGGGGAAGATATTGAAGATGATGATGTTGAGAGAATGAAAATTTTAATGAATGATTCTAGAACTATAGTATATCAGGAATGTACTAAAATAACAAAGTTGGATTTTTTTTAATGCATTTATATCATGTAAAAACCACATATGGAATTTATAATACTACCATTGATTATATTATTACCTTTTTTAAGTAATTTATCCCTGATACTAAAGATATTACCTCAAATCATTATAAGGAATGGAAGTTAATTAAGTGGGTCATATTTTCTACTAATAAAATTCACGCTTGCATAAAAGATTGCAGTTTATTTTGGGAGGAAACAACTGGCCTTATTTATTTTAAAGAATTTGGTACATATCTAAAGAAGGAAAATTGTCCTAATGGTATAATTGGCCTAATTGGCCTAATGTTCAATTGGTATAATGGCTGGATGGACTAATTGGCCAATTAGCCTAATAACCTAATGTTTTAATGGCCTAATGGCCTAATTGCCTAATTGCCTAATGGACTAATGGACAATTAACCTAATTTCTTAATGGCCTAATATTCAATTGGCCTAAATGCCTACTGGATATTTTTATTAATAGTCTAATAGCCTAATTTCCAATTAGCTAATTTGACTGAGGGCCTGATGTCCTAATTATCCTAGTGGCCTAATGTCCAATTGACATAATGTCGTAATAGAAAATTGGTTAATTGGCCTAATGTCCTAATGTCCAATTGGAAATTGGACTAATGGCCTAATGGACAACTATCAAATTGGCCCAATGTCCTAATGGCCTAACAACCAATTGGATGACTATCCTAATGGCCAAATGTCCAATTGACTGAAAATTAAAATTTTTATTATCCAAACACTTTTGAGGAAAAAGTGAGAAACCATCAACCACTTTTGAGGGAAAAGTGGTAAACCAAACAGGACTTCACGACTTACAACGGTCAATACATCATGCATCAAAGGATTAAGACCAACCAAACAACCCATTGAACACACCAAATCAATCAACTCGAGTAGTCAACCAGTCAAACATTCACAACACGAGCCTAGATCACCAGAGATAAAGTTGAGGAAACCACGAACCAGGAAACATGAACATCAAAAAAACTTGAACAAACCTCAGAACTAACCTCCTTGAATGCCCATCGGTGTGACCATCGACACCACCCAAAACCACAAACCCACCGGCGAGCTCTAATCGGAAAATTCCCCACCCTCCAATAATGTGAGACGGTCTCCCAAAAATCCTCCAGGAAGAACACGTCCATAGAAGGAAAACAAAGAAGACAGAACGAGGAAGAAAAAATATGTCCTGATGATGAAACATGCTCCACAATCAACCTCGTCATAACCTCGAGCAGTGAAAACTCCACAAATCTAACTGAAGACACCTAAAAACCTTCCCCCTCCAAGTCGCTTCGAATAGACAATGAGCACCACGCCATGACAGATCTTCGCAAGCTATGTCGACGCTGGCCAAACTGGAAGACGAAGCCACGCCACAGATCCTCAAGCCACACCAACGCTGATCTGAACCTGAAGGAGCCAGAGACCCACCGCACCCTGTCCGCAAGCCTCGCTGACGCCAGATCGTTCATGCCACGACGGAATTGTCCATAAGATCACCGACGCCATTCCAAGACAGAACAGACCGTGAACGCACTGTCGCCAACCTGATCCAGAAGGAGCCGGAGACCACGCCGCACTGGATTACCCCACAAGCTATGTCGACGCCGGATCTGTCCACGCTGCGACGAATCTGACCGAAAGCCACGCCGATGCCAGACTAAAGCGCACAAAAGACATGCTAGGGACATAGCTGAGCCAAGCCACTGCCGAACTAAGATCCCGGAGGCCGACGCCAAGCCACCCAAGCCACCCGAGCCATGCCAAAGGGGGAAGGGAACAGCTGCCAAGACGAAACCCTAGTACGGCATGAGAGAAATGGAAGCGCCGCTCAGAGGCCTCTCCAAAGGGCCTAAATGGCCAATTAGACTAATGTAAAATTGGCCTAATGGCCTAATGGCCTAATGTCCTAATGTCCAATTGGCATAATTTCCTAATGTAAAATTGGATTATTGGCCTAATGGCCTAATTTCCTAATGTAAAATTGGCCTTATGGCCTAATGACCACTTGAACTAGTGGCCTAATGGCCTAATGGTCAATTGTCCTAATGTCCTAATGGCTTAATGGCCTAATGTCCAAATGGCCTAATAGAATAATGGCCAATTGGCCTAATGGCCTAATGACCTAATGGCCAATTAGCCTAATGGACAATCGTCCTAATGGCCTAATGGAGAAATGGTAAATTATCTTAAATGAAATGATTTTTCAAATAAATGGCCTAATTGGACTAATTGGCTCAATTGGACTAAATTGGATGAAATGGACTAATTTGCCTAAATGGTCTAATTTACCTAATTTACCTAAATGTCCTAAATGACCTAATTGACCTAATTATACTAAATAGACTAAATGGCCTAATTGGCATAATTGGACTAATTTTCATAATAAATAATTGTCCAATTAGACAACTTACCAATTTACCAAACAACCTAACCTAAAAATGAACCTATTGACCAAATGATCAAATTACCAAGTGCCCGAATAACAAAATAACATAACACAAATAGAATTGTACCAAAATGAACATATAAAAGGAATCTATATAATACCCGTGTTTAGCATTCTAATTTTTATGTATTGATTTTGTTATGCCACTAGTATTAAATTTATAATTAAATTTATATTTAGGTGCTTATTCATTTTATATATTTCATCAAAAAATAAAATTTTAATTTATTCTAGATTTATCAATTTCTTATTATTGAATAATATAGTATTATAATAATCAATTTCATTTTCATAAAGTGGTATTATCCATCGAAGGTCATGTGCCTTGAGGAAAATTATTTTTTTTGAGTAGAAAGAAAATGCTTGGAAGTTCAGTAAAGGCACAAACATAAGAAAATATTGTAAGTTTGTTTATTTATATTTCAAATATTTACACATAATTCATAATTAAATATCATGTTTATATTTTCAAAACTCTTCCCTGGAGGCCCCGATGACAGAGAAGATGACAACTTTATTCCAAATGACCACTTGAGTTAGGAATTAGGTAAGGAGTACTAGGTTGAGTCAGATGTCGACTTGGGAAAAACATCACCCCCGTTATGTATTGGTCCTCATAAGGATCCTCTCAAACCACTTAGACCATCAAGCTACAAATCACTCGTATAGAAGTATCTAGGGATAAAAAATAGCTTTAAAGGAGCATGAAAGAAGTAAAATAATCACAAAACAGTTTTTGAAAGCTATGTCAGTTATAAGTCAATCAATTCCATTAGAGGATAATACTACTATTTTTTCTTATATGGCATCATTTCACTCTTTAAATGATGCCCTGATTGATTTCAATGAGGGTCCTAGTTGAGATCGAGTTAGTGGTTGTGGTGGTGGTGATGATAATGATGATTATGATTATTATTATTATTATGATTATGATGATGTAACTCTATATGATCATGTTAGTGATGATTATTTTGCTGATGATGATGAGGATTAGGATGTTGGTGATGGGGGAGATATTGATACCCTCCATTTTTTACTTAGCAGTAAAGATACATATAGATGTTGTTTAATGACTTGAATTGATTGGTTTTATGGATGCATAAGTATAATAAGTATTTTAAATGGTTTGAAAATTATTACAAGCAGTTGGTTGAATGATAAATATACAATATATGTATTTCATTGAATGTGAACTGTGGTTTCAATTTTATTTACAGGTTCATGATGGGTTTAAAGGGATACTGCTTCCAAATGGGGATAACTAGCTATAACCATAGTTCAATAAACTATGGGTATATGTTTTATTCTAGGATAAGCCATACCCATGATTTGGATAACCATGGGAATAGATATATACCCATGATTTAACCAAAACCATGGGTATGATAAAATCACATAGTCTATAACAATGGTTTCTATAGAAACTATGGGTATACCTCTATACAAATGGATTCATCAACCATGGTTCATAAGACTATGGTTATAGCCAATACCCATGGTTTTAAGGGATATACCCATAGTTCTAAATTGTGGGTATAGGATATGTTTCCATTAGTAGAGGATCATAAAGGTATAATTCCATTGGAAACTTAGAAACATAATAAACTGATTTATAATAGTTCAATATCATGTCCCACTTAACTCCTCATAACTACCACCCTTCTTGGACATATCACATATATTATCTATCATCATAACATGGGTAAAAGAAACATATGATAGGGTGAGACCAGATTCTTAGTGAGGTTAAACAATGAAAATAAGTAAACATAATGTGAGCATAAGGGTATGAGAAAATGAGAATAACATATGAAAATCATACCCTGCATATCAATTATCAAAATCTTGGGTCATAAAATAATGATTGGTCATTTATAAGACATGAATCATAAGGAAATAAAACAACATGAGCCATGATAGAATAGCATTTACATAATACATAAAAAATTTACATATAGATAATAATATAAAATAATTTACATAGTAGTCATGGATCATTACCAAGGATATCATAGTGGAAGGTTCCACTCCCCAAACCATCATAGTATTAAAGGTTCACTCCCTAAACTATCATAGCATACAAAGTACCGTAATGAATTGGGTTTACTCCCCATTCTAGTCTTGTTTATATCATGATATTTCAATATTTATCCAATTAGTTAGAGGGATATATAGGTCCCACCCATGTCATAATTAAAATCATAAAAATTAATTCCACAATACCATAATAAATTCACCATATCATACCCTATGAAAATAAATGGGTTTTATAATAATTATATAAAAGCATAACACATGGAAAATAAATTTTTTCCTATACATTTCGTTATACCAAAACCCATATAAAAAAATGAGTTTCATAAACATATCTTCATCATAATAATAAACCATACAAAGAAATAATAAGTATGGTAAAATAGATTAAATCCCCAGTAAAACATAAGTAACACAAAGTTTTTTGTTTTTAATGAATATAAATTCCATAAAAATCATTAAAACATTCATGAGGAAAATATCCTTTACATTTTTAAACAAATTATTTAAAATATAAAAACATAAAAAATATTAAAGAAAAATATTTCTTTGAAAATAATATTGGAAACTTTTAATGGAAGCTTTAAAACATTAATTGTTCATAATGGTGGAAAATTTTGTTCATGTAGTACTCTTTAAAACAAAAAACAATCCTTTCACATTTTCAGAAAATGTCAAAAGAACCTCATTCAATAAATGACAAGAAGATTAATTATAAAAAAAAATTATTAAAGTTAAAACAAGTGTACAAATGAATTTAATAAATATTAGTAGATTTATAAAAACATCTTTAAAACAATATTTTTGAAAGCATTGATATGGAAGAAAAATCATTTTCGACTAAAGAGAGAAATAGAATCGATTATTATTTAAAACACTATTTTGGAATATTGAGTACATAAATAGAGGAAAATGAAGGGAAAATTTATTATAAATTAATAAACATAGTATAATAAAATTCATGAATTTAATGAAAATTATATCATAATATTTCATCACCAAAAACATAATCATAAACAATCTTGACAAACGATGAGATTGTAACATCAAACCCTTACCACTTTGGATGCTCATAAATAATAAGACCCATTATATAATATCATAAAATGAAAATTAAATATAATTAAAAATATTATATTCAAGATATAAAATGTCAAATTGGAAGTATATATCCCTCATAAAATAATATAGGTTCATAATATAACATATGTCTCAAAGAAGGAAAATTGAGACAAAAATCTATTACCTAAAGTATTGACTTCCTTTATACACATTTGAACCTCCTTTATAATAACTTTAAGTTTATTATATTTATATTAAAGAATCATAATCATATTTATCATACTATATATGATTTACTTATGAATTTTTATTACCCATTTATCAATAATTCCTTGTTAAAATCATGTTTCGGATAATAACTGCTTCATTTTTCTTGTATGTTTTGGTTTTATATATTTTATAGTTTTGTTTTGATCATGGTTAAATAAAATAAAGAAATTTAAAAATTATATTAATATAATATATAATAGTTATATATGTATTTCTAGTAATCCATTAAAGTTAGATATACAAAATGAGTTACATCGTTCATGGAGATCGTAAGTCGTACGTACACATGAACGTTGTTTCCATTTCCTCGATGAATCAATATAAAGGAAGATAAATAATATATAACATTTAAAGAGTCATTATGATGTCATCTATATCACATATATTCATTAAATTTATCTTTTATTACCTTCCATGTAAATCTTTAGTAAAAAACGAATCTCATTGTTTCACGAGGCGGTAGTCCACCATACACATGAACGACATTATCATTTATTCAATGGATGGTAAGGTAATAAAGTATATTACAAATTTATTTTTTAAATAATGATTAATATTTCATTAATATAATATAAAAAAATAAAATAATCATTATTACCTTCCATGTAAAGTGTAAGTAAAAAATGAATCACATCGCTTCGCGGGGTGGTAATCAGCCATACATACAAGCTACGTTAATGTATACCCTAGAGAATATAAAGTAAGAATGTATGTGTTATATTATAATTTAATAAGTATAATTTTATCATATATAATAATTATATACATCATTATATCCATATTTAATAAGTGGTTAAAGAAACAAATTATATCAGTTTGTGAGGTGGTAGTCCGTCACACACATGATTACCGACTTTGTTTCCCATTTAAGGGGGGAGTAGATTGTTGTATGTAATTATATTAAGATAAAAATATATAATTATATTTAACATAATGAGGTTATTATATCATCATTTTTTAATAATATTTGAAGGATGTTAAAGGATAAATAAAATAAAATGATCGGTTAATGATGTTACCTCTTCTTTGGAAAACTTATTTAGGTTTACACCAAAAGCCTTCCTGGGATGAATTTATGATAAAAAATACTTCTAGTATTATTTTAGGTAAGTAAGTAATTTATTTAAGTAGATATTGGAAGAAAAAAAACTGGTTTTTTATGTGTTCAAAATAGAGGATAGTGGGTGGCCTTTTATAAATGGTGTTGAGGACACACATGGAATTTTTGAAAAGAATAAAGTGTAACCACATTTGTCACATGAAAAAAGGGTAAAATGGGTTATTATATAACCAAAGAGGTTATAAAGTCTAAATATGTCTATAAAATGGATTTTGTAAAATTTTATAGGTCATTTTACCCCTTATCTTTTTATTTTAACCCCCTATAAACTGGTTTTAACCTTAACCACAGTAATTAATTATTTCTACTTTCACTATTCATTAGGGTAAAAAATTAGGTTGACCTTATTAGATAATAGTAATTATAATTATTAAAAATATATAATAAATTTTAAAAAATTAAATTTATAAAATTGGTAAATTTTTATTTAAAATTAAACTCGCAAAGGTGATGAAAAAATGGTTTTCTAAAGAGAAACGTTTAACAAGTTTAAAATGTTCTTATATAAAAAATTAATATGAAATTGATTAAAATTAAATATATTGGTTTAATTATAATATAATATAAATAATTTTTTTAAAACTATTTTAAAACAAAAATTAACCATTTAAATTCTTTTAATGAAATGATAGTTTTCAGTAAAAACTAGTATTTTCACTATTCATCCAAAAATTAATCTTTTCATAAAAAACTAAAAAATACACCATAAGATAATTTTGAAATTTTTATTACAATAATGAATTTAATTTTCTCAAATAATTACTTTAAAATTATCAAAAATTACTTTTAATATTTTGTCACAGAATTTAATAAAATCATTTTTTGAGAAAATAGAATTTTTAAAACATTAAAAGACTTTACTAAAAATTAATAACTTTTTTATAAATTTGTTTTATTCCTATAAACTAATTAAAATTAATATTTAAAATTATTTTATTCCTATTCAAGCCACCAATTTCAATGACTAGGTCATAAAACCCATGTTAAATAGTAATATTAACAGTATATTACAGTTAGAACTTGATGGTGTGTGTAGCGCAAGATATCAAAGAAATAAAATTTATTTGAATTTTTTCATAAAATCTTGAGCTGTTACATTCTACCCCCCTCAAAATGGATTTAGTTCAAAATTATATATCTTTAGTATAAAAAACTGGGGACACTTATACCTTATTACATACTCGGGTTTCCACGTATCTTCCTCGAACTTGTTGTTTTACCATAAAACTTTTTCAAGGTGAGTGGTCTTATTTCATATAAATTTCTCTCTATTATCCTAAATCTCCATTGGTTGTTCCTTGTAAGTAATAACTTTCTCCAGCGTTATGAACTCTGAGTTTATTAAATTTGAAGCTTCAATTATGTACTTCTATAGGAATGACACATGGAATATAACATGAAATTGAGAGAGGTTCGGTGGAAGAACCAACTGATAGGTTACTATCTCGATACGATCAAGAATTTCAAAGGGATTTATATAACTAGGGATTAGTTTTCCATTCTTTATAAATATCATTACCTTTATCCATGGATAAACTCTTAGAAACACCATTTCACTAAATTCAAATTCAAGATCATGTCGATGATTATCAGCATAACTTTTCTATCAACTGTGCCATCCTCGTGTGTTTTTGAATAGATAAAACCTAATATTACATTTATTTAGCTATCTCAGGTCACAGTATATTTATTTCTCTAACTCTATTATAACACATTAGAGATATACACTTATTTTTTAGAGGTCTTCACAAGTATCCATATGAAAAATCATGTGAAAGATACTATTGTATAAAAACATAATTAGAGGAACATGTTGATCCCAAACACCTTTTAAATCCATAGAACAATATATCAATATATCCTATAGGGTTTGAATTTTTGTCTTAGTCTGGCCATCTATCTAATGATACACAGTGCTAAAACTGATCTATGTATCAAGATCTTGTTGAAGACTTCACCAAAACATTAAGGTAAATCTTGGATCCCGATCAAATATAATAGAATATGGTACTCCATGAAAAATTATCACTACTTTATTTTATATCCCGGAAAGCTGATCTAAATAGAAAGCTTCTTTGATAGTGATGAATTGTGTTGAATATATAAGGAAATTGACTACAACCCTATAACATTGTACACTTTTTACATTTTGGGGAGTTTATCAACAAAATCCATGGTGATTTTTTTTATTTCCATTCTGGTATGTGTAATGTATGTAACATCTCCTTAGACTTTTTATCTCTAACTTAACTTGTTGACATATGAAGGATCGAGATACAAACTCTATGATATCTCTCTTCATTCCATCCCATTAGTAATACACTTTCAAATATCTATACATATTTGTAATTATAGGATGGATAGAGAATGAATAACTATGAGAATCTAATAATAACTCCTTTAAATATAGTATATTTAGAACATGTACACGGTTTCTAAACCTTATCATTCCATCATAATCAAGGTTAAACTCAAGAATATTTTTCACCTTCTTATGCAGCTCTATAAAATCATTCTATGCCTCTTTAAACTTCACTTTAATAGATGTTTGAACATTAATTTGATAAAGATAAGATTTCCAACCTTCCTTTATAATTATAGATCTATCCTTTTCAGATCCCAAAGTATTAGGTCTTTTTTATCCTTGTCATGGATAAGCTAGCATGATCCTTTTGACTCAAAGTATCTACCACCATGTTCACTTTCCCAGGGTGGTATTGAGTAGTCATAATATTTAATCAACTCTAATAATCTCCTATAGTGTATGATCAACTTCTTCTTTGTGAATATATACTTTTAAATTTATTATCAATATATATATCAAATTGTTTCCCCTAAATATAATTCCTCTCTATCTTTAATACAAAAATTATCGTAGCTAACTCCAAATCATGAGTTTGGTAATTTTTCCCATGAACCTTCAATTATCCTTAAGCATAACTTATATTCGTGTAATTATATATAATAATGAATCCCAATCCCTTTTTATATGAATAAATAAGGATTATAAACCCCTATCCACTGTTGGTTTATGTAATCATAGGTGTGCTGACTAATATTCTCTTCAATTACATTAAATTTTCCTTTTATTTATCTATCAAAAGGAACTTAGATCCCTTCTATGTTACATTGGTGAGTGTATTAGATAGTAATGATAAATTCTCTACAAAACATCAATAATATCCATACAAACTAAGAAAAATTCATATCTCAGTCACTATGGTTGGTCTGGGCCAACATTCAATAGCCTTTTTCTTTGATGGATCCATCTATATACCCTCTCTTAATACTATATGACCCAAAAAGGAAACCATTTGTATCCAAAATTCCCAATTTATAAATTTTTCATAAAAATTATCCTTCCTTATGGTTTTCATTATAATTATAAAGTGATATTCATGATCTTACATTCTCTTTGAATAGATAAGAATACCATTTATCAATACTACCACAAATTGATCAAGGTAATCTATAAATACTTTATTCATTAAATCCGTGAACATAGTGGGGGAAATAATAAGACCAAATTGTATCCCTATATATTCATAGTGTTCATACCTTTTAAGGAATGTTTTCTAGGGTATAATCTCCTTCTTGAACATCTATGTTTGATATCTAGAATGAAGGTCAATCTTAGAAAAGTATTGAGATCCACATAGTTTATCAAACAAGTCATCAATACAGGGTAGGGGATACTTGTTTTTTATTATAATTATTTAAAATCCCAATAATCAATGAAAATTCATATTGATCCAGATTTATTTTTGACAAAGATAATGGGTGAACCCCATATGGAATCCCGCCTTTTATTATATAACTTTTCATTACATGGTACATATCAAGGATCTTTTAAAGTCTAGTTTCATAGAAATAAGGTATATAAAACATGAAAACATTAAAAAATTATACTAATCCACTTGAAAGGATTCTTCATAAGTTCATCCTAATACATTTACTGCATCTCACAACCTAGGGACATACATAAAAGGAAAGGGTGAGCATAAGGCTTAGTTAGGGAAAGCAATGGAAACAGTTTACATGTGACCATGAGAAATATCAATAAGAATATAAGGAATATCATAAAGGAGTGATAAAGGGAAAGATATGAAAATAATAATAAAAATAATATGAATCATAAAATTTAAATGTGGATACAACATTTAAATCAGACATTCATAAGCATATAACCAAGGTTTTTCACTGAGGTGTTATAAAAAATTACTAAGGTTATTCACCAAGGTATCGTAAAACATGTCATCTCTAGAGATTAAATTCTTTACCCAATGCATCAGAGTGATATCATGGTGAAACCTTAATATTTATTAATTAATGTGATCCACATAGATCATAATCAAACATTTAATAAATAACCTATGGGGAATAAAATAAATGGGTTTCAGATCAAAATTAAGGTGTTTTAAAAAGTTATTAAATACAATAACATTATATCATTTTTAACCCACATAAATGGAATATTGGTTTAATTTATGTCAATATATGAATAAAATAAATCCTTTTTACATATAGGTGAATACGCATGAAAATTAAATATGTTTGGGTTTTCAAAAAAAATAAAATAAAAGATAATTTCTTCAGGAGAAAAGAGAAATTTTGATAAGTAAATTTGGAAGCATAAAAGATATAAAATGTGGTTTTAGAAAATGGTAAAATGAGAGGGAACAAGGGTATCTAATTCAAAAAATAATATTATTATAGTAAAGGGATAAAATAAAGTGTACAAAAGAAATTATTTTTGAAATTGGAAGACATACCACATAAAGAGTGAACTTGAATGGAAAAGAGAAGTGGATATTTCCCTTACCTTGAAGAGTTGTTCCTAAAACTTGAATATTCGGACATTGGGGGCTTGATGAAACCTTGGGAGGACTCATTGGGTGGTATAAATCTCTAATATTTCTATAGGATGGTGAAATGAAATTGAGTAATTGGTGGGTATTTATAGAAAAAGTGGGGGGTTTGTTTATTAATTTCCAAATATAGGACTAGAAAATCTAGGTTGTGGAAAATGAAAAAACATGGTCTTGACCATGATTTTTACCCATGGTATAGAAAATTTGGGACATATTTTATGTTTTTTTTTTGAGTCAATAAGGTTTCCTTATGACTTTTCCATTCCTTCATGTTTTGAAAATCACAAACACTCTAAAATTACAAACATCTTATCTTAAGGAAAATTTCTTTTCTCCTTTGTTTTATTTGTATAAGGAAATTTTCCTTCCCCAAGGAAAATTTATCCTTACCATATTCTCATTGTTCATATTTCAGTTCTTCTAAGTCTGACTCATTTTATTTCTAAGTGTAAAAATCGGTTTCATATTCCAATATCTCGAAATCCAATAATTACTTAGATATGAAGCATTCTGTTTTAGGATTCGAATTCTCTGAATTCTGATTACGAACTTTTTTAAATTTTGACTCCGAATTCTGATTAGAAACTTTGGTGAAGTTCAACTCTGAATTCTGATTATGAGATTTTGTGAAGTTTGACTCTGAATTATGATTATGAACTTTTGTGAAGTTCGACTCTAAATTCTGATTACAAACTTTTGTGAAGTTCGGCTCTGAATTCTGATTACAAACTTTTGTGAAGTTTAACTCTGAATTCTGATTACAAACTTTTGTGAAGTCGACTCTGAATTCTGATTATGAACTTTTATAAAGATCGAATCCAAATTCAGGTTAAAAATTCTTCTGAGTTCTGACTTCGAACTCTTATGAACTCAGACTCTGAATTCAGGATATGAACTCTTATGAATTGAGACTCCAAATTCAGGTTATGAATTATTATGAGTTCAGACTCTGAAGTCTATAGATTTCTAACTCTGAATTCCCTTTATAAACAGAATTTGAATGTTCATGCATTATAGACTCCGAATATATTTTTCTTAGACTCCAAACTTTTTCCTTAGACTCTATAAAATGGACTTTGTTCAAGTAACTATATTTTTCTCATCCTTATTATAGTTATGAAATGATGTCATACATTCTTCTTCTAACCAACCGTTGTTTGAGTGACCAGTGTACAGGTACCTTCGAGAATCAAGGAAAAATATGACTATTGGAAGAGGGATCTGACCGTTAGAGACGTGCCTATAAATAGGATCTCATTTTAAAGTGCTCAACACTCTTCTACGAATCTAGAGATTTCATGTCATTGCAGTGATTTCTAGAGAGAGACTCTCATGCCTAATGCATACTGAACTTCTTGTTCATATTTCATCATGTGACTACAAATGTTTCTGAGTACATTCGAGGGCTTCCGGGGATAGGAAGATAAAGGTGTCAACTACCTTAAAGTTGAGGGCTTCCTTGCTGAGGAAGACAGAGGTATTGACTACCTTGAAGTTCAAGGGCTTTCAGGGATAGCAAGACATATTTCGATATTCTTATTGAGGGCTTACCCTGGTGTGGGTAAGATAGACTTTATTGAAAGTATAAATCAAGGGACCTTTATCCAAGGTTGTTGGATACCCTTCTCTTTGGGTTAAAATATTTCATACTTGTTACTTGTACTTGTTTCAAGTTTTTTTCTACTGCTTTTTTATTGTTAAGGAAATTATAACTATCTTATACTTCCTTGTACTTTTGTACACTCTGTTTAGCGAGATTCTATATGCTTTAAAGTAGAATCTTTTATTGTAAACTTTTCTTTAGTTTCATTTCCGGAACCATATTTCTGGAACCTAGCAAGTTGTAGAACAAAGAGTTCTTGTGAATTTACCTTGTTTAAATTTGTTAAACACGATTTTTCTTAAGGTTAAAAATGAAAGTTTTTATACCAACTTTAAAGGTTCCAAAGGAATTTTTAAAGTGTACAATTCACCCCCCCCCCCCTATTTTATATTGAGCATATATATCATTATTTTGATCCTAAAATTGGTATCAAAGGAGGTATCTGAAATACTTATATTCACATATAAGTTCTCCTTGTTCAAGTTTTAATTGTTCTATATTTTCCTTTCTTAGGAATTGTTTCCTTGTTTACGAACTTTTGCTATTAACAAGTTTGTGTGGAAAGACATATTCTTCTAGATGGAAGGAATGAATGTTGGATCAATTGAAAATATCAATCCTAGAAGACCACCTATTTTTTATGGGAATAATTATGAATATTGGAGAGATCGTATGAATAGTTGTTTATCAATAATGTAGTAGATAATTTTTTCATGCTTACTGGAGGTTATCAAATTCCTAATTAGGAATTTAGTACTTTCACCAACCAAGAAAATCATGAATATCAACTGAATTATAAGGTACAAAATACTTTACTTTGTTCTATGACTATAAATATATATAGCCAAATTTCATCTTGTGAAGAAGAAAATTGTATTTGGAAGAAACTTGAAGTTACTCACTTTGGGACTTCAAAAGTTATTCAAACTAGAAGATCCATGTTCAGAGATAAATATCATGGTTTTTTATTTCCCTATGGAGAACCCATATGTAGGGTGAAAAAAAGATTCATGACTATTGTCAATAGTTTACAGTCTATGGGTGAGAAAGGTTTAGATGATTAATCTCTTTTGGACAAGATCATAGACATCATTCTTAATGAATGGGAATCCAAGAGAACAGCCATAGATGAGAATAGTAAGGTTGCTCATATTTCTCTTGATGAACTATTCAAAACTCTTCTTCAACATGAAATGAGAATGAAGCGAGATACTGATAATATAAAGAAGAAGAATGGAAATGGTAGTGTTGCTTTTACAATAACTTCAAATCATATGAAATCAAAGACTCCTAAGAGAGTTAACTGATCTAAGTCTAAGAAAAATGTTATTCAATCTGAACCTAGTGGAAGTGAATCTTCAAAAAATGAATTAGCCATCCTTGCTCATAGGATGAACAAGATTTTTGGATAGAAGAACTTTCAGTCTAGATACAAGAAGAAAGAAAGGAAAGATAGGAAAGACTCTGAAGTTACATGCTATGAATATAAAAGATCAGGTCATATAAGACCAGACTGTCCTATGATAAAGAGAAAGTATAGAAAGGAAAATCATTCTGAAAGAAATAGAAATAAGTACTACAAGACTAAAGCTAATAAAGTCTTGAAGGCCAATGACACCTGGAGTGCCAGTGGTGGTGACTCTTCTGATGAATCATCAGAGTGTGAAACTTCTGGTCAGAAGAATCTTGGTTTACTTGCCAGACTACCAATTGAAAATCATTATCTGATGGATAAGGTACACAATGTTGAATCTATGACCAATGTTTCTTTAAATTCAAATTATAGTGATAATAAATATTATAACTATTATGATGAAGAATATTCTTCTGATGAAGATAATATTTTTCCTACTTATGAAGAGGTTTCTAGATTTGCTAAACTTCTTGAGATTGAGAATTCAAAACTCATGAAAAATGTAGATAAGTAAAATTATAGAAACACTATTCTTACTAAGGAAATATCAGATCTTTCTAAAGATCTAGATAAGAAAATTCATGATTTTGAAAGTATTTCAAAAAATCTCGAGGAAGTAAATTCTGAGAAGGATAATCTTTATACGAATCTAGAAAAAGTAATTTTTAATAAAAATGTTTTAGAGGCTAGCTCTAGTTCCAAATCTAGTTATTTATAAGATAAAAACTTGGTTATTAAACTCATGTCCGAAATTTTTTCTTTGAAGAAGTGTTTTTCAAACTTTACCTTAGGTTAGTAAATTTTTGATAAGATGTATTCTCAAATACGACCTATAATAAATAGTTTTGGATTTGGTTATACCCATGATAAACCCATTTTTAGTAACAACTACTTTGTTCCTCGAATCTGAAAGTCTAACTATTTTATTTTTAGGAAAATAAAGAGAGTACCAACATCAATACCTGGTACATTTATAGTGGATGTTCTGGGCATATGAATGGTAACAAAAACTTCTTTTAAAATATTATCAAGATGAAAGGAGGAAAAGTTACTTTCGGAGATAATGCTCAGGGAGAAATTATTGGTATAGGTAATATTGTTATTCTTGGAAAAACCTTGATTTCAAATTTTTTATTTGTTAAAGGTCTTAAGAACAACCTCATTAGCATAAGTCAATTATGGGATGAAGGGTACCTTTTGAATTTTAGGAATGATAAATTCTTACTACACAATTCTGAGGAAGAGTTTATTCTTTCTGCCCATAGGCAAGAGAATGTATACACACTAAACTTAGAAGACCATAGGAGCCAAGATCTACCTTTCCTTAGTGCAATGTAAGATCATTCTTAGTTATGGCCTAGAAGGTTATGACACTGTAACCTTAGGAACCTATGTAAGATTTCTAAGAAAAGACTTGCTAAGGATCTACCAGAGCATAGATTTTATTCTTCAAAAGTTTTTAATCCTTGTCAATATGGAAGGAAACATAAATCAAGTTTTAAATCAATCGGTGAAGTCTCAACAACTGATGAATTACAGTTCGTGTATATGGATCTTTTTGGTCCAACACAAACTAGAAGCATTGGTGGAACATATTATGTATTTGTCTTAGTTGATGATTACACTAGATTTATGTGGGTCTATTTTCTAGTATAAAAATATGAATCTTTCTCTTATTTCAAAAGTTTTAGAGTCGAAGTTAAAAATGAGAAAAACCTTCCATTGATAAATATTCATGGTGATCATGGTGTAGAATTTCAAAATTTAGATTTTGAAACTTTTTGTAGTAGAGAGGGTATTACTCATAATTTCTCAGCACCAATAACTCCTCAACAGAATGGTTTTGTTGAAAGAAGAAATATAATTATTCAAGAGATAACAAGAACCATGTTGAGTGAATATTCTATAGAAAAACACTTTTGGTCGTAAGCGGTAATTACTTCTTGTTATTCTATAAATTGAGTTGTGGTTAGACCTTTTCTTAATAAAGCCCCTTTTGAGTTATGGAATGGTAGAAAACCTAGACATTCCTACTTCAAAGTTTTTGGTTGCAAAGTATTCATATTGAATACTAAATATAATTTGCATAAATTCACACCAAAATATGATGAAGGAATATTCTTAGGCTACTCCACAATGTCTAAGGCCTATAGAGTTTTTAACAAAAATAATTGTATTGTTGAAGAAACAGTGCATGTCAAATTTGATGAAACTGATCCTTTTGTATTTAAACAACCCCAACCTATATCTTCGGATGTGTTTTCAAAAATTGATTATCAGCCCTTGATAGAAGATCCTTCTGATAAAGAAAATGTTCAAGAAAATGTTTCTGAGACATTCACCCCAGAATATTTCCTACTATATATTGATGAACAGGTTTTACAAAACCCAAATCAGTTGTTTCTTAAGAATCATCCCAGTGATAGTATCATCGGTGATGTAAATCAACCGGTAAGGACTAGAAGTTCCTTAATAAATGAAATAGAACATTTATAATTTCTTTCCCAATTAGAACCAAAAAAATGATGAAAATTTAGGTGGTGATGATTGGATAAAATCCATGTAAGATGAACTAAATGAATTCGAAAGAAATAAATTCTGGACCTTGGTTAAAAGACCTAAGGAAACTTCTGTTATTGGAGTTAAATGGGTATTCAGAAATAAGTGTGATGAAAAAGGAATCATAGTAAGAAATAAAGCTATATTAGTTGCTAAAGGCTACAATCAACAAGAAGGGATATACTATGAAGAAACTTATGCTTCAATAGCTAGACTTGAATCTATTCATATTTTACTTGCTTTTTCATCATTATTTAATTTCAAACTTTTTCAAATGGATGTGAAATGCGATTTCCTTAACAGTTATGTTCAAGAGGAAGTTTTTGTTGAACAAACTCCTGGTTTTGAAGATACAAAACATCCTGATCATGTTTTTAAACTTACCAAATCTTTATATGGACTTAATTAAGCCCCTAGAGCCTAGTATGATAGACTTACATGATTTTTGCTTCAAAATAATTATGTTAAGGGAAATGCAGATCCAACCCTTCTTATAAAGAAAGATTTGAAAAACTTTTTGATTGTTCAAATTTATGTTGATGACATTATATTTGGTTCAACTTAGAAATATTTAACAGATTCCTTTGCAGATCTAATGAAATCTGAGTTTTAAATGAGTATGATGGGTGAGTTAACATTTTTCCTAGGTTTTCAAATTTCTCAAAAACCAAAAGGAATTTATATATATCAACATAATTATATTAAAGATATTCTTAAAAAGTATGGATATGAAAACACTAAGAGTATTAGAACTCCTACTGGTACCTCAAATTTACTTGATCTTGATGAAGCTGGGAAACCAGTAGATCAAACATCTTTTAGAGGTATGATAGGAAGTTTAATATACTTGATAGTTAATCTTCCATACTTAATGTTTTCAGTATGATTATGTTCCAGATATTAATCCAATTCTAAGGAATCCCATTTAAAGGCAGTGAAAATAATTTTTCACTACTTAAAGGGAACCATGGATTTAGGACTATTTTTTACTTCTGGAAATGATTTTATTTTAAAAAGTTTTCTAGATGCTGACATTTGTGGATGTATAATGGATAGAAAGAGTACATCCAGAACTTTTCATTTCTTAGGAGAGTCATTAGTTTCCTGGTCTTGCAAAAAGAAACCCTCGGTTGCACTTTCCACTACTGAAGCTGAATATGTAGCAGTTGGAAGTTGTTGAGCTCAAGTATTGTGGATGCAACACACACTCACAGACTATGGTATGAGTTTTACCAAAAAAAAATTATGTGATAATACTAGTGTCATTTCCCTTAGTAAAAACCCTACACATAACTCTCGTGCAAAACACAAAGATATTAGGCATCACTTTCTTAGGGATCACACACAAAAAGGAGATATCATTCTTCAATTTATCGAAACGCAAGATAAACTTGTCGATATTTTCAAAAAATATTTACCCTCTGATATATTTGAATACATTAAACATAAGTTAGGAATGATAATCGTAAGGTAATATTCCTTATTAAAATTTTGTTGAAACCTATCTCCTTACAGTAATAAACTCCTTTTTATATGGGGGTACATTTTATTATTAGTTTTCTAAAAAAAACTTCGAATTGAAAATTTTCGTAATGAATTTTTTGTAATGAAGATTTTATTTTCATAATGAACTTTTCATAATGAATATTTTATTTCTTAAATTTTCATAATAAATTTTTTTTAGTAAAGATTTTTTAAAATTTTCGTAATGAACTTTTCGTAATGAACCTTTCAAATGGAGATTTTATTTCTTAAATTTTCGTAATAAAATTTTCATAGTAAATATTTTTTTAAATTTTCGTAATGAACTTTTTGTAATGAATATTTTAGTTCTTAAAAATTTTTTAATGAAAATTTTTTCTTAAATTTCTCATAATGAATTTTTTGTGGTCTAAAAAATCTCCAAGAAAAATTTTTCCCATTATGAATGATCTTCCTAGAAATCTGAGAGGTATGTTTTCCATTCTTTATTTCTCGTAATCATCTTTTTCTTATTGGTATATTTTCTTGCAAAATCTTCAGATTCTCTTTTTCTTAAATCCAAATTTTTGTTAAAACCTCAAAAGATTGGGTCCTACCAAATTTTCCTTGCGGCTATCTTTTCAACCGTTAGATCTGATCAAGAGTTTTCTCAACCGTTGGATTGATTTTGGAAGATGAATCGTCGCCTTCAACGCCTATATAAAGAAACCCCCGATGGGAATACCACATCAGATTTCAAGACTTTGCGTGCCAAAGTTCTTCCCGTCTACATAAGGTCATTCTAAACTTCTCAAAGTTTTCTCAAATTTGAATGTCTGTAGAATAATCCTCTCAGAAAGATATGTCTACTGTCAAGAAAATTTCGGAGTGGCAGATTTATAGAGAGAAGTTGGTGGATCCTAATTTCTTTGCTAAGTACGATTACATTATATCCAATAACATCTGGTTGAATTGATGGTAAAGTGCTTGCATATCAAATTCAGGAGATCAGGATGTAGTTTATCCAGACATGCTTGTTGAGTTTTATGAATCAGTCTGTTTCTTCAAGGAAGAAGGTAGATAGAAGTTTTCGTTTAAAAGATATGGGAAGACCTATGCACTTTCATATACCAAGGCTTCTATCTTGGTTGGTTTGTCTTATGAAGGGTAAGCCGAGTTCTATTCCCATAAGTTTCCAGATGATAAGCGAAGTTTCAATAATCATAAGGCTATGGAGTTTCTTGTACTTTTTGATTTCAAGACTCTGAAGATCGCTCATTTTTCTACAAATTATCAGATCCTTGAGTTATGGGTTCAAGGATTCATCATTCTAAGAAAGGGTGAAAATGATACATTAAAGAAGAGTGATATATACATTTTGGACTTCTTGGGGAACCAAAGGAAGATCAACTTAATGAAGCATATTCTCATTAAGACTGTGAATATTAATAATGGGAACTTGATGGCTCAGATAATCATGTATCCAGCCATCCTCTCCAAGCTAATTGTTTGATTCATATAGTCTTTCAAAATTCCTTGTAGTTCCAAACCAAGGAATTGAAAAGTAATGTTAGTTAGTGATGATACCCTCAAGAGGATGAATGTTGGTTTCTCTAAAGACTTAGGAGAATATTATGATTTACCTGAAGGAGAAGCTGAAGCCATTCTGAAAAAACAAGAAGTACCTGAACCTTCCAAAAATACTGGTAGGAAGAGGAATTTGAAGGAAGTTGAAGAAGAAACAAAAAACCCCAGAACCTAAGGAAATTCATTCCGCACCTCCAAAACCTAAGAAGATGAAAGCTTATCCGGATGAGGTTGTAGACAAGTAGAGGGAAGACAAAGAGAAAAGGAAAGCAGGGGATCCACGTATTGTTTTGGATCCTACTAAAGTGAAATCTTTAAAGGATAAGACTGTTGAGTATCTTGAGAGGCAAGAAAATGAAAATAAGTAAAATAAAAAGATTACTGAGGCTGATATTGTCCAATCTCTTTTGAAGGCTACTGAAATAACATCTGAGAATATCCCGATACGAAAATCCTTCATGGTATAAGCCTTACCTGAGACATCTGGAAAGAACTTTGTCACTCCGGAAAAATATAAAGAAATTCTTGTTGAAGAAAAAGTGGTAGAAGAAGAAGAAGAAGGCAGTGGTGACACCACTAATTTGATCAAGAAAGTTTAAGACTTTCATGAGAAGAAAATTCCATCTGAGAAACTGTCAATCTGAACTTCAGAAGCAGAATATTCAAAACTTGCTACCCCTGGTAAAGATGAGAATGTTTAAGATGAGAAGGCTGAAGATGAAGTGAATAAGTTCTCTGAAGAGGAAATTTCAAATCTATACTTCATTAAACCAGAGGATGCTGAGGCACAAGCTGAGAAAGAAAATGTTGATAAAGACAAAATCGTTCAGTTGTCTGACAGTGAACATGAATCTTCGGATGAGGAATCCGTTCCGAGATCCGATAAAGGAAAACAAGTAGTTTTTGATACTCCAAGAAGGGATATTGTGAAGAAGAATGAAGCTAGTGGATCTTCAAAAAGGAAACTTGTTGAGTTAGAGAAAGAAGCCTCACCAAGTAAAGTTTCAGATTCGGAATCGTCCTCTCTTGGACATGATTTCGTAGTGCAATCTTTGAAGAAGCTTGTTGTGACTATTCTGATTTTTCCAAGTATAGATTTCGGATATCAGATGCTTCAACATAGCCTGAATCAAAAGTAGGATTATGTATCCATGGTGATGGATAAGTGTGTAAAAATGCAGGCAGATTTTATGTATTTTCTTATCAACTACGAAGCTCACAAGAGATTTTTCAAACAAATGACAATCTGGTCTAAGAAAACAGTTCTAGATTTAAGGATTCTTGATGAATTTCAAGATAATGTTAAGGATTCCTTTCAAACCGAAGATGGAAATATCAAGGATCTGTCTAATATATTTGAGGATAAGTTATATCTTGAGCAGAATACCTAGATGCAAGAGGTCAAAGACCTGAATGGGAAGTTATATTCTGTTTCTCAAAACTGGAAGAGGGAAAGGGATCTTTGGATTGAGATTTAAGAGAAGTTAGCTAAGCAAGATGAAGTGATGAAGGCTCAGGCAGAGGTTCTGAAGGCTCAGGAAGAAAAAATTAAAGCCTTAGAAAATAAAGAAGAGGATCAGGATCAGATTGTTAAGCGAGTAGAGGAATACCACAAAGATCTCAAGAAGCTGAAGACAATAGTGAAGAAACTGATGCCTATGTAAAAGGAAGGATAACCTTGTTTCCATTCTGATATTTTGTTGTATTTTCATTACTGTACAAATTCTTCCAAACTTAATGAAAATTTTTGGTTGCTCGTATTTTTTGTTATCTAGTACTAATCTTTCAGGTACCATAATTTCTGTTCCATTCCCTATATTTCTTTTTGAAAATAACAAAGGGGGAGAATAGAATGTGAAAAATAATTCTAAGTAAAAGAAGAAATTCCCCTAAGTTAAGGGGAGTTTATCTAAAGGGTAGTTTTCTTCATAGAGATTTCCGTATTCAAGATAATGAAAAATCTCATTCCGGAAATTAGAATACGATCCTTAGTGGTTCCAAATAATAAGGGGGATTTAGTCATATTCACACTGATCCATAAGTAAATGGAGATAAGCCTTTATTTTCAAGTTCATAAAATTTCTATGTTCCTATATTCTTTTTTGATAAGGATGTTTGTGCTTTCCAAAAAGGGGGAGATTGTTGATTCAATAAGGTTTCCTTATGACTTTTCCATTCCTTCATGTTTTTAAAATCACAAACACTCTAAAATTACAAACATCTTATCTTAAGGAAAATTTCTTTTCTCCTTTGTTTTATTTACCTAAGGAAAATTTTCCTTCCCCAAGGAAAATTTATCCTTACCATATTCTCATTGTTCATATTTCAGTTCTTCTAAGTCTAACTCATTTTATTGCTAAGTGTAAAAATAGGTTTCATATTCCAATATCTCAAAATCCTACAATTACTTAGATATGAAGCATTCTATTTTAGGATCCGAATTCTATGAATTCTGATTACGAACTTTTGTAAAGTTCGACTCCGAATTCTGATTACAAACTTTTGTGAAGTTCGACTCCGAATTATGATTTTAAACTTTCGTGAAGTTTGACTTTGAATTCTGATTACAAACTTTTGTGAAGTTCGACTTCGAATTCTGATTACGAACTTTTGTGAAGTTTGACTCCGAATTCTGATTACGAACTTTTGTGAAGTTCTACTCCGAATTATGATTACGAACTTTTGTGAAGTTCAACTCCGAATTCTGATTACGAACTTTTGTGAAGTTTGACTCCGAATTCTGATTATGAACTTTTGTGATGTTTGATTCTGAATTCTGATTATGAAATTTTATAAACCTCGACTCCGAATTCAGGTTATGAATTCTTCTGAGTTCTGACTCCGAACTCTTATGAACTCAGAATCCGAATTCAGAATATGAACTCTTATGAATTGATACTCCGAATTCAGGTTACGAATTCTTATGAGTTCAGACTCCGAAGTATATAGATATCTAACTCCGAATTCCATTTATAAACATAATTCAAATGTTCATGCATTATAGACTCCGAATATATTTTTCTTAGACTATTAACTATTTCCTTAGACTCCAAAAAATGGACTTTGTTCAAGTAACCATATTTTTCTCATCCTTATTATAGTTATGAAACGATGTCTTACATTCTGTTTCTAACCAACCGTTGTTTTAGTGACACGTGTATAGGTCCCTCTGAGATTCAAGGAAAAATATAATCGTTGGGGGAGGGAGCCAACTGTTAGAGATGTTCCTATAAATAGGATCTCATTTGAAAGAGGTCAACTCTATTCTATGACTCTAGATATTTCATGTTTTTGAAGTGATTTCTAGAGAGAGACTCTCATGCATAGTGCATTCTGAACTTCTTGTTCATATTGATTCATGCGACTCTGAATGTTGTTGAGTACATTCCAGGGCTTCTGGCGATAGGAAGACAGAGGTGCCGACTACCTTAAAGTTGAGGATTTCCTTTCTAAGGAAGACATAGGTGCCGACTACCTTGAAGTTAAGGGATTGCGGGGATAGCAAGACAGATTCTGATATTCTTATTGAGGGCTTACCCTAGTGTGGGTAAGACAGAATTTCTTGAAATTATAAATCAAGGGACCTTTATCCAAGTTTGTTGGATACCCTTCTCTTTGGGTTAAAAGATTTCATACTTGTTACTTGTACTCGTTTCAAGTTTGTTTTTCTGCTACTTTTTTATTATTAAGGAAAGTATAACTATATTATACTTCCTTGTCCTTTTGTACACTCTGTTTAGAAAGATTCTATATGCTTTAAGGTAGAATCTTTTATTGTAAACTTTTCTTAAGTTTCATTTCCAAAACCATATTTTCATAACCTAGAAAGTTGTATAACTAAGAGGTCTTGTGAATTTACCTTGTTTAACTTTGTTAAACACGGTTTTTCTTAATGTTAAAAATGAAAGTTTTTATACCAACTTTAAAGGTTCCAAAGGAATTTTCAAAGTGTACATTTCACCCCACCTCTTGTATATTGATCATCTACATCATTATTTCAATCCTACAATTTTAACCCACAAGATCTTAGAATTTTTTTTTTTTTGGCATGGAAAAGTAAAGTTTTCACAAAATAAGATTTTTAAAGATGAAGTTTCGATTTTTGACTTGCAAAATAAATTATAGGTCTGGAAATTGATTAAAATCTATTAAAATACATAAGATTAATAAAATAAAATATTTTAGGTCATTTATTGAGGTTAATTAATTATTAAATGATTATAAAATAATTATGAAGTCATTAAACATACTGAAAAATCCACACTCTATTTTTTACTATTTATAGAAAAATAAAGTATTTTATAAAATTATTATAATTTACCATAACCTAAATTAGATGTTATAATTTAGAAAATAAGTTTATTTTATTATAATAATTCTCTAAATGTGATAATTTTGACTTTTAAATATAAAAATCCTTATTTATTAAAAATAGTAGGTTGAATTTCATATTATAATTTTTGATTAAAAAATTTATTTTATCATAAATATTTAAATAAGATTGTTTTTATCATACTTTTTCATTAAAATAAGTCTTAAAAATTTATATCTTTTATGAAAAGTACAGTTTTTTTGAAAAATCTATTTATAAAATTCATCATATTTTTATATTAAGCAAAACTATTCTTAAAACGAAACTAATGGAATAAAATTTTTATTTAAATAATGGAATTATACTTTATGTAACTAAGGAATAGACACATAACCCCTTATAACACCCATGTATGACCTAAGGGTAAGGTTTGTGATGGTGATATATTCATGGGGGGGATCATATAAAATTGATCGAGTGGTAATTTCTACTAACTTTAAATTTTATCATAGGAGATTTAGTTCTAGATTCACTTGTTGAAGCTCGATTTGGGTTTGGTCAAGAGAGAGCCCCAATGATGCTACCTCCCTCCCAAGCTCTAAAAAATGAGATTAATATTTAAATACTCCACTAGATTAGGCCACTTCTTTTCCTTTATGTGTTGATTATATTTTTTCATTTCTACTTATAAAAACTAATTATAACATTAAAATTATTTCTAAGAGTATAGTTCCCAATGGTCATATTAACCAATAATCATATAACAGTCAAATTCTGATAGTCACATTTCCCTTTATAATAACTTCATTATTAAAGAGATATGATTTTTTATATATAAAATAATATAACACATATTTTCTTTGGAAACAAATATTATTTAAAAAAAGTCTGGGTCATTACATTCTTCCCCCATTAAGAAATTTCTTCCCCAAAATTTCAACGCATGCTTACAGTTGAGAAAATGTTAGGTTACATATATCTCACTATTTTATCTTTTTCCCATGTCACTTATTCATATTTATGATTACTCCATAATACTTTGATGAGTTGGGTAATCTTGTTGTGTATAACCTTGTCTTTATGGTGAAAAATCTACATCGGCTGCTCCTTGTAAGAGAGGTCATGTTCTAATTCTACCACTTCTAGATTCAGTTTATGTGAGGGACTAGGTATGTACTTCCTCAAGAGATATACATGGAATAAATCATGAACTTTATCTAGATTTGGTTTACGTTCAAGCGGATAGGTTGTTTCTCCTATGTGATCAAGGATTTCATAGGGGCCAATATACCTGGGTCTAAGCTTCTATTTCTTTTAAAACCACATGACTTTATTCCATGGTGATATTCAAAAGAAAAGATTGTCTCTGACATCAAACTCCAAGTATCTTTGATGGTATTTAGAATATCTCTCCTACCGACTATGAGCATCCTTTATGTTTTTTCATATGGCATGAACATTTTCTATCATATATTTCACAAGATCAGTCCCAAGGAGATTTCTCTCATAGAATTATTCCCAATAAGTAGAAGTTCTACATCACTTCCCATATAGAGCTTCATTGGGTGCCACTTGAATATTTGAGTGGAAACTGTTTTTGTGTGAGAAATCAACTAATGGTAGGTTTTGATCCCATCCACCTTTAAATTGGTTCTCAGAATTTCCTTGAGTATCTGAATATTCCTTTCATATTGTCCATCAGTTTGGGGGAGATAGAATGTACTGAAATTCAATTCAGTATACAAATCATTTGGATACTTCTCCAGAATTTAGATGTGAACCATGGATCATGATAAAAATGATAGAAATTGGTACCCCATGAAACCTCATCACTACCATTACATAAATCATGGAAATTTGGTCAATAGATAAATCTTCATAAATTGTGATAAAATGGCTAGTCTTGGTGATTCAATCCACTCTAAACCATATCAAATTATTTCATTTGTATTTTCTCAGGAGACCAGTGACAAATTCCATAGTGATATTGTCCCACTTCCATGTTGGTATGGGTAGTGGTTGTAATACCCCTTTAGGAATTTGTCGCTTTGCCTTCACATATTGACGCACTAAAAACCTTTTAGTGTAGTCAAATATATTCATTTTCATGTTATCCCACTAATAATGATCATGAAGGTCCCTATGCATTTTAGTACATCTTGGATGTATAATTAATGTAAACCTATGAGCTTCATCCATCAGTTATTTATTTATCTTTATAACTAATGGAACATATAGCCTCTTAAAAAAATTAGTACACCTTATTTATCAATATTGAACTCAGTAAACTTCTCATTACTCACATCCTCTATCTTCTTATGTAACAAGGGATCTTCTTATTGATATTTCTTGATCTTTTCTAGTAATAATTGTTGAGAAATAATTTGGGATAGGATTGATGATGTACCTTACCTTATTATCCCCATGTCTAATCTCGCTAGGTCATTGATCAATGGGTCTCCTTTAATCCTCATCATATCTAGCACAACAAGGTATTTCTTAATTAAGGCATCAGTGACTTTATTTTCTCTTCTAGGGTGATAATTAATTTAATATTCATAGTCTTTAAGAAGTTACAACCATCTTCTCTATCTCATGTTCAATTCATTTTTAATGAAAATATACTTACAACTTTAGTGGTCTATGTATATATCACATTTTTTCCCATAAATATATTTCCTCCATATGTTCATATAAAAAATAGCCACAGCTATCTCCAGGTCATGCATGAGATAATTCTTCTCATGAGGCTTTAACTATCGACATGCATAATTAATCACCTTTTAATTTTTCATTAGGACTCACCCAATACCTTTTAGATATACATTTCTAAAAATAATGAATCATTCTCCGATAGAGGGTAAATTTAACATTGTTTTAGTAACTAATATCTTCTTCATCTCTTGGAAACTTTCTTCACATTCCATTATCTAGATGAACTTAGCCCATTTTTGAGTTAACATGGTTAGTTGATTATAAATTCATGAATTTTTTTTACAAACCATATATATTTTCCTTTTAAACCTAGGAAACTATAAATCTTAGTTACTGTTATAGGATGAGGCCACTCCTCCACAACTTTTTTCTTAGCAGGTTCAACTAAGATTCCTTCATTGGTTAAAATGTTCCCCAATAAAGTAACATGTTGTAACCAAAATTCACATTTTTTTAATTTTCAAAATATCCTCTCCTTTCTCAAAGTTTTCAATATAACCCTAAGATGATCCTCATGTTCCACATGAATTTTGGAATATATTATAATATCATTCAAAAAAACTACCACAATGTTATTTGGGTAGTCCTTAAAGACTCTATTCATCAAATCCATAAATATAGCAAGATCATTAGTCAATACAAAGGTCATAAAAACAAATTCATAATGACCATATCTTTATTGTAAGATAGAATTTAGAATATATTGTTTCTTTACACTCAATTGATGATAACCAGATCAAAGATCAATCTTAGATAAGAATTGAGCCCCATGAAGCTGGTCAAATAAATCATAAATCCTTAGAAGAGGGTAATTTTTCTTCACTGTGATCTTGTTAAGTTATCTATAATAAATATATATCCACATTGATCTATCCTTCTTCTTTAAAAAGATAGCACTTTCTCCCTAAGGAGGCACACTTGGTCAGATAAATCCCTTCTCGAAAAGATCTCTAAGTTCTTTTATTAATTCCTCTAGCTCCACATTTTCTATTCTATATAGGGTCTTTGATATCGGATTGGATCCAGGTATGATTTCAATAGAGAACTCTGCCTCTCTTTTTGGGGGAGGTCCATGTAACTCCTCACAAAATACTTCAATGTATTCCTAAAATATGGGGATATTTTCTATTCTTATACTTTAATTTCATTCTTCATCTTCACCGATCATTTCCATAAATAAGGATATGGGAGGTGCTTCTAGAAAAAGATTGGTTCGGGATATCTATACTTTGAAAAAAACTATAGGTTTTCCATTCAATACTACTAAGATTTCATTGATTTTGTAGTTTATCTTAGCATTGTACTTTGAGAGCTAGTCTATCCCTAGTATAGTGTCGAATTCCGCCAAGTAAATGAATACTATATTTTCAATGAGATTATTCTCTCCAAAGTAAATACTAAAGTTTATATACACTATTGATGCTTGGATAATACCAACAGGATTCTTAACTAATAAATTAAATTCTAAAAGTTTAGGAATTGATTCTATATTCTTTTCAAACTTGGATGAAATAAAAGAATGTGTAGAACCCGAATCAAACAAATCACATGCAAATTTTTAGAGAACAATGAGAGTACCTACCCCCACATCATTTGGATCTTCAACTTCATCCATCGTGATATAAAATTTCTAACCTTAATATTTTTTCCTATAATGAGGTTGATGGTGATTCCCCTCCATTATATCCTGATTTGGGTAGTGATTGGAAAATTTCCCAAGTTTTCCACAATTATAGAATTGGACTTCATTATGGGCCTGAACCATCTTCCCTTTTTCATTAATGTTGATAATTTTAGGCTTTACCTCACTACGAAAATTCAAATGTATATGGAAATATCTTCCATACTTATAACATTTTCCAATCTCGAGTAAGAAATTCCCTAAATTCTTCTTCCAACATTTGTTGCATTTGTGAAGTTTCACTTTATTTCCTCCTCTTTCATGATCGAAGTTCCTCCCCAAACATAGATCTATTGATCTCATCTTTTCATTTGATCTATGGGACAACTGTGTTTCTCTAAACTCTAGTGAAACCTTCATATAACTCCTCATTATCTCCTAATATATTTCATAGTCTTGATTGGAAATATTCTTCCATATATAGGATATTAGTCCACCAAATAATCTATCAAACTTGAAATTAAGATCCATAACAAAGATAAAGGTGTAATGAGAAAGTATTTTAAAGTTTATCTCATAGCTTCCCACTAATTATTTTTACTTCTGATTTAGCTCCATTAATTATTTATCCGTTTTTCTTCTCATCAAACAGGGGAAATATTTATTGAAAAATATTCCTCGGAACTCTTCCCACTCTATATCATCAATATTCCTTCTTGGATTCGTGTTTTTAATCAGTTTCCAAAACTAATAAAATTCTCTATCTAAGCATTACAGAGCCAGGGTGACTTTCTTCTATTCCAAACAACGGAGTATAGAAAATATATTTTCTATAGGGATTATCCATAGTCCATAAATCAATGGGTTAGTAGATCCACTGAAATAAGATATTCACTGATGAATAAAGGAGTCAATGGAGCATTTTACCCTTTGGGGTGAATCTGGTCTCTCATCTTGATTCAATTTATTGCTCATAACATGAGTTAGTTTATTCGTCATTCTCATGATGTTTTCTATTCTGACATCCATCAAAGGGTTTCCAATGCATGGTCCATTATGCTCATCATTTACATGGTTCCTACTATTTCCCACCATTTTCTATAAGAATAAAACCTTAGTGAGAAATGTGTTTCTTTTAAGAATCGTATAATTATAAAATAATTTTATATCTTAAAACATTATTCTTAATTATTTCATTATTTAACAAAAAACGTGTTTTCTATATATCCTTTATAATAGTTCATAAAAAGCTTGTGATTAACCAAAAATATCACCTAGGAGTTCAAATCGAGAGTGAAGAAAAGGTCGTTTTCATTCACCAGTTCACATTTTATTCTAGATCAAATCAATGTTTTCGGGTTTTACCCCTAGATAAATCTATATCATAGCCACATGCACTTGTTTGTATCCAGACAGGGATTTATTTCCTCAGAAACCACTAACTTAATACTTCTCCAAAATAACTATATTTTCAATATATTTAAACTTTACTATAAGGTTATTCCTAAATTTTTCAAATCCTAATTACCTCAAATAACTAAACACTCATTTTATACCAACTATGGAATCCCCACTTTTATTACATAACTTTTCATTCCATGGTATATACAGAGGATCTTTTAAAATTTAGTTTATTGGAAATAAGGTATATAAAACATGAAAATATTATAACATTATTCTAATCCAATTTAAATGATTCATCGTAGGTTAATCCTAAGTAAATTTACTACATATCATAACCTAACTACATACATTAAAGGATAGGGTGAGCATAAGTCCCAGTAAGGGAAAATAAGGGAAATAGTTTACATGTGATCATGAGAAATATCAATAAGAACATGAGGAATGTCATAAAGGAATAAGAAAAGAAAAAATAGGAATATAATAATAAAAATAACCTTAATTATAACATTTAAATGTTGCTAAAATATTTAAATAATGAATTCATAATCATATCAGCAAAGTTTTTCACTGAGCTGTTATAAATATTATAAAGGTTATTCACCAAGGTATCGTAAAACACGTCATCTCTAAAGATTAAATTATTTACCCAATGTGTTGGAGTGCTATCAAGATGAACCCATAATATGTATTAATTAATGTTATCTACATAGATTATAATAAAACATTTTATAAATAACCTATGGAGAATAAAATAAATGGGTTTCATATCAAAATCATGGTGTTTTAAAAAGTGCTTAAAGATAAGATCATTATGTCATTTTTAACCCATGTAAAGGGAATGAGGGTTTTATGTATATTAATACCTGAATAAAATAACTAATTTTTAAATATATTTTAATATACCTTGAAAATAAATAGGTTTTAGTATTAACAGAAAGAAAATAAAATAGAATATCTTGAGGATAAAAGAGAAATTGTGAGAAGTAAATCTGGAAGCATAACGGGAATAAAACATGGTTTTAGAAAATTTAAAATGAGAGGAAACAAGGTTATACCATTCATAAAATAATATTATTTTATTAAAGTGATAAAAAAAATTGTACAAAATAACTAAGTTTTTAAATTGGAAGACATACCACATAAAGAGTGAACTTGAATGGAAAAGAGAAGTGGATATTTCCATTAACTTGAACAATTATTCTTAAAACATGAGGATTGGGACCTTCAGGCTTGAGGAAACCATGGGAGGAATACTTGGGAGGTAAAACTACCATATATTCATGGAATATGGATTATGAATGAAATGAAATGGAGAAATTTGTGGTTATTTATAGCAAAAGTTGAGGATTTGTTTATTAATTTCCAAATATAGGTCGTGGAAATCTAGGTTATTGAAAATGAAAACCCATGGGATTTCACATGGTTTTTTCCCATTGAATTAAAAATTTGAGACATGTTTTATGTTATTTTTACCCAAAATAGTTTATAATCATTTTATATTACTTATTTTGGCATGGAAAAGTAATGTTTTCACAAAATAATATTTTTAAAGTTAATGTTTCCATTTTAGACTTTAGAAAGTAAATTATAGGTTTGGAAATTGATTAAGATATATTGAAATACTTGATATTAATAAAATAACATATATTATTTCATGAAATATGGATAATTCATTATTACATAATTATGACATAATTATGAATTTATTAAACATACTGAAAACCCCAAACTGTATGTTTTTACTATTCACGGAAAAATAAAGTATTTTAGAAAATTCTTATAAATCCACCCTACCGTAAATTAAATATTATGATTTCAAAAAAAATTATTTTATCAAAATAATTCTATAAATATTATAATTTTAACTCTTTAACATAAAATTGTTATTTATTAAAAATAGTGGGTTGAAATTGCATAATAAAATTTATGTGATTTAAAAAAATAAAATTATTTCATCATTTAGATTAAAATAAGAGTGTTTTTATCATAATATTTCATTAAATAAGTATTGAAAATTTATATATTTTTTGAAAAGTATAATTTTTTTCTGAAAAATCAATTTATCACATTCGTCATATTTTTATATTAAGCAAAACTATTCTTAAAATGGAATTGATAGAATAGAAATTTTATTTATATAATATAATTACACATTATGTAACTAAGGATTTGAAACATAATCCCTTATAACACCCACTTACGAAGAAATGGTATGGTGTGCAATGATGATAGATTCATGTGGCGGCTTGGAAAACATCAACCGAGTAGTAATTTCCACTAACTTGAATTTCTCCAATATGCGATTTCATCCTAACTCCACTTGTTGAAGCTAGGCTTGGGATTGGTAAGGAGAGAACACCAGTGATTATACCTTCCTATAAATCTCCTAAAAATTAGCTTCATATGGAAAGACTCTACTGGTTGATGCCATCGCTTCTCCTTTATCCATTAATTATCCTTTTTCATTTCTTCTTATAAAAACTAATTATAACATTAAAATTATTTCAAAGAGTATAGTTCCCTATGGTAATATTTACTAATAGTAATATAATGGTCTAATTATGATAGTCACATTTCTCTTTATACACGCTTCATTATTAAAGAGATATAGTTTTGTTGTGTATAAAATAATATAACACATATTTTCATAGGAAAAGAATATCATTTAAAAAAATTCATGGTCGTTACACCCTAAGGTGACACACTTGGAGGAATGAATCCCTTGTCAAGATTATTATATAGTTTCTTCTTCAATTCATAAAACTCAATTAGTTCCATTATATAGGGATAATTTAAAATAGTCATCATACCATGTTTGAGTTCTATTGAAACCTCAAATTCACTATTCGGTAGAAGACAAGAAAACTATTCTAGAAATACATTAACAAAATCCAATAAAATAGTAATATAATAGATGTTGAGTTTATCCCAAACCATATGGTATAAATACCCCTTTTAAATAGGAATCAAACCCCATTCAATGGGTGTGATTTACATAAGAAATAGAATTGTTTCATACACATAAGTATATAAAATCATTTCCATAGTACCCAAGGCTCGTTTATAAGGATATAATAGTGGAATGGGTTCACCCCAAAACCATCATAGTATTCAAGGTTCACTTCCAAGACTATCATAGTGGAAAAATTCCCTTACTGAACTGGGTTAACTCCCCATTATAGTCATATTTATATCATGAGATTTTAATATTTACCCAATGCATTGGAGGGAGATATAGGTCACACCCATAACCTAATGAAAATCATAAAAATGTGTGCCAAAATATTATAAAACATTCATTATATTATAAACTATTAAAATAAATGGGTTTTATAATAATTACATCATAGAATAACCCATGGAAAAGAAATGGGTTTCATATACATTTCATCATAGAATAACCCATGGAAAAGAAATGGGTTTCATAAACATCTCTAAATCATAATCATAAACCTTCCAGAAAAATAATAAGGATGGTACAACTAGATCACATCCCCATTAAAACATAAATAATACCAAAGGTTGTTGTCATTGATGAATAGAAATTCCATAAAAATAATTAAATCATTCTTAAGGAAAATATAATTTCCATTTTGAAAAAACTTATTTAAAATATAAAAAAATCCCAAATATTAAAGAAAATTTTTTATTAGAAAATAATATTATAAACTGGTAATGTAATATTTAAAACATTTAGTGGTCATGGTGAAGGGAAATTTAGTTCATGTCGTACACATTAAACCAAATATTCCTTTCACATTTTTGGTAAAACTCAAAAGCATATCATTTAAAAAATTATAAGAATAATTCTTTTAATTTTATTTTTGAAAATTCAAAAAAAAATAGAAATGACTTTAAATGATATTAATAGATCTTTAAAAAAATATTTATAAATTTTTTTTTGAAAACATGGATATGGAAAAAAAGTCATTTTCGACCAAAGAGAGAAATAAAATTGATTATCTTAAAAAAAAATTCTAGAACCATGAGTACATAAATAGAGGAAAATTAATGGAAATTTTATTATAAATAAATAAAAATATGATAATAAATTTCTTGATATTATTGATAAGTAGATCATAATATTTTATCTCTAAAATCATAATCACAAACAATCCTGATAAACAATGAGGTTGTAACATAAACCCTTAACACTTTAGTGGATTTTAAATCATAAGTACCATTAAAGAATAAAATTAAATGAAACTTTATATTTCACGAAAATAATTTTATTCATGATAAAAATTTTAAAATGGGAAGTATAAAAATATCACAAAATAATATAGATGCGTAACATAAAATATGTTTCAATGTTGGAAAATTGAGACAAAAATATCTTACCTTAAGTCTTGAGTACCTTCATACACATTCAAAACTCCTTTATAATAAATATGTATTTATTATAAATATATTAAAGAACCATACTCATATTTATCATATAACAACTCTACTTTTTATTACATACATAAACATGATTTATTACATAAAACCTTCACATGATACAATATAGAAGATTGAGAGGTCTAGTGTCTTTGTGGCATAGGAACATTACATAACCACTTAAAATATAGAATGTAAAATATTATTTAAAACTTCCTTTACATGACCACTATATTCCCTCTTACTTAGCATTGCATGGGATAACCTGAGGACATGCATAAGAAAAGGGTGATCTATAAATCCCAGTAAGGGATTAAACAAGGTATAACATGAAGATTACAATACATGTTATGCAATGGTCATATCAATGGATTTAATGAGAAACATGAACATAAAGGCATGATATAGCATGATTATCATAACATGGAAATGTGGCAACAACACTTAACATGGAATTAGCATGAGCCAAGGATCATTGCACATGGAGCATGAGTAAACCCTCATTGCACATGAATCATGAGTAAACCCTCGTTTCACTTTAATTATCATGAGTCAACCCTCATTTTATAAGACACATCATGACACTATACTTTACCCAATTAATTGGAGCGCTATCAGGGCGCACCCTTCTTAAACATTTCATTTCATGCATAAGTGGGCCACATGGATCATACAAAATGGAATCATTCAAAATCATAATTTATTACACGATAAAGGAATGTGGAATAAATACATGAAAATATGTAATCAATAAGTATATGTGTGTAAATTTGATTACCCTTGATAGAGAAATGGGCATGATATTCACTACACAATGACTTTGGCTTGGAAAAATGCGGTACAATTTCGTAAGCATAACGGCGTGACATAGGAATTTTTAAAAAAGGTTGATGAGAGATAAATGGTTTTATCATAATATGTACATGAAATGGACATTAATTGTCTCATATGTATACATGTACCAACAAATTTAATGGAATTTATATTCATAATATGAAAGAATTGTTTGAATGTAAATGAGGAGAGAGAAATTCCTTATGGAATTTCGACACGGTAATGGGTGTACATGGGAGGGATTTAATGAGATAGAAAGGGGTATATCATCATTAAAAAATAAATAGGGAAGAATGTGGGAGGTGTGAAATAATACCCCAACATTTATAATTGAAAATAAAAGGGCATAACAATATTAAGAAACTTGGATAAAAAGATAAAGGTAGGAATCCTTTACTTGGAAGTGTTATCCCAAAGGCTTGGGAGAGGCTTGAGAGAGGCTTAGTGGGAGCTTTGGGTGCCTTGGTAAGATTCTAGAGAGATGATAGAAGAGTATGGACAAACTCCAAAGGCTTTGAGTGAAGAGTAAGGGGGATCTTGGGTGGGTTTATATAGGAAAGGAGAGGGAATTCTTTATTATTTAGGTTTGGGACACCACACATTAAACTAATCAAAACCACAAACCAACATGTGGTTTTTCCCATGTTTTTTTCCAAAGGGGAGTGTAAAATAATATTTTATAAGGCCAATGTCCTAACTTCTTAAAATAATTGGGTTGCTTATGTGTAGGTGAGTCACACTCTCAAGTAAAACAATTTAAAAAGAAAAAATATTTTATAAGTCTCGGAGGGTCCACTAAAGCTTATTAAAATAAATAAATAAAAACCTAAAATTACATTATTTTAATGGTAAAATATATATTGGCCGAACATAATATTTATATTATTTTATTACATCACTATTGGGTCATTATGATGTCATAAAACACAATATATATTCAAACGGTATTTAATTTTTACCCAAAAATTTGACTCTCTGAAAATTATGAAAAATTCACCTTTATGTAATTTTGATGTCCTAATTCCAAAAATAATATTCATTTTATCTGAATAATTTTATAAATATGTGAATTTTTACTTTTAAAATAAAAACCGATATTTATCGAAAATTCATGGGTTTTGACAAAAACAGCTTTCAAACCATAATAAAAATTACAATTACATTCCTAAAATTATACGATCATTTTTATTTAATAAAAAATAATTTAATAATAATAATAATATTTTATTAAAATATTATTTAATTCAAAAATCCATTAATTCATCAAAATAGATTTCTTTATTGAGTATTAATTAAAAATACTATTTGCACTTTAAAAACTATTTACAAAGTAACAATACTAAAATGAAAGTATATTCTTTATTATATACAAAAATAATGTACATAATCATAGTACTAGAGTCTTTTTATATAACCCCTTATAATACCTTCATACGACTGAAGGGTAAGGTGTGTGATGGTGACAGACTCTTGGGGTGGCTCAGATAACATCGCTCTGGTGGTAATCTCTATTAACTTCCACTTCTTTCGTAGGCGGTTCCATTCGAGCTTAAAATTTTGAAGCTCATCTTGGTCCTAGTCAAGAGCGAAGCCCAAGAACACCACCTCCTTTTAGAGCTCTGACAAATGGGCTTCATATGGGTAAAGTCAACTGGATGAGGCTATTGCTTCCTTTTTCTGGGTAAATTGGATTTGTTAAAGCCCTATATTTATACTAATCATTTGATTACTGTTCAATGGCTATATTAGCAATGGTCACAATTATTAATGGTATTATAGAATAAAAAAATAGAAAACCAATGAAGTTCACATTTTATATAACTGTTTTATATAATAATACATTTAATTAGATCAAGAGGAATTTTCATTAATGAAAGTTTGGGTCATTACAATCTTCACCCCTTAAGAAATTTCACCCTCAAAATTTCATTTTCCCACACTAAAACAAATTTGGGTAACTTTGCTTCATCACTTCCTCTGATTCCTATATCGGTTCTTCAAACTGGTGGTTTCGCCACATCACCTTGACGAGGGGAATTATATTATTTTGTAGAACTTTTTCTCTATGATCTAATATCTTCACTGGTTTCTCCTTGTAAGAAAGATCATCCTCTATCTGTACTACCTATAAAGAGAGTATATGTGAAGGTTCTGGTATGTACTTCCTTAAGAGGGATACATTACATACATCATGTACTTTGGCCATGGTAGGTTGAAGTGCTAGTCGATAGGCCACATCCCCGACACGATCAAGAATCTTGAAGGGGTCGATGTACCTAGGACTTAACTTCCCTTTCTTTACAAACCTCATGGCCTTCTTCCATGGATATATGCATAGAAATACCATGTCTCCAACTTTTAACTCAAGGTCTCGTCGACAGTTGTCTTCATAACTCTTTTATCGACTTTGGTCTTCCTTGATATGTTGTTGAATGGTTTTCACCTTATCCACCATTTCTTTGACCATTTCAGGTTCTAGTAGGTTACGCTCACCAACTTTATCCCAACATGTTGGTGTTCTTCACCTTTTCCCATAAAGTGCTTTATACGGTGTCATTGGGATGCTTGAGTGGAAACTATTATTTTATGAGAATTCAACCAGTAGAAGATGTTGGTACCATCCTCCTTTGAAGTCCATAGAACATGACCTTAACATATCTTCAAGAGTCTGAATAGTTTGCTCATATTAGCCATCAGTTTGAGGATGATAGGCCATACTGAAGTTCAGTTCAGTGTGTAGATCATGTTGGAGACTTTTCCAGAACTTCAAGGTGAATCTCAGATCACGATCAGATGTAATAGATAGTGGTACTCTGTGAATTCTTACCACTTCTTTAATGTAAATCCGTGAAAGTTGATTCAGTGGGAAATTCTCCCAAATTGCAATGAAGTGTGCAGTCTTTGTAAGACAATCCACAACAAACCATATAGCATTGTTTCCTTTGGATGTATTTGGATGTCCAGTGACAAAGTCCATGGTGATGTTCTCCCATTTCAATGCGGGTATGGGTAATGGTTACATCATCCCCTTATACTTATGTCTCTCATCCTTCACTTGCTGAGACACCAGGCACTTTGATGTATATTCATCGATCTCCTTCTTTATTTTATCTAACCAATAATTCTCTTGGAGATCTTGATACATCTGTGTTTCATGGGTGGATGGAGAAATTTGAACTATTTGCATCATCCAAAATCTCCTTCTTCATCTCCGGACATGATGGGACACATAGTCTTTTCCCAAATCTCACAATTCCTTCTTCATTGACATTGAACTATAAGGATTTTCCTTTTCTAATATTTTCCACCTTCTTATTAATTCTCACAACATCCTTTTGATCACCCTTTAACCTTTCCAAAATATATGGTTGAGCAATCATTTTTAAAAGGATTTATGATGTTCCCTTCTTTACGATTCCCATGTCCATCTTCATTAAATCTAATAAGATTGAATCCTTCTCAATTCTCATCAATGACAGAATCATTGGATCCTTTCTACTTAGAGCATCCACCACCTTGTTCTCTTTCCCAAGGTGGTAATAGATTGATCAATCATAGTCTTTGATTAGATCTAACCATCTTCATTGTTGCATGTTCAACTCTTTCTGTGTGAATATATAATTGAGGCTTTTGTGGTCCGTATATATTTCACACTTCTCCCCAAATAGATAATGCCGCTAAATTTTTTAAGCGAAGATCACTGCAGCCAACTCCAGATCATGTGTTAGATAATTCTTCTCATGAACTTTCAATTGCCTTTAATCATAGGCAATGACTTTTTCATTTTTCATCAACACACAGACTAGGACCTTCTTCTAAGCATCACTGAATACCACAAAACTTTCACCACTTATGGGTAATGTGAGCACAGGTGCAGTGATAAGCCTACTTTTCAAATCCTTGAAGATCTCTTTGCATTCATCACTCCAATAAAACTTTACTCCCTTCTGAGTTAGCTTGGTAATAGGGTTGGACAATCGTGAGAAATTTATCACAAATCGCCGATAATTTCCAGCTAACCCCAAGAAGCTATGGATATCCATTATTGATGTTGGCCTCAGCCATCCCTCTATTGCAGATATCTTGGAGGGGTCCACAGATATACCATTTCTTGTGATGATATGGCCCAATAATGATACCTACTTCAACCAAAACTCACACTTTTTTTACATTTCATAGAGATTATCCTTTCGTAAGGTCTCTAGTACAGTTCTTAGATGCTCTTTATGATCATCCTTGGTTTTGGATTATATTTTAATATCAACTATAAAGACTACACAAATTTGTTGAGGTAATCTCTAAAGAGTCTATTCATTAATTACAGGAAGATTTCTAGAGAATTAGTGAGTCTAAAAATAATTACTATGAATTCATAGTGCCCATACCTTGTACGAAAAGCAGTCTTGGGGATATCTTCCTTCTTCACCCTTACCTAATAATCTCCCGATAGCAAATCTATCTTGGAGAAGTATTTTGATCCACGTAGCTGATTGAACAAGTCATCAATTCATGGGATAGTATACTTGTTCTTTATCGTGATTTTTTTAAGCTCAAGATAATCGATTCAAAGGCTCATTGACCCATCCTTCTTCATGATGAAGAGGACCGGTGCACCCCATCGTGAAGTACTTGGGCGTATAAACCCTTTATCTAGATTCTCCTATAGTTATTTTTTCAGCTCCTCAAGCACCACAATATCCATTCTATACAGAATCTTGTAAATTAGCAATGCCCCGGGTAAAAGATCAATTGAGAATTCAACATCTCTTCTAGGAGGAAGACCAGGAAATTCCTCGGTAAATACTTCAGTGAATTCCCTCAAAATAGGCATGTCTTCGCGGTTGGTTGCCTCCTTAAACTCAATCATCTGAGCCAGATACGTGTGATTATAGGGTAATAATATCCATGCTTGAGATGATGGTTCTAAATAAGATTCATCTTCCTCCTTTCACTTGTACAAAATCGGGGGTCGATTCTCCACATAGAGAGTGATTTCCCCCTCGCAGAAATTTATATTGGCTCGATATAAGGAAAGCCAACCCATGCCAAGAATTGCATCAAATTCCACTAGAGGGAGTATGATAAGGTTCTTCAAAAAGTTCAATCCAGAGATTTTGACCAGGGAGGAGTTGTATTCATAGGATGAAATGATTTTCCCATTTTTCGTACTCACCTAAATCTTTACTTCCATGATTTGTGGTGATTTTGGAATTCTTCTACTAAACTTTTGGGATATAAAATAATGTGTAGAACTATAATCAAATGTTATGATATCTATTCTTGAATGAATAACTAACGTACCTGTCACAACTTCGTTATCGGGGTTCACTTCGGTGGTAGTGATGGAAAAATATCGCCCTTGTTGCCTTGTAGGTTTTTGTTTGCCTCCGAAAACCCTTGTCTTGGGTCACTGATTTTAATGTTGCCTTGGTTCTTTTTAGTTGAAGCAAGGAAAAATGCGTTGAGGTTGTAACGGAGTGTTCCTATCCTCTGTTTCAGTCATGGGTTTTTCTTGTCGGTAGTTAACAGCAATGTTCCATTCTCTTCTACACCTAAAGCATTTCCTCATCCCCTTCAAGAAATTTATGGGGTGCTTATTTCCGCACCTTTGGCAAGTGGGGTGTTGTATTTTCTTAGCACCATTGGATTTATCGATCAGACAACCATAATTTAAGTCCACCTTATGCTTCTTATCCCTATGATACCCCTGAGATTCTCCGATCTCCATTTTGACCTTGAGGGCACATCGGAAAATTTCCTCATAGCTGTCGAAGTCATGGATCGCTAGGGATTTCTGAAGGCTAGGTTTCAGACCACCAAACAAGCATTCAACCTTGTATTTGGGGGTAACGACAATATCGGAGGTGTATCATGCAAGCCATGTAAAGTTTTCCTTGTACGCTCTGATGGATTATTAATCTTTTTTCTTGAGGGAAAGTAAGTCCCTTTCCATCTTAAGTCAGAGGGTGTGCGTAAAATATTTATCGAAAAACATCTTCCGGAAATCCTTTCATTCCAACACCTCGATCTCTTCCTCAGGCTTCATATTTTTATCAATGTTCCCCACTAATCAACTTCACCCTCCATACGATAAGTATCCAGGAGAACCTTATCTTTTTTAGAACATTGAAGGATGGAGAAGATCTTTTCAATGGAGTTGATCTATTGTTCAGCAATTGAGGGATTGAATGATCCATTAAAAGTAGGAGGCCTTTATCTCATGAAGCTCTCGATAGTAACTTGTTCTTTCTTAGGGGGGTTAAACGTTCTTATTGACCCATGTTTCTATTCAAATCTTGAGTTAACTGAGATATAATCATGACAAAGTTCTTGATTCCTGCTCCCATTAGATTGGGCATCTCATTAGCACAATCATCACATTGATCTTCACATCGTTTGTTAGCTCGAGTCCTCCTATTACCGGCCATTGGCTGGAATAAAAGGAAAGTTTAGGGGTAACACATAAAGGGTAATCTAAGGACAAAAATATATGACTTATAAATTACTTTTATTCCTTAACCTATGAATCCATAGGCTTCAATCTATGTTATCCATGATCTACTTTCTAACATATATTCTTAGGGGGATTTTTTTTAATTACCTTAATAAGGGTTCATACTAAGCTTGTGAATTTACCAATACATATCCCCTGGGAGTGTCGTAACCAAGAGTGCAGCAAGACCCATTGTTGTGTACCAGGATACCCTGCGTCAAGCCTGAAACTCATTTTCAGAGTTTTTACTCCAAGGTACATCGGTGCCAGAGCTGCCTCTATCTGTTCGTATCTAGACAGGGATGTATTTTCTTGATAAACCACTTACTCAATACTCACCAAAACTTAGGGATGTTTTTATTATACTTATTCTTGTATCTAAGGCTTCACTAGGGTTTTATAATCCTAATCCCAAATATAACTAAATCTATCCTCTCATACCAACTATGAAAACTCTGCTTTTTATTACATACATAAACATGATTTATTACATAAAACATTCACTTGATACAACAAAGAAGATCGAGAGGTATAGTGTCTTTGGGTATTAGGAACATTACATAACAAATTAAAACATAGAATGCAACATCTTATTGAAAACCTCCTTCACATGACCACTACATTCCCTCGTACTTAGCATTGCATGGGATATCTTGAGGACATGCATAAGAAAAGGGTGAGCTATAAAGCCCAGTAAGGGAGTAAACAAGGTATAACATGAAGATTACAATACATGTTAAGAAAAAGGAATATCAATGGATCTCAAGAGAAATATGAACATAAAGGCATGATATAGAATGATTATCATAACATGGAAATGTGGCAACAACACTTAACATGGAATTAGCATGAGCCAAGGCTCATTGCACATGGATCATGAGTAAACCCTCATTTCAAATGAAGCAAGATTAAACCCTAATTATACTTTAATTATCATGATTCAACCCTAATTGAACCTAACGTATCATGATAACATACTTTACCCAATGCATTGGAGCACTATCAGGGTGCACTCTTCTTAAACATTTCATTTCATGCATAAGTGTGCCACATGGATCATACAATAAGGAATCATTCAACATAATAATTTATTCCACGATAAAGGAATGTGGAATACATACATGAAACTCTATAATCAATAAGTAGATGTGTGTAAATGTGAATACCCTTGATAGATAAATGGGCATGGTATTAACTACACAATGACTTTGGCTTGGAAAATCGTGATGCAATTTCGGTAGCATAACGGTGTGACATAGGAATTCATAAAAAAATTATGAGAGATAAATGGGTGTCTCATCATATTTACATGAATAGGACATTAAGGGGTTCATATATATACATGTACCAACAAATTTAATGGAATTTAGATTCATAATACAAAATAATTGCTTGAATGTAAATGAGGAGAGAGAAATTCCTTATAGAATTTCGGTATGGTAACGGGTGTACATGGGAGGCATTTAATGAGATATAAAGGGTTATATAATCATTAAAAAATAAATAGGTAAGTATGGGGGAGGTATGAAATTATACCCCAACATTTATAATTGAAAATAAAAGGGCATAACAATATTAAGAAACTTGGATAAAAAGAGAAAGGTAGGAATCCCTTACTTGGAAGTGTGATCTCAAAGGCTTGGGAGAGGATTGAGAGAGGACTCTTGGGATCTTAGGGAGCCTTGGGAGGATTATAGAGAGAGTAGGGAAGAGTTAGGACTAACTCCAAAGGCTTTTAGTGAAGAGGAAGTGGGAGATTGGGTGGGTTTATATAGGAAAGGAGAGGGAATTCTTTATTATTTAGGTTTGGGACACCACACATTAAACTAATAAAAACCACAAACCAGCCCATGGTTTTTTCTAAAGGGGACTAGAAAAAAATATTTTAAAAGGACAATGGATGAACTTCTTAGAATAATAGGGTTTCTTATGTGCATTTGATTCAAACTCTCAAGGAAAACAATTTAAAAAGCTAAAATGTTTTATAAGTCTTGGAGGGTCCACTAAAACTTTGTAAAATAATTCAAACAAATCCAAAATAACATTATTTTAATGTTAAAACATATATTGGCCGAAGATAATGTTTATAGTATTTTATTATATCACTATTGGGTCATTTTGATGTCATAAAACACATTATATATTTAAACAGTATTTAATTTTTACACAAAAATTCGATTGTCTCAGAAAATTACGAAAAATTCACCGTTGGATAATTTAGATGTCCTAAATAAAAAAATAATATTCATTTTATCTAAATAATTTTATAAATATGTGAATTTTTACTTTTAAAATAAAAACCAATATTTATCGAAAATTCATGGGTTTTGACAAAAACAGCTTTTAAACCTTAATAAAAATTACAATTTCATTCATAAACTTATATGATCATTTATATTTAATAAAAATTAATTTAATAATAATAATAATAATAATTTATTAAAATATTATTTAATTCAAAAATTCATTAATTCATCAAAATAGATTTCTTAGTTGAATATTAATTAAAAATACTATTTGCGCTTTAAAAACTATTTACAAAGTAAAATTAATAAAATGAAAGTATATTATTTATTATATAAAAAAATAATGTACATAATCATAGTACTAGGGTCTTGTTACATAACCCCTTATAAAACGTGCATATGACCAAAGGGTAAGGTGTGCGATGGTGACCGACTCTTGGGGTAGCTCGGATAACATCGCTCGGGTGGTAATCTCTATTAACTTTCACTTCTCCCGTAGGCGGTTCCGTTAGAGCTTAACATGTTGAAGCTCAGCTTGGGCTTGGTCAAGAGCGAAGCCCAATGACGCCACCTCCTTTCTGAGCTCTGACAAATGGGATTCATATGGGGAAAGTCTACTAGATGAGGTAATCGCTTCCTTTGTCTGAGTAAATTGGATTTGTTAAAGCCCTATATTTATACTAATCTTGTGATTACTGTTCAAAAACTATATTAGAAATGGTCACAATTCTTAATGGTATTTTAAAATAAAAAAAAACATAAAACCAACGAAGTTCACATTTTATATAACCATTTTACATAATAATAAATTTAATTAGATAAAGAGTAATTTTCATTAATGAAGGTTTGGGTCGTTACATAGCATTCCATATGTGATTTACTTATGACTTTTTACTACCCATTTATCAATAATTCCTTGTCAAAATCACATTTTCGGTAATAACAGCTTCAATTTTCATGTATATTTTTGTTTTCTATTTTTGATCTATTTAATTTGATCAGGGTTCCATAATATTAATAATTTTATCCATGATATAAATATAATATATATTCATTATATATATATATAGAGAGAGTAATCCATTAAATTTGGATATAAAAAATGAGTTACACCATTCATGTAGTCGGTCAGCATACGTACACATGAATTATGTTTCTATTTTATAGATAGATAAAAATAAAGGAGGATAAATAATATAATACTATTATATAGTAATTATGATGTCATATATATTAGATATATTGATTAAATTTATCCTTTATTATCTTCCATGTAAAGAGTTAGTGAAAAATGAATCACATCGCTTCGCGAGGTAGTAGTCCTCCATACACATGAACGATGTTATCATTTATTAAATAGATGCTAAGTTAAGAAATTATATGATATATTTATTTTCTAGAATTATTAATATTTCATTAATATCATATAAAAACATAAAATTAATCTTTATTACCTTACTTGTAAATCATAAGTGAAAAATGAATCACATTTCTTTGTGAGGTGGTGGTCCATCATACGCGCAAGCAACATTATCGTATTACCTAGAGAATAGAAAGTAAGAAGTTATATGTTATATTATAATTTAAGAAGTATAATTATATCATAAATATCATATATAATCATTATATAAAACATTAAATCCATCCATTTGAAGTGGTCATGTAAAGAAAATTACTACAATACATCGTGTGGTAGTCTTCCCACTAGTAGAAAAAAAGTGGCATCAAAATTGAATTTCTAACATCGGTTCCCTATAAACTGATTCTATAGTTTTTATTGAAACTTTTTTATCATTTTTAACTCATAAAAATGATGCTACATATATTATGGGAACATTTTTAGCATTGGTTTTTATAAAACCTGACAGGAAAAAAAATTCAGTTAATAATTTTTGTGTGTCATATTTATGAATAACTGGCACCAAAACATATGTAGTTGGGTGTTTTTGTGACGGTTTTTTGAAAAATAAATTCCAAAAAAATTCAAATTCAATTTTATAAAAAATGACATGAAAACTGGTTTTTTTGTGTCAGTTTATTACAAAACTGATGCCAAAAATACTTTCAAGAAAATGTTTTCAACGTCAGTTTTTAAGAAAAATGACACCAAAAAGTTTATTTAATGTCAGTTTGTTAAAAACCCGATGTTAAAACACATTTAAAAAAATAGCACATGAAACCCTCATTCATTTTTTTGACTCCCATTTCTACTCTTGACCTACGTTACCTCTAATGACTCTATGATGGTCTTTAACGGCTCTTAGAGTTGAGTTGCTTCGATTTTATTCTTATATCTATTACCATTAGCCATAATTATGTCATCCTAATTCCTTAGTTCTTGATCCAGTATAATATTCAGTCCCCAGTAACCCTATTCAGGTTGATTTTCACCAAGGTTAGTGGTTTCTTTTATTCTCCATTATTTTTCATTTTTTACAAAAGTTTTTATTCATTCATGTAGTGTTCACCCTGACAACGAATTTAGGGGAGTAAATCTATATTCAGGATTAATTTTTCATTATTTAAATCCTAATTTTGTTAGATTTCTTTCAATTTTGAATATAAATTCTTTATTTTTTAGTTATAACTTCATTTTTTTTATTTTTTTATTGTTAATTATTAAATTTTTTCAAATTTTGTTTAGTTTTATAAATTTTTTATTTGATGAAATTATCAAATGGTTTTTCCCAAAATGATATATATATATATATTAGTAGAAATTAGTAGTTATGGTATTTTTCATTTTTTATTCTAACCAAATTATATATTTCTAGATCAACATGAAAAACATAAAGTTTATATAGACTCATATATCTTATAATATAATTATTACAATTAAATAAAATTTTATGACATAATACATCACATTTTTTTCATTCATTTATTGGATAATAATGATCACCACTCATATTTAATCTTCAATAAAGGTTTATTCCTTTCTTACATATTCACTCCACATAATCGACATGGTTTTTCTAGGCCATGAACACCCATGGAGATGATATTTTTTATAAACCTTTGAATCCAAAAGGCCAAAAACATGGTATAAACTCTCTATTTTCTAATATTACCTAAATTGAAACATTTTCATCATGAAACCACTATATAATTATATCTTTATTACCTAAAAAATAGAACATATATAATGGTTGTTACTAGGTTTTCTTAATAAAATTTCCTTTTATATTGTTTTTATGATGTCATGGAAAAATATTTTTTGCACAATCATTCAATGTTTCTCTCAAAATATAGATTCATTCTCCATTTTTCAATTCAATAACTTTATCAATAACATTTAAATAGTGAAATGAACTTTAACAGAATGAAACTTCTATAATTCACAAGTGTTTTAATATGATTAATATGTTTTAAATGTTTTATAAAAACATTGAATACTAAAATAAAAACAAATTCAAACATCATATCAACATCCACTCACTGTAATGAATAATACCTCATGTAATATTAAGAAAACCAATAAATGGGGTGCCTACACTTTTAATCATCTTCATTTTCTAAAATGTGTCACCATTTTTTTAACATTGATAAAAAATCACTCATAACATTATTACTGAATAATCATCAAAATATTTTAAGATAGTTTGAGTGGATATAGGGTTTGAAATAATAATATAGATTTAAAATATCATTGTTATCCATAATAATTATTGGCACACACTTATAAAAAAACATTCACAAATCCTTTCAATGAAATATTTATTGTATAAAAACTCAAAAAAAGTTTATAATTGTTCAACACAGCCATGAATATATACATAAGGAATTTATGTTTAAGTTTATTTATTCTTGGATAATTAAAGAGGAATATTGATGACTATCTTGAAGGATCTAGGAAGAATGGATGTGGTTTTGTCTGATAGTCATTTAAAAAATCTATCAAGACTTGAAAAAAAAGTATATTTATTCCTTTACTAGGGTTATCAATCATAGTTTATAATTAATTATTTAAAATAAATAAATACCTAGAGTAATTTATTTTTTATTCTATTCCCAATAATTATTGATATTTACCACCTAATGACTAATCATTTTTATTATGTGTTTTTTTGTTTAATATTTATCTGTTTGTATGTATTTTTTAAATTTTTATATTTTTTAAAATATTTACCTTTTATATTGTGATATTAGGTATTTAATGGATCGTAATTGGATAAAGTTATGAAGAGCCACTAATGAATATGAAAAGGGAGTTGATTATTTCTTGTAATTTTTAAAAAAAATATCCAAAAAAAATATTTGATTTTCTATCCATTCATTAGGTGTTTTAATTTGAGAAAATTAAATTCCATAGAAATAAAGTATCACCTCATTTGTTATGGTTTTATCCATAATTATACAAATTGGATATGTTATGGTGAAAAAATGGAAAATTCAACATCTAATGTTGATGAAAATATTTAAAATGAGATAAATGATCATATTTAAGAATTAATTCATGATCTAGGTGTTGAAATCATAGAAAACACAAAAAAATTTGAATGATTATATAGAGATTCTGAGAAACCATTATTCTCAGGTTTCACTAAATATATAGTGTTATCAGCGGTTCTGAGATTAGTTTACTTGAAAGAAAAAAATGGGTGGAGTGATAAAAGTTTCTCTAACTTGTTAAAACTTTTAAAAGAGCTACTTACATAGGGAAAAAGGCCTAAAGATTCCAATTATGTGGAAAAGAAAATATTATTCTCAATGGAATTGGGGTATAAAAAATATATGATTTCCCCACTGAATGTGTGTTCTATAGGAAGGAATATGAATATTTATCAAATTTTCCTCAATGTAGGACATCAAGATATTAGATGGATTAAAAATTAAACTCAAATTCATTCTTAGGTACTAAAATCTGACCTCCTACTAAATCAATTTGGTTCCTTCAAATAAGTCCTTCCAATAATTCCAATAATTAAACTCTTACTCATTATCAGATACCTGAATCAAACCTCCTGCTAAAGAAGTTTAGTACCTTCTAGTAATTCCTCATTTGAAGCATCTATTTATAAATTCAATTGATGTGAAAAGGTTGATATGGCATACCAACGAGTGCATATTTGATGGTAACTTATGTCACCCTACTGATTCACCATAGTAGAAGATATTTGATAAACAAATTTATAATTTTGGAAGTGAAGTTAGAAATCACATAATGGGAGTATGCACAGATGGAATATAGTTCATGGCCTATTTTATTGGTAGTTTACAACTTTTCTCCATAGATATGTATAAATAAAAAATATGTTATGATGATCTTGATGATTTCTAGAACAAAACATCTGGGAAACGATATTGATATGTATATTTCACCAATGATTGATGATTTGAAACATTAATGGGAGATAGGTGTTACATTTTTTGATGCATACAAGAAAAAGTGTTTTCTTTTGCGTGTTATGATAATGTTCACTATAATCGAAGAAACATTATATCTTTTTCAAACTACCTTATTGGATATTTTTAGAGATAAAACATAACATTGATATTATGCATGTTGATAAAAACATATGTGAAAGTTTAATTGGAATTTTTTTTGTACATAAAAGGATAGGAAAAAAAATAATTGAATGTTAGATTGAACATAATATTAATGGGAATACATATGAAGTTAGCTCCGACTATTAAAGTAAACATAACATATTTACCTCTAGCTTGTTACACTACAAAAAAACTATAATTTAGCGATGCCTTTTTAGAAAAAAAATTTAATAACATCGCCAATTTTTAAATATACAAACATTTTTCATGAAATGTCATTAAATTAGTAATGTTTCCGGAAAACGTCGCTAAATTAGTGACGTTTCATGAAAAACGTCGCTAAATTAGCGAAACTTCATAAAAAGCATCATTAAATTAGTGATGCTTCGGGAAAAACTTCGCTAAATTAATGACGCTTCCTAAAAAGTGTTGTGAATTTAACGACACTTCATGAAAAGCATCGCTAAATTAGCGATGCTTCCTAAAAAACGTCACTAAATTAGGGATGTTATATATATATATATATTAATATTAATATATATAAATACTGACACATGTATATAAACATATATATATATAAATATATATATTTACACACACACACATATATATAAATATATATACATATATTTATATATATAAAAACAAATATATTTTAAATTTAGTCACGTTTTTAAAAAAAATGTTGTTATTTTAGTGACATTTTTACCAATGTTTTAAAATGTGGATAATTATATATATATAATTACAATTCTATATATGTATACATACACATATATATTTACACACACACACACATAAACATATACACATATATACATATAAACATATATATATATATTAATATATAATATTATATACATATATATATAATATACATATATATATAATATAAACACACACACATATAGATATATAATATAAATTTATAAATAAACATAAAATATAAACATATATATATAATATAAAACATAAACATATATATATAATTATCCATGTTTTAAAACACTGGTAAAAATGTCACTAAAATAGCCACGTTTTTTAAAAACATGACTAAATTTAAAATATATATGTTTTTTAGTCGTGTTTTTAAGAAAATGTGGCTATTTTAGTGACATTTTTACCAGTATTTTAAAATGTGGATAATTATATATATATATATACATATATACATATATATATAATATAAACACACACACACACATATATAATATAAACATATATATAATATAAATATATAAATAAACATAAAATAAAAACATATATATAATATAAAACATAAACATAAATATACATAAAATAAATAAAAAACACACACACACATGTAATATAAATATATATATATATTATAATATATAAACATATATATAGATATAACATAATATAAACATATATATACATATATATACATATAGAGACATAAAATATAAAATATAAAATATATTTATAATATTAAATTTTAAATATTTAAATGTATTTATATATATATATAAATAAATATAACATAATACAATTAAATGTTTTAAATTTATTCATGTTTTTAAGAAAACGTGACTATTTTAGTGCCATTTGTACCAGCATTTTAAAAAGTGGCAAATTATACACACACACACACATATATATATACTAATATAAACATATAATATAAATATAAAAACATATATATATATATATTAATTTTTAATAAACTAAAATATATATATATATATAATAAAATACAATTATTTATTGATAACACAAATGTGTGAGTTGGTAGAGTTACTACCTAAGAGTTTGCAGATCACCGAATCGATTCCTACAGGCTTAGATTTTTAAAGGATTAAGAGTGTGCCTTTATGGGATAGTGTAGGGGTAAGTCGGTGTGGAGGTATGGGATGGTGGAGTGTGTAGGGAGGTGGGGTAAGGGTAGGTAACTGGATGTTTGGAAAAAGGGGTGAGGCGGTGGGTGTACATGACGGGACGGAGGGGACGCATGGGAGGGAGGGGACGTACGCAGGGGCGAGGGGACGGGTGTACAGGATGGGTAGGAGGGACTCACGCTGGGGTGGGTGTAAATGACAGGAGGGAAGAACTCAGGGGGTGTTTTTATTTATTATAAACATTACACATTAAAAAATATTACTACGCATTTCAAAAACAAAATAAACAAAATTACTAAAGTTTTCAGAAAATGTCAGTAATGGACTTATAATTTAACGATGTTAAATTACTAACATTTATAGAAAATTTCAGAAAATGAGGTGTCTCTAATTAACAACACTTTAAAATGTCTCTAATTTAGTGAAATTTATTTACTGACATTTCTAGAAAATGTTTGAAAATGAGGTGTCACTAATTAGTGACATTTTAAAAAGTCACTAATTTAGTACTGTTTATAAGCATCACTACTTGGCGATGTTTATAAACATCTTTAAATTAGCGATGTTTTAAAATGTCACTAATTAGAATTTTGTAGTGTTACACCTTAAGAAAGAGTGGGAATATGAATTTTGTTCAGTGTATTCATGGTATTTATGTACCCAGTGGATATTCTTAAAATGTGAATAATTTGGTGTCATTAAAGGATTTTAAATTAAATGGTATAAAATATCATGACTTTTATGTATTGATGCAACAAATACTACCAGCCACACTATGTGGTATTTCATCTACACCTGTAAGAAAGATTGTCACCAGGTAATGTAATTTTTTCAAATCTATTTGTAGCAAAGATGTTGATCAAAATTTGTTAGGTGTGTTGGAAATTAAATATGATATTATTATTTTTCAACTAGAAATGTATTTCCCACGTACATGTTTTGATATAATGGTTCATCTATTGATTCATCTAGTTCATGAGATAAGAATATTTTGGCATATTTACTTATATTAGATGTATCCTTCTGAAAGATGTACGAAACTTTGGAAAAGATATGTTAAAAATACTTATCATATGTATGCCTCTATTGTTCAAAAATATATATCGGAAGAGGTGATTGAGTTATATACTAATTATTTGTATGAATTGAATCATGTTGGTCGCCATATATCTCAAAATATGACATTCGATAGTGAAGGTAGGGGGATTTGAGGCTTAAAGGTAAATTTCATTTCATGTTATGGTGTGATTCAGGCGGATTTATACATTTTTAATAACACTGATGAGGATCAAACATATATATGATCACATATTTCTGAATTAAAGGTACGATATCTAAAAATAAATGAAAAGCGGTTGATGATTGAGCATAAAAATACATTTGTTTCTTGGTTTAAAGATAAAGTAATCACACATATATATACATTAAAAAAATTGAAATGGTTGACAGGGGGATTATCTCTTAATATAATCACATGGTCTAGTTTCAATATTGATGGATACACATTTTACGCACCAAAAATCAAGATCACAAGAATACTTTTCAAAATATTGGGGTAATGGTCATCACAAAATCAGTGCATTTTTTGAGTGAATGAAGATAAAAACCCCCAATTTCTGCATCAATGACATATTTTGGAGTTCTTAAGGATAAATGTGAAATTGATTATACTAAATTTTGAGTGACGGAATTTCAATGAAAATGGTTTGATAGTACTAGTGGTGTGAAACATGCTGATTATGGGTTTACACTGGTTGATTTAAAAATATTTAGTATCAAAGAGGAACCATTTATCATGATGACACTTGAAAATAAAATATTTTATGTCATTGATCCATCGAATGACCAGTGGTTCTTCATTTTTTAAGGGAAAAGAATTCATTTGGGTGATGAGGATTATGATGATGTTATGGATTTATATTTGGATTATTCATCTTTTACATGATTTTTGGATGATAACAATGACAATAATGTAGACATGGTCCAAGTTGTATGAAATGATCATCCCGAAGGGATATGCGAAAACACTAAATTAATCTCCTAATTATTCTGGTATATATTTATATTATATTTCTATTTTGAAATTAACATTTTTAAAACCTCAATTTTATTAATTATTTGATGTATAGTTATATAAATTTGATTTATTATATGTTTTTTATATTAAATTTTATATTTAATAGTTATGGTTAAATATTTTTTGATTGAAAAACCCGATGAACATCATTATGTTTTGGTTAAATTTACACATATAAAAAAATTATAAATTTGATAATTAAATTTATAAATGTTTACATCATTTTAAAATTATTTTTTATATATAATAGTTTATCTTGCTGATTTTTTGTTTAAGAATCATGAAATCGTTATTATTTTATTAAACTTACATATGTGTGACAATATTTTTTTATTTACATATTTATGTTATCAATGTTTTTAAATATTAACTTTTCTAATAATATATAGGTATACAAAATATCATTGTATTTTCCTATTTTAAGGGAATACACAAAGGAAGAGGAACATTTAGTGAGGTATATGTTTTTTTCTTATTATTAAATCTTCAGGAATATATTTATTTCATGAAATCAAACTTATAATTTAAAAATAATAATTTTAGGACTATCGATTCACCTCCTATAGAGTATTTTCCATCTTCTATTGAGAAATTTATTTGTAGAGTTAGAAAAAGTGGGATTACAAATTTATCAAAACTATCACTTTCTCGTGAAGACCAGAGATTACATATTATTTTTTATGAAAATAATAACCCAATTGGTCCAAATAAAATAAAGTTTATCAGTTATATTTCCATTAATAGTCATTATAGGATTAGAATTTTATATCCTTATTGGAATTTCACTAACAAGATGGCCAAATACCAGCTGTGGGAGTCTGTAATGGTAAAATATCTCAATTATTTTGTTTTATCATTTTTCAAATATTATAGATTTTACATTACTAATAATTTTTTTATTAAAAATGAAATTAATTTTTGAAGAAAAGAAAGAAATTAAGAAAAGATTCATATCTTTAGCGGTGGTTTGATGGATATATTTTAAAACAAAATTAACAAAAAATTATGTTTTTGGTAGGTTACAGAATGAAACCCCGTGTCTCAAGTTTGAGTTTTTAGATGCAGATACATGGAATAAATTTTTCACCATCCAACATGATGAAGCATTTATGGTGAGATAATTTTTTTTATATTATAAAATTTATTATATATTACTTTATTACTTATTAGTTTATTTTTATGTAATATGATTTCAAAATATCTCATCAATAAATCCAGTTGATCAACGTATACCCTCATACTCTATCATGTGGAGGGTATCTTTTATTGTAGGAGAAAATGATTACAAAAATTTTTTTTGCGTTAATAGATAAATCTAGTAGTGGTTTGGAAGAGGTATGGTTCAGTCCTCTATCCCCCCCCCCCCACTTGACATGAAAAATGGAAGAGATCCAGAAGAAATATAAATAAATAGTATCTTATAGAGAAATCTAAGGAAGTAGCTGAGAGAATTATAAGAAATTAATTTTTAGTTTCCTTGAATGTTAGTATTTATTAAATTAACAACTCTAATATATCATTTTAAATTTTAATTTTAGGGTGAACTTCATGAGAAAGTGATATAAGGAAACTTTATCCCAAAGGGTAGGATGGAAATCCTAGACACCTCTTTAAGAAAGCCATAACACCATGGCCACGTAAGAGGATAAGAGGAAAGTGTCAGTATTAGGAATTTTTTTGGTCTTCATAGTAAGATATCAAGAGACCCAAAAAATGATTCTTTAAAAGTTAATCTAAAAGATATTAAATAGTCTATGTGTGATCAAATTCAACCAATTGTGCAGGATATGTTTGAAAAATTGATGAGACAGTCATAGCTTGTACAGCCTGCGGAGCTTTCCCAGCTGACCCAGCCTTCCTAGTCAGCCCAGTTTACCCAACCTTCCTAGTCATCCAAGCATTTACATCCTACCTAGCCTCCCTATATAGATCCTCTACCTCCTCATTCGGACCCAACCATATACTATGAGTTGTATTCTAGAGATACTCATGTACGTGTAGTAAAATACAGAGTCACGCATCTTTTTGGGGATTCTATACATCACCAACCTATGGAGTTAGGTCAGGTTAGAATATCAATAAATTATATTATTGATCCAAATAGTCTACTTTAATTTCCTACCAAGGAGGTTACCGGAGTTTTAGATAGTATGGGTCATTTTTTTACTTTGTCCATCTATCCTTTTGCGTTATCTAACATAGTAGGTATGCATTGTTTTTGTAAACATTATTTATAGTTGATTGAAAATATTTTATAATTTTTTCTGACATTTATTTTATATAGTACTATATAAAATCAAAAGAATTTTCACAAAAGAAATAAATAGAAGTTCAAGATTCAACAGCTCCAGATACTTCAAAAGTTTCTGATGGGATACAAAGATTAACCCAGGTTTCTTATTCATTGGATAATATTTATGAGCTTTGGATGACATATGATATATATGGAAGATACTATCCATTGAGAATATTCAAAAAAGATATCACAGATCTTATTATTTTTTTATTAGCACTATGTTGTAGTTGTTTTCCCTATAAGTAAATTTATGTTTCAGTTTTTCTTTCTTTCTTTAAATAAAGATGATTTCGAGTGACTTACTATATTTATTATTTAATTAGGTATCTATGCAAGATTTTTATTTAGAATGAGACCACTAGTTTTTATGGTCTTATAGATCCAAAATTCACTTCAACGACTATGAAATATGTGACTACTACTACTACTAGAGTTTCATATATATGTGATAGATTCTCAAATATAAATATTGGGTGTTGGTTTTATCCACTCCTTGATAGGTAATAACACTAAGATAATTATAAACTAATATTCATCATAATTTCATTAATTGTGAACTTTTTATATTGTAGATTTCATTGGATGTTAGGTGTATTCTGCCTAAAGGAATGTGCAATATATTGGTTTTTCTCTTTATTAAGTCATGTTCATGAAAAAATTAGCAACTTATCAAACAAATAATTTTTATTATTTATTATAATTTCTTTATTTTTAATTGTTTATCAATGTTTTTTTAGTTGATATATATTAAAATAAAGGTTGTGGAAAAAGTTTAACAAAGAGAAGTTATCAATAAAGTATCCAAATCTAACAAATTACATGGAATTTAAGGTAAATTATTTTTTATATTAGATATTATTTGGTTTTTTATATATATATTTGTGTGTGTTTGTGTTTGTGTGTTTGTTTTTATTTTAAAATTAATATTTTATAACCCTAGTGTGATCATCAAAAAGGAAGTGTGGAATATTGTTATTATGTATTAAGATTCATGTATGATATAATAAAAACATGGGATACAAATGAATTTGATAGGGTTAGATATATTAATTATTTCCTGTTTTATATGAAAATATTTTGTTTTATTATTCTCATAGAATTCATTGTTATTTTATATTTTCAATGATACTGAGTTGTATGTGAATGAAGAACTTACCCATCTTCACAGTTTGTTTGCAAACTATTTATTAAGTATGATTGTGATTTAAATTTTTAGGTATGTCTATTTTAATTAAAGTTAAATAAATAAGTATTTAGAAAATAATTTTTTTCCTTAATATGTTATATTATATTTATTTTTATAGGGTTATCTGTTGTCTAAAGGGATATTGATTTATAAAAAAATATCCACGCTACACAAGCCTTTAAATTGTCAGGTATGTATCATTTAGTGAAAGTTTAAAAAATGAGAGATCATACAGTTTTATTTTTTAAAATTATTTATAATCTATTTATTTTTATATGTTTTAGATGTTTTAGGTATGCCTCATTTATACATGGTTGTTTTATTAAAAACCTGGTAATAAATTTTAGTGGTAGAAATTACACCATAAAAACTGACATTTTTCAACTCAAATAGTACATTGTTTTGACCTTGAAATAATGTATTTTGCATCTATCATGATATCAAACATAAGTTGGTTTATTCAAAATATATATTAGCTAATATATTCTCCAACACTATATGAAAAAACTATATTTTTACTTCCTTACGTAATTCATTCACTTAAAAACAAAAAAAACATCGTATTGATTAAAAAACATGTTGGTTTTTATCTAACATGTGGTGTTGAAAACATACAAATGGTGGTTTTGGTTATCTCAATTAACCAACCAATTATTTCATCATTTTTTATGATCAAGTTAATCAAAAACACTCATAGTATTTTCATAACATTTTAATCAACCATTTTTGACAATTTTGGTTGAAACTTTAGTTGGAAAAAACTTATATCATATTGAAGACCATATATATAAGATAAACTAATCTTTATTGAATATATTATTTCACTTATTCAACTCTTCAATAAATGTGTTTGGTTTGGGTACCCTATTTTGTGGGTCTAAATAATTTTCTAATACAAAATAGTGTAAAAAATAAATGATGTTAAGCCATGAGAGACTATTGTCATTGTTTATTTATTTTTACATGTGAGAATTGAATTATAGTTGAATTTTTTAAATGTTTTATGATTATATGGGTGTTTTTGTTATAGGTAAGTTTATTATAGTTGAAGGTGTCAGAGATGAAAACTTGAGAATGATTCATGCAGTATATCTTCTATGATGATGTATTAGTGTTTGTGTTTAAGTTTTTATACTGTATATACTATGCACATTCAGTTTATAGTTTTTCAGATTATGGAAAATTTATGTGTATAATTAATTTTTTTTTTTAAATACAACTTTCAATGTTGTTTTATATGAAAACTGATGTCGAATTCCACAAAACACTGAGTTTCGATGTCGGTTTATATTAAAATCAATGCTGAAACTTCCAAACACTGAGTTTTAGCATCGGTTTATATTAAAACTAACATCGAAACTACTGGACCCCAAGTTTAGGGGTTAGTTTATATGAAAACCAACACTTAAACCACCTAAAACCGATTTTCGGCTTCAGTTTATATGAAAACCAATGTTGAAACAACTGAACACTGAGTTTTAGTGTTAGTTTATATGCAAACTGATGCTGAAGACAGAGTTTTGGTGTCATTTTACATATAAATTGACATTGAAGACTGAGTTTATACATCGGTTATTAGATAAAATAACACTAAAAATATTATAATGGTCTTATTTCTATATTTTTTTTATATAAACCAACTCCAAAAGCTATCGAAAAAGAGTTTCAACGTTGAATTATATAAAAACTGACACAAAAAATATAATCTATGGATTTTTTGGTGTTGGTTTTTTTAAAAACCGATGATGAAAAACTTTTTTATCAATAGATTTTTTTTAGACCAACACTAAAAAGGTATTTAACTATATTTTTAATTAATTTTTAAATATTGGTTTTATGAAAACTAATGTTGAAACTTATATTTTTAACATAGGCTTTATAAATTTCGGTTAAAATTTAACATCAAAATGTAAAAAAAACTGACATGAAAATACCTTTTTCTACTCATGTTCGTACATACAATCAACAGTTTCATTTCACATTTGATGGAGAAGGTTATGGTTATAGTTGATGATCTTAACATAAAAAAAATTGTATATTTAATATACTGAGGTAATTATAGCATCATAGTTTAATAATATTTTAAGAAGGTGGAAGGAGAAATAAAATAAAATGCTCGTTCAAGGACGTTGCCTCTTCTTTAGAAAACTTCTTTAGTTTTGCACCAAAAGCCTTCATATGATGAATTTGTGATAAAAAATAATTCTAAGATGAGGGGAGATAATTAAAGAATTTATTTTGGTAGTTCCTAACTGAACTAATGGGTTTTGGAAGTGCGGAGAGGAGAGGAGAGGGGATGAAAATTTATATGTGGGGGAGAGGACACACATGGAATTTTTGAAAAGAATAAAGTATACCCATGTTTTTAACATGAAAAAAGATCCAAAATGGGTTATTATAGAACCTTATAAGTGATAAGGTTAAAATATGTCCATAAAATGTGTTTTTGATAAGTTTCTATGTCATTTTACACCTTATATTTTTATTTTAACCCCTATTAAACCCATTTTAACCTTAACTATGATAATTAATTTTTTATTTTTACACTCTTAATTATGGTCATAAATTATGTTGAAATTATTAGATAATATTAATTATAATGATTCCAAATATTGAATCCATTTTTCAAAATTCAATTCATATAAACAGTAAATTTTAATTTAAAATTAAACCTGAAGACTTGACGAAAAAGCGGTTTTCCAAAAGAGGATTTTTTCAAAAAAATTAAAAAATATACCAAAATTCAATATTAAATTGATTAAAATGACATATATTTGTTTAATTATAATATAATTGAACTAGTTTTAATTTTGAAATAATTTTCAAACAAAATTTAAACTTATAATTTCTTTAAAAGAAAATTTAGTTTTTAATAAAAAACCAGCATTTTTCACCATTCATCAAAAAATTAATCTTTTTAGAAAAAATAAAATAATTAATCCTAATATAATTTTTTACATTTTGATTCAAAAAAAGGATTTTATTTTTTCAAATAAATTTTTCACAAGTTTAAAAATTACTTTGAATATTTGTTCACAAAAAGAAATATAAGCATTTTTTTAGAAGATAGAATTTTTGAAACATATAAGGACTTTACAAAAAACTACCTACTTTTTTATAAATATGCTTTATTTTTATAAAATTGTTATACTAAATATTTAAAATGAGGTTATTATTATTCATACCACCAATTTTAATGGCTAAGTTATAAAAACCATGTTATATATTAATATAAATAGTATATTTTAGTTTGTTAGATTTCGGTGTTGCATGTAGTGTAAGATATTGAAGAAATTAAATTTATTTAAAAAAATCATAAAATCTCAGAGTTCTATAATTATATAAATTTCACACCTATAAAGTATGGTGTTTAATAGGTAGAAGTTATTTAACTATTCCCTTGATAACATGTATATTAGAGAATACACCTTGTACCCAATATATCATCCATTGGTCAGGTTATCCAACTTGGGTGTGGTGTAAATAGAAATCAAAATAAAGTACATATATCATAGAATACACACACAAGACAAACCTATGGGTATATTCCAATAACCATAAACAAGGTTTATACATCCTTTTAACATCTCCTCCATCCTATATGTCACAACCATCACATTCCACAAAAATTTCCATCTACCATCCCCAACCAGCCCCCATTTATGTTTATAAATGCATTCATTTGGATTCGAGTAAATATTTTACATTTCATTATAGACCACAACATTTGATTAGATTAATTATTATCATTCCCATTCCATAGCTACCAGAACACTATTTTACCCATAAAGAGCCAAACATTCCTCTTGCCTATTATATAAAGGAAGTCAGAGTCCATGATGCCCCATGATGACCCACAATCCTAAACCATGGCATCCATGGCATCTTTTTTAGCCCCTATTGAACTATTACAACCTTTAGACATACCATTCCATCCATGAAATAATTTTATACTCCTGCGACACAAATATGTCATCTATCTCAACTATGCCTGATTTACATCAAAAATCTGATATCCTATACCATACTTATAAGGTAATAATTATTTTCAGAAAGTAAACTCATGGGGAAACTAAGGTTGTATAACCAAGGATTCAAAGACTTCATAACAAATTAGGATCACTCAGCCTCAAGAAATTATCATATTAAACAAAAATTTCATTATCATCTTGAACTAACTAATTCATTAAGAATAATTATCTTTCAAAAATATCTTATAATAAATATTTAATAACAGCTAAGAGAAACCACACTATACTCCTAGACTTCATCAATTCAAGGAAGGATTGTGAACAAATTTATTGACACTTCCCTTAGTTATCACAATATTACCAACTTTTAGTTGTTTAATGAATTTATAGTCACACAAATCACACTAACAACAACAAAGAAAAGGATAACACACTAACTAGAAAATTAGTAGGAAATAGAAGGGAATACTGCATGCTATCTCAAATCCCCACTTGGTTTATTCTTAATTCTATTTATTATCTTCATTAGGTTGGTGCATACTATCTTCCCAACAAAATCATAGGTATGATAATTTAAAAATTTACATGTAAAAAATTGAGTTCTAAAATCCCCTACCTTTACCAATGATTTATGAATAACTACATAAAAAAATTTGAGAAGGAACCCTCAAAATAAAATCCCCATAAAGGAAACATGGATCAACCTAGATCACAACATCATCCCATCAAAAATTATACCCAAACATACCTAGATCGAGAAGACACCACCCCAAAAAAATATTGAGAGAAGGATAGACATAAAAAAAGGTTAAAGGGGACAAATCACCGTGAATCATTAATATTGAACATGTGGGAGACAAGGGTCAATCCAAGGAAGTAAGGATAGATGGGATCCTTAAATCACCATGGGTTTATCCTAAAATCGAGATAAATGAGATAAATTAAAAGGGCTCCAACATTTATATATTTTTTTGTAATTCGAATCATTCATGACATGATACACTAATTCAGGCCTTGAATTTTTATGATGTCCATCAATTTAGGGTGTGAATTAATTTTAGGTCATGAATGGATTTGAGTCAAAACTCACTGAAAATCTACCAAATTTCACGGTACTTCATGCTATAATACATTCACTCTATGAATACTCCTTTAATTTCATGAATCACCTTATCCATAACAATATCAATTCTACCTAGAAATTATACACTTGAAACCTCAAGACATGATTGACCTTTTAAACTATGAATCTAAAGTGATACATGCCATGAACTACATATTCATATTATGAACTATCTATGCAGCCATAATTTATAATTTTTCTTGACCTCCTCCTCCTAAAACTCTCTTTAAAAACCTTATACACTAGAAACATGAAATGGAATAGGCTGAGATGATATGGATCCTTACATGACGCATGTTTTCTTAACTTAAATAAATTAAAATGTACTTTTGGTCATTCTGATAAAATCACAAGTTGTATTGATGTGTGTTACGATTTTATATAAAAGAAATTATATAGTGATTATATTTCACAGATTTCACCAAAATTGGAGGTGGGTTTCTAGGTATTGACCCCGGGTTGTCATGAAATCAACTAAAAATGATAACTTCAATTAACAAATAATATGAAGTATAATAAAATGTAAAAAAATATTAAAGTTACAAATAAAATAAAAAATAACCAGTAAATAAAAAAATAATGATAAAAATAAATTAATTACAACTAAAATGTCAAATTAAAATTGTAATTATAATAAAAAATTAGAAATTACAATTATAATTTAAATTACAAATAAAAAATAATAAATTACTATAAATAAAAATCATAAATTTTTAATACAATTAAAATAACAAATATTTAATAATGAAAAATTACAATTACAATTAAAATAATATATAATAAATAATTTCAATTAGAATATAAAATAAAAAATGTCACAACCCGACCCCACTAGAACACCACTCAGGTTGACGGTTAAGATGAGAATGACACCTAAATCCCACTTTCTGTAGTATTGAGTATATCTATTATACATATGGGATAAATTACTAAATAATTTATAGAAAAATAATACAAACCCCCAAAAAAAATAGTGGAAGCTTTGATAGTCATGAAATCTTCAGAAAATGAACTATATTGTATTTTTATGTGGGAGTGTAGATGTCATTATTTATTATTTGTAGTTATAATGGTTGTTGTAAGTGTAATTTATTATATTTTATTATATGTTTTGTAATTTCCTTTTTATAGTTATTATTCTTAGTTGTGATTGTAAAAGTAAGTGTGTAAGTGTGAGTCAAGATGTGATTATTTATTATTTGTGTGTAGTTGTAGTTATAGTTGGGGATGTTCTTGTGAATGTAATTGTAAATTGTAATTTTAATTTGTCAAATTTTATTTTTAATTTGAAATTTTTAATTTTAATTTGTTAAATTTTATTTGTAATTTTAATTGTGATTTTAATTTATTAAATTTTATTTGTAATGTGTAATTATAATTATATAAATTTTATTTGAAATTGTAATTTCAATTTTTAATTATTATATTTTATTTTCAATTTTAAGTAAAATTGAAATTATAATAATTGTAATTGTATTTTTTATTTTCAATTATTTCAAATTTTTTAAAATCTAATGATTTGTGAATGTAATTGTAATTATAAATTTATTATATGATTGTGTTTGTATGTGGTATTAATAATTTTAATTTTAATTTTAATCATAAATGTAATTGTAATTTTTTATTATTTTTTATTATTTTTATTATAATTGATATTTTTATTTTTAATTATAATTGTAATTATTTCTCTATCATAATTATAATTGAAACTAAAATTATTTGTTATTTATTATTATAATTTTATTTGTAGTTAAAATTATTTACTAATAATGGTAATGTTAAATGTAATTATAATAATTTTTTATTTGAATAGCGATTGTGATTTGAAATTATTATTAAAATTTATAATTAAAAAGCTAACTATTTATCATTTGTTACATTAATTATTTATTATTTTTTATTGTACATATAATGATAATAGAAATTACTTGTTATTTTGATTTAAATTAGAATTTTAAATTTTAATTGTTAATTTTATTTGTTATTGTAATTATTTTTAATTTTAATTTCTATTGGTAATTTTAGTTATTCATTATTTTTTAGTGTAAATATTTCTTATTTATGACTATAATTGTTATTATTATTGTCATTCATAATAATTATTATTATTATATTCTAATTTTAATTGTAATTATAATTTTTTTACTATAATTATAATTGTAATTGGTAATTACTATTACTAATTATAATTGTAATCATTATTTAATTATTATTTTTTGTTATAATTAGTTGTTATTTTTATTTTTAATTGAAATTATTTGGTGATGCAATTGTAATATTTTTTTTTGATTTTTGATTTTTGATTATATATAAATTATAGTGGAAATTTTACTTGTAATTATAGGGTTTCCCAAGAAAAAAATCATAGGGTATAGAGGTACCAAAGATAAAATAATGTGATCATGGGTGGTGTGGACTATTAGAGATATTATTAGAGCAGGTTCTAAGATTGGTGCTTTAGTAGGGGTGCTAACCCCCAAGTAGGGTGGATGGATTCCACATCCAATATTGGTTGGAGGAGAAATGTAACACTCTATTTAAGAGGGTTTGGATACCTCCCCAATCATAAGTCCTTTTTTGAGGATGGGGCTCCCCAAGAAAAATAAAGTCATGAGGGATGGTGGGCCAAAAATAGATAATATTTTGATCACGGTTGGTCTGGGTTAATAGATTTTTTCTTTTTTACAATGTTATGGTATATGGTTCTGAGAAATTGTTTTTTCTATGTTTTTTTATTTCATTTTGTATATACTTATGGTCATTGACATTGTTTTTGTTTTTTATTTCTATATTCATGTTTTTTTTTACTTTAATTTTATTGTTTATATTTTAGTTTTTTTATGCTTTTTTATTGTTGGGTTTTTTTTATAATTTTTCTTTTTTATTATAGTATTTCATAGTGTTATATTTTTTGTTTTTTTTATGTTTCGCTTTAACTTTTTATTTTAGTTTCCATTTGTATATTTATATTCATTTATTTATATGAATTAATATCTATATTGTATCTATTTGTGTGTGTGTGTTTATGCTTCTATATTTACATTTGAGGTGATTGGGTTTTTTGTGTTTTTTATGTATTTTTATTTCTATTTCTATTTTAAATAATTTTTTTATTTTAGTTTCAATTATATCTTTATATTTTGTTTCTGTTTGGGTTTGTGTTTTTGTATTTGTGTTTCTATTTATTATTATGTTTTAATATTACTTTATTTTTGTTTTTTCTATTTTAGTATTTTTATTTTTATTTATATATTTTATTTTTGTTTTGTTGTTTTCCCCATATTTCAGTATTTGTGTTTTTATTTTTTGAATGTATTTTTATTTTTATTTTTTAAATATTTTTCTATTTTCATCTACATTTATTGTTTTTTTACCCTAATATTCAGAAATTATTACTTTTAAAATACTTGTTTGGGTGGGAAAATTATTAAGTTTTTTTAAACTTCAATTAACCCCTTCTTAAAGCTTCCATATTTGGGAAAATATGATATTTATTGTCCTAGGATTTCAAAAAAAAAATGAGATCATTTTCAAACTTTTATCCCTTTAATGCACATTTTTAAAGAAAATTATAACTTCAAAAATTCATTGGGGTTATTTTGATCTCATTGTATGTTAGATTGAAGAGTCACCTTGTAACAACCTCCAGATCTATCAATGAAGTTACTTTTATTATAATTATTTTATATAGTATAAATCACATAAACATCACATAGAAAACATACTAAAACTTTATAAATTAAGAATGAATGAAATAAGAGGTATTTCTAGAAATTAAGGAACATATACCAATGGAATAGTAACATGATCCTTAGAATAGTAACATGAAAATTATGAATAGTAATCCAGTTAATAGAATAGTAACCTTGCTTATGAAAGTATAAATAATATTTATTCATATTATAAATAAAAATATGACATAATTATATCATAGTATAAGTAATTGAATGTTATAAAAATGATAAATTAAGTGTTAGTATTTTTGAAAAGCATAAAGATTTATTTATAATTTTATAATTAATATAATTATTTAAAAAAATATTTCCAGAAATTAAATTCATAAATTAATATTTTTTTGTCTTATGATTATAATATAATTTTATGAAACCATAATTAATTTCTTAAAGTGTTGTAAAATCAATTATAATATTAAAATCGGTATTTTTTGAATAAATGATTATTTTATTTAAAAATTAAATTTCTCATATTTATAAAATTATTTTCATAAAATGGAGTCCATTTTTTAATTCTACACATTGAAAAAAAATTAGGGTTATTTTTTGGTATTTTTCTAAAATGGTTAATTTTTTGTGAATAGTGAAATATGGTAAATTACGTTAGAAGATAAATACATGAATTATTGAGTCGTGGATGATGTATGTATAATGTAAGAACCTTTGGTTCGAAATCACATGCACTAACTATTTTACTTATTCATAATAATCAACATAATTCATAGTCTTGATCCAAAATAATAAACATATGAATAAAAAAAACTTATCTCCCCTCCACTATAAATACCACCCCTCACCACCTCTCGCCTCACCCCTCTAAATCCTTTAAGCTTGTGAAAATTATACCAAATATACATTTAAATCCTATAACCCAATTCTATAATCCTTTGGTCTCAACAAAATACAAAACTCTTTTTCCCTAAGAAGGTTCTCAAGGAGAAAAAGTTCAACAGGTAAAATCTTTTTCCATTTCTTTTAAATTTATTTTTTTTACTTTTTTTTTTTTCTTATACTCTACTCACCAACCCTTATCATATTGGAATGATAACACTGGTTTATTTTATATACTATAATTTTATTATGTTAATGTAATATCCATCATCAAACCTCTTCTCCTCTCCCTTTTATTCTAAATATGAAAACAGCATTCGTGATGTGTCGATTTACCATCATCGTGGATGATGTGTTTTAATTTCCCATTACTACCTTAAAGTATGGAAAAAAACCATTATAATGGTTGTAAAATATTGTAAAATTTTTGTTATAACCCTTTTTATGTTCTATAACTAACATATATTCATAATATTGAATAATAAAACAGAACTAGTTTGTGCTGATCAAAAAACCGCCAAAATAATCTAAACAATTATCATAAACATTTTATGAAATGAATCATCCTCATACGATATAACAAAATGAAATATATAACCATTTAATATTATTTATGTTTATTAATAACATATTACTTCAATTATGTATAACTATTCCCATTTTACTTTATCTTTCATACATTTATACAAGTAAACAATCATGAAAACCAAGGAAACAAACACTCCCAAATGAAGAAATTGAATCTTATAACTCATCAAATAGGTCATAAATAAACTTAATAAAATTATAATAAATAAAATACATGTATAAGGGGTTATTAATTAATTAATTAATTAATTAATTTGATTACCGAGGACATTAAGTGCAAGTGCAGAATACTTTCAAACATAAGATAAGGGATTCTCTTCGAACCTCCATCTTTCTTTGGGGTTACACTTTCTCTCTATTTACCCCAATGTAATTATTAATTATTATTATTTAAACTTCATAAATTATGTTTATAAATGTACCTAGCTTAATTATTCTTTTTTTACAGGTAAATACATGTTTTATATGGTCCCCTTTTCAATTCCTCCAGATAAGCAATCTCGATTAAAGGTAACTTCCCAATTTCTTACCCATTTTCAAGTACACTCCCTAATCTGTTTTAATCCAAAAATATTTTTTATAAAATCGCTCTTTTTATCATGAAAACCTATATTAGTTAAATTATGGTTTTATGAAAATAATTATTCCGTTGACTTCCTTTAATACTCTTTTAATTGTTTCCTTAAACCGCATTATAGTGGATCATTTCTAATGTTTCTCAAACTCCTTTTTTACATGTTTTCACTTTATTTTGACATTAATTTTCATTATATATATATATTTTCTATTATTAATTTCCATGTATTATTTAAATCCATTCTTTCAGGGACACCCTTATGATATTCTATTTGTTTATGCTTTATGACATGATTATGATACCCATTCCTTTGCATTGGTAGCCCTTATGTTAAGTCCTAATATATGTTGCTTTATGTGGCACACATACTCATGAATATCTTATGATAGGTGCACCTAGATAGAGTTTCAATACATTGGGTAATGTTTTAGTCTCATGAGATGTCATGTTGGGGGAGGGAGTAAACCTGATTCCTTTATGGGACTTTGTCCGCCATGTGTAATGGTCTTGGCAGTTAGCCTTGACTCATGATCCTCCATGTGAAATGGTCATGTAAGTTATCCTTGACTCATGTTCCTCCATTTTAAATGGTCTTGATAGTTATCCTAACTCATTCTTAGGTAATGTTGTATATTATTGTCACATTCATATGATGATATGATTACATGATCCCATGTTCTATGTGTTATACTTCCTTATGTTTATTCGTGTCCCATACCTTTTTATGCCATCATGTTAATATTTCTAACATTTTTTTTATGATTTATCCCTATGTTTATTCCCTTATTGTGATTTTTAGATCATCCCTTTATTCATGTATTCCCTAGGTTATCCTATGCAGATGTAAGATATCAAGGGAATTTAGGAGCTCATTATGGATTTTAAATAAAATATGTTTTCATTTTGGTTTTATGTTTTCATTTTGGTTTTATGTTTTCTAATTATGTACCTAGTCTTCTAAATACACTAGACTTTATGATCCTTGGCATGTAATTTGATGGGTAATTAGGTTTAAAATCATGTAATTATTTGTGCAAAAGTATAGGATCACTATAATTCTATCACTATGCATAAAAAATTATTTAAAAATAACAATATTATGATTCTATGATAATTTAATGTAGTTTTCAAATTTTTTACCCTATGACACATATTTTTAAATAATTCTAAATATAAAAAACTATTTTTTAGATCATTTATACCACATAAATTTTTTTTGGACATTATAAATCAATATTGTATTAATTTTTAACATTTATGAATAGACCATACATAAATCTGATGTGCGGTGTGGTCAAAATGATTAAAAAACTATTTTGTTAGATTTAAAAGTCATTGAAAACATACATCAAAAGAAAAAACCTATAAAATTACTTTTTTTATAAAATAATTTGGAAATAATTATTAGATTAATTTTTGACATTTATGAACAAACCACATGTGAATCTGATGCGCGGTGTGGTCAGAATGACCAAAAAGATGGTTTTTATAATTAAAGACATTAAAAACATGTGTCAAAGTGTCTTTTCTTAGAAAATAGGCTTGAATTATCTCTTAATCATAGAACAATGTAAATAATTTAATTTTTGACATGTAAGAATATAAAACACATTAATTTGGTTTACATTTTTCTCAAAATGACTATAAGTGTGTTCTTATTAATTTTAAAGTAATAAAACATGTTTCAATGGGTCATAATGAATAAAAACCTTGAATTTATTTTAAATCATTAAAATTGATTTTTTTTATTGATATTTTTTGTATGAATAGGCCATACATAAATCTAACATGTTGTGTGTTCATTATGACTAAAAAATAAGTTTTATTATAATTAATGGTCTTTAAAAATGGGTGTCAAAGGGTTGATACCTTGAAAATGACAATTTATTGTCATGATATAATAAGAAAAAGATAATTATTTAATTTTTTAAATTTAAGAATTTACCTCACATCAACATAAATTATAGTTTTTTGAAAATGATAAAAGGTTCATTGTAATTGATTTCAGTCAAAAAAACATGAATCAAATGGTCAAAACCTAGTAAATAAACTCATACTATTAAGAAATCATAATAAAATGACTGGTGATCAATTTTTGATATGTATGAATGTTGGGAAAAAATCCATTAAGGTATCATTTTAGTATTTTTTTTGGTTTATTGTGTTTGTTGAAAAATCAAGTTTCAAAGGTTATTTTTGGAGTTTCTGTATGGTTATTACCTTTTTTATTGACAAATATCCAAGATATATAAATGGATTCCCTACAAGCAGTACAGAAAATTTCATATACATAGTGGCACTATTTTCCAGTGTTTTCTAAAAATTTTGGGTCCAAAATTTAAAGGATGGATCGAGAATCAAGAAAATTGGATTTCTTTGAATCACTCATAAAAATATAGTAAATTCATGAGTTTCGGGAAGACTAGGTTCCATGAAGTTAATTTTGTGAAGGTATGGATCATTGTGAATGAGCATCACAAATTCATGAAGGGTTGGTGATAATATCCACATCTAAAAGAATATCTAGAGAATTATGAATGTTATATAACACCGTATTGGGTGTGTGGTATTCGTTAGTGAAAATGCAGAACCACAAGGGGTAAAAGTGGTAGAAATTGGAAATAAAAGAAATGAGAAGGAAAAAAGGGGGAAGGGGGTCATCAATTAGGACCCCAAGGATACTTTCCCCTTAAAACCCTAATTATAAAGCACTATAAAGGTTGATATCTCCTTTTATGATCCTTACTTTCATTCTCCTAAGAACATAAGAAAAACAATCATAATAATGCTAAAAATTATCAAATTCATAATTAAACTTCAAGGGTTATAAAGAGGTGGCTTTTATAGCCAAATGAAAGAGATACATGTAAAAATACCTATCCCATAAAATTATAGAGACTAAAAACAATTTTTGAATTTATTTACACATTCCTGTAGATTTATGGGACAAGATATACACCAGGAAGACTTTTTGGCACCACCCCAAAGGTTTTAAAGATTCCCACCATGACTTTGGAGAAGAGGGACCCACCACTTTTTACTTTGGAGATTTTCTTCATGCAAGTGGATTTAAATTTGGGGGATCATTTGGTTGGGCCATTTAGGTTCACTTTTGGGATTTAATAAGTGTGATTAAAGGCCCATTTTCCCCTTTCATGCATGCATGTGGGGCCTCCACTTATATTTTTAATGTAAGGCCATGTAAGTCCTCTTTCATTCTCCTCATTCTTCTACTTGTCATTAGGACACCAATATGATGCAATTGGTATTGTCCATTTATGAGTTTTCCAACCACCATGTCACAATCTCTCTCGAATCCTTGATGCATATGCATGCCATGATTCTCATCATTCCCTCCAACTTCAAAATTATTTATCCTCAAATCCGCATATTCAAAGGGAAATAGACCGATAACATTAAAGGTAATACTCACATTTCCATACTTATAAGGTAATATAGTCTTGTAGGAATTGTCATGGATCTTCTTTAAAACATGAAAAATACTATCTCCTCAATGGAAGGTATTTGAATTTATTGTTTTCCGAAACCTTCCTTTTACTAGTTATTTCTATACCAAACCATCTAGATGAAATTGAACTTGTTTCCAACACTTCCTTACATAATCTCCATATATATAAAATAAAGAAACAACATAAGAGGTAAAATAATGATATATTTTTTAGTTGCAAGGTAATCATCCTTAATGATGATTAAGAACACTTTCTCTCTCAATAAAACTCTTTTCAGTACAATTTTTCTAGAAAATGAACTCAACTTTCACTCAACACTCTTGTTTTGAACTGTTTTATTTCCCTCTTTTTTTTGTCGCTCATCTCTCTTTTTTCACTATTAATTTTTCCACTCTTTTTATTTTTTATATTTTTTTCTCTCTTTTATTTTTTTATCAACTCATCACAATCTTTTGTATCACTCAAATTTTTATTTTTCCCACATTCTTTTTCACTCATTTATTTTTTCTTTTTTTATTATTTCTTTATCCTCACTTGATCTTTATTTTATTATATGGGACTTAGTGGAGTAAAAAAATATTTCTACCACTGAAATGAAATGATAAGAAATTAGAATATCCATCATACATCACCCTTCTATCAAATTTTCATGGTCTCCCAAGTAAAGAATTGTCTTCCTGTGTTGTAGAAATATCACAAAGCACCTAATAATGATATCTTCCAATGGAAAAGGAAACTATTGACTATTTTGTGACTCTCAATTATACACTATCATTCCTTCACTGAAAATTATAAGGTATAGGATTCCTTAGAGTAGGAAAACTAAACTTCTCCACCAACAAGGTACTAGAATCATTATTGCAACTCCACTATCATTGATTATAAATATACCTTCTCCTTGATGTGTCTTCTCTTATGAAAAATAATATCATGTTTATCCTCATCATGATCATATTTTGGTTGAATTTTAAAGCTATTTTTTCCACCAATGCATCTCCATGTATGGGTTCTTCAAACTTTTCATTCGAAAAATCCTACAAATATGGCATTTCATCATCATTAGAGCTCTCACTAAGGATGTATCCATTATCCAAAACAATCATGGTCCTTTTGTTTAGCCATTGATATGAAATATTAATATGTAAATGATAATTAATATCATGGGATTTAGAATAGAAATTCTGGTTAATTTATTCTTTTGAGTTAGTTGAGAAGAACTTATTTTTGGCCTCTTCTCTTTTTTTTGAACTAATTTTGAATCACTTGATTCTATTTATTCCACATAGAAGTTTATTTTTACTATTTTCAGTTATCCTTATAATATTTTTGGGAACTTACTTGACTCCTTTGAGAATGTAGTTGCATTTAGACCTTTACCATCTTATGTAGAAACTCTTCCATGTCAATATAGGTTCGAAGTTCCACCACATCTCTAATTTCCAAATTCAATCCATTGATAAACTTTTCCATGGTAGCTTTGTGATCCTCCTACAAATTGACTTGAATAAATGATATATCTATTTCTTTATAGTATTCCTCCACATAAATGGAACTAAGAACAAGTTTTTGTAACTTAAAATGAAAATATAAATAGTAATGACTAGAAATATACCTTTTTTCATTACTCTCTTCATTTATTCTGAATTTTTATCTGGAATTTCTCCATTCGATCATTGAATTACTTCAAATTGGTCCCACTAAATACTTTCATAGTCATTGAACTCAAGTTCTACCAACTTTACCTTCATCTCCTCTGGGTAGTTTTTAAATCCAAACACATGTTTAACCTTATGCTCCCACACCAAATAAATTTCTAGATCACTCTTCCCTTTATATTGTGGAAGTTTCATTTTGATTCTTCCCAAGCCACTTTCTCGTATAGCTCTATGTTTCCCTCGCCTAGGAAATGAATATTCAAAATAGAAGTACTCAACACCACCTTAATCAATTTATTTACTTTATGGGGGCTTTGAAGTTGAGGAACTTTTCAAATCATTAAACCTCACATTTAATTTTTTAAATTGGTCATCAATATCTTTCATGAATAATTTTAGTTTATTCTCACTTCTTTCTCCCTCACTCGCTATTTTTTTAAACCACATACACTCTTTCTCTCTATTTTTCAATATTTCAAAGGGTTCTTCACAATTTATATCACAAAAAATTGGTTCCTATAAGTGATCTAAAATATAATCAAGAATAAAATTATTAAGAAGTAATTAATTTATAAAAAACTTTAAAAATTAAAAATTATAAAAGGGTTTGAATTAGTGTAGTCCAAAAATTTGGGAGGTAAAGTGAAATGGGAGAAACGGTTATAGTTAAAGGTTGGACATGGATGTAAAAAATAATATGGTGGATAAAAAAATTCAATCAGACTTGTGACTAAATTAGTGAATGAAATGTTTCAAATGAGTGATTTTTTTTGTTTTTTTTTTGTTTTTTTTTGTTTTTTTCCTTATTTTTTTCCCTTTTTTTCTACTCAATAATAGAGAAAGGTGATACAAATAGTAAATTTGTGGTTTTCATTATAAAACAGATGAATAAATGTCATAATTATATAATCTCATTGCAATGATGTAAAAGGTTGAGATAATATGAACTTCAAAATCGATTGGAATCCATTTTGGTGGTAGTTAGATTTCACAAGAGTGAATCTTTAGCATGAATTGATAGAGAAATATCTCCAAATATATGTATCATATTTTAGTGCTTCCAAATCGATATGAAATATGAGATTTTGTACTATCAAAATGAAATATCATACATCCATAAATTCAAAGTAAAATATGTCAAAACGGTATAGGAATGTTATGTCCATAATTGGTGATGGCCAAAGAAAATGGAAGAATGAGAAGAAAAATGGTGGGAGAAATAGAAAAATGAAGAACCTGGATTCTGTTGTTGAGTTCTTATACCAAATGAAATAATATAGTATTGGGTTTATATCATTAATTGGAAAAAAAATTAGAAACATAAGGGGTGAAAGTCAGATAAATGTAAAATAAAAGAAATACGAAGGAAAAAAAGGGGAAGGGGTGTGATCAATTAGGATCCTAAGGAGACTTTCCCCTTAAACCCTATTTATAAAGTTCCATAATGGTTTATAACTCCTTTGATTGGACTTAATTTCATTCACCTAATACCACAAGAAACACAAGAATAATAATGCTAGAAACTATCAAATTTTAAATTAATCTTTAAGGGGTATAAGGAGGCGGTTATTTATAGAAAAATGAAAGAGACACATGTCAAAATACCTATCCTAAAAAATTATAAAGACTAAAAATGATTTTTGACTTTTTTTACACATTCCTATGGATTTAGGGGATAATATATTTAATAAGAAGACTTTTTGGCACCACCCAAAAGACGTTGAATATTCCCACCATGACTTTGGAAGCAAGGGACCCACCAGGTTTGACTTTGGATATTTATTTCATGCAAGAGGATATAAATTCATGGGATCATTTGGGTGGTAAATTTAGGATAAATTTTAGGCTTTAATAAGTGTTATTAAAGGCCTATTTTATCTTCCCATTCATTTATGTTGGGCCTCCACTTGCAGTTGTAAAGTAAGGTCATGTAAAGACTCTTTCATTCTCCTCATTCTTCTACTTTTCATTGGGCCACCAATCTAATGCAATGGGTCTTTTCCATTTATGAGCCTTCCAAACTCTATGTCATAATCTCCCTCAAATCCTTGATGCATATAAAAATCATGATTCACATTATAATTTGATAAGTGTTGACAGTAATCTCTAGAACTATGATGAATCTTTACGAATAGGAAAATTTTCCCTAGTTCTTCTCGAAATAGGGAGTGTAGAAAAAGAGATTTGAGAGATTTGTGAAAAGTTGATTATTTGGATATAATATTTTTGGAATGTGAGGTAACACCTATAAATATACCACTACCCCCCTCAAAAAAGTAGATCAATACTTAACAAAAATTCTAAGGCTCTGGATTTGTGAATGTGATTCATGAAGTTTATTCTTGTGAAAATTTTCATGAATAAAGAAAGATCGCAAAGGCTATAAAGGTTGACTAAAAATTGTAATAATTTCTAAATTAATCAAATTCTTTAAGGCTATAAAAATCCTACTGAAATTTTTGAGCTTCAAAAATTCTAAGTAATATTCAATAAATTGTTTGATCTTTGTGAAAGGAGGTTCTTTATAAAGGATGGTTGAGCTTTTTGAAAGAGGTAAACTTCAAAAAAGTTAGTGGGTTCACAAAAGCATTAAATAATTTTGGAGTATTAGGAAGTTTTGTGAATTTTTTGAGCTTTTTGAAGGTAGTGAGAATCTCCAAAGTATTCAGTAATTATTTCCTAAGAAATATATAGTAAATTGGTATTAATCAGGTGGATGAAATTTGAAGCTCAAAAAATCATCTACCTAAATTTGAGGATGAATTCATTATTAATAATGAAGTTAATTTCATGTCTATAAATTGTGGGTGAATCCCTTTCAGAGCAGTGAGAAAGGAAGAGGAAGAAGGTGATTTTTTCCACTGAATCCGATCCAATAAATGAGATTCAAATAGTTGCCCTTGTAAAGGTAGTGAACAATCTATAAACATTGTAAGTTAGTGATCCTGGGCATAAAATTGATCTATCCTGGACCTTGAATTGGGAGTGATCATTATTAAATTTATTACATCAACACATTATTGTTGTATTCTCCTTGTATGTAACCAAGTGAGGGTGAACCAAGTAAAAACAATTGTGTCTCGTGCATGATTTAATTTTTATTCATACATTTCTACAGGAAAGAGAGAGGAGAGTGTTTTGTTTAATGAAGAAATAAGATTTGAAGGGGTAATTTTTTTAATCTGTCATACCCTAATTCACCTCCCCTCTCATGGTATTTAACCTAGTTGGGATAAAAAATGGCATCAAAGGGAAATTTTAATATCATTGTTTCTCTCCAAGGGGGTTCAATAGATATTGTTAATAATAAAGGGATTCTGATCTTTGATGGAAACAATTTTCAATTATGGAAGAATCAGATGCATCACTACTTCCAATATTTGGGAATGGAAGTATTTACAACTATTATGCGTGGTATTTTTTCCAATGCTAACAATGGTGCTTTATCTGAAGCTGACTAAATGGAATTGGATACTATTTTTGTAAGAACCCGGTTTTTTCTGTGAAAGACTTTGGAATATTCTTGATAATATTCCAGAGCAGCGCCTTCAGACAGCATGCGATTCCGAGCCCCGGAGTGGCTGGAATTAAATTTTCAGTGCGTTCACACTGGAAATGATAAATAAATGAGATAACTCCTAAACGGAGTTCCGGATCAGGGATCCGAGTGTATGGATGGGTCCAGAATGGGTTGTTTACCCTAGGAACGACATAAAACTTGTCGTCACGGGACGTTTGGACCCCTCGCCCGCTTCTGGAACGTTAAACGGATTAATTAATTAATCCGTTAATTCGTTTAATGTTGAAACGCGTGTATCTTTTAAACGGTGGCTCAGATTGGAAAACCGAGGGCACCGTTGAGTTCAAAGCGTGTTGTTTACCCTAGGAGGGGTGTAAGTTTTGCGGGCGCAGGCCGTTTGTGAAAAATGGCCCTAGGGGCTTTTTCGTAATTTAGCGGCTTCAGACATTAAATTTTATAACTTTTGAACGGGGTCTCGAATTAAAATTCGGAGACCTCCGATGTGCTCGGGAGGTGGTGTTTACCTTAGGGGAGGCTTAACCTCGACCCCGTCGGGAGTTTCGGATGCGGGTCTTTTCGGGGGTTTTAAATTAATTAAATCATTAATTAATTTATTTAAACCCCTCCCCATCCCATTCCCCCCCTTGTTCTTCCCTGGAGAAGCCTCCCTCAAGGCAGCCCTCAAACTCCCTCCCCTCCTCCACTCTGGGAAGACGACGGCGGTCGGTGGATCGTCCGTGAAGCTTCGGGCAAAGCCCAGCGAGGTAGGAGGTCTTTGTTTGCGTTTTAATTTCTGAACCATCTTTCAACCTCAATTATATGTGTCGATTGTCATTCGATCATCGAATCAAAGCCCATAAACGTGTAGTAGATTTTATTCTCTCTCCATCGCTTGTCTCGGTTTGTAAAACCGAGTTCCGAGAACCCTGCAGACGTCCGCCGAACTTTGCGGGTTTTTGAAGTTTCCGGCGGTTTCGGGTTCTCCGGCGAAGTCCAGCGGCGGTGCGGCAGGGGCTCAGGCGGGGGCGCGCGGTGGCTCCTGGCGCGGGCGGTGGTCGGCAACGGCTGGGTTCGTGGACGGCGAGCGGCGTCGGGCGGCTTCGGAGGAGCCGGGTGCGGCCGGTGGCGGATCGGGAGCTCGAGCGGCAGGCGGCGGCGCGGCTTCGGCCTGTCGCCCTCAGCAAAGGAACCCGAGGCACCGCGCCTCGGGCGTGCGGCGTGGACAAGGACCCGCTGAACGCGGGTCCTGTGGGAGAAGAATGAGACCGGCCTTCTGGCCGGTCTGTTGGGAAAAACTGGACCCGAGGGTTCCGGTGCGATGAGGATGAGCCGCGGCCAGCCGGCCGCGGCGGTCTGGACCGGTCCGGACCGGCCCCTTTGGGCCCCTTGCATTTCGGGGGGCCATATCTTTCAAACAGCGCGTCCGTTTGACGCGCCGTCTACGGAGATGAGTCCTTATCGACGAGGCTCTCTCTTTAAGTTGTGTTTCAGGACTTTTGGATTCCGTGTCCGAAGACGGGTGACCCGAGAGCTTTAAGTTAATAATATTAATTTATTATTAAAGTTGCGACGGACGTGGCTCGCGAGCCAGACGTCTATTTGACGCACCGTCAGAGGCTTTGTGGCCCTGAGGCTAAGATGGTACTTCCAATGTGTTTCAGAACCTTTGCGGGTTGGTTTTGGTGCTCTGCGGCACGAAACGCAATGTGAATAATTAATTAATTATTTAATTAATTAATTATTCTTACGTCGGACCTAACTCCCGTTTGGGATGTCCGATTGACGCACTGTCAGTGGCAACATGATCCCAGTCCTCGTGCGGGATTTTTGAGAAGCTTTCCAAAGCGTTCGGGTTGGAGATGAGGTGCGGGCCCCACGGGGCCTAGTTCACGCAAATTACGGTGAAACGCTACTTTTTCACCTGACATCTGTTTGGGGTGTTTGAGCAGTCGATTCTGGATGTTTTTCCAAGGGGATCGTAGTGGCATGATCCATTGGTTCAGTTTCGGATCTTGGGGTGGGCCCCACACGGGCTTAGTCATGGTGAATAGTACCTTTTCCACCTGTTGACTGTTTCGGGCGAGTGAGTAGTCTAACTCGCGTGTTTTTCCGCGAGGATTAAAACGGTGTGATCCGTTTGTCTGTGCGAAGACTCTTTCACGATCTTGGGAAATTTGGAAGTATGGCAGGTTCTCCAGTAGTGGTTCGCCCTACATTGAATGTGGCGGACCTTTGGCGTGTGATCGCGCACTCTTGGGAGAGTGATGTGAATGGTTCATGAGATGTGGTTGGCCGTGCCTGGGCCTTTGGGGTGGAGTTGTTACGTCACGCCTTCGCGTTGACGCTGGGTGTCGTGTGCACGATAGCCTTTGGGCTGGAATGAGGTATACTCTGGGAGTATACGGGAGCGCCTGGAGGTACGTGTGGTTGTTTGTACCTGAGGATGGTCGTGCGCTTAGTCGGGGTTGAGATGGGGCCGCACGTTGTGTGGGCCCCACGTGCGTGCTGGGTTCTGCTTTGTGTACTTGGACCTCTCGCGGCGTAGAGGGTCCCTCCGTGTGTTTGTTTGACCAGCAGGGTGGATTTTTTCCCCTGGCTCGGTGCTCGTTGTTGTCCAGCTGGGTTGAGTGGTCTCCCCTGGTTTCGTTCTCGATGGATTGACCAGTAGCGATGCTAGTGGCACCCCGTGATGGAGCAGGCGCTGAAACTCTTTTGGGGGAGTTGTTCTGGGGTTGGGTGGATGCGTGATACCCACTCTGTGTTCGATGGTCCAATGTTGCACCCTCCTGTAGAGATCGCTAGAGTAGTTCTGAGTTTTACCCTCCAGCGGGGCTGGGCAGTGGGTTACTCATCGACATCTTCGAGTTTACCCTCCAGCGGGGCTGGGCAGTGGGTTACTCGCTGACTTCTAGGGTTTACCCTCCAACAGAGACTGGGTAGTGGGTCACCCGACGCACTTAGGGTCTACCCTCCAGCAGAGACTGGGCAGTGGGTCACCCGACGCACTTAGGGTCTACCCTCTAGCAGAGACTGGGCAGTGGTTCACCCGACGACCTCTTAGGGTCTACCCTCCAGCAGGGCTGGGCAGTGGGTCGCCCGTCGTCTCGTTCCAGGTCTACCCTCCAGCGGGGCTGGGCAGTGGGTTGCCTGATGATGTATTAGGGTCTACCCTCCAGTACGGCTGGGCAGTGGGTCGCCTATCGACTTATTCCAGGTCTACCCTCCAGCGGGGCTGGGCAGTGGGTTTCCTGACGATGTATTAGGGTTTACCCTCCAGCAGGGCTGGGCAGTGGGTCACCCGATATCTGAATATGGTTTACCCTCCAGCGGGGCTGGGTAGTGGGTCGCCTGACGATGTATTAAGGTTTACCCTCCAGCAGGGCTAGGCAGTGGGTCACCCGACATTTGGTTATGAATTACCCTCCAGCAGGGCTGGGCAGTGGGACACCAGTTGGTATTCCAGACTTAGTCCTCTCGACTAGGCTAGCCTTTGGCTTTCCTCTGTGGTTACCGGAGTGGGACCCTTGGTTGTACGGGTCGATGTTGTGACGGCTTGACTGTGAGGAGACCTCTTGACTGCAGGGCAGTGACGAGGCGTGGTTTGATTTTCCTATAACTCTCAAGTATGAGGGGCGCTTTCCCCACCGAGACGCGTTCTTGCGACGCGATCTAAAACCATGCGGGTGAGTCAGTGTCGCCCAAAGCGGATAGTATCAAGGTGCGGTGACTGAGCCCCTTGGCTTGCAGTTTAGGGCAGACGTGCGGTTTGCTGGGCGACGATGATGGGTTATGTCTGGGACTGTTGGCTACTCTTTTCTTGGGCTGAGCTACGGGATGGAGATCCCCTTATGATGTTGTCTGGGCTTCTCAACAGAGAATATGGATTCGTATATACCTCGTACGAGTACCCACTCCTTGGGTTTTGGCTACTCTCCTTTCAGGAGAGGCGAAGACGCGCGGGGTATGCCACGTGCTTTCCATGTCTATATTCTCGTGGTTTGATGAGTCTACTCTCCTGCTATAGGTAGCGAAAGCTCGACGATAAGTGTACCTTCTCACCGTTCCTAGCTCCTTGTGTTAGGACGATTCTTCTTCTTTCTCTTGTTGGGTTGAGCTGGACTCTTACTGCACTTTCAGTTGTACTCCTCTACTTTTCTGTTCGCTCTACCGCTCACCCTTCGGTACCTCCTTTGTTGCTCCCTCGAGCCTTCGGGGTATCCTACTGAGTATTTTTATACTCACCCCTGCTTGGGCTATGCCTGCACTTGGTGTGCCCTTGCAGACGACGGACAGGTGGAGCATGACTTCGGTGGAGCGTAGGAGCTTGGGAGCTTGGACCGCGTGTGGTGGTCGTGGTCGGGTTCCAGGTGGGAGACCCGTCAGCAGTTTCTTTTGTTTTCCTGTTGCCGGGTTGTGGAACTTTTTGGTTATGCGCGTGTTTTGCCCCTTTTTCCTTTCAGCTTGTACCTTGTACTGTTTAGAGGTCGATGCACATTTGTGGTATTTATATAGCAGTTGCCCCTTTTCTTTACTTGTCTTTTCTTTTACTGTGCACTTTTTCATTGAGTTTGCTGTGTGTGCGTGTGTACAGGTGCTTAGGCGAAGGCCTCCCCGAGTTTTTGTGCCTTCGGCGCTGATCGCTAGCCCTTGGCCTATGGAGGCGGGCTTGGGGTAGTTGCGGCTCGAGCCCGGGTAGGGTCGGGTCGTGAAAAAGTGGTATCAGAGGTGGTTCGTTCCTTGGGATGTTGTGCGGACGTCCCTAAAAGAGGAATTGGTTGGGATATAGGGAAACAGTGTTAACGTGTCTCGAGAGCGGCTCTCAGGCCAGGGAGTCCAGTGATGGTGCGGCGGCCGACGTATCCATTCACCCGGACCTTGATAACCCGCTTTTCAACTCGGCATGCTGAGACACTTGTTGCAAGGAAAATTGGTTTGTGCATCACATAGGATCGAGTCTTTGACTGTTCTTCTTGAGTCATCTCCCCATCGTTGTTGTTGTTAGTATATACATATATGCTCATTTGACCGTGTCACTCCTTGATAATATTCAGGATGTCTCCGCGAGGACAGCCAGCCAGGATACCATCTTTGGGTGCGTGACGAGGACCCTGTGAGCTATGAGGACACAGTCCAGGACCCATCGTGTGAGCCCTTTTCTTCGGGTGGGCCGGTAGTAGCACCCCCACCTGTTGATCAGCAGGCAGCTTTAGCAGAGTAGGCTGAGCGTGAGCGCAGGTTGAGCGCGCTCTGTGAGTTCCTGCGGCAGAGACCGCTGAGGTTCAGTGGTGAGCCAGACCCTCAGGCAGTAGAGGTTTGGATCGAGGCAGTGGTTCGCCTTTTCAGGTTTGTGAAGATGCCGAAAGATCAGAGTGTGGCTTTAACAACCACCCTTTTTCGTGGAGTAGCTTGGCATTGGTGGAGTCTGGTGACTCAGTTTCTTGACGAGTCGTCACTTTCGTGGGGCTACTTTCAGTTGTTGCTCCGTGAGAAGTTTTCCCCTCCTGCTTGCGCTCCGTTCGGATTCAGGAGCTCCTGCAGTTTCAGCAGGGAGAGATGACGGTGGCCGAGTACGCGGCTAGTTTTGTAGACCGTGCACGTTTTTACCCAGACTTGGTCCATGACGACAACCTCCAAGCGAGGAAGTTTGAGCAGGGTCTCCGCTGAGAGATTCGTGCTGTCATAGTACCCTTGGGAATTTCCACATATGCCGGGGTGCTAGAGCAAGCGTTGGTGACAGAGGGCTTCCTATCATGTTTTGCGGTTGGTAGTGGCAGTGGGCGTGATGGAGTCGGGACGTCTGCCGTAGCTAACAGGCACCAGAGGACAGGACCTCGATGCAGGTGGCCTTCCCACTGCTGGTTTCGGAGACGTGGTCGCATACCACTGTGGCGAAAAGGCGCAGGGCCTCAGCCGAGGATTCCCTTCCGTGAGTGGATCTCGGGCCGTGGTCGTACACCACAGTGGCGCCGTAGGGCACCAGGGCAGCCCAGAGAGCACCGATTCTATGCTTGTGACGGGCGAGGTCACTTGGCACGAGACTGCCCGACCCGAGTTGCTGAGATTTTTGGGCAGGCAGCAGGCGCACCACCACGACGGAGGCAGCGCCGTGATCGGAGTAGTACCCAGAGAGGTGGTGCTAGCAGAGGAGTGGGAGGAGATGGAGGTGGGGGACGACGTTACAAGATCTTCCCATCACCACTAGGCGATCCACGTCATGCTCTGGGAGCTGACGGTTGGGACCGCGGGCAGCCGCGAGCTTTGGATGTCTACGATCCTGCAGAGCACGGGATGGTGAGAGGTACCCCTTGCGACTCTTCTACTTTTTGCAGTAGAATTTTTAGGCTCTGCGTGTGAAAGTCTTTTCTCCCTGCTCCTTATTTGAGGTGTTACCAGGGTGACGCAGGGCATTGGGTGTAACCCTGTGTTGGTAAGGAAAAAGGCGTGAGACCTTTTCCTTTAGTCGATAGTTTTGACTCCTTCGCCTTTTGAGCGTGTAAGAGAGCATCAACTGTGAAATCTTGCGTGACCAGATATCCTTGGGTGTTTCACCATATGGATATTCTGAAGGAGGGAATCACCGGGCCTTGTTTCAGGTGCGGGCGGTGATTCCAGTCGCGTCGTGCGATGTAGAGGTTGGACCGGGGAGGTGAGCTACCCCCGAGGGCCTTCGGGTCGTTTGAAACCGTGCAAAGGGATGGAGAGGTACCCTACCGCCTTGCCCTAACCCCAAAGTCTGGAGTGGGTGCACGACGTCGGCATGGGCCGACCTCGCGTGAACGGATCAACTCGTTGGTCTGTGTGTGGTGATGCAGAGCTGTGCGTGAGTTCTTCTGGGTATGGGAAAGCCAGTTGTGGGCTTAGTACCCTGTGTTCATCCCTGTTTTTGCTTTTCGAGGACGAAAATATTGAAGGAGGGAATGATGTAAGAACCCGGTTTTTTTTGTGAAAGACTTTGGAATATTCTTGATAATATTCCAGAGCAGCGCCTTCAGACAGTGTGCGATTCCGAGCCTCGGAGTGGCCGGAATTAAATTTTCAGTGCGTTCACACTAGAAATGCTAAATAAATGAGATAACTCATAAACGGAGTTCCGGATCAGGGATCTGAGTATACGGATGGTTCCAAAATGGGGTATTTACCCTAGGAACGACATAAAACTTGTCGGCACGGGACGTTTGGACCCCTCGCCCGCTTCTGGAACGTTAAATGGATTAATTAATTAATCCGTTAATTCGTTTAATGTTGAAACGCGGGTATCTTTTAAACGGTGGCTCGTATTGGAAAACCGAGGGCACCATTGAGTTCAGAGCGTGCCGTTTACCCTATTAGGGGTCTAAGTTTTGCGGGCGCGGGCCGTTTGTGAAAAATGGCCCCAGGGGCGTTTTCGTAATTTAGCGGCTTCAGACAATAAATTTTATAACTTTTGAACGGGGTCTCGGATTAAAATTCTGAGACCTCCGATGTGCTCGGGAGGTGGTGTTTACCCTAGGGAAGGCTTAACCTCTACCCCTTCGGGAGTTTCGGATGCGGGTCTTTTCGGGGGTTTTAAATTAATTAAATCATTAATTAATTTATTTAAACCCCTCCCCATCCCCTTCCCCCCTTGTTCTTCCCTGGCGAAGCCTCCCTCAAGCTCCTTCCCCTCCTCCACTCTGGGAAGACGACGGTGGGCGACGGATCGTCCGTGAAGCTTCGGGCGAAGCCCAGCGAGGTAGGAGGTCTTTGTTTGCGTTTTAATTTCCGAACCATCTTTCAACCTCAATTATATGTGTCGATTTCCATTCGATCGTCGAATAAAAGCCCATAAACGCGTAGTAGATTTTTTTCTCTGTCCATCGCTTGTCTCGGTTTGTAAAACCGAGTTCTGAGGACCCCGCGGATGTCCGCCGAACTTTGCGGGTTTTTGAAGTTTTCGGCGGTTTCGGGTTCTCCGGCGAAGTCCACCGGCGGTGCGGCAGGGGCTCAGGCGGCGGCGCGCGGTGGCTCCTGGCGCGGGCTGTGGTCGGCAGTGGCTGGGTTCACGGACGGCGAACGGCGTTGGGCGGCTTCGGAGGATCCGGGTGCGGCCGACGGCGAATCGGGAGCTCGAGCGGCAGGCGGCGGCGCGGCTTCGGCCCGTCGCCCTCAGCAAAGGAACCCGAGGCACCGCGCCTCGGGCGTGCGGCGTGGACAAGGACCCGCCGAACGCGGGTCCTGCGGGAGAAGAAGGAGACCGGCCTTCTGGCCAGACTGCTGGGAAGAATCGGACCCGAGGGGTCTGGTGTGATGAGGATGAGCCGCGGCCAGCGGGCCGCAGCGGTCTGGACCGGGCCGGCGGTCTGGACCGGTCCGGACCGGCCCCTTTGGGCCCCTTGCAATTCGGGGGGCCATATCTTTCAAAAGGCGCGTCCGTTTGACGCGCCGTCTGCGGCGATGAGTCCGTATTGACGAGGCGCTCTCTTTAAGTTGTGTTTTGGGACTTTTGGATTCCATGTCCGAAGACGGGTGACCCGAGAGCTTTAAGTTAATAATATTAATTTATTATTAAAGTTGCGACGGACGTGGCTCGCGATCCAGACGTCCGTTTGACGCGCCGTCAGAGGCGCTGTGGCCCTGAGGCTGAGACGGTACTTCCAATGTGGTTCGGAACCTTTGCGGGATGGTTTCGGTGCTCTGCGGCATGAAACGCAATGTGAATAATTAATTAATTATTTAATTAATTAATTATTCTTGTGTCGGACCTAACTCCCGTTTGGGATGTCCGATTGACGTACTGTCAGCGGCAGCATGATCCCAGTCCTCGTGCGGGATTTTTGAGAATCTTTCCAAAGCCTTCGGGTTGGATATGAGGTGCGGGCCCCACGGGGCCTAGTTCGCGCGTATTACGGTGAAACACTACTTTTTCACCCGACATCTATTTGGGGTGTTTGAGCAGTCGATTCTGGATGTTTTTCCGAGGGGATCGCAGTGGTATGATCCGTTGGTTCAGTTTCGGATCTTGGGGTGGGCCCCACACGGGCTTAGTCACGCTGAATAGTACCTTTTCCACCTGTTGACTGTTTCGGGCGAGTGAGTAGTCTAACTCGTGTGTTTTTTCACGAGGATTACAACGGTGTGATCTGTTTGGCTGTGTGGAGCCTCTTGCACGATCTTGGGAAATGTGGAAGCATGGAAGGTGCTCCAGTAGTGGTTCGCCCTACCTTGAATGTGGCGGACCTTTGGCATGTGATCGCGCACTCTTGGGAGAGTGATGTGAATGGTTCACGAGATGTGGATGGCCGTGCCTGGGCCTTTGGGGCGGAGTTGTTACGTCACGCCTTCGCGTTGACGCTGGGTTCCATGTGCACGATAGCCTTTGGGCTGGAATGAGGTATACTCTAGGAGTATACTGGAGCGCCTGGAGGTACGTGTGGTTGTTTGTACCTAAGGATGGTTGTGCGCTCAGTTGGGGTTGAGATGGGGCCACGCGTTGTGTGGGCCCCACGTGCGTTCCGGGTTCTGCTTTGCATACTTGGACCTCTCGCGGAGTAGAGGGTCCCTCCGTGTGTTTGTTTGACCAGCTGGGTGGAGTTTTTCCCCTGGCTCGGTGCTGGTTGTTGTCCAGCAGGTTTGAGTGGTCTCCCCTGGTTTCATTCTCGATGGATCGGCCAGTAGCGGTGCTAGTGGAACCCCGTGATGGAGCAGGCGCTAAAAATATTTTGGGGGAGTTGTTCTGGGGTTGGGTGGCTGCGCGATACCCACTCCGTGTTTGATGGGCCAGTGTTGCACCCTCCTGTAGAGATGGCCAGAGCAGTTCTGAGTTTTACCCTCCAGCGGGGCTGGGCAGTGGGTTACTCATCGACATCTTCGGGTTTACCCTCCAGCGGGGCTGGGCAGTGGGTTACTCGCTGACTTCTAGAGTTTACCCTCCAGTAGAGACTGGGCAGTGGGTCACCCAACACACTTAGGGTCTACCCTCCAGCAGAGACTGGGCAGTGGGTCACCCGACGCACTTAGGGTCTACCCTCCAGCAGAGACTAGGCAGTGGGTCACCCGACGACCTCTTAGTGTCTACCCTCCAGCAGGGCTGGGCAGTGGGTCGCCCGTCGTCTCGTTCCAGGTCTACCCTCCAGCGGGGCTGGGCAGTGGGTTTCCTGATGATGTATTAGGGTCTACCCTCCAGCACGGCTGGGCAGTGGGTCGCCTGTCGACTTATTCCAGGTCTACCCTCCAGCGGGGCTGGGTAGTGGGTTGCCTGACGATGTATTAGGGTTTACCCTCCAGCAGGGCTGGGCAGTGGGTCACCCAATATCTGAATATGGTTTACCCTTCAGCGGTGCTGGGTAGTGGGTCGCCTGACAATGTATTAAGGTTTACCCTCCAGTAGGGTTGGGCAGTGGGTCACCCGACATTTGGTTATGAATTACCCTCCAGCAGGGCTGGGCAGTGGGACACCAGTTGGCATTCCAGACTCAGTCCTCTCGACTAGGCTAGCCTGTGGCTTTCCTCCGTGGTTACCGGAGCGGGACCCTTGGTTGTACGAGTCGATGTTGTGACGGCTTGACTGTGAGGATACCTCTCGACTGCAGGGCAGTGACGAGGCGTGGTTTGATTTTCCTAGAACTCTCAAGTACGAGGGGCGCTTTCCCCACCGAGACACGTTCTTGCGACGCGATCTAAAACCGTGCGGGCGAGTCAGTGCTGCCCAAAGTAGATAGTATCAAGGTGCGGTGACTGAGCCCCTTGGCTTGCAGTTCAGGGCAGACGTGCGGGTTGCTGGGCGACGATGATGGGTTATGTCTGGGACTGTTGGCTACTCTTTTCTTGGGCTGAGCTACGGGACGGAGATCCCCTTACGACGTTGTCTGGGATTCTCGACAGAGCATATGGATTCGTATATACCTCGTACGAGTACCCACTCCTTGGGTTTTGGCTACTCTTCTTCCAGGATAGGCGAAGACGCGCGGGGTATGCCACGTGCTTTCCGTGTCTAGCTTCTCATGGTTGGATGAGTCTACTCTCCTGCTATAGGCAGCGAAAGCTCGACGAGAATTGTACCTTCTCACCATTCCTAGCTCCTTGTGTTAGGACGAGTCTTATTATTTCTCTTGTTGGGTTGACCTGGACTCTTAATGCACTTTCAGTTATACTCCTCTACTTTTCTGTTCGCTTACCACTCACCCTTCGGTACCTCCTTTGTTTCTCCCTCGAGCCTTCGGGGTATCCTATTGAGTATTTTTATACTCACCCCTGCTTGGGCTTTGCCCGCACTTGGTGTGCCCTTGCAGATGATGGACAGGTGGAGCGTGACTTCGGTGGAGCGTAGGAGCTTGGGAGATTGGACCGCGTGCGGTGGTCGTGGTCGGGTTCCAGGTGGGAGACCCGTCAGCAGTTTCTTTTGTTTACCTGTTGCCGGGTTGTGGCACTTTTTGGTTGGGCGTGTGTTTTGCCCCTTTTTCCTTTCAGCTTGTACCTTGTACTGTTTAGAGGTCGATGCACATTTGTGGTATTTATATAGCAGTTGCCCCTTTTCTTTACTTGTCTTTTATTTTACTCTGCACTTTTGCATTGAATTTGCTGAATGTGCCTGTGTATAGGTGCTTAGGCAAAGGTCTCCCTGAGTTTTTGTGCCTTCGGAGCTGGTCGCCAGCCCCTGGCCTATGGAGGCGGGCTTGGGGTAGTTGCGGCTCGAGCCCGGGTAGGGTCGGGTCGTGACAATTTTCAAAGGAATCAATATTTTGGGGGAGCCCTATTCAATGAAATATATTCAAAGAAGATATCATGCAAGAAATCATGTGATATGTGGGAAAATTTTCTAAATATTTATGAGGGTGACCCAAAAGTCAGATACACAAAGCTGTAGGTTCTATGGAACATGTAGTAGGATCTTATAATACCCTCTAATGAGTCTTTTAATGCATTATTTGACTCGGTAACTGTTATTGTGCAATACATGTGTGGTCTTGGAGAAATTATGGATTATTTATATATTTTAAAGTGATTCTTAAGAATACTTCCACCTCGGTTCAATTTGAGTGTTTCTATATTATAAGATAAATATTCAAATGGGCTAACATTGGATAGCTTTCACAATACACTTGTTTCATATGGTATGAGGAATGATCATAAAGTGTCTATGGAAAACGAGAATTCTAAAGAGGTGGAATTCAATTCCATGAAGAATATCACCATTGAAGATGGAAAAGAATAATAATAATAGATGGATTAGGTGATTTAACTCATTTCCTTAAATCTACAAAGAGGAAAAGGAAAGGTCAAAGTGAAACACCCACTTTTATTCTTTTGATGTAGAAAGTTTGGACTTCTTACAGGAAGGTGCCCTAAGAAGTTCTAATAATATGATAAGGATGGTGTTAAAATTCCCATGAAAAAAATTTCAACCTCTGTGAAAGGTAAGAGAAATTTTAACAAAAAATTATTCAAAAAGAAGATGATAGTTCAGAAGATCTGAGGTAGTGGAGTTGGAGGACTGCAAGGATCATGAAGAAAATTCTATGGTGGAAATTTTCAAAAATTCCAAAATAAAGGAGGAAAGTGACAATGATGAAAAATAAGTTGAAGGAAGAGTTTATATGTAGGATAAATTAGATCCTCTATTGAGAAGATAGATGTTTGGATATCTAAAATGAATAAATACAAAAAAAGTAGTTAGTGATGCCAAAATTTATATGTAGTAGCATGAACAAGATAAGTCTGAGCTGAATGAAGAAATTGAAAAACTAAATCCTTTGATACCAAAGAGCTCAAAAACTTTTTTTGAGTAAAAGCTCAAAATCAAAGAACAAAAAAGAGAAATTAGTAGTTTGACTAACACAAGAAAAGATAAAATTAAATGTATCTACTCACTTGAATAGGAATTCATCAGATTGCAAAGAAGTGTTATGGATTAGAAAAAACTCTTGACTCTAGGTATGACATCAAGAAGGAAGGTCATTTAGGAAATATAAAAGATGGAACTAAAGCATAGAAGTCTAGAAGAACTAAAGAAATAGTCAAATCTAAATGATAAGGCTAGAATGGGGCTTGACCAAAAATATAAATCATTAATCGTTGAAGTCAGACCATAAGAACCCGCTCTGAGATTGAAGCTGATTTGGGTGTTAATCAGAACCAAAAGATTCAAAGAACCCATGGGAAAACTAGTAGTGTAGTAGTGACACACAAGAATTCACCTTGCATTATATAATATTATTTTTTTAAGATGTGACACTCACAAAATATATGTTCCATAGCCAAGAGGTACTGAAGGGAACAGGACAAATAGAGGAATCCATACATATCTCAATATTCCAGGATGTAATTTTATGGTCACTATTTCATGTGTGAAGTATTTGGACACATGGAAAGATATTTCTCATCAATAATGCAGAGAAATGTACCAAATCAGACTAAATTTATTCATAATTAGAAGATCAATTTATCATAAAATGATATGAAAATTCAAAATCAATTTTTAGATCTGAAAGATGAAGGTGGTCCATCATACTCTAGGGAAGATAAATATTATCAATCTATACCTAGTATGAATTCAAAATATAGATCAAAAATAAAATATATGATAAGGAAGTGGTTTCATAGGTTGCTTTTAAATAATCAGATCGCACTAGAATATGGATCATTGATAGTGGATGCACTTCTTATATTATAGGAAATGAGGATCTGGTGACATGAATCAGGTACGATAAGGAAGTTATCGTAAGAATTTGTGATGATTAAGACCTAAATATTATTGGCTTGGGAAAATCCATGTTTGGGGAAAAAGACATGGGACATGTTGATGTCTTGGTTGTTGAAGGTCTCAGTCACAACTTTCTTAGTGTTAGTCAACTATGTGACTCAGTACATGCCATAATATTTTCAAATAAATTATGTATCATCAAGGAAAAATATGGTTCAATTGTTTTACAGGGAAAGTGTGTGAAGGGAAATTTATACCTTGTGAGTGGAGAAGAAAATATGTGCTTTCTATCTAGAGAGAAAGAAAATAGGTTGTGGAATAAATGGATTGACCATATAGGTCAACCCTCCTTGGAAGATATAGTCAAATGTGATGCATCTCGAGATATCCCCAAGTTATCACATGATCATACTCATAATTTTGATACTTATCAACAATGGAAGATCATCAGAAATATGTACAATGAAAAATAGAAAAAGTAAACCAGGTTACTTAAATTAGTGCATGAAGATGTATGTGGACCTATCATACCAAGAACCGTTGATATAAAGAGGTGTTATATTCTCTTCATTGATGACTTCAACAATGTGGCATGGGTATTTTTCATTTACCACAATTCTGAACTATTTAGTTTCTTAAAGTAATATCGATGGGAATCAAAAAGGATGCTTGGATAGAAAATTCAGAAGTTTCATATTGATAATTTTACAGAATTCACAAATAGTCAAGTAGAATATTATCTCAAGAAACACAAGATGAGGCATCAAGTTTAAACAATAAGAACTCCTCAAAAAAATGGAGTGGTTGAGAGGAGAAATCAGATCATCAAAACATGTCCATAATAATTCTTATTGAAAAGGACCTACTAGAGAAATTATAGAAGGAAGAAGTTTTTACAAAATTCAACATATCTGATAGGGCTCTGTTATGTTCGAAGGAATAAAAACTCCATATGAAATGTGGTACTGAAATAATCCAACATTGAAATACTTTCGAATATTTGGAAGTAAATTTTTTATTCTAAATAAGGAGAAACATAGTAAATTTTAATCATGAGGAGATGAAGGGATATTTCATGGATATTCAAGCAAAATAAAATCATATAAATTTTTTAATAAGAGGCTTGTAAAGGTAGTTGAGAGAAATGATGTCAAAATAGTTGAGACTGTATAGAATCTTCAAAAAAATACATGGTTATTTTTAGGAGGATAGTGATGATGAGGTAAGAACATAAGGGGGAGTTGAAGTGGAATATACTAATTTAGAAGAAGATGTCGATAATGATCAGGAAGAATTCAAACTATTATTTACACAAAATCTAAAGAGTCGAGTTTAAATTGATAGACAAAACATCATTGGTGATTAAAAAGTACTAATTCAAACATGAAGAATGAATTCAATATAGAAGGAATTTTTTCTATCTCAGGTATATCCTAAATTTTTTGATGAAGTATCTATAGATAATAATTTATTTTAGGATATAAATGAAAATTTTGACCAAATTGAGAATAATTAGACATGGGAGATTATTTTGAGACCAATAGATAATAATTTCAATAAGACTAAATGGGTATTTCACAATAAGATGAATAAAGATGGTGCAGTGATTTGAAACAAATAACGACTAGTGTGCACATGGTACTCTTAGATAGAGGGTATCGATGTTTATTAAACATTTGAACCTATTTCAAGGCTAGATACAATCAAATTATTCTTGTTCATTGTAGTACAGAGAAAGCGCAAAGTTTTCCAAATGGATTTCAAGTCAGTATTTATGAATAGGATTCTAGAAGATGAAGCTTATATTGAGAATCCAGATGGTTTTCTTATTCAAAAAGATGAGAATAGAGTTTTTTGGATGATAAAATCACTATATGGGTTGAATCAAGCACCGATAGATTGTTATTCAAGGCTCGGTCAGTTTTTAAAGAATATTGATTTTTAACGTGGTGATGTTGATTAAAATATATATGTAAACAATGATAGTAATCAAAGGATTATGGTTTTGTTGTATGTTGATGAAATAATATTTGATGGATCATATGAATCTTAGTGAAAATAGTTCACATAATTCATGAAAAGTGAATTCAAATTGTCAATGATTGGAGAACTAACATTTTTTCTTGGTTTGTAAGTAACATAAGTAAATATTCGAACATTAATTTCTCAATATAAATATTCCAAGGAGGTCTTAATAATATTTATAATGGACAATTCCAAGGAGATGATGACTCTGGTTACTGCCTTGATGAAACTATCATGAGATAATGCAAGAAAAGTGGTTAATGTCACAGAATACAAGTAGATCATTGGAAGTCTATTGTACTTAACTGTGACTAGACATGATATTTTTTTTCTACATGAAAAGTAGAAATATATCAAAGAAATCGTAGGAAACCCCACTTTATTGCAGTGAAAATAATAATTCAACACATCAATGTAATGGTGTATTTTGGTTTTTTGTAAAACAAAAAATCTCATCAATATTTATTGGGATATACAGATGCATATTGGTCCAGTTCAACAGATGATAGAAAATCAACGTCAGGTAGTGCATTCTATCTTGGTGTTTTGTATATTTCATGGATGAGTAAGAAACAATATTGAATTTTGCTAAGCATTGTAGAAGCTGGATATATTATAGCCACTCAATCTTGTACATAATTATTTTGGATGAAGCAGCATCTTGATGATATTGGGTTTCTAGTGAAGTCTCTGATCAGAATACATTATATTAATTCAATTTATATAAACCTTAAAAAAATACAGTCAATCACTCAAGTAAAAAATAAAATTGAGATAAAGTGTCATTTTATTCATGAGAAGGTGGATCAAGGGTTTGTGCTGTTGGAGTATGTTCCAATAGAATTATAGGTTACAAACATTCTGACAAAGGCCTTACCCAAATAAGCATTTGAACATCATCAACTATCTCATTCAGTCCATTCAACTCCCCTCACTTAAATAAGTGTGTATGTGGGACCCCCTCTCCCCTAGGAATGGTTTTTTTCTTAATTGTGTTGATCTATGTTCTTTACCCTATTTCATACCATAACTATGTGACCTCTGGGTTCATTGAGAAAGGGGGAGAAATTGTGGCTATCAAAGGGATAAAATGTATTAATAAAGACAGGTAGAGAATCTAATAAGGGGATCAGTGAAGTAGGGGGTATAAAGCAGTGAAGTAGGGGGAGTATAAAATCATATGATGATAAATATAATCAAACAATGTTTATATATCATGACATATGGGATTCGTAATGAAATAATTTGATGGGTTTTGGAATAAAGTGTTTCATTGATGAACTTTCAATGTTCCCCTTTTTTCTCACACCAATCACAACTCATGTGGGAATAGAGTGGTTATTGAGAAAATCATTGATCAATATCTTAATCATAAAAAGTGAATTTTTATAGAAGATATAAGAATCTTTAATGAGGTATCAAAATTTGAATAATTATCAACAAACCAAAAGGAAGAGATTTTTGGTAAAAAATAACTTAAGGTATCATTGTAGTATTTTTGGGTTGATTGTGTTTGTTTAAAAAGTATGTTTCTAAGGTTACTTGTGGAATACCAGTACAATTTTTGACTTTTTATGTTGACAAATATCTAAGATAGAGGAACGGATTCCCAATAAGTGATATAGAAAATTTTTTATACAAGGTAGTGGTGTTTCTCAGTGTTTGCCAAATTTTTAGGGTCCAAAATTTGGAGGATGGATCAAGCATCATGAAAATTATATTTCCTTGAATGCCTCATAAAAATATTATAAAGGCATGATTTTTTCAAATATTAGGATATTCAAAGGTCATTTCAAAAAGGTATGGATTATCTTGAATGATCATCGTGAATGCATGAAGAGTTTACGATAATATTTGTGACTAAAATAAGATCTAAAGCATCACGAATGCACAAAGGATTGATGGTAATCTCTACAACTATGATAAAGCTTCATGAATAGTAAAATTTCCCTGGTACTTCATGAAATTGGGAGCATAGAAAATTAGATTAGAGGGATCCATGAAAATGTGATGATGTGGATGGAATCTTTTGGAATCTGAGTCAACACCTATAAATAGGCCTCTACCCCCCTTAAAAAAGTAGATCAAGACTTAACAAAGATTCTAAGGATATGGATGCGTAAAGGTGATTCAAAAAGATTGTTCTTGAAAAATGTTTGAGAAGAAAGGAAGTTTTTGAAGGATATGAAATCCGACTAAAAATGAAATCATCATGAAAGTACTGAAGTTCGCAAAGGCTATAAAAAGGTGACCAAATTTTGAGAGCTTCATGAAGGATAAGTAATATTCTTAAAAGTGTTTGATCTTTGAAAAAGGAGGTTTCTTTGTGATGGTTGGTTGAGAATTTTGAAAGATATGAGCTATGCAAAAGTTTTGGGGTTTATGAAGGCAATAAATACTTGTGGAGTATTGGTAAGTTTCATGAAGGTTGTGAGATTCATGAAGGAAGTGAGAATAGTGAAAGTATTTAGAAATTATTTCCCATTAAATCTATGGTAAAGTGGTATTTATGAGGTGGATTAAAGTTAAAAATCAATAGTGTATCAACCTATAGTTGAGGATGGATTCATTATTGATAATGAAGGGACCTACATGTCCATAAACTATAGCTGAATCCCTTCCAAAGTAGTGATCAAAGGAAGAGGAATAAGATGATACTCTCAACTAGTAGTGATCCAATGAAAGAAATTCAAACAGAGACCCTTGTGAAGGTAGTGAACTACCCAAAACCTTGTAAGGTAGTGACCTTGGGCATAAAATTGATCTAGCATGAACCTTGAATTGGAATTGAGCATTAGTAAACTTGTTACATAAACACATTACTATTGTATGATTCTTATGCACATCCTATTGAGGGTGAACCAAGTAAAAAACATTGTGTCACATATAGGATTTCATTTCTATTAATACATTTCAACTATAAAGAGATAGAAGAGTGTTTTTTAACGATGAAATAAGATCAGAAGGGGAAGTTTTTTAAATCTGTCATACCTTGATTCACACCCCCTCTCAGGGTATTAAACCCATTTTTTATAACAATAAATAGACCACACATCCATAAATGTGGTTGAATGATAGAAAAAGTAGTATTATTATATTTAAAAGTTCATAAATTTCTTTTATTAATGTGTTAGAATCTAGAAAATGACCTATGACTTTCATTAAATCCTGGGACAATGACTATAATTAAATTTGTGCCATATTGAAATATACCAGACATTAATACAATCCATAGTTTACTTAGAATGAAAAAAAAAATTATTTTTATTGATTCAAAGGTCAAAAAACATGTGTTAAATGGTTGAAACCAAGAAAAAGACTGTGGATGGTCATAGAATCATAGTAAAATTATCAGAAATTAATTTGTAACATTTTTTAATAGAATGTATGTCAATATCATGTGTGGTATGGTCAAAATGATTGAAAAATAGTATTATTAGATTTAACTAATTAAAAACATGCATTAAAGGGTGAAAATCTAGAAAAAAATTATCATTAAATAAAAGGATATTGATCACCATTAAATCTATAAAATGAATTATGATTGTCATAAAATCTAATAAAAAAAGTATAAGATTTAATTTATACAATTTTGGAATAGTTCAAAAAACAATAAAATCAATGGTTTACCCAGAATGACTAAAAACATTTTTTAAATGGTCAAAACTTTTAAAACAACCATGGATTTTCATGGAAACATAGTAAAATTACAAGAGATTAATTTTTAACATTTATGAATATATTTTATTTTTATCCAAAATTTATTGTATTTATAATGACTAGAAAATTAGTTTTATTATATTTAAAATTATTGTAAAACATTCCTTAAATGGTGAAAATCTATCAAATGGCCCCATATTTAAGTGAACCGAGCATAACATACATAAATATTATGTCATTTTAGATGAATATTCAATAAATTTCACAATAATACATGTTTGAGGACTATAAAGGTTTGGTGTATTTGGATACTATATACACAATCAACTTATTTCATAAAAATATTCAACATCTCCCACAAGTATCCACTCTTATAGTACCCTTATTAGACATTTCATACTTAATACTTTTCTTCATAACCTAGGGAATAAGTAAATATAATAAAAATTGATATTAGATCCTCAGTAAGGGTAAACATAGGATATATGAATCAATGATCATAATTGATCATACACATAAAGGTATGAGAACAAGATCATAACTAAAGAAAATCATACCCAATAAGTCAAATATATTTAATCAGGAATCATAGCATAAGATTTTTTTAATCAAAATACATAAGACATAAGAGTATGAAATCACTAATAATCAATAATGATCAATGAGAACATACCATAATCATAATACATAAGTTTGTGGAATATACAAAAGTATATAAAATAATTTCCTTTGTAAAGGATAATCGTCGAGGATATCATAGTGGATTGGGTTCACTTACCATTTCATCATTTTCTTATTCAAGGTTCACTTCTAAGACTATCATTGTGGAAAAATTTCCTTACCATATAGGTTTCACTCCTAATTTTTGTCCTTATTATCTCATGAAATATCATTCTTTACCCAATAAATTGGAGGGATATATAATTTCAAGACCACATATCACATAATGAAAAACAATCATATGTGTTCCATATCATCATAAAGCATTCAACATATCGTTATATCATAACTTTTGGAAAATAAACTAGTTTCATAAACATCCCATCATCATGTAATCATAATCCATATAGAGAAATTAATTGAATGGTATCATAAGAGCATTCATTATCTCATCAGAGATTAATTAACCTTTGGGAAAGAAATGGATTTTATGTAAACATATTAAGATCATCATCATCACAATACAACTATACAATTATATGTAATAATAAGATAATATCCCCAATGAAACATAAAAATCCTTAAAGGATTTTTTAATAAATAGAATATATCTTTAAAATAGCATTGAAACATTTGTTTGAAAACATGAGAAAAATGTACTTTTCTTTTGATATTATTTTAACTAAAAATTACTAGAATATTTAGGAAATTATTTTATTTTAAAATAACCATAGAAAAATATAAATGAATCATCAAAGATAATAACATTAATGAAGGTGTGAAAATCCATTCATACCATATACATTAAAAGAGAACATTATTTTCACACTTCTACAAAAGTCAAAAATGATTTATTCTTAAAAATTCCATTAAAATGATTCCTTTTTAACATTTTTAAATAAATTAAAAGGTAATTAAAATTTAATTTTTAAAAAAAATCATTTATACATAAAATTTTACATAAAATAATTTTTAAAATCATGTACATGGAACAAAAAGTTCATCAACCAAAGAGGAAATAAGGTTGACTTTTATTTAAAAACATTTTATCAATTATTTTAAGTAACAAAGTGAATAAAAATAAAATAATACATAAAATATATATTAATAACCATATTAGAATAAACTATATTGGGTTTAAAGGATAATATCTATATAATTTCCAGTAACATAAATTTAGCATGGACATTCCCAAAAAGAAATGTGATTGTAACATAAACCCTTACCGCTTTGTTAACTTATGAAACATAACTCCCATGAAATATATAACTTTAAATTAGACTCTAATACCATTAATATAAATCTATTAAAGATATATCATATAAAATGGGTATTAAATATACCACATGAAAGAAACAAGTGGTGAAAATAAAATATGTCTCACAGAAATAAAAGTGAGACGAGAAACCCTTAACTAAAGTCACGTCTTGATTTGTGTGCATTAAAATATCTTGTATAATAAATATATATTTATTATAAATATATTAAAGAATAATATTCATAAATAACATAGTATGTATCATTCCTTTATAATTTCCAATTATTCTTTTATTAATAATTTCTCAATTAAAATAACATTCTGAGGAAAACTCGTCTATTTTCCATGCATGTTTCGCTTCAATGGTTTTGGTACTTGAAACTTAGTCATGGTTTAATAATATCTAGAATATTAATCATTAAATAATAATAATATTTATTCATCACATACCCTTTTATAATTACTCATATAAAGCAGTGATGAAAAATTAATTACATCATTTTGTGGAGACGGTAGTCCATACGTACTCATTAGTGATATTTCCACTTCTCGATGGATAGAAGGAAGGAGAGGTAAATAATAATTCAAATTAATAGAATCATTATTATATCATAAATATCATATATATTCATTAAATTTATTTTTATTACCATCAATGTAAATTAGTTTTCAAACATGATTCACATCTCTTCGTGGAGGTGGTAGTTCACACGTATGCACGAGCGACATTATTATTTTATAAATAATGGAAAGATAATAACTTATATAGAATATTATAACTAAATAGGAATAATTATGTCAAAAATATAATATCTAAACATTAAATCTATAATAATAACCAACCATGAAATATGGTGTTGGAAAATGAATTATATATCTATGTGGAGGCGGTAGTCCACACGTACGCACAAGTGATACTATTATTTCCCATTTGATGGAAAGGAGGTATAAAATAGTTGTACCATAATTATAATAACATATTAGTATATTTATTATACCTTATTAATCATTTTTGGATGGATACAACATATTTATATTAATTATAAGAAGAGATAAACTTTAGAAGAATCAGGTAATCTGATTAGCTCTTCTTTGAGAGACCTCCTTAAGCTTACACTTTAATCCTTTATAGGATAGTCTTGGGATATAACCAAGAGCTCAAGAATAAAGGGAAGGAATCTAGGAATATTTTGTTCTAGGTATTTGTTTAATATATAGTGCTAAAATATTGTGAGTAAGTGAGAAGAAAAGGTGGCCTTTTATAAGTGAGGGAAAAGACACACTTGGAATTACATAAAAGAGTTAGATATAATATATATCACAATCATGCCAGGTAGAAAAAATGGCCATAATTTTAAATTTAACACAGTATATGGTCAAAAAACATTAAAAAATAAAATTTACACATGTTTTAGTTGAACTTTATACGATATCTTTTGTTTTAAACCCTTCATTAACCCTTTTTAACCTTAACCGTGGTAACACATTTTTTAGCCTTTAATTGTTATAAATTTACTTATGAGGTGAAAAGTGGCTCAAAAATGATACATGGATGAAATATTAGACCATTTAAAACAACAATTTTCATCTTAAAAGGTTTTTTTATTTTTAAAACATTTAATAAAATATTATATAACATTAAATATCATTAAAGTAATTTATGCTATTATTAATTTAATTTGACTTCAAAGACACAAAAAAAAATAGTGAAATTCTAATATAAACACATTTACCCTAATTTATAATTTATAATTTCCTATTTAATTCTTTTAATACCATAATACATCCAAAAATTATTAATTTTATTTTTTTCAAAACATTTACCTTGATTTTTCTACTGCTTTCACAAACACTGTAATGGTGTTTCTTAAGCATTTAAGTTAATTATATCACCAATAAAAATTTAAAAAAATCATAAAAATAATTTATTCATATTAAAAATAAAAATTTATAATTGATCTAAATTTATTTTCATACTAATTAAAAAATATATGAGATATTAAAATAAATATATTGAAATTTTTTATTTATTATTTTCTTAAAATTATATAAATGTCATTATTAAAGGAAAATGGCACAAAAATTCCATATATTATATTTTAGTATGGATATGGTTGAAATATTCCCATAAAATGAAATAAAGGCATGTTTTGGGTTTATTTTGAGACCTCGTCTCATTGTTTTAACCATATTTTACCCCTACTAAGGTGGAAAATATTTACAATGGTTACTATTCATAATGAATAAATATTAAAGGAGGTTATTTACCAAATTTGAAGCTAAAGATTTCAAATATGGTACCCATTTTTCATTATACAATTTTTTTAAGTAGTAGAAATTAATTTTAATATAAATGTGGAAAACACAATGAAAAATAGTTTTTAGAAAATTTCATTTTAAAGAAAAAAATGTACTTATAAAAAAATGAAATATAATATTAATTCACATAGAATTATTTAGATTATGTTTAATAAAATGGATCTTTTGTTCCATGAAAAAAATTATAAATAGGAAGGTAATTTTAAATTACTTTATTTAAGGAAATTAAATGATAGTTTTTCAAAAATCAGCATTTTTAACTATTCACAAGAAAATCAAACTTTCAGGAAAATATCAAAGATTCATACTGAGAATATTATAAAATAATGATTTTAAAAATTATTTCCATATTTTCAAATAAAATTTCTAAAAGTGGTAGTAATTAATTATAATATTCAAGCACAAAATGTAGCCAACCCGTTTTTTAAGAAAATGTATTTTTTAGAAATAAAATTACTTTACTTAAAATTGTGTACTTATTTATTATATATTTATCAATAAATATGAATTATATAAAAACTTTTTCAATTCTTTTGATAATGTGGTCATTCTTATCCAATTTAATTGTTAGGTTATAATATAATGTGGTTTGTTTTATTCTCATTGTTTCATGTCAAGCAAGATATCAAACTCAAAAAATTATTTAAATATAAATATATTCTAAAATTGTGGGTTGTTATATTCTACCCCCCTCTATAAATATATTTCTCCCTCACAATTTTAATTATCACTAACTATAATTAGTGTATCATGACATATTAATAAAATCTGGTATAGATTCTATCATAAAAACTAATTTCTATCTCATCACTAGGAAAATTACTATTTCATAGTTAATTAATTCTAAGACCAATTATGTATAATTATAAGAATCATATATTTCAAAAAATATACCTTTTTTATAACATCCCCAAATCCTCACTCCTGAATCTAGTTCTAACAACATAATATTTACATTTATTGTTTTGATACCAATAAACATAACCCAATTCCCTCCATAAAAAACATATAAAATCAAAATAATATATTTTATCACTTAAAAACCCAAGGAGATTTTAGGTTTATAGTTTTATAGAATTATTAAAAACCCTTTCAAAGTAGACACTTCTACACAGTATCCATTCTTCCCAAAAAAAGTCTTTATAATGATATGCTTTCTTCATTAAAGGTAACTTCCATATCTAGAACTACAAATTTATTAACTTTCCCAACCATACTTGAGACCTGTGAAAAATAAATTGAAAATTTGATATGATAAAAACAAAAATCTCAGTAAGATACATAAAAGTAATAAATCTTTTAGTCCAATAAAAAATTTGAAAACCCATAAAATGTTTACCTTTTCCATGTTATTCTTTGAGTGAATAAAATAAATCAAGTAAATATAGAAAACAAACTTTTTTCTGAAATAGATCTATTAAAAACCACATCAAGAACATATAATACCTTTTAATAAACTTAGAGCATCATATTCATAACTCGTGTTCACTCATGTTAGAAATAAAAAAGTCCAATTAATTCCATTGGAGAAGCCACCATGGTTAACTCCCTACTTATTGAATTTGAATACGAAGAACATTTACTAGTGCATTGGAAATATTTATTATGCTCACCCTCTGTATAAGTTGTATCAGGATCACCCATTCATATAAGCTATATAAAGATCACCGGATTGTATAAGTTGTATTGAGCTCACCCATTCTTATAAGATGTATCAGGCTCAACCATCATCATATGTTATTCTTAACTACCATATCATTAATAAAAAAATTATTATTACACCTTTTCATCATAAAACTCTTAAAACTCCTTTTGAAACCATATGAAAAACACTTTAGGATATCAAAATACTCTTTCCATTTAGAAACCCATTTTCAAAAATAAAATACCCATATAAAGGGAATAAGGGTTTTTCTTTAAAGAAAAAAAAATTAAACTTATAAATGATAAAAAAACATCAAATAATAGTTGCGTAGGTGGGAAAAGTTGTTGATGTTATATACATTAAAATAGAATATTCCTTTTACCATTTATAAATAAAGTCAAAATATTCTGTATAAAATATGTATAAAGATTACTTTTAAAGATAGTTGTAATAAATTCAAAAGGGTAATAAAATGTAATTTTTAATTTATTTATTTATATATAAATACATCCATAAAATTATTTTAATAATATTTACATGGAATAAAAATATTTATAAAATAAATCATTAAAACATTCAAAATGAGGTTTTAAGTTAAATTTTCTCTTACCTCAAGTTCAAAATTGTTATGTATATCCTTCAACACCTATATAATAAACTTATATCAAATATTTTATTTATTAAAACCTTTTTATATGATTAATACTTAATCCTTGAAAAAATTATTTCATTTATGACATATTTAATTACTTAATCTGTGAATTCCATGTCGGGTGTTTTGAGGATATTTGGTTCATGACATAAAAATGACTTCAGTATGTTGACCCTGGTCAAATGGATATTTTTTCCGTAATAAAAATAATAATCATAATGATGTAATTATAATTTTCTTACATTAATTAATCTTTGTAAACCTACCATAAAATATGGTTATGGAAAATGAATCAAGTTACAATTATGGAGATGGTAGGCTGTATGTATATATGAGTAAGGTTTCCACTTTCCAAGAAAAATGGGGAAAATATGGTATGTATTATTTCTCTTTATATAATTATTATTATATCTTAAATATCATATTATCTCTTTAAATACACTTATATATATCATCAATGTGATGCATTGATGAAAATAGAATCACATCACTTCATGGAGGTGGTAATCCACACATACACCTGAACAATGTTATCATTTTTCAATGTATTTAAATGTAATAAAATATATAATATATTATATTTAAATAATTATAATTATATAATTAATATCATATTTATATATATTAAATCCATCATTATAACCAGTTGTGAGAGCTGGTGATGGAAAACAAACTACATTGGTTTGTGAGGCGGTGGTTCACCGTAAACATGAATGATAGTTTCATTTATAATTTTATGGAAGAATTAGATGTATTAAGGTCAATAAATTATAATAATAAAATATAATTATATGTTAGATACATATTTTATTATATCAAAATGGTTATAATATTTTTTAAGGAGGTAGAAGAATAAATAAAACTAAAACATTCTTTTAAAATCTAAACCTATTCTTCAAACAACCTCTATTTTTTTACACCTTAATCCCTATAAGGTTGTTATTATACTAAATATAAGAACTATATATTTTTATTATGGATTATAAGAAGGTATTTTGGTTGTAATTGGCTGAACTAGAGTGATTAAAATGTGTGATGAACAGAGGAGAGGAGGTGACCTTTTATAAGTGAGGGGAGGGCACTCTTGGAATTACTTAAAGTATTGAATTTATATAAATAAATTTTCATGTTAAATTAGATAGAATTTTATATAATTTTAATATAAGATCATTATGAGTTGAAATACTCTCATACAATAAAATTTGGATGAGTTTAGGTGATGTTTTCACCCTTATTTCTTTGTTTTAATCCCCCCTTAACCATTTTGATTATTACCCCGGTATCAATGTTTTTACACTATATGAGTAAATAATTTTATTATAAAATGAAATGTGTAATGTTATGTTCCTTATCATTCCATTACTTTTTTGGTTTTTTTTATTATAAGTGTTCAAAGGAGGCTTGGAGGTAGTTTGGAGAAGTTTGTTTACTAAAGGCTGGGAAAAGGGGGCTTACACATCGTGTAACTATGTTACATGAACTGAAACTCTATTTCACTACTTTTTATAGAGGTTTCACAATGTGTAATATTTTGGGGTTTTAAAAATTAAATAAATTGAGAGGTGATGCATTTTTTAGTGAAAACTAAACCCCAGGTACTACATAACGTGAAAGGGTATTACACGTCATGTAATACCCCAATCTAGTTTTGTTTTAAAATTATTTTCAGATAAACATTCATTCATTTTTCCATGATATCTCCTTCCTCTAATTTTATATTAACCCTAGTCAGCCTAAGTAGTTATTCAAGTCATCTACCTCCCTCTTTGATCCGTTGAAATCAGTGTTTGTTCATTGGCGATCTATGGTGATCTAAGGTGAATTCTCCCTTCATTTTCTAGTAGTTTATCTTGGCCTAATCTTGTTCTCTTCCATTTATTCTCACTATGATATATAGTTTTCTTACCCATGTTCCTAATGGTGTTTATCTGAGTTTTTTTTGGTGCGGTGGTTCCATGATATTCTCATATGGATACAGATATTGCGGGAGAGGTGGTCAGAGTACCATTATGTGATCCATTCTCGTGCAATGAATGTTGACACCCCTTAAAGGTAGGATTTCCTTCGTTTATCCTTATTATGAATCATTTGGGAGGGGTTTTACTTATTTTTACCTATGTAATCATGGTTGTGCTAGCTTAACTAAAGATAAAGAATTGGATAATTTAAATTGAGGGGAAAACAGGGTTGGTTTTCATTATTTTTATAGCTTTGATATTGATTGTCATATTTTGATTGTTCAGGATTGATGCCCTACTAAATATTGTGGTACTTTGTGGCTTTGTTTGTGCTGGATACATCTGATGTGGTTTTTTTCTTTATTTAGAATTGTTTAGTATCACCTTAAAGTGAAATTGGTTAATCACGTATACTCGGTTAATGAATGGATGCCACATGATTATACGGTACTGTGATAACCTAGTAATTAACAAATAGAATTAAATAAGGGATACCTTATTAAATATGAAAGTGTATTTTTTCCATGGATTGTGTGGGGATGCGATTATGAGAATGGTTCTGTGTTGTGGGATGGCTTGGGTGGTGTAATTGAATCTTAGGTTGAGAGATTAATTAGTTATGTGGTGGATGAGAAGTGTTGTGTAGCAGGGTTGCAAAGCTGGTTGTAGTTTAATGTGTTGCTGGATGTGGTTGTGCGTGGATGGATTTGGATGGATGACTATGAAGAAAGATGGTGGTGCATGGTATGGGTATTTCTCTCAGATTTTCTCCATGAGTAACATACAAAAAGATTCACTCCGTACCTAGATATTGATATATGTTACATCATGAATGGGTGTTAAACAGAGGGGAAGTGTGAAGTGGGTTAATCTACTATGATTCTTTTTCCTCTGTGTGACTGTTATTGTGTTGCTTATTGTGTGTTGTTCTTGGTATTTTCCTGGGTGGTGAAGGAATAAATGAGTAAACAATCTAAAGATAAAACTTATAAATGGAGTGGGTTGGTGTGGTTAATAGAATGGAAATGGTTAGTTAAAATTAGTTAGGAATATGAAATGGGTTATGGCTTATTGTGTGGTGTTGTGCATTTAGAGGTAGCATCAAAGGTGATGGTGTAGTGACTTGGTTTTTTGGTTGAGAACACATATGTTGGGTATGAGTGTTTGCTATCATATATGTATATACTTATATTTTCCTTATGATTTATATACGCACCCCACCCTAGTTGAGCACTAAGTGTTAAACACCCTCATTGTCTAGGGGGAGGGTTTATTTCTCAAACATCCTGGTGGGAGGATGGATGTTTGTCCACCCTCTCTTCCCTACTCCCTCTTCTAGGCGGTGATAGCCCAAGATTCATCAGGCAGGTTGTGGTTTGTGAGGCTCAAGTGTGTGCGGGCGAGTTGTGCTTTCCTTGGTGTCTTTGGGATAAGATGAGTTGTTCTTTCCCAGGTGTATTTGGGATGATATGTGTTGTGATTTACCAAGTGTTTTCAAGATGATATGTGTTGTTATTCCCCATGTGTCTTTGGGATGAGGTGTAGTTTGTGGCCCAAATGTCTGTGGGTGGGATGTGATGTGGTTTGTGGCCCAGGTGTTTGCGGGCGGGATGTGATGTGGTTTGTGTCCTAGGTGTCTGTGGGTGGTATGTGATTTGGTTTGTGGACTAGGTTTCTGTGAGCATTATGTGATGTGGTTTTATCCCTAGATGTGTGCGGGTACAATGTGATTTGGTATGTTTGGAATAGGTGGGAGCACCAAGACATTTTCTGTTAGGGTGTGAGGGTGGCTAATCAGTGGGAAAGTGGTGTGGGGTACCCTATCATCGATATGATTATTACTATATTACTTGAGTTTCTTTGTTTGGGGAGAATGACTTGGTGAGTTTGGGATGGTTATCATACCTATTTAGGTGCTTCTTGGTTCTGTTGTTTTCTCATGGGAGCATTAGTTTTCTTCTTTCACATATGCATGAGTTATTTTGGTTTTCCTACTAAGTATATTTGTATACTCACCCTATGTATATAAAACTATTTTCAAGTTTCTAGTTGGATTTCAAGGACCGTGTTTGACCCTAATATCTCATATCTTGACGGTTGTTATGTTTCTTTTTATCTTTTCTTTGGTATTTTACTTTGGAGACTTTTGTATTTATAACAGTTCTATTTTACACATGTATGTGGGATGGATTCTAGATTTCTTTTTACCTTGTTTCTTGAGGTTTTATTGTGGATGATTCATCTTACCTCCAAATATTATTTTCAAATGAATGGTAATGCCTCCTATATTGTGAGATTTTTACACTATTGGTGCTAGTCACCGACCTAGGGCCTACTGGAGGTAGGACTCGGGGGGTCATTATCTCTCTCCCCTCATTGCGGTATCTTTGGAGGGAGGGGTCATGAAAGAGTGGTATCAGAGCTGATGGTTGAGATATAGGATGGATTTTGGAGTTAGGAACATTGAGTATTGAATATACTGGTAGGTAAAAATGTTCAGATGATCTTGGTGAATGAAATAGGCTATGGAAGACTAGAAAGGATGTGGGATTTTAGGGGGCCCCTTGATCTGATTCAAGGACTTTGAGCCTACCAAAATACCAAGTGGGGTTACACCATTTTCTGGGTAGAGACCATAGGAAAGGTACATGCATCATAATGACTTGTTTTCCTATTTTAATTGGGTTTTTTTGTGGAGGTTTAAATGGGTAAAATGAATGAAATGAGTTAAATAAGTTAAAATTAATCTTAAATTCCATACTACCTGGGATTAGGAAATCTTTGATTTCCCTTAAGCTATGGATCATGGTCATCATCCATGTGTGTCTAAGGCAGTGGAGGTTCAGTAGGCTGATCTGGTTGACAATCGTAGATTTGATCCAGTTGAGGAGGATGGTCAGTGGCAGAGTGTGTTGTGTGCTTTCCAGCGGTAGGCTTTGGGAAAGTACAATGGAATTGTTTCTGACATAGATATAGAAGTTTGGATATAGGAGATAAATATTTCCTTTAGTCTAATCTGGGACCTGATATAGTATAGGGTCCCTTTGGTAGTTAGTCAGATGCGTGGTGTTGTGTGTAAGTGGTGGATGCTGTATTTGGGGGAGTGGAAGGAGGTATACATTTTATGGGTTGACTTCAAGAAGGAGTTCTGAGAAGATTTCATTTCATCAACTATGAAGGTTGAGAAGAGTAAGGAGTTACTCTCCCTCTAGTAGGTGAGTATGTCATTGTGGGAGCTTGGGATCAAGTTTAAGGACATTCTTCGTTTTTTCTCAGATCTCTTTTCGGATGAGGAGTCTCGTGTGAGACGCCTTGAGGAGGAACTTCACCCTTTCATCCAGTGTGATGTTACTCCTTTTACATTGAAAACGTATTTGGAGGTTCATAATAAGGAGTAGGTGATCGATAGGATTCACTCATGAGGATTTATACTATAATAGGGGATCCATTGGAGTTTTTCTATAGGAAGATTTTTTAGTGGAGGATCTCAGGCACTAAGACCTTCAAAGTTTCGACCGGTGGGGAGATGACCTCAGCAGTTCCCTTTCCATCCTTTTAGTGTCAGTGGTCTCTATGCCTTTACTATGGGGTTTGGTCTAAAGTGTTTATTTTGTGTAGTTCACATCCATCTTCAGAATCAGTTCCTAGTGGCTACCCAAGCTCATTTTGGTGGAGGTGGACAAGTTCAGTTCCAGCCTTAGTAGCAGTTTCCATTTCAGCAGTTTCAGCAGTAGGGATAATAGGATTTTTCTCCGCTGAGGGGAGATAGAGAAAGTAGAAAACAACCTCAGTATGTCCCTCATGCTTCAGGACCATGACTTGAGTGTGTCCATGGAGGTGGTTGTCATCAGAGAGGCATAGCATCTGGGCGTGGTCAGTTGCATGCAGCAGAATTAGCAGTTCTAGCAAGCCCAGAGGTCATCAGAGGTATGATCAGTTCTTTTAATAACCTTTCTTGTTATTTTTTTGATTCAGGAGCTTATCAATCCTTTATTTCACCCAATATATCCCATTATCTAGGATTATATGTAGAGAGGCTTCTCGTTCCCCTAGTGCTGAGTACGCCAGTCGAAGGCTAGACTAGCTTGTTTGATGTGTTCCAGGGGTATAGATTGATGATCGGACTGCATCAGTCTCATGGGGATCTCTTATTACTACAGATGTATCCATACGATTTCATTATTGTCATCAATTGGTTGTGTTTCATGAATGATGTCATAAACTTCTTTTGTAGGAGAGTCATATTTTTGAACATGGATATCCAGTGTGCAGTTTTAGTTGGAGAGAAGATTTTTCATATGGGTTTTCGGTGTATGGAGCCTCTTATTTCCTTGTTAGATAAGATATCAGTGGAATCAGTAGACAATGAGATGGTGGATGTTCCTTTGGTTGTTATTTTGTTCCTGGATATTTTCCCCAAGGAGGTTATGATTCTACCCCCTTGACATGCTGTTGAGTTTGGGATAGACTTGCAGGTCAGTTATTCTCTGATTTCAATGGATCTTTATCGGATGGAATCTTTTGAGTTTCCATAGTTGGGGATTCATATTTATGATCTTATGAAGAAAGGTTCTATCTGGCCTAGTTTGTTTTTGTGGGGTGATCTGTTGTTGTTTTCAAAGAAGTAATATGGTGGTATGAGGTTTTGCATAGACTACCAAAGGTTGAATCAGGTGACGTTCAAGAACCATTACCCTATTCTAAAAATATAATATCTTTTAGACCAACTGAGAGGGGAAAGTTGGTTTTCCAAGATCAATCTACAGTTTGGATATCACCAGTTAAGGTTTAAGGAGGGTGATATCCCAAAGACTTCTTTCAGATACAGGTATGGAAACTTCATGTTTGTAGTCATGTCATTTGTTATTATTAATTCACCATTTGTGTCCATGGGGATTATGAACTCCATATTCCATGAGTTCCTAGACTGGTTTTTTTTTATTTTTCGATGATATCTTGATCTACTCTAAGTCAGAGGTGGTGTATACTGAGCCTCTCAGGACTATCTTACAGGTTCTTCGGTGCCACCATCTCTATGGAAAGTGGTCCAAGTGAAAGTTCTGGACATGAGAGGTGAATTTCCTCAAGCATGTGGTGTCTCAGAAGGGCATGTCAGTAGACTCGTTGAAGGTTGAAGTAGTTTTTTCTTGGGAAGCACCTAAGAATGTGGTTGAATATTTCAGTGTTCTTGGTATTTCAAACTATTATCAGAGGTTTTTACCTGATTTATCTCAATTTTTAGGCACATTTACAGCTCTGACTAGAAGGTACCATGCTTTTGTGTGGAGTCATCAATTTCAGGCAGTGTTCAGTTACTTGAAGGGTAAGTTGTTCAGTGCTCTAGTTATCTAGTTTCCAAAGGAAGGGGTAATGATTGAAGTGTTTTATGATGCTTCCCATCTGGTTTTGGGATGCATGATAAAGAAAAAATGGCTATAGATATCATATGGGTCCAAGCAGTTACATTCCCACCAACATAACCATTCCTCACATGATATGGAGTTAGTTGTTATTGTGTTCATGCTGAATTTGTTGTGGAATTACCTCATTGGGGAGTGATTTGTGGTCTTCATGGATAAAAAGATCTTGATGTATATCTTTTCCCAGTGTGATCTAAATCTGCGACATTAGAGGTGGAAGGAGTTTCTTTGGGACAATGATTTTGAGATCTCTTACACCTTAGGAAATGGGAATTTTGTGGTCTATTCCTTGAATAGAAAATTTTAGAAGGAGGTTTTTTTGGGAATTTTTAGATTCTTAGAGAGTGATGGAGGAGTTGGCGGCCTTTCATTTGGATGTAGGAGTGGATGGAAGTAGATGTTGTTTGTTTTAGATGACAGTGTAGTCTTCTCTGATGCAGTGGGTGGAGGAGTCTCTATGGGGAGACTCAGAGGTAGAGGTTTTGTGCACTCATGTTGGCCATGGTGATGATCCGTAGGGATGGTCAGAATTTGATTTTGTTTCATGGAAAGTTTTTTGTTCTAGTGAAAATGTGAAAGGGAGTCCTTTATGAGTTTCATAGATCAATTTTAAAAGTACACCCATAAGTTTCTAAGATGTATTATAACTTAAATATATAGTTTTGGTGGCCTGGAATGAAATGGGTAGTAGTAGAGTTTTTGGAGAAGTTCTTGGTTTTCCATCAGGTCAAAGACGAACATCGTGTTCCTGGTGGTTTGTTATAGCCCTTGGATGTTCCCGACTGGAAATGGGATGGTATCTCATTGGGTTTTTTCACAGGGTTAACCAAATCTTAGGGATTTTTTGATGCTATCTGGGTGATAGTGGATCAGTTAACGAAGTCATCCCACTTCTTAGAAAGCATGGATTTGGGCGCAGTGGATGCCTTGGCCAAGAAGTACATGTACAAGGTGGTGCGGTTTCATGGGGTTACAAGGTCCATTGTCTCAGATCGGGACATGTGGTTTACCTCATGAGTCTGTAGGGGATTGCATCATTCTTTTGGCACCCAGTTTTTTCTTAGCACTACTTTCCACCCTCAAATAGATGGTCAGATAGAGCGGATTATCCAAACATTAGAGGATATGTTGCGGGTGTGTGTCTTGGAATATGGTGGATCTTGGGTACAACACCTACACTTGGTGGAGTTCACTTATGATAATAGATATCACTCTTCCATTGGAATGCCTCTGTTTGAGGAGTTTTATGGGAGGTTGTTTCATTCCCTTTTTCACTGGACAGAAGCTAGGTAGGTAGATGTTCTTAGTCCAGATGTGGCGCAAAGAAAGACAGAGAAAGTTCAGCTTATCCTTGAGAGGATGAAAGTAGCGCAGGACCATTATAAGTCTTATTCCAATCATAGGAGGAGACCCTTGGATTTTGAGGTTGGGGACCATATTTTCTTGAAGGTCTCCCCTCGATGTGGGAAGCAGAGGTTTGGCAGAGGAAGTAATCTTTCTCTCAAGTTCATTGGGACCTTTGAGGTATTGGGGCGAGATGGCAAGGTGGCATACTGATTGGAATTTCCACCATAGTTAGAGAGAATCCACAACATCTTCCATATATCCTAGCTTCATCGATTTCTTCATAATGACTCCCATGTCATTTACTAGGTAGAGTTGGATATCGAGGATGACACAGCGTTTGTGGAACAGCCAGTAGAGATCTAGGATCGACGAGAGAATTTGTTGCGTGGACAGACCATCCCCTTGGTTTTTGTGTTGTGGAGGCATGGTGTCTAGTAAGAGAGTACTTAGAAGTGAGAAAATCATATGTTTTCCCAGTACCTAGAGATTTTTTGAGTTTTTTTTACTTTTTTCCCTTATAATGTGATGATTAGACCCTTTTTGTTTTATGAGATGAGTTGTTTTCCCTTGGTTGTGATGTGCGTTGTATGATGTGTGATAGATTCTTTATATATGAAAATGGGAGGACCAGATTCCTAATCAAGATGCATTAACTGTGATGCGATTAAACCCATGCAGGTGATTCAGTGCCACCTAGATCAGATAGTATCATGGCATGGAGGATAGAATTCCTTGATTTTTGTGTTCATATAGTATGGGTTTTGTGCTTGTGTGGTGGGTTTTTTTCATTTGGGTTGATATGATAAGGCCTATTTGTAGATGTTGGAGGAGTTTTTCTTGGATGTGGAGGTTTCCACTCTATCTTTTGAATGATACAGGGTGGTTTATCATTGAGCGTTGATGTGTTTACTTGGGAATGATGTTTCAAGTGTAGTGAGGTCCTTAAGAGGTATTTCATGGGGTGGTTGTTTAGACCCCTCTTCCTCTAAGATTGTTTTAGGATTCTTAAGAGTGATAATCGTTTGAGAGGTGTCTGATGTAACGGTATGTTCCCTCCTGGTCCATTGCTTTGAAGGTTTTGGTCGTTGGAAGTTTTCAGAGGAGGATCGGAGGAAGTTTGGACAAGTGTGGTTTCTAAAGGCTAGAAAAAGGCGGATTAAACGTCGTGTAACTATGTTACATGATGTGAAACTCTATTTCATGGCTTCTCTTAGTGGTTTCATAGTGTGTAGTATTTTAGGGTTTTAAAAATAAAATAAATCGAGAGGTGGCGCATTTTTCAGTGGAAATCGGACCTCAGGTACTACATGACGAGAAAGGGTATTACACATTATGTAATACCTCGATCCATTTTTGTTTTTAAATTATTTTTGGTCAAAAATTCATTCATTTGACCATTATCTCTCCTTCCTCTCATTTTAGATGAACCCTAGGTGCCAAGAGGAGTTATTTGAGCCCTATTCCTCTCTCTTTGATCTGTTGATCTCGGTGTTTTTTTGTTGGTGATCTGTGGTGATCCAAGTTGTGTTATCCCTCTGTTTTCTAGTAGTTTTTATCCACTTGATCTTATTATCTTCCATATATTCTCGATATTCTATGGATTTCTCTTACCCATGTTCCTAATGGGGGTTCTCTAGGGTTTTTTTGGTGGGGTGGTGCCGCGGAATCCTTATATAGATGAAGATATTACAGGAGCAGTGGTCAGAGGACCATTACATGATTCGTTCTCATTTGAAGAACATTGGAACCCCTTAGAGGTAGTATATCCTTCATTTATACTTATTGTGAATCATACAAGAGGGATTTTACTTCTGTTTACCTATAAAATCATGGCCATGCCAGCTTAACTAAAGATAAAGATTTGTTTAATTTAAATTGAAGGGAAAACGGGGTTTGTTCGCATGATTTTTTTTCATCTTTAATATTTATTGTTATATTATGATTGTTTAGGCTTGATTCCCTACTGAAAATTGTGGTCATTGGTGGATTTTTTTTCATTGGATGCATATTCTTTGGTTGTCTTCTTGATTGAGAATTGTTTGGTATCACCTTAAATTGAAATTGGTTAATTACATATACTTGGTTAATGAATGTATTCCTCGGGATTATATGGTTATGTGATAACCCCTTAATTAACAAGTGGAATTAAATAAGGGATGCCTTATTAAATCTAAAAGTGTATTTTTTTCATGGATCATGTGGTGATGTGATTGTGATCATGGTTGTGTGTTGTTGGATGTCTTGGGTGCTGTAATGGAATCTCAGATTGATAGATTGATTGATTTTAGGGTGGAAGATAAGTGTTGTGTAGCAGGGATGCAAAGGTAGTTGTGGTTTAATGTGTTTTTGGATGTGGTTGCACGTGTATAGATTTGGAGGGATGACTTTGAAGAAGGATGGTGGTGCTTGGTATGGGTATTTCACCCAGAGCTTCTCCATGAGTAACATGCAGAAAGCTTCACCCTGTACCTAGAGATCAATATATGTTACATCATGAATGGGTGTTAAACATAGGGGAAGTGTGAAGTGGGATAATATTCCATTATTCTTATTCCTCTGTGTGACTTTTATTGTGTCACTTATTGTGTTCTATTCTTGGTAGTTTCCTGGGTGGTGATGGAATAAATTAGTAAACAATTAATCGATAAAACTTGGAAATGGTATGGGTTGGTTTGGTTAACAGAATGGAAATGGTTAATTAAAATTTTTTGGGAATACGAAATGGGTTTTGTCTTATTGTGTGGTGTTGTGAATTTAGAGGTAGCAGAAAAGGTGATGGTGTGGTGACTTGGTTGTTTGTTTGAGAACCCCCTAGGTTGGGTATGAATGTCTGGTATCATATATGTATATACTTTTATTTTCTTTGTGATTTCTATACACACCCCACCCTAGTTGAGAAATATGTGCCGAACACCCCCATTATCATGGGGGAGGGTGTATTTTCTAAACATCCCAGTGGGAGGATGGATTTTTGGACACCCTCTCTTCATGTCTCCCTCTTCCAGGTGGTGATAGTCCAAGATTCTTTAAGAAGGTTGTGGTTTTTTATGCCTAGGTGTGTGCGAGTGAGTTATGTTTTCCCAGGTGTCTTCTAGATGAGATGAGTTATGATTTCCCAGGTGTCTTCGGGATGAGATGTGTTGTGATTTCCTAGGTATCTTCAGGATGATATGTGTTTTTATTTCCTAGTGTCTTCGGGATGAGGTGTGGTTTGTGGCCTACGTGTATATGGGAAGGATGTGATATGGTTTGTGGGTTAGGTGTCTGCAGGCATGATGTGATGTGGTTTTTGGCCCAAGTGTCTATGGGTGGGGTGTGATTTGGTTTGTGGCCCAGGTGACTATGGGTGGGATGTGATGTGGTTTGATGCCTAGGTGTGTGCAAGAAGGATGTGATGTGGTATGTTCAGAAGAGGTGTGAGCGCCATGATGTTTTCCACTAGGGTGTGAGAGTGGATAATCAGTGGGAAAGTTGTGAAGGGTACCATATCATTGATGTTCTTAATAATATATTACTTAACTTTTGTTATTTGGTGAGTGTGCCTTGGTGAGGTTGGGATGGTTATTATACTTATTTAAGTGTTTCTTGGTTTTTTTTGTTTTCTCACGGGAACATTAGTATGCTTCTTTCAAATGTGTATGAGAGACTTTGGTTTTCCTACTGGTTATATCTATATACTCAATCTATGTATATAAAATTATTTTCAAGTTTCTAGGAGTATTTCATGGACCGTTATAGACCATATTATCTCATATCTTGATGGTTTTTGTGTCACTGCTTATCTTTGCTTTGGTATTTTACTTTGGATACTTTTGTATTTGTAAAAGTTCTATTTTACAAATGTGTGTGGGGTAGATTTTGGATTTCTTTTTACCTTGTGTCTTGGGGTTGTATTATGAATGATTAATATTATCTCCTGATATTGTTTTCAAGTGAAAGGTAATGCCTCCCATATTGTGAGATTTGTACACCCTTGGTGCTTTTCATGGACCTGATGCCTACTGGAGGTGGGACTCAAGGGTCATTATCTCTCTCCCCTCATTGTGATATATTTAGAGGGATGGTTTCATGAAAAAACGTGACCCATAAATGGACTATGTATGATATTTTCAACCATATCTTATTCATTTAGAAGAATTTAATAATTTTATTGATTTTAAATCATTTAATAAAATATTGTTTATTATAAAATATTATTAATGTCATTTTAAGAACTATTCGCATATTTTGACATTAAAAACTCCAAAAAAGGTATTTAATTTGAATATTAAATATTTAAACATAAATTATAAATTATTACTAACTATAAAATTTGTGTTAAATCATAATTCATCCAAAAAATATTAATTTTTATGTTTTTAAAATCATTTACTTTAATTTTCTATTTTTTGCACGAGCATTATGTCAGCATTGTATAAGTGTTTAGGAAAATTATATAATCACTAAAAATTATAAATAGAGTGCCATAATAAAAATAATTTCATTATTTTCAAAATAAAATTTAGTATTCATTAAAAAATTATTTTTACCTCTTCGTGAACATATATGTTAAATTTTAAAGTAAGAGAGTGACATTTTGTATTTTTCTTTACTTAAAATAATATATGAATATTTTTTAAAGAAAAATGGAAAACAATTGCCATAAATTATAATATTGTATTATTATAGTGGACACCCACTCATAATATATATTAAATTCAAGTGTTATGGTTATTTTTAGTCCTTATCATATTATGTTTAACCATAATTACCAAATTTACCCTTATCAAGGTGATAAAATTTTACCTCAATTACTATTCAAAATAAACAAAAATAAGAGGGAAATATTTAAAAAAATGGAACTATTGATTAAAAATATTATATAAATTTTTTTATATTAAATTTTTATAAGTAATAGAAATTAATTTAATATAAAAAAATAAACATGAAATGCAACAAAAAATATTATTTAGAAAAATGCATTTTTACACCCAAAAATGAATTTATACCAAAATGAGGGATAAATATGATTCCTGTGTAATTAATTTGATTATTTATAATTAAAGTATAATTATGTTAATTTAAAACCAAATTCAAACCATAATTTTAAATTTAAATGAAAATAATTAATAGTTCTTCAAAAATCAGTATTTTTCACTATTCACTAAAAAATCAATATTTTCATACAAATACCAAAATTTCACCCAAAGATAATTTTTATATAAATAATAAAAAAATTATTTGATTTTTATTAAATAAAATTTATAAATTAGGAAGAAATTAAATATAATATTTTTTCACAAAAATAAATAAAAAACATTTTTGAAGAAAAAGTATTTTTGAAGCATAAAATGAATTTAATGAAAATTGGGTTCTTATTTACCAATAACTAATCAATAAATTTTTATTAATTAGGAAATATATATAATTTTTATAATTTTTTTAATCCTATTTAGACTTTATAATTTAACAACTAGTTTATAATGATCATATAATGTTTCATTGTTCATTTAAGCTCGGTGTTGTGTGTCTTGTACACTATCAAAAATAATATTCTTTTAAAATCTCAGGATATGAAATTCTCCCCACTTTAATAAATTGTATCCTTATAATTTGAACTTTTTCTTAGTAATTAAGGGTTTTATATTTTAAAATACCTTAATTGAAAACCCACATCTTAAAATTTTAATAAAACTTTCTTTTAAAAATAGGGAAAGGGAAATATGCAGAACATTTGGAATAATACATAACTAGTTTTGAAAATAGAAGAAAATTAGTGGGAAGTGAAAATATAAACATGGTATAAAAAAATTATGTATAAATAATGATGGATAGTGACAGAGAAAATTGATCACAGGAAATTGAATGATTACAAAAAATTCAATGACCACAAAACTATAAATCAATGAGGTGTGAAAAAGACCGTTGATTCAACATAATTAAAGGTAATATGAAAACATTTTTGTTTCAATATCCTTTTCCAAGAGATGATTAATTCATTTACCATATAGACTAAGAATATAAATAAATATACTTAATTTATTTTCTTAAAATCCATAAATAAAATTTCATCCTTTAGTTGCTTGTTTCCAATAGTTTCCACAATTATCTCATCTTTTACTCCAAATTATAAGTATGAATATTTAATTGTTGAAGAAATATAATCAACTTATAATTTAAAATGAGGTATATAAAAGGATAAAATGTTATTCTTCCTATCTTTACTAAAAACAAAATGGTTAGAACATGATAAGATAAGACCCAATATGAATAAATCTTCATATGAATAAATAATACATTAATATCTAAAATTCAATAATATCACCCAAAGTTCAAATTAATTCATTCTAAAAAGAATTAACCTTATAACCTAATTAGCCTTAATAACCTCAACATTAAAGATTTTTTTAACCTAAAAGGTTATCTCATACCTTTCAACATACATCCTCAAAATGTAATAGAATTCTTATGAAATAATCCTTCATGTTAAACCCAAGGGTTATGTATACCTCAACCAAAAAAAATTTTCTACAAAAATATCATTAGGCACCTTAAAATTATATCACAAAAAAACCTCAAAAGGGGTGTCTAAAAATTTTAACTTATGATCAAACTTATAATTATAAACCCATAATGGTATCCATAAATATTATTATAACCTCACATGAAAAAATATTAAACTCAAAAATAATATAAAACATTATCTAATACCAACTATAAGAGCCTTGAACCCACACTCTTATATTTAGTGCTAAAAATACAATATATACATTTCTATATTTAATAACAATAAATGTGAAACAAATTTATACATCCAAATAATATAAAATTAAACTAAAATATTTGATCACTTACATACCCAAGGACCCTTTAGGTTTATATTTTTAGAGAATTAGGAAAAACTATTTCAATGTGGACACTTTCACACAAGATCAATTTTTCTGAAAAAAATATGTTCTTTATAATGACATGCTTGATTTGTTTAAGGTTACTTCCATATCTGGAAATATAAATTTTAACTTTTATAATGGTCCTTAATCCCTTGTAAAAATTATTTTAAAATATGATATGAGAAGAATAAAAATATCTATAAGGGACATAAAAGTAAGAAATATGTTATTATAGTGAAAAACATGAAAACCAAAAAAATGTTTACCTTTTCCTTTTTATTATTTGAGTGTATAAAATAATCATACCCACATGAAAAAAAAAATTTGTCAAATAAAACATTTAAAAACCCATATCAATAAAATATAAACCCTTTTAGTCAACTTAGAGCCTCATATTCATAACTCGTGTTCCCTCGTGTCAGAAATAACTGGAGCCCAGTTAATTCCATAAGAGAAACCACCCAAGTTAACTCTATAATTATATCCATTTAATAAAAGGAATGTTACCCAATTAATTGGAGATATTTATTGTTCTCAACCATTCATATAATCTATATTGATCTCAACCGTTCATATAAGTTGTATCAAGCTCACCCAATTGTATAAGTTATACCAGGCTCACCCATTATTATAAGATATATCACGAAAAAACATAATAATCTATAATTATAAATTACCATATCATTAATAAAACATTATACACCTTTACCCTTTCATCATAAAACCCTTAAAACTCCTTTTAACCCATATTCAAAACACTTTCGAATATTGAAACACCCTTTCCTTTTAAAAATCCATTTTCAAAACAAAAATATCCAAAAAAAAGGGAAGAGGGGATTTTACTTGAATAAAACAAGGAATATTATAAATAAATAAAAACATTAAATAACATTTGTGGTGGATAGAAAATCCATTTACACCATATATGTTAAAATATAACATTCCTTTTTCCTTTTGTGAAGAAAGTCAAAACATTTTGAATAAAATATGTAAAAAGATTAATTTTGAAAAAATTTGTAATAAATTAAAAAGGCACATAAAATATCTTGAATAATTCATTTACATACATATAAATACAACTATAATATAATTTTATGAATATAGATATGGAAGAAAAAAAGTTTATAAATTAAATCTTTAAAACATTTAAATTTAGGTTTTAAGTCAAAGTGTCCCTTACCTCGATTTTAGGATTGTTATGTATATACTTTAACATCTGTATAATAAAATTATATCAACTATTTTATTTATTAAGAACATTTTCTATTATTAATCACTTATACTTAAACCAGTTATTTCATTTATTACATATTTAATTACTTAATCAGTTAAGTCCACATCGATTTTTTTGAGGATATTTAGTTCATGACATCCAAATGACTTTGGTATGTTGGAAATTTTCAAAGGGATATTTTTTCCATAATAACCAAAATAATAATCATTATATAATTATAATTTTTATACATTAATTATACTACTAAAACAAACCATGAAATATAGTTATGAAAAATGAATTATGTTACAATCATAGAGACAGTAAGTTGTATCTATGGATGAGTAACATTTTCATTTTTCAATGAACATGAGGGAAATAAGGTAAGTATTATTTTATATTTAAATAGTAATTATTATATCATAAATATCATATTATCTCTTTAAAAACACTTAAATATACCTTTCATGTGATGTGGTAATAAAAAACAAATCACATCGCTTCATGGAGGTGGTAACCTACACATATGCACGAACAACATTAACATTTTTTCAATGAATGGAAATGTAAGAAAATAGATGAAATATTATCTTTAAATAATTTTTATTATTTCATTAACAATATATTTATATTAAATTCATCATTATTACCTTCTATGAGAGGTGGTCGTGGAAAATGAATTGCATTGGTTCGCGAGGCGGTAGTCTTCTGTACACACGAATAATGGTTTCATTTCCCATTTGATGGAATAAGGAGATGTATTAAGGTTAATAAATTAACATAATAATGTATCATTATATAATATATATTTATGTTATTATATCACAATTGTTAAAAGAGTTTTGAAGGAGGTGGAATAATAAATAAAAATATAACATTGGGTTAAAAACTATATCTATACTTTGGATGACCTCTTTTTCATTACACCATAAGCATTATAAGTATGGTATTATTAAAAAATAAAACCTCAGTAATATATGGGGGTTTTAAGGGATTTGGTTAGGTATTGGATGAACTAGTGTGCTCAAAATGTGTGAGGAAGAGAGGAGAGGAGGTGTCCTTTTTCTAAGCGAGGGGAGGAACACTTCAGGAATTACTTTACGTATTAAATTAATATAATTATAATATTTATAATTAAAGTAGACTTATGTTAATTTAATATAAAATTAAAATAATAATGGGATTTTTAAATTAAAATAAATGACAGGTTTTCAATAATCCACATTTTCACTAGTCATTGAAAAATCAATCTTTTCATAAAAATACAAAAATTTCACCCTAAGCTAATTTTGATATTATAATTTAAAAAATTGTATAATTTTTAACATGTAAAATTTATAAAATTGGTATAAATTATTTATAATATTTTATCATATAAAGTAATAAAAATCATTTTTTTAGAAAACTTATTATTGAAGCATAAAACGACTTTACTGAAAAATGAGTACTTACTTCAAAAGCATAATCAAGAAATTTTTATTACATAAGACCTATATATATTTCATAAATTGGTTAATTATATTCACACCCACCAATTTAAAATATAGGTTATAACAATCATAAAATATTTCATAGTTCATCTATGATTGGTTTTGCGTGTCATGTACGTTATCAGACATAATATTCTTTTAAAATCTCATAATATTACAATGAATTTTGAGGGATACTTTTCATATAAGACTTGATAGATTTATATTACATTTCCATGAGTTGAGAAATTCATTTACCATAAATTCATATAATATGATATAACATACATACTTGATTTATTTTTAAACAAAAAGTACAATTTCATTATTTGATTATGCTTCAAATAGTTTTCCATCCCCGATTCATTTCATATTCCATAGCATAAATAACCATGATGATTTTTCTTCATGCCTGAATAACTAAAATTTACTTTTAATATATCATAAGATACTCAAAAAAATTAAAAACCATTTGTAACACTCCATGCTTCCATGGTATTGTTTCCCTTTGAATAATTCAATAGCTTGCATTGCACGCAACTTCAAGATTCTAACACGCCGTGACCAATCAAAGTAGCCGTTATGAATAGTAATACCCACTTTTTGAAATTTTATAAATTTTATCTTTAAAAATGGACTTTATTTTTGGATTTGGAATATCGAAATTAGACTAGGTTGAATTTTTGGTATTTTTTCGAGAACTTCCAATTTTTGATGAATAGTGAAAAAATACTAAACTTTAATTAAAAACAACTTTTTTAATCAAAATAATTTATAGTGATAAATTATAATATTGAGAGGTTTTAAAGTATAATTATATTATATTTCTACCATTTAATCCAATGTTGGTCATTAGACGTAATTTCACATTTAAACTAGACAAAAACAAGTGTCAATCTTTTGATAGTTATTATTTCTTAATAACACGCTTTTTGTTTTGACAGCGGGAATTAATTTTAAATTAATTTCTGTCACTCCTGTGTTTTGAATTTAGAAAAATGGATTCCATATTTGGAATCAGGATTTCCAAATTGTGTAAATAGGGAAATTTTATTTTTAGACATTTTGAATAATTACTTCGGTAAATATTTTATTTTCCATGGTTAAAGGGTAAATCCAATAAATAAGGGTAAAGAAATAATATTATAATAATACAAATTTACCCTAACACGTGTCCTAACCCTATTGGATGATACATGTCCGACCATGGGAATCCTTGGGTCGAATTTGGGACCCCATGGAGCCACTTTTAAGTGAAAATGACACTTTATATTAATTAAGTTAAAGTAAATACAAAAATGACATAAGCATATATCTTTTAGTAAAACAATTTTTACATAGGGTTATATATGTTTTCTCTTCGACTATAAATATTAATTAGAAAGATAAAAATATTTCATACATAATGGTAGTTTATTTATAATTTTTAAACATTGAATAATTATAATTATTTATGACACAATGATGATGCAATATTTTTATTATTAATGAAAGAATCAAATAAATGGTAATATAAATGTCAAAATAAATATAATTTGAAAGTTTTGATGCCATAAAAGAAATTTATAGGTTAATATGACATGTTATTATTGATAAAATGATTTTATTTTGAACTGATAAAGTATTTAGGACTTTAAAAAAATCAATTACCAAATAGTGTCAAAATTGACATAAAAGAGTTTTTAAAAAAATATTATATTATTAATTGATATTATATTCCTAAAAATATAAGGTTCGGAAAAGAGACTTATATAATTATATGTGTATCATTAATGAACCAATTTGGGTTTTCTTGGAGTTTTATGGTAAGTTTATTAACCATATAATATAAAAATACAAAGAGACATGGTAAATGTCAAACTAATTAACTAAGAGTTAAATCTAAAAGATAAGGTTAATATAATGACCCAAACCTGTCTAAAACCTATTGGTTGAGTTTATTTCGACCCATACCCACTTTATCCTAGAAATAATCTACTTTTTAGCTTTTATAAACCGAAAATTATTTTATTATAAAATAATATTTCTAGTTTTTCTTAAGGTGCCCCTCACCCCTCTTATAAAAAGGCACTCCCCCTTCTCTCTATTTCACACCTTCAAAGCTATTTGGATTGTCCAACCCCTGCCCAAATACCCTCTCAACTATCCTACCTTCAACCTAGAGGCTTTAGTTTGATCATAAAGCCAACCTAAGGATCCCTTTTGATCAAATCAAAAGGAAGAACCCGAAGAAGAGGTAATGATTTCACCACCCTTTTTCAAGTTCCTTTCTTCTTCCACTTCTTATTTCTTTGTTATTTCCATTAAAAAATAATAACTCAAGTATATTCTATATAATGTGATGTTATTATAAATATGTTACAACTATATTCAGTTTTATGTCCATCCTTTTAATGACATGTCACCATACGTGCGTACGTACGGCTTACCGTCTCCACGTCGTGGTGTAATTATTATTCAAAACATTATTATTTGGATGGGTATGATAATGAAATATAATTGATGTAAATAATAAATATAAAATTATAATTATTCTGTATATATGATATATCATCCAATTATATACTATGTTAATATCAAAAGAATGATATTTTCGCTCGTGCGTACGTACGGAATACCGTCTCCACGAACGCGATGAGATTCATTCCCCTCATATCCAATCAAGAATAATTATTATTTGATTATTAAAAATAATTTATAAGGACTTGATATCATTATGGATATGAATAAGATACAACCTATCCATAAGAAACACAGCTTATGTAACAAAACATATAAAGGAAAACGAATCAGTTAACACTTAAAACAACGATAATACTAAGATATTATTAACAATGCAATATTAAAAGATAATATATGATATCATATTAATATATATGATTCTTGTATAATTTAATAAAAATTATTTAACCATTATACAGAAGGTTATCCTACCCTCGACCAAGTAAAAGTACAAGGTAAGGGTTAATTCTATAATCTTTTCATTATTCGAGGTCGTTTATACGTAATTACCTACTGGGACCTCATTATCATCCACATCCATGTTTCTTAAAAATTTATTTCAAAAAATTTTTAATATTTACTAGACAATGGGTTAAATTCATTTATACCCTTATTTTACCTTATATGTTTTTGAAAGGAATCTTTCCGGCATTTTCCAAACAAGTTACGTTTTGACCTTTTGACAAAATTAAGGTAAGAATGTTTTTTTAACATATACGGTGGGTGAAGTTATTCTCCACTGTTATTAAACCTTTTAAGCTTCCCTTACAATTTTATAATAATATTTTCTAAATAAAGGTTTTCTTTATAATTATGTGACTTTTAAATGATTTCAAAAAGATATATTTCTCTCAAATAGTTTTGATTTCATCTTTCTCAACATACTTTGATTGATTTTAAGCTTATTTGAAATTGATTTTTTATGATAAAAAACTTATATATTGTATTGAAGGTTTTGTGATATGTTTGACTATGAATGTGTTATTTTTATACCATTCATGGTTTATGGATAAAGTATTGACATTTTGTATGATAGTTTTAATATGAATGTTTATGTTATGTTTATAACCTTTTCATATGAGGAATGCATTGGACTTAGTAAGTGACGGGTGGTGCCCGCTATAGCTCATCCATGCATCAGTAGGTCTCATGAGACAAACTAGTGTCTTGTGACAAGGCCTTTATAAAATCTTATTTGTAGTCTTGGCACAAGGCCTTGACTATGTGGTTATGATAGTCTGGCATTATGCATTACATTATTATGAAAGTGGTTGTTGATATTTCATGTGATTATTCGATTAGTATAATATCCATGTGAATAAGTAAATGGCATTATTTTATTTTATCTTTTCCATATTATGCTGAAGTTCAAGTTTAAAAAGGCTTTTGTTTTATTTATACATTGCCTTAAATGTTTATGCTTATTTGTGAAAGTTTTCGCTATATTGTTATCCTTACTGAGCATCTGAGCTCACCCCTTTCTATGTTTTATTTTTCCTAGGATGTGAAGAAGTATTTTATGAATGACCTGCAGGGATAGAATCAGGGGATATGATTGTGGTCTATGGAGACAAGATGTTGTTTTATTTTTTACTTTATGATGTAATTTAAGACTTATGAATATATCTAGTGTTTCCAAGGCTACTAAACTAATCGGTCTTTTGAGAATTGATCTTTTCTGATCATGCCAATGTAATGTAATAATGCAGTGACTCTGGGTAACTAGGGTCGGGGTGTTATAGTTGGTATCAGAGGAAGTTTAGTAATAAACCATGGAAGCTAGATTTAGATAAACTCTGATTAGAGCACATAGCCCCAAGATAGACTTTGAGGATTATTATAGAAGAACTTCCTAGAATTTTGGTATTATAGAGATTTTATGAGTTTTCTGAGCAATACATCTCTGTCTGGATACGATCAGGTAGAGGTGACTCTGAAACAGATGTACTTAGGGGTAAAACCCAAAAACACCGCTTTGAGCTTGACTCGAATGGGAACTGGTGCAAGACAACGGGTCTTGCTGCACTCTTGGTTACGACACTCTCGGGGGATATGCTTAGGATAATTCTCATTTTCTTTACAAACCATTATGAAGGGATTATGAGTATATACTTCCTCAAAGAAAACTTTTTTATGATTATGGATTATGTCTATAAACTGTTCAATTTATGTTAAGTGTTTTACAAGTATGTAATTATGTATTTCGATTCATAAACTAATCTAGTTTATGCCATTGTTTAGAAATGGTGCCTTGTGGAAGGAATGGAAACTGTATCAATGCACGCACTCCATGTAGGGATTTCCCTCTCGATCAAGATAATTATAGTGGAGCTGGTGATGCAACTGGTGCTGATCAGCTTATCACCATACTAGGACAACTCACTCAGGTTATGAATAATAATCTTACCCATATGGAGCACCATGATCCGCAGCATGGAGGATCAATGTTAGATCTCTTCATGAGGTAACAACCAACAACATTGAATGGGAGTACAAATCTATTGGTAGCTGAGCAATGGATAAGTTCCTTAGAGAAAATATTTCATGCTTTGGGAAGTAGCGAAAGGGAAAAAGTTGTCATGGAAGTTTATCGTCTCACGGGAGATGATGATCAATGGTGGTCATTAATTCAAAATACAAAGGAAGATGAAGAAGTATCAAATATGTAATGGAGGTAGTTTAAAGAACTTTTCTTAGAAAAATACTTTCCTCATGACCATCAAGCAGATATAGAAAGTCAATTTCTAAGTCTGAGGCAAAAGGAGGATGAGAATGTTGCAAAGTATGAGGCTAACTTTACAAGGTTATCAAGGCATACTGAAGATTATATACGTAACCCAAGGAGTAATATTGATCGTTTATTTGATGGGTTAAAACCATTTATTCGTCAGGAATTGGTCTCACAATCCTTCTCATCATACGAAGATATTATCTCATGTGCTATCAAGATAGAAAAGGAATTATCTAAGTCTTAAGACTTTAAAGAAAAGAAAGAGAAGAAGAGATCTGTTGATCACTCTAGAAATGGAAATAAGGGGAAGAAGGAAAAAAGTTGAATATCCATCATGCAGTAAATGTGGGAAGAAATGCCCCGGTACTTGCTTGAAGGGAATGGGAGTCAGTTACAAGTGTGGTGAAAAAGGCCACCAAGCTTGTAATTGCAAGGGGAAGAAAGAAGCTATCGATGTTCAATTCTATAATTGAAGGGAGATGGGATATTATGAAAATGAATGTCCTAATAATTAGGGAAACTTACCTCAGAAAAGGCCAAGGGATCAGGTCCAAGCTTATGTTATCACTACTGCTGAGTTTGAGGCTCCTAAAGACGTGGTGGCTGGTAATTTAATGGTTTCCTCAAGTTTAGCAAATGCTTTATTTGATTCTGGATCATCGCATTGTTTTATATCTTTCCAGTTTTCTAAGGAAATTAGATATTTCTAATTTGATTTAAAAGGGTATTTGTCAGTCAAAACTCCTAAGGGAAGTATCATTGCAACAACGTTTTGTGAATCAGTTCCCATTAGAGCATATAAATGTTCTTTATCTGTTGATCTCATCATTATACCCATGATTGGATTTGATATAATCCTCGGTATGGATTGGATTTTGGACCATGATGTGAAAATTTATTGTAATAAGAATGAGGTTACAATTTTCGATGATGATAAGGAGTACCTTATCTTTAGAGCAGAAATGTCACCACCTAATTCTTATCTAGATCCACCCCCAGTAGCTCAACTAAATTAAATTATTCGGGAGGAAGAGAATGAAAAAACTATGGGTGAGAAAATGAATGTTCTAATAGAGGATGTACCTATTATACAAGAATATGCTGATATGTTTCCAGAGGATTTACCTGGACATCCTCCAGAATGATAAATTGAGTTTTCGATTGTTTTAATTCCTGGTTCAAGGCCCATATCGAAGACCCCTTATAGAATGGCCACTGTGGAATTAGTGTAACTGAAGAAACAACTAGAGGAATTGAGTAATATGAGATTTATTCACCCTAGTGTTTCTCCATGGGGAGCCCCTGTTCTTTTTGTTAAGAAGAAAGATGGATCTATGAGGTTTTGCATTGACTATAGGTAGATCAATGATATAACAATAAAGAACAAGTATCCTCTACCTCGCATTGATGATTTATTCGACCAACTTCATGGAGCTCAATATTTTTCGAATATTGACCTTCGATATAGATATCATCAGTTGTGTGTGAAGAAGGAAGACATTATGAAAACAGCATTTTGAACCAGGTATGGGCATTACGAGTTTACAGTAATGCCTTTTGGATTGACTAATGCACCCTCTGTCTTCATGGATCTAATTAATAGAGTTTTCAAGGAATATCTTGATGACTTTGGAGTAGTATTTATTGATGATATCCTGGTATACTCCAAAATCTACGAAGATCATGAAAATCACTTGCACATTATTCTAAAGACTCTTAGAAGACATGAATTATATGGGAAGTTTAGCAAGTGTGAATTCTGGATTCAAGAGATTTCTTTTCTTGGCCATATTGTCTCTAAGTATGGAATCTCTTTTGATCCTTCTAAGACAAGAGCAATCCAATAATGGCCAGCACCAACAAGTATAACTGAGGTACGTATTTTTATTGGTTTAGCAGGTTATTATCGGCGTTTCGTCTAGAATTTTTCCCAATTGGCTAACCCATTAACCAAGATCACACGTAAAAGGGTTAAATTTGTCTGGAAAAAAGAGTGTGAATAATTTTTTGAATAATTGAAGAGAATATTAGTCAACACTCCTATCTTGACTCTACTATTGGGGAATTATGGGTTTGTTATTTATAGTGATGCTTCAAAGAAAGGACTTGGTTGTGTCCTTATGCATAATGATAGGGTTATTGCCTATGCATCACGATAGCTAAAAATTCATGAGAAAAACTATCCTACTCATGATCTTGAGTTAGTAGATGTGATCTTTACTTTGAATATATTGAGACACAATCTATATGGTGAAATGTGTGAGATATATACCGATCACAAGAGTTTGAAGTATATTTTCTCACAGAAGGAACTCAACATGAGGCAAAGGAGATGGCTCGAACTACTCAAATATTATGATTTCACTATACACTACCACCTGGAAAAGTAAAATAAGGTGGCAGATTCTTTGAGCAGAAATGATCATGGAGTTTTGAACAAGATGAGAGTTAAAAAGGATCCTATATACATCGATCTAGTAAAGATGGATATGGGAATTACCATATAAGGTGAAACATTGATACTTTTTCAAATGGTTTCCAAACCATATTTATTAGAAAGGATAAAAAGTTCTCAAACTAATGATGAGGAGTTTCAAAAGAAGATTAAAGTTGTGAATGACAGGAGATTGAGTGACTTCATATATGAAGATGGAATTTTGAAATTTGGGAAGAGACTTTGTGTTCCTGATAAACCTGATCTAAAAATGGAATTGTTGGAGGATGCTCGTAGTTCTAATTTATCTATACACCCTGGTGGAACCAAAATGTATAGAGATTTGAAGGAACATTTTTGGTGGGACAACATGAAGAGGGAGATTGCTGATTTTGTTTCAAGATGTAGGGTTTTCCAACAAGTGAAAGCTGGAAGGAAACAGGATGGATGATTCATTCAACCTCTTCCCATACCTGAGTGTAAATGGTATAATATTATGATAGACTTTTTCATGGGACTACCAAAGACTCCTTGAAGGAATGATGCAATATGGGTCATTGTTGATCGTCTTACCAAGTCAGCACATTTTCTTGCTATAAGAGAAGATCTACCACTTGAATGTATAGAAAGACTATATATTAATGAAGTTTTGGGACTTCATGGAGTACCCCTATCGATTGTTTCTGATCGTGATACTCGTTTCGCATCAAGATTCTAGAAAAGTCTTCAGAAGGCCTTGGATACTAAACTTCGTTTGAGTACTGCCTACCACCCTCAAACAGATGGACAATCAGATCAAACTATTCAACCCTTAGAAGACATTTTGATATCCTTCTCACTTGACTTTTAGGGTATGTGGGATCAATATTTACCTCTGATAGAATTTTTCTATAACAATAGCTTCCATTAAAGTATTCAGATGGCACCATATGAAGCATTATATGGAAAGAGATGTTGCACACCAACCTGTTGGTATGATGTTGGTGAAATAAAACTCGTAGGTCCAGAACTTGTGGAGGAAATGATGGAAAAGGTTAAGGTAATCCAAACCCACATAAAAGCGGCTCAGAGTAGGCAGAAAAGCTATGTCGATAACCAAAGGAAGGATTTGGAATTTCTAGTAGGAGATCATGTTTTCTTGAAGGTATATCCATGCAAGGGGGTTATACGATTCGGTAAGAAGGGTAAATTGAGTCCCAGGTACATTGGACCTTTTGAGATTCTAGAAAGAATTGGGGTTGTAGCTTACTGTTTGGCAATGCTTCCAAGTCTCTCCAAATTTCACGATGTGTTCCATGTATCACTGTTGAGAAAATACATGTCTGGCCCAATGCATGTACTCACCTATGAGGAATTAGAACTGGAACCCGATCTGTCTTATTTTGAAGAACCTTTCAAGGTTCTTGATAAAAGAGAACAAGTGCTGAGAAACCGAACGACTCTTCTAGTAAAAGTTCTATGGAAAATCATAAGATTGAAGAGGTAATGTGGGAACCCGAGGAACTTATGATGAAAAACCACCCAATTATTTTTATGCTGTAATATTATAGAAATTTTGAGGATGAAATTATTTGAAGGATGGGATAATGTAACACCCCAAGCTTCCATGGTACGTTTCCCTTTGAATAATTCAATAGCTTGCATTGTACGCAACTTCAAGATTCCAACACGCCATGACCAATCAAAGTAGCTGTTATGAATAGTAATACCCAATTTTTGAAATTTTATAAATTTTATCTTTCAAAATGGACTTCATTTTTGGATTCAAAATATCAAAATTATCCTAGGTTGAATTTTTGGTATTTTTCTGAGAACTTCCAATTTTTGATGAATAGTGAAAAAATACTAAACTTTAATTAAAAACTACTTTTTAATCAAAATAATTTATAGTGATAAATTATAATATTGAGTGGTTTTAAAGTATAATTATATTATATTTTTACCATTTAATCCAATGTTGGTCATTAGATGTAATTTCACTTTTAAACTAGACAAAAACAATTGTCAATCTTTTGATAGTTATTATTTCTTAAAAACGCGCTTTTTTGTTTTGAGAGCGGGAATTAATTTTAAATTAATTTCGGCCACTCCTGTGTTTTGAATTTAGAAAATTGGATTTAATATTTGGAATCAGGAATTCCAAATTGTTTAAATAGTGAAATTTTATTTTTATACATTTTGAATATTTACTTCGGTAAATATTTTATTTACCATGGTTAAAGGGTAAATCCGGTAAATAAGATTAAATAAATAATATAATAATAATAATACAAAATTACCCTAACACATTTCCTAACTATATTGGATGATACATGTCTAACCATGGGCATCCTTGGGTCGAATTTGGGACCCCATGGAGCCACTTTTAAGTGAAAATGAAACTTTATATTAATTAAGTTAAAGTAAATACAAAAATTACATAAGTATATATCTTTTAGTAAAACAATTTTTACATAGGGTTATATATGTTATATCTTCAACTATAAATATTAATTATAAAGATAAAAATATTTCCTACATAATTTTGTTTTATTTATAATTTTTAGACATTGAATAACTATAATTATTTATGACACAATGATGATGCATTATTTTCATTATTAATGAAAGAATCAAATAAATGGTACTATAAATGTTAAAATAAATATAATTTCAAAGTTTTGATGCCATAAAAAAATTATAGGTTAATATGACATGTTAGTATTGATAAAATGATTTTATTTCGAACTAATAAAGTTTTTAAGACTTTAACAAAAATCAATTACCAAATAGTGTCAAAATTGACATAAAAGAGTTTTTAAAAAAAATATTATATTATTAATTGATATTATATTCCTAAAAATGTAAGGTTCGGCCAAGATACTTATATAATGATAGGTGTATCATTAATGAACCACTTGGGGTTCTATTGGACGTTTATTGTAAGTTTATTAACCATATAATATAAAAATACAAAGAGACATGGTAAATGTCAAACTAATTAACTAAGAGTTAAATCTAAAAGATAAGGTTAATATAATGACCCAAACCTGTCTAAAACCTATTGGTTGAGTTGATTTAGAACCATACCCACCTTATCCTATAAATAATATACTTTGTAACCTTTAAAAACAAAAAATGATTTTATTATAAAATAATATTTCTAGTTTTTCCTAAGGTGCCCCTCACCCCTCTTATAAAAAGTCACTCCTCCTTATCTATATTTCACACCTTCAAAGCTATTTGGATCGGCCAAACCCTGCCCAAATACCCAATAAACTATCCTAACTTTAACCTATAGGCCTTAGTTTGATCATAAATCCAACCTAAAGAGCCCTTTTGATCAAATAAAAAGGAAGAACCCGGAGAAGAGGTAATGATTTCACCACCATTTTTCAAGTTACTTTCTTCTTCCACTTATTATTTCTTTGTTATTTCCATTCTAAAATAATAACTCCAGTATCTTATATATACTGTTATATTATTATAAATATGGTACAACCATATTCAGTATTATATCCATCCTTTGAATGACATGTCACCATATGTGCGTACGTACGGCTTACCGTCTCCACGTCGTGGTGTAATTATTATTCAAAATATTATTATTTGGATGGGTACGACAATGATATGTAATTGATGTAAATAATAAATATATCATTATAATGATTCTGTATATATGATATACTATCCAATTATATATGATTTTAATATCAAAAGAATGATATTGTCACTCGTGCGTACGTACGGAATACCGTCTCCACGAACGCAATGAGATTCATTCCTCATCGTATCCATTCAAGAATAATTATTATTTGATGATTAAAAATAATTTTTAAGTACTTGATATAATTATAGATATTAATAAGATACAACCTATCCATAATAAACACATCTTATGTAAAAAACATATAAAGGAAAACGAATCAGTTAACACCCGAAACAACGATAATACTAAGATATTATTAACAATGCAATATTAAAAGATCATATATGATATCATATTAATGTATATGATTATTTTATAATTTAATAACAATTATTTCACCATTATACATGAGTTTAACCTACCCTCTACCAAGTAAAAGTACAAGGTAAGGGTTAATTCTACAATCTCTTCATTATCCAAGGTTGTTTATACGTAATTATCTACTGGGACCTCTTTATCATCCACATCCATGTTTCTTAAAAATGTATTTCAAATAATTTTTACTATTTACTAGACAATGGGTTGAAGTAATTTATACCCTTATTTTACCTTATATGTTTTTTAAAGGAATCTTTCCGTCGTTTTCCAAACAAGTTACTTTTTGACCTTTTTGAAAAAATTAAGGTAAGGATATTTTTTTAACTTATACGACGGGTGCGGTTATTCTCCGTAGTTATTACACCTTTGAAGCTTCCCTTACAAGATTATAAGAATATTTTCAAAATAAAGGTTTTATTTATAATTATTTGACTTTTAAATGATTTCAAAAAGAGATATTTCTCTCAAATATTTTTGATTTCATCTATGTCAACATCCTTTGATGGATTTTAAGCTTATTTGAAATTGATTTATTATGATACAAAACTTCTATATTGTATTGAAGGTTTTGTGATATGTTTGACTATGAATTTTTTATTTTTATACCATTCATGGTTTATGGATAAATTATTTACATTTTATATTCTAGTTTTAATACGAATATTTATGTTATAGTTAAAACCTTTTCATATGAGGAATGCATTGGACTTAGTAAGTGACTGGTGGAGCCCACTATAGCTCCTCGATGCATCGGTAGGTCTCATGAGACAAACTAGTGTCTTGGCACAAGGCCTTGACAAAATATTATTTTTAGTCTTGGCACAAGGCCTTGACTATGTGGTTATGATAGTCTGGAATTATGCATTCCATTATTATGAAAGTGTTTATTGATATTTCATGTGATTATTCGATTAGTAGAATATGCATGTGAATAAGTAAATGGCATTTTTTTATTTTATCTTTTCCATATTATGCTGAAGTTAAATTATAAAAAGGATTTTGTTTTATTTATACATTTCCTTAAATGTTTATGCTTATTTATGAAAGTTTACGCTGTATTTTTATCCTTACTGAGAATCTGAGCTCACCCCTTTCTATGTTTTATTTTTCCCAGGATGTGAAGAAGTATTTTATGAATGACCTGTAGGGATAGTATGAGGGGATATGAGTGTGTTCTATGGAGACAAGATGTTGTTATAGTTTTCACTTTATTATGTAATGTAAGACATATGAATATATCTAGTATTTCCAAGGCTACTAAACTAATTGGTCTTTCGAGACTTGATCTTTTGTGATCATGCCAATGTTATGTAATAATGCACCGACTCTGGGTAACTAGGGTTGGGGCGTTACCCCATTCCTCTTATATTTTTATATTTACCAAAACCTAAATGGTTAGCACAAGTTATCCAATAGGGAAAAATATTCATATAAGAATCTCCAAAATCACTATAAAAACACAAAAAGTTAAACTTAAATCATTTCATAAATAAATTAACTTAAAAATATTCAAAATATTCCTCACCAAAATTGAAACCCAAATATTATAATGATTTGATCACATATTCTTCCATGATCAACTTAACAATTATCTCTAAATAATATTAATGGCTCATAAGGTCATATACTAAAATGTATATACCCTAGTCATATACTCCACAAATTATGATACTAATTTCCATAAATATCTTGAATAAACATAAATACACAATAAAATAATGTATTATTCTAAGAATTAAGTATCAAAAACTATCTAATATATTCTATAAATCCAAAAAAAATTATAAACTACAACATAAATAATTTTTCTATCAAATCACTAATCAGTTTCAAGGTCACCGATATTATCCAATTTAAATTATCAATATTAATCAGATATTTTTCCAAAATAAACATTATTATCTCAACATTAGGTATATATTAAGTGTTATCTATCCATGAATCATGTTTTTTCCAAAATCATCACTATTACAATAAATCACTTTTCAAGGTTTTTGGCACCATTCAAATTATATTTGAAAATAATTAAAGAAAAACTACTAAAAAAACTTATATGTTACATGATTCATATATCTATAATATAATTGATAAAATAAATATTTAATCTCAATACATAAACACATAAATCATTCCACTTCAATGACTGGCATAACATATACCCTTTCTTAGTCTATGAGAGAGCCCTTACATCCAGGAATTAAAGTGGATAATGACCAAGTTCTCCAAATATAAGACATTAAACTATAAATGGTGCCTTGTTATGTACTTTATTTCCCTCTATTTAACTCCTCATTTTTTCCTTGAAAATTAGTTTTTTTATGACCTTCTTTTCTAAAAATAAAACATCTTCTCATTCCTTTTAAACATTACCTGGGGTGTTCCTTCGCAAATTCTCATCATTTAGGAATATTAATCTTCTTTCCTCTATGGTCTTCATGAAAACCCATTTTTAATTATTTGGTTCATTTGGAAACTAAAATATGTTCAAGTTATTAAACATATATCAAGATATAAGGTTAGGCATAATCACAATAGTTCACATTCCATCTCCCATTTAATTTGTTTTCTCATGAGGATAACAACTATGTCATCCATCATATTTAGTCTTAAAATGATTCTTACTAGTTCCAACCATTAAATAAAACCAAGAATCATAGTTTGATCAACAATAATCCTACTTATAAATCATATAATCATGAAAAATAATTTATTGGATGTCTAAATCATGACACCTTAGGTTTAAACTAGGTTGTCCATGGTAATTATCTATTAAAATCCTTCATAATGGTTTATAATGAAAACGTAAATTAACCTAAGAATATCCCTGGGGAGTTTCTAGCTAGGTGTACAGTCTTATTCCCACTCATCAAGCACTGGTGACGATCTTGTTAATTCCCAATTCATCCCTTTCCGAGTTGTTACACCTAGGTGCATTTATTCCATAACTATATCCACTTTCTAGTATCTAGAAAGGATATATTTTCTAGGAAAACCGCACTCCTTTCTTTACCATAATTTAGGATTTTATCCTATACATAAACATATACCAAATTTTTTCAACAAAGTTCTCTGATCCTAATCTTCAAGAAATAACTAAACCATGCTCTGATACCAACTGAGGATACATGTGCATAGCATACATAAATTATACATCATTCTTGATTAATATTCAATACATTTCATAATAATACACACTCTAGGACTATAAATTTTTAGTGTATTTTAATACTGTATACATAATTAATATATTTTATAAATGATATTCAATATATCCCACAAGGTTATTCTCTCATAGTACCCTTCTTCGACATTTATTATTTAATACCATTCTTCATAACATGGTGAAGAAAGAAACATAAGAAATAGTGAGATAAAATTCTCATTAAGGGTAAATATAGGATATATCAATCAATGTTCATGAGTGAGCATAAACAAAAGGGTGTAGAATATGATCATAACTTAATAAAGGCATACCCAATCAATAAAATATCTTTAATCATGAATCATGACATGACTTTTTTTGATCAAAAGAAAAATTCATTAAATTGTGAAATTACCAATAATCAATCCTGATCTATGAGAAAATATCATAAGTATAAGACATACATTTTTTGATACACATAAGTAAATAAAATCATTTTATTAGTCAAGGCTCACTGCTAAGGTTGTCATAGTGGATTGTGTTCACTTACTATTCCATCATTTCTTTAGCCAAGGTTGACTCCCAAGATCGTCATAGTGGATAGAGTTTCTTATATAGTTGGTTTCACTATGAATTTTGATCCTTATAATCTAATGAGATATAATTATATACCTAATAAATTAAAGTTCTATATAATTATAAGCCCACTCATCACATATTGAAAACCATACAAATGTTTTCTAAAAGATCATAAATCATTCATCATATAATTATAAAATAATCCATGGAAAATATATGGGTTTTTCAAATATATATTCATCATATAATCATAATCTATCTAGAAAATAAAATGGATGGTATCATAAGAGAATTCATTATCTCATAATAGCTTTATTAAATCATGGGAATGAAATGGGTTTCATATAATCATGTTATGATCGTCATCATCATAATTCATATAGAAATGTGTCGGGAATCATAATATCATATCCCCAGTGAAACAAAAAAACATTCAATGATGTTTACATAGATGAAAAAAATACCTTTTAAAGAATATTCAAACCATTATTTGAAAACTAGAGAAAAATATACTTTTCTTTTGATAAAAATTTAACTAAAAATTCCCAGAATTTTTAGAGTATGATTTTATTTGAAAATAAACATGTAAAATTTTAAAGTATGATTAAAATCAAAGAATATTCATGATGGCTGCAAAATCTATTCGTACCATATACGTTAAAAGAGAATATTTTTTTATACACTTGAAAAAAGACAAAAAAGACTTGTTCAAAAACAAATTCTATAAAATGATTCATTTTTAACCTCTATAAATAAATTAAAAGGTGATGAAACTAACCTTTTTAAAACATTTAAATTATAGTTGAAAATTTCTATAAAACATTTAAGAGCATGAAAATGGAAGAAAAAGTTTATCTACCAAAAGTAAATAAGGTTAATTTTTCTTTAAAAGAATATTGTCGACTATTTTAAGTAAAAAGTGAGGAAAATTTCACTAATACTTAAAAATTATAGGAATAACTAGAGGATAAGAAAATAAATGGGGCTTAATAGATAATTTCCATATAATTTCCCTTAATGGAAATTTAGCATAGATAATCTCAAAAGAAGTGAAATTATAACATAAACCCTTATCGCTTTGGTATCATAACCATGAAAGATAATAATTCAAATGAGACTTTAAATGACATTTATATAAATGGATTTAGGATATAAAATATAAAATTGGTAGTATATACACCACAAAAAATAAATAATGGTGAATCTAGAATATTTCTCCCAGAAACAAAAGTGAGATGAGAACCCCTTAACTCAAGTCCCATCATGCTTCATACATATTTAAATATACTATATAATAAATATTTATTTATTATAAATATATTAAATAACCATATTAATACAAAAATTACTATGTATAATTAATTTATAATTTTTAATTATCCTTTTATTAATAATTTCTTCATTAAAATGAATATTCAGGTGAAAACTATTCTATTTTTATGGTTGTTTGGATTCGATAGTTCTGGTAATTGAACCTTGGTCTTGGTTTCATCATCTCCATAATATTAATCATGAAATAAGTATCATATTTATTAATTATATATACTTTTATAATCACACATATAAAGTAGTGATGAAAAATTAATTACATCACTTCATAGAGACGGGAGTTCATATGTACACATGAGTGATGTTTTTACTTTTTGATGGATGGAATAAAATAAAGGTAAATAAAAATTGAACTTTAAAAAATAATTCATATATCATAATTATCATATATATTCATTAAATCTATCTTTATTACCATCTATTTAAAGCATAAATGAATAACAAAACACATTGCTTCATGAAGGTGGTATCCCACACATACACAGGCGCGACATTATCATTTTCTAACAGATGGAAAGGTAAGAATGTAGATAAGATATTTTAATTATAGAATAATAATTATTTAATAAATATTATATATAAAAATTAAATCCATAATAATAATAAAAACATGAAATATGGTGATGGAAAATGAATCACATCACTACGTGGATGTGCTAGTCCACATATACGCATGAGCGATACTTTCATTTCACATTCGAGGAAAGGAAGGTGAAAATGGTACTACCATAATAATAATAAAATCTTAATATATTTATGATATTGTATTGATCATGTTATTATATATAAAATACATTTATAGGAATAATAGTAAGAGATAAACTTTGAAAGAATCAGGTAAGATGGTTACCTCTTCATTAAGATACCTCCTTTGGCTTTCACATTAAGCCTTTATTGGATAGTGTTAGGGTAAAATAAGGAGATAAATAAAGTATTTAATAAATATATTAAGTTGTTTTCATATGTATTTTTGAGATATATTTCTCAATGTTTTAGAATATGGTAGGATAATAGGTTCCCTTTTATAAGTGAGGGAAAGGACACACTTGGAATTTCTTAAAATATTTAAATATGATATATATCTTAATCATGAAAGGTGGAACCAAATAGAAATAATTTCAAATTTAGTGAAATATAAGGTATAAATATGTTCAAAAAATAAAATTTAGAAATGTTTAAGTTTCATTATAAACCTTATCTTCTGGTTTAATCCCCTGGTTAACCCTTTTTAACCATAATCGTGGTAAAACATTTTTTTAGCCTTTAAGGGTCATAAATTTACTTATGATCTGAAAAGTGGATTAAAAATTGTCCTTGAATGATATTTTAGAACATTTCCCAAAAAAAATTCATATTTAAAAGTCTTTTGATTTTTAAATCATTTCATGACATGTTATTTAATAAAAAATATCATTAAATTAATTTTTAGGACAACTCATTTAATTTGACTACAATGACATCAAGAAAAAATGGAATTAAAATATAAAAAAAAATTAACATAATTTATACTTTATAATTACTTATTAAATTCATGTAATACCATAATTCATCCAAAACATATTAATTTTAATGTTTCTAAAATCATTCACCTTGTTTTTTCTACTACTTTCACAAGCATTGTATGAGTTTTGCATAAAAATTGAAGGTAATCATACCATCACTAAGAAATAAAAGTAAATTAATTTTATAAAAATAATTTATAAATATTAAAAATAACAATTTATAACCAATCTTAACTTCTTTCTATCCTAATGAAAATATATTATAGATATTAAATGAAATAGAGTGACATTTTATATTTATTCTTTACTTAAAATAATATTAATGTCGTTATCAAAGGAATATGGAACCTATATTATATATATTAGAAGTTAGGATAGATATGTTCAAATTTATCTCATATAATGAAAGAAATTCAAGCTTTTGGTAGATTTTGAGTCGTTATCTCCTAGTTTTAGCCATGTTTTACCCTTACCGAGGTGAAAATACCAAGGTTGCTATTCATAATGACAAAAAATAAAAAGGGAACTCTTAAAAAAATTTGAACCACATTATTCAAAATATAGAATTCATTTTTCATGATTTAATTTATAGAAGTGTAAGTAAAAACTTTAATATTAATGTGTAAAACACAATGAAAAACAATTTTTAGAAAATTGTGTTTTAAGCATAAAATTTAACTTTTACCAAAATAAAATATAATTTTTATTCCTATGGAATTATTTAGATTATGTTTTATAAAATTTATCTTATTTTACTTTAATAAAAAATTAATAATATAGTTATAATTATAAATTAATTGATTTAAAGAAACAAAATGAAATTTTTTAAAAAATCAACAATTTTCACTATTCACTCAAAAATTAATCTTTTTAGGAAAATATCACAAATTCATACTAATACTATTATGAAATTCTTATTTAAAAAAGGATTTTAATTTTTCAAAATAAAATTTCTAAAATTGATAGTAATTATCTATAATATTCGGTCAGAAAATAAATTAAAAAAATTTGAAGAAAAATTATTATTAAGTAATAAAATTACTTTAATAAAAATTGAATAGTTATTAATTATTAATTAATCAATACATTTGAATTATATAAAAATATTTATAGTTATTTTTCATATAGTGGTAATTTCTATTTATACCACCAATTTAATGGAAAGGTTATAATATAAAATAGTTCATTTTAAGATCGGTGTTGCAAGTTAAGAAATCCATCGAACACTTAGAATTTATTTTAAGAGAAATATATTCTAAAATATTGGGTAATTACACATATTTTCATAAAATTTATGGTCATTTATCTCCATTAATTATATGACCTATTTTAATAGACCTCACATTAATTTGACTTGTGATTTTCTTATAATGACCAATAAAGCGTTTTTATTAATTTAAAAGCCAAGAAATTTGTATTAAAGTGTCAAAAATTGAAAAAAATTATTATATTTTCATGAAATCATAGAAAAAAAAATATTTCTAAATTTTTGAAATTCAATAATAGTCTTCATGTAAATCTAACATGCAATGGGGATGACATAATCAAAAAAATGTTTTTAAATTTAACTCATTAACAACATGTATTAAAGGTTCAAAACCTATAAAATAACAAAGAATTATCACGAATTAATAGGACAATTAAATTCGTTTAATTTATGACATTTAGTAATATAACACATGTCAATATGACTTATGGTTTCCTATGAATGACCAAAAGTTCCTTTTGTTGATTTAAAATTCTAAAAAACATGTGTCAAAGGTCAAAACCTTGAAAAAGGCCATGGATTATCATTAAAATAATATTAGAATGATCTTTGATTAATTTTTTATATGTATAAATAGATTTCATGTCAATATAATGTGTGATTTATTTGAAAATATTGAGAAATAAGTATTATTGGATTTAAAAGTCAATAAAATATGTCTCAGAGAGTCAAAATCTAGCAAACAACTTCGGAATTTTATGAAATATTTTGAAAATTTCAATTGTTTAATTTTTAATGCATAATAACATAACAACCATAGATATGATAAATTTTTGATAATAATGAACAAAAGTGTGTTTTTGTTGATTTAAAAGTTAAAAATATGCACCAAAGAGTTAAAAAATATAAACAATATCTAATTTTTATGAAATAATATGAATGAATATTTATTAATTTTTATTTTATATTAATACACTACACATAAATTTGTCTTTATCTATCATTGGAAAAATTTAAATTATGTTTTATTATATTTAAAAGTATTTTAAAACACGTTTCAAAGGGTCAAAACCTAGAAATGAGTTTGGATTGTTATAAAATCTATATACAATTATTTTTGATTAATTTTTTACCATTATGAAAATAAAACACATAAATATGATGTGAAGTGTGGTCCAAATGAATGGAAAAAAGTAATATTTTAGAGTTTATTCATTAAAAATGTGAGTAAAATGTATTGGTCGGAGTGGAATCTCAAGATGGGGGTGAATTGAGTTCCTACTTAAAATTTCTGTTAAAAAATTTTCTTATAAAGATCCCCCAAATTTAAAATGGCACAGTTAATTAAGTAAGTAGAGATTTGAATGTCTAGTTGGTCAATTGGTTTCTCAAAGGGTGATTAGTCCTTAGTAAAATTAGCGTAAAACACTTCTTCAACTTTTGAAACAAGTTTACTGAATTAAACACATACACACACTAACCAAAACTAAGTATCAAAGTGAATGAAAAATAGTTTAATGTTTTAGAAATAATAAGCAACGAAAAATAGATAAAATAGAGTATAAAAAAATATAGCTCACAATAAAGTTAAACAAGAGGTTCAGTCTCAAGCTGAGACTTAATCCTCTCCACTTGGCGATCACCTGCCACCAAGCAGTTTATATTGACAATAAACTTGATACAGAGCTTGTATCGGGCTTTACAACAGTTTTCAAAAACTGTCTAGGGTTCACACCCTCTACCACAGTTATTCGTGGGAAAAACAAATAGTACAGACCATGAACAGTCTCTTCCATAGTTATATGTGGGAAACAAGATGTAAGTAAAGTTTGATGTGAGGATATTTAGTATCCTCCAGTTCAAGAATAGGATAGAGTGTGTGTAACAGACAGACACATTTCTCAAAAATGTAAAATTAAGAAACACAATAGATCTAAGATTATAATCTTGAGTTTAGAAGGCTCTATGTGTTTGTAGTTAATCTCTTGACTCCTTGGAGTGAAGAATTTTTTGTTCGAGCCTTTCTCTAGAAGTTGTCTCCAAAACAGAGTTCAGCAACTCCAGGTTCTATCTTTGAGTGTTCTTCCTCTGGTGTTGATCAAGATTTGATGAATCACAGAAGGCAGAAGTGAGTTTTTTCCAAAATGATCTTCGTGAGATTCTTGGGTTCTCAGTGTAAGCGTTGAATAGTTCTTCTTTGATCTAGCAAGTAAGCTCCTTTACATGTACATACATTCTTCTATTAACACTTTTTCTTCCTCGGTCTTCTCTTTTATATTTGAGGTTCAATAATACGAATAAGTACATCACGTGTGATCTTTCTCGTACCTCGTATTGTCCCTAGATACGGTCTCCTTATATGTCTACAATCAGAATTAATTAATGTCATAAGCATTAAATTTATCAAATATAACCATTAAAATAATCTTAAGAATTTGAAAAAGTATGGAAGGGTATGCATCGGTAGACTAGTAATAGTAGCCTTCACAATGATAGCCTTCAACAGTAGGTGCACTTCGGCAGCATTCATCGGTAACCTTCCCAATGGTAACCTTCATTGGTAGCCTTCAGTAGTAGCCTTGTAACGGTGACCTTACATCAGTGACCTCTACATCGGTAACCTCTGCATCGGTGACCTCTGCATCGGTGACCTCTGCATCGGTGACCTCTGCATCGGTGACCTCTGAATTGGTGACCTAGGCATCAGTGACCTCGGCATCAGTGACCTCAGCATCGGTGACCTCAGTATCGGTGACCTCTGCATCGGTGACCTCTTTATCGGTGACCTCTGCATCGGTGACCTCTACATCAGTGACCTGTGCATCGGTGAACTTTGCATCGGTGACTTTTTTATCGATGACCTTTTCATCGGTGACCTTTGCATTGGTGACCTATTATACTTAGAGAAATTTTACACTGTGATCTTAAAAAAGTGAGCAGTAAGATTAAAATTACATATTTATTAATTTGATATAAACATAATTTTCACATAAAATATTATCCATGTAAGAGAAAAAATATGGTCTATATAAAAAAACATTATTTGGGATTATCAAAACAGGTGAGTCCAACAATCTCTCCATTTTATATAATCAAAAATTATGTCAGTATTTTCTGAATCAGGGTTAAGCACATTTTCTAGTATCTTCAGAGGTGTGTAAAAGAAAATTTTAACTGAGTTTATGATTGAAAAATATAGATAGGGTTAGACATGAAATTTCAACTTAAGAACTTTTTCTTCTTTCAGTTTAGGATGTTTAAAACTTAAACATAACTGACCTGTTTCTCCCCCTTTGTGATTAAAAAAAAGAATGAAAGATAAAAAGAAACATAAGAGGATTTTCCATTAAAGATAAAATAGTAAAATATACAAAAAAATCTACACATATCCCTATTAACTAAGACATCCCACATTCAGTCCACATCAGATATGTCCAAGGGAGCTTTGTCTTTGGAAGTTGATGAGGCAGGGTTGGAAGATGGAAGGATAGGCCAAGGGATGGCAGTCAGCAGGGTAGGAGGAGCTATAACAGAGGCATCAGTAGACCGGTAGTGAGTAGATCTCTGAGGAATCATAGGGGTTAGGCTTCTGATGTCCTAGGCAGGAGTCATTAATGGAGCAGCACTGGAAAATACTGAGGCAGCTGAGGTAGAAGGCAAGGCTGGAGGAACAATGATGGGAGTGCAGTCCACATGGAGGAAGGGTAGAAGAAGATTTCTGAAATCCATAACAATACTTCCTCCTCTATCCATGGATGAAATAAAATCATCCTTATTCTCCATAAATTTCTCTAAGGCGGGAGTCAACTCTATGAGCCTACTAACCTGATCCTTAAAAGCCTGAGTGACAGGTGGGATTCTCATGTTCTCCAACAACAACTTGAAGTGACCATCCATACAATGCTTAGCATATACCCTTTTTTAGTAGAAATCAACTTGATCTTTGATGGCCTTATGATCTTGAGAAGCTTCCCTTAGATAATTTCCCACAATGTTATGAATTTCTCTATTAGTAGAAATAACCCAATTCATAAACTAAGGGTCTGAGTTACTTGCACCAGAGAACTTCTCCACTTCTTCTCTAAAAATTGATCTGAAAGATTATAGATTAACTGGAGGAGCAATTGAAGATGAATTAGATTCAAACAGAGGTGTCATAGTGAAAGCCATTGTATCCTTAAAAGATTTATTCAGCCCACTGATTAGCTTCTTCACATCATCATCTTGGCCACTCATTTGTGTCTCTATGGACTTCTTAAAGTCCTTAAACATAGTGACCATTTACTGAACCACACTTTTAACATATCTCATAGCTTTTTCCACCTGAGTCCTTGAATTTATATAGGATTCTAATCTAGTTATAGACTGTTTCACAGATTCCATAGAATTTTTCAAGGTTCTGATCTTATTCTGACAGTCCTTTACTTCCTCAAGCAGGATGGAGTGAGAGGTAGAAACTAGTCTTTCCATTGTATATGTGACAGCTTCTTGATTTTGAGTCATATCCCTCTCTAAACCAGTAAATCTCTCATGAAGTTGTCTCTTCAAATATGATTTTGTTGATTCCAAATCATCCTTCCTCACATAGTCTCGAGGCAAAAGTACTACTGGTTGCACAATAGTAGTCTCTGTAACTGAAGGGATTGGAGGACTTCTGATAGGCTGGTCATCATCAGAATCTCCATAATCTAAACCCAATACCACAAATCTAGGGTCTTCTGACCAATCTACTATTCCATGAGAAACAACAACTGAACCTGTAGCAACAGGTTCCTCCCCCTCACTTGGAGCATTCTCCTAATTATACACATTCATCTCTTCTATACCTCCTTGAGAAACTACATCAACATAAGGGTCCACTGCCACTTCCTCCTCATAATATTCTACAACTTCCAAAACAATTCCAACTTCAACTGAATTAGAAACCTCTTCCTCTATACTTTCAACCATTTCTGTATGCCCTATCATAGCACTGAGACAAAGGTATTCTTCTTCAATTTCACCAGCAGCAGTCTCAAAGTCTGCATGACTAGATTCAATGTCTTCATCCTCATCTCTAATTTCTCTTAAGACATTTTCATCCCCTTCTTCTTCACTAGTCTCTTCATCATCACTGTCCCTTAGAACTGTCTCCCTTCTAGGCAATCTCTTTGGTGGTCTAGGCTCACCAAAGGATACAGTATTAACACAAGGATTGGAGGGAAGATCAGGATCACTCCTGTCACCTATAGGGGAATCCCCTCTTCCTGGCACAGTAGCAGCCTCTGCTTCTTCATCTAAATATGCAAGCTCTACTTCACCAGGATTTAGACTAGGATATCTCTTATCCTTAGGCCTGGTAAGATGAGTGACAGGATTGAATTCCTCATAAATCTTAGCCTCATAATGCACCCATCTTTTTTTCCAAGGGTTCCAATTTATCTTCATCAACTTTCAAATCACTTTTGTAATGCAGAAATTGTCCCTTACTACAGCTTTTTCCTCCTTATCTCTAGGAAATCCTTTCACCTTAAACATCAACGATAACAATCTAGTATGAAATAAGGCATTGGATTTGGAACTGGGATTTGTCATATCTTCTAATTGAATCATCAGCAGCCTACATAAATTAATCTTTTGTCCATGATTCAGCAGATACAAGAGAAAAACATCCTGAAATTTCAATGTAGCAAAGTCCCCTATCATGGGACTTAAGACATACTGGACAAACTAAAATAGTAGCTTGTCTTCTCCTTCCATATTAGCAGCAATGACTTTCTTAGGGATTCTACTCCCTGTCAGTTTGGCTAGGGCTTCTTCATAACATAAGAACTCAGTAGTGGGAGGCACCACTCTTGAGTAGTAGTCATAAATCCCATCATGTGGTACTCTTAGACACTCATCCCATTCAATAGATGAAAAACTTATACTTATTCCATTCATACTTGAAGAAATTCTGTTCTCATCTTCAGTCTGTTCAAACTTCAAAAACTCATAAAACTCCTTCACTAACTTTGTGTAATAGGGTCCATTGTTGTTTGCAAAGCATTCAACCCAGCCTTGATCTTCAAGTGCCTTCATCACTAAAGATTTTCTTGTCAGCAACCATTCAGAATTGAGCTCTTTTTCAACTATGATATCCCTCTTTGATAGATGAGGGTTGATTGGCTTTTCCACTTCCTGGCTTCCACTGCTCGACTCAGCTCGAGGTCTCTTCATATTTGGTGCATCCCCTTCATCACTGACCAAAGGTCTCTTTACTCTTTCCATGTGGTCTGGAATGGTTTGAGGGTTTTAGAAGAGGGTTAGGTTCTGAGATTAGGGAGAGAGAGATTCAGGAGAGAATTTTAGGCGGATCGAAATATGGTATGTGCTTTAATTTTATCATTTAGGGATCGAAAAACAAATAAGATAAAATAAATGAGTAATATAGAAAACGTTTCAAATTCTGGCAGAGAAAAACACCAAGTCCTGGAAAAGTTAACTATCGGTAAGGTAAAAATAGTGAGGTCTATCGGTGAGGTCCAAAGGTGAGGTCTATCGGTGAGGTCCAATAGTGAGGTCTATCGGTGAGGTCCTAATGGTGAGGTCTATCGGTGAGGTCCCAATGGTGAGGTCTATCAGTGAGGTCTCAACTGTGAGGTCTATCGTTGAGGTCCCAATAGTGAGGTCTATCGGTGAGGTCCCAACGGTGAGGTCTATCGGTGAGGTCCCAATGGTGAGTTCTATCAGTGAGGTCCCAATGGTGAGTTCTATCGGCGAGGTCCCAACGATGAGGTCTATCGGTGAGGTCCAATGGTGAGGTCTATCGGTGAGGTCCCAACGGTGAGGTTTCTAACAGTGAGGTCTCTAACAGTGAGGTTTCTAACAGTGAGGTCCAACGGTGAGGTTTCTAATGGTGAGATCTATAAACCTTAATAGTTTATCATACCTAAATTATGTTTTATGTAACTTAACCTCTCATAATTCAAAGGATTTGTGAATATATCATCCAATTGGTGTTCAGTACCAATGAATTCAAGAGTGATATCACCTCTTTGATAATGATCTCTCAAGAAGTGATGTCTCACATCAATGTGCTTTGTCCTAGAATGAGATACTGGATTTTTGGAGATGTTAATAGCACTTGTATTATCACACTTTATAGAGACATGTTTGAATTGATATCCATAGTCTAGTAAAGTGTGTTTCATCCATATAATTTGAGCACAACAACTACCAGCAGCTATATATTCAGCTTAGGTAGTAGATAATGCAACAGAATTTTTTTTCTTACTACACCATGATACTAGTGACTTGCCTAAAATGTGAAATGTTCTAAAGGTTCTCTTTTTATCTAAATTTCAACCATCAAAATCAACATCTGAATAACTTATTAAATCAAATGATTATCCTCTTGGATAAAATAGTCCTAAGTTTGTAGTATAATTGAGATATTTAAAAATCCTTTTAACAGTAGTTAAATAAGACTTTTTAGGATTGGATTGAAAATGAGCACACATGCATACACTGAACATAATATCTGGTCTGCTAGCAGTAAGATAGAGTAGACTCCCAATCATATCTCTGTAATAGGTTTGATCCACTAGTTTACTAGTTTCATCAGAATCCAACTTACTGGTGATACTCATAGGTGTATCACAACCTTTATTGTTTTTTAAACCAAAAAGTTTCAAAGTATATTTAGTATATTTACTCTGATTTAAAACAATACCATTTTTATTTTGAAAAATTTAAAATCCAAGGAAAATTTTAAGTTCCCCCATTAAACTCATTTCAAATTCATCTTGCATCATTTTTGAGAAATCATTACATAAAGAATTTTTATAGGATCCAAAAAATAATGTCATATACATAAATTTTTACTATTAAAACATCTTTGTAAATCCTTTTAATAAAAAGAGTAGGATCCGCTATTCCTTTAGTAAAACTTTTTGAAATAAGAAAAGAACTAAGTTTTTAATACCAAGCTCTTGGAGCTTGTTTCAGACCATATAAATCTTTATAAAGTTTAAAAACATGATTTAAAACATAGGGATTTTTTAAAAAAGGGGGTTGTTCAACAAATACATCCTAAACTATGTACCCTTTTAAAAATACACTTTTGACATCCATTTGATAAAGTTTGAAATTCATATGAGTTTCATAGGCAAGTAGTATCCTAATGGCTTCTAGTCTAGATGTAGGTGAAAAGGTTTCTTCATAGTCTATTCCTTATTCTTGACTATATCCTTGTGAAAATAGTCTATCCTTGTTTCTAACTATATTTCCAGATTCATTAACTTTATTTATAAACACCCATTTTGTTCCTATGGTCAAAGTGTCTTTAGGTGTTTCTACTAATTCCCAAACTTTTTTTTCTTTCAAACTGATTTAGTTTTTCTTGCATAGTTATCACCCAAAATTCATCATTTATATTTTTAGGTTCAAGCTATGAAAGAAAGTATTGATGTTCAACCTGATTTCTCATAGAAGATCTAGTTCGTGTTCCTCTATCTAGATCACCTACTATATCATCTAAAGGATGATTATTGAGAGTTATAATACCTCTAGAAAGAGTTGAACTAGACTCCTCATGATTATTTGTAGGTTCAGATTTACCATGAACAGATTTTGGAAAATTTCCAGAACTGGTTGTTTTCACTAAGGTTTCACTATCTTTATCATTAAGGTCTATAATTGACATATCTTCCTCAAGATGTTCAACAGAGGTTTTGGTTTCATGTAGATCATTCTCATCAAATTTGATGTGAACTAATTCTTCTACGCATTTAGTTCTGTTATTGAATACTCTATAAGCTTTAGTAGATATTGAGTAACCAAGGAAAATTCCATCATCACTTTTGGAAGAAAACTTGTCAAGATTGTTCTTAGTGTTAAGGATAAAAAATTTGCAACCAAAAACTCTAAAGTAATTAACCTTATGATTCATATTATTCCAAATCTCATAAGGGGTTTTCTTAAGAACAAGTCTAATTAAGACTCTATTGATAATGTAACAAGTTGTATTAACAGATTCAGCCCAAAAATATATAGGTAGATTGTACTAATCTATCATAGTCCGGGAAATCTCTTGAAGTGTCCTATTTCTTCTTTATACAACCCCATTTTTATGAGGTGTTCTAGGAGCATAGAAATTATGATTATAGCCATTTTGTGAGCAAACATACTCAAAATACTGATTTTAAAACTCATGGCCATGATCACTTCTCAAGGTCCTAATTCTAAGTCCACTAAGATTTTCTAAAAATATGGAATATCTAATGATGTCGGAGCATGCTTCACTTTTGTGAGATAGAAATTATACCTGATTATATCTAAAAAAAATCATCTACAAGAACATAAACATATTTCTTCCCATTTAAACTTGAAACTCTAGATGGTATAAATAAATCCATGTGAACCAACTCAAGCGGTTGAGAAGTAGAAACTTCTTTCTTTGGTTTGAAAGAAAATTTGTGTTGTTTTACCTTTTGACAATGATTACACGCTTTGTTAAGAGGGAATTCCAATTTAGGTAAGTCTCTAACTAAACCTTTCCTAGTTAGTTTCCTCAGTGAGTGCGCATTTCATTTTCCTAATCTTCTATGCTATAACCAAGATTCCTTATAAAACACATTTAAACAAGAAACATTTTTCTTAGCTAAATAATTTAAATCAACATCATATACATTTTCACTTCTAAGAGCAATAAATATTAAATCATTTTTAGAATTAAAAACATTTCATGCATCATTTTCAAATTTGAAATTGAATCCATTATCACACAATTGAGAGATACTAAGTAAATTGTATTTTAACCCATCAAAAAAAGTACTTTTGAAATTAATATAGTGTTAGGGTTACCAATTTGTCCTAAACTGACGATGTTTCCTTTTGCATTATCATCGAATGTGACATATCCACCATCAACTTTAATTAGGATCTTGAAGCATGAATAGTCTCCTGTCATGTGTCTTGAACATCCACTATCCAAGTACTATAGAGTTTTATAGGATCTATTTAGATAATTTTCCTGCAAAATAGATTAAGTGCATGGTAACTTTGGTACCCAGATTTTCTTGGGTCCATAGAGGTTAGCAAGTAAAACTTTGGGAACCCATAATTGTATCACAGGTTTCCTATAATCAAAAAAACATGTTTTGAGACATGAACACTATGGTTGGTTCTTTAGAGAATTTTTTTTCAAAATATGGTCCAGAACTTAAACTAGCTTTGAACTGTCCATATTTTGGAACAAATTTAGTTTTAATAATCCTTCTCTGTCTTGGTTAATATCCTATACCAGTTGTATATTTTGGTTCAATTTGTTTCCCTAGAAACTGAGTCAATGTATCTCTACCAGCAGTAAACTTTTCCAAATCATTTTTTAATTTTTCATTCAATAATTTAAGTTCAGAATTTTCTTTTAACAGCTGAGCACATTTTTATTTCTCAATATCCAAATCAGACTTGTAATTAGAATTTAAAGCATGTTGTCTTTTCAATAGCTTATATTTATCCTTGATTTAATTAAAGGTGTCATCAATCATTCCACAGTATTCAAATAATTCATCCTTAGTCATATTTTTATCATTGTTTGATTCACTTTCATTCCTAGAATAATAAGCATTTGGTATAGGGGAATTGGGTGTTACCTCGGATGTTTCTGTCATGAAACACAGATTTTCATGTTTGTTCTTGTCAGCATCAGAAGTGGCAGATCCACTTGAGATATCTTCTTAGACACTCCAAGTAGATTTCATAGCCTTTTTATATCCCTTTCCATTGTCTTCGTACTTCTTCTTAAATTTAAGCTTGGGGAAATCATCCTTCACATGGCCTTTTCATTTACACTCATAGAAAACTATTTCATTTGTATTATCATTCCACTTTCTTCACTTTTTCTGCTATCATTTATTATCATACCTTCCTTTATAGTTTTATTTTCTAAAGAAATTCTTCTTACAGTAGAACTTCTTGAATCTCCTAGCAAGATGATTCATCTCATCATCACTTTCACAACCTGAGTCTTCACTGGTGGAAGTGTCTACAAGAGCTTGAACATTTTATTTTTCTTTGTTCTTTGAGGTAGCTGTCTTGAATGCTATAGATTTATTACTTGGATCTTCATATACTTATTGATTTACCTTAAGCTCTTCTTCGTACATCATATGCTTTCAAATTAGTTCCTTCATAGGTAGCTTGCCTATGTCACAAGATTCTCAGATAGAAACAGAAGTTCCTCTCCATCTGTCAGGTAGGCATCGAAGCAATCTCATAATATGATCCTTGTTGTCCACTGGTTTCCCAAGAAAACTCATAGTATTCAAGATTTCATTGAACCTGAGATACATTTCAGAAATAAGTTCATCGGGCTTCATTTTAAAATTATCATATTTAATAGTATAGCTATTTAATCTCATTTCTTTAACATTAGTTGTTCCCTCAAGGGAAACAGCTAAAGTATCCCAAATTTCATATGCAGTTTTACAAGCAGATATTCTATTGAATACTTCATCACCTAGAGAACAGTACAATGCATTAATTACTTTACAGTTATTGTTATATGTAGCTTTATTCAACCGATACCATGTGTGCCTAGCAGTAGCAGGAAATACATGTTTTTATTCAATTGTGTCCCATATTTTAGGTCCCATGCTCTCTAAATAAATTTTCATTTTAAATTTCCACTGAGCATAGTTATTACCATTAAACAAAGGTGTCATGTTAGTAGAATCACCCTCAACTCTATTATCCATATTTAATTAAAATTTTAAAGGAATGAAAATTTAGATATGACAGAAATTTTAAGATCTTTAAGATACAACTAAAATAACAGCTAAATAATTTGACAACATTCACAATAGTTCAGATAGTAACAAAAATTCTAATCCTTTGATACCAAATGTTGGTCAGAGTGGAATCTCAAGAGGGGGTGAATTGAGATCCTACTTAAAATTTCTGTTAAAAAAATTTCTTATAAAGATCCCCCAAATTTGAAATGGACCAATTAATTAAGGCAGTAGAGATGTAAATGTATAGTTGGTCAACAGATTTCTCAAAGGGTGATTATTCCTTAGTAAAATTAGTGTAAAAAAATTCTTCAAATTTTGAAACAAGTTTACTAAATTAAACACATACACACACTAACCAAAACTAACTATCAAAGTGAATGCAAAACAGTTTAATGTTTTAGAAATAATAAGAATCGGAAAATAGATAAAACAGAGTATAATAAAATATAGTGTATAGTAAAGTTATACAAGAGGTTCAGTCTCAAGCCGAGACTTAATCCTCTCCACTTGGTGATCACCTGCCACCAAGCAGTTTATATTTACAATAAACTTGATACACAGCCTGTATCAGGCTTTACAACAGTTTTCACAAACTTTCCAGGGTTCACACCCTCTACCATAGTTCTTCATGGGAAAAACAAACAGTACAGACCACGCAAGGTCTGTTCCACAGTTATACGTGGGAAACAAGATGTAAGTAAAGTTTGAGGTGAGGATATTCAGTATCCTTCAGTTTAAGCATAGGAGAGAGTGTGTGTAACAGACAGACACGCTTCTCAGAAATGTAAAATGAAGGAACACAATACAGCTAAGATTATAAGCTTGAGTTTAGAAGGCTCTATGTGTTTGAAGTTCAGCTCTTGACTCCTTGGAGTGAAGAATTTGTTGTTTGAGTCTTTCTCTGGAAGTTGTCTCCAAAATAGAGTGTCGTAACTCCAAGTTCTAGATTTGAGTGTTCTACCTCTGGTGTTGATCAAGAGATGATGAAGCACATAAGGCAAAAGTGGGTTTTTTCCAAAATGATCTTCATGAGGTTCTTGGGTTCTCATTATAAGCGTTGAATGGTTCTTCTTTGATCTATAAAGTAATCTCCTTCACATGTACATATGTGCTTCTATTAACACTTTTTCTTCCTCGGTATTCTCTTTTATATTTGAGGTTCAACAATAAGAATAAGTACATCACATGCAATCTTTCTCATACCTCGTATTGTCCCTAGATACGGTCTCCTAATATGTCTAAAATCAGCATTAATTAATTTCAGAAACATTAAATTTATCAAATATGACCGTTAGAATAATATTAAGAATTTGACAAAGTATATAAGGGTATGCATCGCTTGAATGGTAACGGTAGCATTCACAGGGATAGGCTTCAACAATATGTGCACATCGACAGCAATCATCGGTAACCTTCCCAATAGTAAACATCATCGGTAGCCTTTAGTGGTAGCCTTGCAATGGTGACCTTACATCGGTGACCTATGCATCAGTGACCTGTGCATTGGTGACCTGTGCATCAGTGACCTTTGCATCGGTGACCTATTCATTGGCGACCTTTGCATCGGTGACCTGTTCATCAGTGACCTTTCCATCGGTGACCTGTTCATCAGTGACCTTTGCATCGGTGACCTTTGCATCGGTGACCTTTGCATAGGTGACCTTTGCATTGGTGACATATTATACTTAGATAAATTTTACACTGTGATCTTAAACAAGAGAGCAGTGAGATTAAAAATACATAGTTATTACTTTGATATAAACATAATTTTCACATAAAAGATTATCCTGTAAGAGAAACAAGATGGTCTCTATAAATGAAACATGATTTGGGATTATCAAAATAAGTGAGTCCAACAAAATGGTCAAAACCTATAAATCAACTTCAAATTGTTTTGAAATCATATGACAAGGGATCTCATTTAATTTTAGACATGTGGGAATAAATAACACATCAATCTGACATGTAGTTTTCTTAGAACAACCAAAAGTGTATTTTTATTAATTTAAAAGTCAAAAAACATGTATCAAAGGTTTAAAACCTATAAAACATCCTAATTATGTTGTGAAATCATAGGAAAAATATTATTGTTTATTTTTTGAATTTTATGAATAGAAATAATATCAATTCAATTTGTGGTGTGTTCAGAATGACTGAACAAATAGTTTTACAATATTTAAGACACTAAAAACATGTGCCATTGGGTTAAAATAAGGAAGAGACATCATATTATTGTGAATCCATTGTAAAATTATCTTCAATTAATTTTTAACATGTATAAATAGATTTCATGTAAATTTGATATACAGTGTGGTTAAAATTACTAAAAAACCATTTTTTAGATATAATTAATTAAAAACATGCATCAAATAGTCAAATATATAAAAAAACCTCATATTTTTATTAAATTATATTAAATTAACCTTTATATAATTTTTACATGTATGAAAAAACCACACATCAACCCCAATTGTGGTTTTCTCAAAATAATCAAAAGTTTGTTTTTATTGACTTAAAAGTCAAAAAACATGCATGAAAGGGTAAAAATATAGAAAAAGTCCTCATATCATAGTGAAATCATAGAAAAAATAAAATCATATAAATTTTAAAATATATTAATAGACCACACATCAATTCGGAAAGCAGTTTTCCCAAAATGAACAAAAGTATGTTTTTATTGACTCAAAAGTCAAAAAAATGTGTGTTAATGGGTCAAAACCTAGGAAATGGTATTATAATATTTTTAAATTATATTAAAATGATCATTGATTAATTTTTTCTATGTATTAATAGACCACATTTAAATCCAACATGTGTATTGGTTATAATAACCCAAAAAACAATTTTATAAGGCTTAAAAGTCTTTAAAACATGCGTTAAAGAGTCCAAACCTAAGAAACGAACTCAGATTTTCATAAAATAATAGGAAAAAAATAAACTTTTAATTTTTGACATGTAAAAACAAACCACATTCAAATATTAATTTTATTTATCTCAGAATCACTAAAAGTGTGTTTTTATTGATTTCTGTTAATAAACATGCATCAAATGGTTAAAACCAACTGAATAAACTAGGGAAGTCATAAAATCATATAAAAATTATCAATTATCAATTTATAACATATATGAATATAATTTACATCAATACAATATGTGTTGTGGTTGGAATTACAGAAACCCTATTTTTATTAGATTTTACATGTCTTTAAAAATATGAATGAAAAAATAAATACCTAGGAAAAAGACTCAGATTTTTGTGAAATCATAAAATATGGAATTTTATTTAATTTTTTCATTTTATAATAGATCTAAAATAAATTAATTCTATGGTTTTTTAAAAATGAAAAAAACAACATATTTATTGATTTAAAAGTTAAAAAAACATGCACTAAAGGGTAAAAAACAAGAAAAAAGCTCATAATGTCATGAAATCATAAGGAAATGACCTATAATTAATATATGATATGTAAAAATAATCATTTAATCAATTAAACATGTGGTGTGGTTGAAATGGTCAAAAAATAAGTTTTATTAGAGTTAAATGTTTTAAAATGTGTGTCAATTGATCAAAACCTAGAAAACGACCTTATGTTGTCATGAAATCATAAGAAAACAATTTTCATCTAATTTTTGAGATATAGGAATATACCATGGATAAATATTATTTTTTTCTTTTCTTGTAATGAAAAAATGTGTGTTTTTATTGATTTAAATATTAAAAACACATAAAAGGTTCAAAAATCATAAAATGAGCTAAGATTTTCATGAAATCATAGGATAGAAAATAATGATTAGTTTTTAGCATGTATGAATTATCCTCTTGTTAATCTGGCATGGAATGTGGTTAGGATGACTGAAAAACAATTTTAATTGATTTAAAAATGTTTAAAAATGTTTTTTAAAGGGTTAAAACCTAGTAAAAAACTCATATTATCTTAAATTCACAAGATAATGACCTTTATTTAACTTATGATATGTAGGATTAGACCTCAACCACTAATGTTTTAGTCAATTGGTATACGAGGTTGGTCCATCTCACTGCTCGGTGGAACTGGCTCAGTCTCGAGTCCTTCTAGACTTAAACACTATTCATATAATGAATAGGGTAATTCAAGTCCATTTCTTAGTTGGTTAATGTGTGGTTTACTCTAGGCTTGGTCCCCCCCCCCACTAGGAGTCAAGAATTAACTATACACACATTTGGACACTAAGGAGTTATTCAATTGGTATATGAGGTTGGTCCATCTCGCTACCTAGGGGAACCGGAACATGCTCAAATCCCTCCAGACTAAGAGACTTTTCATATCATGAACTGGGCGATTCAAAGTCGTTACTTAGATGGGGAATGTGAGTTGAACTATAGTCTTGGTCTGGGTCCCCTATTGGGAGTCAAGTATTAATTATACACACATTTTTAGTATCCATTGTAACATTAGTCGAGTGGTACATGAGATTGGTCCGTCTCACTACCCAGGGGAACTGGATTAAGCTTGAGTCCTGCCAAACTCAGACACTATTCATATTATGAAAAGGGTGATTAAAATACATTACTTAGCTGGGAAATGTGTGGTGCACTTTGTTCTTGGTCTCTCCCTATAGGGATTCAATCATTAAAAATACATAAATTTTAATAACTATTGGGTAATTAGTCAAGTGGTACACGAGATTAGTCCATCTCGCTACCCTAGGGGATTGGCTCAAGATTGAGTCTTATCAGACTCAATCCCTATTCATATTATAAATAAGGAGCTTCAAATTAATTTCTTATATGGGGAATGTGTGTAATGCTCTAATCTTGTTTGGGGCCCCCCAATGGGATTTGATCATTATCTATGCACACATTTCATCCACTAGGGTGTTAGTTGAGTGGTATATTAGGTTGTTTTATCTCACTACCTAGGGGAATAGAATAGGCTTGAGTTATACTAGACTCAGACACTGTTCATATTATAAATAGGATGATTCAAATCCATTTATTAGTTTTGGAATGTGTGGCATTCTCTAGGATTGGTTGGGGTGCCCCCACAAAGAGTTGAGCATTAATCATACACACATTCACAATTGGTATTTGTATTAGAGGTAAACACCACGTAAGAATGCATAAAAAGAACCCGGTTCAAATTTGGTCAAGAGAGAATTCCCAATTTACTATAACAACACTATATAACTTATTGCAGTATCAGTAATATTCATTTTAAATTGTCCTCCATGCCATAATATTGGGCCTTCGGGCTATTAGTCCTATGATACATCCATGGGCCTTCGAGTAATAGGGCCTACATGCCGAAAATATTTAGCCATTTGGGCCATAGTTCCTTTAAACCATGAAGTAAATCATGATTGAAATACTATATCAACCTTATGTTGATGGATCAAGGCATAAGTAGTCACCATATAGAGTAAATCATATGAAATATTGAATGAGTGATATGGTTCTATCCATAGTCCTATTCAACTTTACATAAGGGAACTGTAAGGTGTTTGAAACATCAAGTGTTGAGTTTGATGAATACTTGAAGAGGTGTTGAGGAGGGGTTGTTCTAGTGTAGTTGGTTCATTAAATATGTAAAGGGATTGTGACCCTGGTCCTTCGGGTCACTTAATTTAGGCTTTGTGACTCTAGGCCTCCTGGCCATGTAAGTGTTCCCTCTCAACCTAGTTAAAGTGGAATTATTATAAAATAAAAAAATGTGAATCAGGGCATATAAAAGTAAACATCGCATCAATTTTACATTTTCTTTTCTTAAAATTACCAAAAGTGTGTTTATATGGTTTTAGAAGCTAGAAAACATGCATCAAAGGGTCAAAACCTAGAAACTAGCCTCAAATTATCATGAAATCATAGAAAAGGGATTTTCAAATATTTTTTGACTTATAGGAATAGATAACCTATCAATTTGAATTGTGGTGAGATCAAAATAACCCAAAGTTCATTTTTAAGGTCATTATTTTTTTAAACATGATTCAAAAGGTAAAAACCTTATAAATGACCTTTTATTATTATAAGATCATAAGAAAAAATTGTTGATTAAATTTTTATGTGTATGAATAGACCACACATCAATTTAATGTGCAACATGGTTGGAATGGCCAGAAAATCATTTTTATTATATTTAAAGGTCTTTAAAACCCTATATCAAATTTATCATACCTAGAAAATGACCTCAAAATTCCATGAAATAATAGGAACATGATCATTATTTAATTTTTGACAAGTGGGAATATACCACACATCAATCTATCTTTTTTTCTTCTTATAATGGACAAAAGTGCATTTAAATTTATATAATTCAATAAAATGTGCATCAAATGGTAAAAACCTAGTAAATAACATTTTATTTTCATTAATTCATAATATAATTATCTTTTATCAATTTTTGACATGTGTTAAAAGAAGTTACATCAATCCAATATGCGGTGTGTTTGAAATGACTGATAAAGTAGTGTTAGTAGTTTTAAAAATATATAAAAAAATCACCAATGATTCAAAACCTTCAAAATGGCCATGTGATGTCATTGAATCATAGAAAAATTTCCTTCTTTTAATTTAATACATTTAAGAAAATAATAGACATCAATTTGATATGTGGTTCTCTCAGAATGACTAAAAGTGTATTTTTATTGATTTAAAAGTAGAAAAAGTACATTAAAGTGTAAAAACCTAGAGACTAACATTAGTTTATTGTGAAATAATAGGGAATTGATCATTGATTAATGTTTTAAGTTTATGAATATACCCCATGTTAATAATATGTGTGGTGTGATCGAGATGATTGAAAAAAAAATTACTATATTTAATGGTCTTTAAAAACAAGTTTCAAAGGGTAAGTACCTAGAAAACAACCTAATATTATTGTGAAATAATATAAAAATGATCATCATTTAATTTATTACATGTAGGAATAAAACTCAAGTTGAACCAACTTTTGTTTTTTAGGGAATTCCTAAAAATGTGTTCCAACTGATTTAAATGTTAAAAAATGTGAGTTAGATGGTCAATGCCTAGAAAAGACCTCAAATTATCATAAAATTGTAGGAAATTTATCTTCGATTAATTTTTGGCATGTATGAATAGAATTCATGTTAACATAATGTGTGTTGTGGTTGTAATTACTAAGAAATATTTTTTATTAGATTTAATTTTTTTAAAATTTGTGTTTGAGAGTCATAATCATTAAAATGGTCTAGGATTGTTGTTATATCACATGATAATGACCATTATTTAGTTTTTGACATTTCAAAATAGACTTCACATAAATCTAACTTATTGTTTTCTTAGAATACTCAATAGTGAATTTTTATTTATTTAAAAGTAAAAAAACAACAAAGGGTTAAAACTAAGAAAACAATCTCATATTATCATGAAATCATGGTACAATGATTATTGGTTAATATGTAATATGAATGAACTGAATGACTGAAATTTGATATGTGGTGTGAATGAAATGCACCAAATTTTTTAAAAAATAATAAATGTGTTTAAAAACATGCGTTAAATGGTTAAAACCTATAAAATGAAATTATATTATCATTAAATCACCAAAAAAACAACCTTCATTTAATTTGGGGCATGTACGAATAAGTCGCATGTATGAAAACCCATATCTTTTATAAACATTATTTCATGATTTTCTATAGAAAGATACTCATAATACAATCCCAAAATATTTATAGTCCTAGTTTATTTGGGTAATTAGGCACATAACACCATAACTTGAAATAGGGATACAATAACATTATTTAAAGACTCTATAAAATGCCTTTAAAATTTTGTTGATCTTCTAAAACCATGGGATAAACTCAGGACATACATAAGAAAGAGGTGAGCTATAAATCCCAGTAAGGTAATGATCAAATAATAACATAAATTAAAGTAGTATACATGGGTCAAGAGTCATAACATAATTACATATAAAGGTGAGAATAATAATCATGAACACTGAAGCATGGTATAAGATGATAACATCAAGGAATCAAAGGAATGTGGAAAAAATATTAAACATGACATTATAATCATAAGTAAAGTATAACCTATGAGACATTATAACATAGTGTTATTAGGATAACCACCCATACAACATACAAGGTATCTCATGAGATAAAAACATTACCCAATGCATTATAATGCTATATAATTTTAGGCCCACCCATCACATTCTTATTATGTATATTTATTTGTGTGTCGCATAGATCATATAACATAATAACATATTTCATAATATTTAATACCATAATTAAGGAGTGTGTGTTATATACATGTAATTCTATAATAAATGGAGGATAATTACATCTAGTTGAATTCTATTGAGTGGAAATGGGGAAGGGTATTTAGAACACAAAAGTTTATCATAGAAAATCACACGATAATTTCATAACCATAACGAGTATACAAAAAGGTTCATGAAAGGGTTTAATTAGAGTGAAATTTGGTATAATATAAATTGTTAATAATAATTATAGTAAATTTATGCATCAAGACACATTAAAATAAGAAAAATTGGAAATTAAAAATCTTAATAAAAAGAAAGTACTTTAATAAAATGAAGAGGAAGATAACCCCTTACCTTGAGAGGGTGAATCTAAAAGATTAGGAGAATAATATTAAGATATTAGGAACAACTTGGGAGGGATTTATAGATATATAATAATTGTAAATTTATTCTCAATTAGTTTTGAGTGAAGAGTAATGGGAGGTTGGGTGGGTATTTGTAGCAAAATAGAGGGGAATTCTTTATTAATTTCTAAACTTAGGTTTTGGATTCTGAGTGATAAAATAATCAAAACCAAAATAATTCCCATGGTTTTTTTAACATGTTTTCTATCAAAGTGGATTGGTTCCAATATTTTATTAGGATAATAATCGAATTACTTAAAATAATACAATTTATGATGTGTGAGTCATGATCATAAAGAATTGTTTCTTAAACCTTAAAATATAATATAGGTTTTGGAGGATGCATTATAGGTTTTTAAAAGTAATAAAATAACTTATAAAACACATTATTTTTTATGGGAAATATATTTTTTTGTTGTGTATTACCTTTATAGTATTTATTACATCATTTTGGGATATTATGGTGTCGTAATACATACCACTTATTTACCTCGTATTTAATTTTTAACCAAAAATGAGACTGTCTCGGAAAATTATGAAAATTTTACCATTGAATAATTTTAAAATTATGATTTAAAAAATAATATTTATTTTTCTAAAATATATTTCTAAATATGATAATTTAATTTTAAATAAAAAACCTTATTTACTTTGAAATAATAGTTTTTATGACACTAACAACTTTCTAACCCTTATAAAAATTACATTGTATTTAATTAAATTATATTATCATTTATACTTAAATTAATATTATTTAATAATTATATTTAATGAAAATAAAATTTATTTTAGGCTTATTAAATTTATCAAAAAATTTGTTTTAATTGAATCCATATATTTCCTAAAAATAAAATTTTGGATTCTTCGTATGAAAATCTAGTTTTTATTAAACTCATTATGTAATCAATTATAAAAATTGATAGTGAGAAGGGATAAATGTAATCATTATTTTATTAAAAATAAAATATATAAATTCATAATACTAATGTCTAGATATATAACTCCTTATTACACCATCATACACCCTAAGGGTAAGGTGTGCAATGATGGTACATTCTTGGGGTGGTTTAGCGAACATGGTTTGGGTTCTGATCTTGATAATCATAAACTTATCCTATAAATGATTTCACTCAATTTTCAATTATTGAATCTCATTATGGGCTTGTTCAAGGTAAAATACCATTGATTATATCTCCCTCAAAATCTTTGATAAATAGGATTCATATGTGTAACGTCCGGACCAGGCTCACCACTAAGACAGTGGTCGGAACGGTGGGTCACATGGACTCAGGAATGCCTCCCCATATGCTAGAGGGTGTCAATTAGTAGATAAGACCTATTGGTGGTATGTTGTGGAGAATATACCCTCTATATCATAGTCACATAGCGGTATAATAATATTAAAACAATCAATAGTAGTGGAAGCAATAATAATAAAGATAGGCAGCAGAAGAATAATATAATATATGAATAAAAATGGACAAATAAAATTTACAATAATGCATGTATATAAGATGATTCTACAAGTACAAGAAATACAAATTAATAAAAGAAAATAAAAACAAAATGCTCAACTCCTAAAGAATCCTGAGCAAGAGCCTAGTCCTGTGCTCCCTAGCTCCCATGTACACCGCACAACACAAGCAATGAATCTAATGACCTACAAGCAAGGATATCTACTTAGGTTCCAAACATCTCTTGAGTAGGGTGTGAGATATAAATATTAGTAGGCTGGCACCCATGGTGTCTAGACCAATCCATTTCATACAATTAATAATAGATTAAAGTGTGACACACATTATGAATGCAAAGTGATAACAAATTGAATAATAGAAACTTGGTTCAAGATCTTAAATGGACACCCATCCAATACCACCTACTTCGGTCTAAGCTGAGAATCTATATCAATGGGTATATCCTCCTACATTAGGAAGGATAACCCAAAATGGAAGAAGATTCTCCTACCAAGGATGAATCATTCAGAATATATCATAAACATATGGTCTCTTCCCTCAGGCTAACCAAAACCTCACCCTTAGGCATAACTAGAATCTCTCCCTCAAGTTATCCAAAATTCCACCCTTAGGCATCATGTGAGTGTGCATCTAGCCCTCGGGAATTCTACATAAACATATAATATTCCCTCAGTCATTCAGTACCAGTGTACCAAGCCCTCGGGCGGTATGAAAACATGAACCAAGCATTTAGGAATCACATTAATCCTGAGTCCTCAGATATCCCATGTAATCATGTACTCTTCCCTCGGGAATCAATTACCTATGTTTCTTGCTCTCAGGTTGTATGAAAACAATCACCAAGCCCTCAGGGGTCCACAATAAACATGAATCGTATCCGTAAAAACTCAACATGTCATTAGCATCAAACCCTCATGTATCAATTGCATCTATATAATATAATCTCAAAATATAAGAAAGCAATAATCACAGGTTCGGTATCAAACATCTATATGTATTATCCTTAGACACAATAATCAGTTAATCAAATTACCATTTGTATAAAAAAAATCATTTCATTAATCGGGTTCTAAATTATCATCATAATTTTATCAAATCAATTTAAATTATATGTTAACCCTAAAGTCATTAATATATCAATTAACCAAAATTAGCCAAGGTGATTCTTCCACAAGAAATAAAACAAATTTATTATGACACCAATACAAAGATCTAGGCCATCAATCAATTTAATTATCAAATTTATCTGGTCATGATCGTGGCATGCCAGTGCGATCACACATATCGCAATTACTATAAATAATTGTATTAGATAAAGGGGACTTAGTTTAGACCTCCCACACCAATTCCATTAATGATTTTACAATACACAAGGTTCGTTTCAATTAGACATAACAAAAGGCATGGTTTAACCATCCTACGTATATGTGAATCTTTTAAACCATTAAATTGCCATAAGTCATGCTTATTAAATTGACCAGAGGCATGGTCATGTCTCCCTATCCTGTTCCATTTCAAACAAACAATTTAATCCATGCCATTTAAACTAATCAAGCATGACAAATCAATTCGCATTATTCAAAGGGGTAAAATACCAACTTTCCACATAACAGTCAATAACAAGAAGGCAGATAGAAAATTCAAACCATAACTAAGCATGATTTAAACAATTATCACTACTTTTTAGCTTGAAGATAGAACACCTATGATGTAGGGGTTTTATTATTAAATCATGACATTATTTCCTAAAACAATTCATTAGTTCAATTAAGCTTCACTTTCAATTCACCAAAGGAAACCATTTTCAGAATAACTACTATATGTTGAAAATCTGTAATTAAAGGTGTAGAAACAATTAAATAATGCATTATTAAATTTAAGGGAAAGGAATGGGACCCTACCTCATAGAGTAACCAAGATTAACACTTTGGCTCATGATGCTTTCTAACTAGAAGTTTCTGCTACCCCCACTGAGCAAATGAACCTTCGCATACATATAAGGACACCTAGACCCTGTGAACCTATTCGTATGGACCATGAATATATGAAAGGGGGTCCTTATATATATTCTTATATGCATACACCCATCTCCAATTACCTACATATGCATTTTTTATACATATACATAGGCACACCTAGCCCCATAAAAATATATTCACTTCCATGGGTGAATATACAAATAATGGGGGAACCTACATATATATACATACCTACCTATGCATATGCAGGTCAGTCACTTTAGACTTCGGTGACTCTAAACCACACGGAATGGTCAAAATCACTACAAAATAATTACTAGGAACCTAAAAACACCCAAAGGACACAATATAATAAGTTTTACTAAGTAGCAAGTATAAATCGTTACCTCGGATGGTAGTGGTGAACCAAATCAACCTGAAATTACACAGAATAGTCCAATGTACTACTGATAAATTATTAGTGAGTCAAAATCAATTAAATACCCTAATAAAATAATGTTTAAACAACAAAGTGTAAGAAACCCTCACCTTAAACCATTGGCGGTGAACCAAACTGAGCCGAACTTCTTCATCTTTGGTGGCGGTTACCGGAATCCAAATGAAGGGATCCCAAGAGGCCCTTTGCACAACCTAGAACCAAAAGAAAACCAAAAAATCAGATCACCCATTTGACTTATGGTTATTTAAAACTTCATTAGGTGAGGGGGAGACTAAAATTAACCAAGGTGAAGGAGGATAAGGAGGGAGAGAGGATTAACTCGAAGTTTTGGAAAGAAATCGCAAGAGAACCGGATGGAATCGGTGGTCGAAGGAGGAGTCGGAGGAGAGGGGTGTGTCACACCTAGGGATCTTGGAAGGAGGTGTCATGTTGTAGGGGGATTGAACCAAGGGGTTTGTGCACTGGAGTAATGGAGATACCCTTTTGGGTCTCTACAAACTTAACAAAACAAAAAGAATAACAATAATATTAATATTATTATTATTAATTTTATTATTATTATTAATCATAACAGTAATAATAATATTATTATTATTAATAATAAATAATTTAATTTATTTTTATTTTTATTATAATTTAATCTAATTTAACTAATTTCTTTAGAGAAAACATAATGCATGGTTTGCTGCATAGGGCTGCACAGTTTCAAACAAACCATGCGCCTCAGTCAGCTCACCCAAACCATTTGGTTTCTGGCCCCGGCACTTCCAAAACTCATTGTGGAATATAGAAAACTTCCCGGATCTTAACTAAAGTCCAAAAACATTACCTAAGAGTGTCATGACTCTATGAATTGTATTCTAAGTCCCATTTTTTAAAAACAACTCGTCCAATAATTACAAAAAATCAAATTCCTTATAAATTTTCATCTGGTTCAAAACATGGGATGTTACAGCCTTCCCACCATAGAACTTCTCATCCTTTAGAAGCCTTTGGGAACAGAAAAAATAGCATCCAAACCTTTGGGGTCATGAAATTTCATTCAAACGGTCGTGTTTTGTTTCCCAATTCCCAACGTACCTTTCAACACTTCTTAAACACACGACACTTAAGCTGTCAAAGCCTAAGGTAACACTCATTTTCTAATAGAAACACCGAGATGGAACTTACCTAATCTCGTTTAGCTAGAGACAAGATCATGTTAGTGTCTTGTTAAAAATATGTCCAAAGTTACTTCCCACCTTAGGCTTTAACTTTAAAAAAAGGGAAAATTTCTGAGCCATGACACCTTCCACCGTTGGGATTTCCTACCAGACACACCCTTAAGCATTCTATCGATTCTTCCCACATGATTTTTTAAATGGTTAAAATGGTCAATTCCCCCCATCGACCTTAAATCCCAAGTCAAGCTAGATTTTCATGAAAATCCCTAGCCGACACAAACAACACTCATCTCACCTGATGACATTCTAGAAACAGTACTTCACTGACCACTCCATTGAACAAGAGAGACAATTTGTTGACCCACTCAGGATGACCATTCAATATGGTTCTTGGCTTAGACTTTTATAATTTTACAAACTAAACTATGATTCCTTCCTCTAAGGTATATCTTATTCACTATAAACATGTCCACCAAAGTCTATTCCTAACTTCTGGTGACGTTCCTTGATTTAAGAATCACCGAGCCCGACAAATATTCTAGGATAACCATGAATTAATTGAAATGGGGGTCTATGAAACTAACCCAGGGTATTCCATACTCTATTTTACAAGTGGATTGTTGGTACAAGCCAATATTTCCACATTGTATCTTTGACTGAGCCCAGAGCACCATCCGCCTGGAGGTTGAGTCAAAGGAAACATATGGTGTTGAGAGTCTGTCTGATTTATTCATACTTGGGAACCCAAGAATCAATCAGGACTAACCAATATTTGATAAGAACCACATGTCAACATGCAACACTAAGAAAAACCACCCAAACAATCCCAACATCATTTAAGCCTTAGCGCGGTGTAAGACCGACAGTATCTTAGTGCATAAGGATGAAGTAGAGATAGGGGACATGCTCATTACTTAAAGAAGAGAATAGTAAAAGGATTATAAGATTACTAAGAATATCAGTCGAACCAATACTAGTTGACTTCCATTGAAAGAATCTTGGCTTCACCTGCCAACGTACCACCATTAACCAATCACCAAGCCTTTAGCACCCGAGGGATTTCTGTGATCATTCAAAATTAACCACTGAAGTCCATCCAAGACCAATGGTGTTTCTCAAAGGTTTCATACACCATCAACCACATGAACTTCATGTTTATGAGCAAGCACCAACATGATTTAAAGTTCACAAGCCTCATTGGAATTTAAGAAAGCCCGAAAATTCTCCAGTGGTCCTCTTCGGTTGTGTTCCTTATACTCGAAATGGAATTCATTTAACATAACTAACATGATACTCCCCACCTTAGGAGTGTACTAATCATGTAAAGGAAGATATAGACTATCCACTCAAAAGTTCACTAGGTTAGAACCACCATAAATGCAAATTTTTAAACAATCGGTATGAAAAAAAACCAAACTGATCGGCACATCAAAACACCCAAGTCTCTGAAAGTCATCCCAAGCATTGGGATGAACTTTATTTCATTACGCCTAGGTCACTATACCTCGGAGATGACCCGAGACCATACTCAATAGTGCAAGGATCAAAAATCCTACCAAACTCAACCAATTTTTTATGTCATTAAACACTCAACGGGTACTGCGTATACTAATGCATACTACAATGAGATTTTATAAGAAAATGGCACATCCTGAATACCATACATACTTTTATCTCCCTATGGATTCAGGAATCAAATGGTACATACAAAATAATTTTTTTGGATGAAGACATACCAAGTCATCCATCACTTAAGAAAATAAAGAGTCAAGTGACCAACAAAGCGGCCGACCATGACCGAGGCATGTCTGGCCAGCTAAAACCGAGCATTGTTCAATGCTCACACCCATAATTAGGCTAAGTAAAACATGATCACCTACCCAAAAAAGGGTTTCGTTTATAAAAAAATAGTCTTACTAGGGAAAATGGCACCAAGTGTCAGAAATCTTACGGAATTTAGCAAGGAATTTAAGTTCTAAGGGTGCTGCCTACCATGGGATACCCTTTATGAAAGCATAAAGTGTCGGTCCATAATGGGGTCATACCAAATAGAAAATTCATTAGGCTCAAAATAATACCAAAATTAAATTTCTAAAAATATGTAATCCTACGAAAAATGTTCATGTTTTTGTTCTAAGTTAACTCAAAAATAAAATCTCAAGCTACCATGTCACAAGGGTTTAAACAAAGGACAACACTACAGGTTCCCTTTACAAGTTCATTTAATCAATTCACATTTTCATCTTCAACCATTTAAATATTTAACTAACACATCAAGTAAAAACAAGAAAGTCTCAATAAACTTCCTTTTTAAAACATTTAAAATTTATTATCATCATGTCATAATTGGGAAATTTATCAAAATAAATTTATTTTAACCGATAAGGAGACCTATGAGGGTCCCAATAAGTCAATATGGGTTTATTATATTGAAACCCAATAGCATTTTCTTAAACATTAAAGTTGAAAACACCCTTTAAGTTTCATCTCATGAGAAACATTTTTCCAACTGACCTACTTGGGTCCAGTTGAGTATTTATGAATTTATCCAATTCATTTAAAATTATAACATGATCATATATAATGCTTCAGTTATATGGGTGGCCATTTCCCAATTCATGAAGCACCCATACACTTCATAAATTGAAAATTGACTCTCATTTATCGAACCCAAAACATTTATCCCATGTCATTGATTACATATTTAAAATAAATAGAAGCATGTCACTATAAGCATCTAACACAGAGAAACATGATGAAATCACAAAAGCATGGCATACTAAATAGGAAAGTCATGATAAGTAGTCAGGAAACATGGAATATAAACAACTATGCATGTTATACAATCAAGAAAGGGAATATCACTCAAGGCACACAAATCAAATTAGCAAGCAGCCTACATATGCAACTACATGGCATGGTATATGCATGACATGTGAATTTCTATGTGCCTATTATGATGCATGCAATGGTTCATACTTTCCATGCTAGTCCAAGAATAAAATACCATAAATCTCATAAATTCATAAGTAGCGGATGTGAACCATTCACTCAAGGTGAAATCATATCAAATATAATAGAAAAAATCATGAACAACAATCTCATCCCTAGACACTTGGTCATTTCCCATATATAGGGTGATCAGGCCCAGTCATGGATATTTACTAAGCACTAACACATTCCTAGTATCATGTCTACCAACCCCAAATAGTGAGACAAATGAAAAAAAAGAAAGCTCTGACACCACTTTGTAACATCCTAACCCGAATCACCACTAATACAGTGGTTGGACCGATGGGTCACATGCCCTCAAACACACCTCCCCATATGTCAGAGGCTTCTGAATAGCAATGAGGGTATATCGGTGGTATAGTGGGAAAAATATACCCTCTATATTAGATTCTTATAGCGGTATAATAATATTAAAACAATAAATAGTAACATAAGAAATAATAATAAAGATATAAAGTGGAACAATAATATAATATCAAAATAAAAATGGTCAATGCCAATTTATAGAAATGTATGTATGTTATATGATGCTACAACTACAAGAAATAAAAATTAACAAAATAAAAGAAAAATAAAATGGTTAAATCCTTGAGAATATTGTGCAATAACCCAGTCATGTTCTCCCTAGATCCCATGTACACTACATAGCACAAGTAATGAATCCAAATACCTATAATAAAGGAGATCCACTAGGGTTCGAAACACTACCTGAGCAGGGTGTGAGATAAAAAACTCAGTAGGTCAGCACCCATGATGTCTACCTTAATCAATTTCGTGAAATTAATAATAGATGATAGTGTGACACTCATTATGATTGTTAATTCATAAAAAAATTAATAATAGCAACATGGTACAAGATCTTAAATGGACACTCATCCCATACCACATGCTTCATCCTAAGTTAGATATTTATATCTATGGGTAGATCCTCCTACATAAGGAAGGATCACCCAAAATGGTGTTATATTCTCCTAATGAGGATGAATCATTTAGAATATATCATAAACATATATTCTATACCCTCAGTCTAACCAAAAACTAACCATCATACATAACTATAATCCTTCCCTTAGGCATTGTGTGACTATGCATCTAGCCCTTAGGCATCTGACATAAACATATAATCTTCCCTCAAGAATTCAGTATCAGTGCCCCAAGCCCTCAAGTGGTATGAAAACATGAACCAAGACCTCAAGCATCACATTAATCATGAGTCCTCTTATATCCCATATAATCATGTAATCTTCCCCCAGGAATCATGTACCTCTGTTTCTTTCCCTTAGGTGGTATAAAAACAAGAACAAATCCCCCAGGTGTCCAAAATAAAAATGAGTCATATCCAGAAAAACTCAACATGTCATCAGCATCAAACTCAAGTATCAATTACATCGATATAATATAAGCTCAAAATCTAAGCAAGAAAGAATCATAAAGCTGTTATCAAACATCTATATGTATTATCATTAGACATAATAATCAGTTAATCAAATTATCATTTATCTAAACACATTCATTTCATTAATCAGGTTCCAAATTATTATCATAATTTTATCAAACCTATTTAAATTATAATTTATCCCTAAGGTCATTAATATATCAATTAACCAAAATTATCCAAGGATATTCTTCCACAATAAATCACACAAATTTAATATGAAGCTAATAAAAAGTTCTAGGCTATCAATCAATTGAATTATCGAATTTATCTGGTCATGCTCATGGTATGCTGGTGCGATCGCACATATCACAATTACTATAAATAATTGAATCAGATAAAAGGGACTTATTTTAGACCTCCCACACCAATTCCAGTAAGGAATTTCCAATTCACAAGGTTCATTTCAATTAGACATAACAAAAGTCATGGTTTAACCATCCTAAATATATGTCAACATTTTAAACCATTAAATTATCAAAATCCATGCTTATTAAATTTACTAGAGGCATGGTTGTTCTGAACTATCTAGTTCTATTTCAAACTAACCATTTAATTCATGTCATTTAAACTAATCGAGCATGAAAAATCAATTCACATTATTCAAAGTGGGAAAATACTAACTTTCCCCATAAAAATAAATAACAAGAAGTTGGATGGAAAACTCAAACCATAACTAAGCAAGATATAAAAAATTATCACTACTTTTTATCTTGAAGACAGTTCACCTTTGATAGAGGGGTTTTATTATTAAATCAGGACATTGTTTCCAAAAATAATTCACTGGTTCAATTAAGCTTCACTTTCAATTCACCAAAGGAAACCATTTTTAGAATAACTACTATATGTTTCAAATAATTAATTAAAGGGGTATAAATAATTAAGTAATGCATTATTAAATTTAAGGGAAAAGGAATGGTACCCTATCTCAAGGAGGAACCGAGCCAAACACTTCATCTATTGATGCTTTCTAACTAGAAGCTACTACTACCCCCGCTGATCATATGCACCTTCACATACATATAAGGACACCTATCCCCGATGCACCTATCCTTATGTCCCATGAATATATGCAAGGGGATCCTTACATATATGATTATATGAATACACCCATCTCCACTTACCTATTTATGAATTTTGCATATATATACATAGGAAAACCTATCCCCATACATATATATTCACTACCATGGTTTAATATACACATAATGGGGGAACCTACATATATATACATACCTACCTATGTATACAAATTCAAGTCACCTTAGACTCCGGCAAATCTAAACCACACAGAAAGGTCTAACACACTAAAAAATAATTACTAAGAACCTTAAAAGACCCAAAGGATGCAATATAATAAATGAGACCAAGTAGTGGGTATAAGTCATTACCTCAGATAGTGGTGGAAAACCTAATCAACCCAAAACCACACGAAAACATTCAATGAACTACCGAAAAATTATTAGGGAATCAAAATCACTTAAAGACCCTAATAAAATAGGTTTGAAACAATGTAGAAGAAGAAACCCTCACCTTAAACCATTAGCAGCGAACCAAAAAGAGCTGAACCACTTCACCTTTGGTGGTGGTTTCTAGAATCCGAACGAAGGGGTCCCAAGAGGCCCTTTACACAACCTAGAACCAAAAGAAAACCAAATATCAGATCACCCATTTGACCTAGGGTTCAGCTAAACTTCATTGGGTGACGGGGAGATCGAAATCGACCAAGGAGAAGTAGGATAAGGATGGAGAGATGATTACCTCTAAGTTTCAGAGAGAAATCGTAAGATAACCAAATAGAATTGATGGTCGAAGGAGGAGTTAGAGTGGAGGGGTGCATCATGCCTAGGGCTCTTGAAGGGGGGGTGTCACACTGTAGGGGGGGTTCGCCCAAGGTGGGTGCATGATGGAGGAAAGGAGAGATCCTTTTGGGTCTCTAAAACTTAACAAAAAAATAATAACAATAATATTAATAATATTAATAATAATATTATTATTATTACTACTACTATTATAAATCATAATAATAATTATAACAGTAATATTATTATTATTAATAATGAATATTTTATTTTTATTTTTATTTTTATTATAATTTAATCTAATTTAACTAATTTTATTAGAGAAAACATACTACACGGTTTGCTGCAGAGGGCTGCACAGTTTTAGACAAACCATGTTGCTCGGTCAACTCACCCAAACCATTTGGTTTCTAATCCCATCTCTTTAAAAACTCACCATGGTACCCAGGAAACTTATTAGACCCTCACCCAAGTCCAAAAACATTACCTAATAGTTTTTTGAATCTATGAATTTCATTCTAAGTCCCATTTTTTAAAAACATCATGTCTCATAATTACGAAAATTCAAATTCCTTCTAAATTTTCATTTGGTTCAAAACATGGGATGTTACAATAGGGTACGATCCTATTGTTCGAGGCCATAACTTCTTCCATATATGTCAATTAGATATTATTATAACCCTTATTATATAATAATTTTAATCATCACTGTAGAATAACTATATTATCAATGGTTTTTATTCTTAATGGTATTTTAAGTTTGATGTGCTATATTTTATAATCATTGAAAATAAGAAATAAAATATTGTGCATGTGTTTTCTATAGAAAAATTAATTAATAAGTAATTTATTAATTCATATGTTAATTATATTTCTAAAATTTTAAGTTATTAAATTCTTCTATTCTTTAGATATTTTAACCTCAAAATTTCATTTAATTCACTAAAAATATGAGGGTACTTATGTTTCATCACCTTTTCTAGTTCCCAATTTTATTCATCAAACTTATGGTTCCACCATAGTAATTTTACCTAGTGAGCTGTCTTATTTTGTATAAATTTTTCTCTATTATCTAAGATCTTCACTAGCTACTCCTCATGTGAAATATAGTTCACCAAAGGTACCACATCTAGATCTAGTACATGTGTGAGGTCTGGTATGTACTTTCTCAAAAGGGATAAATGGAACACATCAAGTACATTAGATAGGTAAGGTGGTAGTGATAGTTGATATTCCACAACTTTGATGTGATAAAGGATCTCATAGGGGAAGATTTATCTTATACTAAGCTTTCCCTTCTTCATGAACATTATTACTTTCTTCCATAGTGATATATTAAGTAACACCTTATATCCAACCTCGAACTCCAGGTCTCATAAATGATTTTATTTATAGATTTTATATCATCTTTGCATGGATTTTATATAAATTTGAGTGGTTTAAATCATCTCTATCATCTCTTAGATAATATTAGGTCCCATCAACTTTCACTTCCCAACTTCAACCTAGCATGTTGGATTCTGACACCTATTCCCATACAGAACCTCATAAGGTTCCATTTTAATTCTATAGTGAAAAATTTTAATATATAAGGACTTTAATAAGAGAATATAATTATCCCAATATACTTGGAAATACATTTACCAAGATCTCAAAATATCCTCTAGAGTTTGAATAGTTCTCTAAGACTGACCATTATTATGAGGGTGATAAGAAATACTGAAACTTAATTCTATATCCAACTCTTACTGAAGGATCTCTAAAACATTGGGGTAAACCTTAAATATTGATTAGATATAATGTGGATTCAAACTCCATGCAGTATTACCACTTCTCTTGTGTATATCTTAGCGAGTTTTTTAAAATATAAATCTTCCATGATAATAATGAAATGCACTAACTTTTTAGGGATATGGATCACCACACAAATAGATTTATTTCCTTTAGATGTCATGGGGGTCCTATGATAAAATAAATGGTTTTTTCTATTTCAATACTGGTATGGGAAATGGTTTCATCATACCCTTATAATCTTATCATTCAACCTTGACTTGTTCTCATACCAAGCATTGAGATAAAAATTCTACAATCACCCTCTTCGTGTTATCCAGCCAAAATTTATATTGTATATATATATACATATTAGTGTTTCTTGTATGGATATAGAAGGATAATCTAAGTGAATCATCCATAATTTCCCTCTTTAGTTCTGGTTTTTATAGGACACATATCTGGGTTTCATACCTTATAAATATATTTTTAGAAAATTTGAACTCTAGAATATTTCTTACCTTTTTCTTTATATCCTTATTATATTTTTGGGTCTCCTTGCTCCTCTTAAGAATGTATGGTTTAATAGTTATTTTAGAAATGTAGGATGAAGTTCCTTTTTATGATTCCCATTTTCATCCAATTCATGTCCATGAAGTTTGGATCCATTTCGATCCTCATCATGGATAGGGTTGTGAGATCCTTTCTTCTCAGAGGATATACCACTTTTTCACCATTTTAGAATGGTAATGGATTGAATATTCATAATCCTTGATCATTTATAACCACCTGCATTGGTTCATATTTATCTTCCTTATGGTAAATATATACTTCATTCTTTTATGATCTGTATATATGTCACACTTCTCCCCATAGAGATAATGTGGCCAAATATTTAATGTAAAGATCACTATAGATAATACAAGATAATGAATTTGGTAGTTATAATCATGGATCTTTAATTAGAAGTAAAAATAGGCTACCACTTTGCGATTTTGGATGATTACACAACACATGTATTTTGTGGATGCATCACTATAGATCAAAAATTCTTCCCCACTAGTGGGTAATGTTAGTACAGGTGTAGTGATTAGCCTCTTATTTAACTCTTTAAATATCTCCTCGTATTCATCAATCTAGAAAAACTTAATTCCCTTACAAGTTAACTTGGTTAATGGGCTTGAAAATATTGATAAGTTTCTCACAAATTGATGAAAGTACCCATGAATCCAAGGAATCTACAAATATCCATCGTAGATGTTGGTACGGGCCATCATTTAATTGCCTCTATATTTGAAGGATCCACAGATATCCCTTTAATTATGATAACATTCCCTAAGAATTTTAAAAGCTCTATAAAAAACTTGAATTTAATATACATTGCATATAAATTTTCATTTTAAAATATCTTTAGTATAACATTTAAATGCTCCTCATGTTCCTCCTTAATTTTAGAGTAGATAAGAATGTGACTTATAAAGACTACCACATATTTTGTATGGTTATAAATAAATAGTAAATTCATTAATTCCATTAGGATGGTTGGAGAATTAGTGAGTCCAAATTTAATCACTATGATCTCATAGTGTATATACCTTGTACAAAAATAAATCTTGGGGTTATCAACCTTCTTCACTTTTAATTGATAATATCTCAACCAAAGATCCACCTTAGAGAAGTAATAAGATCCATGTAGCTGATTGAAAAAGTAATCGATGTATGGTATTGGATACTTATTCTTTATTATGATCTTGTTGAGCTCATGATAATCAATGCATCAGTGCATTCACTCATTTATATTCTTAACAAAAAGGACCGGTGAACCCCATAGTGAAGAACTTGGGTGTATAAACCCTTTATTGAGATTATCTTGTAGTTTATTATTTATCTTTTGAAGTTCAATAGTGGCCATTTTATATGAAGACTTAAATATTAATAAATTTTGGGGTATAATTTTGATTATAATCTCAACCTCTTAGCTTAGATAATGACCAGAAAATTATTTAGTGAACACATCAATATATTCTATTAAATTGGAATTTCATCGAGGATGATTTTTCCTTAGTCTCAGTCACTTGAGATTAAAAAACTTAATCATAAGGCAATAATATCCATTCTTAATATGATGATTAGAAAGGATATATATCCTTCACCTTACACTTGTATAATATCAGAGGTTGATTCATGATATAGAGGGTGATTTCATTATCCTGGAAATTTATATTGTCTCTATAAAAAAAATCCAATCCATACTCAGAATAACATCAAATTATGCTAAAGGGGGAATCCTAAGATTCACTAGTAAATTCATCCCACAAATATAGAAAGGGGGAAGTTATATAATTGGGATATAATAATTACCCCATTTCTTGTTTTAACTGATAACTCAACTTCCATTTTTTAAGGTGGTGTTTGAATAGTTTTAATAAACTTGCATGATATGAACGAATGATTAGAACTATAATCAAATAGTACGTTCTATATTCTTGAATAAATAACTAGTGTACATCCATAACTTCATTTTTAGGATCCACCTCTGTAGTTATGTTGGAATATGATCACCCTTTCTCTCTAGGCCATGGAGGTTGTTGTCTCCAGTTAACTTCAACAAACCTTGGCTTAGTTAATTGGTTCACATAGTGTCCTTGTTCCTTGTAGTTGAAAAATTGGATAATAGTTTGAGGGTTTACCAAGGAATTACTTTATTCCGTCACATTGGTATGTTTTTTCCATCAACATTCACAATCTTGGTTCCCCTCATTACCACACCTAAATAATTTCCTTTTCCCCTTTAGGAAAATTTTTCAATGCTTCTTCTTACAATTTTTAAAAGTGGGATGTTGTAATTTTTTTCTGACATGATATTTCTCTATCTATCTTCCAAAATTAAACATTATCCTTTACTTTCTATCTCTAGACCAATGATACCATTAGAAAATTTATTCATAGAGATCAAAGTCTAGAATCACTAAATCTTTTCATAGATTCTAATTTATCCGATTAATGAAGCAGCCAGCTTTACTTTTGGGGTTAATGAAAAATACAAAGGCATATCGTTCAAGTCTTGTGATGTTCTACTTGTATGCTCCGATGGATTAATCATCCTTTTTCTTGAGACCAATGAACTCCCTATCCATTTTAAGTTACAGAACATGAGTAAAATATTTATCAAAAAACATTTTCTTGAATTATTTTTACTCCATCACTTTGATCTCTTCCTTATGCTTCATATTCTTGATAAATATTCACTACTGATCAGTTTATCCCTTGATTTGATAAATATCCAGCACTAACATATCTTTCTCAAATAATTTAATTAAAAAGAATATATTTTTAATGGAGTTGATCCATTGTACAGAGGTATTAGAATATATTTAGAAAGTTGGAGGCCTTTGTTATGTAAAGGTATCAATTGAAACATTCTCTTTCTTAAGGGGATGTGGTTGTTCCTACTAATTCAAGTTTCTATTGAAAAATTGAGTTAATTGAGTAATTATTGTAATTTTGTTCTTAACACATCCTCACATCTGGTTTGGAATCACATTTTATAATTTATCACATTTCCCATTACATTATTTATTGACTCAGTTCCTCATATTTCCATCCATAGAAAAAAAATAAAGGGAAAATTAGGATGAAAATTTTAAAACTATTAAATACATAAAATTTAAACTATGTACCTTTAAGGGATAACTCATAAATTACATATATTATTTGACTTATGAATTTATAGGTTTCAATCTAAGTTATATAGGATCCATAAAATTTTATAAGAATTTTTTTTCCATGCATGATGGTTTGTAAAGTGATTATGAATTTACCAAATCATAACCCTTGAGAGTGTCAAAGAAGGTGTGAAGTAATGCCTCTTTACCATGAACTAGTTGATGATCAAGTTAATACACAGTCTTCCATTTTGGGGTTATTATCCATAGGTACAACTATTTCAGAGCCACATCCACATGTAGTATCTAGATATGGATTTAATTACTTAGAAACCACTCACTCTATACTTTACCAAAAATTTAGGGATGTTTTCCTTTGTTTATTCTTACCCCTATGGTTTTCAATAAGGTTTTATAATACTAATACCCAAAAATAACTAGACCTTTCTCTGATACCAACCATGAAAACTCATATCATTTATACACTTTATTTCAAGATTTTTTACAAAAAGATACACATAATATAATCACAAAATATCTATAGGTCAAGTGTATTTGGTTAATTAGGTATATATCACCATATCTTGAAATAGGGATAAAATAAAATTATTTAAAAACTCTATAACATGCCCTTAAAATTATGTTGATCTTCTAAAACTGCACAGGATAACCTGAGGACATACATAAGAAAGGGGAGAGCTATAAATCCTAGTAAGGGAATAATAAAATAATATAATAAATTGAAGTAGTAAATGCAAGTCAAGATGAATAAAATTATGACATGGAATGGTGAGAATAATAATCATGACCATCAAATAATGGAATATGAAGATAACATCAAGGCATCATAGGAATGCGGAAATGACATAAAACATGAAAACACAAGAATAAGTCAAGGATAACCACTAAAACATCATAATATAGTATTCTTAGGATAACTACAGATGAACCATATATGGTATCATATGAAATTAAAAAATTAATCAATACATTAGAGGGTGATATGATTATGATACCACCCATCATATTCATATTATGTACATTAATTTGTGTATCACATAGATCATACAGCATAAGAACATATTTCATCACTTTTGATAAAAATATTATGGAATATGGGTTACATACATGTAATTACCCAATAAATTAAGTATAGTTATATATAGTTGAATACCCTTGAGTGTAAATGTTCATGTGTATTCACAACACAAAGGTTCAGCATTAAAAATCATGGGATAATTTTAGCAGCATAATAGGTGTAAATAAAGGTCTATGGAAGGGTCTTATGAGAGTGAAAGGTGGAATATCATTATTTGGTAATTATAAGGATAGTAAAGAGATGTGTAAAAATGCATTATAATAAGAATAATTGGAAATAAAAAAGTCATAATGCAAATAAAGTACTTGAATAAAAGGAAGAGGAAGATAATCGCTTACCTTGAGAGGGTTCTTCTAAAAGATTGGGAGGATCTTCTTAAGATCTTAGAAACACCTTGGGAGGTATTTATAGAGGGATAATGAGAGAAAAATCATTCTCAGTTGTTTTTTAGTGAAGTTTAATTTTATTTTTGGTGGTTATTTATAGAAAAAGATAAGGGAATTCTTTACTAATTTCTAAACTTAGGATTTGAACTCTAAGTGATAAGATAATCAAAAAAAGAAAACTTCCCTTGTTTTTTTTCAATGTTTCTATCAAAGATGAGTGGTTTTCAATATTTTATTTAGATAAGAACTAAAATCCTTAAAATAATACCATTCATGATGTGGAATTGAATCATATTCATAAAAAATTATTTTTAAAACCTTAAAATATAATATAGGTTTTGGAGGATTAATTATAGGTTTGTAAAATTAATAAAATAACATCAAAAGCACATTATTTTAAAGTGTAGATCTATTTTTTTGTCATGGATGAATTTTATAATATTTATTAAATAGATTTTATGATATCATGATGTCATAATATTTATAGTATATTTAGATTATATTTAATTTTTACCCAAAAATTTGGTTGTCTTAGAAAATTATGAAAATTCACCATTGAGTAATTTTGACTTGAAATTTTCAAAAATAATATTCATTTTACCAAAATAATTTATAAATATGAGAATTTAAACTTTTAAATACAAATATTTATTTACTAGAAAATAATTCTTTTTACAGTACTAATAACTTTTAGACCCTTATAAAATTTATATTTGACTACATTAAATTATATTGTAATTTATATTTAAATTAATATTATTTAATTAGAATATTTCATGTAAATAAAATTTATTTCAAAATTATTGAATTTATAAAACGATTGTTTTAATTGAAAACATATATTTTCCAAAAATAAAATTTTGGTTTCTTTGTAACAAAATCTAGTTTTTATTAAACACATTTTATAATCATGTTTATAAATTAGTATAAAATGGATAGATACAATCATTATTTTATTAAAAATAAAATATAAAAAACATACTACTAGGGTCAAGATAGATAGCCCCTTATTACACCAACATACACCCTTTGGGTAAGGTGTTCTATGGTGGTACATTCATGGGGTGGTTCAACGAACATGGTTTAGACAATGATCTCAATAAGCTTGAACTTATACTATAAATAGTTTCACTCAAGTTTCAGTTGTTGAATCTTGACTTGGGATTGGTCAAGGGAAAATCTCAATGATTCCATCTCCCTCAGAAGCTCCGATAAATGGGATTTATAGGGTATGATCCTACTAGTCAAGGCCTCCACTTCTTCCTTCTACATCAATTAGATATTATTATAACCCTTAATATAAATAATCATAATGGTCATTATGGAATGGTTATATTATCAATGGTTATGATGCTTAATGGTTTTTTAAGTTAGATAGGTAATATTTTATAGCAAATGAAATATAGTGCATGTGTTTTTTATAACAACATTACATAATAATATATTTATTCATTCATAAGGTAATTCCATTTATAAAAGTTTAGGTCATTAAAACATGTCAATTCAATTTACAGTTTTCTATTAATGACCAAAAGTGAATTTTTATTGATTTAAATGTCAAAAAACATGTATCAAAAGGGAAAAACCTCGAAAATGATATCATATTATCATGAAATCATTGGAAAATTATCATTGATTAATTTGTGACATGTATGTATTTATGGAACCCCATTTCTATGTGAATTGTGTTTAAACTGACTAAAAAATAGTTTTATTTGATTTAGAAGTCATTAAAAATATGTCTCAAGAACTCAAAATTTATCAAATGGACTAAAATCTTCTTGAAATCATAGAAACATGGAAAAATATTAATTTTTAACTTATAGAAATATATTTCACATCAATATGACTCATAGTTTTCTCATAATGACTAAAAGTAGATTTTAATTGATTTAAATGTAAAAAACATGCGTTAAAGTGTAAAAACCTAGAAAATATATCATATTGTCATGAAATCATAGGATTGATCATGGATTAAATATTGAAATGTATGAATACACCATACATCAATCCCACATGCAGTGTTGTTGGAATGAACAAAAAAAAGATGTTTTATTAGATTTAAAAGTCTTTAAAAACCTTTATAAAGGGTTAAAACCTACAAAACAGCATCAAATTTTCATTAAATAATTTTACATTGATCTTTGATTAATGTATGACATGTATGAATATAATGCACATAAATTTTATATGCAATGTGGTTAAAATGAGAGAAAAAGTAGTTTTTTAGAAATAAAAGTAATTAAAAACATGTGTTAAAGTGTCAAAACCTATCAAAAAAAATTATATTATCCTAGAATCATATAAAAATGACCACCATATAATTTTTAACATATATTAATTGACTTCAAAGCAATAAAAATTTCAATTTTCCTAAAATGATCAAAAGTGTGTTTCTATTGATTTTAAACTAAAAACCCTATATCAATGGGTCAAAACATTGAAGACTAACTTGGATTGTTCTGAAATAATTGGAAAATTATTATAGATTAATTTTTGACATGTATTAATGGGTTTAATTTCAATCAAACATGTGGTGTGGTTAGAATGACTGAAAAACTAGTTTTATTAAATATTAAATTTCTTAAAAACACTCTTTAAAGGGTCAAAACCTAGAAAATGACCATTGATTGTCCTGAAATATAAAGAACACAATCACCATTTAATTTGTGACATGTAGGAATATATTTATGTATAAAAACATTCATTAAATGGTAAAAACCTAGAAAACAACCTCATATTATCATTAAATCATATGACAATGATTGATGTTAAATTTGTGACATTTACGAATAAACTGAATGTTAATCTGATGTGTAGTGTGTTTAGAATAACTAGAAATGCTATTTTATTAGATTTAAATTTCTTTAAAAACATTATTCAATGTGTAAAAACTTAGAAAATGACCACATATTTTCATGGAATCATAGGATAATGACTTGTGTTTAATTTATTTCATGTTAGAATAGACCAAACATTATTTTGAAATATGGTTTACTCAAAAAGATCAAAAGTTTTTTATGGTTTTAAAAGTCAAAAAATGTGAATAAAATGGTCAAAATATTATAAATGGACTCAAATTATCATGAAATCATAGGAAAATAGTTTTTAAATTATTTGGGACATTTAATAATTAACCAAACCTTAATTAGATATGTGGTGAACTCAGAATAACCAAAAGTGTGATTTTAAAATTTTAAATATTTTTAAAAATGTAATTCAAAGGGTCAAGACCAAGAAAATAGCCACACATTATTTCAAAATCACATAAAATTAACAAACCTTTAATTTTTAACATGTAGGAATAGACCATACATAATTCTGATATATTTGTGGTTATAATGATTGAAATAGTAGTTTTATTGTAAAAATGATTAAAAATAGCTTATATGTTTAAAAACTTGAAAATGACTTCATTTTTTTAAAATTTTAAAAAAAAACTATTATTTAATTTGTGACATGGAGTAATAGACTTCATTATATCATACATTTGGTTTTCTCAAAATTACCAAAAAGTGCATTTTTAATGATTTAAAAGATAAAAAACATTTGTCAAAAGGTAAAAACATATAAAAAAATATGATATTGTTGTGAAATAAAAGGGTAATGATTATTGATTTATTTTTAACATGTTTAAAAAGTCCTCAAATCAATCTGATGTGCAGTGTTATTCGAATGAACAAAAAGTAGTTTTAATATATTTATAATTCATTAAAAACATGCTTCAAAGTGTCAAAATCTAGAAAATGATATCAAATTATTTTGAAATAATTGAAAAATTACCAATTTTTAATTTATAATAAGTAATAATATACAACACATCAATCTGACTAGCGATTTTCTCATATTGACCAAAAGTTCATTTTTGTTGACTTAAAAGTAAAAAACTTGCATTAAAAGGTCAAAACCTAGAAAAAGATATTGAATTATTGGGAAATCATAAGAAAAATCATTGATTATTTTTTAAAATGTTCAAATACATTTCACTCCAATCCAATGTGCAGCGTAATCAAAATAATTAGAAAAATTGTTTTATTAGATTTAAACTCATTAAAAACCTATATCAAAGGGTCAAAACATAACAAGAGACTTTATATTTTCATGAAATAATTGGAAAATGATTTCAGATTATGTTTTGACATGTATAAATTGACCTCACATAAATCAGTTGTGTGGTGTGGTCAAAATGACCAAAAGATTTTTTTTTATATATTTAAAATTCAATAAAATTGTACGTCAAAGGGTCAAAGCCTAAAAAAAGAACATGAATTATTGTGAAATCATAAGAAAATTATGGTTATTTCATCATGACATAAATGTATAGAAAACATATTAATCTTACATTCAAGTTTCTTATAATGATAAAAAGTTCACTTTTATTGATTTAAATGTCAAAAAACATGTGTCAAAGGGTTAAAACCTTACAAATGACCTCAAATTTTCATAAATTATAGGACAATGGTTTTTATTAATTTTTGACATGTATGAATATACTTCATGACAATATTATGTTTGGTTTTATTGGAATGAATGAAAAATAAATTTTATTGGATATAAGACATTAAAAACATGAACTAAAGGGTTAAAAACTAGAAAACGACTTCTGATTTTCATAAAATTGCAGGGAAAAATAATAATTTAAATTGTAACATGTAGGAAAATTCATGTTTCATTAATATAAATCTTGACCTATTATTCATGGAATTCCTCTATAATAGGATTTCTCATCTCGGTTGGCATTTATACCACCCCTAGATGTGTTGTACCTCCAAGAAGCACTAGTGAGCCATCGAATCCCCCACATTATAGTTGTTTAGCCAATTTAAGGCCTTTATCTCTATGTAAAAAGGGTAAAGGAAAAGAATATAGAGTAAAAAAGATAAAATTAAAATCATAGGAGCACCACTTATATTTTCTGATTTGAGCATGATCTATCACATGAAACTTTGATTCGCACTATGAGTTCCACCCTACATTCCACTGAGAATCATCTTGGCCTTTACTACCATAGAAATGTGACCTCAGCCTCCACATATGAACTCAACACCTGGTACCTACTCAATCTCCCTCAACACTCTTCCATGCTTCCCTCCAGTGTATGTCTAAGAACTTGAACTTTCTCTTGGCATGTGTATCCTCTATAAATTGGTCTTTCATACATGATTCCTTTGTATGTGTGACCCCCCTCCCTTATCACTCACTTACCCTAAGCGTGACCCTTTAGAAAAATCCTATCCACAATTTGCACTTATCTTTATCATCCAAGACTCGTACACATCACCTAGGAGCATTAGATCAAGATATTTGTGTGAACAAGGCCCAAGTTTGGATAGAAACCCAAAAAGGGGGAAAGGAGGGAAACAAACTCTAGAATTAGGCACAGCCTCATAAACACGCAGCCACTTACATGAAATCATTATTCTTTATCACCCTACAATCTCGAAGGGACTTATTATTTTCTCCAGTATGGTCATATTCAATTTTAATTGCTAGTGGAATTAATGAAACAGTCCCTTAGATAAACCAAACTCTCTAATTATTCTTAGAAAAAATTTGATCGTAGAAATAAAAATATCCAAAATAAAAAATCGAATACTTCAACCAGTATGAGGGACCTTTAATAGAATTACAAGACCTCCGAATAACATCTCTAATTTAGCCGCAGGTTCTAACTTCCCGTTCTCGCCACTATGTTGTTACCGACCTTTTTTATGATTTGGTTGTTGCTCATACTTCCTTAACAAAGATGTAAATGGATTCAGACCTCAAAAATAAAGTTTATTATGGGGTGGATATGAATATACATCATTAATGAGTTATTTTTCATGAATCCCATCACTAATAGGATTATCACATACCAATGATCAAGTAATTTCCCTACTTTATAATAGTACAATTTTTTTCTCACACACCCTCAATAAATGTTATTGGTTATATTCTAGTGACTCCTCATAACATGTCATGAATCCCATTGATGGCCAAGAATATTGTTGTCTATATTAAAATCCATGTGATTAAAGTATACATGAATCCAATATTGATATTATATGGTCACCTAAAGCACAATAATACTAATTTGAAAAATTGACAAAAATGGGATATAGTGAAGCCAACAGTGTTGAAGTAATGGATATTCTAAGAAAAAGGGGGCATAAACTTAGGAATTGGTCATTAGAAGAAGCATTTAATCCAACTAGATTATATTCACCAATAGCTGGAATTGATCATGGTTCAGGGATTCCATGTCAATGTTCTTAATGATCTTACTTTAAGGTGTCCACCACAACATCACCAAGATCCACACACATTTCCATTCTATCCAGATGATGATCTTTATCCACTAAAAATTAATTTGAATTAATGTGTGGTCTATTTATACTTGTAAAAAATTAAATGGTAGTGTTAATCTTTTGATTTCATGATAATATGACGCCATTTTCAATATTTTGACCCTTTAACACATGTTTTTAAAGACTTTTAAATATAATAAAACTAGTTTTTTTAGTATTATGAGCACACCACAAATAATATTGACATGTTATCTATTGGTAAATATCAAAAACTAATCAAAAAAATATTAATATTATTTCATCATAATTTGAGGTCATTTTATAGGTTGTAACCATTTTATTCATGTTTTTAATGACTTAAATCTAATAAAATTATTTCTTCCATTATTCTGAACACATCACATGGAAGATTGATGAGATACCTATTCCAACATGTTACAATTTATCCAATTGTAATGTATTTTATTATTGAAGTTTTAACATTAATAAGTGGTCATTTTCTTATGATTTCATGATAATTCATGATCATTTTCTAGTTTTTTACCCTTTGACATACATTTTTTTGTCTTTTAAATCAATAAAAAAACACTTTTAGTTGTAAAAAGATAACAAAAAGTTGGACTAACATTATATATATTCATAAAAATATCTAAAATTAAATAGAGTTCATTTTACTATAATTTTAAGATAATATGAGGCCATTTTTAGATGTTAACCTCTGGGAACATGTTTTAATGACTTCTAAATCTAATAAAACAAATTTTTTTATTATTATTATCATACTACACATCAAATTGATATACGTTATATTTATACATGTCAAAAATTAATCAAGGATGATTGCCCTGTAATTTTAGGAAAATATGAGGTCATTTTTTTGGTTTATACCATTTGATGGATATTTTTTGACTTTTAAATCAATAAAAACCCACATCTATCCATTTTGATAAATCTATAATTTTGATTGAAAGACACTCTATTCCTATAAGTCATAAATTAATTTGTGGTTTTTATCCAGTAGTTTCACAAAAATCCTAGGTATTTTGAGAGTTTTTAACCATATAAAATAGTTTTGATAATTTTTTACACAAAAACTATTTTTCTATGATTTTTATGACACAATGCATCGAAAAGACATAAGGTCTATTCTTGCATGTCACAAATTAAATAACGGTTGTTTTTCTGTGATTTCACAAAAATCAGAAGTTCTTTTATAGGACTTTACCCTTTGAAGAATATATTTAATTACTTTCATGTCACAAATTATTTGACAGTGGTTCCTATGATTTCATGATATTCTAAGATAATTTTCTAGGTTTTTTACCATTTTCACACCTTTTTTTATTTTTAAATGAATAAAAACACACTTTTAATCATTCTTAGAAAGAAACAAGTTGGATTTTTGGATGACCTCTTCCAACATGACACAAATTAATTTGAGGTCATTATCATGTGATATCATGAAAATACAAGGTTGTTTTCTTGGTTTTGACCATTAGACACATGTTTTTCAAGACTAAAATATAAAAAGATGATTTTTGACCATTTCAGCCACATCGCATGTCAAATTGATGTGTGGTATATTTTTAAATGTAAAAAATTAATAAAAAATAATTATCCTATGATTTCATGAAAAAATGACATGCCTTTCTAGGTTTTGAAACTTTAACACGCTTTTTTGGATTTTAAATTAATAAAAATTCACTATTAGTCATTCAGAGTAAACTAAATGTCATATTGATGTGTCTTCTATTCCTAAATGTGAAGAATTAATCAATGGTCACCCTAAAATTTCCCAACAATATGATGTCATTTTATTTGTTTTGAACTTTTGACACATGTTTTCATAGAGTTTTAAATATAATAATTTTTTTAGACCATTTTGATCACACCACATGTCATATTGAAATACGGTCTATTTGTACATGTTAAAAATAAATCGATGACCATTTTCCTATGATTTCATGACAATATAAGGAAATATTCTTGGTTTTGACCATTTTTTGTATGTTTTTAATAAATTAAATCCAAGGAAACTACTTTTTCAGTTATTCTAATGACACTTAATGTCGTATTGGTGTGCTATCTATTAATACATGTTGCAAATCAATCCATTTTATGAGTCCTTTCCAAAATGGATTCATTTATATAATTCTTTTTAAAAACAATAATACACTTCATATTTCAATCTTATTAATGTGATGTTTTTTTAAGTTCTATTTATATAGATTTAACATTTGATTCACTTATTCCAGTGAGTTTATTCTAATCGATGTAATTTATGGAAGATTGTGATATAACCTAGACTACATAAAATGAAAGATCAAGATAAACCTTTTGTTTTTTTTCTGAGGTAAAAACTACTTCTAAAGAACTCAAACGTTACTATTATGGATTTTTTATGACAATTCCAATAAATAGAGATTGAGGCTTTGAGGAACAAACATTATTAAATCCTATTTAATTGTGAGTGGTGAACTATATCATTATTTAAGTACTTTTTTTGTATGTGTTAGTCCTTTATCAAGATATATACCCTGAGAGGGGGTGAATCGGGTTATTTTAATATGATCCTTATTTTCTGATCCTATTCTCTCAACTTGAGGAACATTTTAATATCTTCTTTTTTTCTATTTAGGGTCAATAAAGTAGTAAATTAAACATATGAATTTACTTGGTTCACCCACACTAGGCTACAACCAAGGATCGTTTTTTGATAATGTTCCCATGCACTAATCACAATAAAATTTCACTGCCTCAATGTTTACAAGTTTGGAGTAGTCTCACTAAACCTCCTGGTTTACTACCATGAATTTTTTGGAAAGATCTATGCTCTCTTACAGAAGTTAACTCACTAATTATCATGATGAAAAATTCTTATTCAAAAAATTTTGACAAAAATATTCACTATAGATCATGTTTCTTCTTCATCATAGTTTTTTCGAACTTCCAATGAGATATTAGAACTCCTGGATCACCCTCTTATTTGAATTATTATTTCCAAAAGATATTGGGAATTTATCTTTGCTCTGTTTATATATTCTTAATGTGTTTAGCCCTTAATATGATCCCCTTTTTAATCCATTCTTTTATGTCCATCCCCTCCTACTAATAAATTCATGAAATTAAGGACTTCAAAAAACATACCAAAAACCACCCATTAATAGACAGTTATAACTACTATAAAATCCCTAAATATCCCAATGAATATTTTTCAAATTTTCTAACTTGAACACCAAAAATGGTTGCACCGTGGTTTATAAGTAGAACCATGTTTGTTTTTTCCTCAACACACTGGTCACCACACCCATAACCTTCCTCTATAGACTGTTTTTTCATAGGCTAACTTCCTATAAACCATGACCTCTAATATGACATATCAATACTCCCCATGCTTTATAGATAGACACCCAATCTACCACACCCTGCTTCATACTTGTGGAGAGGCTCCCTATGGCTCATAGGTGGATTCCCATTCCACCACTCCCAGCACCATGACTATAATAGACTTTCCATTTTTCTAATATGACTTCCCAGAACAAAATGTTGACCACTATGGGTGTGGACACTAACTCCAGCTGTAACCATTTTCAACATGGCCTTGATGAATTCACCACGACATTGTCTAAGCCATAGTGAAGACATATTTCATTTATTTGAATATAAATATCTACTTCTCCTTTTTTTCAAACACCTTCAACTTATATTAAAACATCCTCCTTAATATTTTTCAATAAAAACAACCCATAAATTACCAAGAGGGGTTTTTTCTAACAATATCCCCCTTTGGGTTTTTTGAAAATTCCAAAACAAAATAACTTCAAAAAACTCCAAGTATACATAAAATCATCAACATTCAACATTCATAGTTATGCACCAAATATTTACTAATAACAAAATATAATCTCATGTGATCAATGATTGATGTGAAAAAACAAAATTTGAATGAAAATATTTTCATGATCCTATAAAATGATTCCATAATCCTCAAAAATTATATCCAAAAACTTCTCCCCTTGATTTAACATGAAATAAACTCCCCCTATTAAATAAACTTGCATATATTCTTCATAAATATATCTATCCACCTTTTTCAACAAACCCAAATAGGTCACTTCTTTTAAAGGTTACATGAGAGGGTTGTAAATACAACACTAAAATGTAATAAAGTGATAGACCTTGCTCTTGAGATGAAATCCCTAGGAGGATTGGGTTTCTTCATTTTCTATTTAATTAGATGGATTTTGTTGGACTCAAGAGAAAATCGATTCCTTTAAAATTCTACCTTAGGTACTTCCTTTGTCACTATATCTTTAATTTTTCCTTGAGTTGAGAGATACTTCTACTTTACTAAACATTTCTCAAACTTATACTTCATGAAATGATACTTAATCTCTATTTACTTTGTTCCTGAATTATTTATGATAATTTTTATAATGTTTATAGAACTTTTGTTATCACACATTATTATAATAAGAGATCTAACTTCAATTATAACATCTTAAATTTGTTGTTTTATCCAAATCAATTGAGTGTAGTCTTAATTTTCCATGATATACTCATCCTCCATGGTGATTAATGATACATAGTGTTATTTCATGATAAACCATGAGATGAAATAATTATAAAGATAGAATAAACCATTATATTTTGATTTTTTGTTATCAACCAAATCAACCCAATCCCCATCCAAATATCCCAATAACTACTACTTTGACTTTCTATAGTAAGACAACCCATATTTTATTTTATGATAGATATGAAAAGGCATCCATATCATAATTTTAATGTGAATTTATTTGGGATAAATTTGATATCATACATCTTGACATGTGAAAAGCATAATATCTAGTCAAGTGGAAATCAATTATAGTAAACTAAAAAACATTTTTTTATAAAGTGTGACATTAACCTCTTTACCTCCTTCATTTTTTGATAATTTTGTATGTGTCTTTATAAGAGTTTACATCAATCTAAAACCATCTATATAAAAAAAATCAGAACCTCCTTGGTGTATTTTTTTGAGATATGAATATCCCATCATTTCTTTGAATCACCTATAAGACAAGTTAAATAAAAAATCACTCATTAGAGACATTTCAAATTTTCACCTCATAAGATCTAAAAATTTCTTGCATTAGATGTCATCCAAGCCTCCAAAGATGATATCATACATATAAATAAGAAATATCTTCCAATTAACTTTTTTTTTCTTGATATAGAGGTTGTGATTAACCCCTCCCCTTTTAAATCCAATACTCATCAGATATTGGTCCATCTTTGGGTACTAAACTCTTGGTGCTCGCTTTAGCCCATACAAGGCCTTATTTAATTGATATACTTTATTTTCATTATTATCAATGTGAATTATATGTGGTTTCTTGATTTAGACATTAAATTTAATAATATCATTATGAAAATATGGTTTAACATCTATTTCATAAACCTTGAATCCATTCTTCACTTCCATGGACAAGAATAATCTTATTACTTCAAGTATTTCCACCAGTGAAAATGTTTCATCCTCATCAATACCATCAATTTAGGAATACCCTTTTCACACAAATTTTTCTTTGTTCCTTATAACTTTTACATCTTTATTTAATTTATTTCAAAACACGCATTTTTTCTGATGATGTTCTTGTCATGTGGACTCATAACAACTTCACATGTCTTGTTATTTTCTATTTGTTCAAGATCCTCAAGTGTAACTTTGAACCAAATTTCATCCTTAGTATATTCTTAAAAATATTTTGGTTCTACCAAATATAATAGAGATACCTACTATTATTCTTTCATCCTTATTATTTGAATAGGGGGTGAACGATCTACAATAATTTCATTTTCAATGATTTTATACTTTCTTAATCATCTTCTTGAACTTGTTGTTTCAAATATTTTATCTTCATCGTTAGAGTTGTTATAAGAGTTATAAATACCCCTAAAAACTTCCCCTAAACCATAAACTTCTTCATCACTTTCTTCTTCATAAACTGGATATCTTTCATGTGAATATTTCTCACCAGAATTTGAACTCTTTTCAAGTTTCATTAACATCTACTCATTTTCATATATAAGAAAATAATTTTATTCAATCACATTATCAAGCCTTTTATTGAATCACCTATATTACCTAATATTTGAAGAATACCCAATAAATAATCCATCACCACAATCTTTAAAATTTTTACTGTTTTCTTTATTGATATTGAAGTAATTACTTCCAAATACCAGAAAGTATTTCAGTGTAGGATTCTTTCTATAAATGATTTTATATGGTGTTTTTCATTAACTATGACATAATAAGTCTCTATTTTATATGTATATATCTACTTTAACCACCACTTTCTAATATATTTCCAATAGGCCTTTTTCAATAAGTATAGTATAAGCCATTTCATTGATTATGTGATTCCTTCTCTCAAAAACTCTATTCTACTAAGGAGTTTTAACCATTGAAACTTAGAACTAAATCCTATAGTCTTTAATATATTATTTCACTTGGGTGTTTTTAAATTCTGTACCATTTTTTGGGTAAAACTTTTTAATTTTTACACCATGAATATTTTCAACCATACTTCGATGTCATTTCATACACTTGAACACTTTAGATTTGTAAGAAATTACCATAATCCAATAAATTATACTGAAATCATCAATAATAAAAACATAGTACCTTTTATAGTCAGTGGATTTGGGTGTTATTGGACTATAAACATCCACATTCATGATCTCATTAAGTCTTGATGACTCCACTTATTTGGATTATATGTTTTTTTAATAATATTCCCCTTTTGACAAGAATTGCATTTGTGAGTGAGATCATATATAATCTTTGGAATGTATTGAGTTGAATTATATTTCAACTAATTTTACAAGTATATTTAGGTCAAGTGTTCAAGTCATTTTTTACATAGTCTATTTTCATCTTCCATGGAAATCATACACCAATTCTCTTCACTAATAAGGTAAATATTATCTTTTGTTTGTATTCCTTTCAAAATAACTGAACTATACCCTTCACTAACTGTTCAACCATTCTTGTTTAACTCCAAAAAAATCCCCAAATAAAATAACTAAATAACACTAAGAAGACTATTAATGAGGTATTAAACCAATAGAACTTCTATTCACCTGAGATATTTACCACTAACTTTATATTTCCTCGATAAAATGATCTTGAGACCTTAATCATTTCCAAAATGTAAAACACCATCTTTATTATATTTTATTCCCATTATGAGGTATTCATTTCCATTCATGTGATATGTACATCCTCTATCCAAAATCCACAAACCTGATTTTTATGTTTCTCTCAAAGAAATATCATCTACATTTTCATTCTTGGACTTAATTTTCTTCACTTAGGCTTTATGTTCCACCACTATTAATGGTGAGTAAACTTTGTTTTCTTCTACCTCCAATGAGTCTTATTTCTCTTAAAAAACTAATAATGTATTTTGGACTTTTAATTATATTGATGTGAATTTTAATTGTTTTTTGTCAACCTTTTAGGATTTACATGGAATCATATGTTTTACTCTATATGCACAATATATAGCTTTGTATCCATAACAATCACAATAAAAGAAATAGCCATTAAATGCATAGGAAAAAGTAAAAAACCTACTTTCCAGTTTTTATGACTCTTATTCATAGAGATGTCTCTTGGAAATAAGGCACACATATTATATGTGTCGCATCTTTCCAAAATAGAAACATCTAATTCTTGGCATCTTCTTCTCAATATTAAGTGATCCAAAAGTAGCTTATTGAGTGCTATAAAGATCCTCTTTCTTTACAGGTTTTGATACTTAAAATTTAGCACTAACCAAAAATATCTTCTATGTGTCGTCATGTTTTATAATAGATTTCCCTTTATCTATGAAGAGTAATGCTTGTGGAATGGGAATGTGTTCCTTAGTGAAATCCATAAAAAACTTTCTAGTATTGACATGAGAACCATTCTCTGAGGTACTTAGTTACATACAAGGTTTGAGAATCCTTTCTTAATCCTCATACTTATATTTCCATTTCATGAACTCTTATTTTACCTATTCAATTATATTGACTTCATCTTTTAATGATATAGATATCCCATCAATGATTTAGGTTTTCTCCTCATTTTTAGTTTTAACACAACATATTTCTTTGAAATTTCTAAATTTCTATATTTGATAATTTTAATTTCATATTTTAATTATGACATATCTTCCTCTTATTGTTGTGTATATAGTTTAGAGTCATGAAAAAATACACTTTACTTATCTTTATTTTCCCTCCAAATATAAATTTCTTCAACGGATTCCTAGATTTCAACCCAAAGATGAACTTGACATTCACATCATTTTAGGCATCACTATCATTGTATTGTGTAATAGATACTAGTTCATATTCATCAAGATCCTTGAAATTTTAAACCTCTTAAAATTAAATTTAATAAGAGTTTACATCTCCATGTGTGAACATATTTTTATTTTTTAAAACACTCTTATTACCCTTCATATCTTCTTCATCGTCCTTTTGAAATTACTTGGGACATTTAACCATAAGATTTCACACTTTTCTGCACTTGAAACAAGAAAATGGATTCTTAACTTTAAACATTCCTTTTCCTCTTCTAAGGATAGAGGAAATAAATTAAATAATATCATAAATTTATTCTTATTCCAAATATTCTTTCACCACAAGTTTCTTTATAGGTTTAGAAGACACTTCATGAGAATTTTCCTTCTCCCTGGACTCATTGTATTCATTTCTTATAACATATTAAATGATATTACTATATAAAATATCTAGAGATATTTTCATTAGGTATTTTTCTTCTATAAATGAAACCTTTTCATTGAATCATGGAGTAATACTTCACATGATTATCTTTACATTTTTCTCAAAATTTATATCCTCAGCAAGATCAATAATTTCATCAATAAGAGAAATTTGTTTATTGAAAAAGGTATAAACTGTCTCACTTGGACTCATTATCATGTACTCATATTTATTACATAAAACTTGTAACTTTTCCTTATGAACCTTTGATATCATTCATAGATATTTATAATTTTTTCCCATATAACATGAGAGGTTTTATAAGACATTAACTTTTTGTAAATGTTATTGGACAATGTGATTCATAAGGAAATAATTTCCTTTACATATTCATCCAATTCTTTATGATAATTCTCAAATAAAGCCTTACTTTACATTCTCACAAAAATACCATACATGGAATCCACATAAACATCTATATCCAAAGATTTAAAATATTGTTGCATAAAAATATTCTATAATTTAAAATTATTATCTTCAAATATTGGAAATCCTTTATGGTTGAAAATTATTTCCATAGATTAGAGAGAGAGAGAGAAAGGCACCCCAAAAACCAAACCCTTTGATACCACATATTGGTCCTTTATCAAGTAATATACCCTCATGGGGGTGAACTAGGGTATTTCATATTGATTCTTGTTTTTTGATCTTTTTATCTCAACTTGAAAAATAATTTAATCACTCCCTTTATTTCTCTTTAGAGAGAATAAATTGATAAATGAAACAAATGATTTTACTTGTTTCACCTACACTGATATGCATAAAAGGATCATGCACAATAATGTTCCTATGCATTAATCATAATAAAATCTCACTATTTCAATGTTTACAAGTTTAGATCGGTGTCACTAACCCTACTAGTTCACTACAATGAACATTTTGAAAGATCACTACTCTCCTACACTAGAGAAATCACTGATCCGTATGATGAAAATTTTTTATTCAAAAAATTTTGATAGAAATATTCACCATAGATGGTGTTTCTTATTTAAAATAGTTGTGTTGAACTTCCAATGATATATTGGAATCCCTGGATCGCCAGCTTATTCTAATTATTCTTTCCAAAAGAGATATGAAATTTCTCTTCACTCTACATCTATATTATGTGTGTGTTTGGAACTTGATAGATCCCATTTTAAATCCCCATTTTATGTGAATACCCCTATACTACTGAATTCATGAAATTAAGGAATTCAAAAATCAACCAAAACTTCCCATTGATTGATGGTTACAACTATTATATACCCCCTAAATGTCACACTACATATTTTATATATTTGATAACTCAAACTTAGAAATAGATTACACCATGGTGTGGAAGTAAAACATTGGCCATTTTTTCTTCAACACACTAGGTACCACACCCATAGCCTTCCTATGTATACTATTATTCACTTTCCAAATTTGTAACAACCAGATTATTTTTAAATGAAATTTCCTTTACAAGTGAATAAATTCCTTATTAATTAATGAAGTTATATAAAACTCATGCACTAATTTGGTTATTTTGGACCATTATAAGTTATTAAAGATACTATAATTAATGGAGGTATGTTATTATTTAAATTTTGGTTTGAATCCCTTAAAGTTGGTTAAATAAATGTTTACTGAGAGTATGGGGAAGATCAAGGATGTTCTAAGGGTTTGGGACATGAAAGAAAAATTAATTTGGGCCTTCCTATGTATTTTTCATGGTTAGCACATGGTTAGTGTAAAAAATGTTCCCAAACCATGCTAGACAGTAGGGGGGTTCATCGTTAAGAAAACAATGCAAGGGGGAGATCCAAATCGTGTGATCTTGGACAGAGGCATTTCGCACAGTTTGCGCATAGTTTGTTAAACCATGTGGAATCCCTGAGAAACTGTATGACTTATCCCCTCTTGGAAAGAGGCTGACACATGGTTGGTACACAGTTTGGAAAACCATGTGTTCAAACCATGTTCCTCATTAAAATATGGATTTTACCATTTTTTCCCTAAGTATTTTATGTGTTTCACCTTATTATCCCCTCGTTTCTCCTCCTTTAAACCCTAGTGACAAACAAAGGCTCCCAAATCTTTCCAAGGGTGGTTCTCCTTCAATTCTTGAACATTTGTAGTGTATTTGGGTGCATATCAGAGCTCTAGGTATGTCTAACACTCCTCTTTCTTCCTTTTTCCAGATTAGGTCTTGTGTTTTCATTCATCTTATTTTGAAGCCCTAAAACCCTATTTTTCTGGTGGATTCTAAATTGGGGGTTAAAAGGGTGCTTGAATCCAAATATAAGTCCAAGTTTATGAGTGTGTTAATTGTAGGATTCATGATAGGTGGTCTATAAGTTATATCCCATAGTCTTTAAGTATATTTATGCATGTTTGGTTGTGTTTTTTGGTTCTCTCTTATTTTTCATTTGTTTCCTTCAGTTATACTTGGTAAAATTTTTGTTTAAATGATGGATTAAACCCCTAATGATCCTTTTGTGATGCATCAAGATTGATTAGACCGGTTTTAGGAGACCCGTGGGGTTCGCCTACATTCCCAAACATGAAAATTTGTAATGTTAATCATTGAATTGACTTATGATTAAGTAGATCCCATGATGAACATGCTGATATGTTAAATAAGTTGAAAAGGGGAATATTGATAGTTGTTTCTAGAATTTGATAATGGAATAAGGGATTGTTTGGAATGGCATGAATATGGATTAATTGGGATTAATTATGAATGTGTTGAATGGATTATGAATTGTACTTGAATTGAATAAGAGGGTAAGGTAATGTGAAATAATGAACATGTTAAATTGGTAATTGGTTGTGAATTGATAAATATGTTAAATGAGTTTTCATGTGATAATTGATGGATATGTTAAATGGTCCAAAGCATGGTAATTATTGATTATACTAATGGGTTAAGGCGTGAGAAAGGGAAATGGGTTAAATGGGATATGTAATGTAAATGGAAAATGTGTTAATGGGTTAAGGCTTAATATAAATCCACATGTTGATAGTTATGTATTGTGAATGTTATGTGTATTTTATTGTGAATGGTTTATGATATGGTATATGTGGTGAATGATAAATATGAATGTTCACATTGATTGGTTGTTGTGGGGTATTATACTTGAGGATCCACACCCACAGGTCAAGTTAGACCGAGTCTCTAAACCCCACCCTATAATGCATAGTTTTGGGAATGGGACTGAGGCTCTATACCACTAATGGTCACATTTTATGAGACCACCTAGACCAAGACTTCAAGGTGAGTGTATTGTATTTTTTATGATATGTTTTCACCTAGTGAGATAGGGAACTTGGCTTATCCCCTTATGCTTAGTGGTTGAATGGATTAGACTAATGTGTAAATGATGAAAATGCATAACGCATGGAACATGTGATTGAAATTAACTAAGTAATGAAGATGTAATAAGTGATGAAATGGAATAGGTGATTAAATGGTTAAAGTAAACATTTTTAACTAATGGAACCAAGTTTTATTTTGTTTACCTTATCATTTATTTATAATTTTCATGAACTATCTATTTAGAATAGATATTTTGTAGACACTGTTGGTGGTGGCCTACTGAGTTTTACTCACACCCTACTCGAGAACCATTGGGTACCCGAGGATATATCTTGGTTACAGGTCAGGACAAGGGAAAAGGCCCTATGCTTGGGAGTTGAGTTGGGTTTGGGATTTTCATAGATGAGGTTCCGGACAGAGTCAGGATCATTTTAGGGATTTTTCTATTTTTATTTATATTGTGTTTTTCTTCACCTTTGTCACTATTAGCATAACATGGAATATTTATTACCCAGTTGTGGTTGTACCCAGTTTTGGGAGATGTTTGGATATGCATGTTTATTAGTTATTTCTCATTGTTTCCTTTATTACAGTTGTTATCTTCTATGTTTTACTTTTGTAAAGAGGTTATAAACTCCCTATGTGACTTACTAGACTGTCGCTACTAGTCGGAAACCTCTAGTGTATGGGTAGGCACATTTTAGGTCATGTTGTGACTCATCTCGGGGCACCAGTTTAGTGAATCTTAGGTCAGGGATATTATGAAGTTGTATTAGATCCATGTTTTATTTTCTTGGGAATGGTAGATATGAGATTAATAAGTGTCAGGTCTTGGAAATGAGCTCATTCTTGGGAGTAGCTAACCCATGTATGAGGGAAAACCCAAGTACCCAGGGTGGGAATTATTGTTCTTGATGTGTATTGTTATAGTTGAATTATATTTCACCATTAGGTGATTCACTTATTGTGTGATGTGACTTTTTTATGATATTTTACTTGTGGTCGAATGGCATGAGCTTGTGCATTCATGCATCATTGTAGGAACCTAGGGATATAGGTGGCATGCATCATGATAGGCACACACGGGATGGGTGTGTGGGACATGAAGGGTGGAATGAATTTTACCTTCTTGAAAATTTTAAGAAAATAGAGTCTAATAAAATGATTAAAATGGATAAAAAGTAAATAATGTTAAGGAAGGGTTAAATAATTGTGCAAAATAGAGGGTTGTAAATGAGTTAAAATGCTGGTGGTAACAAGTTTTGAAATGGGAAATGTTCCTAAAATAAAATATTCATGTTGTGAGTATGTAAATGGTTTCAAAAAGGTGTCTAATAAAGACTTGTGACTACATAATTTGGTTTTCCCTATGTTAACCATGACCCACTATAGGGATGGTTGAGGGTAGTATTCTAGATTTAATGATGTCTGTTGGGATAGTGTGTGAAAAAATGGGTTTTTATGGCTAGTGTAGATCCTTATATAAATTGTGAAATTTTAATTCCATGTGTTTAAGATGTTGATTTGGCGTTGTAGGGAAATTACAATGTGATGATGTGTGTCGGTTGGGAAATAAGCGGATGTTGTCGAGAACTCTCCTACAGTAGTGGATCAATAGAACCTGGTGATCCGAGGTAATAGAGAGGAGTAGTTTAATGATAAATTCACTCATTTTATGCGGATAATGGAATGGGACCCGATACAGGTTTCACCAAGCATGTTTGAGTTGACTAGAGAGTTTCAACTATATCGCCCTATGACATTTTCTAGAGAGTGTGGGCCTGAGGCAGTAGAGTTCTAGATGGATTCTATCTAAATAATCTTAGACCACTTGGAGACTCCTACTAAGAAGAGGGTCAAGTTAGCATATTATATATTTAAGGGATAGGAAAAGTGTTGGTGGGACATCTTGGTTCATACTGAACAGGATGAAGGAATGTTGTGGAAATATTTCCAAGAGAAGTTTCTAGAGAATTTCTATCTAGACACCTTAATATAGGAGGGGTTTGTAGAGTATATAAGGTTGACTTAAGGAGAAATGTCAGTGATGGTTTATGCTAGTCATTTCACTGACTTGAAATGTTTCATTCCATCATTGGAAGGGGAAAAGATAGCTATGGCTATATGTTTCAAGAATGGGCTTAGATATGAGAAAAATTCCAAGGTAAACATCTTTTTCTTAAATAATTTTGCTGAAGTGGTGGATTAGGACCTTATTTTATAAGGGAATTTCAATGTGGATTTAATTAGTGGGATAGTGTTTCTATTTGGGTGGACCAGTGGTGTGACTTTAGAGAGCAAGAAGTGTTGTTTCAGAAATATCCACAAGGGTGGAAGCATGAAGAGTAGTCAGGAGAAGGGATCATCCTCTTAGGGTGGTGACCAGGTGTTTTTCTATTAGTGTTGAAGACCGAGGCACATGCACGGTCAGTGCCCCCAACCACCAGTTGAGTGTCGAGTGTGTAGTAGAATGGGTCATGTTCATAGGTTCTATAGGAATCCTCGATAGATGGGTGAAGATGGAGGATCAAGGTCGATAATGAGTGAAACCAGGGGCTTGGTTACCCCATATCAGGCTGGCAGTTGGAGCACTATCGTTTGTACCAGTAGAGTTGGTGGACATGGTACTCCAGGGTGATAGAATATATATCAATAGGGAAATTCATCACCAAGTACTCAAATCAGAGCCCAGGGTAGATGGTTAGTTCAGCTTTATGAAATTTAGACTACACCTGGAGGTGTCGAGGTTGGACTGTCAACTATTCGAGGTAGGATTCTCTTAGATTTCACACTTGGTGGTGTTTTTTTATATAGGTGACTTTAATTATTTTATTTCTACTCAGTTTGTGGTTATGTTGGGTCTATCGTTGGAATTTTGGTATGGAGTTATGTCAATTGATACACCATTAGGGGTGTGAGTGAACAATATTAGGCAATGTTAGGGTTGTGCTCTTGAGGTTGGTGGGCACTGTTTCCTGTGGTATTTTTTTGTGCTTGATATGTTTGGTTTTGATATGATTTTGGGCATGGATTGGCTGGTGATGTACTAAACCCATATTGATTGTTACCGACATAGGGCAACATTCACGTCCCTTGAGGGATATGTTTATACCCATCATGGAGAATGTGACATTTGATCATTCCATGCTGGTATAGTTTTTCATCAGTAGGGTGAACTCATAACCCAAGTGCCTTGTCTTATGCTTGATAATGGAGGGGTAGAGAATCTTTTTCTTCCCTCTTATAGTGTATCAGTTTCAAGATGTGTTTCTTGAGGACTTCTCGAGGCTACCACCCAAGAGAGATGTTGAGTTAATGATATAGTAGTTGTCGGGAGAAAAACCAGTTTCCATTCTGCCATATAGAATAGAAAAGTCAGAACTCTAGGAACTTAAACTCAATTGAAGGAGGATTCATTCATCCTAGTACGTCACCTTTGGGATCTCCAGTGTTTTTTTTTCTGAAGGATGATGTATCTTTGCGTTTGTGTGTTGATTATAGAAATATTAATCAAATGATGGTGAAGAACTAATACCCTCTACCTCAAATTGATAATCTTTTTTACCAAATGAGATGTGATTCAGTGTTCTCCAAGATTGATGTGAGGTTAGGGTATCATTAGCTGAGGGTGAGACCTTATGATGTACCATGAACTACCTTTAGGAGTAGGTACCGGTTGTATGAGTTTTTTTTGATGTCGTTCAGTTTGACCAATGCACTGGTAGTATTTATAGATCTAATTAATCAAATATTTCACCCATACCTAGATCATTCATAGTTTTCTTCATTGATAACATCTTGGTATACTCTAATAATCATCATGATCATGTCAAACATCTTGACATAATATTGAGTACACTAAGAGATCATAGGCTACACAGCAAGTTATCCAATTGTTGATTATAGATTGATCAGGTGCATTTCTTCAGACACATCATCTTAGAAGGTGTTTTAGTGGATCCAGAGAAAGTGAAAGAAGCTATGTCTTGGGAGAAACCCAAGAATGTTTCTGATGTCCGTAGTTTTCTGGGATTGTCGGGATATTACTGAATGTTCCTAAAATACTTTTCCCATTTGGTAGCACCACTTTTGGGCATGACTAAGAAGGGAGTTAAGTTTGAATGGTTTAGGGCATGTGATAATGCTTTCCAAGAGTTAAAGAAGCGGTTGAATATCATACCAATTTTGATCTTACCCAATCCAGGTAAGGTGTATACCTTATTTTTTGATGCATATGGTGTTGGTACTAGGGAAGTGTTGATGCAAGATGATTAGGTTGTGGCATATGGGTCACACAAATTGATACATCATGAAATAAATTACCCTACTCATGATCTTGAGTTGTCTTTAGTGGTTTTTGCCTTAAAGTGTTGGTGATACTACTTGTTGGGAGAGTGTTTTACTGTGTGTACCAATTATAAAAGAATTAAGTACATATTTTCTCAGTGTGATTTGAATATTTGGTAGTGAAGATTGGTTGAGTACATGTAGTCGTTTGATTTTAAGTTGTTTTATATACCAGGAAAGGGTAATAGTGTTGCAGATTTTCTGAATTAAAATACTAAAAATTAGGTGATTTGGGAACCCAGTTCTTAGTGGAAGATGATGGTGTTGTTTTTTGATATGCATCTAGTGGTGCAGGATAGGCACAGGAAGATGAACCTTGCATCCTTAGTAGTTGAGTCCACATTTTTTAGCCAAATTAGGGAGAAGTATCTTAAGTATCTAGAGTTCTTGTCTTTGATAGAAAGTCATAAAGGTGGGGAGTCAAATTCTGGTTAGACTATTGGTAATGGTGGGATATTTTATGTTCATGGCCATGTTGTTGTGACAACGTGTATGTGATAAGAGTTGATGCACGAGTTTCATGCATTGAATTGGGAGGTGAATCCTAGTTTGAACAAAATGGATCATGATATTTGTATGCGGTATTGGTGGCCTGGAATGAAGAAAGAGGTCGTAGGTTTTATGGTATGATGCCTTACCTATCAGTAGATGAAGGATGATCATCAACAACTAGGTATTTTGTTACATCCATTGCCCATTCTGGAATAGAAGTGGGATGACGTAATGATGGATTTCATAGTAGGACTTTAGAGGATCCCTTGGAATAATGATTCAATATGGGTGGTTGTGGATTGGTTGACAAAGGTGGACCATTTATTGCTAATTTAAGATAATTTCACCATTGATTAGTTGGGTGAGTTGTTTGTTCTAGAAATAGTGCAATTGTATGGAGTACTATGAGCTATAGTTTCAGATCATGATATGTTATTTACATCTCACTTCTGGAAGGGACTACAGAATTAACTTGGTACCCATGTGTTTTTTAGTATGAATTTTCACCCACAGATATATGGGAAATCATATCATACCATTTAGGTACTGGAGGACATGTTGAGGTCTTATGTCGTATATTTTGGTCGATCATGGGAAAATAAATTGTCACATACTGAGTTTTCCTAAAATAATAGTTTTCATAATACAATTCATATGGAATCATATGAGGTGATATCTGGTATTTCATGTAGATTTATGTTGTTTTGGATGGAATATAGGGAATCAGAATTATTGGGACTGATTCTCATGTAGGGGATATTGGAATAGGTTCAGTTGATTTAGAAAAGTATGGAAATAGCTCAGAGTAGGTAGAAGTCATATACTAATAGGTTCCGTTAACCTCTTGAGTTTAGGGTGGGTGATAATGTGTTTGTTTAGGTGTCTCTAAGGTTATTACACCATTGGATTCAGAAATAGTGTAAGTTGGCACCCAGGTATGTGGGGTTGTTTGAGATCATGGAGAGGATCAGACCGGTGGAATTCCGATTTTCTCTTCCATAGTGGTATAGTGGTATGCATGATTTTTTTCATGTGTCACTTCTTTATAAGTATCACCTTGACCCATCTCACATGATTGATGTTGAGGATGTTGATCTTGATATTGATGCGTCCTTTGAGGAAAATCCAGTTCGTATTGTGGATCGTAGTAAGAAGGCCTTGTGGGGAAAGACTATTCCTTTGGTTTGAGTTTTGTGTTAGCATGGTAATGTTTAGGAATAGACTTAGGAGAGATATTTGGATATATGGGCTCAATTTCCCAATCTATTTGCTTTGGATGCTCAGTGATGCTTGGAAGTGAATATCAAGGATGGTCTATTATAAGTTGGGGAGATTGTAAGATCCCTGACTTCAAGGAGGTTTGTTCTTATTTAAATTTTGGTTTAAATCCCATAAATTTAGATAATTAAATGTTTACTAGGAGTATGAGGAATCTAAGGGGTGTTTTGGGGGTTTGTGAAATGAAAAAAAAAGGAATTCAGGCCTTCCTGTGTAGGTTGCATGGTTGGTGCATGGTTAGTATAAACTGTGTACCCAAACCATGCTAGCCAGGAGGGAGGTTGCACGATAAAGCAAAATTTTCAAGGGGGAGAGCCAAACTGTGTGATCCTAGATAGATGAATTTTTCATGGTTGGTGCATGATTTTTCAAACCATGTAAAAACCCCAAGTAACCATGTGACTTAGCCCCTCTTGGACAAAGGCTAGTTCACAGTTTTACAAACTGTGTGGCCAAACTATACGCCTCATTAAAAGATGGATTTTACCATTTTTACCACTCGATATTTTAATTGTTTTACCCAATTTTCCCCTCATTTATCTTACTTTAAACCATAGTGATGAACCAAGGATATCAAATCTTCTCAATGGTGGTTATACTTTTATTATTTGATGTTTAGAGTTTCTTTGGGTGAGGATCAAATATTTGGGTAAGTCTAACACTCCTCTTGCTTCCTTCTTTCAGATTAGGTCTTGTGGTTTCATTCATCTTCTTCGGAATCCCTAAAACCCTTTTTTTTTGTGGATTCTAGGTTAGGGGTTCAAATGGTTCTTGAATCTAGATCTAAGATGAAGTTTAAGAGTGTGTTCATCATCGGATTTGTGGTAGGTGGTCTACAAGATATATCCCATAGTATTTAAGTTGATTTATGCATGTTTGGTTGTGTTCTTGGTTCTATCGTGTTGTTCATTTGATTCCTTTATTAAGACTTGGTAAAATGGTTGTCTAAATGATGAATTGAACCCCTCATGATCCCCATGGGATGTATCGAGGTTGATTAGACCGATCTAAGGCCACCTATGGGGTGCGCCGACATTCCTAAACATGAAAAGTTGTAATGTTAAGCATTGAATTGACTTATCATTAAGTAGATCCCATGATGAACATGTTGATATGTTAAATGAGTTGAAAAGGAGAATATTGATATTTTTTCTAGAATTTGATAATAGAATAAGGTATTTTTTGGCATGGCATGAATATGGATTAATTGGGATTAATTGTGAACATTTCAAATGGTTTACGAATTCTACTTTAATTTCATAAGAGGGTTAGGTCATGTGAAATGATGAACATGTTAAATTGGCAATTAGTTGTGAATTGATAAATATGTTAAATGAGTTTTCATATAGGAATTGATGAACATGTTAAATGGTCCAAAGCATGGGAATTATTGATTATGTTTATGGGTTGAGGCATGAGAAAGGGAAATGTACTATATGGGTATGTAATGTAAATGGAGAATTTTTTTAATGGGTTAAGGCTTAATGTAAACCCGCATGTTGATAGTTGTAGATTTTGAATGTTATGTGTGTTGTTTTTTGAATTTTTTGTGATATGGTATATGTGTTTAATGATAAATAAGCATGTACATATGTCTTGGATGTTGTGGGGTATTGGACTTGAGAATCTACACCCGCGGGTCGGGTTAGACTGAGACTCTAAACCCAACCCCATAATACATGGGTTTGGGAAGGGGGATGAGGCTATATACCTCTAACAATTGCATTTGATGAGATCACCTGGACCTAGGCTTCAAGGTGATTGTATTGTATTTTTTATGATATGTTTTCCCCTATTGAGATAGGGAACTTGGCTTATCCCCTTATGCTTAGTGATTTACTAGCTTAGACCAATGTATAAATGATGAAAATATCTAACCCATGGAACATGTGATGGAGATAAACTATGTAATGAAGATGGAATGAGTGATGAAATGTAATAGGTGATTAAATGGTTAAAGTGAAAATTGTTAACTAATGGAACCGAGTTGTATTTTTTTTTTACTTTGTCATTTATTTAGAATTTGCAAGAACTATCTGTTTAGACTAGATATTTTGTAGACACCATTGGTGGTAGACTACTAAGTTGTACTCACGCCCTGCTCGGTCATCATTAGGTACCTGAGCAGATCTCATGGTTGTAGATTAGGATAAGGTAAAAGGCCATATGCTAGGGAGTTGAGTTGGTATTAGGATGTGTGTGGATTAGGTTCTAGACATGGAGTCCAGACTATTTTAGGGATTTGTCTATTTGTCTTTATTTTGGGTTTTTCTTCACCTTTGGCACCGTTAGCATAACATGGAATATTTATTACTTAGTTTTTCTTGTACCTAGTTTTGGGATATATTTGGTTATGCATGTTTATTGGTTATTTCTCATTGTTTCCTTTATTACTTGGTTGTGGTTGATATTTTTTTTATTTTTTTCAGATACAAATCACATATAGAAAATCAAACATGAAAAGAAGAGGGATGATTATTTGGGTCAATGTGTAATATTTCAAGCTTTCAAAAACTAGGCCAATTATTAAGGTTTTTAAGAAAAGGGTTTTTTTTAATGGGTGGATAATATAAAGGTTGTAACACCCCAAGCTTCCACGGTACGTTTCCCTTTGAATAATGCAATAGCTTGCGTTGTACGCAACTTCGAGATTCTAACACACCGCGACTAATCAAACTAGCCATTATGAATAGTAATACCCACTTTTTGAAATTTTATAAATTTTATTTTTAAAAATGAAATTCATTTTTTAATTCAGAATATCGAAATTAGTTTAGGGTGAATTTTTGGTATTTCTCTGAAAACTTTCAATTTTTGATGAATAGTGAAAAACACTGCGTTATTGGTTAAAACCGAATTTTTATTTAAATAATTAGTTATTTTATTTAAATTTATATTAGTTAAAAATAAATACATAATACCTATATAAGTTCAATGTAATTAATTGGATTCATTTTATAATAATTTTAGATATATAAAATTTTATTGAACTTTTTACTGTCTTTTACCCACCTCTTATGAGCATTTAAAAATTCGCATAAAACATAATTTTACTGCTTATGTGAATTGAATTTCAAAAATCTGAGAGAAACGGTTGATATTAGTAAGTAAAATGTGGTTCAATGAGATGAAAATAATTTTTTTTTGAATAGTAACTTTTTACTTTTATTTACCACGGTTAAAAGTAAATAGGGTAATTAAAGGTAAAAATGATATTATTTTTACCCTAACACATGTCCTAATTATATTGGATAAGTGTAATTCGACCAAAAACAACCTTAAGAATAAAATATGAGCCTTTAGGTCCACTTGGATTAAATTAGGACATTTATTATTATTTAATTCAAAGAAGAGTTAAAAGTGTAAAATTCAAGTTTGTATAACTAAAACATTTTTAATACAGGGTTATACATAATATAAATTCAACTATAAATATTCATTAGAAATATAAAAATATTTCCTATATAATGGTATTTTATTTATAATTTTTAGACATTAAATAATTTAAAAAAATTTATGACACAATGATGATGCAATAATTACCTTATTAATGAAAAATTAAAATAACTGATATTATAAATACCCAAATAAATGTAAATAAATACTTTTGATGAATTAAAAGAATTTTATAGGTTAATATTACATGTTAGTATTTATTTAATTAACTTTCTTTAAATTAATCATGTTGTTATGATTTTCACATAAATCAATTACCAAATAGTGTCAAAATTGACATAAAAGAGTTTTTAAAAAAAATATTATATTATTAATTGATATTCTATTCCTAAAAATCTAGGGTTTGGAAAATGACTTAGATAAGGTTATATATATTAATAATTAACCACTTGGGGTTCTCTTGTCTTGTTATAGTAATTTTATTATCCATATAATATAAAAATACAAAGAGACATGGTAAATGTCAAACTATTTAACTAAGAGTTAAATATAAATGATAAGGTTAATATGGTGACCTAAACGTGTCTAAAATCTATTTTTTGAAAGGATATAGACCCATCCCCACCCTATACTCTAAATAAGTCACATTATAGCCATTATAAACCGAATATTAATTTATTATAAAATAATATTTTAAGTTTTTCCTTAGGTGCCCCTCACCCCTCTTATAAAAGGGAACTTCCCCTTCTTTCAAATTCACACCTTAAAATCTTTTTGTCTCGGCCAAACCCTAAAAAAATATCCTATAAACATCCCTCAATTAATCCTAGAGGAATTCCTTTAGTCATAAATCCAACCTAAGGAGCCCTTTTTATCAAATCAAAAGGAAGAACCCGAAGAAGAGGTAAATATTTCATCACCTCTTTCAAGTTATTTTCTTCTTCCACTTCCTCTTTATTTTTTTTCCATTATAAAATAATAAATCCAGTATATTATATATACTGTGATGTTATTATAAAAATGGTACAACCATATTATTTATTTTATCCATACTATGAATGAAAAAGTCACCACACGTGCGTACGTACGGCTTACCATCTCCACATCGTGGTGTAGTTTGTTATTCAATAATTTCATCATTTGGATGGGTATAATAATGAGTATAAATGATGTAAATAATAAATATAACATTATAATGATTCTGTATATATGATATACCATCCAATTATATATGATTTTAATATCAAATGAATGATATTGTCGCTCGTGCGTACGTACGGATTACCGTCTCCACGAACGCGATGAGATTAATTCCCCATCGAATCCATTCAAGAATAATTTTTATTTTATGATTAAAAATAATGTTTAAGGACTTGATATCATTATGGATACGAATAATATACAACCTATCCATAAGAAACACGGCTTATGTAACAAAACATATTAAAGAAAATGAGTAAGTTAATACTAGAAATGACGATAATACTAAAATATTATTAACAAAGAAATATTAGAAGATCATATATGATATAATATTTATGTATATGATTCTTGTATAATTTAATAACAATTATTTAACTATTATATGGGAGTTTAACATACCCTATACCAAGGAAAAGTACAAGTTAAGGGTTAATTTCACAATCTCTTTATTACCTGAGGTTGTTTTTACGTAAGTATCTACTGGGACCTCTTTATCATCCACATCCATGTTTCGTAAAAATGTATTTCAAAACATTTTTACTATTTAATAGACAATGGTTTAAATTAATTTATACCCTTGTTTGACTTTTTATAAGATGTTTATAAAGGAATATTTCTGTCATTTTCCAAACAAGGTCCTTTTTAACCTTTTCGACAAAACTAAGGTAAGAATGTCCTTTTAAAACTTATACGGTGGGTGAGGCTATTTTCTTTTATTATAACATCATAGAATTTTACCTTAAAATATTATAAGAATATTTTAAAAATAAATGTTTTCTTTATAATTATGTGACTCTTAAATGGTTTCAAAATAGAAAGAGGTATTTCTTTCAAATAGTTTTCATTTCATCTATGTCAACATCCTTTGATGGATTTTAAGCTTGTTTGAAGTTGATTTATTATGATACAAATCTTCTATATTTTATATAAGGTTTTTTTATATTTTTTACTGTGGATTTGTTATTTTTACACCATTCATGGTTTATGGATAAAGTATTGACATTTCGTATGCTAGTTTTAATACAAATGTTTATGTTATGTTTAAACCTTTTCATATAAGGAATTCATTGGACTTAGTAAGTGATGGATGGAGCCCTCTATAGATCCGCGATGCATCGGTAGGTCTCATGAGACAAACTATTATATTGTCACAAGGCCTTGAAAAAATATTATTTGTATTCTTGGCACAAGGCTTTGACTAAGTGGTTATGAAAGTATGGAATTATGCATTTCATCATTATGAAAGTGGCTATTTGATATTACATGTGATTATTTGACTGGTAGAATATCCATGTGAATAATTAAATGGTATTATTTGATTTTATCTTTACTATATTATGCTGAAGTTCAATTTTAAAAGGCTTTTTTTTAGTCTTATACATTGCCTTAAATGTTTATGCTTATTTATGAAAGTTTATTCTATATTGTTATCCTTACTGAGCATCTGAGCTCACCCCTTTCTATGTTTTATTTTTCCCAAGATGTGAAGAAGTATTTTATGACTGACCTGTAGGGATAGTCTGAGGGGATATGATTTTGGTCTATGGAGACAATGTTGTTTTAGTTTTTCATTTTATAATGTAATGTAAAACTTATGAATGTATATAGTGTTTCCAAGGCTACTAAACTAATCGGTCTTTCGAGACTTGATATTTTGTGATCATGTCAATGTTATATAATAATGCACTAACTCTAGGTAACTGGGGTCAGGGAGTTACAGTTGGTATTAGAGGAAGTTTAGTAAAAACCTTGGAAGCTAGATTTAGATAAACTCTGATTAGAGCACATTACCCTAAGATAGACTTTGAGGATTGATAGAGAAGAACTTCATATAATTTTGGTAATGTAGAGATTTTGTGAGTTTTCCAAGAAATAAATACATGTCTGGATACGAGAAGGTAGAAGCAGCTCTGGCACATATGTACCTAGGGGTAAAACCTGAAAACACCGCTTTGAGCTAGACTCGAACGGGAACCGGCGCACGACAATGGGCCTTGCTGCACTCTTGGTTATGACACTCCCGGGGGATATGCTTAGGATAATTCTCATTTTATTTACAAACCATTATGAAGGATTTATGAGTATATACTTCCTCAAAGAAAACATTTTTATGATTATGGATTATATCCATAAATTGTTCAATTTATGTTAAGTGTTTTACAAGTTTGGAATTATGTATTTCGATTCATAAACTAATCTAGTTTATGAAATTGTTTAGAAATGGCGGTTATTAGAAGGAATGGAAACTGTATCAATGCACGTAATCCATATAGGGATTTACCTCCTACTCAAGATAATTATAGTGGAGATGGTGATGCAACTGGTGCTGATCAGATTATCACAATACTAGGACAACTCACTCAGGTTATGAATAATAACCTTACCCGTATGGAACACCCTGATCCACAATGTGGAGAATCAATGTTAGATCACTTCATGAGGTAACAACCACCAACATTGAATGGATTAAAAATCCATTGGTAGCTAAGCAATGGATAAGTTCCTTAGAGAAAATATTCCATGCTTTGGGGAGTAGCGAAAGGGAAAAGTTGTCATTGCAGTTTATCGCCTCACGGGAGATGCTGATCAATGGTGGTCATTGATTCAAAATAAAAAGGAAGATTAAGAAGTATCAATTATGGAATGGAGGGAGTTTAAAGAGATTTTTTTAGAAAAATACTTTCCTCGTGATCATCGAGCGGATATGGAAAGGAAATTTCTGAGTCTGAGGCAAAAAGAGAATGAGAATGTCGCAAAGTATGAAGCTAACTTTACATGGTTAGCAAGGCATGATACAGATTATATACATAACCCAATAAGTAATATTTATCGTTTATTTTATGGGTTAAAACCATTTATACATCGAGCATTAGTCTCACAACCTTTCTCAACGTACGAAGATATAGTCTCATGTGCTATCAAGATAGAAAATGAATTCTCTAAATCTTATGACAATAAAGTAAACCAAGAGAAGAAGAGAACGGTGAATAAATAGAGAGATAAAGGGAAAAAGGGAAAGAATAATTTTCCATTATGTGATAATTGTGGGAATAAACACCCCGGTACTTGCCTAAAAGGAATGTGAGTTTGTTACAAATGTGGATAAAAAGGTCACCAGGCTTGTGATTGTAAGGGAAAGAAAGAGGTTGTCAATGTTGAATTCTACCATTGTAGAGAAATGGGTCATTATGAAAATTAATGTCCTAAGAGTCAAGGAAATCTACCTCAAAAATTCCATGGGATCAAGGCCAAGCTTATGTTGTTACTAAAGTTTAAGTGGAATAATTAATGTATTTTTGTTTTTGGATTCAAGGATTATATTCTGGTTATAAGAATAATGTGATATATATAAGGATTGTACTGCAGTACTTTTTTTTCATTAAGGTTTTAATATGAATAAGGTAATCATGTTTTTAGTATGTGACAATAAGAGAAACTTTACTTTGTCTGGGGAATCTGATGTCACAATTGATTTTGGAATTTAGATACCTTTTACAGAGAGTCCGAAAAGAGGTATTTTGGATAACTATAATGTTTGGAATGGATTAAGTTGAACTTTGGATAGTATTGTTTAAGGTTAAAACATTTATTATGATTATTTTTGGAATATTATAATACTATAGTTTTAGTAAAAGGACAACCTGTAGGTCAGGAGATAACCCGTCACGTCGGACAAAGCTGCAGGAATCGAACCCACAACCATAGTGTGACAGGCCTTTATTACCTACCACTAGCCTACATGAAGTCCCTGGTTATTACAAAATATTTTTCTTCATTTAAATGGTATGTGTTAATATTTGGAACCTTATACGATTAGGATAAATATAATATTTTTGAGTTCTATTATCTTTTGGAGTGAAAGATGAGTTTGTGGTAGAAATTTGTTGAAAGATGAAACTATACTTATCAAGTATATATATATATATATATATGTATATCTCTTATTCTATGAAGAAATTAATTCTTAAACTTTAGGGAAGGGATATTAAAATCAAAAATGTGTTATCCTAATACCTTATGTTTTGTTGAACTGATGATATTTTAAATCATCATAAATCGATGACTTTAAGGCCCCCAATTTTACACTTGTTTGTGATTGATGACCTCAATCACTCCCTATAAATATTTATTTTTTTCCTATAATTATGTGTATAATTTCCACCAATGTTCTCCTATTCTAAACCCTAATTTGGTGGTGACTTTCTCATTTCCTTTTCCCTCTTATTAAAACTAAATATTATTAACTCTATTTATGATAGGGGTTTTCCACAAAGGTATTTTCTATTTTCAACCTTTTATTTTCGAAGAACAATTTCAAATTGTGGGGACGCAATTATTTGAAGGAGGGGATAATGTAACACCCCAAGCTTCCATGGTACGTTTCCCTTTGAATAATGCAAGAGCTTGCGTTGTACGCAACTTTGAGATTCTAACACACCATGACCAATCAAATTAGCCATTATGAATAGTAATACCCACTTTTTGAAATTTTATAAATTTTATTTTTCAAAATGGACTTCATTTTTGTATTCAGAATATCAAAATTAGCTTAGGGTGAATTTTTGGTATTTTTCTGAAAACTTTCAATTTTTGATGAATAGTGAAAAACACTATGTTATTGGTTAAAACTGACTTTTTATTTAAATAATTAGTTATTTTATTTAAATTTATATTAGGTAAAAATATATACATAATAACTATATAATTTCAATTTAATTCATTGGAGTCATTTTATAATAAGTTTAGATATATAAAATTTTATTGAACTTTTTACCGTCTTTTACCCACCTCCTAGGAGCATTTGAAAATTCACATAAAACATAATTTTACCACTTCTGTGAATTGAATTTCAAAAATCCGAGAGAAACGGTTGATATCAGTAAGTAAAATTTGGTTCAATGAGATGAAAATAATTTTTTGTGAATAGTAACTTTTTACTTTTATTTACCACAATTAAAAGTAAATAGGCCAATTAAAGGTAAAAATGATATTATTTTTACCCTAAAACATGTCATAATTCTATTGGATAAGTGTAATTCAACCAAAAACAACCTTAGGAATAAAATATGAGCCTTTAGGTCCACTTGGATTATATTAGGACATTTATTATTATTTAATTCAAAGAAGAGTTAAAAGTGTTAAATTCAAGTTTTCATAACTAAAACATTTTTAATACAGGGTTATACATAAGATAAATTCTACTATAAATATTAATTAGAAATATAAAAATATTTCCTATATAATGGTATTTTATTTATAATTTTTAGAAAATAAATAAATTTATTTATTTATGACACAATGATGATGCATTAATTACCTTATTAATGAAACATTAAAATAATTGATATTATAAATACCCAAATAAATGTAAATTAAGACTTTTGATGAATTAAAATAATTTTATAGGTTACTATTACATGTTAGTATTGAGTTAATTAACTTTTTTTGAAGTAATCATGTTTTTATGATTTTCAAAAAAATCAATTACCAAATAGTGTCAAAATTGACATAAAAGAATTTTTAAAACAAATATTATATTATTAATTGATATTATATTCCTAAAAATCTAAGGTTAGTCCAAATGACTTAGATAAGGTTATATATATTAATAATTAACCACTTGGGGTTATCTTGGCTTGTTATAGTAAGTTTATTAGCTATATAATATAAAAATACAAAGAGACATGGTAAATGTCAAACTATTTAACTAAGAGTTAAATATAAATGATAAGGTTAATATGGTGAACTAAACCTGTATAAAATCTATCAGTTGAAATTATTTTTACCCCTCTCCACCCTAGCCTCTAAATAAGTCACTTTGGAGCCATTATAAACCGAATATAAATTTATTATAAAATAATATTTTAAGTTTTTCCTAAGGTTCCCCTCACCCCTCTTATAAAAGGGAACTTCCCCTTCTCTCAAATTCACACCTTCAAAGCCTTTTAGCTTGGCCAAACCCTGAAAAAATATCCTCTCAACTTCACTCAATTCATCCTATAGGCCTTACTTCAGTCATAAATCCAACCTAAGAAGCCCTTTTGATCAAATCAAGAGGAAGAACCCAAAGAAGAGGTAAATATTTCATCACCTCTTTCAAGTTCTTTTCTTATTCCACTTCCTCTTTATTTGCTGTTTCCATTCTAAAATAATAACTCCAGTATCTTCTATATAATTTGATGTTATTATAAAAATGGTACAACCATATTAGTTATTGTGTCCATCCTATGAATGAAAAAGTTACCACACGTGTGTACGTACAGCTTACCGTCTCCACATCGTGGTGTAGTTTGTTATTCAAACACTTCATCATTTGTATGGGTATAATAATGAGTATAAATGATTTAAATAATAAATATAAAATTATAATGATTCTTTATATATGATATACCATACAATTATATATGATTTTAATATCAAAAGAATGATATTGTCGCTTTTGCATACGTACGGATTACCGTCTCCACGAACGCGATGAGATTCATTCCCCATCGAATCTATTCAAGACTAATTTTCATTTGATGATTAAAAATAATTTTTAAGGACTTTATATCATTATTGATATTAATAAGATACAACATATCCATAAAAACACATCTTATGTAACAAAACATATAAAATAAAACAAGTAAGTTAACACCTGAAATGACGATAATACTAAGATATTATTAACAAATAAATATTATAAGATCATATATGATATCATAATTATGTATATGATTCTTGTATAATTTAATAAAAATGATTTAACTATTATACAGGAGTTTAATGTACCCTCTAACAAGGAAAAGTACAAGGTAAGGGTTAATTTCACAATCTCTTTATTATCCGATGTTGTTTTTACGTAAGTATCTACTGGGACCTCTTTATCATCCACATCCATGTTTCTTAAAAATTTATTTCAAAAAATTTTTACTATTTAATATACAATGGGTTAAATTCATTTATACCCTTATTTTAATTTTTATAAGATGTTTATAAAGGAATCTTTCAGTCGTTTTCCAAACAAGGTCCTTTTTAACCTTTTCGACAAAATTAAGGTAAGAATGTCTTTTTTAAACTTATACGGAGGGTGTGGCTATTTTCCGTCATTATAAAATCATCGAAGTTTCCCTTACAATATTATAAGAATATTTTCAAAATAAATGTTTTCTTTATAATTATGTGACTCTTAAATGGTTTCAAAATAGAAAGAGGTATTTCTTTCAAATAGTTTTCATTTCATCTATGTCAACATCCTTTGATGGATTTTAAGCTTGTTTGAAGTTGATTTATTACGATAAAAATCTTTCATATTGTAATGAAGGTTTTGTGATATTTTTGACTATGGATTTGTTATTTTTACACCATTCATGTTTTATCGATAAAGTATTGACATTTCGTATGTTAGTTTTAATACTAATGTTTATGTTATGTTTAAACCTTTTCATATGAGGAATGCATTGGACTTAGTAAGTGACGGGTGTATCCCGCTATATATGCTTAATGCATCAGTAGGTTTCATGATACAAACTAGTATCTTGGCACAAGGCCTTGACAAAATCTTATTTTTATTCTTGGCATAAGGCCTTGACTAGGTGGTTATGAAAGTCTGGAATTATTCATTCCATCATTATGAAAGTGGCTATTTGATATTACCTGTGATTATTAGACTAGTAGAATATCTACGTGAATAATTAAATGGAATTATTTGATTTTATATTTTCCATATTATACTGAAATTAAATTTTAAAAGGATTTTTTTTAGTCTTATACATTGCCTTAAATTTTTGTACTTATTTATGAAAGTTTCCGCTATATTTTTATCCTTACCGAGCATCTAATCTCACCCCTTTATATGTTTTATTTTTCCCAGGATGTGAAGAAGTATTTTATGACTGACATGTAGGGACAGTCTGAGGGGATATGAGTGTGGTCTATGGAGACAATGTTGTTTTAGTTTTTCATTTTATAATGTAATGTAAAACTTATGAATGTATCTAGTGTTTCCAAGGATACTAAACTAATCTGTCTTTCGAGACTTGATCTATTTTTTTCATGCCAATGTTATGTAATAATTCACTGAATCTGGGTAACTGGGGTCGGGGAGTTACAAATGTTGAGGAGGGTAATGGGTAAAAGTAATGTAAATGAAAGGATAAATGTCTACCATGTCAACCAGGGATCTAATAATAAATGATGTGAGATGCACAAATTGGACCAATCTTCATGGCGTAGGGCAGTAGATGAAGGATGAATTTAAAGGCTAAGTGGTGGATTATGGGTATATATAGTGGGTGCAATTAGTCCATCAATTCTATAAGTATCATGACCTACTACTTAGAAAAAACACTCAAGGAAGGGTTGTGATTTCCAATCCACACAAAAACGCACTTGGGTTGAGTCATGGAATTGGGGGATTTGTGATTTTATATCACCACTCTAAGATATAGATTGACAAGGAAGGAATGCAAAAGAGCAAGGGGGGAAACTGGGACAATCCTCACACAACTAATAAAAACAAATCATAAGATCTCAATTAAATATTGAATTTTGTACAAGTTTCATGGGGGTGGCTATTTATAGCCAGGTGGGTGGTACAATTATCAAGGGTCTAATACCCTAAAGTCATAAAGTCTAAACTACTTTGTTCCCTAAAATTAAAAAAGATAAAGTCTACCATAGAATTTTTGGAAAAGTATCACACAACATTCCAACTATAGCCCACCAGATTTGACTTTGAGTGTATATCCCACCAAATTTGGATTTGGTACCCAAAGATGTCATTCTAGAATCCTCTATGTGGGAAAGGCTTCCCAAATTCATTAAACCATGTAGTCCAAGATTTAAAAATTATGTTTGGGATTGAATATGTGATATTATAGGCCCATTTTCTCCATCCATGCAAGTAAATATCCTTTAGTCCTTTAATGAATTGAGATAGGTTCCCATTATAGCATTCAACCTCTTTAATCTCCCTCGCGTCATCGGGCCTTGAAAATCCAACTCCTCCATCATGGAAATTGACTTGGTGCCTTTGGCATGGTTCTCATTAGGAACCCTTATATAGAGTCAGGGCATGGGTCCTCTATCTAAAAGAGTGGAACCCTCCTACTAGGATAGGGCATGAGTCCTCTACCTATTGAGTGGTACCCACCTTCTGTACCAGGGTACGGTTCCTTTATCTATAGATTGTTTCTCCTTGAATGTGTGGCATAATGGAGAGGTGTGGATCCACATGGTTACTCTTCAGATAGACTCATGAGGTGTTGGGAATCATTGATGGACACCTTTAGAACTATTGGAAGACTCTTTACTTGGGGTGGGCTATGAGATGGAGATCCCCCTTTCTCTATTTTCTAGGTTTCTTTTATGAGAATATATATCTATGTTGTTGTATTTTATTTCTATCTTAATATGGGTTGAGTTGTCTACTTTTATCATGTATCTTATTTCTCCCCATTTATCTTTCAGTGTTTCCTACTAGGAATCTATATACCTACCCCTATATGGTATTTTCTCGCATGTGTCGTGTCTTTTGAAAATGATGTATTGGTTGGTGGAGATTACAGAAGAGCATAAGGGATACCTTTGTACATTTTATTGCATATGGTGGTTGGGGATTATAGATCTGAATTAGGGCTCTCTCAACCTTTAATTTTTTAATTATTATTATTTTGGGGCATATTTATGGTTGGGAATTTATTTTTCACCTTTACTTTTTAGATTATATTGTCATAATCTTGTATTCTCTAGAGGTTGTTACATACATGGTTGATACTCTAGATGTTACTATCTTTTATATTTATTCCTATACACTTCTATATGAAGATATTTGGTTTCATGCATATAATTGTATTTGGAAAAGGAATACAATATTAGTTATACTTTTCGATGCTTTTCATCAACCCCTGGATTATGAAGGCGGTCTTGAGGTAGTTTCATCTCGGCCTTTCACTAGCTAGGCGGGCCCTAGTGGTTCGGGTCATGAAAGATTGGTATCGAAGGAGGTTTAACCTCGAGATGATGTTTGGAGTTATTTCCCCTCATGAGGTTTAGTTGGTAACTTATGGAAACATTATCAAAGTGTCTCGAGTGTGGCTTTCAGGCCTGTGAACCCAATTTTGGTGCAGCGATCGATGTATCCATACATTAGGAATCTAACCACCTGTTTGTTGACTTATAATACCAAGAAATTGGTTATAGGGAACATTAGTACATGCATCATATAGTATTGAGTCTTTTGACTATCCTTATTGAGTCATCTACCCCTGTATATATGCTCATTTGACTATGGCGTGTCCTGATTAAATTTTCAAGACACCTCCGTGAAGACAGTTAGCTAGGTTAATGACTCAAGATTGTGATAGATATCTGATGAGTGATGAGTACTTAGTTTAGGGTTCATCGTGTGAGATCTTTCCTCTAAGGTTTCAAGTTTCATCACCCTCACATTTCAAGAATCAGATTATACCAGCATAGAAGGATGAGGATATCTGCATGCTTAGCACACTCTATGAGTTCCAGTGCCAAAGGTCACTATGTTTTCATAGTGAGCTAGATCCCATAGCATTGGAGGATTGTCTTGAGTTGGTGATATTATTTTTCATACTTTTGTGGACCTCGACCGATCATATGGTTACACTGGTAGAAAGACTTTTCTATAGAGTAGTTGGGAGCTAGTGGAGCTTAGTCATGAAGGTGAATGATGAGTCAACAATCTCATGTTTTGTCTTCTAGAATCCATTTTGTGAGGATTATTACCCTTCATTCTTTCTCTTAGTTAATATTCAGGAGTTTTTGGATCTAAAATAAGGAGGTCTGATAATTTCTAAGAATTATGTGAGGTTCACTGACCTTACACGATACTCCCTCAACATGATTCAGGATAGAAACTTTCGGGCATTGAGGTTTGAGAAAAGACTTCGTAGAGATATATATTCCAGTGTGGTACCCCTATACATTCCCACTTATTCTGAATTTTTATTATTAGAAAAGGTGATAGATAGATTCATGTTTGAGGGACTCCATAGAGTTGGAGCTGGCAGTGGGCATCCTAGGGTTGAGTTGACTGCAGAAACTAGTATGTTCCATTTGATAGGATTTCAGTGTAGGATATCTTATCATAACTAGACTCATACATGTGTTCATGTGGTATATGGACCACTTAGATGACCATGGAATCCCATATAGTGGTGACATTATGTTTTTGATGTGTGGGGTCACATAGAATTTGATTTCTTGACTCGATGTGCTGAGGGGGGAAGACTAATAGTAGGTGGACCACCAAGATAAAGACAACGTCGTGATCATGGATCTCCTAGGTTAAAGAAGGGAGTCTCCTAAGGAGGAGGAACTAGAGTAGGAGAAGGTATGGATCTTGGAGGAGGATATTTGGGTGGTGGAAAACGTTATGAGATCCTTCAATTACCGCCACCAGGAAGTCCACATTAGGCTCAGGGAGATGGCGGTCGGCACCTTGGTAAGCTATAGTCTATGGAGGCTTATGGCCCAATATCTCATGAGATTATTAGTGGTATGACCTGTGTTTATTCTACTCTTTAATCAATATTATTAGACACAATTTTGATTCATTACTTCATCTCTTTACTCCTGGTGTGATAGATGGAGCTCTCATTTGAGACTTTATCCCAATAACTTTTCCTTGAAGTTCCTATAGGGAATTATTATTTGATATCATTTATCTTCATAAATTTTGAGTTATCGCATGGTGGAGAGAGTTTATAGTGGGATCTTTTAGTCATCATAATGAAACCTCATGATTTTGTCTTGGTTATGGATTGGTTTTCCATGGTCCGATCCTAGATTTACTATCATCATAGATGATTAAAATGCCTTTGGACTAATGGGGTGAGATTATCCTTTATGGGTGAGAGATATATTGTGAAGGAGCATATGGGACTTGTGAGTAGGAAGCTAAATACCATCACCCATTAGTTGGTATCAGGATCTTTAGGCATCTATATTCCTTCAATTATGAATTATTATATGGATGTATTCCTGGAGGAAATTCTAGGACTACCTCTAAGGTTGGAGATGGAGTTTTTCATTGACTTATACCCCAAGACCACTCTAATGTCTTATGTGATGTATCAGATGGACCCTACTAGGATTCATGAGTTTCAGTTGCATTTAGAGGACCTTTGAGATAAGGGTTTTATCAAACTCAATGAGTCCCTCTGGGAAACTCCAATGTTGTTCCTGAAAAAGGTGTATGGGAGCATGCATATTTATATAGATTATCATTACCTAAAACATGCTATGATAATTAAAAATTACCCCTTTCCAAGGATTGACAACCTATTTGATCAGTTGATAGGTGAAATATGGTTCTCAAAGATCGATCTCAAGCCTGGTTATCACTAGAAGAGAGTTGGTGAGGCTGGTATTCTAAAGTCGACATTCCAATATCACTAGATACACTATTATTTCCTATTAATGACTTTCTGTGTGACAGATTCCCTACTGTGTTTATGGATTTGATAAACTGGATCTTCTATCCATACTTAGACCGATTTGTTTTTTTCTTCATTGAAGACATACTCATATACTCTGCATTAGAGGAAGAGCATGTAGAGAACTTGAGGGTGGTCTTAGACTTACTTCAGGAGCACCAGTTTTATGGTAAGCTCTTGAAGTTTCAGTTATGAATCCATGAGGTTCACTTTCTGGGGTATGTCATTTCTGAGCATGGATTATCTATGGGACCAGTGAATATTGATGTAGTTATTTATTTATATCCACACAGGAACATGTCATAGGTGAAGATTTTTCTTATATTGGTGGGGTACTATATGAGGTTTGTGGAAAATGTATCTAGGATTGCATTCCCTTTTAATGACCTGATGCAGAAAGGGAATTCATTTACCTAGACTGTCCAATATCAGGGATCCTTTGAGGAGTTGAGTCTGAGGCCGATGAGTGCTCTTTTTTGAGACTACTAGAGGAGGGTGTGGGGTATGTAGTATATGTTGATGCCTCTGGAGCTAGGATCAGCTACGTGTTGATTCAGAGATAGGTAGTAATTTCATATGGGTTGAGGAAGTTGTGACCCCAAAATAAGAAAGACAAGACTCATGACCTAGAGTTTTAAGTTCATTATTTTCTCTAAGGATGTGAAGGAACTATCTTTTAGGAGAGATTTTTGTTATTTACTCAGACCATCAGAGTCTTAGGTATGTCTTCATGTAGAGAGACTTGAAATTGATATATAGAAATTGTTTAGATTTACTACAGGACAATGAATTTGATATAGTCTATACTCTTGGTAAGGGAAACATGGTGTCGGATTCCCTTAGCAATAAGGCTCATTCTTGCCTCATGGAGGAGGATTTTGGGTAGTTGGCTTACTTTTAGATGACCCTGGTTGAGGAGAAAGGTGAAACTTTTCTTCAGTCGATGGTTTTAACCCCTCCACGTCTTCAGTGTGTGAGGGAAGCTTAGTTATGAGATATCGAATGCGTGGTCCTACATCACCAAATATCCTTAGGAGATTCACCAGATAGATTTTTTGAAGGAGGGAATCTCGTCATCCTTTTCTAGGAATAGATGGTGGTCCTAGTCACGATGTGAGAGGAGTTATTGAGTGAGTTTCACACATCTCCTTTGGTAGTACATCCTAGTTTAGGAAAGATGTATCAATACCTTCATTTGTAGTTTTGGTGGGCTGGAATGAGCCAGAGCATGGCCTAGTTCGTCTCTCAGTTCCCCATGTGTCGGTAGTTAAAGGAAGAACACCAAGTTCTGACAGTTTTATTGCATCCTCTTGAGATCATATAGTGGAAATGAGATGAAATATCCATGCATTTTGTGAAATAGATTCCATGGATAGCATGAGGCCATGATTCCATCTAGGTGATAGTTGACTGACTTACAAAGCCGTTGCACTTCCTTGATATCAGGGAGCAGAGTTATCTAAAGAGTTTGGGGTAGTGGTACATGCTTGATATCATTTGCCTTCATGGGGTTCCCTCAATGATTGTATCCAACCATGATGTGTGTTTTATGTCACATATTTGTAGATTCTTGTAAGAGGAATTTAGGACCCATATGAGGATGATTACAACCTTTTGTCCTCAAACGTATGGGCAGACTAAGCACACTATCTAGGTGTTGGAGGATATTATGGGGGCTTGTGTATTGGAATTTTTCTTGAACTATGAGGATCACTTAACCTTGGTGGATTTTTCTTATAATACTAGCTATCACTATACCATCATCAGGTCACCTTTTGAGGCTCTATATGGAAGACCCTGCTGGTCACCCTTATGCTATAATGAGATTGGTGAGGCATCTTTTGTTAGGACAAAGATAGTATAGGATAAAATGGAGAAGATCTAGGTGATCCATAAGTGGATAAGGAAAATTCAGAGAAGATAGAAATCTTATCCAGATCAATGTTGTATTCCCTTGGAGCTTGAGTAGGGAGACCATGTTTTCCTGAGAGTCTCCCTGTGAAGAGTATTGTGGAGAATTGTCTGGGGAAGCAAGTTATCCCTAAGGTTTATTAGATTGTTCTAGATCTTGTAAAGGATTAGTGAGGTTGCTTACCACCTCATATTTCCCCCATAGTTGGAGCGGGTACATGACGCCTTATATGTGTCATAGTTGAGGAGATATTTGTATGATCCCATTCATGTTATTGACTGGGGTGAGCTAGAAATCGAGGATGGATCCACCTTCATGGAGCACCCAGTAGTGATCAAGGATTGGAAGGATAGGATCATGTGTGGATAGAAAATTCCTTTGGTTTCTGTGTTATAGTGACATGGGAGTATGTAAGAGAGATCCTAGGAGTGGGAGAGCTAGATGTGGTCTCGGTATCCTCAGCTTTTTGTTTAGTTTTTTTTTCTTTTCAAGGTCTAAAATCTTAAATGTGGGAATAATTTATAGGCCCTATTTTTTCCTTATAATACATTGAAATATATCAAGACATATTTTCAGATATAGACACTAAGATGGTGTGTGATTACGAGGCACAGTGTTCCCATAATTAATTTTATAAAAATATTAAATATATTTTATATCACAAATGCATAGTTTTTCAGAAATAATGGGATATATCCTACAAGGAGTCATGGATAAGAAATGTGAGACCATAGTTGAATCCAGAGAATGATATTTAACATAGGCATGAACTAAAGTTTTTTGGTGAGGGACGTTCGGATAAAGAGGCCATTGGTGGGTACGTTCGGGGGATTAATTCATTCATTCATTGAATGACCTAAACCGGTTTCCTCTATAAATATGTTGTTATGTAAAATCGCCAATATTAGTCGCATAACCTTGGGATCTTTGAGAGGTGGACTATATCGTTATTTATTCTTGGATTGAGATTGGATGATGAAAAGATTCCAGATCAAGGAAAATCGAGGTGCAGTGAATGCAACGGATCTTCCCCATCATTGATGAATGTGTTCTTCATCAAGGATTGATCCTAATCGAGGAAGGACTCATAATTTTTGGATTCATGTCTTATGATTAAAATATTGAGCATGATCAAACCTGTCATCTTTTGATCTTCATTGACTTTGATCCTTTACATGAGACAATGAATTGGAATAAATTATTTTTTCATTTTATCTTCGATTATTCAATGTTTCTCACCCCAACTATTCCCAATTTATATTTGACTATCCATGAACTCTTGGAAAATTATTTTTTCACCATTTTTTATGCCTTTCCCCCCATAGTTCTTTGTGTTCTTTGTCACTAGCCTACAGGGCCATGGTTTGACATTTCCAAGAAAGTTTGAGTGCCATCAAACCCCTGGATTCATGAATGATTTGTGTGTGATGAATGAATTGGTTATTTGGGGATGGATAAGGATACTTTGTAGGATATGGGTGACGATTCTTGTGGATCTAGGATCAAAGAATGATTGGAGGTGATGGGAGGCACACGGGGCATGTGACAGACCATCGTGGATCAACATATTCCAATTTCAGGCCAATAAAAGGATGGGGGTGTTTTCCACGATTTTTAGGTGGTCAAAAGGTGGAGATCATAGTAGTAAGCATGGATCAGAGACATGTAGAGTAGATATGGAATTCTGTGAAAATCCTGACAACACGGCATATAGTCTGATGAACACACATTGTGTACTCCCCTGGTTGTGGTGGCTAGGGTTTCCAAGTGAGTTAAATATCACATGTCATGTGGGACCCTCACATGTCGTGTGGCCCAGTTCTAGAATCCCAACGTGTACTTTGGGAGTACACAGACACAGACACAGGCAGGATATATTCCCTATACTAGCACATGACCCGGGTACATGAGAAAGGCTAGTGTACATGGACATGACCCAAAGGATACGGGCACGACCAGGTGAATACAGATCAGCCCTGGGTAGCCGAGACATTTCGTGTAGTACCCTTACACACTGTGTTTTACTACATGGACAAAGGGCCATGTGCTAGAGAGGAAATGGCTAGGTAGAGGATCTGGGTCACACACTATGTATACCAGTTACATGTCATGTACATCATTTTTTAGGAAACTTCTACCTCTAGTATCTCCTTCATTTGGACTCAGTTTCTTGGCCCACAAGTAGCCTATCATGTGTGTTTTTCTACATAAAATGTGATTGTGGATTTTATAGTGGATTTTGAGATACAATGAGTGATTTTCCAAACATGATGCTTCTTTAGGCGACGCTCGATGATAGTTGTGATTAGACAGGATCATCAAAGTGGAACCCTCCTGTTGGGATAGGGAAAGGGACCTTTATCCATAGAGTGGAACCCCCTGATGGACGAGGGTTTGGATACTCTATCTATCCACAGGGTAGAACCCTCCTATTGGTATAGGTCATGAGTTCTCTAATCTATCTGCAGAGTGGAACCCTCTTGCAGGGATAGGGCATGGGTCCTCTATATCTAGAGTGAAACCCCCTGATGAACTAGGGCATGGTACTTTTGTCCATCATTAGAGGGGAACTATATTTCTATTATAGGGCATGGGTCCTCTATCCATCATCAGATTGAAACTATATTACTGGGATAGGTAATGGGTTCTCTTTCCATAGAGTGGAACCCCCTGATGGACTAGGGTGTGGGTCTTCTATCTACCTACCCAGCGGAACCCTCATGCAGAGTCAAGGGATGGGTCTTCTATCAACAAGAGTAGAGCCCTCATACTGGGATAGGGCATGGGTCATATACCTATTGAGTGGATCCCTTATATTGTATCAGGGTATGGGTCTTCTATTTAGATATTTTTTCACCTCAACTGTGTGGTATAGTGGTGAGGTGTGGCTCCACATGGTTACTCTTCAAACAGACACGCAAGATGTTGGGAATCATTGGTGGACACCTTTGGAACTATTGGAAGAATCTTTACCTGGGATGGTTTGTGATATGGAGATCCATTTTTCTCTATCTTCTCGGTTTCTTTTATGAGAATATATATCATTGTTGTTGGGTTTCATTTCTCTCTTGTTATGTATTGAACATTTTACTTCTATTGTGTCTCCAATTTATCCCCCTTTATATTTCGGGGTGTCCTACTGAGTTTGTATATACTCACCGATGTATGGGCATTTCCCATATGTGTCATGTCTTATGGAGATGATGGATAGGTCAACAATGATTACAGAGGAGCATAAGGGATACCCGGGTGCATTTGACTGTGTATGGTGGTCAAATCTTGGAGATCTGGAGTCGGGATCTGTTAGCATTTATATTTCTTATTATTTTTAGGTTGAGACATCTATTTGATTGGGCATGTATTTTTTCCCTTTAATTTTTAGATTACGCTATTGTAATGTAGTATTCCTTATAGGTTGTTACATTCATGGTTGATACTCTAGATGTTACAGTCTTTTATTTTTATTCATTTTCCCTTTTTTATGGAGATGGTTGAGTATGTGCATACAGATATCACTACTAGAAAGGGAGGTTTTTCCAACACCTATATACCAACTGTTTTCTTAACCGTTGCTATAGAGTACTTTTAGCAATGGTTTAAGGAAACCGTTGGTAAAATCTGGTTAAAATCATCTTTTCCCAATGGTTTTGAAAAACCGTTGGGAAAAGTATACTCTATACCAATGGTTTTCTTAAACCATTGGTATAGAGAGGTTTAAATCATCATATACCAATGGTTTTTACAAACCATTGGTAAAGTATTTCTTTCCCAACAGTTTTTACAAACCGTTGGAAAAATTTTTCCCCAAATTCACAGAAGATCAGCCTCCCCCATTCCATGCGACTGCAGCCCTAAACAGAAGGGATAATTGGGATTTTCTTTCCCCTATGGTTGAAATCATTCCATATTTAAGATTTATCAATTCTTCACTTGTAATATTTAAGTGATACTTCATCTACTATTTTGGTTTAATGTTTTCATTTGGGTGAAGTGGAGAAGTGGGATTCTGTTTACCCTACTGCGAAAATCCATCGTTTTGATCCATCTTCAAAAAATTTTAGTTCTACACTTCTAATATGTAAGTGATACTTTCATTTTAATGTTCTTCATCTACTATTTTGGTCTTTTATTTTGATTTGGGTGTGTATGGCTTTTGTTTTATTTTTAATTTGGATGTGTGTGTGTTCGTCTTTGACAGTTAATCAAATTTGATTCAAAATGAATTATGTGTTAATATCATCCATAAATTTTCAGTTCTTAGAAGGCTTGGTATTACTGGGAAAATTTTTTAATATAATCCATATTCTACATGATTCACATCATGGTAAGAATGTGTGATGATGTTGTTGAGATTATATAGAAAACTCATACACTCCAGGTTGTTTATAGTGTCATGGTTAGTCATGAGTGATAATTGGATTCCTAAGATGATTGTACTAATATAACTTTAGGGTCAATTAAATATGGTTCTCACTATACGTTGTATATTATGTCTCTTTCTTGGCCAATACTCACTTTTATGATGGTGGGGTGCTTTTCACTAGCCATGCTGGAATGTGTATACATCCATAACAATGTTAGATAAGTCACAAGTTTAATTCAGTAATCTTTTTATCATTGACATACTTTATTATTAATCTCAAATTTAAAAATAAATTTTTTTGTCTATACTTTATAAAATTAAACCTTTTTACAATCCATGAACAACCTATTAGTGTATAACCCTAAACTTTATCCACCTGTGGGGTGCGCTTGACTTGGGGAAACTAATTGGGTAATGAAGGGTATGACCATAGAGGTTCCAAGAATGATTTATTGAACATGAGTGAATGATTTTGGATGCCTATAACACATAATGGGACCTGAGGCATGTGCCTCTATTTGGGATGCCTATAAAGGGGCATTTAAGTCCTTTTTTGCCAACGGTTGTGTGCAACCGTTGGTAAAACTCTTCCCTTTACCAATGGTTTGATTCAATGATGAGGTAAGGAACCTTTATTGATGATTGTGTATTTCAAGTTATTTACATGACTCTCACTCTTTCCACCAATGAACCATATGATTGGGTTATAGCTCAAGATGCTAGGTCAGATTTTAGAATTTATTGAGCCTCTTGCATAGTACTACTTCCTACTAGTTGTAACTATGTTTTTCTTCTTGATACATGACATAAATTACCATCATTAGGTTTATGATTCTATTATTAGTTGGTATTATTGATTTGGTTATTTTCATCCATTTCCAATATTTTCCCATTGTTATCTTTCTTATACTTTTTAACTGATAATATTAAAATTGTGCAACTTAGGTAATGAGGGAATAGTATCCCCCAGAAACACCAAAGGCTCTCACTATTAGTCAATAACATTTGGAATTTTGGTAGATTTTCTTGAGGCCATGTGGCCATCTGGGTTCGGGTCACTAATGAGTAGCATCCTGGTTTGGGACATCACAATTCCTGGATATCCTTTTTATAGGTGTTTTTAATCAAATCCATACCTATAACTATTGAAGTCCCCTCTCCAAAATCAATTGGGACATGATTCAATGAATACACCCTACCAACCTATGATCTATGGACCCAAACCTAGGATACTTTAATCCATGGTTAAGGTGAAACTTGATGAGGCAATAACTACTTTTGATGTGATCCTCACCTAATCCTCATTCTGATCTCCCTAAATAAGTTAAAGTATAAAACTCATATACTCCCAACAAGACCCTTAAGGATTATGTATTCCTTGATCCACTTCTAATATCTTACTGGGCAATCCTTGAATATAGGCATTAGAAATTATGTATCTTATTTTCTTATATACACTGTATTTTGTTTTGTTTCTTAATATGATTCTCATATAGAGTAATGTGTCAGTTATACTTTTATATAAAGTAAAAAATTGTCATTTACCTAAATATTTTTTTAATTGAACTTCAATATTATTGAATTTCTTTGAAATGACTTATTGCAATTTTTTTACAGAATGGATAGAATTTGGATGTACAAAAATGATCAGATTTCAACCGATTTTTAAAATAATTTGAACAGCTTTTTAGATTTTTTATTTGAAAAGGCTTTAGATAGTGGTCGCATACACTGCCCATGTTCTAATTGTGTTGGAAGACCTTGGTTGATTCGTGAAGCAGTTATCTATCATATAAACAAATATGGTTTCCAAACAAACTATTATGTGTGGTATCACAATGGAGAGAAAATGGAATCTCAAAATGTTGATGATCCGAATGATAGGACTGAATTAAAGAGTTTGATATATGATCAGTTTCCATTTATTCGGCATCATGAGAAGGAAAGGATGTACAGCCAACAAGATTTTGATACAATCACACATGATGCGTCCAATGAAAATGATGATGTTGATAGGGTGAAAAAATTGAATAACGCTGCGACGACTCCAGTATATTGTCAATGTGGTAAAATGAAAAAGTTTGAATTTTTAATCTGATTATTTCATGGGAAAACCATGTATGGGATTTCAAATACTAAAATCGATTACATTTTTACCTTCTTGAAGGACCTACTTCCAGATGATGCATATATTCCCTCAAACCACTATATGGCATGGAAGTTAGTTGATAAACTTGGATTCTCAAAAAAAATCATACTTTCCCGAATGATTGCAGCTTATTTTGGGAGGAAACTACAGAAATAAATGATTGTATCAAATGTGGAACCTCCCTATGGAAGCCAAAAGATTATGGAACACCATATCATGTGCCACAAAAAGTAATGTGGCACTTTCCATTGATCCCCAGATTATAGAACCTTTTCATGTCTGATAAAATATCAGTAAAAATGTGATGGCATGACACCAAGAGAGAAAAGAATAATGAAGAGTTGGTTTACCCTACAAATGGATTTTCATGGCAGAGATTTGATGTTGGATATCCTGAATTTTCAGCCGACGTGTGTAATGTGAGACTGGGTCTTTCATGTGACGATTTTAATCCATTTGGGAAGATGATTACTTCACACAGCACATGGTCGGTTTTCATACACATTTATAACCTTCCCCCATAGTTGTGTATGAAAAAGCCTTACACTTTCTTGAGTATACTGATATAGCCCTTTTGATCCCGACAACGATATAGATTTATAAATGCAACCTTTAATAAAAAATCTGAAACTTCTTTGGGATGTGGGTGTGCCCACATACGATGCCTGTTCGAAAGACATATTTCATATGTGTGTTGTGATTATGTGGACGATCAATGATTTTCCTGCTTATGCAATGATGTCTGGATGGAGCACAAAAGGAAAATTGTTATGTCCTGTTTGTATGAAGAATACTCGATCAAGAAGACTGAAATATCATCGTAGTTTTCATTTTATGGGACATTGACGGTTATTTCTAATGAACCATCCATATAGAAACAATCGTTGAAGATTTGACAATACCATGGAGACTGACGATCCACCTCAGTGTACGTCTAGAACTGATGTGCTTAATGAATTGAAATATTTCAGTTATTCATTTGGGAAGGGTGTAATGAAATCTAGAAAGAGGAAAAATGTTTCCAATGATACCTATTACAATTGGAAGAAGAATAGTATATTCTTTGAGTTTTCGTATTGGTCAACCAACTTGTTATGTCATTTCTTAGACATAATGCACATTGAAAATAATATATGTGAAATGTTGCTTTCGATTCTTCTAAATTTCAAGGGGAAGAAAAAAGATTATTTACGATCTCGGCATGACTTGGTAGATTGGGGGATCAGACCAGAATTGCATCTTGTCTGTATTAGTGAAAATAAATGGCAAGTTCCATGTGCTTCTTATGTGATGACACCTTCTAGAAAAAAAATCAATTTTTGGAAGTGCTAGAGACTATTAAAGTTCCTGATGGCTATTCAGGCAATATATCAAAACAGGTCAAAAGAAAAGAGTTGAAGTTGAAATCTTTGAAGACTCATTATTATCATGTCCTTTTTCATGAGTTGATTCCAATAGAAATTTGTCATCTCTTGTCCAATAATGTAAGAGTCTCAGTTATTCAGTTGTGTTATTTGTTTAGAGATCTTTGTGCTAAGAATTTTTCCAAATCCTTCTTGCAAAAAACTATTGGTAGAGACACCATTAATTTTGTGTGATTTAGAGAAAATATTCCGTCCATCATTTTTTACATGAATATTGCATCTGACTATCCATATTTCGACCGAAATACTTCTTGTAGGACCCGTTGATTTCCGTTGGATGTATCCAACTGAAAGAAACATGTACAAATTGAAATCATATGTTTGGAACAGGGATTATCCCTAAGGTTCTATTGTGAACGGTTACTTGGATCAGGAATGTATGGATTTCTGCTCAATGTATTTGTTTTATCTTACTACGAGAATAAACAGACCAATGAGAAATGAAGAAGAACAGTATGAGAAAATTGAACCCAGTTTTCCATCACTTCCTCAGACAAGAGGAATTTCGGGATCATATACATTGATAACATTAAGCATTGAAGAGCGAGAGATGGCACATCGCACAGTGTTGTTCAATTGTGATTTGTTTGATGAGTATATCAAGTAAGTAAATTCAACATTTATCTCTTATCTTATCTCTTGTAATTTTAAATATTTTTTAAACTATTATTATTTTTATCTATAGAGAATATAAAGAATTTATATATAGAAATCATCATTATTTATCTTTGAGAAGGAAAGAGACTTTGCATAGAAAAGGGTTTTCTACTTGGTTGAAATTGAAGGTAAAAATATTTCTGTAATAACTAAATAAAAATAATATTTAATTAAGTTTACTATTTGTTTATATTTTAGGTATCGAGTTTTCCTGTAGACTCTGTTTCTGAGGAAATAATAGCTTTGGCTTTTGGTCCTAATACCATGGTCCGTGCTTGTAAATCACTTGTGATCAATGGATACAAATTTATTATCATTGAACGAGCAATAAACATGAGAACACAGCATGATGGTGTTATGCTAACTGCCACAACAGACTGTTATGCCAGTTCATCGGATAATAGACCTCATTCTGAAAATGTAGCTTATTATGGAGTCATGGAGAAAATAATAATTTTGGATTATTACTTGCATGGTCGAGTCATGATGATGAAATGTCAATGGTTTGGTTCAATGACGAGGCAAGGAACCTTTATTGATGATTTTGGATTTTGATTTATTGACATGACTCGCACTCTTGCTACCGATAAACCATATGTATTGGCATATATGGTGAAACAAGTTTTTTATGTCAAAGATCATCGTCATCCTAAATTCGGTGTAATTATTGAAGTGAATCCCAGAAATTTTTTTGATGATGGTGATGATGAAGTTGACACTATCCCTACTGCAATTAGAAGAAATCCGTTTATTACTTATAATGACTCCAATAGGTCAATTTTCAGAGTTGATTGTGAACCCGAAGTTGTGATGGGAAATATATATAATCATACAGTCGTGTTCTCACCTACATGTTTCATCTACATCATTTAGAGTGTGTATCCTAGTACTTACCTTCAAACCACCATAAATCTTCTGTTTCTTTATGTTTTTTTATCAGAATGGTTTTTCTATATTTTGTTTTTTGGGTTACACATTAGTTATATGTTTGTAATTACATCCATATTTGTTTTCGTTGTAGTAAATGAAACCCATTTAAGAGATGCGGCAGAAAAGGATGATAGAAAATAATCGTCACATGACACAGATGGGCGTTCCTCCACTCATCCCTATTGTGAGTATTTTATTTCAATAACTTATAATCTCATGTGTTTACTTTTGTGTTAAAAATTTTTTCAGGATCCACCCCCAGGACAAGAGATATCCAACGAGGAGCCTGATATTGCTCCTAGTACAGAGGTTGTTGGTAGGAGGGGGTGGTGTCAGATTTAGATGATCATATGGTGGTCCTGGTACTGAGGTCAGTGGTACGAGGGCTCGTGGTGTGAGAGTTATATGATCCACCGGTCGTACCCGATTGGACTATGCCCCTACCACAGACGTATCTTATACGCCCCATTTTGATCCTGGTGTGTCTTTAGGGACACATGGGATATTTAGGCCTCTGATTTTTACACTATCAGTTGTCTAGATGTTTGTTCCTTCATATTTTGCTTCTGGTTCATTATCTCCGAGCTATTATATTCCACCTTCTTCTACTCCTACTCCGACACAGTATGTGGCTGAGGAGCATACACTAAGGGAAACTCCACCTGTACAGGATATTCCTTCAGCTTCTGCACATCCAGTGACGCTCATTGATCCGACTACCACAAGTATATTTATATAACTCTAAAAAAATTTATACCAAGATTTATTTTTATTATAACTTGAACTGATATTTTTTTTCTTTAATAATAGATTCATCTACTGATAGGAGGCGGGGGAGGGGTGTACTCGTTTGCGTGTGGTATGGAACCGCTAGACACAGTTGATGTTTGAATACAATGATGATAGATAGATGATTGATAAATCTGGTCAGGAATGTTAGGGTTTTTTGACGATGCTAGCCAAATACTCTGACATCATTCCGGTCAGCCCTCTCTCTTGGAGACATCTACCGCACAAAGTCAAGGATAATGCGTGGGCACAAATATGGGTAAAAAATATATTGGATTTAATGTAGTATTTTTTTTATTTATATGAATTAATCTATTGGGTTTCAGCTTCGGTTTAACTTCCCTGATGGAAAAGGTGCACGACCAGCATGTTTAAAGGAGCTAGGAGAGCTTTGGAGAGCTTATAAGCATGAGATGTATGTTGGCTGGTGTGATAGAGTGGGCACGGAGTTAGAGACAGTACCTATCATGGATTACTTCCCGATAGAGAAATATCACCAAATGATTACCCATTGGGCGACTGCCAAATTTAAGGTATTAATCCCATTTGAGGTATTTAAATAATATTTTTTATATTTTTCATTAATATTATCTTATTTATTATTAAACATTATTTAGGAATATTATGAAAAAAATAAAAAAAAAATATTGATTCAAAGAAATACCTCCACACTTTGGGGCACACTACTATGTCAGATCATGAGAGGCAGCTGGTATGATATAGTTGTTTATAATTTTTATTTAGGAATTTCCCTTTTTATTTTTTCCTACTTAAATTATGTGATTTATTGAATATTGAATATATGATTATACTTGCACTTTATATTTTTTAAATGTCATTACAGAAGCACAAATTGAATATTGAAGGACGTCACCCTCGAGCAAAATTGTTTTGCTCGAGTAGAAGGAAAAAATATGGAACTGCATTTAATGAACTGACACAAGAAAAGATTGTAAGTTTTAATTTGTTTATTTCAAAGTTTAATATCTATTTTTAAATTTAATAATCTATTAATATTTTTAACAGGATGCTTTAGAGGCCCTTGATGCTCAGGTGCCTGACAATTTAGGGCCACACGATCATTTATATTAGGTTTTGGGAGATGAGCACTCTAGTCGAGTACACTACCGACCTGGTAAGAATATAGTCCTGATGAGGTATTGGTCCTCTCCAGGTATCCATTCTAGTACCACTGAGTTGGAACAGGTCAAGGAGCATGAAAGACAGTCTGATAAAAGGGTCATAGAGTTGGAAGAACAGGTTCAAATGAGGGAGAACGAATTTATGAAAATAATCAAAGCTTTATCTTCATCACTTCCACCAGAGGTCAGTACAGCTTGTCAAACATATATGTCGTCGATGGGTGCATTGTCCAATGCACCAGGCGGTAGTTCTAGTGGCGGTCGAGATGATGAAGTTCTTGGTGATGATGAGGATGCTGAAGAGGATGACGGAGAGGATGAGGATGAGTACGAGGGCGAGGATGGGGTCGAGGCTGAGGATGGGGTCGAGGATGATGACGAGGACAGAGATGGCGGTGAGGATGAGGCTGATGATGACAGTGGTGATGGTGATGGTGATTAGGGGCAGATTGATCCATTACATTTTTTAATTCTGTATAACTATTTATTTTTTAACCTAGTTTTTCACTCTGGTATGGATATTAATTAATTCATTATAAATCTTTATTTTTGACCAAATATGGGAGCCTAATGATGTTATAATGGTTCATGGGGCTTCTGGGGCTTGTTCGGAGCTCGGAACCTCGGTCGGTGTAGAAAAACACAATGCATCACGGTTAGTAAAAAATTTAAATCCATCCCACAAGGTATCTACCAACCATATAGGGCTATATATTAGAATCAATATGCATGATTTTCCCTAACCATGCACCAGGGGATTCACATCATGCACAATGTCTATAGTTTTAGTATAAGATATTATCACTATTGTGGGACGATTTTCCTAACTGGCATATGGAAAACCAACCAAACACATTAGGATTGTGTTGATACTTTAGCACAACGATCCATGGGAAATTTTTGATGTGTAGAAGTCAACCCCACATCAATCCGAGGCATGGTGTGGCCGGTACCACTCAAAGTGTCTCACCTTTATTTGAAATGATCAACATTTTAAGTGAAAACAACAACTAGAATATGGAAAACCGACCAAATGCATTCTGATTGTGTTGATACTTTAGGAAAAATATCCATGGTACATTTTTGAGGTGTAAGAGTCAACCCCGCATCAATCTGAGGCACGGTGTGGTCAGTACCACTCTAAATGTCTCTCTTTTGTTTAAAATGGACAATGTTTTAAGTAAAAACAACTAGCATATGTAAAACTGACCAAACGTATTCATATTGTGTTGATACTTTAGGAAAATGATCCATAGGACATTTGTGATGTGTAGGAGTCAACCCTGCATCAATCTGAGGCGTGGTGTGGCCAGTACCACTCTAAATGTCTCTCTTTTGTTTAAAATGGACATCATTTTTAGTGAAAACAACAACTGGCATACGGAAAACCAACCAAACACATTCATATTATGTTGATACTTTAGTAAAATGATCCATGGGACATTTTTGACATGTACGAGTCAACCCCGCATCAATCCGAGGCACAGTGTGGCCGATACCACTCTAAATGTCTCTCTTTTGTTTAAAATGGACATCATTTTATGTGAAAACAATAACTGGCATACAGAAAACCAAACAAACACATTCTTATTGTGTTGATAATTTATTAAAACGATACATGAGTCATATGTGACATGTATGAGTCAACCCCGCCTCAATCTGAGGCACGTTGTGGCTGATATCACTCAAAGTGTCTCTCTTTTGTTTAAAATGGACATTGTTTTAAGTAAAAACAACTGGCATACGGAAACCAAACGTATTCGTATTGTGTTGATACTTGATGAAAATGATCCATTGGTCATATTTGATGTGTAAGACTCAACTATGCATCAATCTGAGGCATGTTGTGGCCGGTACCACTCAAAGTGTCTCACTTTTATTTGAAATGAGACAACATTTTAAGTGAAAACAACAACTGGCATACATAAAACCAACCAAACGCATTCTAATTGTGTTGATACTTTAGGAAAATGATTCATGGTACATTTTTTGCGTGTATGAGTCAACCCCGCATCAATCTGAGGCACGGTGTGTCCGGTACCACTCTAAATGTCTCTCTTTTGTTTAAAATGGACATCATTTTAAGTGAAAACAACAACTGGCATATGGAAAATTGACCAAACGTATTTGGATTCTATTGATACTTTATTAAAACGATCCATGAGTTATTTTTGATGTGTACGAGTCAACCCCTCCTCAATATGAGGTGCAGTGTGGCCGATACCACTCAAAGTGTCTCACCTTTATTTGAAATGATCAACATTTTAAATGAAAACAAAAACTGGCATATAGAAAACCAACCAAACGCATTCGGATTGTGTTGATACATTAGGAAAACAATTCATTGGTCATTTGTGACGTGTACGAGTCAACCCCGCCTCAATATGAGGCACAGTGTGGCCGGTATCACTCTAAGTGTCTCTCTTTTTTTTAAAATGGACACTGTTTTAAGTAAAAATAACTGACATATAAAAAACCAACCAAACGTATTCGTATTGTGTTGATAATTTATAACAACAATCCATGGGTCATTTATGATGTGTATGAGTCAACGAAGCCTCAATCCAAGGCCCGGTGTAGCCGGTACCACTCAAAGTGTCTCAATTTTATTTGAAATGGACAACATTTTAAGTGAAAACAACAACTGGCATACATAAAACCAACCAAACACATTCAGATTGTATTGATAATTTAGGAAAATGATCCATGGTTCATATGTGACGTGTACGAGTCAACATCGCCTCAATATAAGTCATAGTGTGGCCGGTATCACTCTAACAGTATCTCTTTTGTTTAAAATGAACATCATTTTAAGTAAAAACAACTGGCATATGGAAAACTGACCAAACGTATTCGGATTATGTTTATACTTTAGCACAATGATCCATGTTCTAGACTCACACAATCCACTTCTCATGTGAGTAACTCATACCCCTATTCTAAAACACATGACATTTAATGCGCCAAGGACAACTATATTCCCTAAGTCACACAATCTCATTGATACACACCCATTATCATCATCACTAATTTCAAAGACACCTACCCCAAACCATGACATTATATTTGTGTTTAGTTGAATTAATTTATTCATTTCCTTATTTTGGGTTATTCTCTTCTAATTTCTGAATTCAATCATGTATGTGTTACAAAAAATGAAATTTTATATGTATTCTTAATTCTGCATCACATATAATTACGTATTCAGTTTTTAATGTATTGTATTCATAATTGATTATTAAATTATGTATCCTTCTAATTATCAGTTTTTAATTATTTATCCTTATTATGTATTGAATTTTATGTATTATGTACAATTCACACAGCAGTACACAGAACAGGCTGCTGTGTGAATTGTACAGCAAATCCAATACCAACGATTTTAAACCGTTGGTATAGGTTCTGTATGTTTTTGTTTTACCAACAGTTTAAACGGTTGGTATAGGAGTGAATGGAAGACTAAAAAAGATATGCCAATGGTTTTTAAACCATTGGCATATGTTTTGTATAAGAACTCTATGCCAACGGTTTTATAAAACCATTGGTATAGAGTAGATTTCTTCACATATACCAACGGTTTATCTCAAACCATTGGTATATGTATATTGTCATGGATTACTGGGATACGGTTTCTAAAACCGTTGGTATAATTTATACCAATGGTTCTCCACCCTATACCAATGGTTTTAAACCATTGGTATAGATTAAATTTCCAATAGTGTATAGTAGGTAAAGTCATCCCATGTTAATTATGTCTTTCATCGCTTATCGCTGGCCCCTAGCCTATGAAGATGGGCTTGGGGTAGTTGTGGCTCGGCCTTTAACCGGCCAAGAGGGCCCTGGTTGGTTGGGTCTTGACACACTATATGTCATATTTACATTATTCAAGTATGTCAAAAGTTAATTAATTACCACTCTCCTATTATTTAATGACAATTTGAGTCGTTAGCTACATTTTGAACCTTTAATGTGTTTTTTGACTTTTAAATCAATAAATACAAATTTTTGGTCATTCTGAGTAAAAAACAAGTTGAATTTATGCGAAGTCTCTTACAACATATCACAAATTAAATAAAAGTTGATGACATATGATTTAATGAAATTCTAAGGTCGTTTGTTAGGTTTTGACCCTTTTGCCTATATTTTTTGACTTTTAAATCCATAAAAACACACTTTTTACCATTCCAAAAAAACCACGTGTGGATTGATGTGCGATCTCTTCCAACATGCCAAAATTTAAATTGAGGTCCTTATCTTTCAATTCATGAAATTGTGAGGTTCCTCTTTATTTTTCCGGTTGTTCTGCTTTATATTCTTGTGAATTATGAGGGTAATGTAAGTTCTGGGCACAGTGGAAGCGCATTGGTGGGAGTGCCCAACTTTGATTTTAGCGTTAAACAACATTCAAACCGAGATCCATCACAATATAAAATTACAGATCTTCAGAATAGAACGAAGAACGAAAAACAAAAGACGGAGTTCCGGAACCATAGAGATAGGATCATCATATGTTGGTTATAATTAATTTAATTAATTTACAAGAATTACCTTGATGGAATTCTTTCTTCGTTGATGTATCCGGTCACAATCTTGTGATTCGTCGTTGCATCATAGAATCCAAGTGTAGGATTCCTCTAGTGGTGATCCACACGTGTTCCACGTATCTCTGGACGTCGCTGAAGGGGTCTCCGGGTGCTAGCGTGGAAGAACCTTTTCTTGCGATGTCTACCTTTGATCGCCTGATCCGATGGAGGAGGATCACTCTCAGTCTTAAGATAATTCTTGGAGGAAGTAGTTCTTTCGGACTTAAAATAATTCTCTATAATTTTTGTGCACAACGATTGGGAAAAGTGTTGGGGTTGTGAGGATATGTATAATCGGGTTTGAGGTTACAGAGTTATGACAATAAATAAATGTGTTACGCGTTTTATTTATTTCATTAACTCTTATTGAAAACTCCCATGTCGAATTATTAATTCCTTGACATGCACCCACACTGATTATAATAAATATCATTTAATAAAACAATATTATATCCTCGAAATCCCGACTGGAAAAACTACACGGCGTGTAATCATTAATACACAGCGTGTACTCGTTTTTTCATAAAACTACACGGCATGTATATTTAATATACACGGCGTGTACTTTTATTTTCCATTTTTCTTTATTTTCTCCACCACATTTATTAGACCTTGAGTAATGGCTATTTATTTCTTAAATAAATGTAATTGCATTACTCGCTAATAAACATATTATTTCTCCCACAATATATTCTCTCGAATAACTAGTGTTGAAATAAATGTGATCAGGAATCCTTAAATAATTATTAAACCACAGTCGGGAATAATATTTATTTAACTTGTTAAATTAATATTTAACTGAGATACATGGACACACTTAGTGTGTGACCCTCTAGGCCTCTTTCTCGTTGGCATTAGGCGGGCTTGCCTAAAGTCCAAGATTACTGTCTAGCAATGGGTCAAGGCACCCAAGAGAAAGAAGTTGACGCTGCATTAACGTGTCACCTCATACGAATGCTTACCGTGTAATATAATCCCTTTGTCTCGATATCTCTAATCAAGCGGGTTGCATGCTAGTGCCATCAACCCATGTGCTCGATTATTCTTTCTTTGACTTTCTGGAATTGAACTTGCCCATTCCTTACCATGGCCATGGATTTACTTAGGCTATATCAATTCCATAAAAGGGCCTGAGATATCTACTTCCTTTATGGAACAGAAGGGACAAATCCTTTCTCGCATTATATATTAATGTGGTATTACTCGTGACGCACCCAACGTATCCTACCTCACTGTGAACAGTGTGTCGTCACAGTTTTTTTCAATACATCTAAGTGCACAAGTTTTAATACCCATTAATAATAATCTTAAAGTATAAGGACCAATACACATGTACGTAGATAGGAACATCCAATGACACTATGAAATGTGGATTTCCTACTAGCGGGTCTCGTTCTCATAATATCCTCCTGGATATTACCAAGGGCGCACACCATGAGAAGGTGCCTCAAATTTTTATGAGTCCTCACCCCTAATGGCCTCTATTATTTGTGTCCCTCAAATAACATCATCCATCCATAAAAAATATATTGAAGAACAGTGTTATGGCACTTCCGGGTTCTCATCATAGCAGGGATCCGTTATGACCCTTTAATGAAACTGTTGTCCTTAGGACATTATCACAAGCATTGTCATGCAGAAGAACAATCAAGATGTGATAAGGAATTTATTAATGAATAAAGTACAAATTAGTTGGTTCTAAACCACCAACTCCAACAGACTACCACTTGGACTAGAGCCAACTGCTAACAACCTTTAACCCGCCAGCTCTCACATAATATTCATGCTTCTGCTGAGATAGGTCTTTATTCATGGGGTCTGCCACGTTCTCTTCCGTGGACACTCTGCTCACTGAAAATTCACCCATTTGATAGAAATACCTCAAGAGGTGATACTTCCGGAGTATGTGCTTTGTCCGTTGATGTGACCTTGGTTCTTTTGCAAGAGCCACCGCTGCAGTATTATCACAATAAAATGTAATGGGATCTTTATTGTTAGGCACCACATCAAGCTCCTGGACAAAGTTCCGAATCTAGACGGCTTCCTTGGCTGCATCAGAAGATTCTATATATTTGGACTCTTCTGTAGAATCGACAACAACTGGCTGCTTTGAACTCTTCCAACTCACAGCTCCTCCATTGAGATAGAAAACATATCCAGATTACGACTTCAGATCATTCTGATCTGTCTGAAAACCAGCATTAGCATACCCTCTAATGAAAATCTCCTCGTCTCCTCCATACACCAGGAACATATCCTTAGTTCTTCTCAGGTACTTAAGGATAGTCTTAACAGTAGTCCAATGATGTTCTCCTGGATCTGCTTGATATCTGCCTACCATGCTCAGTGCATAGGCAACATCATGTCTGGTACATAACATGGCATACATGATGGATCCTATAGCCTAAGTGTATGGGATCTTACTCATTATATCTTTCTCTTGTTGTGTATGAGGACACATTTTCTTAGAAATATATAGGCCATGTGACACTGGAACCAATCCCCTCTTGGAATGTTCCATACTAAATCTCTTTAGTATTTGGTCAATGTATGTACCCTGACTTAGTCCAAGCAGCCTCTTGGATTTATCACGAATGATCTTGATCCCTAGAATGTAGAATGCTTCACCCAAGTCCTTAATGGAGAAACACTTGTTAAACCAGTCCTTAACTGACTATAAGGCTGGTACGTCATTTCCAATAAGCAATATGTTGTCAGCATACACTACTAGGATAACGACCGCATTCCCATTAAACCTCTCATAATCACATGGCTCACATTCATTCTTAATGAAACCAAATTCCTTTATGTCTTCATCAAATCGAATGTTCCATGACCTGGATTATTTCTTCAATCCATAAATGGATTTCTGCAACTTTCAAACCCATTTGGCTTCACCTGGTGTCACAAACCCTTCTAGTTGTGTCATATAGACATCTTCCTGAAGGTTCCCGTTAAGGAATGTTGTTTTGAAATCTATTTGCCAAATCTCATAGCAATGGTAAGCTGTTATGGCAAGTATGATTCTTATGGATTTAAACATGGAAACTGGTGAGAATGTTTTATCATAGTCAATTCCTTGACGTTGTCTGAATCCTTTAGCAACTAGCCTTACTTTATAGGTGCTAAATCGACCTTCCATGTCCAGTTTTCTCTTGAATACCCATTTTCATCCAACAGGATTTACATCAACTGTCTCATCGACCAGAACCCATACTTGGTTCTGATACATGGAATCCATCTCAGAATTCATAGCTTCTAGCCATCTTACAGATTCTGAGCTTTCTACTGCTTCCTTGTAGGATAGAGGTTCATCATTGTCCAACAATAATGATTCACCATCCTTGGTGACTAGGAAACCAAATCTCTCTGGTTCCCTTACCTCTCTTGAGCTCCTAAGCAATACTTATGTTTCTAGAACCTCTTCCATGGGGACCTGTGGAACTTGTTCCTGTACCAACTCATGTGTATCTTGAGCATCAACTTCGTCGAAGTCAATCTTGATCCCACTATATTTTTTGAGGATGTGCTCCCTCTCAAGAAAGACATCTTGTCTGGAAACAGTCACTTTCTTGTCTTGAGGGTTATATAGGTATTATCCTTTCGTTTCCTTAGGATATCCTATAAAGATACACCTCATGCCCTGGGGTGCTTGTTTGTTTCCTGAGAAGGCCTTAACAAACTCCTCGCATCCCCATACACGTGCATGCGAAAAAAATGGGTTTCTTTCCATTCTATAGCTCGGAGGGAATTCCATTTTTCGCCTTAGTTGGTACTTGATTTAATGTGTATGTTGCAGTTTGCAATGCATATCCCCAAAAGGATAATGGAAGATCCGCATGACTCATCATAGACCTCACCATGTCTAACAAGGTGTGGTTCCTTCTTTCACTAACACTGTTCCACTATGGTGTATAAGGAGGAGTGAGCTCAGATAGAATCCTAGACTCCCATAGAAGATCGATGAACTCTTGGTACAGATATTCTCCACCTCGATCCGATCGAAGTTTCTTTATCTTCTTACCAAGCTGATTCTCTACTTCATTCTTGAATTCCTTAAATTTCTCTAAGGCCTTTGACTTCTACCTCATTAAGTAGACATAGCCATATCTAATCAAATCATCAGTAAAAGTAATGAAGTAAGAATATACACCTCTAGCTTCTACTATAAATGGTCCACACACATTCGTGTGTACCAATCCTAGAAGCTCTGTAGCCCTTTCACCCTGTCCACCAAAAGGCGGCTTGGTCATTTTTCCTTGTAAACAAGTGTGACATCTATCAAGTGGTTTTAGATTAGTAGAGTCTAAATATCCATCTTGGAAGAGCTTTGTCAAGCGCTTCTTGTTTACATGACTGAGACAGTGATGCCACAACTAGGTGATGTATGAGTCATGTGAGTTTGTTTCGTTATCGATTGCCAATACTTGGTTTTCATAATTTAATACATACAAACCATTATTTAAATGTTCCATACCATAACATACGTAGTTCTTATAAAAGAGACAACCCTTATTTCCAAACTTGAAAATAAATCCATCCATATCCAAACAAGATACAGAAATTATGTTCTTGGTAACACTAGGCACATAATAACAGTTTTGTAAAACCAAAATCATTCCAGTTGGAAATGAGAGGTGGTAATCGCCAATAGCCAACGCATCTAGCCTTGTGCCATTGGCAGTTCGAAGATCCACCTCTCCTCTGGAAATATTTCTAAATCTACTTGGTTCTTGCATTTGAATACAAATGTGATCCCCACAAGCTGTATCTAATACCCAATGTGTAGAAATTGAATGATTGCACTCGATAACGAACACACCATTAGTGTCCTCACGCTTATGGGTGCAGTTCCTCTTCCAGTGGCCTTTCTTGCCACATGAAAAACATATTGTCTCGCGTTCCTTGCCCTGCCTCTGGATCTTCCCCTTCTTGGAGGGACGGTGCTCAGGGGTTTCAGACCGTTTATAAGTCTTTTGCCCCTTTGCCTTGTCCTTCCTTTTCTTATTCACCATAAGGACTGCGGGTTTGTCACACCCCATGTCCTTATCTACCTGGTGAGTTAAGGTCAGAAGTTCCGATCTAGGCGCAACTGGAACAGGCTCTTCCAGCACATACAATTTCCTCTCGTGGCGATGGATGACGCGTAAACTCCTCTGCCACTACTGGAAATTGGTGTCGATGAGAAGGTTTTCCTTCTCGAGTATGGTTCGCAATGATATGTTTGAAGTCATTTTCTTGTCGTTTCTACAATTTTAAGATGAGCAAAGGTTTAGTACTTTATTACAAAATTGAGACAAATAAATAAATTAATACTTATTAGTCTCCCACTATTTTATCGAAATCCAATAGCCCTCACCATTGACTTTGGAATATTCTGTTGCCTGAATATTTTAGTGGAAATGATCCATATTTCCCTTCGCATTACCCCAACTAGGGTTGGTCAAGCAACTTGAAGGGTTTTAGGTAGGCATTCCAAATGCCAACTGCATTAACTCGCAACTCCTTGATCCGCTGAGTGGACTCCCCAATCCTGAAATCCTTTTATTTTGGATTTCCTCAACCTTTGCCTCTTGGTCACACCAAGTCCTATTGTGGCAGTCAACCCTTGATGCGAACCAAGTCAAGTCAACCCAAAACCTTGAATTATAATTCCCCGATAATTGAAAGCATCCCAACTAGGGTTGGTCAAGCACTTTGAACTATGGTTTGATTCTAACCAAGATTATGGAAGGCTATACCGACTTAATATTTCTTTGAGGGATTTTTTCCTTATAAGTAAGTTTCCATTTTATTATCTTTGATTACATGCTTGTTAATATTAAGTGGGATATACTTTAAGTGATTAACCATGTCTAAGATAATATTTACGCATAAGCCGGTCTTATTTTAGTTCCATCTTGCATGCTTGTTTAATTCATTAATTGTGTGATTGTGACAACACACCCATAATAAATAAACCATGCACCTAACAGAAATAAAATAAATGGTATGATCATGAGCTTGTTCTATTGGTTAGTTTATCTAGTGGTTGATAAACTGACCCAAGACCTAGGGGAGAAAACACCTTGAACCTTGCGGGTTCGTGTTTACATCTTTCCATCTGTCCACCTTTGTATCTCCTTGGATTGGTTTCACCTCAGCTCCTGACTTGAGCCGCCTCTACTAGCTTGGGAGCTCCATCCATTACATATGCATTTATCTCACACGCAGGTGAGGGGTAAAAAGGGGTTTTTACATAAAATAATCCTTGGGCGCGCAGGCCCTACATATTAATGAGGAGATGGCTCGCAGGCCAACAAATTTAATTTAAATAAATAAATTAAAAGAAATCATTCACATAAAAAGGTCTTGGTCTAGCTCATGATCATCCATACATGCAACGATATTTACGCATAAATAAAACTAGCATTCAATTCTTTAATCGTTCTTGCTTAAGATAAATCGCGCTCGAATCAATTAATTATCTTTAATTAATCAATCCTTTTATCTTAAACCCTTTTCTGAATTTCCTTGAGATTCTCATCCATCATAATTTTAAATAAATAAATTCATTTAAAATTATCCTTGTACGTAACTTGTACCTTAGAGGTAACCCAGTGAATTCCCGTTCATAACTACCCAATGAGTAAAATGAGCATTACGCAGATTGTTAAATTAAACACACATATATATATATATAACATCTATCACGTGTTGTGTCTCAGCTTTATGCATGCACTATGGTGCACGTCTCAAGGGTTTGTATAATATAAATAATAAATTTTAATAAATCTGCGTAACTTGGATGAGTACACGGCGTGTAGTTCCGACTACACGGCGTGTACTTTTATTCACCGTCCATCCGAAGTACACACCCGGGGACATGGCATGTAAATGTACTTCAGAAATTTTCGGAGTACACGGCATGTTCAGTGGGACACACACCGTGTAGTTTCCATGTTACACGGTTTCCAGCCGGGAAATCCGTGTACGGGGTACACGGTTCAACCGTAACCCGAAGGGACTACACGTCGTGTTCATTGGACCACACGGCGCGTAATCCGGAAACCGTGTGCCACTTGTTTCTGGTCAACACACGGTGTCATAAATGACTTAGATAGGATCAATACACTGCCTAATTTGGCGTACCAGTCTGATGCATGAACCTAGACTACACGGCGTGTACTTCCGAATACACGTCGTGTATTCTCGTGTTGTACGGCTAGGAACGTTTGGCTCCTCCGGATGAGATCCTCTATTTTATTTTAATCAAAGATTAAAAGAAAATGTCGTTTCTGTATGGTGAACAAGAAACAATAGAGGAGGAACAGATCTCAAGATTCAGATTTAAAGAACGATTAAGTTGAATTGAAACAACTAAATTATTAAATACATAAATCACCAACGAAAAACTAAATAATTATAATCAACGATATAACCCCTCTGATACCACTTGTAGGTTCCGGGCGCAGCGGAAGCGCGTTGGTGGGAGTGCTCAACTTTGATTTTAGCATTAAAAAACGTTCAAACCGAGATCTGTCACGATATAAAACGCCGGATCTTCAGAATAGAATGAAGAACGAAAAACAAAAGAGGGAGTCATGGAATCACAGAGATAGGATCATCATGTGTTGGTTATAATTAATTTAATTAATTCACAAGAATTACCTTGGTGGAATTCTTTCTTCGTTGATGTCTTCGGTCACGATCTTGTGATTCGTCGTTGCATCGTAGAATCCAAGTGTAGGGTTCCTCTAGCGGTGATCCACACGTGTGACACGTATCTCTGGACGTCGTCGAAGGGATCTTCGGGTGCTAGTGCGGAAGAACCTTCGCTTGCGATGTCTGCCTTCGATCGCCTTGATCCGATGGAGGAGGATCTCTCTCGGTCTTGAGAGCGTTCTTGGAGGAAGTAGTTCTTTCGGCCTTGAAAGAATTCTCCAGAATTGTTGTGCACAACGATTGGGAAAAGTGTTGGGGTTGTGAGGATATTTATAATCGGGTTTGAGGTTACAAAGTTATGACAATAAATAAACACGTTATGCATTTTATTTATTTCATTAACTCTTATTGAAAACCCCCATGTCGAATTATTAATTCCTTGACATGCGCCCATGCTAATTATAATAAATATCATTTAATAAAACAATATTATATCCTCAAAATCCCGACTGAAAAAACAACACTGCGTGTAATCATTAATACACGGTGTGTACTCATTTTTCCATAAAACTACACGGCGTGTATATTTAATATACACGGTGTGTGCTTTTATTTTCCATTTTTTTTATTTCCTCCACCACATTTATTAGACCTTGAGTAATGGCTATTTATTTCTTAAATAAATATAATTGCATTACTCGCTAATAAACATATTACTTCACCCACAATATATTCTCTCGACTAACTAGTGTCGAAATAAATGTGATCAAGCATCCTTAAATAATTATTAAATCACAGTCGGGAATAATCTTTATTTAACTTGTTAAATTAAAATTTAACTGAGATACATGGACACACTTGGTGTGTGACCCTCTAGGCCTCTTTCTCGTTGGCATTAGGCGGGCTTACCTAAAGTCCAAGATTACTGTCTAGCAACGGGTCAAGGCACCCAAGAGAAAGAAGTTGACGCCGCATTGGCGTGTCACCTCATACGAACGCTTACTGTGTAATATAATCTCTTTGTCTCGATATCTCTAATCAGGCGAGTTGCATGTTAGTGCCATTAACTCATGTGCTCGATTATTCTTTCTTTGAGTTTCCGGAATTAAACTTGCTCATTTCTTACCATGGTCATGGATTTACTTGGGCTATATCAATTTCATCAAAGGGCTTGAGATATCTACTTCCGTTATGGAACATAAGAGACAAATCTTTTCTCGCATTATTTATTAATGCGGTATTACTCGTGACGCACCCAACGTATCCTACCTCGTTGCGAACAGTGTGTCGTCACAGTTTTCGTCAATACATCTAAGTGCGCGAGTTGTAATACTCATTAATAATAATCTTAAAGTATAAGAACCAATACACACGTCCGCAGATAGGAACATCCAATGACACTATGAAATGTGGATTTCCTACTGGCGGGTCTCGTTCTCATAATATCCTCCTGGATATTACCAAGGGCGCACACCATGAGAAGGTGCCTCAAAGTTTTATGAGTCCTCACCCCTAATGACCTGTATTATTTGTGTCCCTCAAATAACATCACCCGGCCATAGAACATATATTGAAGAATAGTGTTATGGCACTTCCGGGTTCTCATCATAGCAGGGATCCGCTATGACCCTTTAATGAAACAGTTGTCCTTATGACATTATCACATGCATTGTCACTCAAAAGAACAATCAAGATGTGATAAGGAATTTATTAATGAATAAAGTACAAAGTAGTTGGTTCTAGACCACCAACTCCAACAGGTAATTCCTCCTATACATGTGACAGATACTCTTGATCCCATTAGAAGTGGGATTCAGGAGTCACTCTCATCTTCATTGTCGACTCGGGTGAGGTTCATGTGGGGGCAGGTCGTGACAATTCTTATTTGTTATTATAATTATAATTATTTGTTTTTTCTCGAATGGCCCGAAGACCTTCATTTTTATTGATTTTTGATAACCCCCTTTCAAGGGATGAGGGGGAACCCTTACAAGGCCCGTAGGCTCAGAGATTACATGGTCTGTATGCTTAGAAGATTACATGACTCGAAGGTCTTAGGGAATTCAACCAGACTATCTATAAAGAACTGCCCCTCCCTAGCATCTGCATCGTGATAGTAGCTCTACACCTTCGCATGGTCGTCTGGTTAGGCTTCCCATGCAAGTACAGGCTGGTCCTGATGGCATAGTCATACCCTCACATTCTGACAAATCCATTTGGTTTTATTCTGGTGAGTGCACCTGCTTTGAATCCTCTTCTGTAGTTGCTCCTTTTTTGTAGATTTTGTCTAGGGCAACTGCATGTGGCCCGAAGGCCTTGAGGTGGCCCGAAGGCCTTAAAGGTGGGCTCGAAAGCTTGGTTGGCCCGAAAGCTTGGGTGGCCCGAAAGCCTTAAGGACTCCAAGCCCAAATTGGTGGCCCAAGGTGAATAGTTCTAGCTGGTACAGTACCGAACAGTACCTGCTACAGTATCGCACAGTGTACTACAATACCCGCACAGTGTATAGTTTTGCTATAGTACCCCCTCGGAAAACACACCTCTACCTGGTTTTGAACTTGGATCTCATGGATGCACTTAAGGATACCTCAGGAACTAGGTTGAGGCTCATGTGCTAATTATTTGTTATTTATTATTTTAATTGTAAAGATAATTGTTAATTATTAATTATTTGTTTTTTTAATTGTAAACTTAATTTTAATTGTTATTTGTAGTAATTTATTATTATTTTATTTGTAATTTCAATTATTATTTTAATTATTATTTTAATTATTATTTATTTTTTGTTATAATTGTAGTTTAAATTTTCCATTTTAGTTGTAATTAATTTTTATTTATTATTGTTGTTGGATTTGTTGGTTATTTCCTATATTATTTGTAATTGCAATAATTTGTAATGTGTTATTATACTTTTTTATTTTATGTTATTATTTTTAGTTGTAATTATAATTGTAAGTGTAATTGTGAGGGTAAATGAGTTTATTTATTATTTGTAGTTGTAGTGGTAATTGTAGGTATAAGTTGTTATATGTTATTGTACATTTTGTTTTTTTTTTGTAGTTATTGTTATTTTTATTGTGATTGTAACTGTGTGTGAAAGTGTGAGCCTATATGTGATTATTTATTATTTATAGTTGTAGTTGTGGTTGTGGTTATATCCATGGATGTGATTATGTAATTATGATTTTTAATTGTAAATTTTTAAATTTTATTTGTAATTGTAAGTTTTTTATTTTAAATTTTATGTAAAACTGTATTTGTAATAACTGCAATTGCAATTTTTATTTGCAACTCTTTATTATTTTTTAAAATATAACGATTTGCGATTGCGATTGTAATTATAATTATATATTGGGATTGTAATTGTAAGTGGTCTTTATAATTGTATTTATAATTGTAATCAAAATCAAAATCAAAATTTATTTTATTATATTTGTAATTGTTATTTGCAATTTTAATTGCATTTATTTCTCCTTTGTAATTATAATTGTAATTGTAATTATTTGTTATTTGTTGTTATAATCGTGATTATAGTTGAAATTATTTGTTGTTAATGGGAATCATAATTGTAATTATAATGGCGCCACTCCCCTACGCAATTAACGCCGGCCCATCCCGTTTCTGGAGATTCCCGGCGGCAATGGTGGTAGCGTTGGCCCCGGCAAGTTCTACGGCAGGAGCCTCCCCAGGCCTCATTTCTACTCCGACGTGAAGCTCAACGTGGAGCGTGTGGATCCGCCTTTGCCGGCCATGGATCCTCTTCGCTCCTGGGCCCATGATGCGCACTGGTCCATGGGCGGCCTCAGCTTCCAGCGCCGTCGCTTCCAGGGCCGCATCGACGGAAATATCGAGCGGCTTCAAACCGAGAGAGAGAAGATTGAGAAGCGGCGAAGGTCGGAGATCGTTGTCGATCACACTCCGATCAGCTCCGACAAAAAGAGCAGCGGCGAGATCGAGAAGGTTTTGCCGGATTGGGCACCTCCTGCCCCGAGAGCGGTGAAAAAGCGGCGATTCGTCAACGTCCCCGGCGATGTTGATGGATCTGATGGCGAAGGCGAGGCGGGTGGAATCGGAGCCGGACGTGGGCCTGTGAGGAAGCTTGGGCCCGATTTTGATCGGGTTGCTGCAGAGCTAGCGATGGAGAAAGGATCTGACAAGATGCAGTGGAAGGGAGGGGTTAATTCGATTGCTTCGAGGGGATCTGAGAAGGATGATGCGAAGAGCGATGGCGTTGATGCGGAAACGGTGAAGGATTGAAAAATAATAGTAGGAGATTGGTGGAAGGTGTCGGGATGAAGGTCGAAGGAGGTGATATGTCTTAACTCTGGATCTCCTCCTAGTGGTATTAGGGTTTCTCCAAGGTTGTCAAAGATTGGGTTGCAGGTATACCCGTGCTTTAGTTTGTTTTGGGATTTCCATTTTCCTTTTTTTTTTTCGGGGTTTTCGATCCGTGTTCTATATTTCGTGGAATCAAATCAACATGTTTTTAAGGGTTTTATGTTTTGATTTGTAAAAAAAATAAAGAAAAAGAAAGAAAAACAAAATTGTAATTATAATTATTTGTTATTTCAATTTTGATTGTATTTGTAATTATAACCACTATTTGTAATTGTAATTCTAATTATTTTTTTATTTGTTACTTTAATTATTTGTTGTCTTTTCTTGTTATTGTAATGATAATAGAAATGAAAATTATAATTTTGAATTGCAATTATAAATATAATTATTTTAAATTTTAATTTCTAATGGTAATTATAATTATATATATATTTCACTGTTTTTATTTTTTATTTTTAACTATAATTGTTATTATTAATGTTATTCATAATAATTATTATTATTTATATTCTAATTTTAATCGTAATCATAACTTTTTTTTTTACTGTAATTATAATTGTAATTTGCAATTGTTATTATTATTTATAATTGTAATCATTTTTATTTATTTATTTTTGTTGTAATTAGTTGATATTTGTTATTGTAATTGTAATTATTTTTATTGTAATTCTAATCATAATTATTTAATTTTTAGTTGTTTTTTTATTAGTTATAAATTGCAATGGAAATTTTAATTGTAATTATTGGGTTCCCCTAGAAAAATAATCATAGAGAGGGATGATGGACCCAAACAGAGAATATTGTGATCATGGGTGGTCTAGACTATTAGAGATAATATTGGAGTAGATACCCAAATTGATGTATTAGCAGGGGTGCTATGTAACATCTTGTTACCGCCTTTCAAGAATTTATCATCTCTTTATTCATTTTCATCTTTATTTTGGGTGCAATTTGGGACTCCCAATGATGTACAGCTTTTTTCTGGGAAAATGACATGAAGTTCGAGGATGTATGTTTGTTTGAATTAATGGAATCCAGATATAAATGTGTTAATGGTTTTGTGGAGTTCTCCCCAAGTTTGGAGAACGTTCGAGGTGGTTTGAAATTTTGTCTGTAGAAAACTAAACTTTTCATAGTATGTTGGACATTTACATGTCATGTAATGGGATTACACGCCATGTATTTATCACCAAGAAAATCTCATGAACTAGATATAGGGCGTGAGATGATTAAACACCATGTAAATAGTAAAATCTGTATTTTTAATCCGAGGCGATGCCTTTTTCGGTGTATGCGGGCTTTGCGGATTACACGATGTGTAATGGGATTACACGTTGTGTAAACCGAGCAAGTTATGCTTTTAGGGCGCTGCACGACTGATTTCTATTTTCATTCGATCGCAACCACTTTTGCTTTCGACCTAGGAGCTCTCCCATGAAATTTTGGAGACCCCTACTCCTTTCATATCACTTCGTTCGCTATTTGATCATCAAGTCGGTTGAATTGCATCTCTCCGGGTAAAAGATCCTTTCTGTTTCTTCATTTCCCTTGATCACAGTAGCACCGTTGCATTGCGTCTATAAATCCGTTGATCCATCATGTTGATTCTTTATGTTTCCTTCTAGATCCATCGTGCGATCTCCCTCCGAAGGCTAACCCTTGTGTTGGTTGTGGTGCATCTTGTGAATTTCTTGAGGCATGAGTTGTTTCTTCCTTTTCACCAGCCCTTTTTGCTAAATTGAATTGATTTTGAGGTCTGTGGATTGATTTTAGGGACTTTGTTGTCGTCATTGTGGGTTTCCATGTTGGTAGATCTCGTTGTAAGCATGTACGACCCGAGTTTGAGGTAGGAGGTTCTGTCTCTTGCCTATGTTGGATGAACTGCATTGCTCTAGTTTTGATAAATTGTTTTATAAATGAAATGACATGATTTATTTATTTATTTGTGTGTGGAAACAAGTTTTCAATAAAATATGGTTTTCCCACTGGTTTTGGTAAATGAAAAAGGGTTTTACAAAGCATTGTAAAATGGGTTTCTGAAATGGTTTTCCAAGCATGGTTTTGATGAATTGGTTTGGAAAATGCAGCACGTGAGAATCCTTGGATACTTAAGTGGAAGGTTTAGTAATAGGCCTCGTCTATTGATACTGTCAGGGGGTTCACTCATAGAGTGTTCCTTTGCTCCCTAGGCCTGTTGTTCTAGGGACTTGGTAGACACTATTGGGAGCTTCACTTTTTGGGGTGTTCCTCTGCTGCCTAGATTTGATGCATATGTTTATTGGATTGATACACGCATGATTGCCTTTGTTGAGGGTACGAGCGTCCTAACTATCACGACCTAATGTGATCTTTGGCACGATGTTACCTGTGCTTTTGGATTGTACTATTTTAGTTTGTACTTCCATGAATTTGATATGATATGTGATACATGCTTTGCTTAGAGTTGATTTGACTGCTTTGATATATGAAATGCTTTGAAAATGTTTACCTATCTTTATTTGGAAATGTGGGGAAAAGAGAAAATTAAATATTTTACCATTCTTTTGATAAAAAAACCGTTTAATTGTTTATCATGCCTTGTTTTATTTAAAGTTGAGCATGTTCAGATTATTGTATAGAGACTTGTTATGAAACACCCAAGTGAGATCCTACCGAGATGGTTAGATCACACCATTCACAACTCTTTGGTGGTGTATAGACCTTTGTATGTATTTTGATGTAGGGAATGGAAAGGTGACGTAATGAGGCGACAAGGTTTCTGTCAACTTATCTAGGTAGCTGGTGGGGAGATGGTGGGAGTTCTCCCACACTATCACATAGAGTAGTGAGTTTTCTGTTTTGGTAGTCCTTTGATGTTGGACTTGTAATTGGGATGTTCTAACTTTTTTCGAGTTGTATCATTTCCAATGCCTTCTTTCTTTTATGGAATGTATTTACTTATGTTGTTTCTCTCTATTATATATATATATATATATATATATATATATGCCATGTTGTTGCTTTAGGTTCATCGAAATCGTTTCCTATGGTTGTTGTTTGATGCCAAGGTGCTAGTCGCCAACCCGTGGGGATCGGGAATGCCCTTCAGGTATGTGGAAATTTCGATCGGGTACCAATTTGAGAGGGTATCTGGGTCAGGTTCGCTACAGTTTGGTATCAGTGGTAGTTTTTCCTTAAGAGTTCTTGTCTTGGGTTGTTTAGTGTCACGACCTGACCTAAGTTGGGGCTTGAGCCACAACTACCTCAGGCCCACCTCTATTGGCCAGGGGTTGGCGACCAACATTGAAGGCATAACGAACATGGGGAGACCTTTTCCTAAGTACCTGTATGCACACACACAAGCATCTCGATGCAGAAGTGAAAAGGAATAATAAAAAAAGATGCAAAATACTAGGGAAATAACCATGCATGCAATCTCTAGACAATACAAGAGTACAATAGTGTAAACTAGAAAGTAAAGGGGAAAAATACATGCCCAACCAAAAATATGTCCCAACCTGAAAAAAACTAGAAAAGTAAACCACTAAGAGAGTCTAGCTCCTAATCTCCAAGCTGTGTAACAACCCGAAATTTTGAATAAATCTTGTTTCTTAATTTTGTGTGTTATTTTATTTTTATACTCAACAAAACTGTTTCATTGGATAACATGTGTATAATTAAAATGAGACTGTTGGGTTTTGACTATTATATGACCATTGGTCAATATGACCGTTGGAAACTAAACGTTTTGATACAAGTAATCTTGGTTAATTATTATAGAAAGAAGATTCGATGGCCTCACCTAGTAGTCTTGGACCGATCGAAGCCCATCTAACAGAACTTGGGAAGGAGGTAGCACCACTGGGCTTTGCTCTGGACCAAACCCAAGCCAAACTTCCTCGTGTGAAGCTTGAACGGAATCGCCTTCGCGAGAAGTTCAAACTGATAGAAATTACTACTCGTGCGATGTTGGCCGAGCCTCCCTCGGATTCTCTCACCTTAGCACACCTTACACTTAGGTCCTATGCTGGTGTGATAAGGGGCTATGTAAGGAGACCATAACTGCCTTGTGTAATCCTTTGTTTTAAATAAAAATTCGGATTTCTTCTTATGATGAAGTTTATGAATTTTCAAATGACCGGATAAATATAGTATGCATATTTTTGATGAATTTTAGAGAAAGGATATTTTAAAAAATGTTTATGTAAACCTTAAATAATTAAAAATGTGTAATGATTTTCAAAAAATGGTCTTCTACAATTATGTTCAGTACGAAATTTAGAGTCTAATAAGATCAACTTGATTTTTGATGAATAGTAAATTATGAATAGTGATTTTATGCTTAGGATTAGTAATGTGACCAAATGGATTAGTAATCTCACTTAAAGAAAGTATTAAAATAATCTAGGCACCTTGATTAAGTAATGTGATTCAATAAAATGGTTAAATAACGGTTTCATAAATTATTATTCAAGTATTAGTTTTTTCGAGTGAATAGTGTTTTTTAATTAAAAATTAAATTAAAAATATTTATAAAATTATTTTTATAAAATGGATTTCATTTTTGAACTCAGAGCATCGATATTATGTTAAGGTAATTTTTGGGGTTTTTTCTGAGAAAGATGAATTTTCAATGAATAGTAAAAAAACAGTTTTAGGGTTTCGGTATGTTTAAAGACATCATAACTGTGTCATGGTGATGTCATGAGATATTTTAAGGGTTGGACGACCAAAGGTGATGAATTATTGTATTGGGGGCCCCATGTGGCCTAACTTCATGGGAAATATCATGGGAGAGCACATGATTTTGAGAAAACCACTTGTGAGGTGTCCCTTGGCCATTAATGTCTTGTCCCCTCACTTTCCCTATAAATACCAAGCCATTCTCTCATCCTTTGGACTCCAAAATCATTCTCAACGAATTTCGGGTCTCCTTAACTCCCAAGGAGTCCTCCCAAGGTTCCCTCAAGCCTCTCAAGGTCCCAACCTTTGAGTTTTAAGAGTTACGTTTAAGGTAAGGGATCCGACCTCTCTCTTTCTTTTCAAGTAATCTCTTTTATGTCATTTCTTTTATGCTCCATGTTCTTATGTTAAAGGATGTTATTTTATACTCCTCTTACTTCCCTTTTCATGTTCATATAATGAGAGATCCCCTCTTACTCTCATTATTTCGTTTTATGAAGTTTATGTGGCGCCGTTAGGCTGCCGAAATTTTTGTAACGGATTCTTTCACCCTTCTCATTTTTCAAAGTTCTACTTTCATGTCAATTCTTTCAAGTTCCTTTTTATTATGTTAGGGTATGATATCTATATCTATCATACTGATCTTTTATGATCATATGATGAGAGACCCCATTTGATCTCTTCAATTTAGTATTTTGAAGTTTTAAGTGACGCCGTTAGGCTGCCGAATTTTTAAGGGGATTCTTTCACCCTTCTCATTCTTTTCAAAGTTCTACTTTCATGTCAAGTCTTTCAAGTTCCTTTTTAATTATGTTGGGGTATTATCTCTATATCTATAATACTAAACTCTTATTTTCATATGATGAGGTACCCTATTTGATCTTTTCAATTTATTTTTGTTGAAGTTTAAGTGACGTCGTTAGGATGCCGAATTTTCATAAGAGAAATCTAATTTTTGTCTTCCTTCCATGTTTTTCATTTCAAATGGTATGTCCTTGAAATTTCATTACCATGTTAATATATCCTTATTATTCTGTCCCTCTACTGTTTTATGGGTCATTTATGATTGTTTGACCCATGTCCCCTCTCTTTTCAATGTTTTCTAAAACCCCGAAACATAGCCATTATGCTGTAGAATTTTCATCTCAAAATGCCTCTCTCTTTTATCAAAATTATTTTATGTTATAAAGTGAATACTCAAAGCTATTATTTCTACAGGGGTATTCACATATATACCAAAATGTTCTATTTTAAATTCTGGGATTTACATACATGAAACCCGCTCTCCCCTTCCATGGGTTTATAGTGACGTAAAGATCATGTCTTTAAAGCAGTTTTTAAAACATTATGATTATGAAATGAAACCCATTTATTTTATGCTATATGGGTTATTTATGAAATGTTTGATGATGATATATGTGGCTCACATGATAATAAAGTCAAATTTAAGGGTGCGCCCTGATAGCGCTCCAATGCATTGGGTAATGATGTAACCGTTAGAGATTACAATTTTCACGATATCTTGGTGAATAACCTTGGTAATTTTAAAATGACACCTTGGGGACCTTGGTGATATGTTCATGATTGTATATGTTAAATGATGTAGCCACATCTTAAAGTTATGAAAAATGTTATTTTTATTAGGATATGCCACATGATTTCTTTCTCATGCCTTAAAGTTCTTTTCATAACCTTATTTAAGTATCTCAAGTTCACATGTAAAATGCTTCTCTTGTTTCCCTTACTGGGCCTTCTGCTCACCCTTTCTTTTGATGTATGTCCCCAGGTTATGAGATGAAGAAATGAACCTAGGATGAACTTAAGGATAATCCTTTCAAGTGTTTAAGAAGAGGGTTTTATGTTGTTTTCATGTATTATGGTCCTTGTTTCCAAGACACTAAACCTTAAAGATCCTCAGTTTTGTGTAATGTAATGAAATTTTATGTGACAAAAAAGGTGGGATGCTATAAGCTGTGACCACTGTATGTGGTCCAAAGTACCAGGTATCCCTAAGCTCCTCTGAAGTCACCGCCGACCTGTTCCTCGTCTGCATATGACACGACATGCGCGGGAAAAACCCATGCAAGGGTGAGTATATACATACCCAGCAGGATGTCCCAAAAGATTAAGGGGGAGTAGTAAGAGATACAACATGAATAAAAAGACAGTAGGTAGAAAACATGATGTAGTGGAAGAGAACAGGTCGACCCAAACCAAGAGTGGAAGTAACCTTTTCCAAACACAAGAGGCTAAACGTGACGAGTAGATGAATTACACGTTGAGTCTTCATTATCTATATCAGGAGAGTAGACTTATCCAACCATGAGAAGCTAAACATGGAAATTATGTGGCATACCTCGTGCATCTTCGCCTCTCAAGGAAAGAGAGTAACCAAATCCTAAGGTATAGATACAGATGATATATATACATGCTCAGTCAAAAGAATCCCAAACGAGAGAGTAAGGGGATCCCAATCTCACAACTCAGCCCAAGAAGAAGAGTAGCCAACAGTTCCAAAAGTCCATCAATGATGCCCAACATCTCACGTGTCTGCCCAGAAGTAACTGTGTGAAGGCCCACGCCTTGCCACTATGTCGCACAACTGGGGGGGGCACAAAATCCAAGTAGAGGACCCATTTTCTAGTGTGACAGAGGGTCTCACTCTGTAAGTATCCATAGAGGATCTACACCCTGGTGTGATAGGAGGGTTCCACTCTAGTCATCAAGGACTCACGCCCTGGTGTGACAGGGGGTTCCCCTTTGGTCATCAAGGACTTACATCCTATCCGATAGGGGGGTTCCACTCAGAATGGTGGCTGTAGAGGACCTACGCCCACACTGATGGGGGGTTCCACTCTATAGGAAGTCATTGGTGATCTCGCCTAATCACTGCCATTGTCGAGCATCGCCTAACCAAGCGCTGTGAGAGGAACCTTCCATATTGTATCTCATAAGCCACAACCGTGGGCACCATCATGTTCTACATGGAAAGACACTCAGGATAGGCTACTCGTAGGCCAAAATCTGAATCCAAATGAAGGAGATACAAAGCCTTGAAGATTCTTAAAGAAGTACATGACATTTTAGGGATCCACACGGTCTGTGGTGCCGCCCTACTGCCTAGCTATGTCCACCTCAATTTCAAGATCATGATTCCATAGGTGGTTCGTCAATCTGACATCGTATGAAAAAGATATGTCGGATATGAGATCCCATATTAATAATAATTTTATTATTATTGGGAATTTCATTGGATCGATGCACTATTCTAAAAAAGGTATCCAACATCGAACTTAAAATGACCATCTCAATTCAAGGGCCATGTCACCACTGATGGTTCAGATCCTCCAATGCTCCTCAACACATGAGTCACACCACACCATTAAATCCCCTTAAATTTTATTAATTTAATTCTAAAAATTAAATTAAATTAATTTTCATATCTCCTCATGCCAAAACGTGCAATTCCTCCCACATGAAAAACATTATACAAAATGTTTATTAATTTTTATTTCAAATAAAAAGATATTAATTTAAACCATTTAATTAAAACAATTTTTCTTTATTGAATTAAAATCATTTAATCTAATTAACTAAACACTTTTTATGCCACAATTAATATTATTATTTAATAATAATAATAAAAAATTCTCATTTAATTTTTCATCAACTCATCACTTATAATAATAAAAATAATAATAATAGTGTCCACCGTGTTGACCACGTCTGGAAACCTCGTTGGAGATCTGAGCCCAACCACCATCACATTCATGCCGAGCATCTCCCTCCATGAGGCCTCATGCACGACCTCTACTCAAAATTGATTTTGTCACACCACACATCATCACCACATGTCAACAGGGAAAATGGGGATCATCAATCTGATCCAAGACCACCAACGATCACAAACCCACACCTGTAGTACTTAATCGATCTGTTCAAAAAATACAATCTCGATCATTTATCAATCCATCCACAAACCATCGATTCGTGTGTCATTCATGCTATCACCACGAATCCAGGGGTTCAAACGTGCTCAAACTTGTCCCAAAAAATCCGAATCGTGACCCCATGGTCCAATGATGAAGAACACGAAGAACAGTGGGAGAAAAACACCAATAACACATGTGAAAACTATCATTGGTGAAGCGTTCTTGGCCAATGATTTCATAGTGGGGAAAATGGGGTGAGAAACATGACTTAGATAAGAAATAAATTGAAAGAATAATTTATTTCGATACATTTTTTCATGCAATGGTTCATTTAAACACATATCAAGGAAACAAATTTGATCATGCTCAATATTTTAATAAAAAGGGGAGGAAACCATAATTGATGACTCCTACCTCAATTATTGATCGATCATTGGTGAAGAACGCATCCACTAGTGATGAAGGTGATCCGCTGTGTCGACTTCTTATCAATTCACCTCAATCTAATCACCAGTCGTTGTCCGGTCTCCATCCACCAACAAAGGATTCTCCCCTCCTCCTCTTAGATCCAAAAAAGGTTATGTGGCCAATACTTGGAAAATTTTCATAAAAGGGTATTTATATAGGATTTAATTAGGTTGTTTAATATAACAAATAAATAAATTATTTATTTATTTTAATTAAACGTACCCTCCAATAGACGCCTCATCTGAACGTCCCATACCGACCAACTTTAGGTCACACCTAAGGTAAACACCACATTCTAAACTCAAAGGTGGTATACTATTTCCCATTTGAGTCTCCTTTCATGAGTTATTTGGGTTAAGGTTATTAAATAATTAAATTTAATTAATTAATTTATCCAGTACACCCACCAATGACTTCCCCATCCGAACATCCCATACAGACCAACTTTAGGTCATGAATAGACTAAAATCCACATTCTAGATTCAACTGTGGTCTCAAATTTATGATATGAGATTCTATTTATGAGATATTACACTTTTTCATGGAAACTATGTGTTCACAATAAAAATATATTTAATATTTTTATAAAATTAATTCCTGGATCATCGGGGCTTGGAATCATGCACCATCTCAGTGCCTGCCTCAAAAAATATTCTTAGTAATATTCCAATGTCTTAAACTATAAAACCAGAATTTTATATTATTCCTTTATTAAAAACTTTTCTTCCTCTAAAAGAACAAACTAAGGAAAAAGGAAGGGACACCAAGCCCACATCTGGCTCTTCCATACATCTTCCCTACAATGGGATGTACAACTAAAGAGGAAGTGTGAAACTCCATAATCACCTCCTCTCATAACATGACCGGAATCACCACCCATCCCTAAAAAAGGATGACGTGATTCCCTTCTTCATAAAATACATAAGGTGGATCTCCTAAGGATATCTGGTCATGCAAGATCTCTCAGTTAATATCCCCAAGTTGTGCCTCCCTAACTCACTAAGGAAGTAGAGTGGAAACAACCATTGAATGGATGTGTGCTGCACCATTCTCACCCACAAAGGTTAAATGCAAAGTGGTAAACTTCTCCATGACCTTTCTCAACAACAGCGGATAGAAAACCTCACTATGAGCATCTGCTGTCATGGGCACGCCCTGGGTGGTCACCAAGCACACGCTGCCTCAACCTCTGCAGGGTCCACTATCACTCCCATTTATAAGAATACATATCTTGAGAAGTATCTGGGGAGCAATACCCATTCTTGAGAAAGGGTGTATTTGGATAACAACTAATGGGAATGATGTGCATGTTTGGTGTGATCCATGACTGGGGGATATTTCATACCTGAGAGTTTCATCTCATATTACCTCGGGCTTTGAGAACGTGAGGCTATGAGATTTGATTAACAACTCTCTAGACGATTGGGATTCAGACTAGATTTTTTCTTGGTTCAATGTAAGGGACCACCAAATTATCTTTAGTATCCCCTTACACTAGATATGGGTTTGGATCAATGATGTTGGAAAGCGGAGGCCTCAGGAGTGTACACAATTTTTTCAGGTTACAAAATTTTGGTGAATGAGTTTTATTATGGTCAAAATCACAAATTATGGAAAGACATTTGGTCACTCAACATCTCACCTAAAGTTAGATTCTTTTGATGGCATGATTTATCCAGAGATCTCCTGATACACGACCTTCTGTGGTGGAGGCACCTCTCCATGGATGATATCTGTCACATTTTCCTGCAGAAGGTTGAATCTCCAGTGCATGCTATTCTCCTATGTTGGGGTGCAGAGGGTGTGTGGAAGGAATGAAAATTAAATTTCTAGGAGTTTTTTACCCTTCACAATATTTGGCCCATAATCTTCATATGTGGGTACGATCTTTTAAGCCAAGGGTGGTCTGGTTGATTTGTACCACCACTTGGATGGTGTGGACTAGAATAAATGAGTAGATTTTTCAAAGAAAGGAAACACAATATTGGTCATAGTTTGAAAGGGATTTGGGTTTGATGAACTGTTAGACTGTTGATGATGTTGTTCCCCTAGTTGGTAGACCCCTCCAGGAAGCTTCAGTGCGGACCCCTCTCTCAGAAGGATCTATTAAAATTAATATTGACATTGTCGTCTCTTCTGGTTCAAGGGTGGGGATTGGGATTATTTCTTTCCAAAGAGATGGTAAGATTTCAGTGGCCCAATTTTTGGCTTTCTAGGATAACTAGGAACCAAATGTGGTGGAAGTAACCAGTATTGGTCATGGTATTTTGTTGGCTCATGCCAAAGTTTGGGGGAATATTTTGATTGATGCTAACTTCTTATTGGTGATTAGTGACTTATCCAAGTGAGGGGAGGAATCAAAAAATTATGGTCATATTATTAGGAATATCTATTCCTTAATGGAAGTTTTATCATGTTGCAACTTACTTTTTACTAAAAGAGGGGGTAATATTTCTAATCACCATTTGGATGGTTATGGGGTGAGTTGGGGTGACCATGTTTGGTTTGATCATTTCCATGGTTGGGTTTGTATTGCTTCTTCGATTGATTCATAATCTATTTTCTTGCATCTCAAAACTTTCCAAAGGGTATCACCAAGAACTCAAAGAAACCATAGTGGCTCTAGGAATCCACTCTCAGTACATCCACATCTCGAACTAAGATCTCGTGATAACCCATCCTAAGGTCAAAATTCAAGATCTACTTCACATCCATCAACTGGGAAAAGAGGTTATCTATTCTTAGGGGTGGATTCTCCTCTCTAACAGTCACCTAGTTTAGGAAACCTATATCAACACTATTACTCAATCTCTCATCCTCCTCTTAGGTGAATGACACCTGGTTTCCCAAGGAAACACATTGGGTCTTGCGAATCCCTCTCTCTACAGACTCCTCTAACTGCACCATTAGATCTTTCTACTACACAAGGTCATCCGATATGCTAGAAAAAACATCAGTCCATACCTAGTGAAATTATATGAAAAAAAACTCTCGATGGAAAGGTAAACTTGGAACATCCTTAAGAATGATTCCCTCATATTCCTCCATCATCACAGGAAACTGAGAGATCATAGCATTTACTGATCCAAGGGTAATACTATCCAACTATTGAATCGACTATAACCTCCTGCAAATGAGATCATATTTCTCTATCTAGGGATCACTCCTTGTAAAAGGAGGAAAAATCTGTCCCACAACCCAAAATCACTAATAGAAATTATCTGATCATGGCTGGTAGATGAATGATCCACAATGAGGAAAACATAGTAGGGTCCAACTGCCGCTATGGAAAGATTTTATGAAAGGATCTCTCTATCCTTATAGAGTTAAGTCACACCATTGGTAGAAACATGCGATCAATGATCCTCTCTAAAGGAGCATCCAACACAAGGGTTGAGAGAAAAATCCACCACTGGTATCTCCATCTCTCAAATCATGGGGCACCACTGGTACTATCTGATACTCAACATGAAGGAGTGCTACAACCTTCCCACCTGGAGGGAAATATCTCATGGGATAGACCTTGAACTGAGGCCTCATCACTCATCAGATTATCACCATGATTCAAAAGTCGATAACCTAGTAGACTATTATAGAGGAGGCATCTCGAAAGTGTTCGAGACATACCATGGTCATTTGAGAATATATATATATACATAACATTGAGGATATGAATCAAGAAGGATAGTAAAAGACCCAATCCTATATGATTCATGTATCATTGATCCATTCAACTAATGTATCAGTATTCTAAGTCGACAAGCAGGTAGTCAATGTCCTAGTGAATGGATAGGTCGGCCACTGGTACCATCACTAGATTCCCTGGCCTGAGAGCTGTACTTAAGAAACGTTGAAATTGTTTCCCTAAACCAAACCAAATTCTTGTAAGGGTACTACTCCAAACACCATCCCAAGGATCACACCACCTCTGATACCAATAGTTCATGAATCGACCTAAGACGAGGCTCAAGCCTCAACTACCCCAAGCCCACATCCATAGGCTAGGTGATGGAGACTAGTGCCAAAGGAATAACTAACATGGGGAGGCCTTTTCCTAAGTACTTACACACACATGAACAACTATATCAATTCATAAGTATAGAGGAATAATAGTAAAAGATGAAAAATACTAGGGAAACAACCATGCATGTAAAATGTCTAGACAGTACAAGAGTACGGTAGTGTAAAATGGAAAGTAAAGGGGAAAAATACACACTCAAACAAAAATATGTCCCAAACCAAAAAAACTAGAAAATTAAATTACTAAGAGAGACCATCTCTTAATCTACAAGCTATGACCACCATATGTTGTCCAAAGTACCAGGTATCTATACGCTCCTCTGAAGTCACCACTGACCTGTCTATTATCTTCATAAGACACAAAACATGCATGAAAAGACAATACATGGGTGAGTATATAAATACCTAGTAGGACACCCTAAAAGTTGAAGGGGGAGAAGTAAGAGATACAACAAGAATAAAAATACAATAGGTAGAAAGCAAGATGCAGTGAGATAGAATATCTCAACCCAAACCAAGAGTGGAAGTAACCTCATCCAAACATAAGGGACTCAATATGGTGAGTACATGAACTACACATTGAGTCTTTACCACCTATAGCAGCATAATAGAATCATCCAACCATGAGAAGCTAAACACAGAAAGAACATGGAATACCCCGCACGTATTTATCTCTCATGAAAAGAGAGTAACCAAATCCAAAGGTATGGATACATATGGTATATATATATATATATATATTCTTAGTCAAAATAATCCCAAATTAGAGAGTAAGGAGATCTCCATCTCATAGATCAACCCAAGAATAAGAGTATCCAATAGTTCCAAAATTCCATCAATGATGCCCAACATCTCACGCGTCTACCTATAAGTAACCGTGTGACGACCCATGCCTCATCACTATTACACAAAACCAAGTGGGGAACAAACTCCAAGTATAGGAACCAAACCCTAGTGAGTTAGGGGGTTCCACTCTATAAGTATTCATAGAATACCCATGCCCTAGTGTGATAGGGGGTTCCACTCTGGTCATTGAGGACTCGTTCCTTAGTGTGATAGGGGGTTACACTTTAGTAATCGAGGACCCACACCCTGTTCGATAAGGTGGTTTCACTTATAAAGGTAAAGGACCCTCTCCAAAGATAATGAGGGGTTCTACTCTAAAGGTCGAGGAACCACGCCTTGGTCTAATAGGGGGTTCCACTCTGGTCATTGAGGGCCCACACCCTATTCAATAGGGGGTTCCACTTGGGAAGGTATATGACCCACACCCAAGATGGTAGGGGGTTCCACTCTAAAGGTTGAGGACTCATTCCCTAGTGTGATAGGGGGGGTTACAGTCTTGTCATTGAGGACCCACGCCCTATCTGATTGGGGGGTTCCACTCGAGAAGGTAGAGGACCCGCACCCAAGTTGATGGGTGGTTTCACTCTAAAGGTTGAGGACCTGCACCCTGGTGCGATGAGGGGGGGGGGGTTCCACTTTGGTCATCGAGGACCTACGCTCTATCCTATAAGGGCATTCCACTCAATAAGGTAGTTGTATAGGAAATGTTCCCATGCTGGGGGGGTTCCACTCTATAGGAAGCCTATGGTGATCCCACCTAATCACTGCAGTCATCAAGCATCTCCTAACCAATAATTATGCCCAAAACATTCCACATCATATCTCGTAAGTGAAAACCCAGGGAAATATCATATTATATGTGGAATGAAACTCATGATAGGCTACTCGTGGTCCAAAATCTAATTCCAAATGAAGAATATATAGAGCCATGAAGATTCGTAAAGGAGTATAGGACATGTAAGGGACCCACACGATGTGCGGTCCCACCCTACTTCCTAGCCATGTCCTTTACATCACACAAATTACTGGCCATGTAGTACTAAATAATGTGTAAGGGAACTACACAACATGTCTTAGGAAAAATCATGATGAACACATGAGGCCTGTCATCGGTCCAAAGGGAAAAAACATAATTTCACTAATATGCATATGAAAATGGATTCAGATGGACAAAAAGATCACACTATTATGATTCTCATAGAAAAATTCTCGGGATAGGCTACTCACTTTCCAAAATTGGACACCCGATGAAAATGTCATATTTCACTACATAACATATGAAAGGTGCTTCATGGGCCTGAACCACAAGTCAAAATTAAATACCCAATATTGTTCTTGAAACATCCGACTCAATTTCAGGATCAAGATGACATGGATGATTTGTTAATCCTAAACCGTATGAATAAGATACGTCAGATACCAAATTCCATAATAATAATAATTTTATTATTATTGTGCATTTTGTTCACCTGATGCACAAGTTTGTAAAATAAATCTATCATTGATTTTAAAATGACTATCTTAATTCAAGGTTCATGCTTCCATTGACAGTTCATCAATGTGATACCATGTGGATATGTTATATCTGATTTAAGGTTTGACAAAAAAACAACAACACTAATATTTTATATTATTGTTATTATTAATTTTTAAACCCTTAAGGGGAGGGGTGGGATCCTTTGATGTACACCCCTGACCCCTCCAATGTTCATCCACACATTATTCACACCCCACCATTAAATCCCCTTAAATTTTATCAATTTAATTCTCAAAATTAAATTAAATTAATTTTCATATCTATTTACATAAAAACATATAACATCTCCCACATGAGAAACCTCATATAAAATTTTATTAATTTTTATTTCAAATAAAATGATATTAATTAAAACCATTTAATTAAAACAAATTTTCTTTATTAAATTAAAACCATTTAATTTAATTAACCACATAGTTTTTATTCCACCATTATTATTATTATTTAATAATAATAATAAAAAATATTCATTTAATTTTTCATCAACTTATCACCATTAATAATAATAATAATAATAGCTCCCATAGTGTTAACCACATCCCACCACCTCATCAAAGATCTGAACCTGACTACCATCACATTCATGCCAAGCATCCCCAACCACAATACCCCATGCATGACCTCCATTTAGAAATGATCCCATTACACCACATGTCATCACCATGTTCTAACCGGGAAAACATTGATCACTGATCTGATCTAGGACCACCTCTAATAACAAATCCTCACTCACAGTACTGAATCGAACCATTCACAAAACACCACCCTCACTATTTATCAATCCATCACCATAATTTAATCCTCAACTCGGGCTTCCTATATCTCCATGAAAAAAAATCAAAATTAGCTCTCTAAATAGTTGAATGAAATGATCCCCATAAAATTATATATATATAGTTAAAATTTTAGCATCAATGAGGATTGAATTGTAGGCTCCACTTTTATTTTATGGCCCTAAGCTCCATTATGATTTGTCCAAAAATTTCTATCTTCCTTGAAAAAAATATCTATCTTACCTTGGGATTCATCCAGTGATCTTAAAGGAAAAAATGTTTCAATAAAATTGATAAATAATATCCAAAAATATAAATTTCGAATAATTAATATAATGTTTCTCACAAATAGATAATTTATTGGGCCCAAATTTTCTCTTTAAAGATGAATTGCACTTGTAATGAGAAATGAAGTTAAATTTATATAATGTTATAAAATTGGTAATTATAGACTTTTAAAAACATGAATATTAAAATATAATCAATGAATATTAGCCTATTTTAGTGGCTAATCACACCCCAACTTGATTTTTTCTAGTCTCGATAAAATAGTCTCTCAAACATATGAAATTAAATTCCCTTTTTTAAAAAATATTTTAACATACAATGATCCTAAAAAGAAATCATTCCAAACAGTCATGAAACCTATCAAAATAATTTCACACAAGATAGGTTCAAAAGCATATCCCAAGAACAATCCCATTATTTTATTCAAATTCATCTTCATAATTCATCCAATTTCAATTAGTCATGATGATGTGTTGTGTATCTCAAAATAAATGGGGCCTATATTCTTATTCAAGGAGAAAAAATGGAAGAGCTATTTGGGAATAACATTAAACCTTAAGATGAGTACCCATTTTTTTGTTTTTTGTTTTATTATTATTTTTTGTTTTTTTGTTTTTTGAACCAAAATAGAGATGAAAGGACCAAATCCAGGAAAGAAAACTATGGAGTCATGATCCCCAAGTGCTAGAAGCCACACATTTTTCCAATTTCATAATCTAAAATAGATATGTAAGTACAAACCATGGGAAATAAAACAATGGAGTCACAACCCCCAAGTTCCAGAAACCACACATTTGAAAAAAAACATTTCTCTACATAGTCTGTTTTTCCATTTTTTTGGATACTCAAATTAAACTAAAAGTAACCCCAAACCCTATTCTATGATGAAAGGAACCCATGAATTCAAATTTACACCCAAAATAAAAAATAAATTCATTGTTTCATTTTTATTAAAAGGATAAAATGTTAGTAATGAAAAATCACATCGGATAACCAAACTTTCCGAAAACTATGATCATGAACTTAAACATGCTTTAAAATCATAATCAAGCCATTAAAAATTATTTGAAATTCATATTTCTTGTTTCAAAATGTACATTAATGCATGAAAGGATAATTAATTTATTTATTTTTCATTGAATTGATTTTTTTTCATAAAGGCCTAGTTTTTTTCAAAACATCACATTTTCACTCCCCCAACTTAGAATGAAACTACCTTCATTGTTGAAAGAGGATAGAAGAGAAAGTTCATAATTTGGAATAAAGATGGAGAGAATTTGATTTTAAATTAATTCATTTAGAAAAATCACCTCATTTTATATTGTCAATTCATCAATTAGAAATTGATAACTTTGGGTTCACATCACATGTAGACTTCTTGGTGATGATTGATGGCTGGGTTGAACTTTAGAAAGTATGGGTTTTATTTAGAAAAACTAAAATTATTCAACTTCTAAATCCAACACACAAGAAACATTAAATAAAATAGGGAACCCCAAGGGAATTCCCTTAAAAAAATAAAAGAAAACAAACAAAATAAAAGAAAAAAAACAAAATAAAATAAACACAAAATCTGGGTTGCCTCTTGGAAAGTGATTATTTTATAGTCATTAGCTTAACTCAAACCCTCCAACTTATAAAATACCAAATTTTAAAATTGTAAGGAATCCATTTCTCTCCACTTATACTAGATTGATATTGATTAAATGTTTATAATTTTTGTCATCTATAATCCTTTGTTCTACAATGGGTGGAGAAATCTAGGTAATATCAAAAATGGTTGATCGAGTTGCTTTAGTTTTCTTACCTAACACATCAAGGATCATTTCTACTTTATTTGTTTCAAGATAATAATGAAATAATAACACAAAGTCTTGTTTATAACTTATGAATGAATACTTTAGTGGGGAAGTAAGGACAATGAATTTGAGCTTGGGTTGGCTAGAACATTCATACACAGGTTGAGACTTTGAGTCGAACTCAGTTTTATTTTGAAAATTTATCAAAAAAATTGGTTCATTTTTATTATAATATTCAACCACCAAATTAGAAAGATCAGTTTTAGGAATGGGTATGGAATCTAAATTTTTTATTTCCTCCCAATGGTTTAGTGTTTGGTTTTTTTGAAAAAATCCTCATTGGAACCATATAAAAGTGATTCAAGCCTTGGATACAAGTTTCCCTCATGCAAATATAGAAAATAAATTTCATCATGATCTATAAAACCTTTAAAAATTACCTCTATTTACTTAGGATAACTTCTAATATTCCCTAAAAAATTAATTTCATTTTATATCTCTGATTTATTAAATTCAAAATTTGGTCTATACTTTTGATTTTGAAGCCCCTGATGGTTTGAGAATTTATGGTTCAATTTTTTCATTAGATTTCCAACTCTTGGAAAAAGTAAAAACTTGGATTTGTTCATGAGAGTGTTCTCTATAAAAATATTCTTCTATTAATATTAATAAAGGTACAACCTAAGTTGAAATGGGTTCTATAATTACTTGTATTATTTGTAGTTATAATCTGAAGGATGAAACTTATGAATTAATTTTATCTATTTTTTCACACATTTTTTAAAGAATTTGTTGTGGATTGGGATAGATAAGAGTTTGGTCATCATGTAATTCATTATGATTTATCTCATTAACTATTCTTGAGAGGGATGTAAATTTATCCTTTAAGTATTCATCATCCAAAAGATTATACATGTCACCAGGTGAGGGGTATTAATTAAATTGTTGATCGAATAAATTCCCTATGTTAGGGGATTCACAAAATTGATTTTAAATTTGATTCAATACTAAGTTTATGTTGGGGTAATATAGATGATACTCCATTTTAGTAGATTGAAATTAGGGTTTGAGATTTTCAAGATACACACTAAAATAGAAAGGGGAAAAGAGAATAGAAATAGTGGTGAGAAAAGAGAAATGAGGGAGAAAAGAAGGTGATCATCTAATATTACTTACTTGGGTCCCTAGAAATGGTGAAAAAATTTGGTTGTGACCAAATTTACCCAAGTTATATGGTGTAATCAGTCAATTTTATAATGGATTAGGTAATCAAATCCTTTGAGACTTAAGAAGTAACCTAAGAAACATACATTCTATGGGTTTTATTTGGATATTAATTTAGGTGATTTGGATATGAAGTAGAATAGTTGGGGATTGAATTTATTTTACAACTAAATGTTTTTAAAAACACAAGTTAATTAAATTTAATATATTTATTTTATCCTAGATTATGAATTGGGGTGGATTGGATGATTTTTTTAAATTATTTCATTTTCACTAACTCAAGAATAATTCATTCAATGAAATCAATATAACCACATAAATTATTGGTTTAACACCTTAAAATACACATGATAATCACCTATAAACTTTTAGTATAATTTTAATGATCACTCCAAGTTAAATGGTCCTATTATTACATGAAAAGCATGGTGATAAAATTCAATAAGGAAGAGGAAGAAAGAAAACCATTGAATGAAAATATCAACAAAATAATTGATTAAGAATTATTAAAATTAGAAATAACATCCAATATATCCCCTTGATACTCCCTCAGATCAAACCATTATAGTTTAATCCCTTTATTGATTCTATTCCATCAATGGAAGTGAGAAATAGACTTATGAGTGTAGAATTGAAGAAGAAAAACATTGAAATAAAAACGATCACTCCACCATTGTGTGAAAAATTTAAAAAAATATGACTTGAATGGACTCACTCAATAAGGAATCAGTATCAATTTTATATGAATAAGAAAATAATAATATAATAAGAAGAAATTTTATTAAGAAACATTGGTGATTCAAATGACTTACTTGTGAAAAACAAACACGTGAATACAAAAATGGCAGCGTAACAATACAATTGAAATAAAAAGCATAAATCCTTAATTAATTCAAAAAAATATCATTAAATAGTAATATTAGGATCCTAGGTTAGATCCCCCAAAATTAAATTCCATCCACATTAATTAGGGGAGTCAAAAAGAGGGTGAGTAAAAAAGGGGAATTGGAGTCTTTCAATGCTGAACATGAAATTCGCTCAGATTATTCCCCATTTTTGTCTATCAAATTTCTCATTGATTGTGGATTAATATTTGATAGTAGAATAAGATAAATATATTTTTACATGTTTCATATAATATCTGTCAATTTTTTTGGACAATTGGATCATCCATTCATATGTTATGTTCAAAATGGTGGGCTGATTTTATGGGCCTTTAGATCTAGCCCATAATTTAATCCTCAACTTAGGCTCCCTGTATCTCCATGAAAATTTCAGAATTAGATCTTTAAATAGTTTAATGAAATTATCCCCATAAAATTATATATCTATAGTTAAAATTTTAGTATCATTGAGATTGAATTGTGGGCCCCATTTTTATTTGACAGGCCTAAGGCCCATTATGCTTTGTCTAGAAATTTATGTCTTCATTGTAAAAAATAACCATATTCACTTGGAATTAATACATAGATCTTAAAATAAAAAATGTTCCAATAAAAGTGATAAATAATATCTAAAAATATCAAATTAAAATAATGAATATAATTTTTCTCACAAATAGATAATTTATTAGGTCCAAATTTTCACTTTAAACATGAATTTCCTTTATGATGAGAAAAGAAGTTTAATTTATATAATTCACTAAAAATAGTGATTATGGACTTTTAAACACTTTAATATTAAAATATAATCAATGAATATTAACCTATTTTAGTGACTAATCACACCCCAACATGATTTTTTCTACTCTCAAGAAAAAATTATCTCAAAAATATGAAAGTGAATTCTTTTTTTTTGAAAAATATTATAAAATACAATGATCATAAAAATAAATCATACCAAATAGTCATGAAACCTATCAAAATAATTTCACAAAATCTAGGTTCATAATCATATCCCAAGACCAATCCCATTCCTTGTTTAGATTGATCTCCATAATTCACCCAATTTCAATTAAGCATAATGATGTGTTGTGTATCTCAAAAGCCATGGGGCCCATTTTCTTGTTCAAGGGGAAACAATTAAAGTGATAGGTGGGAATAACATTAAACCTTAATATGAGTATCCATTTTTTTTGTTTTTTTGTTTTTTTTGTTTTGTTTTTTTGAACCATAATAGAGACGAAAGGAACAAATCCAGGAAAACTATGGAGTCATGATCTCCAAGTACCCAGCACTACACATTTTTACATTTTTATGATCTAAAATATAGGTGTAAGTCTAAAATATGGGAAAATAAACTATGGATTCATGATCCTCAAGTTCTGGAAACCACACATTTGAATAAAACATTTCTCTATGTGGTTTTTTTTCTTCATTTTTTTGGATACTCAAATTAAACTAAAAGTGACACAAAACCCTATGCTATTATGTAAGGGAACCAAGAACTCAAAATTACACCCAAAATCCAAAATACGCACATTGTTTCATTTTTATTAAAAGGATGCAAATTTTGTTAATGAAAAATTACATCGGACAACCGCACTTTCCAAAAACTATTCTCATGATCTTAAACATGAATTAAAATCAAAATAAATGCATTCAAAATTATTAGACATTTAGATTTAATGTTTCACAATGTAACTTAATTCATAAAAGGATAATGAATATTTTTTTCATTAAATTGAATTGTTTTCCCATAAAGACCCAATTTTTTTTTTCAAAATATCACATTTTCACTCACCAAAACATAGAATGAAATTACCCACAATGTTGACAGAGGATAGAATAGAGAGTTTAAAATTTAGAAGCAAGAGGGGGTGAATGTGATTTTAAATGAATTCATGGAGAAAAGACACATGCTTTGATATTTATGAGCTATAAATGAGAAATTTATCACTTTGGGTTCATGTCACATGTAGACTCCTTAAGGATGATTTATGGCTAGGTTGAACTTTAGAAAGCATGGGTTTTATTTAGAAAAAATAAAATTCTTCAACTATTAAATATCACACACAAGAAACATTAGATAACATTGGGAACCACAAAGGGATTCCATTAACAAAAAAAATAGAAAAACACACAAAATAAAATAAAATAAATAAAATAAACACAAAATCCAGGTTGTCTCATAGAAATCACTTATTTTAAAGTCATTAGCTTGACTAGGACCCCACAACTTTTCTAATAAAAACTTTCAAAATTGTAAGGAAATCATTTTTCTATAATTATACTTGATTGAGATTGATTATTTTTTTATAATTTTTTTCATGTATAATCATTTTTTCTACAATTAGTGGGTAAATCTAGTTAATATTAGAAATGGTTGATCCAATTTCTTTTATTTTCTTTCCTAAAAAATCAAGGATCATTCCTAATTTATTTTTTTCAAGATAATAATGGAATACTACTAAAAAGTCTTGGTTATCACCTATGAAGGAATAATTGAGTGGGAATTTAAGGATAGTGAATTTGAGATCAGGTTGGATATAGATTTTAGAAAAAAATAGGGTCTTTGAATTGAACTCAGTTTGATTTTTAAAATTTATCAAAAAATTGGTTCCTTTTGATTAGAATATTTAACAACCAAATTGGACAGATCAGTTTCATGAATAGGTATGAACTCTAAATTTTTTATTCCCCCTAATGGATTAGTGTTTCTTTTTTCATAAAAATCATCATTGGAACCGTATAAAAGTGATTCAAGACATAGATACAAGTTTACATCATGTGAATATAAAAAATCAATTTTATCATAATCAAGAAACCCTTCAACAATTCCCTTTGGTTCCTCAGGATCAGTTTTAATATTCACTAATAAATTCATTTCATTTTACAGCTTTTATTTCTCAAATTATAAAGTTAGTCCATAATTATTATCTTTTTATTTTTAAGCCTATGAGGGATTGAGAATTAATGGTTCAATTTTTTCATTAGATTTTTCACCATTGGAAACAGTCACAGCTTGAATTTTTTTATAATATTTTTCCATGTAATAAGATTCTTCTATAAATTTTGTGTAATGGAAAACCTATGTGGGCATGGGTTATGTAATTATTTCTATTCTTTGTATTTATAATCTTATAAATTAAACTTTTGAATTTATTTTATCCATTTATTCACAAAATTGTTCAATAAATTGTTGGGGATTGGGCTTGATAAGGGTTTGGAAATCATGGAATTCATTATTATTGATCTCATTAACCATTCTTGGGAGGTTTTTAAATTTATCCTTTAAGTATTCATTATATAAAATATTATATGTGTCACCGGGTGCGGGGTATTTATTAAAGGGATGATAAAATAAATTCTTTAATTTAGGGGCTTTCCAAAATTGATTTTCAATTTGATCAAATACTATGTTTATGTTGGGTTAATATTGATGATACTCTATTAAATTTGATAAAAAATTGGTTTTGATATTTTTAGGATACACACTGAAACAAAAATGGGAAAAGTGAAGAGAAATGGTGATGAGAAAAGAGAAATAGGGAGAAAAGAAGGTGATCATCTAAGATTACTTACTTAGGTCCTCAAAAATGACATAAAAATTTGGTTTCTACCAAATTTACCCAAGTTATATGGTGTAAGAGGTCAGCTGTAGAACGGATTGGGTTATTGAATCCTTATATACCTAATAAGTAACCGAATAAAAATACATTCTATGGGTTTTATTTGGCTATGAATGTGGGTGATTTGGATATAAAGTGGAAAACTTGTATTTTAATTGATTTTATAATTAAATGGTTTTAAATAATTAAGTTAATTCAATTTAAGAGAATGATCTGATCCTATGTTATCGCTTGGGGTGGATTGGATAAATTTATTTTTAAATCATTTCAATTTCATTAACTCAATAAGAATTCATTCAATGAAATAAAAATAACCTCATCAATTATTGGTTTAATACCATCATATACACATTCTAATAACTTATACATTTGTAGAAAAATTTTCATTATCAATCTAAGGTAAAGGATCTTATTAACACATGAAAATTGTGGTGATAAAATTCAATAAGGAATAGAAAGAAAGAAAATCATTGAATGAAAATATCAACAAAATAATTGATTAAGAATTATTAAAATGAGAAATAACATCCATTCCATCCCATTTATACTCCCTTAGATCAAAATATTATAGGGTTTTCCATACATTGATTCTATTATATCAATGTAAGTAATAAGTAGACTTATGAGGGAAGAATTGAAGAAGAAAAATATTGAAAGAAAAATGATCACTCCACCATAATGTGGTGAATTCAACAAAATATGATGTGAATGGACTCACTAACTAAGTAAATGGTATAAAATTAATATAAATAATAAAATAATAATAAAATAATAAGAATAAATCTTATTATGAAAAATTTGTGATTTTAATGACTTACATGTGAAAAACAAATACATGAATACAAAATGACAACTTAACAATTGAATTGAAATAAAAAAATAGATTCTAAATTCCTTCACCAAGAGCTCCTTAAATAGGAATATTATGATCATAGAGTTTATCACCCAACATTCAATTAATTAGCCATTAATTTGGTTATTCAAAAGGAGGGTGAGGAAAAAAGGGTAATTGGAGTCTTTCAATGTTGACCAGGAAATTTTCCCAGATTCATTACCCTTTTTATTGTTCAAATTTCACATTGAAGATGGCCAAATATTTGATGGTCATGGAATAAAAATATCTTCTTCCATGTATCAACTAATATATTTTAAAAATTTTGGACAATTAGATCATCCATTTGTATGTTAGGTTCTAAATGGTGGGCTAATTTTATGGGCCTTCAGATCTAACCTATAATTTAATCCTCAACTTGGGATCCCTGTATCTCCAAAAAAACTTTAAAACTAGATCTAGAAATTTTTTAATGAAATTATAACCATAAAACTATCTATGTAAATTTATAATTTGAGAATAACTAGGCTTTAATTATAGGCCCCACTTTTATTTGATGATCCTAAGGCCCATTATGATTTGTTCAGAAATTTATGTCTTCATTTCCAAAAATCTCCATCTTTCCTTGGGATTCATCCATTCATATTAAAAGAAAAAAATGTCCCAATAAAATTTATCAATAATATCTCAAAATATTAAATTAAAATAATTAATATAATTTTTCCCACAAATATATAATTTATTGGGCCAAAATTTTCACTTTAAACATGAATTGCACTTGTGATTAGAAATGGAGTTCAGCTTATATAATGCACTAAAATTGGTTATTATGGACTTTGAAACACATAAATATTAAAATATAATAAATTAATATTAGCCTCTTTCAATTTTTAATCAATATTAAACTAGTTTCATTGCGTGGAATATTTTTGATACCTATGAGAAATTCTATCATCAGGTTGTGATATGTTTTCAATTCCATTTGTATCAAATTAATAGATATGATTTTTTCAGATGCGTTGGAGAATGAAGCTATCCTCATATATTGTAAACTATAAATAACTTTTAAACCATATTTTTTTGATATAATGGTTCATTTGTTTATTTTTTTGTGTGGGAGATTTAAATACATGAGATTATTCATTCACATTGGATGTATCCTTTTGAAATATATTTGAAAATTTTGAAGGGATATGTTAAAAATAAACATCGAAAAGAGGCCTATATTATTTAAAAATATATATCAGAAGTGATGATTTAGTTATGTAATAATTATTTGTTTTAATTAGACCAAATTGGTCTCCCGATATTTTGACATTTGATAGTTGATAGTGAAAGTAAAGGGATCCATAGATTAAAGGTAAATTAAATTCCATGTGGCCTAAAGGTAGAGTAAATTACAAGAAATGAAGCGACACATTAACATTTATAAATTTTTAACAATATAGGTGAGGTTTGACCATATATATCATCACATATGATTGAATTGAAGCTATAATAATTGAGAAAAAATCAAAATTGGTTGATGAATGTACATAAAAACACATTTGTTTCTTGGTTTAAGGAGAAATTCAACACCAATTTATCTATATTTAACACATTGAAATGGTTAAAAGATGGAATGAGTGTTAATGTGATCACATGGTCTAGTTTTTATATTAATGGTTATATATTTTTCATAAAAAAATAAAATTAAAAGATTAATGATCCATGATTTTAGTAAATACTTTTCATTAAATCATGTTGAGTAACTTATCTTATACACAACACCAAACTAAAATAAAAACCATGATACATTAATAAAATAAAATTATTAAATATTACTGTTATATTATAGAAATTAAATTTTTGGGGATCATTAAGAATTTTCCACCTTATAAAAGAACCGTAAAAGGTATAACATAACGAAATTCATTTTTATGCTTTAAAATACACTTTTTCTAAAAAGAGTTTTTACGCATTAAGTGTGTTGACATGAAAAATTAATCTTATTTGGTAAAATGAATTCTAAATTTGGAATCAGAAGATCCAAATTATATAAAAGTACCATTTTATTTTTTTGGAATATAAATATGACTACTATTATTAATGTCAATTACCACGATAATAGGAAAACTTTTATTTTCGAAGAACTATTTTATTAACATTATGTAATTTTTATCTAATAAAATAAATTAATTTATTATCACCAATGGATATAAAATTACTTTTAAAAATTTATAAAAATAAAATAGCACTCATTAAATCAATAATCAATTTTAAATAAGATTAAAAATATTTAATTATTAAAATGACATTTTTCTATAAAAATATTTTTTCAAAACAATATATTTTTTAATTTAAAAGTTAATTTTCTCATATTTAGAAATTTAATTGATTAAATGGAGTGAAAATTGAGATTTAGAATATAAAAATTTGTAAAGAAGATTCATCTTATATTTTTAGTGATAAAATAATAACCACGATTAATACCTAATCAAGATTAATAAGTATTAAAATGGGTAATCTAATGTGCCACAAATTTTACTAAATCAATTTGACACTTAGACATTTTAGAATAACTTTTAAAGGTTTTAAATTCTTACCAAGATTTCTCACAAACCTTTCCTCACCTAACACACTTAATTGTCAAGAAATTTCATTCTTACCCCTTACCTAACATTATTTTCTACATATTTTCCCTCCTTTTCACCTATAAAAGGAGCTCACTTTCACCTATTTCAAGACATAAATACAATTAAAAATTCCTATGAAACTATACTTATTTTACTTATTCAAGATACCCTATACATGTTTGGAAAACTCTATCCTCAATAAAGTGCCTCAATTACTCATGTCCAAAGGTTACATTAAGAAAGGATCCGAATTCTCAGAGGTTAGAGTATGTTCGAGTAAGTGATAATACAAGGTAAGTGGTTTTCTTTACTGACCTTATATTATTGAGTCATAATAATTCCTTTTGAAAATAATTTTACTGGATGGATTTATTATTTTCTATGATGATATTATAATTCCTCCACTCTTTAGGGAAAATTACATTTTCAATTCAAATCATTACCTAGATGATTTTTCTTCTTCTCAAAAGTATATCATTATTGAGAATGATTCCCATCCAATTTAATGAAGGTTTCCCATACTTGTCTAGATTTAACATTCCCATCGATGTTATCGGTTTTATATGAAACCCAAATATGTGTTATCTTTAGTGATCATCATATTTTTCTTATCTTTTTTTAAATAGAATATTTTGTTTTTATTTTTACAATGTGGATATTAAATAGTGTATTTAAAAATATTAAAAATATTTTTTACAATAAGATGTTTTATCATCCACCCCATATATCCTTTTGATAAACCTTATATATTTTCAGGGTTATATTTTTTATGATTCTATTTATATGTATTTTTTTTCACATAACATTTTTTAAAATGACTTTTTAATATGATCTATAACTGTTTCTCTTATGGAAATGTTAAAAACATTTTCTAAAAACTATTTTATGGTTTTTATACCATTCTCTTATTTACTATAAAGGGATTTATTTCCTTAGAAATTATTTTACTTGAATCAACATCAAAATTTTCTTATAAAATACCCATTTGAGGTGATTGTGTTTTGGGTATAAACCATTTAAATTCTTGAGGTCAATATTGGTGTTACCAATTGGAAATGTTTTGAAACCAAATTTTCTTTCCATGGGTTATTTGTTTTATAAAAAGAGAATTATTTTGACTTAAATGTTTCATGAAACCTATTTTATTTCCATGGTTACTATATAATTTGATAATATAATTATTTTATTTGGAACTCATAAGTATAGATGAATGACTGGTGGGGTTCTATATCACCTTCCAACGCATCAGTTAATGTTTCATAACTTATCATATAACATAGAATGATCCTTATTGAATATTCCAAAAAAAGTAAAGGGTAAGAATTTTTGGATATGCTCACAATATAAAGGGTTATCCTTAATGGATAAGATCACAAACTAAATAATGGGACATCATAGATATTATCACAATATAATGATAACTTATGATTATGTTTATTCAAATTAATCATTTCTATGATATTTCTCAAGGTCATATTACATTTCAATTTCATATTCCTATGATTATGATATATGGACCATGTTTATTATATCATGGTTCTGCACTCTTTTTTCATGGTATATGTTAACTCTTATATGTTCACATATCATGACTCATAAAAACCTATCATGGATTCCATGTTCTTTTAATAATAAATTTATCCCATTCTCATGTTTTCTCTTATTCTTACAATCTAACCCTTAATGTCCTGAAGATAAGTTTTTCTTTACTAAGTATTTGAGCTCACCCATTTCTTATTTTATTATTACCCAAGCTATGAAGATGATTATAACTTATAGGAAGTCTTAAAGGAAGTCTAATGTGTCTCAAGTATATATAAATGTTCACAAGTATTGTAGAATAACCTGCTTATGTAGTTAGTACTCGAAGACACTAAACCTTCCATTCATTGGATTATGAGAGTTTTTTTGTGAGACACAATATTTATCTCATGAAAATAACATAAAATAAACATGTGTTTATATTGGGTTGTTATAGTTTTTATTAGGGAATGTTTTAGTTATATTTTAGGATTATTTTATTTATTTTAGGGATTATGATAAGATAAATTTAGTGAAAACCATAGGGGTAAGTATAATGAATATTTCTATGTATAGAAAAACAAACTAAAGTTTTGTTAAAATATTTATTATGTGGTTATCCTAGAAATTACATTCCTATCTATACACTACAAGTTGATATAGGCTCTAGAATAGACATTTATAAGGTTAATAACCTAGAAAAGGTAAGGTTGGGTATTAAATCAATCACTAACTGGTACATGAAAAAGTGGACTAACTACACAAATAGTTTTAAAATCTAGGGGGATATGAATTGGGAATTCACTCTCTCATTAAAAACCATTATAAAGTGTTAGATGATGTATTTATGGTATGGTTATAGGACCTAGTAGGAGGTATATAATGAATAAACAAGATTGAAACTTATAAAATTATGTCATTTATGATTTATTCCTTTTATGGTTTAAAGTTATGATTTTAGATTAATTATTATTTTCTTTATCAATTATTTATTCAATAAATGGATTGGTAAATAAAAACAATTTAATAGTTGGTGTAATGAGAAATGCACTGATTGTAACAATGAGAAACTAAACAGGATGAGAGTAGAAGTATATAATCTAATGATAATTATCACTCAACTTAAAGTCACATAAAAATTAGTCTATATTATTAATTGAAGAAATATTATTTAATAATGACTATTTTATTATGATAAAATCAAAATACTACTAAATTTCATAATAACACTACACATCATGTGATAATATAGACAACTTAAACTAGGAATAATAAAGGGATATATAATTATAATAACTATACTTAAAAGAAAATCTAGAGGTTTACATTCCCCCATAAAGATACTTCCTTCCATAGAAACTATAAAAAAGGTTAAGGAGAATAATTATAAAAATGATTGATATTATCAACATATATGTAAGAACCTTTGTAAGTTAAGTAGTGAGTATTGTAGTATAATAGAAAAAATATACTAAAAACCAACTACACTTTATTTTATTATTTAAGAAAGTTACATTCTGTCTAAAAAAATACCCAATATAATATCAAAAATTAAAATGTGAAAAAATAAATGAAAAATAAAGTAAAATATAAAAATCTAGATTGCCTCGAACCCCAAGAATTATTGTAGCCACAAACATCACTATAATAGAGAAATATAAATTTAGTAATACAATATTCATTTTAAAATGATAATAAACCATGATAGAATAAAAATAAATGATGAAGTGTATGAGTGATGTTGTATTTATATGGAAATATTATTGTTTCTACATTATGACTTCCAAATTAATTATGACCATTAGTCAATAAGATAGTTTGTCATTATTATTGTTGGTTATGTAGATGCAATTAAGTTGTGATCAGAATTATTTTATGATACAACTAAAATTTTATTATTGAATCCTATAAATATATTACATTAAAAATATTTTTTATGATAAATTTATAATTTTTAAATAAAATATATAATATTATAAAACAATTTTTTAAATGATAATTTTTTTAACAAAGTCCTAAGTAATTTTTATAATGACCAGACTGTTTATTATGCTATAAATTTTTTCAATTTTCAATGAATATGGATTTTTATTTCAAAGTTAAAATTTTCATATTTAGATAATTATTTTGATAAAATAAAATTCATTTTTATTCCCATCATATCAAAATTATCTTAGGGTGAATTTTTTAAATTTTCTAACAAAGTTGTTTTTTTGGTGAAAAACTGAAAATTACCATTTTATGAGCATTGTGATTTTATGACATCATTATTATGTGAGAATGATTAAAAAATTTATGAAACATTTAATTCCATAAAAATTTCATTTAATAAGTATAAAAATTAATTTTAAAAATTAATTTTAATTTCTAAATTTATACTCTACATTTTGGAACCAAAAAATGGATTTTTAAGATATTTTTTTAGATTCTGCACATTTAATTGGTTGATTGGAAGGTGAGTTTCAATTCGGGTATAAATTTAATGTCCAAACACCTTAAATCACTCATTAATAGGCCAAAAAATCTGTTATAATTCATTTCACCCACAAGTGTATTGTTATATACTAGAATTACTAATATTTAATCCCTTAAAACCACCCCTCCTCAAGTATAAATACCGACTACTTATTCCCATTATCTTGCAAAAAAATTCTAATTTCTCTCATAATATTACTTCCAAGGAGTCTCTTCCATTTATTTGTATTCAATATTGAATATTTTTGTTAGATTTATGGTTTATTTCTAAGCTATGAAGCTCAAGAGAAGTAAGGGTCCTCAATCATCTTCTTTCCTTTTCAAGTTTATTACATTTGTTATATTGTTTTTTAAAATCATTTCTCATAAAATTAAATGATTTTTATTACATGGTACTATATTTTATTTTATATTTTGTAAATGATAGTTTATTTATTACCTCTCATTATATCCTTTTCCTAAGCTGTTACTATGTTGAAGTAAGTGTCCTCAGTCCTCCTATTTCCTTTTTAAGTTCATTAACTTTATTATATTATATTATTGATTTTTTTCTTATAATACAATGCCTATTATTCCATGTTATTATCTTTTATTTGATATGTTTTAAATGAGATCCTATTTATTCCCTCTTATTATATCTTTTTCTTAAGATTTTACATTTCTGAAATAAGGGCCCCCAATCCTCCTCTTTCATTTTCAATTATAATTACATTGTTAAATTTTCTTTTAGATTTAATTTTAATATAAATAAATTATTTTAATTATATTTTATTCTCATACAGTTGAATTATTTTCAATTATATATTACTTTCTCCCTATCATTTGACCCTTTTAAAAGCTGTTATAATGCTGGAACTATCCCATAGCCATAAAACCATCCTAATGTTTTGGTAAAGTAAAAAGTGTGTACTTTAATAAGAAAATAAAAACCTATCTATATACTATAAGTGGATGTGTTTTTGGATCATATTACTCTAGGGTATAAATCCTTGAAAATATTTGGTTGTGTATATCCCAATTATCATTCAGCTGCACAGTGAACAAGACCTTACTGTGCACCGGGTGTGACACTCCCAAGGGATATGTTTGGATGATCTATATACTATTTACAAACCATTATGAAGTATTTATTTATCATTTCATTGGTCACCTATATTTAAAAATACAAGTATCAAACTACCTAGAAACTTTGAAACCTTAGTCCTTGTGAATACTCAATGACTACAATATCACATCTTTCACATTTTATGGGGTTTTCTAGTACATTATGAAATCCCTAGTTATTACATAAGGGATTTCATCACAATATAATCATTGGTTCTTTTATTGGGGAAAATAATTTCCTACCATATAATTCATTCTTTTATTTGGTAAAATCTTGTTGGATATGCCTCATTAAGCAATTGTTTTAATTATTTATATTGTTATTTACTTGAACATAATTCCATGAAATTATTCAATTTGTGATGGATTTCATTAGAATTTTGTGTAATGGGTGTGACATAGAATTATATATCCCCTCAATGAACTGGTAAGTCCCATGAGATTACTAAAATAAGGTAATGGGAGTATCCTTACCTTTTATGTAAGATGTCTTGGCACAAGGCCTTGAAGGTATGTTTAAGATGTTTGACATTATGAAATACCTTTAATACATGTTCAATTATTATTATCCTCACACCTATTAATTGTTATGTTGTCCATTTATTTATTTATGTTCTCAGTTTTATTTGATATAGAATAACTCATTTATTTATTCATTTTATAATGATTTATTTATAATTGCTTCCACTATATATAACCACCTTACTGAGAATCTAAGATCACCCTTTATATTGTTTCCCATTTCACCTAGGGAACCAAGAAGAGTACTATATATGTTAAAAGAATCATAAGGAGAATAATAATTTTTTCATATTTTTAGATGATGTATTCTTATTTTCAATATAATTTAAAACTCATTTATGTGTCTAGTTTCCTAAGGATACTTAACTATTATATCCATATTTTGTGATATATACATCAATGTATTAAAATAACCACTGACTCTAGGGTGTTAGAGGTGGGTTTTCTATATTTGGTTTCAATGGATAGTTTATTAGATTTATTAGTAACTATATTTAGAAGAACATATTTATAAAATATAAAACATAGAAGAAACCCTTAGGATATCCTAGATATATTTATAGACTATAGGAAATGAAAATCATATTGTTGTTTACAAACTAATTAATTATATACCAATATTTAGAAATCACACCTAATAGAAGGAATAACCATGTAAACACCCAAAATCAATGTAGGGATTTCCCTCTTGATCACAAAAATGAGTCCGGTGTTAGTATCAAAGTAGATTAGTTATTTTAGAGAATTAGGATTTATAAAATTTAGGAATAGTGATTTAGGTAGATATCCTATTTATTAATGGAAATATGCTAAGTATAACTAGTATGTACTCATATGATTAATATCCCTAAGGAATTTTTAATGTTTACTTTATATATTAAATGATTAAGAGAACATTTAGGTTTAGTAAATGTTTATCAATGAGTGAAATTGCAAGGATAAAATTTATTTAAGGGGGATATGCTTAAATTATTATATTATTTTTACCAATCATCATGAAATTATGCATATATAGGATACCATTTATTTTTTTAAATAAATAAAAAAATAAATTATATTATCCTAAAATCCCTATACTATAAAAACATTAGGATTAAAATATCCTTTGGAATTTATTATCTTAATGATTCTTAAAATTATCCTTATTATTCATTTATTCTTTCATTTATTAAAAGTATAGAAATATGAGGTAATTAAACAAGTTATAATATTGTCATATGTAATTAATTTCATGTTTTAAATCTATTATTTTAGAATATAAAAGATCATTTATCAGATGGAAGGAAAGATATCATGTGCAACATTTTTACCCCTTTCATATGGTTTAATCATCCTTATTTTTGGAAAATATAGTTTGAATGATTTCAAAAGATTTTATAATATCATACTCTCCTATAAGAAACTATCTTAACTATCCACCACCTTTTCATTTCTCCAAAATTTATATGGATCATGGTGTCTTTTCAATTTCATTTCAAAATCTCATTTCCACCTCCTCTTTTTACAAGGGAAACACCACCATGGAATTGAATATTTCTATATTGGAGTTGTAGAATTAATACTGAATGATGAAATAAATATTAAAAACATTAAGAAATATTTTAATTATTGTAATTAATAGTATGAATTATAAGTTATCAATCAATAAGTAAAAATTGTGAGGAAATAATTTTTTAGGGGGGAGAATGTAACAACCCAAAAATTCATTTCTGTTATTAATATAAGAAATAATATTCTATAATGGATGTTTTATTATGATAACATAGAAGCACTATTAAATTTTATAATAACCTTGAACACCATGTGATGATATGGAAAACTTCAACTCAAAATAATAAAGGGATATAAAAATAGAAGAATAATACATTCATTTAAAGAAACTTTAGAGGATTAAATTCCCATATGGATATCATTCACACCACAATAACTATAATAAAAATAAATAGATTCATTATGAAAATTATAGGCATTATCAACAGATATGTAAGAACATTTGTAAGTGAAGTAGTGAGTAATGTAGTATAATAGAAAACACATACTAAAACATTATTTTATTATTCATGAAAGTTACATTTAGTCTACAATAATATAAAATATAATACTGAATATTAAAATGGGAAAAAATAGAGGATAAAAAAATAAAAAATAATTTTTTTATCACCTTTATCGCCTAGAATTACTGCAGCCATGAACAACACTATAATAGAGAAACAAAGAGCTAGTATTGTAATATTCATTTTGGAAATTATATTGAACCATGATAAAATTAAATTTAATGATGAAGTGTGAGAGGTATGGTGTATTTATAAGTAAATATGATCATTTAATGTTATTATTTCCAACTTAATTTTGACAATTAGTCAATAAGACAATTATTTATTATTATTACTGGTTATGTATATGCAATTAATTGACCGTCAGGGTTATTTTATGATATAACTAAAATTTTATTATTATAGAATATAATTTTATTCCCTTAAAAATATGTTTTATGATAAATATAAGAGTTTTAAATAAAATATATAATATTATAATATAAATTTTTAAATTATAATATATTTTAATGAAGTCCTAAGTAATTTTTATAATGACCAAAATGTTTATTATACTATAAAATTGTTAATTTTAAATGAATAAAGATTTTTATTTGAAAGTTAATATTATAATATTTATAGAATTATTTTGATATAATAAGTTTCATTTTTGACTCATTACATCAAAATTATCTTAGATTATTTTTTAATAATTTTCTGAAAAAGTTTATTTTTTGGTGAAAAAGTGAAAATTATTATCTTACGAACACTACTATTTCATGAAATCATTATTATCCAACCATGATTAAAAAATTTATGAAACATTTTATTTAATGAAAATTAAATTTTTTAAGTATAATAATTTATTTAAAAATATTATTTTTTTTATTTTGAAATTTATACTTTACATTTTGGAACAAAAAAATGGATTTTTAAGATTAAAATTATTTTTGGATTCTACACATTGAATGGGTTAGTGACGATGTGAGTTTTGATTTTGAAATACCTTGAAAGTACACCCACTCTGACTCAGTCATTAATAATCAATAATTTTTTTTATAATTCATTTCATCCACTAGTGGTTAGTTATATAATAAAATAACTAATATTTAATCCCTTTAAACCACCCCTTCTCATGTATAAATACCCATCCCTTATTATCCTTATATCACAATTTTTTAAGTTATATAATCTTATACATCCCAAATATTATCTTAAATTTACCCTATTAAATATTTAATTGATTTTTTGTTTTTAATGTTTGGCTCTACGCTACAAAGCTCAAGAGAGGTAAGGGTCATCAATCCCCTGCTTTCCTTTTCAAGTTCATTACCTTTATTATATTTCATTTTTAAATTTTATTTTCACATACTAACATGCTTATTATTACGTGTTATTATCATCTATTTTTCAATTTTTTAAATGCAATTTTATTTATTCCCTCTCATTATATCCTTTTTCTTAATCGTTACTATGCCGAAGTATGGGTCCTCAATCCTCCTCATTCACATTCAAGTTCATTACCTTTGTTATATTGTCTTATTAAATTTATTTTTCTTATTCTACCATGATTTTTATTCTATGATATTATCTTATATTTGATATATTGTAAATGAGATCCTATTTATTCTATCTCATTATATCCTTTGCCTAAGCCTTTACTATGATGAAATAAGGTTCCCCAATCCTCTTTCATTTTCAATTGCAATTCATTTTTATATTGTCTTTCATATTTCATTTTAATATAAATAAATTATTTTAATTAAATGTTATTATAATCCATTTAAATTATTTTAAATGAGATATTACTTTATCCCTCTAATTTTAGCCTTTTTCAAAGCCATTATAATTAAAGAACTATCCCATAGCCATAAAACCACCCTAATGTTTTGGTAAAGTAAATAGTGTGTGGTTTTATCAAAATCTAAATCCCAATATAGATACTATAATTGTATATGTTTTAGGTTCATATGCATCTAGGGGTTAACACCTTAAAAGAGTTGGCTGAGTATTTCTCAACCATCTTTATTGTGCACAGTGAATGGGCCATTATCATGCACTTGGTTTGACACTCCTAGGGGATATGCTTGGATGATCTACATTGTATTTACAAACCATTATGAAGAATTTATTTATCATTATATTGGTCTATTATGTTTGAAAATTAATTTATCCACTTACCTAAACTGTTTCAAACCTTAGTCCTTGTGAACACCCAATGACTACAATCTCATATCATTCACTTATTAAGGTTGATTATTTATAAATTATGAAATCCCTAGTTATTCCTTCATATATTTCACCTAGATATCATCATTGGTTATTTTATTGGGGAATATATTTTCATACCATATAATTCATTCTTTTATATATGAAAATTTTATTTGATATGCCTCATTGAGAAACTATGCTAAGTATTTATATTATTTATTCCTTGAAAATTATTCCATGAAATTATTCAATTTGTGTTGAATTTTATTGTACTTTTATGTGACATGTGGTCTAAAAAATTCTATTTCCCCTTAGTACATTGGTATGTCTCATGAGATGACTAATATAAGGTACTGATAGTGAATTTAGCTTATATATGATGCATTGGTATAATTCCTTGATGGTATTTAAAGATGTATAACATTATACAATCTCTTTAATTTGTGTTTAGTTATTATTATCCAAGAACATATTAATTATTATGTTGTCTATGGATTTATTTATTTTCTTAGTTTCATTTGATATAGAATAACTGATTTTATCTATTCATTCCATAATGTTTTATTTATAATTTCTTCCACCATACACAACCCCACACCAAGCATTTGGTCTCACCATTTATATTGTTTCTCATTTCCTTGAGTAAATAAGAGGAGTAGTACGTATGAAAAAGGATCAAAAGGTGACTAATAATGTTTTCACATTTTCAGATTATGTATTCTTATTTTTAATTTAATTTAAAAATAATTTATATATCTAGTTTCCTAGGGCTACTAAACGTTGTATCTTTTTTTAGATATATGTACCAATGTAATAAAATTACAACCAAATATAGGGTGATGGAGTTAGGTTTGTTACGCAACTATCCCAAGATTTTAATAATAATGAAAACTAGAATTATCCCCCAAATACAAATGGGAAGGATCATCTTGAAATTGAGTCACTCATATGAAAACATCCACCCCATTTAATAGAACTTATACTCCACTTATTGTTGAGAAATGGATTAATTCAATTAAAAAGATTTTTTTGTTATTCAATGATCATAATGTGAAGATGTTGTGATAAACATTTATCATTTAGATAGTGAGGATAAAAAAAGGTTTAATCTCATTAATAATTCAACATAAAAATTGGATACACACTCTAAGGAATGGGATGAGTTTTAAAAAGTGTTTTTTACTAATTATTTTACTCAATATCTCGAAAAAAATATGGAGAGGGAATTAATGGATTTTAAATAAAAGGAGGATAAATATATTGGAATATATAAATAAAACTTCATGAGGTGCTCAAGGATTACTCTAGCTTTATCATCAATCTTGAAAGTAAACTTGACCATTTCTTTAGTGGATTAAAGATAAGTATTTTGAAGACATTACCCATAAGAGACTTTGGAAGCTACAAAGAGATTTTTTATTTGAGTTGAAAGTGTATATGGAAGCTAGTGACTAATTATTTCAGAGAGATAAAAATTAAAGTATAGTGTCATGTAATTTTGGATGAGAAATCACCTAGGTAAAATAATTTTAAATTTCTTACATGTAAAAAATGTGGGAGGAATAAACCAGATAACTTACTCCAAGAAAAAGGAAGTGTTTCATGTGGGAGAATATTTTTCATAAAGATAATGATTGTAATAAGTGGATAAAGAGTCCATTCAATGTGATAAAGGAAAATAATTCCCCACTAATGTGTCACAAACACTTCAATACTTTAAATGAAAGGAGTTTGAGAATTATGAAAATCAATGCCCTAACCACCCAAATTAATAAATAAAATAGGCTACAACAACCGCTTAAATCAAAGTAGTAGGTATGAGTGTATACTATCACCACTGCTGAGGTGGATCATGATAGTAAAGTGATGCAAGTTACATTTATTATCTACTCTATAATTTTTATTTCCTTATTTGATTATAGTCAATCACATTCCTCTATATCATGAAAGTTTTCTAAGAATATTTATTCACTACATCAAGGATTGGATAATGAAATATCTTTGAAAACACTTAATGAAATAATGATCACATCTATGATATATGAATATTCTCCAACATAATTTTATGGGAAGATAATTATGTAAAATATATTTCTTATTTCATTGGATGAAATTGACATAATATTTGGTATGGATTATATTTCCAATCATAAAGCACATATCAATTGTTGGGATAAAGAAATATCATTTTATATCCCAAATCATTCTACTATCAAATATCAATTTTGGATTATCATGAACTTCCTATATAAGAAAATTCTATTATATGGGTTATGATAGCAAAATATGAGGGACTATTGACTCAAATGATCAGGGATAAGTCAACATTGATAAAATGCCTATTTCATGGGAGTATATTGGAATATTTCTAGATGATATAACTAGTCTTGCACTAGAGTGTGAGTATGAGTTTTCAATTAAATTCATACATGGATCCATTCCTATATTAAAGAGTCCATATATAATAGATCCTGTTGAATTAAAGTAATTAAGGTAGTAGCTTCAAGAGAATCTGGAAAAGGGTTTCATATGCCCTAGTGATTTAGCATGGGGTTCACTAGTTCTATTTGTGAAAAAGGATGAATAAATGCATATTTTAATTAATTATCACGAGTTTAATAAAATAAAAATCAATATAAAGTATCCTATTACCTATATCAATGATTTATTAAATCAACCAAAAATATTTCAATACTTCTCAATGATTAACCTTTGATCTAGATATCACCAGTTAAGGGTTAAAAGGGAGGATATTTTAAAGAAAATTTTCCATATGAGGTATGGACATAATAATTTTTTCATTATTCCATTTGTAATTTTTAATTCTATCAAAATATTCATGGATCTAATGAATATTGTATTTAGAGACTATACTAATCAATTTTGGGTTGTATTTATAGATGATATTATTATATATTCAATGGTCAAGGAAGAGCATGAAGATCATTTGTGGATTATGTTGACTATGTTAATAAAGGTGAAACCATATGCCTAGTTTATCAAGTGTGAATTATAGGTACAGAAAGTATCATTCTTGAGGCATATAATGATAAGAAATAGTAAATATATAGATCCTTCAATGATGTAAGTTATCGATCATTGGCCTAGATTGACTAAAGTAACCAATATCTATAGTTTTATTTTGTTAAATAAGAATTATATATGTTTTATGGGAAAATTTTAACATATATAGAATACACTAACCATGTTAACATATAAGGTAGTGAAGTTAATTTGGAGAGAGGAATTTAAATAATTTTTCATGGAACTAAAGAAGTGGTTGGTCACCACACCTGTACATACTTTACCCTGCATTGGGGAAGGGTTTGAAATATATGAAGATTCTTTATTAAAGGGATTGGGATTAATTATCATGCATAATGATAAGGTAATTACTTATTCCACATGGAAATTAAATACTATTAAGAAAAATTATCTGATGCATGATTTAGAGTGGGTAGAAGTGAACATTGTGTTAAATATTTGGAAAAATTATCTCTATAATGAAAAGTGTGATATATATACTGAGAAAAATAGCATAAAATATATATTCACATAGAAGGATTTAAATATTTTATAAATGAGATGGTTTAAATTGATAATATATTATGACTTATCAATACATTACCACCTCTAGAAGGAAAATAAGGTGATTGATGCTCAAAGTATAAATGATCATACCCCCATATCCATGATAAATATTTATAAATACTCAATAGTAAATAATTTAAAAAGGATTGATATTGGAGTCATAAGTTAATATGAGAAATATTATCTTTTCCAAAAAACCACTCAAGAACCAATTTATGTGAAGATCAAAGAATATTAGAATGATGATGTGGAGATACAATAAATGGTTGTGAGTATTTTAAAGTTCACATTTGATAAAGATAGAGTTAGAAATTATAGAACCAAGATATGTGTCCCATAAAAACCATAATTAAAAATGGCACTTTTATATGATTCTCATAAATCATCCAACTCTATTTATTTAGGAATCATGAAGATGTATAGACATCTAAAGAAAAACTTCTGGTGGGATAACATGATGAGGGAGATCAAAGAATAGTAATCAAGTTAATGTTGAATGATATAATTCTAAGGGTATTATGAAAATAATAAACATACCTATATATAAATGGGAAAACATCACCATGTTTTTTTTTCATAGGACTCCATAGGAAATCTAAAGGTCATAATTCCATTTGGGTTGTTATCAATATCCTTATAATGTCAGATCATTTTATATATATAAAAGAAGATTTATCACTTGACCATCTTGATAAGATATATATAATTGATATGGTTAGGATGCATGGAGTACCACTATTTATTGTGTTTGATAAATATTTAAGGTTTAACTCAAGTTTCTAGAAAATTATTAAATGATAATTGGAGACAGAGATGAGTTTCAGTACTACTTATCACCCTCAGACAGATGATTATTCTGAGATAACCATTTAAACTCTTGAGGATATGTTAATATATTATTCAATTGATTTTGAAGTATTTTGGTATCAACACCATATCATGATAGTGTTATCACATAATAATAGTTTCTATTATATCATTCATATGGAACCATATGTGGCATTTTATAGGAAGATATATAGGACTCCAACATGCTAGGATAAAGATAGAGAGAGGAAGATGATGGGACTTGACATTGTATAAGAAATTATAGAGAATGTTCAAACCATTTAGTGGCATATAAATGTGACATAAAGTCAATAGAAGAGTTATGAGGATAATTATAAATGATATTTAGAGTTTGAAGTTGGTGATATGGTGTTCCTCTAGATATCTCCTTGGAGGCGGATCATGAGAGTTGGAAAGAAATTAAAGCCTAGATCTAGGTATATCGGCCACTTTGATATCATTGATCATTCCATGGATGTACCTTATTTCTTAGATAATCCTCTATATCTATCCCAAGTACATCATGTGTTTCATGTATTTGTTTTAAAGAGCACACACCAGACCTTCACATGTACTAAACTCAGAAGTTGTGTAACTTGAACAAGATCACCCATATAAGGAACACCTAGTAGAAATTATGTATTGAAAAAATAAAGTATTATGAAACATGACAACTCATATATTTAAAGTGATATGGAGGAATAATAAGTTCTAAGAAGATTTGTGGGTACTAGAGGATATAATGATAGAAAATTATGTTCACTTTTTTTCTTTTTAGTAATAAAATTACAAGGATGAAATTCCTTTTAAGGGGGTTAGAATATGACTACACATGATTTTAGTAAATAATTTTCATTAAATTATGTTGAGAATCTTTTCTTATATACAACACCAAAATAAAATGAAAAACATGATACCATAATAAAATAAAATTACTAAATAAAATAATTATATTATAACCATTAAATTAGCAAGGATAAATAAGAATTAACCACCTTATGAAAAACATGTAAATCATATAACAAAACCAAAGGACATTTTATGGTTTAAAATAAAATTTTTCTAAAAAATGGTTTTTACGCATTAAGTGCACTAATATTAAAAATTAAACTTATTTAATAAAATGGATTTTAAATCTGTAATTGGTACGTATAAAATATATAAGTTTCCAATTTCATTTTTTTTATATAAATAATATTATTAGGTTTATATTTAATTACCATGAAAATGGTAAAATTTTTATTTTCAAAGAACTGTTTTATGAACATTTTTTTAATTTTTATATAATAATATAAATTAATCTAGCATCTAAAATGGAAAAAATATAATGTTTAAATATATATTAAAATAATTTAACACTCATTTAATTGTTAATCAATGTTAAATAAGTTTGAAAAAACTTAATGATTAAAATGAAACTCTTCAATAAATATAGTTTTTAACACATTATATGTTTTAATTTTAATGTTATTTGTATCATATTTATAAAATGAATTATATTAAATATATTACAAATTTATAATTAAAACTTCAAGATTTGGTATTAAGGGTTATAATATATTTTAGTGATAACACAATAACCATGACTAATATTTAATCATGATTGATATGTTTTAAAATTGATATTCTAATGTGGCTCAAATTTTACTAAATCAATTTGAAACATAGACCTTCAAGAATACATTTTTTTTAGTTATAAAGTCTTAACAACATGTCTCACTAAGATTTCCCCACTCAACTCACCCAACTCTCAATAAATTTCATTATTACCCCTTAATATCCTTTTCCAATGATTTTTCCTCATTTTCACTTATGAAAGGAGCACATTTACCTCCATAAAAATCTATACCTATTGTTTGAAATTCAAATGAAAATATACCAAATTAACTTCTTCTAGAGCCCCAATACAAATTTTAAATCCTCTATCCTCAAAAAATTTCCTCAAGTACTTTATTTATGAAGGATACTTAAAGAGAAGATCCAAATCTACAACAAGGATAGAGCGTGTTTGAGTAACCAAGAATACAAGGTAAGGGTTTTTATTGACTCATATTATTTTCTTGTGTAATAATGATTCATTTTTAAAATTGTTTCAAAACATGGATTATATAAATTCAATGATTATACAATAATTCCTCCACTCTTTAGGGAAAGTGAAATTTGTAATTAAAACCATTTCCTTGATGAATTTATTTCTCAAAAGTATATTATTGTTGAGAATGATTCCCATCTTCTTTAAAAATGCTTCCCCAAATTTTCCATATTTATTTTTCCCTCCAATGTTTTACTTTTTATGTAGAATCCAAATTATGTTTTGTATTTAGTGACCATTATTTTTTTTCTTCTTTTAAAAATTATATTTTGTTACAATTATTATGATGTGGGTTTTCAACAATGTATTTTAAAATATTAGAAATATTTTTTAATATTTCATATTCAAATACTTTATCTACCACCCCATATAACCATTTTATGAAACTTATATCTCTTTATGGATCTGTTTTGAGGTTTTTTAGATGTAAATGTATTTTTTTCACTTCATCATTTTGAAAATGACTTTTTAATGTGACACATAACTACTTATCTTACAAAAATGTTAAAATATTTTTCTAAAAACACTTTTACAGTTTAACTATCATTTTCCTATTTAGCTTAAACGGATTTAATTACTTGAAATTATTTTTCTTGATTTTCCCTCTAAATGTTATTATGAAATAACCTTTTGGGTTGATTGATTTTTGGGTACCAAACACATACATTCTTGAGGTCAATTTTTTACCATATTTAAATGTTGTGAAAACCATTTTTCATTCCATGAGTTTTTTATTATATAATATGTTTACAATTTTAATTTACAGGTTTTATGAAACCCATTTTATTTTTTTGGGTTCTTTATGATCTAATAGGTGAATAATTTTCCTCTAATGCACTAGTTAATGTTTTATATATCACGAGATTATATAGAGTGAGGATTCTTGGATATGCTCAAGAACTAAAGGGTATGACTTATTGGATATTCTCACAAACTAAAGGGTGAGACTTCTTAGATAAGTTCATAAACTAAAGCATAAGACTTATTAGATATGCTCAAAATATGATGATACCGTATACTTATGTTTATTCCAAAGAATCATTTTTATTATATGTCTCATTGAAATGTTAAATTTCCATGCCATATTATAACACCCCAATATTTTATGTTTTTGTTTTTCAAATGAATTTATGACCAGTCTCGGTGGGTCACATTACACAACTCCCCAAGACCACCTTTAATAGGCTAGGGGACAGTGACTAGAACTGAGTAGGCATATCAATAATATGGGAGGCATTACCTAACTACCTACACACACACACACACACGAAAGTCCAAAAAATGATGAAATATAAAAAAACTAAACAACCAATGCATGCATATCTCTATATCACACAACTAGAATATGACATGAAGTGAAGAAATTAAACAAAACCAAATACAATCCCACCATAAAGAAGTATGTAACACACGTCTAACATGAAAGTAAGGGTACTGATACTACTTTGTGAAAGTTGCAGGAACAGACCTCGGTCTTTCCAGTCTCACTAAGCACCATTTGATCCCGGTCCTCCTAGGTATCTATCAAAAGGTAGATTGTCTGCACAAGACATGAAATGTGTGGAAAAATATCATGCAAGAGTGGGTATAACAATACTCAACAGGACACCCCAAAACCATAAATAATATAAAAAAGAAAATATAGTCAGCTCTACATAGGTATATGTCTACAAAACATATAATAAGAATATCTAGATATACTCAATAAGACACATAGTCTAGAGGTAAGAAACAACTATAGTACAACAACCTAGGATTCTAGCTCAAAGATTCCATGAATCACTCATCTGGGAGAACACACTTTTAAGTTTTATAGCACCGATAAAGTCCATCCAAGATGCATTACTCTTCAGGTCTCATCATGAGAAAGAATACGATGATAGATATAAAGAGAATATGATACATATATGAGGATCACTATTAAGGCCATGGGGTGATACCAAAAAATAAATATGGATTAACCCTAGTAAGTAGAGGATCAGTTCCTAGGTAGTGTTGGTCATGTTGATACCAAGAACTCCACCTAGGGGAATGAATATGAATAGAGAATATCACTCTTGGAATCTTGGAGGGATTCTAATGACTCTATCCAAGAAGTCTCGCTGAAGGGATCATAATCCTAGGATTAGGAAACAATTCATACCTACCTTCAGGGAAAGGATAAGGGGAACAAACCCTAATGAAACTTGTCCAAGATATATAAGACAAGAGATCTATTCCATGTATAAAAGAGTACACAATATGTATAAGGGTTACACTCCATATACCTTGACCCCGGGTTTTGCCTGTGTAAAATGGCCCATTTCATTTAACCATGTCTGTTTAGTACTACAGGATGTGTATACTTCCTGTCTAATCTACTCATGTATTAGTACACGGATCTAGATCATCTATGTATTCATGTGTACCAACACATGGCTTCGCCTGTGTACCCAGTCTAGGTCGTGTCCTGTGGGGGAGTACACGCCGTATAGGCAACCCGTGTACTCCACCCCATGTCTATGTACTTCCCAAGATACACACCGAGTTACTTGGGATAAGCCACACAATGTGTGATAGGGTCACATGCCATATGATCCTTAACTTTATCCTATAAACACAAAGCACCACAAGGCCCCCACATGGTGTGAAGATCCAGTTTACACGCAGTTTTTGACATGATTTTACAAAATACCTAGTCCGTACTCTAGTCATATTTTATCTCATTTGGGACATAATTTTGTCTATGAATTTCTAGTAAATTCAAGGGGTATCCTCTCATGAGCCATGCCACCAAAGATCTACCAATTTTGGGTCCTCGATATGCTGGGAAAACAAGACCATTGCCATTAGTGTTCTGAAGAACACAAAATAGGCACCGACCGCTATTTAATTTTCCACCGTAACCACTATCGCACCTCTGTCGAGTATTACCAATGTCAGATCTATGATTTGGGATCATTGAGCCAAGAATCATATGTGAAAAAATCTATTGTTCAAAGAAAATTCAAACTGTGGGGAAAAAACGAAGAACATCACGAAGAATGGTGATTCGTGGGAGAAAATCATAGATAAGAACAAGAGGAATGAATCTTGATCGATGTTTGTGTTAATATTGGTTTGTTGTTGTTAGAATGAAAAATGAGTGATCAATATCCATGAATAAATTTCTTGATAAACCCCACAAATAAAATCATCCCACATAAAGATCAATCTATAGGAAAATCTATTCATTGATTGTTTTACATTCATCTTAGAAATAAATAACGGGGAATAAATGAATTAAAACACATGCCCTACATTGATTTAGTTCAATCAATGATGAATAATGATCTGTTGTTGTCGTCTTTGACAAGATCCTTTGAATCTAAGGCGTGTCTATCCTTGATTTGCAACTCCATCATCATTCGACCAAGAGGATTCTCTAGAGGTTCTCTCCAAAAACACTCTAGAGGTTCCAAGGTTATGCGGATAACCCTAGGATTTATTCATAATTGTATATTTAAATAATTTTTATCAATATTTCAAAACTATTAGAATAAAATAATTTATTCCAATTATTTTATTAACTTCTTCACCTAGGATTAATTTTTCAAAAACTACCCACACTGAATAATTTTAAGTCGTGCCTAGGGTAAAAACACAATTTTGAACTAAACAACACCCTTAGATTTTTGATCTGGGAAACTGTTTAGAATATATTCAACTTTTTCATGAAAACCGTGCACCCGTGCAATTTAGTATGCTTAATATATTTTAAGTATTTATTCTAGGAACACCGGGACTCAGAATCGCATGTTGTATTAGCACCTAGTCTCGATAATAATTCATATAACATTTAAAAATAATACATGGAAAATTTGAGTCATTACATTTCTTTATCTTTTTTTAAACACAACAATGAGTTTAAGTGAAACATGACCTACTATTAAAATATTATTATTCAATATGATAGTTATCACCAAGCCATTGGAATAGAAGGTATGAATAAGATTAACTAAACTATTAAAATATATGGTTTAAACAATTATATAAAATTAATTCTTTGGTAACCAATTAATTTGAAATGAAAATTAAAACTATTTGAATACAAAGGAAATCCTTTTCTGAAAAACTATTTATATAAAAACAGAAACATTTTAGCTCAATAAAACGAAAAAAACACTTTTATTGAATAATTTTAGTGAAATTTAAACATTATATATTTAATAAAATATTTAACGTTCATCATATGTTTTATAGATAAGAGATAAGAATAAATCCATTTTCATGGCTAAAAATTATATTTTTCAAAAAAGTGGTTTTGTCACCTTTTACAAACGTATTTTAAAACTAAATTTTGAAACTTGTAGGAAATTTATTTTAAAAAATAGAGTTAATTTTTGAAACAATGATGTTAAAATTATTTTAGGGTCAATTATATAGAATTTTAATAGAAGATAAATTTTTCAATGAATAGTGAAAATATTGGTTTTTAATAAGAATTATTATTTCTTACAAAGATAATGAAAACATTAATATTTTAAAATAGATTTTAAAGAATAATTATTTAAATTATATTTATATTAATCCAATTTAGGTGATTGGAATCATTTTTATGTTGAATTTTTATATAAAAACTTTTTAAACTTTTGAACATTTTATCTTTGAAACCCCTCTTTCTCATCGCATTTGCGAGATTACTTTTAAATTAAATTTTACCACTTATGAGAATGGAATTTGGAAAAATGGATACAATATTTTAAATCATAATAATTCATATTATCTAATATGGTCAAATTAAGTTTTTACCATATTTAATAGTAATAATAGTAAAAATTATTTACCACGGTTAAAGTAAAAATGGGATTACCGGGGGGTTAAACTAAAAAGATAAGGGTTAAAAATGACTCATAACTTTTACAACACCCATTTTATGGAAATAATTTGATCTTATGTTTTATAGGTTTGATAATTACCCACTTATATCCTTTTTTCATGTGAAAAATGAAGTTACACCTTTTTCTTTTAAAAAATTACAATTATTCCACTCACCTGACTTATAAAAGGAGACCCCATCTCCTCTTCCCATAAAACTTAAAAAAAAATGGTTTGGAAAATACCTAACCAAATAAGTTCCTTAATTACACACTATCATCCTAGAAGCCTTATTTTGGTCATAAATCTACCGTCATCATCCTTTTGGTGCAAACCAAAAGAATCTGCCTGAAGATGTAACATCCCTAATCGAGGGTTTTATTTTATTTATTATTCCAACTCATTAAATTATTATTAAACCATTATTATATGATAAAATAAGTATATTAAGTAAAATGATAATCTATTATGTTAATTTCACATCCTAAATCTTTCTCCTATTCCATCAAATGGGTCATGAAATCATCATTTGTGTGTACAATGAACTACCACCTCGCAAACTAATGTTATTAGTTTTCCATTTAAACCTATAAAATATCGAAATAGTGATATATTTATTATTTATATATGATATATATGATATTTTTATGCTTATGGAATCATTATATCACATATTAATTCTTACTTTCCATTCTATGATAATACAATAACTTCGTTCGTATGTACGAGAGACCACCACCTCACGTAGCGATGCGATTTGTTCATGCTTTACATGGAATGTAAAAGGATGGTTTTAATAAAAAATAATATATATATATACATATATAATATGAAAATTATTCTATAATAGTAATATATTCGTAAAGACCCGTAAAATTCAATGGAAATTTTTTCTTAATTTTCTTTGGAATTTTACAAGAATGCGGTTTCTGACGGCACCTGATTCCAAGGCCCGGTGTGCCCGGAATCAAATTTCGAAGTTTGGCTCGGGTACGTTCAGTGAACAAATGAGCGGGAATTTCTAACTTTTGAACCGGTGCCCGAAATCGAATTCCAAGGGCACCAATGAAACCGCAGCGCCGGTAATTTCTTAGGAACTCCTGTTCCAGAGTTGCGTTTACACGAGTGTTGATGATAAAAATTGTGGATGTTTATTTTATAATTACTCTACAATTTTTATTATTTTTACTCTAAGTGTTAGTTCTTGATGGAAGTTGGGTAACCACCCAACCTCCCTTGGGAGGTTATGAGGGTGGTGGGGCCCACATGAACCCCACCCCTTCATATCCTCTAACCCCCCTCAACTCCCACTTTAATTTTGTTAACCTAAGTTATAACTTATGACTTTAATGTAATAAGTTTAATGAGGTGAGTTGTGTGTGGTTAAATTTAATTTCAAACTCTTGAAATTCAAATGGTTAGGTTGTGTTAATAAAATAAGACTTGGTCTTATTTTATTTTTGTTAGAGTTTTGCAACCTTGAGAGGATTGGGAAGTGTGAGTCTTCTTCTTCTTCAACCTCGACGAAGAACGCGAAGAACACCTCCGCCAAAGAACGCGACGTCTTCTTCCAACGACGTCTTCCCTTCAAACGCACCTCGACGACAACGGAATCGACGTTCGTTCTCCATGACATCGATCCGCGACGCGATGTTCTTCTTCCGCGTCGTCTCTTCCGTGATGGTTTTCCGCGACGAAACCTCCGTCAACGACTTCGAATCCTCGCTTCGCGACGTCGACGTTCATTCTCCGCGACGCTCGTCTTCCGCGGCTCGTTGATGAACACCGTTCTTGAAACCGAGGTACGGGTTTTATTTATTTTATTTGTTCGTGAATACCAACTTGACAAACTATGTGGATTTAAACCTTTTGTTATCAAATAACGTGAGGGGGGTCGGACCGCACAAACACGGCCGACCCTCCTCCTTATTTTCCATGTTGGTTCCTTGTGGTTGGTACGGGAGAACGTGGTGCCGTCGCACCACACGGATTCATGCGGAAGGAAATGCGTGGCGCCGTCGCGCCACGCCGTGGAAAGAAGTTTAAGAACGCGACGCCGTCGCGCCGCGTCGAAGAAAATCGAAGGCGCCACGGCCGGAGCGGGGCCGCGGCGGAGGGGCGCGGTGCCGTCACACTGTGCCGGACGACAAGGGCCGCGGCAGAGCAAGGTGACCGGCGGCCAGACCGGGCCGCCGGTGTCGGAACTGGAAGGGGACCGGCCACCGCCGGTCCCGTAGAGAAGGAGCCGGCCGGCCAGGTCGGGCCGACCGGAAAGGGGAGGGACCGGGGGAATTAAATTCCCCTGGCCGGTTCAAACGGACCCACATAAGTTTTTGGGGGGCCGCGGTTACACAGGGGGGCAGGCGCCCCCCCCCTTCGCCGAAACGGCTCGGCCAAAGGCCGAGCCAGACAGCGCGCTGGGCGCGCTGTCCCCAGCCAGACCGGTGCCCGGCCGGTCAGCCAGGCCGGCCCGCGCCGGGCCAGGCCGCATCGGGCCGGACCGACCCGGACCGGGGTGGGTCGACCCGGTTCGGGCCGACCGGGGGGTCTCGGGCCGGGTCGGTCCGGGCACGACACCCCCGTTTTCAGACTGATTGGGTTCAATTGCCTATAACTCAGGCTACAGATCTACGATCGACGCGCCATCAGCGGCGACATGATCCTTAGAACGGGACGGTCGTTTCGACATATCTAACTCAAGGTTTTAGAATACTTTGAGTTTGGCCGGGTTGGTTCGTACACGAAACCAACCGGGCCCTCGGAGCGGAAACACTTATATCTTTAGCACCGGACGTCCGATTGATGTGCCGTCGACTTTGATGGATTTATCTAAGTGAGACGAATCTTTTGGCTTACTCCGCTCAAGGTTTGGATGCCGTCGGAGTACGGTCGGGTTGGTTCGCTCACAAAACCAACCGGGCCCTTTGAACGAAAAAGCCAATAATTGACAGACTGGGCGTCCGATTGACGTGCCGTCTGTTTCATTGAATTCCTCTTGATGAGGAGGAACTTTTGGTATACTTTGCCCGAGTTTTGGATGCAGTTGGAATATGGCCAGGTTGGATTCTACCCGAAATCCAACCGGGCCCCTGGAACGGAAAATCTAATATCTTACAGACAGGACGTCCGTTTGACGAACCGTCAGCGACGTTGGTGATCACGTTGAGAAACTATCCCTATGAGTATACCATATGAGAGTTCGGGGTACAGTTGAGATACATCCGGGTTGGTTCGCTCACGAAACCAACCGGGCCCCTGGGACGAAAAGGCTAATAACTCACAGACCGGGCGTTCGATTGACGCGCCGTCTGTTGCGTTGAGACCCCTATGACGAGGCGGTCCTTTGAGATACTTCTTCATGTGACTTTGAGATAATTGGAGTATCGACCTGTAGCTCGTGGAGCGGACCCTCCCAGAGATGAGCGAGCGGAGTACGGAGACCGTGTAGACGACTGAGACCTAACGACTGCTTGACCAGCTCGACTTGGAGTGAGTCGACTAGCCCAGTGGACGAAGCGCCAGATATTTGGCGGCAGACCCACGGCGGAAGGAGCGCCTGGTAGTTGGTATCAGACCCGCGGTACTTGTCCGGAGGAGTACCTCTGTAGTCTATTAGGGGGAGCGCCCGGTATTTGGTGATAGACCCACAGCGGACAGAGCGCCCGGTAGTAGGCCGCAGACCCGCGGTACTCGACAGGAGGAGTACCTCAGCAGTCTTAGGTTAGTGAGCAGTACCTCAGAGTCGTGACAGGACCACTGTACACTCTAGAGATGGAGCTCTTCAGCAGTTACGGTTTCGATAATGAAAATCCTGGTTTGAGCTGAGTCAATGACCTTTGAGTTTACCTCTTGATTGAGATGGGTCACTTGATAACTTAGGTATATGTATGGGAATATACCTGGGTAGTGGTTATCCGTTGATTTCATAATCCTTGTGTTTCCTTATGATTGAGATGGGTTACTTGATAACTTAGGTATATGTATGGGCATATACCTAAGTAGAAGTTATCTGTTGAGATCTTCTTTGTGGCTATCCTTGTTGGATTTAGTAAGACCTTGAGGGTCTCGGAGTCCCTACTGAGTATTGTCATACTCACCCCTGCACGGGCTTTGCCCGCACCTTGTTGTGTTGGTTGCAGACGACGACAGTGCTGACGGAGGCCGAGTGTTCGAGGACGAGTCAGTACCTGGAGGTGGACTACACGACGAGTCAGTATCCAGAGGAGGTTGACGGGCGAGAGCGTTGAGGAGGCTATCTGTACCTACCCTTCAGGTAGGATCCGTGGCGGACGATCCAGGAGCTGCGCTATCCGTACCTACCCTTCAGGTAGGATCCGAGGAGGACGACCCATGAGCTGCTTCCTTCTTCTAGCTATTTGTCTTTTTCTATTGTACTTTCGTTCAGTTGTAGCTACACTTTCAGTTGAGTTTGTATTCTGGCCCATTTACTTTTCAGCACTTTCTTTTGTACTTAGTGTTTTGTTTCCTTTTGTACTCTGTGGTGTTTTGTTTACTTTTATAAAGGCAATGCCTTCCCAGTTATCGGGATTTTCGCCTTTGGTGCTAGTCGCCAGCCCCTGGCCTATGGAAGGCGGGCTTGGGGTAGTCACGACATGGGCCCCAAGGACGGGTTGTGACAATATTATTTATCTTTATTTATTTATTTCCATTGGGAAATTGGAAATAACGTTCAGGCATACGTACAACCTACAGTCTTCATATATGGTGTATTTCATTTTATATATTCAAATTTTATGGATCACTAAGAAACATATATAATGAATAAATATAATATTTATATCATTTTTAACATTATGTAGATTACTGAACCATGATCAAAGTAATAGGAACAAAAATAAAAAAAATCAAAACATACACGAAAAACAAACCAGTTATTGCCCGAAACATGACTTTAACATAGAATTTTTAAAAATAGGTAATAAAAGGTTATAGGAAAATAAAATATTGTATTAATATATAATTATAGATATGTAATATATGTATAATATACTTATATTTATTATATAGGAGTTTTTAATGTGCAGCAAAGGAGTTGAGACTTAAGGTAAGGGATTTCTAGTCTCTATTTTATTTCTCAGAGATATATGGAAATTCACCACTCATTTATTTTTTGTGGTGTATATACTGAACCTTTGACATGTAATATCATTAACATCTTTATTTTAATTATATTTAATGTTTAATTTCATGTTATTATTTATTTGGTCTTATGATTCAAAATATTACTAAAGTCGTAAGGGATTTTTCATCTCACTTTTACATCCACGAGATACATGCCATATTCACCACTTTTTTCTCATATTTGGTGTATATAATGTCCATGAATTTATTTTACATTTATTATCATGAAAATTATAGGGATATAAATATCCATTTTAGTATCTCTCCTTCACGGGGTTTATGGTTCAAAAGATAGTCAAGCGGTAAGGGTTTTTTGGCGTAATTTTCCTTCTTTGAGACATATATCATGTTATACACTTATCTTATTTTATGAGGTGTATATACATACCCTTAGACATGAAATATCATGAATTTATTTAATATCATGATATTTTATATTTTATTTAATTTTATTATTTAATGGGGCCTATGATTCAATGTTACAAAATGCATAAAAATTTTATGATACAATCTCATCGTTTATTAGAATTATTTATGATTATGTTTATGATGATGAAATATTTTGAACTATATCTAAATAAACTCATGAAATTTATTCTACCATATTTATGTAATGAAAATAAATGTTTTCCCTTCATTTTACCCTCTTTATGTACTCAATATACCAAAATAACATTTTAAAGAAAAATCATTGTTATTTCTCCCTCCTCTCAAAAACCCTTTTCATTCTAAAACTATTTTTTTGAAAAATGCTTTAAAATTTTTAAAAATGATTTATTAGAGAAATTTTTACCCATGTTTGAACATTTTGAAAATATTTTTAAATGAATATTCATGTTATTTTCCAAACAACTTTCATTTTGATTTTATTAAAAATGTTAAAGGAATATTTGTTTAAACATTTATGACATGAATGAAATTTCCCACCATCAAGACCATTATTTAAATTGAAGATTTATTTATGATTTTCCATGGTTATTTTAAAATAAAATTATTTTCAATGAAAAGTATTTTCAAAATGTTTTATGTTTTATTTTTTTAAATATGAACATATATTTTCCTCAAGAAATTTTTTAAATTATTTTTAATTCATCCTTTATAAATTTTCAAGGCTATTTTTAATGAAAATTATTTTCAAAATGTTTTATGTTTTATAAAGTGTTTTTAAAGTGGAAAATATATTTTCATAAATAAAAATTTTAAATTATTTTTAAAATATTTCTTTATAAGTTTATAAGGTTTTTTTTAAATAAAAGAATATTCAAAATGTTTTATGTTTTAAAAAGTATTTTTAAAAGTGAAAAGGATATTTTCCTAAAGAAATGTTTTAAATAATATTTAAATATTCCTTTATAAGTTTTTAATTTTATTTTCAAGGAAATGGATTTCCTAGATATTTTATGAAAATTTAGTTTTTAAAATTTATTTCTAAATAATTTTTATTTTACTCAATAAAAGTTTTAAATGATATTTAAAAATAAATTTCCATCTAATATGAAATAATTTGATGCTAGTTATGAATTAATGGGGATATAATACAAGGATAACATACTAATTCTTTATCTGGATGGTTTTTATTTATGATGAAAATATGTTTTTGAAACTAATTTCTATTCCATGGGTCATACCCTGATAAAATTATTATTAAACCCACTTGTTTTCACATATTATGATATGGTGAAATGATAAAATTATTATGAAACATGTAACTTATCTATTGGTTATTATATGATGAAATTTTTATGAAAAACATTTTATTTCATGGGTTATGATATGATGAATGTTTTATGATCTTTTGAAATACATACGTATAATTTTCATTATGTGACTAGTGGTACCTATGTCTACCTAAAATGCATTGGGTAATGATTTATATCTCATGAGATAGACATGACTGGAATGTTGAGTGAACCCAGTTCAGTAAGGGACTTTGTCTGCTATGATGGACTTTGGAGTGAACCTTGACTACTATGATGGTTTGGGGAGTGGACCCATTCCAATTTGATAGCCTTGACAATGATCCTTGATTAATATGGAAATTATTTTCTATAATTATGTGTATTCCACAATTATATGTCTTATGCTAATATTATTCTCTCATAGATTATGTTCTTTGATTTACTTATGATTCATGTCTTATGAACTGCCAATATTTATTCCACGACTCAATATTTTGATCTTTGATATTCAAGGTATAGTTTTGAATTTTTAATATCATATTATAATACCCTTATACTCATGTTATGTTTATCTGGTCATGAATATCTCAATTTTATACCCTTAATGAGTATTTAATCTCACTATTTCTTATGTTTCCTTTCCCAAGGCTATGAAGAAAAGTTTTAATTAGGGCATATTTCTGAATAGTACTAAAGGGTAAGATCTTTATAGTATATTTTGAAGATCTTTTATCAAATTAGAATATTTTATACCTAGTATACAAAGGCATTAATTTATTACGATCCCTAGGCCTGTGTTTTTGTAATGTAATGAATATTCATATAAAAAGATGTAATGTCTATGTGTGAAAATATTGGGTTGCTATAGTTGGTATGGAATCAAAGTTTTAGTTATCCTTTTGAAATAAGGATTAGAACAATTTTGTGAGATGTATAAGGACATTCCTATGGATAAGTCTAAGTATGATTCAAAGTATAGGAAAATGTCCTAGAATTTTGGTAAAGTATGTAGTGAGTGGGTTCCAAGAAATTATATCCTAGTCTGGAATCTAAAAGTAGATGTGTCTCTAGCATAGAGGTACCTTGGGGTAATAAATTTGAAAAGGGAACATTGAGATGGACTCGATCTTCACCTGGTTTATGACAATAGGCCTTACTGCACACCTAGATAGACACTCCTAGGGGATATCCTTTGGAAATTCAATTTTTTTATGAAACATCATAAAGTATTTAACTAGATTATGACTATGAATGACCTTGGTTTAACCTAAGCTTTCATTTATTTAAATGAAATTGTCTTGATTTATGCATCCAATAAATGATTTCTTAGAATATGTGGTTTCATACTATTAATATTGTTACACACACTATGCTTTTTTGGTTTTAATAATTGGAGGGAACTAGATTAAAATTTAATGTGATATAAAATATGTTGATAAGAAACCAAATGGGATGATGAATAGAGAAAAGGATATTATGATTATTCCTAACCAGTTATCATGAAACATGATTAATAATATGCACCTTAACCAAGTCTCAAACTCACCAAATAATTGAAAGATTGAGTCTAATGAAATTTAGAGTAGTGGAGACCATAGAGGAAATAATATTTCATTTCTTATATGTTAATAATCTAAGAATAACCACTCAATTAAATGTTTCAAAGGAATTATAATATGTTTTTGGTGCAGAAAATAAGGACACAAAGTATGTAATTACAAATGAAAAATAAAAATTCTAGTTAACACAATGGATGAGAATAATGGTCTCACTAAGGTATCATTAACTGTTTAATGTTATAAACAATTAAATTATGGGTATTATGAAATAAATTTCCTAAGGATGAATCTATTGAAGAGAATCAACAAGGTTTTATGATTACTAGTTTTTTTATTGACAATGAAATGACTACAAATGAAATATGAAAGGAAAGAGGCATTAAAAAAATAAGATAATGAATCATAGTTAATGGTTTTAGAAGGAAGTGGGATTATTGAAATGTTTATTTATCGTAACAAAATAATTATGTTATATGAATCATGAAATATATAATGATTGTTCAGTATAAGTATTTGGTTAAGGATTTTCAAAAATTTATTAGATGGTGCTGATGAACTAGAAAAGTGATTTTATAAAAAGGTGATATTTTTATTAAGGGAATATAACCCTTATTATGTTCATGATTTTGTGAAAATGATTTTTATTTTGGTTAAAGTGATAATTGATATAAATAAATATAGTTTGGATAGTATTTATGACCTTGGAATCGATTAATGATTTGTGAACAAAGTGGTTTATGTTATCATTGATAGATTTGACAACATTATTGGATTTATGGAATATATTCAATAATCTAGGGATTTATTTAATGAATGAAAGAGTATGTATGTTTTCATTATGGTTTTATGGTAATTTGGTTATTACCATAATTCAAGAAAATATATGACTAATGTATTCACATATTTGGTATATGAAAATTAGGAGTTACTTTATGATATTTATGGGATTAAAGTTACGTTTATTTCGATAAATTTAGTGAAATTATATATAAATTTTTAATTTTTGAAGGTTTATATGGTTAAACATTTATGGAATGGTTTAAGTTTAATTTTGGATAAGGTTTTATATGTTAATTTATTATTTCACCCTATGGAGTTTTATGCATAACTTATGTAGACAATTTTGTTTTTGATAATAAATAGAGATAGAAAGAATAAATTATCATTATTTTATATATATTATTTAGTGATTTATACATGAATAATTCATCCCTTATAGTATGATATTAACTATATATTGATCAAGTCATAACCAAAGAATTATATTGTTCTTGTGAAATGGAATAAAATCAAGTAATTATATAATCTCATGAAAATTACCCAGCATTAGAAAAATGATATTGAAATAAAATTTTGTCATATTATCATTATTTTTGATGACATCAATGACATTTTCCACACCCATTTGGTTTATATATTTTTGTTCACTAACTTTCTCCGGACCATGTTCTCTATCACTCTTCATCTATATTTCAGTGTTATTTTTTCTTATATATACATGTTTTCACTTTCCACCCATGTTATCCTATTTGTAAAATTAGTATGTGTTAATACAAATAATCATCACACATAAATATTTATATTTTATTAAGGAAGTTTTATTAATCCTTTTCATGATGTGGGTTTCCACAATGGAATTTTCCGATGTTAAACCCTTTCTTACTAAGTGCAAGTTCAAATTGTGAGGAAAAAATTTAATTAAGGGCATAGAATATAACACCCCATTTTTTTGTGAAATATTTTTAACAAATGAATTTAATATTTTTTATATTTTTCATTACGCACAACATTGATTTTAATCTAAAAATGAAATAATATAAAAATATTATTATTTAATATGATAGTTATCACCTAGCCATAGGAAAGGTAGGTATAAATAATATTAATTAAATTATAATTTTTTTTGGTTTACACATTTATATAAAATAAATTATTTTATGACAAATTAATTAGAAATTAAAATAAAAACTATTTTAAAATAAAGGATATCTTTTTTATGAAAAAACTATTTTTATTCAAACAAATGCATTTTACCTTAATAAATCAATAAAACCACTTTTGGTGAATGGTTTTAATAAAATGTATAAATTATATATTAAATATTATTTTTATCTATAACACCATGAAATTATAAATGAATAAAATTTTATTTGACAGAATATAAAACATGAAACATTGAGCTTAAACAACCTACATAATATAATTCTTTAAATTTAATCATTTTGATGGCATGCAGAATAAGCAACCTTGAGTCTATTTGAACAGTAATATAGTGTACCATTATAAACTTGACATTAAATTATAAGGTATGAATAGTAATAAATAAATTATGAATTTTATGGTTATATATTTATTTTAAATAAAATAATATTGAATTAAAATTTTTTTTTCTGAAAAATTATATATTTTTAAATGATAGTTTAACCGTGCTTTGCATAGATAATTTAAAATGATTTTTTATGAATTTTAGAAAATTTATTTTATAAAATTAAATTAATTATTGAAATAAAAATTTCAACATTATATTAGGGTGACTTTTTGATATTTTTCTAAAATGTTTCATTTTTCAATGAATAGTTAAAAATACCGTTTTTTGTAAAAAAATCCATTTCTTTTAAATAAATTAAGTAATTTAAAAGTATGAATATTATTTGAATATTATTTAAATTAAGATAATTATTTTCTAGTTATATTTAATCGACTTAATTACTTTTGAATCAAATTTATATCATATTTTAGTATAAGTTTGTTTTTATTGGGTTTAAAAATGAGTTTTTTTCTTTTGAAAAGTATTTTAAAGTGCATAATGTTTATTATTTTTAGTTAATTAAAAAAATTATGAATTAGTAATGATTTCAATGAAATTTATATATTATATATAAATAAATAAAAATTGATTTTCATATTATTATTATTATTAATCATAGAGTTAATATAAAATCAATTTTTCTTGAAAAATACGCTTCTTAAAAACTTGTGTTTTCATCGCATCTTACGGTTTTATTTAAAATTTAAAATTTCCAATTATGTGATTTGATTTTTTTAAAATAGATTCAATATTTTAAATCAGAATAATTTATATTTTATAGTAATTTTAACCTAATTTTTTACTATAATGAATAGTGGAAAAAGTAAAAATTAATTACCACACTTAAGGTAAAAATGGGTTTACTAGGAGTTAGACTAAAAATGAAAGGTTTAAAATGAACTAAAAACTTATCTAAAATATATTTTATGGAGTTATTTATATCTTATAATTTATAAGGCTTTATAATAATCTATTTTTGACCCTTTTAGAAGGTGAAAAATGTGGGTACACCTTTTTCTTTTCAAAAACTACAAGTGTGCCACTCACCTCACCTATAAAAGGCCACCCCCTATCCTCTCTTCTTCACACCTTAAAAACTTTTTGGTTTGGAAAATACCTACCCAAATAAATTTCCATATTTTATTCCCTCATCCTAAAATCATTTTACATTAATAAATACATTCTAGGAATACTTTTGGTATAAACCTAAAGTTGTGGTTTGAGAAGAGGAAAAATTCATAACTATGCATTTTTGTTTAATTTATTATTCCACATACTTTAGTGATATTAATTTATGATTATATAATAAAAATAGTATCTTATATATTATTATTTATTACCATGTTCAGTTCATGACCTATATCTATCTCCTCTTCCCACAAATGGGAAACGATAATGTCGTTCGTGTGTACGATAGACTACCACCTCACGAACCGATGTGACACGTTTTCCATAAACACCTCTCACTATTGGGTATGATGATGGATTTAAATTATATATATATATATATGATATTTATAACATAATTATACATATGGATTAATTATATCATATATATATGATTAAATTTCATTCCGTAGGAGATATGATAACGTCGCTCGTGTGTATAATAGACTATTGCCTCACGAAGCAATGTGTTTTGTTTATCACTAATTAATTACATGTGAGGTGACAAGGATAAAGTTAATAAATATATGTGATTTATATTAAATAATTATGATATTCATATTTATCATTCTGAAAATATAATATATCATTTTCTTTCTTACACTAGAAAATGATAACGTATTTTGTGTATGTGTGGATTGCCACCTTCATGAAATGACGTGACTCTCTTTTTCACCACATCACATGGATGATATATATAAGTATATTTAAAGAAATAATATTATATATAATATATTATTATCATAATGTTAAGATAAAATTTTACTTATCTTTTTTCTAAAATGATCATTGAAAAATAGAAATGATACTCATGTGTACGTACGACCCACCATCTCCATGATTGTAATGTTGTTCATTTTTCATAACCATATTTAATAATTGGTTTTAAAATTTGAATTTATTTATAAATATGATAATTATTTCATCATTATTATTCTATATATGTTTAAATAGTGACCTCTTTGACCATAGTAAACTTACCAAATTTATTTTTGATACATAAGCCAAATATCATTGAAAAATTTGATGTAAAATTCATTGATTAAGTAAAAATATATAACATTGTAATAAGTGAAATAAAAAAATAATAAAATTTAAAAATTTTCTTAAAAAATTAAAGAGTTAACATAATTTTATTATCCATGAATATTTAGAACATATATGACGAGTCAGAATCAATATAGGGGATTTCATCTCAATATCACTTCATTAAGGCATATTTAATTATTATGAACCTAATTTATTTTATATAGTGTAATTACTAATCCTTTTACATGTAATATCATGAATTATTAATAATTAATGGTATTTAAGTTTCAATTTTAATTATTTCATCCAAGGTGATTTTACTTGAATGTTACTAAGTTGCAAGAGAATTTGTCTCAATTTCCCTTCAATGGGGAATTTTTTATTATTTTGAACCTAATTTATTTTATATGGTATAAATAATACCCATTTTACTTGTAATATAATGAATAATTAATAATTCATGGTATTTTAAGTGAAAATTTGAATAATTTAATCAAAGGGGATGTTACTTAAACATTACCAAGTGGTAAGGGTCTTCATCTAAAGTTTCCTTCATTAAGGAATGTGTTATTATTGTTCACCTATTTTATTTTATATGGTTTACATAATACCAATTTTAAATGTAATATCATGAATAATTCATACTTTATAGTGTTCTAAGTTTCAATTTTATTTATTTTATCTAAATATTTTTTCTTAAAAGTTACCAAGTGGTAAAGTATTTCATAACTAAATTTATTTTCCCTAGGTTATATTATTTCTTCACCACCTTTGTCATATAATATTATATGTGTAATGAATTTTTATTATCTTATTTTTTATTTCAACTTATTTTATTTTTATTTATATTTTATACAAATAATATTTTCATTAATTAATTCTCACTTAAATTTTATGATCATTGTAAGGGTTTATTTCACAATCACATTCTAAATGAGATTATTTATTCTTGAAATTTAGATAAAGAAAATTAGTGGATAATTTTCTAATAAACCCATTTAATTTTATTCAAATATGGTTATTCATGATATTTTCAAGTAATAGTACCATTTTTTTCACTCACTAGTACTTAAAATAACTGAGAAAATGTTTTTATGAAAAACTGAACTTCATTTCTCTCTTCAATTAGAAATCAATTTTCTTCCAAATCCATGTTTTCTAAAAAATGTTTTAAACAAAGTTTTTATCAACCTTAAAAAATATTTATTAAATATATATTTACCCATTTTTTGAATTTTTACAAAATGTTTTTAAATTAATGTTCATGTAACTTTCCCAACAATGTCTGTTTATCTTTTACTGAAAAAGTGAATGGAATATTTTTATAATTTGTATGAAATTTATGTAATTTCCTACTATCATGAACACTAAATGTTTTAAATATTCCATTATATATTCCAAAGGTTTTTTTCAAGGTTTTTTTTTTCAAATTGTTTTGTGAGATTTTGGTTTTAAAATGTGATTTTTAAAATGAAAAGGATACTTTACTCAAGAATGTTTTTAATTTTTTTATGTTATTTACTTTCATAAATTGTTTTAATTATACCCCACTATGAATATGTTTTATTGATTCTATCATTATTATTTATATGTATGGTTTTTATAGTTTTGATCAAGTAAAGTATTGACATTCACTTTCTTGATTCATTTTTTTAGTCATTAAATTTCCCTTGAAATATTCACTTTTCTTTGATCATTGGACATTAAATTTCCATAAAATATCCATATTATTTATCATGGATATGATTATTTCATAAAAAATATATAATTTCTACATATAGTATTTTAAATTTATTGTCATTTGATTGACTGTATAAATATTGATAATATGTATTATTTCTTAAATATAGATATTTAATTTTAAGGAGTATTGTTAATGAATTAATTAGATTATTCAACATACTAGTAATGTTTAAAAATGAATATATAGGTTTAATTGGTTATATATATCCCCATGATGCATCAGTAGTCTCATGAGGAGAATTAGTAAGATAAAACTAAATGAGTTTCTACCTATAGTTATAAACTATCTTGTGAAAGGTCTTGAAAGAAGAGGTATCATGTTCCCAAGAACATGAAATCAAATTATTTAGTATTTCATTCATTAATAATTCAGCTATTATTATCCATGATATTTTTTAATGATATTATCTATAGTTTCATTTCATTCTAATTTTATTATTTAAAAGGCATGTGTGTTCAATTGTTTTTCTTTCCATATTGATAATTAATTATATTAACATCCCTTATATTTCACAATGATATTATCTCTGGATGTATTTCATTCTCTTTTTATTGATTAAATGAAATGTGTTTTATTTATTTTCCTTTCTTTGTTGATTGTTCTTATGGAATCATGATAGCTTATGCTGTACTTAACCCTTACTGAGAATTTGATCTCACCCTTTTTTTACAGGAATTCATGATGTTTATTATGATTGATATGTAAGGATATTCTAGAGGGAATAATATTTTTATAAAAAAAATTATGTTTTAATTTCTGTTTTCAAATGTAATATAAGAATCATGTATGTATCTAGTTTTCCAAGAAAACTAAACTATTTGGTCCATTGGGATTAGATTCATTGTATCTTATGATAATGTAATAAATACGACACTGGATCTAGGATAATGGGTATAATTTTTCTATATTAACATTCATTTTATGTGTTTTTTAGACAAGAGATAAGAATAAATCTAATTTAATGCTTAAAAAAATATTTTTTCTAAACAGAAGTTTTGTTGTATTTTTCATAGTTATTAGAAAAATATTTTTTGACACTTTTAGAATTTTTTTTAACAAATGCATTTTTTTTAAATCATTATTTCAAAATTATCTTAGGGTGAATCTTTGAGAATTTTCCGAGAAGATATTTTTTTTCGATGAATAGTTAAAAAATACAAGTTTTTATAAAAAATTGTCATTTCTTTTAAATATTTTAAAATCATAAAAATTATTTAAATATGGTTTTAAAATAAAAATTATCTAAATTATATATCTATTAATACAATTTAGGTAACTTTAATCATTTTAATATTTAATTTTGATATGAAAACTTTTTAATCTTTTAAAACTTTTCTCTTTGAAAACCCGGTTTCTCATTGTGTCTGTAGGATTAATTTTAAATTAAAATTTTTAACTTATATGAATTGAATTTGAAAAAATATATTCCATATTTTTAACTATCATAATATATATTATTTAATAAGTTCGACATAATTTTTTTCCAGAATAAATAGTAAAAACATTAAAAATTATTTACTATAATTAAGGTAAAAACAAGCTTTACAGGGATTAAACTAGAAAGATATGTGTTAAAATAATGCAAAAATTATATAAAAAAATTTTATGGGAAACTTTATAACTTATCTAATCTATATTATAGAATGAACCATTTTGTATCTTTATATAATGTGCAAAAAATGGTACACATTTTTATTTTTAAAAATTACAAGTTTTCCACTCACCTCACTTATAAAAGGCCACCCTATCTCCTCTCCTATTAAATATTTTTAAAAACACTAGTTCAACCAATAATGTATGAAATAAATTCCTTAATTCCCACCACTCATCCTAGAATCCTTATTTTGGTTATAAATCTAACCTAAGAAGAATTTTGGTTCAAACCAAAAGAAGTTTTTTGAAGAAGAGGTAACATCCCTAATCAGCTGTTTTATATTATTTATTTCACCACCTCATTAATTTATTATTATTTCATGGAACATACTAATGAGGACCATTTTATAACTCCCCAATATTTCCTCTAATAGGCTAGGGGTTGGGGACTAGCGCTGAGTCGGCATATCACTAACATGGGAGGCCCTAGGCTAAGTATCTATACACACATACATATATCCAAGACCATACAATGATGAAATGTAAAATCAAATAAAAACCATGAATTAATTCATCTAAATATCATAAACAATGTACGAAAATAAGTAAAGTCAATAGGGCCAAATATAATCCCACCACAGAGTCTGAAAACGAGCCCAACCTGAAAGTAAGATGGGGGATGCTATCAGGATGCTGAAGGAACACACCTCAGTTTGTCTGGTATCAGTAAAAACTACATGGTCTTGGTCTCTCAAGGACTATGTTAAAAGGTATATAATCTTCACAAGACATGAATTGTGAAGGAGAATCCTGTATATGGGTGAGTATAACAATACCCAATAGGAAACCCAAAAACTACAAAGCATTTAACAAAGGAATAATTGTCATCTCTACACAGGTATATGTCTACAATGCATATAACAATATTATCATGATAAAATCAATAAATATACACTATATAAAGTAAATTAACAACTGTAATGTTAATTTAGGATTCTATCTCGAAGGTTCCAAAAATAAATCATCTGAGATAATACACTCCATGAGCCTGATATCACTGATGATGTTTATCTGAGAGGTAGTTCTTATCAGGTCTCACGATAGGAAGTACATGATGAAAGTATGTAGAGATGAAATACATAGAAGAGGATCACTCCTAAGGACATGGGGTATACCAACAACTTAATTTGGATTAACCTTCTAACTATAGTATTAATGCCCATTTAGTGTTGGTCACTAAGATTCCAAGAACTCCATCTAGGGAACATAGATGAATAGAGGATCTCACTCTGAGCCTCATAGAAGGATTCTAAAAACTCTATCCAAGAAATCTTGAAAAAGGGAACTTGTTCCTATATATTAGATTTGATTCTATACTAACCCTAAGGTAATGGATATGGGGAAAACACCCTAATGAAACTTGCCTAAGATAAAGAAGACAAAGGCTCTAAGAAAACTTTAAGGGAGTACAAGGCATGTAGTCGGGGTACACACCATGTACCTTAGACCCAATGTATTTCCCATGTAAACATCCCACATCCATTTCTGTGTCTGTGTAATAGTACATGGCATGAGAATGATCGTGTACTCTTCCCATATACCAGAACACGGGTATACCCATGAACACTTGGCTAAGTAATGTCTTTGTGGGAGTACATGACATTCTCTAGCCCGAGTACTCCATACTGTGTTTATGTACCCTCCATGGTACACACCATCTATTAGGGAGGGATCACATGACATATGACTGGGTCTCAATCCATGTGATTTTTAAATTACTCTAAAAACCCTATCTACTACTAAGAGGGTCCCACACACCCTGTAATCTTGGATTACATGTTGTGTGGATCAAGTTTTCCCTGAAACCCTGGTTATCCCCTCTGTACATTCTTGCACCACCAACACCTTGAAATATGGACTCAATATCACTAGAAATCATGGATTTATCCCGATAAAACCTCACTATGGATGTTTACTAGAATCCAGCCTTTGAATACATTCAGAAAACAATTTCCATTCATCCTGTCACTGTTCGCATGCCCTGATAGAATTGGGGGTTTCTAAACCTATATGATCCATTCACCGCTACTACCTTTTCACTTCTATCACATCATGTCAAGCTCAGATCTATAGTATTGAATTGTTTCATCAATAAATGGGTGTGTATAAATTGATTTTTTTAGTGGATGTTTAACCACATGACAATGAAGAACACCTTCGATGAACAAAGAAAAATGGAGAAATTCACAACCAAAAACATGATAAATGAACCTTGTAAAATTTTCATGTCAGACTCAATACTTCACCATTACAATGAATGTAAAGAATAGAATAATCAAAAATAAATTCTTGTAATAAGTCCCCACAATAATACCATCCTGCAATATGCATGATTCATGGAACAATATGTTGGCGGATTGATCTATTTTTTTTGTAGAAATAGAAAACGATGAAGGAAACCAATAAAAATAACTTTCTACATCAAGATGGATCATTTGTTGATGAAAACAAGATGAATTCACCATTTTTGGTGAGATCTTAGAATATCGTTGCACAATGATCACCAATATTCAATTCGGTTGATGTTCATCTGAGAGAGATCCTCCAATGATCTCTCCAAGGGATCTCCAATGACTAAAAGTTTACATGGATAACCCTATAATTCCATAAAAATAGTCTAATTAAAGATACATTAGTCTCTACATCAATTAAATAAAAATAAAATAAAATAATTAATTATTTTATTCATTTAACACCTATGATGAATTTTCCACAAACGCCTCACACTGAAAAAGGTTATGTCGTACCTAGGGTAAAACACACACTATGAACTTAATGGTGCCCTCATATTTTTGATCTAGGACATATTTTATAAGTTATTACACTTTTTTAGGAAAACTTCATGCACATGCTATTTAATATATGTAATATATTTAAAACATTTTTTCCCATCATAATGGGACTTAGAATCACATCCTATCTCAGCTCATGGTCTCAAAAATAATCCATACAATATTCAAAAATAGTACATAGGAAATATGAGTCATTATATTCTACCCACCATGGGTATTTATGTCCCTAAAAATCTAAAACAAGTGTCTAGACAAAGGGATGTGGGTATTGAGCATATATCTAAGCCTCCTTCTCTCAGGTTCTCTCCTGAATATTTTTGTGATGACACCAAACAAACACTAAAGGAATTAATCACCCATGAATAATCCTCTCATATCGATCCTCAAACTCTACTGAGTACTCAAAAAAGGCAAATCCATACTTGATGTCCATCTTTCACCAGTTGATAACTTGTGATGGGTCATGCACATACCAGGTTAACGAAAACATATGGATGAATACATGTACCTAGTCTAACTATTGTAGTATATATAAGTGATACGACACCTCTCCAACTCTAAAAAGTATCTAGAAAAGTCCAATGAATCTTAGAGGTAAATTTCCACCCTGACTAGACCTATATAATCCATTTTCTGGTGAAACCCGTAGGAACACATGGTCTCCCTTATAAAACTTCAAAAACCTCCATTATCTAAAAATATAATATTTTTGATAGCTCTGTTCAGTCCTCATCATCTCTAAAATTATTGGAACCTTCTTGGCAGTAGTTCAAACCAACTCTGGGCCCATAAGTTCCTTCTCTCCTAGGTCAGTCCAGTAAAGTGGTGACCTGTAGTGTTTACCATACAAAGCTTTGAATGGTTCTATACTGATGGTGGAATGGTAGATTTTATTTTACACAAACTCCACTATTGGTAGGTTATCCTCCCAACTATGACCAAAGTCTAACATGCAAAGTTGTTGCATGTATTCCATGACCTAAATGGTCTAATCTATCTGGCTATCATTATGGAGGTGAAACATTGTGCTCAAGCATAACTGAGTCCCAAAATCCCCCTATTATCCCTTCCATAACTAATACGTGAATAGAGAATCATGTTCATAAATGTTCTTTGAGGTAACTCCATAGAGTCATACTATCTCCTGTGTGTAGAGGCGTCTCAAGATCTATACTAAAATCTACTCATGAATAGCTAGGAAGTGGATTGACTTGGTGAGTTAGTATATGATCAACTAGATAAAATCATGTCCCCTAGACATAAATGGTAATACCATATTTAATTTCATATATATCCTATCATACTTACACTTCGACACCTCAAGGGGTTGATCTAAACCTGCTAGAACTTGGTTCTTAGCCTTCACTTTCTGACAATTAAGGTATCAATAGATAAACTTAGAAACTCCATTCTTCATCCCCAACCACCAAAACTAATATCAAAGGTCCTTTTATATATTTTATATAATTGGATTTACTTACAAAGGATATGTATTCTAAGAATATCATCTATAAACTTCACTGGTACCATCGTGCATCCTCTAAAAATAAATAGATGCTCCCAACCTTTAGAAAATCCATTGGGAGCATGTACGATGGATATATAAGTACATAGGGTCTCACAGTAAACATCACCAAGATGTGCCTCCCTAAATTGCTATAAGAGTTGGGGAAAAAAACCATCGACTGGAGGTATGATTCCCCTTCTCCATACACAAAGGAAAACCGCAATGAGTCCAAATGATATAATGCCTTATTCAACAACTACAAATAAGATCTCCTACTGAGATCATTTTCTACCATGTTCCCCTTCCCATAAGTATAGAAAATCTTGTAGTCATAATACTAGAGGAACTCTAGCCATTAAATTAGTCTCAAGTTAAGATCATTATAAGAGAATATATACTTTAGACTCTTGTGATCAAAGTAGATGATAAAACACTCTCCCATTAGGTAGTGTTTCCACATATTTAGTAAAATGACTACCCCTACTAACTCAATATCACAGGTCACGTAGTTATTCTCATTTGGTATAAACTAACATAAACCATAGGAAATCATATCCTACCTCTGCATCAGAATGAATCCTGATTCCTGATGCATTGTAGAATAGTATGTACTCAAAACCCTTCTATGGTAATATCAAGATGGGGACACTTTTCAACCTATGCCTCAACTGCTTAAAATCTTGTTGGAACTTATCAATACACACAAAAGGATACACCTTTTAGTTCAAATATTTCATGGGTGTTGATATCCTAGAGAAATCAAATATGAATCTACAATAATATCCTGATAACCCAAGGAAGCGCTGAACCTACATCACTCTCTTGGGTGGATCCCAAGATAAAACTACCTCAACCTTGGACAGGTATAATACCACTCTAAATTTTGAGATAACATGTTCTAGAAAGTGGACCACATGAATCTAGAACTGAAACTTCAAGAACTTCCCCTAAATATGGTGCTCTCAGAGTACATCTAGATCCATCCTCAAGTGTCTCATGTTCTCCTCCTTGGATGTTGAGTGTACAAGGATATCATCAATGAAGGCTGCTATGAACTGGTCTAATAAAGGATGAATGATCTAGTTCATGATTCCCATGAACACTACTGGGGAATTCATCATGCTAAAGGTTATGACCAAGTATTCATAGTGATCTTAGTGATATATGAATGTCATCTTTAGTATATCTTCATCCTGTACTCACAACTGGTGATAACATGACCTAATGTCAACCTCTGAGAACCATTTTACCCCTCTTAATAGATGAAATAGGTTATAAATCATTGTTAGTGGATACTTTTTCTTCACATTTACCTGTTTCAAGCTCCATTATTCCATACAAAACCTCAAGATTCTGTCTGCATTCTTGGAGAACAAAATTGGGGATGCTAAGGGTAAAACACTGTTTCTAACAAATCCCTTTCACTGTAAGTCCTCAAACTGCACCCTCAGCTCACAATGCTCTGTATGATCCATTTGATATTTTGGAATAGATATCAATTCCATACTAAGGTGTAGATTAATGAAATGTATTTCTATCGTAGGGGAGGTAAACATGGAACATCCTTATAGAAGGTGGCCTCGTACTTCTTCACCACTACAGGGAACTAAAAACTCATAAAATACACTACCCAAGCTCCATTCTAACTAAGTGATGAGTAATAAGCAGTACCCTCTTATACATTAGTCCATCCTACACTGCCTAGGTTTCATTTTCACCCACAAAAAAAACTTGGTTCCGTCACTACGGACACACTGCATCCTCTACCTGAGATAGTAAATATGGGTATGAAATATAGATAACCAATCCATACCTATGATGAAATCCTAAGGCCTTATCACTATTACATATAGATCCCAAAAAAAAAACTCTTACCTCCTAGAGTTAGGTCACACCATTGGCACAAGTGTGTGATCATCAAGTCATCTCCAGTAGAAGTCTACAAGCCCAAGAGTCAAGCCAATGGGTCAACCATAATATATAAGTCTCAAACCAAATAGATGGAAATATAGGATTAACTAGAAACTGCATCTATAAATACTACATATAAGTTATAAAAGGAATATATTGTATATAGAATCATTAACAGAGCCTCTGGGTCATAAGCTTCGATTTCCTACAGCTATCCCAACCTCTGTCCTCCAGCTCCATGAGACTAACGTGGACCACCTTGGGGTGGTGGTGGTAACAAGTCAAAGTTTCTACCACCTCTGGCTACTCTCCCAAATCCTCTACCACATAAACCTCCTTGTGGACCTATCTTCTCGTATCACTGCCCCTGCCTCAGCAGTCCATCCATGGTGTCCCTGTCACCTGTAAAACGAGTTAGAAAATATTGAGAAAGATTTTCCCTACCATCACAAGAGTGGAATCGCCTCTCAATGGGATGAATAGGCCCATCCCATGATCCCTGAACCACATAATCTCTATCATGGGATCTACTCCTGAAATTTCTTGAACGTCCCTGTCCCTAAGAGTAACATTATATCCCTACTGTCGAGGTCTATACTCTTAATTTCCCACTACTGACAACCACTATCTATGTCTAATCAACCAAGAAACTCTCAACCGCCAAATATCACTTTTTAACCCCATCATAAGTATAAATTCATAGAGGGATAACACTGGATTGGATGTATCTATTCAGTCTTCATTCAAAGGTCTAATCCCAAAATAACTAATCCTGAACCATATCCAATGAGTACCTGGAGAGGTTGGTAAACCTCAATGAATACTCAGATATTGTCCTGCTTCCCTGGTGGAGCTATAGAATCTCCTGGATATGTACAGACCTCAACATATTGGGAGATAACCCCTCTTTGAAAATGTGCTCAAAATCTGACTATACTAGAGCCACCTAGTTGTAAAACAGGGCCACTAACTTTCACCATCTCCTACTAATCCATGAAGAAGGATCACCACCAGAACCACCATCTGATCTACTGGTGCCCTCACCATATGAAAAAATCATATCACCACCTTAATATAGTCATCAGATTCCTATGGTTTAGGCTTACCTCAAAACATGAGGGTTCTCTATCACTGAAACTCATGAAGTATTTTCATCCAAGACACCTCATCCATTGGTACTATGGGTACAACTTGCTGCTCTATAGGTGGTGGTATAGATGGGGTACCACCCAAAGATAACATCTATGAGACTGGTCCTGGTTTAGATTCTTAATCACTAAGGAGATAATCCTTGTGATCTTGACACTAAATTCGAGCTAGAATATGTCACAGAGGCATCCTAAAAGTGAACAATATATACCATGGTCAATGATTATATCTAGAGAGATGACTGAAGAAGGACTTGGAAACCACAACCCATTATTATATAATCTGTGTACCATTGTTTTCCATGAAACTAGTGTTCTCATGTACCAAGTTGAAATATAGGTGATCAGAGTCCTGGAGTATGGATACGTCAACTTCCACACCAACACTTGAGTCCCAATCCTGAAAGATGAACTCAAAACAGTTAACATTGTTTCCCAAAACTGATCTCATAGACTCCGGTACAAAGGTATAACTAACTACTCTAATACTAATATGTCACGAACCATCCTAATGGGACCCATGACATGACTCCTAAATCCCACCTCCAATAGGCCAAGGGCTGGAGACTAGCACCGAGTAGGCATATTACTAACATTGGAGGACTTAGCCTAAGTACCTATACACATGTACACATCTCCAAGACCATAAAATGATAAAATCTAAAAGAAACTGAACAACCATGCATGAAGACATCTAAATCCAATAATCAGAGTGCGATAGGAAGCAAAAGAAAGTAAAGAGGGCCAAATCAATCCCACCAAAAAGAGTCAGAAAATAAGTCCAACCTGAAAGTAATATGGGGATTACTATTAAGATACTATAGGAACACACCTCGGTCTGTCCGGTCTCACAAATTCCCCCTGGTCTTGGTCCCTCAAGGACTCTATCAAAAGGTCAATCCTCTTGACAAGAAATGACATGTGTAGGGGAATCCTGTGTAGGGGTGAGTATAAAAATACCCATTAGAACACCCTGAAACCATAATGCATAATATAAAGGAATAAAAACCAGATCTACATAGATATATGTCTATAACACATATAAAAAGAATATCCAGATATAGTCAACAAAGACACACAATGTAAAGCTAAGTCACAACCACAATTCTAGACTAGGATTCCAGCTCAATGGTTCTACAAAAAACTCTTTCGGTAGAACACACTCCATGAGTCTGATCGAACTGATGACATTCTTATAAGAGGTAGCGCTCTTCAAGATTCACCATAGGAAGTACACGATGAAAGTCTAAAGATATAATATACACAAATGGGGATTACTTTCAAGGCCATGGGTTATACCAACAACTCAATTCGGATTAACCTGCTAAGTATAGGATGAATTCTCACATAGTTTGGTCACAAAGATACTAAGAACTCGACCTAGGGTACGAAGATGAATAGAGGATCTAACTCTAGGCCTCATGAACGGATTCCAAAAAATATATCCAAGAATTCATGCTAAAGGGATCATGGTACTATGTATAAGAGGTGATTCCATACTAAACCTCATGGAATGGATCTAGGTAACACACCCTAATGAAATTTTTTTAAGATATAGATAAAAAGGGCTCTAAAATAAATTTAAGAGAGCACACAATGTGTAGTTGGGGTACACACCGTGTCCCTTTGACAGCAGGTCCAACCCATGTAAACAACCGGTGTCTCTATCAATGTCCATGTAATAGTACATGGCATATGTCTACCAATGTACTTTAACCATGTATAAGTACATGGTTATGACTGTGTATACTTGTCCAAGATATGTTTATGTCGGAGTACACGACGTGCTCTAGATTGTGTACTCCAGCCCATGTCTGTGTACCTTTTGTGGTACACATTGAGATATTGGGGAGGGGTCACATGTTGTGTGATGGTTTTACACACCATGTGATCCTTAACTTCCTCTTGAAACCCTATATTCTTCTAGGACGGTCCCACATGCTGTGTAATCCCAAATTACACGATGTGTGGATAGGGTTTTTCTAGAAACCCTCGTTCTTACTTCGGTGTATACTCATGACATAACCACCTCAAAATATGACATTAATCTCTTTTGGAATTGGGGATCCATCCTGGATGAACCTCACCAAGTTTGTTCACCAGAATCTAGCATTTGAATCCATTTAGAAAATAGTTTCCATTCATCTCATCATCATTCGTACACCCCGCTCGAATTGGGGTTTCCACTATAGTTTAATCCATTCACCTCTACCACTATCGCATTTCCATCACATCATGATAAGCCCAAATCTAAAGTATTTAATCATTGCACTAAAAAATAGGTATGCAAAAATCTATTTCCTCAGTGGATGTCGAACCATGGGCTAATGAATAATTCTCGTGATGGATGAAAAAAGGTGAGAAATTAATAATAAAAAACACGTGGAACGAACCTCAGCCAATGTTCATGTTGGCCTCGATACATCAACATTATAATTATATTTAAGAATAAATTAATCACTAATAAATTCTCCTAATAAATCCTTATAATAATATCATCCCGCAATACACGTGATCTGTAGACCAGTCTGTTGGTTGATTGATCCATGTTCATCATAAAAATAGAAAAAGGGGAAAGAAACCAATAAAAAAACATCCTAACTCAATATGGATTTAAAACTAATTAATAATGGGTTAGATTCATCATTGTTAGAGATAAATATGAATCTTATTGCACAATGATCACCGATATTCGATTCAGTTGATGTTCACCTAAGAGAGATCCTCTAACTCTCTTTACAAGGGTTCTCTAATGGATCTAGGGTTATGAGAATAACCATGGAATTACAAAATAACACTATATTTAAATAAAAAAAATTTATTTAATTTTTTTTCATTTAACGCTTGTGATGAATTTTCCACAAACGCCCTGTGCTGATAAAGGTTATGTCACGTATAGGGTAAAACTTTTATTCTAAAATAAATGGTTCCCTCAAATTTATGAACTATCTCTACATTTATAAGTTATTATACTTTATTAGGAAAACTACAAGGGTGATCTATTTAATATATTTGATATATTTCAAACATTTATTTCAGGCACACCGGGCCTTGAAATCACATGCCATCTTAGCGCCTAGTCTCGAAAATAATCTATACAATATTCAAAAATAGTACACTGAAAATCAAATTAATTATATATTAAACCATTTTTATATGATAACCTTAATATATTACATATACTAAGATATTATTATGTTAATTTAATAACATAAATCCTTATCCTATTCCATAAAATGGGTCACAAAATCATCATTTGTGTGTATGGTGGACTACCACCCCACGAACCAATGTTATTTGTTTTCCATAACCATAGATAACAGATGGATATAATGATATATTTATTGTTTATATATGATATTTATGATATTATTATTCTTTTTTAATCATGATATCACATATTACTTCTTAATTTCCATTCCATGGGAATACGATAACATCATTCGCATGTACGATAGACTACCACCACGTAAAGCAATGTGATTTGTTAACACTTTACATGGAAGTTAATAAGGGTGGTTTTAATGAAAATATGTGATATATATGACATAAAAATGATAATTTAATGTTAATATATTATTTAACTTTCCTTATTTCTTTCCATTCAGAAAATGGAAACAACGTTCATCCGTATGTACAACCTACCGTCTCCATGAATCGTGTATTTCATTTTCTATATATAAATTTTATGGATCACTATAGATACATTTATAATGAATATATATGGTATTTATATCATGTTTAAAATTATGGAGATTATGTAACCATGATCAAGTTAAGTGCACCAAAAATAAAAAATCAAAATATACACAAAAAACAAAGTTATTGCCCGAAACCTGACTTTAACATGAAATTGTAACAAGTAATAAAAGGGAATAAGAAAATAATATATGTTATTATATATATAATTATTTTTATATAATATATGTATAATAAACTTATATTTAATATATATGAGGTTTGAACATGTATGAAATGAGTCGAGACTTAATGTAAGGGATTTCTAGTAACTCTTTTATTTCTGGGAGACATATGAAAATTCACCACTCATTAGTTTTTGTGTGGTGTATATATTTCAAATTTTACATGTAATATCATAATATAATTATTTTCATGATATTTAAAGTTTCATTTTATGTTATTATTTATTCATTCTTATGATTCAAATGATTACTAAAGCGGTAAGGGATTTTTCATCTCACTTTTACATCCATGAGATACATGACATATTCACCAATTATTTCTCATATGTTGTGTATATAATATCAATTAATTTATTTTATATTTATTATCATGAAAATTATTGTTATTTAAATATCCATTTTAGGATCTCTCCTTCAATGGTTTAAGGTTCAAAAATACCCAAGCATTAAGGGATTTTTTTCTCAATTTGTCTTCTTTGAGACACATGTCATGTTAAGAACATATCTTATTTTATGAGGTGTATATACAACCATTTTGAAAAATAATATCATGAATTTATTTATTCTAATGAAATTTTAATTTTCATTTAATGTTACTCTTTTATGGGACTTATGATTTAATGTCACCATAGTGGTAAGAGTTTTATGATACAATCTCATCATTTTTAAAGATTGTTTATGATTATGTTCCTGATGATGAGATATTATGATAAATATCTCAATAAAAACATGAATTTTATCCTAATATAGTTATTTCATGTGAATACACATTTTCATTCATTTTACTCTCTCTATATACTCAAGATACAAAAATAATATTTTTATGAAAAATCATCGTTATTTCTATCTTTGCTCGAAAACCCTTTTTCTTCCAAAACTACATTTTCTAAAAATGTTTTTATAAATGTATTTAAAATTCTCAAAAATGATTTATTAAGTAAATTTTAAATTATTTTTTAACTTTTTTAAAAATGTTCTAAAGGAAATCTTCATTTCGTTTTCTAAACAATTCCTTCTTGGGTTTTACAAAAAATGTGAATGGAATATTTATTTTAATGTGTATGACATGAATGGAAATTACCACCATCCTGACCATTATTTTATTTGAATATTAATTTATAATTTTTCAAGGTTATTTTCAATGAAAATTATTTTAAAAAAGTTTTACATTTTAAAAAGTTTTTTTATTAATGTGAAAAGAATATTGTCATTAAGAAATGTTTTAAATAATTTTTAATGCTTCCTTTATAAATTTTCAAGGTTATTTTAAAAGAAAAGGACTTTCAAAATATTTTATGTTTTAAAAAGTGTTTTAAAAAGTGGAAATTATATTTTCACCAATAAATGTTTTAAATGATTTTTAAAGCTTTATTTATATGTTTTCAAGGTTATTTTCAGTAAAAGTATTTTCAAAATGTTTTAAGTTTTAATAAGTGTTTTCATAATTTAAAGGATATTTTAGTCAAGAAATGTTTTAAATTATTTTTAAATATTCCATTATAAGTTTGACAGTTATTTTCAATGAAAAGGATTTTCAAAATATTTTATGATTTTTTAGTTTTATAAAGTGATTTTCAAAGAAAAGTTATTTTCCTCAAGAAATATTTTAAATGATCATTCAAAATCATTTTATATCTAATATGTCATCATTTGATTATAATTATTCTTTACTAGGGATATGATCCAAGGATTAAATTCTTATTCATTCTATGGATGGTTTATATTTATTATGATAAGATTATTACAAAACCAATTTCCCTTCTATGGGTTATAATATGATAATATACTTATGAATCCTGCTTCTTTTCAAGGGTTAATATATGATGAAAGGTGAAGTGATTATGAGACCGTTATATTTCCCATAGGTTATGATATGATGAAATGTTTATGAAGCCCATTTCATTTAATGTGTTATGATATGATTATTGTTTTATGATTTTGTGGAACACATAAATATGATTTTCATTATGTAATGGTTGGAACCTATATCTTCCTTTAATACAATGGGTAAGGATTTATATCTCATGAGATAGACATGAATATAATATGGGTTTAACCTAGTTTTATAAGGGAATTTTTCCACTATGAAGATTTTGGGAGTGAACCTTAACTACTATGATGGTTTGGGGAGTTAACCCATTCCACTATGATATCCTTGATAGTGAGCCTTGACTAATATGAAAATGATTGTCTGTGATTATGTTTGTTCCAAAATTCTTTGTATTATGCCAATGTTTTTCTCTCATGGATCATGTTCTTTGATTTCATTATGATCCATGTATCATGAATTATTGTGTCTCATTTTGTTACTTGTAAGACTTTGAATATTTATAAGAATATTTTTGAAGTTAGGTGCTAAGTCAGTGTAGGAATCTGAGGCTCAGAGAGTCTCAGTATGATGATTTTAAAAATATTAATGATTTTTTATCACACGTGAACAGTTTATTCATAAATATAGAATAACTCCTAAAAGGATTATTGTATCAGAATTATGAGACCATGGTTGAGTTCAAATTATCATGTTTACCCTCAGTGTGACATAAACTTTGTTGTTTCCTGATGTCAGGTCAGAGGCATGTTGGTTATGGGGGTTAAATGGAGGATATTGTTTTAATAAAATTAAAATAATATCCATTTCCTCCCTCCCCATTATTGTGCACAATGGCAGGATCCCCTCCCCCTATCCCCCTTTGGTGATGGATGACTCAAGAACTAAATCAAGGAAATAAGGCGCCATCGATCTCTGATCATGACAACGATCTCTCCCGGATCATGGTGTAGTGGCATCTGAGTGAATATTTGACCTTGAATCTTTGATGTTTCACCACGAGGTAGGATGATTTGAGTTTTAATTCCCAATCCACTTTTTATGCATCTTTTTAAGGTTCTAGATCCCTTAGATGCTTTTAGGGACCCCGTGGGAGTTGATTTGTATGTTTTGTGGAAAACGGGGGTGATTCGAGCTTCTCATAGGGGAAATCTCAATAGATTTTATTTCTACATGGAATGTGGTGCCTTGGAGCATGCCATTTGTTATTACCATTTGGGGAAGATGAGTTTTGGTAATTACATGCTGTGTACCAAGGTTTACATACCGTATAGTGACCTCATGTCATGTGGCCAGAGGACATAGTCAAGGAAGCCATGTTAACATACATGACCATGTGAAAGTACACGGACAATGTAGACATACATGAGGTGCTAGACACAGACATAGAAAAATGACATATCCATGGGGCCATTTAGCTAGAACATTCCATGTACCCAGGTTAGACACTATGAGTGCAACACAGTTAGCTGATCCATGTGTAGGGAAGACACAGTTAGGGCTTGGGTGAGGTGAATAATTCCATGTAACTCTAGTATATGATGTGTACGATTGAATGAAAAGACAATCCATGCTTTCAGAGGAAATGAGAGAGTGTCTAGGTGGGGTCACATGCCGTGGGGACCCCCCTTACATGCCATGTAGTCTCCTCTTGTAAATTCTTATACATTTCATATCTCTTTCTTTAGGGACCAGATTTAGGCATGAGAGAAACCTGTCCTAATCAGTTTTCCACTTAAAATGTGATAGTGTCCAAATTTTGGGCATAGGGTGTAGGAGATATTGTGTGGGTTGCATGGGTTAGAAACACCTAGACCAGTAGGACTAATTGTGTTCCCCTGATCATTTATTTTCAAGGGTTTTCAGTATCACTTCCTCATCATAATATTGTAACCCCTCTTTATCTTCTCTGATTTCATGTAGTTTAGGTGTTTTACTATATAGTGGAGTGATTTTCCTCATTCCTCTTCAACTAAAATTTCATTAGCTTGGAGAACGTATCACCTCAAGAGTCTTCTAATAGGTCTAGAATCATGTATTTCACAAAAAAATTAGAAACATTATTAACCTTCATTTTTGTTAAAGGAAAAACCAATGTTTAAATCTTTTTTCCATGTCATTTCTGTTTAAAACTGATGTTTAAAACAATGTATGGTGGATTTCAACGTCATTTTCTTAAAAAAGATCATTGAAAGACTTATATATGTCATTTTTAGATGTTATTTCAACATCAGTTTTTATAAAAATGATGTTGAAGTCCCAAATTGTTACATAATATATATTTACTTCACTTTTTAACTAACAATAAAAGGTAAAAAACCGATGTTAAAGGCTGTTTTTTTAAATTAGTTCCTTTTGTCATTTACACAATAATAACATTCCATTTCTTTGCTTCATTTTTTAGGTTGTGGTATTTTTTTCTTCTCTTGAAGGTAGAGAGGGATTCTAAATTATTTTTTAGTAGGGGTGGTACATGAATTTCTCCAAGATATGAAGTATTTCACTTTCCTTTATATGTGTTTAGGTCCTACTTCAAACTTCTCCAACTTTGATACTTTTTCCCCAAAAAACATCATTAAAATAGTCTTTAAAAACTCTATAATTCTCAAATATTTTTTTGGTTATATATGGACTATATTTTTTTATGATTCATATTCAAACCATCCCATTTATAACCTTAGTGGAATCATTAATTTCTTCCCACTATCCCTCTTTTCTCTTGAATTGTTTCTTCTTTTTTAGATATATAATTTCTCATTATAATTATACTTTTTATGTAGTGATCTAGAAATGTTCACTACAAAATAGTGGGTGAATTTCATATACAATTATGGATAAAATCAAGAATATTTTTCCATTATTCCCATTATTATTTTTCTCCCAAAATAGAATCATAAAAGTTGTATTAAGTTCTTTAAATTCATATCTATTCTACCAAACAGATTTTTCCAACTCCTTTTATCTTCCACCACACTTTAATTCAAAATATATTATGAATAATATTATATAATAAGGTTGATAGGTTTATTTTTATTGTAATGTGATTGATTGAAAATGTCATTAATTGTTTAAAGGGAAACAAGGATTAATGTATATGTAGTCTTGAAAATAGGGTTTATTGAAAAAGCGGATTAAAATACAAAGAATACCTCAATAATTTATAGCACAACTTCCTTGAATAATCTAAGGTTTTTACTATATTACTTTGAAATTTCTAGTTATTCAATTATTTCTTGGTTCTATCGTGAAATAGTTCATTTTAAAGAAAATGTAAAAGTTGGTTGAAAATCCTCACATGCATGAAATTGAAAAATACAGACAATATTTAATGGCATGAGTTTAAAAAATTAGAGGGATTTTAATGAATTTAAGTCATTAATAATTTCAAAAAAAATTCATTTCAACATTCATTAATGGTGAGGGTATGGGTAAAATTATTTTATCAACATTGGCATGGATTCAATGTTTTTAAGGCCATTCTAGTTAAGCTCATAGGTTAAAAAACAAAATAAAACTAAAAAAGAAACACATAAAAGATTTAAAAACACTAAAATATTTGGAAATGAAAAATAATAATTTAAAAATTACTAAACTATAAATTTTAACTCCCAAAAATTAAATGATGCAGTGTTCCTAATGAATTAAACTTATTTATCTTGTAAAAAGATTTGAAATAGGATCAAAAAATGAAATCAAATGTTAAGGAGAGGAAAAACTTGGTGTGTTTCCATTTATAAATAGGTTAGAGGAGTGTGATATCCTCAACTATATATTATGTAATGTTCCTATAGAATTTATTGTGCCTATTTCCATCAGCAGTGAATGGTTCCTAGTCTCCTTTCTTCACAATCCAAACAACACCCAAATGATATACACGAGTAACTATGATGGGACCTTCATATATAAAATGATGTTTACCTAGAATAATATTATGTCTGGAGTTGTATAAGAACACTATTTCTCTAGGATGGAAGTCTTTTGGTTAGATCGTATTTTCACGAGTCACCCTTGTTATTTCATATAAAATATAAGAGTTTTCAAAGTCCCATATTCTAATTTCTTCTAATATGTTAAAATGAATTTTTCTTTTCTTTCCATATATTTATAGGTCTAAATTCATCTCTGCACAAACCAATTGTCTTTATGTTCCTATTCCACAAGAAGGTGAAATATTTTCCCATAAAATAGCCTATATATGGGCTTATTAATATGGTGGTTTAATAGGTTGTCTAATAATCCTATAAGGTGTCTTCTAAACATTGAATAAAATCCTTCATATTGGGTTTAATAGTCTTATACAAAATCCCCTTGATCTCTATGTTGGACAGTTCAACTTGGTAATTGGTTTGTGGATGATAGGGTGTTGATGTTTTAAGATTCACTCTATACATTATCAGTATGTCTCAATTATACTATTGTAAAATTGATTCACTGATGATGGCCCCAAGTAATCCAAACCTAAAAAATATGTCATATCTGAAAAATATATCCTAAAAAATTTAAAAATTTCATAAAATATAAAGGGGTTTTGAGAAATTTCTTATATTTTTGTAATATTTCTAAAAAACTACAAATTTTACCATTTCAAACAAAATTCATGTGAATATATAAAAATGTTGGGACAATAAATACCATATTATATAACTTTTTGTGTTTTTCATTGAGGTCTAATGTGACCTTCAAAAGTTAATTTTTAATAAAAAATATTGATAGATTTAATTTTATATTTAGGAAATTATATTCTTGTCATTTGATCATTTCAATTTTTTTAAAAATGGAACTTCCCAAATATAGAATCTGGATTCAGATTTTAGTTTTTTAATTTTTAAGGATTTAAAAGGTTTGATATTTGAGATGTTAAAAAATAATTTATCATGTTAGCATACCATGGAACTTTACCTTCAATAATGTAGAGATGCTCCCCTAGAATGAGGTATGGTACAAATGTGTAGAATATAATATTCACTTTGGGTATGTTGGGTAGTCTACTCAATTGATCAACCAATTAGTTATCAACCAAAAGTTTTTATTTGATATTCAAATTGAACTCCTGAAGTAGTATAATCCATCTCACAAGTCTGGTCTCAACATCTGCCTTATTCATGAAATATCTAAGGGCTGCATGGTTAGAAAAAAAAATTATCTCTAAGAAAATATGACCATAATCTATCTAAAGGAAATATAACTTAAAAGGATTATTTTTCCATGGTTTTTTAGTTTAACTGGGAATTATAAAAGGTTTCTGAGGCATAGGTAGTTATTATGTCCTATCCTAAATCCTCTGAGAATGTACTCCCTCAATTTCTTGGTTAAAAGTATCAAAAAGTATCCCAAATTTCTATTTTAAAATAAGTGGATTAATAACCAATGTATTTATCAATATATTAATATATTAATTAGAGGATTCCATATAGTTATAAATGAAATAAAAATTATCATCTTAAAAATCAATCTATAGAGAGGGATGGAAATCTTACTAAAATTCTTGATAAACCTACTATATGATCTTATATGGATTAAGAATAATATAACATGTTTCACAAAAGTTGTGTAATGTAAGGAATTTATTACTTTATATTTTGATTTATCCACTTAAATTACATTTTTTCAAATTATATTCCTAGGGAATATTACTCTCTCTACCATGAAGTGACATTTTTTGAGATTTAAAATAAGATCCTTTTCATTTCATGTTTTCAAGACTTTTTCTTATTTTTTGTTTAAAAACAGTGAAAATAATTACCAAAAACTATGAAATAATCCAATAATACCACTAGTAAATCATCAATTGGACCATAAAATATACTCACTATTTCCCCCTAAAATGTACCTAGAGGATTAAATATTCCAAATATTATCCTCCTAGAAGAAAATATTCTAAAAGGACATGTAAATGTGGTTGTTTCTTGGTCTTCTTGACAATTTTTACCTAAAAATATCTTTAAAATCCATCCAAGAAGTAATAATGAGTTCCCCATGACGATATATATAACATTTGATCAATGAAGGTAATGGGGAAGTGGTTTTTATCAAGTGACATGATTTAACTTTCTATAGTCTATAAACACTCTCTAGCCGTTTTTAATTTTCAAAGGGATTAATTCATTATTTTAATTCCTCATAATGAGAATATTAGATTTTATGGGAAATACATAAATTAGAATAAAACATTATGAATATAAAATTTGAAAATGATCCCAACATCTAAGTTATTTTCTACCTCCTTATATCTAGCCTCCATCATGATGGGATTTTTCCTCCTTTGGGACTGCTTAATAGGTTTAGAATATTCTTCAACCATAATTTTATGTTAGTATATTTTTAATATTATTTATATAATATAACCTAATCACTAACCTATTGTTGGAAATTTATTCTCAACATATCAATTATAGATTTTTTAAGTTTGTATACAAATTATTCACAATTATTACCAGTAATTTGTCTCCTTGCATGAGTACACATATTTAAATTTAGTTAGAAGTGTCTTTAATTATATATTCAAGGGATTTTCAAGAGATGAAATTAAATAGATGTTTCAAAATCCAAAATATTGAACTTAATTCACAAAATTAATCATATAAACTTCTTATTTTTGAGATAAACCATCAGATTCACCAAAAAATTCCTAAGTGAACTCTTCTTTCATACTGAAAACACAATTTCCATTTTTTATGGATATATTTATCCTCCATATAATTTTTAATCAAAAAATATTTTATTAAAGATAAAAATTCATGAAACATACCTAAATAATTTATGGATTTAGACTCTTATATGTTGGATAATGTAAAAAGAGAATGGTTATTTGAAGTGTTCCCTATAGAGTAAACAATGTTAATATCGGTAGTATTGTCTCCAAACTCCAATTTATGTTTTCCTTCATGAACATTGCTGATTATTTTGCCTATTATCAAAAATAGTATCCCATAAATTAAGGGTGAGATCTATGGATTCTAATCCACTTCCATGATAAATATATAAAAGTCTATAGGGAATAGAAGATCTTGGCCTTTCATAAGGACATCCTCCAACACTCCTACTAGAAATATAATAGATCGATTTTCAAGTTTCTCCACCAATATTGTGGGATTAAAGTATCCTATATATGAATATGTAATGAGTACATAATTACATTTGTTAAAGAAAATAAATCACACAAAAATTTGAAAAATATAAAGATCCAATGGTATAAGGGATAGAAAAATTCATTATATCTTGAAATTTTGTGGGTAATTATGATGTGATTTGGGTAGATACACTATTTCCAAAATTAATTCTTTCATTTCCTTGAGGCCTCCTATTTTTGGTATAATTTTTCTTAAGAAATTTACCCTATGTGGAAATATATATAAGAAATTAAAAGAGGGGAATGTTAATCTCATCTTTTTGGAATGTTTTCATATTTTTACCTTAGAGTTTTTCTTCTCAAATACTTTTGGACTAAATTATTATGGATGGGAATATAAGTTATAGATCCTTCATCTCCCATTTTTTACCCAATGTCACTTGTATATTATTTATTATAATATATATTCCTCTACATTCTCTCCTTTACTATTTTTATTTTGATTTTTGGTTATTTTCTTCAGCAACTGGTTCTTCACAATTGTTTTTACCTGATTATAGAACCCATTCCTTAAGGTAAGGTTTTGTTTAATTCATTTAAGTCCTAAGTTAATCCACTTTTGAAATTTTTTATTACTGAATAGGTGGTTATTCACTAGTGGATGGATATTTATAGGGTCATTTTTTCTTGAAAGAATGAGATTTTTATTGATTATTAGGTTGGTTTTAAGATTATTTAAAATGTCTTTAGAATGGAAGTGGGTGTTCCTATTATTTTAAGAATGGGGGATGTTATTGAAAATGGTTCTAATAGGGGGATTGGTATAATTATATTGAATAAAAAATTCATATTGGAATTGGTTAGGCTCTCTCCATATCTGGTTTTGTTAGAATTTCCTTAGGTGGAAGACTGTGAAATAAATTTATACACCCTTTAATTTGACACAAAATCCAATGAAATGACTAGGTGATGAGAATAAACTATATAACATAATTGGTGATTGATGTTTACTAACATATTTTAGAGCTATCTGTATCACCAAGATAGTTATCACTTTAATCTTAGTTAAAAAAAATATTATGAATTAAAAGTTCTCACATCATGAATACCTCTTGTACCATTACATATTGTGCTGAATTATTATGCATTATATGAAATATTATCAATAAGTCCCTTGGATTTTTATGATGAATTTTCAATAAATTAGTCCATAGATGATGCATCCAACTATTTCTTATCATTATCCAATATTCCCTAGTTGTAAAATATAAATAAGAGGTGATATTATACTGTTTGATGTGGGAAACTGTGAAAAAAACTTCTTAAACCTTTACTAATACTCAAAAATAATCTCTCTAGATTTCTATCTAATGGAATATAGATCCTTATTGATGTATTTTATATTATATATTGGGATTAATCTATGATAATAACCTCTACGCACATCATCATAGTCTTAGATATATACATATTTTTTGTTTTATAACCATTACTTTGATACTCCTTCAAGTGAGGAATAAAATTTCCTCCACTTCACTACATCCCCAGCCACTCCTCATAGTTTTAAATTGGATCAGACATTTTTTGAACCATTTAAATGTTTTCTCAGGTCTTCTCTTACAAGGCCATGAAATTTAGGAAGGAATTTAATTAATCACATATTCATCTCAAATTTATTTTATAATAATGACACTACTTCTTGATTATTTTATTTTATAAAAAATAGTGAATAGATGTCATTGAGGGACTGGTTAGGATTTCCAATCCAAGAAACATGCTTGAAATTATTACTAGAAGTTTAACCTAATTCTTCTTGGGAAAATTTATTTAATGTATTATTTAAAATTTAGGTTCCTATGCTTGGTAAAATTTCTTTCTATTTTGGGGTAAAATTTAAACAATTGGTTATTTGCAGATTGGGTAATGAAAAATATGGGTTAGATTCTTGGAACTACCTCCTATAAAATGGTTCCATGTTTTGACATGTTTATATCATCTGGTATGGAAAAAGTAATTAATTTCTATTGTTAAATGTTGTAATCATAGTTAAAATAGGTTGTCTCTAGGAGAGGATTTCACAAAAACCTATTTCCAATTGTTGGTTAGAAAAATGGGTTTGTTGTTATGTTTGTTTTTTTAAACTAAAAAAATAAAAATTTACCATGATTCTAGAAAAAAAGTGATGAAATGGTGATTCGATCAGGGTTGGATTAATCTATTGAAATGAAATCATAGTTAAAAGGTTATCTAATCTTCTTATGTTAGTATAATAAGAGAGAGAATCCAAAATTCCTTCCTCTATCTCCCTTGATCCAATAGCGATGGTAAGAAAAACCCTAACTAAGATCTCATCTTGATATACCCTCTTTCTTATGTGTTAATTTTTTATAGTGGACCCTATTAGTTGACATACGAATTTCCCAATCAGTTCATACTATTCCTAAACATCCAAGATGTCCCTCAATAACTTACACACATAATGAAAATATCTAAGAACTTCACCATCAAGCTATATCCTATTCCATCATATACAAACCAAAACTATTTAGAGGGAGATATTGGTCATGAACCAAGGAAATTAAAAATAACATAATGAAAAACAAAATATTATTTCACATGATAATAAAAAAAATTATTTGATTATAGAATTCATATTTAACAAAATTGAGAGAGATTATTTATTCCATTAAGAATATAAACTCTAGAATTGAAAAGTGGGGAGTCCCCCCTTCCCTAATTACTCAGTGTTTACCCCTCTATGAAAGGCAAAACATGTGAAAAGGTAATAAAAAAAATTAAAACTATATTAAAATAGGAATAAAAATAATATAAATCCTCCAGTTGATCACACGAGCAAGTCTAAGAAAAAGTACCCTTATTTAACGCGCCTTCTTCTCCTCATATAAAGTTTTGGAATCCTTCCCTTTCATCCAGTCAAATACACTTGAAATTATTTAATTTAATCTTTCTATTATTTTATCTTTTCCCTATATAATTATTTTCCATGATCTAGTCTACCACAATATCTAAAACTTTCTTCTTGGGTGTTGGTTGAACTATTTTTCATATTTGAATCCATATGAAAGTCTTATATTAGTTACATGAATGCATACATGGAATCCCAAGGTTTTGGTTTGAAGTATTGATTTTTTTCTAAATGTCTATTACCAATACTCCATGAGTTAAATTTTTGAAAAAGAATGGTTCAACCATGTAGTGCATAGTCAATGAATGGATTGACCATGAAGTATAGTTGACTGCATGATAGAAAAGTTCCCACATGGAAGATGGTCAACTATGTGGTAAGTTGAACGTGAAATTGACTAGATTCTCATGGGGTAGATCTCAAAAAGATAATTTGAATTACTTGTGTGGTCTCTCCATTTTTTTTAATTTTCATGAATGGTTGATCAGATTAATTCTTGTGGTAGTTTTAGTTCTTATTGTTGGCTAAATTATATCATACAACAAAATCAGGATTTTTGATAATTTTATCTTATAGTTAGACATCAAATGGTTGATAAGATTACTTACAATTTATGGATAGATCACATGGATTATAAGAATGTGGTAGGTTGATCTATAAAATTTATTTTCTTATTCTTTTTCTAGTATTTAAAGTAATTTAAAAAATTTAATCCACATTCTATTACCTACCCCATTTCCAGAATTCCTAAATTTCATAGATCTTCTTTGATTCCTTTTAAATGACTCCCAATCACCTAAAATAATAATTAAATCCCAAATATTAATTTTAGGACTTATTTAAATAATATCTAAATATTAAACTGTCAATTAAAACACCCAATTTAAGACATTTATCTATTAAACTATGGATTATTTCTAAAAATAAAAAATATGGTATTAATACAAGATCTTCTCAAAATGGTTAGTCTAAAATACTTAAATCATAACATAAATTCATGAAAATATTATCTTATAATTTCCCCAAAATGTAAACCTTGGACTCCATATGAGTGAATTTTGAAAAGATTACCAAAAATAATTTGAACAACTAGACAATGTAAGTTCCTCTTTTAAAACAATATCTATAATGTTATCTTGATTTTCCAATATTCATGATTATATTTTCTCCATTAGTTGTATTTATTAATTTATATATCTTTCAGCCCCTCATACACACTTATACCTACCTTCTGAGAATATTTTACTCAACACTCATGTATGATTTTCAAGTATGATTTTTCTCATTCCATAATCATATAAGTTCCACCATAGGGTTGATGATTTTATTAATATATACTAAATTATTCATTTATTTCTGAATATTGTGAGGGTTTAATTAGGTTTGTTCCATGGATTAATGGTTAATAGGATTTAAATTCTAAACTATTAAGGCCAATTAGGGATTCTTAGTTTTAATATGATGCTCAATGAATGATTTTCATATTCTTACATGAATGAATTATACCCCAACTTACTCTTCCACATAATTATCTTCAATTATTTTAATTATCTATCGGAAGTTTAATTTTTTTTTTCATTTTAATCGCATCAATATTCCCATTATATATTTCCTTTTGTAGGTTATAGAACTTTTTTTCTTCTTTGAACAGTAGAGAGGTATTATAAATTCTTATATTGGTAGGTGTGGGACATACCTTTCCCCACAATAGGAAGTATTTTTAATTCCATTAGATTTTTTTAGGTCCTCTATAAAACTTCTCAGGATTCGATACTTCTTCTCAAAATATTTATTCAAAAAATTATCACAAAATTCAATATTTTCAAATAGATTTTGGTTCCAGTAGGCCTCTATAATTTTTCTTATCTTTAGGGTTAGTCTATTCCATTTATAACGTTAGTGGTATCATTAATTTATTACCTATATCCCACTTTTTTAGTTGCCTTATTTTAAGTTTTTCAGAACTATAATATCTATTTAGAGTTAAATTTTTAAGGTAAAGAGGGTGGATATTTCACTTCCAAATAGTGGGGGACTTACATTCATAGCCATGGATGACATTAAGAACATTTTTCCATTATTATAATTATGATTTTTATCCCATGACAATAGAAAAAAAATCATACAACACATTCTTATTTAAATTAACATAGATTTTACAAAATATATTTTTCCAACTCATTTTATCTTCCCCAACACTTTAATTAAACATTGGTCGTGAAAAAAATTCAATATTAAGGTATATATTTGTACCTATTTTTTTTTGTAAAATCATAGTATAATAAACACCGTTTAATTCATGACATGTAGGAGTATACTGCATTTCATTTCGATTTATTGTGTCTTTATAATGACCAAAAATAAAGTTTTACAATAAAACATGAATAAAAATAGGTTATATGATGAAAAACTATAAAATGACATCAGATTATCCTAAAAGTGTATGAAAATGGCCAAAATTTAAATTTTACTTATAGGAATATAACACACTTCAATTCTACTAGTGGTTTTCTCAAAATGACAAAAAGTTCATTTTTATAGATTTAAAAGTAAAAAAATGTGCATCAAAGGTTCAAACTTAGAATAAAACCATATATTTTTTTTAAATGAATAGGGAAATGGTCACTGATCATTGTGGTGTGGTTGGAATGATTGAAAAATGGTTTTATTATATTTAAAAATATTTAAAAAGGTCTGTCAAGGTGAAAAATCCCAGAAAACAATCTCATATTACCGTGAAATTATAGGAAAATGACCTATGTTTAATTTTTGACATATATAAATAGATCTCAAAAGTGATTTCTTATTGATTTAATAATTAAAAAACGAGAATCAAATATTTAAAACCTGGGAAATGACCTCAAATTATCATGTAATCATAATATAATGATCACTGATTAATTTTTGAAATTTATAAACAGACTACAAACCAATAAGATAGAAGATATGGTCAAAATGACTAAAAAAATAGTTTTAATAGATTTAAAAGTATTTTAAAATATGCATCAATGGGTTAAAACTTAGAAAATGACCTCGAATTTTCATGAAATCATATGATATTGATTTTTGAATAATTGTTTTTACATGTAAGAATAAAAGGGATTTTAATCTGATGTGTGGTGTGATGAAAATGACTACAAGTTACTTATTATCACCAAACCGGTTAGATCTTTAAGCCTAGTTTCTAGAAAATGTGAAGAATCAGAAGTTTTTACCACATGAATACCTCTTATACTAGTACTCATTTTTCTTATCATGAGTTATATGTGATATTCTCAATCTAGACCTTCACTTTTATTAGTGACATGTTAATGAAAGTGTATTTGGATGATTGATCCACCCAGTTCCTATCATCTTCAAAAAGTAATTGGTAGAAAAATATAAATAATTAGTTCTCTTCTACTGATTAATGTGGGAAAATAGCACACAAATTCTTAAAAATATTCCAATACTCATAAAGATCATCTATGGATTATTTTTTGATGGCATATAAATCCTTCACAATTCCTTTGATCTTATATGTTTTGAGGAATCTATGAAGGAAACAAATGTGAGGTTATCCTAATATTAGATCACTACCAATTGTAAGTTGTAAAACTATTCCTTTATACTCCTTCAAGTGAGAAATAAAATTACCTCCACATCACTTCATCATCAACCACACCTCAAGGTATAAATATAAATTATTCAAATAAATTATTTAATATATTTTTTGCGTATTCTCCTACAAGATCATGATATCTATGAATAAACTTTATTAATATCATTTTCATCTCAAATTCATTTTGTAATGATAGAATAAAAAATTGATTATTTTTTATTTATAAACTTTTGTGTATAGAGATATACGAGGGTCTAGTTGGGATTTTTAGAGATAATTTTTCACTCAAAGTGATCAATAGAAGTTTTACCTAAGGCTACTAAATAAATCACCTAAAATTTATGATTATAAATTTAGGTTCCTAATTTCGGTCAATATTATTTATATTTTGGGGTAAATCTCAATCAATTGGTTATTTGAAGATTGAGTGATTAAAATTTTGGGTTAGATTGTTGTCACTACCTCCACATAAATAGTTCTATGTTTTGACATAGTCCTATTTTGGGGTGTAAAAAATGAAATTAATTTCATAATTTAAATGTAGTAATAGTTGATAACCTATCTTGTCTCCAGGAGAGCAGTAAAAAATATATTTGAACTTGTTGGTTAGAAAAAGGGGTTTTCTTGATGGTTTTTCTTAAAACTAAATAAGGAAATAAAATATAGATTTTGGAAGACAATTTATTAAATGGTGACCACTTTAGAGTTTTCTTAAACTATTTTAATTATATCATATTTCAATGGTTATTTACTCTTATTATCCTATGATGGTAATATAGAGAATACAAAATCTTTTCCTCTCCCTAGATAAAATTTTGATGGTGAGAATGACCCTAAATAAGATAGAATCTTAGTATACCCTCCTTCTTATGTGTGAAGGTGTTATATTGTATCATTATAGTTGACTTAAGAAATTCAAAAATTGGGTATTGTTATTCATGAACATCCAATAGGTTACACTACTACTTCAAATCATACTAAAAATTTACAAGAACATAACAATATAACTCTATTTTTTCCATTTTATAAAGACTAAAACTAGGTGGAGGGAGATAATACTATTAACCAAGTTAATAATGAATAAAAAAATACAAAAACAAATACAATCATACATGATAATAAAAATGTATATTTGAATGTTGAATCTTGATTTAACATAAGAGAGTGACATTATTTATTCCATTAAGTATATAAAATGAAGAATCACAAAGATATTAGACTCACCTTCCTTAATCACTAATATTTTACCCATCTATATGAGAGGAAGTAGAAGTGAAAAGGGAAGATAAAGGCATTAAAACTAAATGAAAATAAGAAAAATAAAAGCCTCTAAAATCCTCTAAATGATCACATGAGTTGGTCTATGTAAAATTCCACTTCTATCAAAAACCTTCTTCTCCTATTATAGATTCATGGCCTCCTTTAATGTTTCCAGTCAAACTTGTGAGATTCATTTGCAATAATTAAATTCATTCCACTTTTAGACACAAAATCCATGGCTGAGGTTTATTCTTCAACAAAATATATAGCTTCCTTCTTTGGTGTTGTCTTAATGACATTGAATGTTTCAATTAATATTGAAGCCTTTTATTAGTTTTATTAATTATTACATGGTAACCCAAGGTTTTGATTCAAGGTCTACATGAATTTAATTAAGTCTACTCCTGATAATCTAGAAGTTTAAATTTTTCAAAGGCATGGATCGATTGTAAGGTGCATGGTAAGTGGATGAATCAACTGTGATGTATGATTGACCACATTATAGAAAAGTTCATTTACAGAAGAAATTAAACCATGAAATAAATATAACATGTCGCTGATTGGATGTTCATATGGTCAATCTTCACACAAACAATTAATCAAACTTATAAAATCTTCATTACTTCATATAATTTCTAGGAATGGTGTAGTTGGGGTTTGTCTTAGTGGTAAACACCTTTTAATTCTATATGAAAAATAGGGGTTCAAAATCCATTGAGCGTAGGTACTGTAGCAATACTGTAGCAGCGATGGAACTGTAGCAACGATGAGAACTATAGTGGTGGAAGGTCACTATAGCAGTAATAGAGCACTGTAGAAGCGGCGAGTACTATGTGGTACTCTAGCAGGCGGTTAATATAGCATTACTATTCATAGAATGGGCCTTGGGCCAAAAAATTGGGCCTACGGGCCATGTAATGGGATAAATGCCCACTGGGCCTTCTGGCTATGTAATGGGTCTCCCTCTACCTAGTTAAAGAGGTCTTTACTTTGATATAATAATAAATGAGGCTTCGACCCCAACATTTTAAAAAAAATATAATTTCTAGGAATGATTGATCAAATTACTTCTTAAGGTATATTCAATAGTTATAATCATTTTGATTTATTATTGTGTTAGCTTCATGACTTTGTAAATTTTTTTTTTCTTATGGTCCCTCCTGACACGGTGGATTAAATTTCATATCTTGGTTGATTGATAATCGAATGGATGAAATAGATGCAATAGGTTGAGTTTAATGATAAATTGTTTGGTTCATTATGAGTTAGGTTGGGGACTTTATAAAATTGTATCCATGGTAAATTGTGTACATTAATTCCATAATTCTTATATTTCATATAACATATTTTATTCCTTTTAAATTCCTTCCAATATCCTGAAATAATCATCAAGCACTAAAGATTAGTTATAGGAATTATTCAAGAATTTCAAACAATTAAATTATCAATTGATACTCAATATTTAATCCATTTATCAATTAAAAATATAAATTATTTATAAAACTATAAAATGTGATATTAATAAAATATCTAATAAAAATGGTGCCTTTAAAATCATTAAAACTTAAGATAATATGTATGAAAATATTATATTATTATAATTCATGTCAATCAAACTTGTGGTTTTCTAGGAATGTCTAAAAGTTAAATTTTTATTAAAAAGTCAAAAAACATGTGTCCTAGTCCAAAACCATGAAAAAATTTGTATTTTCATTAAAATATTTCGATAATGATCTTTTATTAATTTTTGAAATGTATAAATAGATGATACATCAACATGACATGTAGTGTGGATGAAATGATAGAAAATAAAGTTTTATCAAAATTTAAAGTCATTAAAAACAAGTTTCAATGAATCAAAATTTAGAAGAAAACCATTTAATATTGTAAAATCATAGGAAAATTGTCATAATTTACTTTTTTCACATGTAATAATAAACCACACATAAATCTAATCATGATTTGATCATAATGACAAAAAGTGAGTTTTTATTGATTTAAAATTCAAAAAAAAGTATCAAAGGGTCAAAACCTATCAAATGATATAACATCTCACACCCTCATGAATTTTTTAGTTTCTAAATCCACTCTATAGCCTCTAAAAGACCTTGATAACCATGCAAAACTGGAAATGACTGAGAATAACTCGACTCTTCCACCCTATTCAGAGTCAGGTTAGGGACAACAATCGAAGGAGACTCATTGGAAACCATTAAGATATCTCTAGTAGGCATAATATATATAACATAAAAACCAAAAAAAAAATAAACATTAAACCAAAAATCAACCAAAAAGTATATTCCAAACCAGAACACCAACTCATAAATCAAAAAATCACAAAGAAAAACCAAAATCCACTTTTAAAATCACATTTTCTATTCTAAATTCTATATCTATTTTACCTCAAGCCTAGTTTTGATATACTCAATCTGCCTTTTTAAATCCAATTTAAACAAACAAGCCCCCTTTTCAAATAAACCCATCTCCCAAAATAATATTCCTTTTGAAAAACCTTTTCCAAAACCATTATTCAATAAAAAACTACTCATATCGACTGAATTTAAACCAAAACAAAACTCATGATGAAACTCCTAAAATAGGGAACCAGTAGACATCCATAACCCAACCACATACATGGTTTATAAGACCATTATTTGAGAAAGAACCAACCAATGAATGTATCTTGAACCATGAACTAAGGCTCCACATGGGTACTCCATTTGAGATCACCATGTAACACTGATTCACTTCCATTTTTATTCCCCATACCACACAAACAAAAAAAGAACCAATAATATAAACCCATAACTTAAAATGAAAGAATCATGTCTAGGACTACCCCTAGTAACTTGAGGATCAGGAAGAGTAAGAATTCATGACACTTTTCCCATACCTAAATCTTGAGTCCTGATAATGATATCTAAAAAATACTAGACACCCAAAATAATAAAGGGATGATCGGATACCATTTTTTTCACAAAAAAACTCGGTTCAAACCTGAACTAATCTCCCAAGATAGCCTGAAATAAGGCCTGATAGATGTTCTCGATCCTCTCAAGCTATAAACTAGTTCAATTCATCAAAGATAAAATACTTTGGAATGATTTATCCCATAATAAACATATATAAATTAAACAAGATAGAGCACATAGAAATATAATGTTAGTATATAAATCACTGAAAAAAATAAATATAAAAACATATCTTGATACATGATAGGAGAACTAAATATGAAACTAAAAAAACTATGACCAAATCAAAACCTAACATGATCTCCATGTGAACTCTTGGTTTCCACCATCCATAAGACCATTGTTTTCTATAGGAAAACCTAAATCAAATATGAACTTTAAAAAAATCCTGGCTCTACTGATGCTAAGCATCACATGTAGTGTGTGTGTATAAAAAACGTAGTAGTTAAGTACCGAATAATCCATACATTCCCTTTACTGAAACATTCCACAGATTCTAGTTTGAGATAAATTTAGAAAAGTAAGTATTTTATCATTTAAATATCAAATTACATTTTCATTTTTAAAACACATTTTCAAAATTCAAATTCCAAGAAGGGAACACATCCCAAATTAATCAGAAAATAAAGTAAACTTTTAAATAAGAAGAGTAGTAGGGTATATCATGAAAAACCATAAATAAAGGAAATATCACAAGTACAGGCTTAAAAATACCAAATTAAAAAAATAAATAAAATTTTCTAAACTAAATTAGGAAGATACAGATATATAATCATGGGAATTCCCTAAAAATCTATAGAATAAATCCCTACATGTGCTCAGTTTGGACCCACCTGCCGGTGTATAGTGTAACTCCATAGTCAATAACTAACTAGGATTCTCTAAACTAGCCTCACTAGTGGAATAACCCATATGGCCTATCCTCTATCTAGGTGGTTCTAATCCATATAATCAGGAATGGAAAGAAATCATCACTTTATCCTCTAGACGTCATCCAAGAATATTATGATAATAGTAGAAAGGAGAATTGAGTAGGTCATCACATGATTGAAATTAAACAAAACTCACTGATTCTACCATACATGCCTATCCCAATCCTTAAAACCAACTATGTGAAGGCCCTATCATCTAAAGGAAAACTATATGAGTATATTCATACATAAAACCATTCAAAAGTTCCAACCGGGCCTACATTTCATATTAAATTAAAATCCAATTTCCAAAATATCAAAATTACTAACCTAGCCTTAATATTTACAATTATAAAACCATTATTAATGAAAATTTCTTTCCAATATAAACCATTTCCAAAAACTAGAAAAATACCTTTTATTCTTGGAAGGTGCTAAAAAATCCATGAATTGGAAAAAACATTTTGAAACCACATTTTAGGTAACTTTATACACCAATAATAATTTTAGGGAACATTGGAAGTATTTAGAAAAACCATTTAAGAGATGGAGTGGATGGGGGAAATAAGGATATAAGAGAAGTGTTTGAAAACCGAGGTTAGAGATGGACATTTTTATGGATTTACATTTATATGATTGTTTGCATATGCATACATGAATCTAGTTCACATACATATATTCCCACATTTACGGACATATATGCGGACAACCATAAAAATACCCAAAGTCCAATTTAGGAATCACAATGAGAATTACAACCAATTACAAAGATCCATATATATGGAACAAACCAAAAAAGCTACCAAAAACCACCCCAAAACTCAAATCCATACCTGAATGAATTACACCATTACAATCAAGGTCTAACACCATGTAAAAATTTCAAAAACCAACTTAAAACGCTAATTGGAATTTTATAATACACCTTAAATACATATATATATATATAGGTATAACTAAGGAAATAATTTGAAAATCCCATTTTCACAAAATTTTCAACATGAAAACACCATAATAAATCAAATAAGTACATCAAAATCATGATTAAAACTTTTAGAAATTAATTAGAAACATTCAATCATCAAGTAGAATGTTATGGAAAAGAAATATATGGAAACACCTACCTTAATGATGTGATGATGTGACAAAACTATGGAATAAGGAAGAACTAAGATGAAGAAGAAATATGAACACCCTATATAATGGCTTGGACTTCCGTGGTCCATTACTTTGTCAAAATCTAGTGTTTGGGGTGTTCTAGGAGGCAACAATAGCTCATTACAAGAGTTTATCAAAATTCTAATTTTTCCATCGGCGAGTTGCGTCAGTAGATCATCGTCAGTAGGTTGGAGTCTATAGCTCAACATTGGTAGTTTGGCATTTGTAGCTCGATGTCAGTGACTCAGGGCGTTGGTGATTCAGGGCGTTAGTGACTTAGGGAATTGGTGAGTCAGGGCATTAGTGACTTGCGGCGTCAGCAGGTCAGGACGTTGGTAGGTCGATGCATCAGTAGGATGGGCATCAGTGAGTCACATCGGTGAGTCATGTCGGTGAGTCAGGCATAAATTACTTGTGTTTGTGACTCACTATCAGTGACTCACGTTGGTGACTCAACCATCGGCGAGTCATTTCCAGTTTTCTCTGGTTTTTCCATTTTCACCCCTTTGAAGTTTCCTTTGACATTAAATGATTTAAGTTCCATATTTATTAAGTTTTTGGATCATTTCAAATGGCATTTATCTTCTGAAAACCTGAATATTCCTTTGAATCCTAAATGGAATGGTCTTGGTCGTGATCCAGCTTTAATTGGATTTGAAACCATATACCCATTGATTTAGGATATGGAATTTATAAAGATCAATATTATCTTCCTTTGAAACCTTTCATTTTCTCTTGGTGCACTGAGGACCTTTCTTCTGTAAGGAGTCGAGAACCTATACTATAGTAGTCTATTCAGTTTTCCCAAAGAGTCTTTCCTACTGCTCGTGCACCCCCTTGTTTTGGTACAAGGAGGAATTGTTGATCGTCTGTTGTTCCAAGTAGGGATTCCTTCATCTCTCTTTGTTTTGTGTATCATACAGGGTGGATGTACTTATGTTCCCTTGTGAATACAGTTGAAACCAATTTAAAAAATATAATAAGAAGTAATAAATGAGGGGTTGTGCATATGATAATGGCGATCACTTTGTTTTATATGTTATCCCTGATCCATGTTTGGAATTTTATGGGTTGTATTCTTATAAAAATCATGGCCATTATTGGTCTCTATTTACGCACCTGTTATAACTTGTGAATCACTACTGTATAAATTTGAATGTATTTAATTATGTATAGTTGGTTAAATAAATGGATGCCCCATGATTAAACTTGTTTGGTGATATCCCCTATTTTATCAAGTGGAATTATATAATGAGTGCTACTAAACCTAAATAAACCTTGCCTTATTGGTGTGGCTGTGTGTAGTGTGTGGTTCTATTTGAACTTGTCTCTATGCTGTTCATGTGGCATTATGGCTGGGAGTGTGGTTGTGAGTATGGGGTGATATAGGTGGGGTAAAGATATCTCAGGTTGAGAGATTTATTGATTGTGGAATGGATGAACTTTTTATGCAGTAGGACTGTATCTGGGCAGTGGTTGTGGTAGGGAAGCGGGGCTGTAGGACTAGGCTGTGACATGTTCATGTTTATTGGTGTGTTGGGTGTGGTGTTGATATGTAGTGGGGATGCTGAGTGGGGTTGTGGTGAGGTGTGTTTGGGGTTTTACTTGTTGATAGGAAGGACTGAGCGACGTGGCTTTGAGGAATGATGGAGGTAGTGGTTGAACAAGTGTTCATGAGAGGGGAGTGTGTAGTGGGACTGCAAGCTAGGTGATTTTTGTTTTACTGAGTGTGGTTCTTCTTGTGCAGCGAGGCTTCTAAGGACGTTTTAGGAGGGATTATTTTGGAGAATGATTTTGTTACCTTGATTGGGCCTTTGTCTCGGTGTTTATGGACTTTCATGAAGTGTGTGTGGGTTATGAAATTACTTGTGGTGTGCTGTGTTTGGTAGTTGACTGGGTAGGGATGGAATGAATAAATAAATGAATTGATAATGAAAAATGAAAATTGGTTAAATTAATTGATGGGTTTTTTTAGAGTTGTGGATTTTAGTGAAACGACATTCATTTATCAAATTTGGAAGTGAGTGTCATTCATTTTGATACGTGCATTTAGAGGTTCCAAAAAGGGTTATTTTGTGTGGTATGGTTGTTTTTATTAAAACCCACAGATTGGTATGAGTGTTTGGTACTTATATATATACATACATGTAGTTCCTTATAAATTTTATACACACCCGACCCGTGTTGAGCACTACATGCCGAACACCCCCATTGTTATGGGGGAGGGTCTACTTTACCAACATCCTAGTGAGAGGATGGACGGATGGTTATTGGATCTTCTCTTGTCCCTATTCTAGGAATTGGTAGCGCTAGAATATTTTGGAATGTTGTGGTGTGGTATGAGGCTCAGGTGTCTATGGGTGAGGTGTGCTTCCCAGGTGTCTTCGGGATGAGTTGTGTGGTGATTCCCAGGTGTCTTAGGGATAAGGTTGTGGTTTGTGGCCTAGGTGTTTACAGGAGAGATGTGATGTGTTATGTGGCCTAGGTGTGTTTGGGAAGGTTGTGAAAGTGGGGATTATGGAATAGTTTTAAAACTTTAGGATGTTCATCATTAGTGATGAGAAGTTAACCAGTGGGAAGTGGTGCAGGGTACCCAAATATCGATGTTCTTACTACTTTATTTTACTTGAATTATGTTATTTGGTGAGCGTGGCTTGGTAAGATTGGGGTGGATAGTATACCTTGTTAGGTTCTTTTTAGTTTCTGTTGTTTTCTCAGAGGGGAATTAGTATTCTTCTCCCAGTAGTGCATGAGTGAATTTTGTTTTCCTACCTAGTATACATGTCTGCTCACCCTATGTATATAAAAATATTTTCAGGTTTCCACTTTACTGGTTCAGACTTTGGGGATGGTTTCTATATCGCTGCTTAGTTTTATTTTTGGTACTTACTTTGAAGTATTCTTTGTATTTACAACAATTTTACTTTAATCATGCATACAGTATGGATTTTGGTTTCTTTATATATATGTATCTTGATGTTTTTTGAGGTTGATACATCTTATCTCATGATATTAGATTTTATAAAAGGGGTAATGCCTCCCATTTTGTGAGATTTATACACCCTTGGTGTTGGTCAGTAGCATAAGGCCTATTAGAGGTGGGACTCAGGGGTCATTATCTCTCCTCCATCTTGATAAAGTAATGTCTCAGCATCATGCTATCCCTTCCTTCATCTTGAAGAAGGAGAGTCTTGAAAAAATGGTATCAGAGGTGATGGTTGAGAGATAGGATGGAGTTTGGAGTTAGGAAAAGTGAGGATTGCATGGTTTGGTTGGGAAATAGTGTTAGGTGATCTTGGTGTGTGACATAGTCTAGGGAAGAACAGCTAGGGAACATGATTTTATGACCCCCATGATCTTATGGAAGGACTCTAAGCTTACTGAAAAATCAGGTGAGGCTACACCGATTGCGGGGTAGAGACCCTAGGAAGGGTACATGCATAATGATGACTTGTGTTCTTGTTTTCTTGGGTTTTTTAGGAAATTAAAATAGATAATGAGTTAAAATTAATACTAAATAAATTCCAAACTACTCGGGCATAGGAATTCCTTGTTTACCTTTCAGCTATGGAACCTAATCGTTGTCTATGAGTGGCTCAGGAAGTGGAGGCTCAGTAGGCCAATATGACTGATCAGAGTAGGGTTGATCTAGGGGAGGATGATAATAAATGGAAGAAGATGATTTATTCTTTCTAGTGATGGAATCTGGGAATGTACAAAGAAAGAATTTTATATATAGAGACAGAGAGTTGGATTGAGGAGCTAGAAATCACCTTCACCTTGATCCAGGCTCCGACGGAGTACTGAGTTCCCTTGGTAGTGAGGTAGATGAGGGGAGAAGTGCATTAGTGGTGGAATCTTTACCTCAGGTAGAGGAAAGAAACTGATGTTTCATGGGATGAGTTTGAGAAAGAGTTTTGGGTGGAATTCCTCTCTTCAACGATGATGGATAAGAAGCGATAAGAACTACTCTCCCTCCAGCTGGGGAGTATGTTGGTATGGGAGATGAGGATCAAGTTAAGGATCTAGTTAACTTTTCTCTAGATCTATTTTCAGATAAGGAGTCTCAGGAGATACGTTTAGAGGAGTCACTCTATCCTTCTCTCTAGTAAACAATTACTCCCTTCACCTTACCGACAAACTTAGAGGTCCAGAAGAAGGATGAGGTAGTAGAAATGATGCACCCATGAGGATTTTTTACATGAGTGGGGGGCCAACTAAGTTATTTAAAGGGTAAGAATGTAATCAGAAGGTCTCCAACATCAGCAACATCTAGGTTTCAACTGATGGGGAGCTGACCCCAGCAGTTTCAGTTCCGACCTTCAGGTCTTTGTCCTTTTCCCATAGTCTTGGGACTGAGGTGTTTCACTTGTGGAGGTTACAAGCACCTTCAGAGTCACTTCCTAGTTTGAGATCAGTATGGTAGAGGTGGGAAGGTCCAGTTCCCACCTTAGTATCAATTTTTAGCCATGCCTCTTCAGTAGTAGGGACAACATGATCCTGCTCCACTGAGGGGAAATAGAGGAGGAAAAGTCCAACCTCAGGGTGTTCCACAGGGACCCTGATATGGACACAGTTAGGGAGGTGACTGAAAAAAGAGGGGTAAAGGAGCTGGGAGTGGTTAGTTTCACACTATAGTGGCATTAGTTCCAACAAGTCTAGAGATTTTTCAATGTATGATCAGTTTGTTCAGTACTTTTATTTGTGCCTTGTTTGAATCAGGAGCTTCGTACTCCTTTATTGCACCTAGTTTATCCCATGCTCTAGGAATATACATAGAGATACTTTCATTCCCCTGGTGTTTATTACACCAGTCAGAGGTCATAACATCTTTTTTGATGTTTAATGGGGATGTAGACTGATTTTGGGGCCACATCAACCCAGTTGGGATCTCTTTATGCTATAGATACAACCATATAGTGCTAGCCATGGAATTGATTGGTTGTATTCTGTGCATGATGTTATCGACTTCTTCCAGATAAGAGTCATGTTTTCATATGTGAATGGCCAGTGTGTATCTTTCATTGGTGAGTGATGTTTTCCAGTGGGTAGCTAGTGTGTAGAGATTCTTATTTCCTTATAGGTCGAGATTTCAGTGGAATTGGTGGATGCTGGGATGGTGGGGGATTCCCAAAGATTTCGTATATTTCTTGGATGTTTTTTCCAAGGAGTTTTCGACTCTACCCCCTATATGTGACGTTGAGTTAGGGATAGAGTTGCAGTCTGGTGCTTCTTCGATTTGGATGTCTCTTTATCAAATGAAACCTTCAGAGCTATGGGAGCCAAGGATTCAGATTTGCGATCTAATGAAGAAGGTATCTATCTAGACTAGTGTGTCACAGTGGGGTTCTTTGATCTTGTTTGTGAAGAAGGATGATGGTGGTCTAATCCTGTGTATAGACTACTGAAGGTTGAATCAAGTAACAACCAATATCTATTACCCTCTCCCGAGGATAAATGATATTTTCAACTAGTTGAGGGGATAAATTGGTTTTCCACAATAGATCTGTGGTCAAGGTATCTCTAGTTGAGGGTGAAAGAGGGTGACATCCCAAAGACTGATTTTAGGTGCAGGTATGGGCACTTTGAGTTTGTGGTTATGACATTAAGTGTTACAAATGAACCAGCTGTGTTCATGGGGTTTAGAAAATTTTCCTTTCATGAGTTCCTAGACACGTTCATCATCGTATTCATTGATGAAGTCTTAATCTACTTGAAATTAGAGTAGGGGCATACTAAGCATGTTAAGACTGTCCTAGAAGTTCTTCAATGCCACCAAATCTATTGAAAGTTTTCCATGTTTAGGTTTTGGACACAGGAAGTCCACTTTCATAGACATATGGTGTCTCAATAGGGTGTAACAGTGGTTCCATTGATGATTGAGGCAATTTTTTCTTGGTAAGCACCCATTAATTTGGAAGAGGTTTGTAGTTTTCTTAGTTTGGTAAGATATTACTAGAGATGTATACCCAATTTCTCCTGAGTAGAAACTATGTTGATAGCTCTGAAAAAAAAGTACAAGATTTTCTATGGAGAGTGCAGTGCCAGGCAGAATTTAGCTATCTAAAAGGGATGTTGGTTAGTGCTCTAGTGATCAGGTTTCCAAAGGAAGAGGTGATTTTTGAGGTGTTTTGTGATACTTCCAGCCTGGGATTAGGGTGTGTGCTGATACAGTAATGGGGAGTGATAACTTATAGTTCTAGGAAGTTATGTCCCAATGAATGTAACTATTACACCCATGATCTATAGCTAGTAGTGTACATGTTTGTGGTAAAACTATGGTGACATCACCTCATTGGTGAACACTTTGTGGTCTTCACAGATCCCAAGAGATTGAGGTACATCTTTTCTCAGTGAGATCTGATCTTACCTTAGCGAAGGTGGATGGATTTTCTTCAATAATATGATTTTGATATCTCCTAAAACTTAAAAAAGGGGAACGTTGTAGCTAATTATTTGAGCAATAAGTTATAGAGAGAGGTTGTTTGGAAATCTGCAGATGCTTAAAAGCTGATAGAGGAGTTGGTCACCTTTCACTTAGATGCAGGGATGGATGGTGGCATAGGCTCTCTATTTTAGGTGAAGGTATAGTCATCTCTAAGGTAGTAGGTGGAGGATTATCATTAGGGGTACTTGTAGGAGGAGGTTATTCGTGATCACATTGACCAGGGTGATGTTCTATATGGATGGCCAGAGGATGGTCAAAATCATATACTGTTTCATGATAAGCTATTCATTCTGGTGATGATGTGTGAGGACGTTCTCTATGAGTTTCATATCTCAACCTTAGTGGTACAACCAAGAGTTTCCAAAATGTACTGCGGATTGAGGAAGCAGTTTTGTTGGCTTGAGATGAAGTGGGATATGGTGAAGTTTGTGGTGAAGTGCCTGGTGTTCCAGTAGGTGAAGGCTAGGAACCATGTACTTAGTGACTATTTTCATCTCTTAGATGTGCCCAAGTGGAAGTGGGATGACATCTTGATGGATTTATTCATATGGTTTCCCAGGGATCAGGGAGTATGCGATACTATCTAGGTAGTAGTTGATTGACTGATGAAATCAGATCACTTATTAGCGATTAAGGAGTCAGGCGCAGTGGATGCCTTAGCACAGAGATATGTGAATGAGGTGGTGTGGATTCATGGAGTTAAGAGATCCATCATCTCATATCTGGATGTTCATTTTACCTCGTGAGTTTGGAAGGGATTTCATATTTCCTTTGGCACTCAGTTATGCCTCAGCACTGCTTTCCACACTTAGATAGATGGGTAGACAGAGAGGACCATCGAGATGTTGGAGGACATGTTTTGGGTATGTGTTCTATAATTTGGTGGGTCTCGGGTGTGACACTTTCCTTTAGTAGAGTTTTCTAACAATAATAGATATCACTCTTCCATTTACATGGATCCATTTAAAGCCCTGTACGGGAGACCATGTCGTTCACCTTTGAGCTAGAAAAAAGTTGGGGAAGAAACTGTTCTTAGTTCAGACATGGTGTAGAGTACGACCAAGAAGGTGCAACATTCCAATGATATGATGAAGGCAGCACAAGGTTGGTATAATTCATATGCTAATTGTAGAAGGAGGCCCTTAGAGTTCGAGGTCATAGACCATGTGTTCTTGAATTCTTCTCCTCAATGTGAGCATGAGATATTTTGTAGATGTAGAAAACTTTTTTACAGGTTTATTAGACCTTTTGAGGTGATGGGGTGAGTTTTTGAGGTGTTATACTAGTTTTCATTGCCACCATAGTTGGAGAAGTTCCATGTTGTCTTTCATGTCTCTCAGGTTCATCAGTATCTTCACGATGAATCCCATGTCATTGATTAGGGAGAGATGGATATCTAGGATGATGAAATGTTCGTGGAGAGACCAGTAGAGATATAGGATCATCAGAAGAAGGTGATGCCTAGATAGAAAATTCTCTTGGTTTGTGTGTTGTGTATTTCTGGTGGCCTGGAGGAGAGTACTTTGGAAAGGGAGATGTAGATGTGTTCCTAGTACCCAGAGTTTTTTTTGAGTTTTTCTCATGTATTTTTCTTTGTGATGTAATGATTGAACCTTATTTTCTATGAGATGAGTTATTTCATTGTTATGTGATGTGTGATAAAGTCCTGACCATGAGGAGTGGAGGAACTAATCCCTAATCGAGACACAATAATGCAGATGCGATTAAACCCATACGGGAGAGTTAGTGCCACCCAAAGAAAATTGTATCTTGACATGGAGGAAGGAATTCCTTGATTCATGCATTCAGTTAGTGTGGCTATTGGTTCTTGTGTGGTGGCTGTGTGGTTTTTTGGGGGTAGTAGATTTTTTAGGATGTGCTCTTGGATATTGATGTTTCACTCTATCTTTCGAAACAATACATGGTGGTTTATCCTTGAGAGGTATCCTATAGGGTGGTTGTTCAGACCCCTATTTATTTTGGGTTTGGTTTTAAATTATCCAGGGTAAGAATAGATTGATAGTTATTTGATGTAATGATCCAGATTTTTGTGGTCTATAACATCATCAAAATCCAGTTTTTGGGGTGTTCTGGGTGGTGACTGTATCTCAATACAAGAGTTTTTAAAAATTCTAGTTTTCCCATAAGTGAGTTTCATCAGTAGATCAGTGTCAGTAGGTTAGAGTTGGTAGATCAACTTCATTAGGTTGGAATCAGTAGGTTAGTGTTAGTGACAAAGGTGTTGGTGACTCAGGGCATCAGTGAATCAAGGAGTCAGTGACTTAGGGAGTCAGTGACTCAAGGCGTCAATGACTCAGGGTGTCAATAGATTAGGACAATGGTAGGTCAAGATGTCTGTAAGAATGGAATCAGTGAGTCGCATCAGTGACTCACATCTGTGATTTGGGCATCAGTGACTCACCCATCGGTGAGTCATTTACATTTTCTCTAGTTTTTCAGTTTCACCCCTTTGACATTTCTTTTGATGTTAAATGAGTTAAGTTCCCTATTTAATTGGTTTTGGGCCTTTTTAAATTGTATTTATCTTCTAAAAACTTGAATATTCCTTTGACTCCTAAAATGCATGGTATTGTTCATGATTCAACTTTAATTGCCTTTGAAATCATTTCCCCATAGATTTAGGATCTGACCTTTCTAAAGACAAATATTCTCTTCCTTTGAACCCTTTCATTTTCTCTTGGTGCATCAAGAACCTTTCTTTCTTAAGGATTCATGTGCCTGTACTATATTTGTTTTTTCAGTTTTCCCTTTGAGTATTTCTTACTGCTCGTGCGAACCCTTGTTTTGGTGCAAGGAGGAATTGTTGATTGTTTTTTGTTTCAAATTGGGTTTCCCTCATCTCTCTTTATTTTGTACATCATGAATGGTGGGTGCGCTTATGTTCCCTTGTGAATATGGTTGAAACCAATTTAATGAATATAATAAGAAGTAATAAATGAGGGGTTTGGAGTATGATGATGATGATCACTTTGTTTTATATGTTATCCTTGATCCATGTTGTGAATTGTATGGGTTGTATTCTTCTGAAAATCATGGTCATTGGTGCTCTCTGTTTGTCCACCTATTATGATTTATGAATCACTTCTGTAAGAATTGGAATCTAGTTAATCATGTATATTTGGTTAAATAAAAATGATACTCCATGATTGAACTTGTTCTGTGATATCACCTGTTTTATCAAGTGGAATTAAGGAATGAGTGCTGCTATACCTGAATAAACCCTTCCTTGTTGGTGTGGCAATGTGTGGTTTTGTTATGCCTTGTGTCTCTGCTGTTTGTGTAGTTCTATGGATGGGAGTGTGGTTGTGAGTATGAGGTGTTACCGGTGGTGTAATGATATCTCAGGCTTAGAGATTGATTGATTATGGAATGGATAAACTTGTTATACAGTGGGACTACATCTGGGCAGTGGTTATGGTTGGGCAGTAGGGCTGCAGGACTGGGATGTGTCATGTTCATGTTTATGGGTGTGCTGGGTGTGGTGTTTATATGCAGTGGGGATTCGAGTGGGGTTGTGATGAGGTGTTTTGGGGGTTTTAATTTTTGATAGAAAGGACATGGTGACATGAATTTGAAGAATGATGGTGGTAGTGGTTGAATGGGTGTTCAAGAGAGGGGAGTGTGCAGTGGGACTACAAGTTGGGTGAATTTTGTTTTGCTGAGTGTGGTGCTTCTCATACAGCGGGGCTACAAAGGATGGTTTAGGAGGGATTATTTTTAATAAGGATATTTTTACCTTTAAACGGCCTTTGTCCTAGAGTTTTCATAATTTTGTGAAGTGGATGTGAGTTATTATGTTACTTGTGGTGTGATGTGTTTGGTTGTTTCCCAGGTTGGGATGGAATGAATAAATAAATTAATTGATAATGCATAATGAAAATTGGTTAAATGAATTGGTGGGGGTATGTTTCTAGTTGTGTCTTGTAGTGAATCAGCATTCATTTATCAAATTAGAAAGTAAATGTCATTCATTTTTATATGTTCATTTATAGGTTGCAGGAAGGGCAATTTTTTGTTGTCTTTGATGTTATGAAAACCCATAGGTTGGGATGATTTTTTGGTATATATATATATATACACATGTATTTCCTTGTGATTTCAATACGTACCCCACCCGTGTTGTGCACTACATGCTATGAAACCCCATTATTATGGGGGAGTGTGTCCATTCCCAACATCCCGGTGGAAGGATGAATGGATAGTTATTGGCTCTTCTCTTCTCCCTATTCTAGGAATTGGTAGCCCTAGTATCTTCGGGGAGGTTGTGGTGTGGTTGTGAGGCCCAAGTGTCTGCAGGTGAGGTGTGCTTCACAAGTATCTTCAAGATGAGTTGTGTGGTGATTTCCAGGTGTCTTCAGGATGGATTTTTGGTTTTTAGACTAGGTTTTTGTGGGAGAGATGTGACGTGGTATGTGTCCTAGGTGTGTGAAGGTAGGTTGTGACAGTAGGGATTGTGGAAGAGCATAGTAGCATTAGGATGTTTACCATTAGTGATGAGAATTTAACCAGTGGGAACTGGTGTGGGGTACCTAAATATTAATGTTATTACTAATTTACTTTACTTGAATTGCATTATTTGGTTAGAATGACTTAGTGAGGTTAGGGTGGATAGTATACCTTGTTAGGTGCTTTTGAGTTTCTAATATTTTCTCATAGGGGAATTTGTATGCTTCACCCACTTGTGCACAAGTGACTTTGGTTCTCTTACTGAGTATATTTATATGCTCACCCTATGTATATAAAACTCTTATTAGGTTTATAAGAAGATTACATGGACTATGTTGGACCTTACTAGTTCAGAAGTTGGGGACAGTTGTTGTATCCCTACTTAGTTTTATTTTTGGTATTTTGTACTTTCTTTGTATTTCTAGTAGTATTAATTTAAACATGCATGTGGGATGGATTTTTTTTTCTTTATATATTTGTGTCTTGGAGTTGTTTGAGGATGATACATATTATCTCCCATTATCAGTTACTATAAAAGGTGTAATGCCTCCCATTTTTTGATATTTATATACCCTTGGTGCTGGTCGCCACCCTGGGGCCTATTGGAGGCGTGACTCAGGGGTCATTATCTCTCCTTCATCTTGAGGAAATAATGTCGCAACATCTTTCTATACCTTCCCTTATCTTGAATAAGGTAGATCGTGACACCCTAACATTAAATAAATTGACTCACATTATCCAACCCTCAACCTAAGGTTAGGCTAAGTGAGAACCATCCAAGAGAAACAAGAAGATCAAGGAAGATAATAGGAGGAAATAATTATCCAAAAACCAAGAGAAAATCACCTTGGAATATCAAATGGGCACAAATGGTGGAATGAGAGTAAAGTGATGAGGGGTTTTGGAACCCCCTAGTGTGACTAGGTTGAATAGGGGGAATAATCTTGAATTGTGGTTAAAATGAGGAAGGATAAAATATGAAATTTCAACTTTTTATGTAACTCGGTAAGTTTCACTATTTGGACGCATAGTTTTCTAAACCATGCATCAAACATTTGAACCCTACATTAAATATAGGTGACCTGAAAGGGCTGGCCATACAGTTAGGGAAACTATGTGCCAAATGTGCAAAATGGTTCTGTCAAAATTACAAAGCCTCCTATACGCTTGCCACATAGTTTATACTGATTGTGCACAAGACACACACCTAGCCTCAGACACCAACCTCAAGCTACCCTGTTACCACTTTATCTCACATGGTTTAGGCCAAACCATGCACAGATCATGCAATGAAAATTTTTCAAGGAAAAAATGAACTAGAAATTCCCTCTGCCTTCACCAGCTGTATGGTTTCTCCCCTAACCATGAATACTAACCTTACATAGGTATAAAAAGAAACTGAACCCCCCAAAATCAAAAAATTATCACGGGGAACTCAACTTAAACCTCGAACAAAAGTTAAAATGCCAAGAAATAAATAAAAACGAATAAAAGAAAAGAAAATTGTAGATGGGGTGCTACATGATAAATGGAGATGGGTAATTACTCTAGTATCCCTAATGAGTGAACATGATGTGAGAGATAGGTGGAGATGATAAGAACCTATAATATCTCATTAATGAGAATTTTATACACAATAATACATCAAATTTGTGATGCTCTTCTTAACCTATAGCAATTGGGTTGAAGCAGATGACGATTCACTGGGTACTATCCTTACTCCTTAACAACTTCTCTTAGAATATGAGAACCTGATATAAGACCATAACCATAGAGATATTTATTTCCTCTAGTATTATAGTATATCTCTATTCCCCTATAGACGTGCATTTCTTCCTATGTATGAACATGTATATACTATAGGATTTGGATATGTTTATTTCCTCCAACTGTAGAAGTGTATTTCCCTTAGCACTATAGGGGTGAATATATATGTAAATGTCCCATAGTGATTCTAAGGGATATATCGATGTGTATTTACTCCAATACTTATGATATAGGTGGATTATTTTATTTCATCTAGTATCCCATGATCAATGTATCTCATGAAAATTACTGAGCAATAAATCTATGATGGGATATGATTTATGATTAATAATTCTTTATTATGAATCATTGATGTTTGGTGAGTGTGATGAATGTGAGTTATGTGTGTATTGATCATGGATATATATGGAGATGAGTTTAGATGATGGACAACTTTCTATAAATTACTTATTGATGTATGAAAACACAATATATTTATGGGGTCAGATCATTTCATGGGATGACCAAACTAGGCATTATTATAATCACCTTTTCACATTCACATTCACAGTGTTTACCATATTACATGTAGATCAATTGATATACAGGATGGATGATCATGGATCCTATTAATAGATAGTGGGTGATTTTTATAGTTTGTTAGTTATGAGTTATGATTTATAATTTATTATTACTAAACATTGAAATTTTGTGAGTGTGATGAATATGAGTTATGGGTTGATTGATAATGTAAATGTATTGCGATGAATTCAAATGATGTTAGACTATCAACACATTAATTTTTATTGATGTTTGATAACTCTAGATATTTACGGGGTCAGTTTATTGCATGGGATGACCAAAATAGGTATTGTTATACTCACCTTTGCATGTTCCCTTGTACATTGTTTACCATATTACATGTAAATAAATTGATACAGAGGAAAGATGATCATGGATCCTTGTAATAGATAGTGGTGGATTTGGATAGTTGGTGGAGTGGAAATAATCATTAAAATGACCTTTGTCATGAACCAACCTTCCCCAAGCCATGAAACGATTCATCTAACCACATAGGTCTCTTGTAATATCTTATTTTCCTTCATAGAACACCACAAAATATTACACACTCGATTATCTTATCAGACCAATGACTATCCTCACAATCCAACACATGTTCTTTTAGTGTATTTTTTCCTCACTCACACACACCATTAGAAACATCCCAAAAGGTCTCCCATCCTGATCACTACTCCAGACCAAGTATGCTTAATTGTGGAGTTCCAATTAGGAAGGATCCTAAAAAGGAAGGTTCACCTTATTGGAATCTGGATAGTTCAATCAAACATTGTCTTCATGTCCCATTTACTCCACTCAAATGAAAGATCCATCTCAGATTCACTAAATTAATGTTGTATCCAATCTGGTAAGGAACATAGTTAAAAAATTTAAAGTTAAAATAATTTACAGAAAAATATTTATGTTTTAAATACTACAATGAATTTTAAAAGGGTACAACTAGAATTTTTATCAAAATTTTAAATTAATGATATAATCCCAAGTATTTTATAAATAAGAATATTTAACATAATATGATATTTTTTTTCACTTATTATCAATAAAATATTCAACAAAATTGTGTTTTATCAACTTTGCCACACTTAACCTTTTTCACTCCTGGGGAAAACATCATATCATGTATTCTAAAAAATTGTGACAAGTAAACATGAATATCAAAATAAAGCAATTTTTAAAACACATATCCTTGATATCCAACAATTCCACACCAAGAAAAAAAGATACCATGCCTCATAAAAAACCATTATATCATGTTCTCCATTTATATCATTCAATATATTTCCACTCCATTCCTCCTCCTATGCACACAAAACACTTACCTCACTTGAATTTTCTCTTATCACACAAATGCAAATTTTTCAACAATGTATTTCACATCCAAACTCATACAAGGGTCACCATAGGATTGATACATTCCTATATCTCCACCCAATTTGATTCAAGGAGATATGTTTATCATGATGACTTTTCATGGTCATTCTATGGATTTTGGTTGGTAGGATTTAGATGTGAAACATTCTAAGGCTGAATGAGGAGGGCTTGACTCTTTTTGAATAAAAATTGCATTATTCCAATTTTCACTCAATTATGGTATCCTCCTCACTCCTATAGTATCAATTCAGATCCATCACTATGAAAACTCATGGAAATTTTACACTATTCATAATTTTAGAAACAAAAATGTCAATCTTCTCAAACATAGTTTTTTCATTAAAGTTATAGATAGACAAAGAATTCTTTATTCATTGGAAGCTCCCGAAAGGCACATATTCTTTTATCATGAAATCTCTAGAAAGGCACAAATTTCAATAGAATGATTTTTTTAGTAGCAAAAATATCTCTTCAGAATTTAATTTTCCACCAAAATTATCAAAAAATGTGGTATTAGAACACAATAAAACTTCCTCCACACTTAAGTTCAACTAGATTATGAAATTTCACTTCAAGAGTTGGTTGGATAGGGAAAATTGGTTTGTAATGTGGCTAACCTAACAGGTTGTTCATGGATTCCAAGGGCTATAAGAATTAAATGTTCAAGTTAGTCTATTATAAAAAATATTCTTTGAAATAGGGGATTTAATTCTTAACAAATGCCTAATTGGTGGCCTTATCCTCCACCCTTTTTCTCACATAATCAATAGTGACCAAAATGGACAAGAAACCAAAAGAACTTGGAAGAGGACCCATAAAATCAATTCCCCACACATCAAAAATCTCACAGAATAATATGGACTGTTGAGGCTTCTCATGTTTACTAGAAATGTTTCCTGTGTGTTGGAAATATGAGAACAACATACAAAATAGATGATCATCATGGAATTGGTAGTGACCTTATATGGGATGAGCAATAAATTTTTTTATAAAACATTTAGATAATTTGGAATTGGCTATGTAACTGAGTAAAATTACTATGAGTTTCTCCTGATGTATTGAACATGAATTATATGAATAGATTGATATATCCTATGTTGTGACGCCACTAGAATAAAAATTAAATAACAACATTTATTTGTTATTTAATTTTCATTCCCTATTATTAGTTTGGAAAGTGTGGATTTACTGAGGAGGATGTAGTGGCTAGTTTACTACTAAGGGAGTATTTTGAAACTAATTATAGGATATGTGGTTGTGATGTGGTGACATATATATATATATAGTCACATTGAGATGTGATAAAAAATCTATAGGTTGGATACCTATGGTGATGGGTTATGATAGTGTACCTTATTTCCACTCACCCTCTAACAAGGATTTGAGTGGGATGAAAATGATCATTCCATGTCTCACCCACCGATCTAGGTGGAGAAAAATAATGGAATTATTACCTATACACTACTAATAAACCATTAATCTGGGATGATATTGTTTAGATACATTAAGGAGATAATTGAGGATGATTAATTCCTCTAATATCTTCGATATAGGATAAATATAGATGGGCATTTACTTTAGTTTCCAAGATGTGAGCACACGATAGGCGGGATGGGTAGATTTGAGTAGTTCCTCTAACATCTTAGTTATGAGAATGAAATGGATGGTAATAAACTTGATTGATAATTATATTCATCTCACACAACTTTGGGGTTGAGGAGGATGATGATACAATTAATACTATCCAATTTTTTTAATTATTTCTCTTGGACTAAAAGTACTTGATATACACATTTATTTATAAAAATTTATATTTCATAAATTATTCATGTATATAGATAGAGCCTTAGATATGTGTATTTACTTTAGTGACCAGATATGTATATACTACTTGATTTGGATATGTGTATTTCCTATAGAAAGAGATGTGAATTTCCTTCAACACATTAGGGATAGATGGAGATATGTAATTCCTCTTATGTTTTCATGATATAAGAATATGTTTATTTCTTCTATTTCTTATAATATAAATGATGAATAGTGTATTTTAGATAAGTGGATATGTGAATTTCCTATAATATCTCATGATCTGTGCATCTATGGTGACATACCAGGTGGTAAATCTGTTACAGAATGTAATATATCATTGCTAATTATTTGTTGAGAAACATGGATGTTTTTTGAGTTTAATGAAAATGAGATATTGATAGATTGATCATGATTGATCAAGGATATGTATGGTGTTGATGTAAATTGATTAAATAGTACATTTTATTGATTCATGCAGACACTAGTTGTTGATAGGGTTGTCTAACTACTTGGGTTGACCATTTCATGTATTTTTATACTCATAAGTGCATACACACTTATGAGTTGTTCACCGTGTGACCATTTAGATAAGTTAAGTAAATAACTTGAACCTAGTATCCCAGTGCTAGTGGTTACTTTTTTAAATTATCACTAGATATAAGTGGTCATACCCCATGTTAATGAATAGTTTAGTAGTCTTGGTAAAATAGACACATGCTTGAAATCTCACATTACATTTGAAAACATAAAATACTACTTAGAATTTTATTTGAAAACATCATTATTATCTCTAAAATATCCTCACATATCATTCATAAGTACAATTCCTATAATCATGGGGAAAGGAAACATAAGAAATGGGTGAGGTCAAATTATTAGTAAGGGAATACACATAACAAAAGATATCATTGGATGGATATGGAATTTATAATAACACAAGAATAAATGATGATCAAATAAAACCATATAAAAAAATAAATTACATTGAATTATATCCATGGTTGTCAAAACTATTTGAATAATAACATGAACATCAATAAATGATTTTATAATGATGTAATTCATAATTTGAACATCTTAAACTAACTATCGAGGACTCATGTCATGATATTACAAATATATTGTCAACGAGTCATGCAAAGTCATCTTACATAAATGGGTATGGCCTTAGCAAAATACCCATCATATTTTGTCTCATGAAACCTAGAGATGCATCGAGAATCTATGTAATTAAAGGACCCAACAATCACTTAATAAGTCTAATGAATTCATTATATTAATAAAAAATACAATTGAATCAAAATTCCATAATAATCAATAATTGTCTCTATTGGAAGAAATAACATTCAGAATATAATTACATTTCCCCCATCAAACTGATCATGATATATCTAGAGAAATATATTGGATAATATCATTAGAGTATATATATAGTAAAAAATAATATACATCAAATCATATTGACGTAGATTCAAATACTTTTAAAAGATGATTGGAAAATTTCTTGATGAAATTATCCTTTTAATTTTGGAATCTCTTATTTAAAAATATAACAATTTACTAAATATTAAGATTTTTTTCTTTTGAATGAAACATAAAATATTAGATAATAATCTTTAAATCATTTATCGGTTGTGATGACATAAAATTCTATTCATGATGGGTATGTTAAAATAAATATTCATTTCAAATTTTCAATAAAAAATCTAAAGTACCTCATTTGGAAAATGATAAAAATATTTTTTAGAAATATTTTTATAGAAAGGAAATCATGGGTAAAAATTTCAATAATAAATCACTGTATAATATTAAAATCATTAATTATTATTTTAAAGAATATATTGATATATAATAAAAATAATACTGTCTGAATAGAAAAAAATCTATTTTCCTTAAAAACACTATTTTGGTCTTTTTAAGTGCCAAAGAAGGTAAAAATTAAAATAATTCTTAAAAACCTAATAAATAACCATAGGAAAATAAAATAGATGATTTTTAATATATATTCTTCATATAATTCCCTCAATAGAAACCTAAAACCTACACAATCGCGAATATGGATGAGACTATGAACTAAACCCTTTTCTTAAGTTTAACATTCTTTGTAATTGATTTTAGAATCCTATATAATAAATTTATATTTATTATAATTTTTTAAAAAACTATAAATTTACTTATAACATCACATATGTTCCACTTATAACATTTTAATACCCGTTTATTAATATTTATTTATTAAAATTATTGTTCTGGAGTTTTGACTATTTCGTTTTTATATATGTTTTGGTTATATAAATTTGGTATTTGAATATTAAACATGGTAACACAAAATACATAATTTTAATAAAGATATAAATATAATATTTATTAATTATACCCATATTTAGAATCATCTATGAACAACAGACATTGAAAATAAATCACATCACTTCTTGGAGGTGGTAGTATACACATATGCACAAGCGACATTATCATTTTTAACGAGTGGAAAGGTAAGAAGGTAAATTATAAATTATATTTATAGAACCATAATTATTTCATAAATATCCAATATATTCATTATTTTAATATTTATAACCATCTAATTAAATTGGTGATGAAAAATGAATTACACCGCTATGGGGAGATGGTAAGTCATACGTACGAAAGAGTGATGTTTTTCACTATCTGTATGATGGAATAGAGGTCGAAAATGGGTTTACCATAATCATAATAGAATATAAATATTCTTTTGATACTAGATTAATTATTTTAGGATTTTTTCAATAGATTTAAAGGTTGTATATGAAGAAATAACATAAAAAGTACAAGGTTAAGAGTTATACCTGTTCATTGAGAAACCGATTTTTGATCACACATTAATCATTGAAAGGATGATATTTTGGTAACACAAAAATCTCTATGTTTTTTATAAGGAATATATAATGGTATTATGATATATATTTTCTGAGATGAAAGTCTCAAACATTGTGAATAAAGGAGGAGATGAGGTGACCTTTTATAAGTGAGGGAAAAGACATAGTTAGAAATACTAAAAAGATTAAATAATATATATATATATATATTTATCACAATCATGCAATGTGGAACCAATATAGTGGATAAATCCTTTTAAATAAATTATTACAATATTGTAAACATAAATATCCAATGAATATAACCAAAGGATCAATAAGCCTAGTGTTTTTGGAGGACTAGTTATATAAAACAACTACATGAAACTAAAATAAAACATATTTATTTTAAAATAAAAAATGAGATCCTAAATCCATTTGATATTCTAAAAAATAATAGGATAACCCGGGGAATATATAAAATTAATGGGTGACCTATGAAGTATAGTGATGGAATAAACATGGCAATGAATTATATCATATGTGTAAAAATACATAACATAAAAACATAAAAGATAAGGCTCATGAACAATCATATGGATGCATAACATAAAGAACGTTGAATCATAAGATCATGGAAACATAAGAAATTTTAATAAACATATAACATTACATAATCAGAAGTCAAGTTTAACCACCAAGACAACATCACATGGTGGAAATAATCCTATCCTAGATTAGGTTTATTCCCTAATCCCATTTATAATATCTCATGAGATAAAAGCACCACCCAATGCATTTGAGTGCTGTATGGGAAAAACCATCATAACATGTACATGATTATGTGTTAAAAAAATAAAATAAATAATAATTTATAAACATAATAATTTCCCATGGAAAGAAATTGGTTGCATAATCTTACCTCAAATCATAAAAATTTCCCATGGAATGAAATGGGTTGCATTTGAGAAATGAACTTAAATCATGTATTAAATTGTCAAAGGAAGATAAAATAAGATTTATATATATATAATACATACATATATATATATATATATATATTTATATAAGTTATAATAATTCCATAAAATTAAATATATAGAAGGTGATTTATAGACAGAAAGTTCATAACCCAAAGAAAAAGGGTGGCTTAGAGAGATCCCTTAACTTATGTTCTAGATTCATTCTTTACTTTTAATTAATATCCTGAATAATAAAATTATATTCACTAATTAATTGTTTAATAATTTTTTACATTTATATTTAATTTAATATAATTTTATTATGTTGATTTATAACCATTTTAATGTTATATAAAGATTAGTTTTACTTTTTTGATGGCACACATTTCATGGTTCCACTATCGGATAACTTGTGTATAGTTGTGGAAGTTCTTTTAAAATGTGAATAAAACTATAGAAGTGAAATTAAATGGTATTAATTCACCTAAAATTATTTAAATGGAACCAAATACTCATTTTTTCAATATAGGGACTGTTTGTTTAATAAAAACATTAACGTTAAACAATTAGTTCATTTAGGCGGCTTTATCGACCGTCATGAAATAATTTTGTTTTATTTAATATTATGACAATATATTAATTACATAACATGAAATAAGTTATAATATACTTATTTTAATCTTATTTAGCCATAATAATATTTTATGACCATCCTTGAAGGCGGTAATGGAAAATAAAAACTCATTGTCAACAGAGGCGATGAACCGACATAATGTGGACAATGATTACATTTTTTAGAATAAGAGGAGATAAGAAGAGAATGGGTGGTATATATTACATTATAACTATAAAATTATATTATATATATGTAAAAATATTTATTATTAAATGTTGGATGAGGGTGATGAGGAGAAGGTAGAATAATAAAAGAATATAAACGTGGTTGTTTGAGAATATTACCTATTGAATGTTAAATCCTTGGAAAAATCATTAAGGAACTTGGAACTAGTATTATGGTGATTCCAGTAGCACTAATACATGAGGGAGAGTATTATGAAGTTAATTGGGCATAAATTTGGCAATATATAAGTCATATAAAGTTTGAGGAGAAGAGGTTGTGAGATGTGATATTTATAAAGGGAAGAGAGAGGTGTTTTTAAATATTATAATCATCACTTTATTATTTTATCTAAATATTAAAAATAATATTTATTCTTGTGACTATATAATATAAATGGTGCTTGTGAGTCAAAATTATTGGTTTCTTGCATCATCCATGACTCAAAAATTCATATATTAACTTATAATGTTAAATATTTTATTTGACCGTATTTCACTATTCAAAAAATTGTACTATTTTATAAAAGTACCAAAAAATAACCCTTACTATTTTTAGATTTATAGATTGTAAAAATTAAATCCTTTTTATAATTTTTTTCTAACTATGAGAAATTTTATTTTTAAATAAAATACTAATTTATTAAAAAATAACAATTTTAATATTATGATCAATTTTAAAACCCTTTGAAAAATTACTTAGGGCCTCATAAAATTATATTATCATTAGAATAAAACATAATAATAATTTAAAAATCCATTTTATAAAAAATAAACTTTGTTTTAAATCATTATATTTATTATAAAAATAGAAATAAAATATACATATTTTATAAAATTATAAACAGTTATTTTATCATCTTTAAAACATTTATTTACTTTAATAATGATATAAATATTCCATATATTAATTTTATAAGATACCTAAATATTAATTTATACTTCAAAAGGTGAGTTTATTATTCTAAAGTACTGGTTACTATTCCTAATGGTTCGACTACTATTTCAATAGTCATGTTACTATTCTAATGGTCAAATTACTATTCCAATGATTAGAATTTTAATGGTAATATGGGTTCCCAACTTCCAAAAAATACCTCATATTCCATTAATTATGAATTCACTTCTATTTTCTATTACAGTAATATAAATTTTAATTTTCAAGATGAATATTTTTTCTCATTTCTAATATACTGTTCATGAGTACATTTATTTTTGTGGACTAAGTAGATCCAAATTTTCATATTTCAATTATCTTATTTTCTATTTTTTATTCCATTATAATATTTTAAATTCTTATGGGCATTTTTATTCTCCAAATTTAATCTTTAAATTAATAAAATAAAATATAGTTGGTTTTATCATGTGGTGTGTGTGCATTATATATTATTATATTACTTAATTTGACACAACTATAAAATTAGAGGGAAAAATTCTATTACTAAAATTCTAGTTAGTTACATTCTTTCACCCTTTCAAAATTTTTTACTAAAAATTTATTTAACATATTAAAGTGAAAAATGGTGAGGGTACTTCTTATTCATGGCTTCCTCTGATTCTAATGTAGTCTCCTCACACTTTTGAATTCACTATAGTACTATGAATTGGTGAGTTTTATTATTGCATAGAACTTTATCTCTATGTTCCATGACCTCCATCAACTCCTCATCATAAGAGAGATCATTTTCCAATTATACTACCTCTGAATTCAGTACACATGAGGGGTTTGTTACATACATCCTCAAGTGTGATACATGGAATATATCATATACTTGAGATAGGGTTGGTGGGTGTTCTAGTTGATAATCCATCACTCTGATGAGGTCAAGAATCTCAATGGGAACGATTTACTTAGTACCTAGATTACCCTTCATCCCAAATCTCATGAATCTCTTCGATGGATATATTTATACGTAAAATTTCTCTCCAAACTCAAACTTTAGGTATCTTTAATGATTTTCAACATAGTTATTATGTCAACTTTGAGCAGCCCTGATGTGATAATGAATTTTATTAAACTTTTTCTAATATTTCCTTAACCATTTCAAGTCCCATCAGATCGAATTTACCAAATTAATTCTAGCATACTGGTGTTCTACATCAATTTCCATAAAGGTATTCATATGGATTCATTTGGATTCTTAATTTAAAATATATTATTTTATGAGAACTTTTCTTGGGGAAGATCCTAATCTCATAATACTTTTAATTCCATCAATCTTTCTCTCAACATTTCTTTTAGTGTCTAGATGATATTCTTAGATTGTCTATCAGTTTGGGGGTGATAATTCATATTAAAATTAAACTTAGTGTTTATAGAATTTTGGAGACTCTTCTAGAACTTGGATGTAAATACCATATCAAAATTATATATAATTCATAGTGGTGTTCCATGTAAACTAACCACTTCTCTGATGTATATCCTTTCATGTTAATAGAGTAATAAGTTATTTCAAATTGTAATGATGCGAGTAGTCCTTGTAAGGTGATCCACCACAAACCATATAAAATTATTTCTTAAGGATTTATTCATAATACAAGTGACAAAGTCCATAGTGATGTTTTCCTAGTTCCATGTAGGTATGGGTAATTGTCACATCATCCCCTGGTAATTTATCCTTTTAACTTTCACTTGCTAACATACCATGAACATTGATGTATATTATATGATATCCTTATACATATTTTCCTAGAAATAGTGATCTTAGATGTCTTGATACATTATTATCCTACCTTAGTAGATAGAGAAGTTTTATCTATGTGCATCACTCAAAATATCATTCTTTATCTCAATAATTGATTGTATACATAGTCATTACCCAAATCTTACAACTCCTTCATCAATTTTGAACTATAATAATTTACTGTTCCTTATAAATTCAACATTCTTCTAAATTTTCACATAATCTCTATGAGAATCCTTTATCTTATCCAAAAGGGATGGTTGAGAAATAATTTGGTAAATTCAATATTATATAAATTCCTTTATGATTCCCATATCCATCTTTTTTAAGTCTAAGTCAATTAGATCCTTCTTAATTTCCATAGTTGATAAGGTTGTTAGATCCTTTATTCTTAGAGATTATTATTCCTTATTTTCATTCCTAGGATGGTAGTGGATTTACCATTCATTATCCTTGATCAAATCTAACTATCTTAACCAGTGTATATTAAGATAATTCCTTGTGAATATATACTTAAGGCTCTTATGATCCATATATATTTCAAACTTCTCCTCATAAATATAATTCCACTACATTTACATCATAAATATCACTATGGACAACACCAGATCAAGAGTTGGATATTTTTTTCTTGAAAATTCAACTTCCATAATGTGTAGGCTATCATTTTATCATTCTAAATTAGTACATATCATAATACCTTCTTTTATTAATCTCTATATACCATGAAAAGTTCCCCACTTATAGGTAGTGTAAGTAATGATGTATTTATAATCCTATTTTACAATTCCTTGATATTATCTTCCAATTCATTGGTCCAAAAAAATGTTAATACCTTCTGAGTCATCTTGGTTAGTGGGTTTGATAATCTTGAGAAGTTTCTCACAAAACATCAGTAATTCCCAACTAGTCTAAGGAAACTGTAGATCTTTATTTTAGATATTAGTATGGGCCACTCCTAAATTTACTTTATCTTATAAGGGTCCATATACACCCCTTTGATGGTGATAACATGCCACATTAATGACGCTTCCACTATCCAGAACTCACATTGACTATACTTTTCATATAAATTATCCTTTAATAAAGACATTAGAATAATATTAAAATGTTCCTAAAGATACTCCTTACTTTTTGAGTAAATAAGAATATCATCTATAAATATTACAAAAAATTTGTTGAAGTAATCTCAAAAAACTATACTCCTTATGTCCATAAATATTTTTGGAGAATTAGAAGGTTTTAAGGGAATCACTACAAACTCATAGTGTCCATACCTCATTCGAAAGGTAGTATTGAGAATACCTTCCATCATCACCATTCATTATTGAGATCCTAATTGAATATCAGCCTCATTGAAATACTATGCCCCATATTTGATCAAAAATATTATCTATCCATGGAAGGGGATAGTTTCTATTTATCATGGGTTTTTTGAGTTCATTATAATCAATGAAGAGGCACATTGAGCCATCCTTCTTCTTAGAGAACAGGATTGGTTCCCCCTATGGTGAAGTACTCGGACATATACAACTATTTTATATATTCTCTTGTAACTATTTATTCAGTTTTTCCAACTCAATGGTAGCCATTTGGTAAGGATTCTTCAATATAAGTAGAGATCTAGTTATAAGTTCAATTTATAACTCAATCTAGCAGTTAGGAGGAAGACTACAAAAATATTTAGGGAATACATCAGTATAATCCCTCATAATGGGAATGTATTCAAACATGATTCTATTATTTATTTAAATAATTTGATCTATATATTCCTTCTCAAAATTCAATAATATGCACACTTGAGATTAAGATCACAAAGAAGATTCATCCTCATCCTTTCACTTGAAAATAATTGGTGGATGAATCATGATGGGAAGAGTGATACCCCTCTCCCAAAATTTGATGTTGGATTTATATAAGGATTACCAATACATTCCCAATATAGATCCAAACTCCACTAAAGTAAATAAGACAATATTTTATGGGAGGTTAAATCTATAAACATTGACTGGGGAAGAGTTATATATATGGGATGAAATAATTTCTTAGTATATTATTATCTAAGATAGCTTAAACCCCATGTTTTAAAGTGGTGTTTAAATGTGAAAGATATAAAAGCATGGGTAGAAATATCTTCATATAAGACCTTTGAATATCATGAATGGATAATTATCACACATTTAACTATTTGATTCTAGTTCTATTCATTTATGGTATCTAAAATATACATAGGTATGATAATACTTAAACTAAAAATAATATTAAAAGTGAAACTATGAATATATAAGGAATAAATTATAAATGAAAATTATATACTACCTTATGAGTCTCTAGGTTTCTATCTAAGTTATCCATGTTAATTTCCTTACTAATTTTTGTATCCAAACAATCCATTAAAGTCTATCATAATGGTTCATAAAGTGTTTGTGAGTTTTCCAAATCATATCTCCCAGGAAAGTCAGTCCAGGTGCACATCAAGGCCTCTTTTTCATGCACTAGGTTATGATTGATTTAATAACCAATGTGACATTTTATAAGTTATTATACCTAGGTAATTTTTTTCCATATCCACAACCACATTTAGTATCTATACATAGTTTTAATTTCTTGTAAAATACTCACTCTATACTTCAACAAAATTTAAGGATATTTTCTTGTACTTAAAATTATCTATAGGTTTCTTACTAAATTATTCTTTTCCTAATTTAAAAAAATAATTATACCATCCTTGGTTATCAAATAAAATATCCCAAGAATTTTAAACATATCATTAAAATATTTTTAGGATAAATATCCAATAACTATAGCTAAAGTATCGAGAGACCTAGTGTCTTTGGAGGAATAGGTACATAAAAAAAACATGAATCTAAAATAAAACTTATTTATTTCAATATCCAAAATGATCTCCTAATTAACTTTTAGATCCTAAAATTACATTTGATAACCCGAGGAATACATAAAATAAAGGGGTGATCAATAAAGGCCATTAAGGTAATAAACAAGGTATTGAATCATACTATATGAGTCAAAAGGCATAACACGATAACATAAAAGACAAGGCTCATGAATAATCATATGGAGGCATAATATAAAGTACATGGAATCATAAGACCATAGAAATAATGAAATTTGGAAGAAATTTATAACTTTTCATAAGTATAAGTCAATTATAAACACCAAGACAACATCACATGGTGATATAGTCCCATTATAGTTTAGTTTTACTCCCTAATCCCTTTCATAACGTCTCATGAGAAAAAAATAATTCCCAATGAATTGGAGCACTATCTGGATGAACCAATAATAACATGAAAATTATTATGTGTTCCACAAAATCAAATCAATAATAAGGCCTAAACATAATAATTATCCATATAAATAAATGGATTTCATAATCTTGGCTGATATCATAAGAATTACCCAGAGAAAGAAATGGGTTGCATTTGAGAAATGAACTTAGGGAATGTATTACCTAATTAGGTGAAGAAATAGCAAGCCATTCATATATTTAAGAGATATATATACATAATTTATAAGTATTAAATAATTTAAAATAGATATAGGAAGTTTATTAGATAGAGAAAGTAAATAACCTAATGAAAATGGGTGGTTTAGAGAAATACCTTACCTTTTGTTCTTTAGCCGGTCAACACATGCACTTAATGTCCTGAATAATCTAATTAGATTAATTAAATAACTAATTAAGAAAATTTTAAATCTATATTTTATTTACTATAATTTTATTATGCTAATATTTAACCATTTCAATGGGATATAATTTTTTGTTTCTATTTTCAGAGGGCATTCATTTCCTAGTTTCAGGGTCAGATCACTTGTGTATAATTATGGAAGTTATTTTAAAATGGGAATAAAAACCCAAAAGTGAAATGAAATGGTATTTATGTACTTTTATAAATTTAAATTCTCCCAAATAATCATTTGTATTATGACATAGGGACAATTAATTTAGTAAAAATGTTAATGTTAAACGGTTATTTTATTTAGGCGGTTTTAGAATAAGAGGTGACAAGAGAGGATGGATGGTAGATATTTAATTATAACTACATCAATAATATTTATATATACACATATATATAAATATATACACACACAATAATAGAGTAATTATTCTATATTGGATTAGGTAGGTGAGGATAAGGTAGAAGAATAAAAAAAATATAAAAGTGGTTGTTTCAGAATATTACCTCTTGAATGTCGAATCCTTGAAAAAATTCTTAAGGAACTTGGAATTGGTCTTTTGGTGAGTCCAAAAGCACTATGACATATTTTATAGGATTAGAAAGGTAATTTGGTATAAATTTTTCATTATCCAAGCCTTAGATGGTTTGAGGAGAAGGGGCTATGAGGGGTGGTATATATAAGGGTATGAGAAGGGTGTTTTTGAATAGTATAGTCATTAGTTTATTATTCTGGATCAAGACTACAAATAGTATTGATTCTTGTGACTATATGAAGTAAATTCTGCATATGAGTTTGAAAAATTGGTTCATTACCCCATCTATAACTCAAAAATTCATATATCTGTCTTATAATGTTAAATATCTTATTTTACCATATTTCACTATTTACCAAAGAATCCAACAATTTTAAAAGAATACCAAAAATTCACCACGATTTTTTTTTTAAATTTAGATTTCAAAAAATAAATTATTTTCATTAAAATAATTTTCTAAATATGAGAAATTTAATTGTTAAATATATTCTTCATCTTTTCAAAAAATACCAATTTTAATATTATGATCAAATTTTTAAAACTTTAGAAAATTACTTATGGTCTCATAAAATTATATTATAAATAAAATAAAACATAATATTAATTTATAAATCCATTTTATGAAAATAAAATTTCACTAAAATTTTTATTTTTATTAAAAAATTGAAATAAAACATATATGTTTTATAAAAATATGAACACTTATTTTATCATTATTAAAACATTTATTTACTTGTATAATGATAAAAATATGAAATATTTAATTTCAAAAGATACATAAATATTATTTTACACTTCCATAGGCGAGGTCACTATTCTAACTATCATGTTACTATTCCAATGGTCAGATTACTATCTCAATAACCACATTAGTATTCAAAGAATCAGATTACTATTCCAACAGTTATATTTGTAATGATAACACATGTTCCTTACTTCCTATAATACGTCATATCCAATTCATTATTAGTTTAGTTATATTTTTTATAATGGTTATATATATTTTAATTTACACTGTTAATATTGTAATACTAATATTTTATATTATTTTCTTTATGTTTGTGAGTACAGTTATTCTAATAGATCGAGTAGATTAAAATTTTTATATTTTAGTTATCTTGTTTTCTATTTTTTTATCCCAATGTAATATTCACAATCATATGGAAATTTTTATTATATAAATTTAAATTTTAAATTAATATAACAAAATGTAGTTGGTTTTATCACGTGGTGTGTCTGTATTATATAATATTATATTACTTAATATGACAAAACCTTATAATTAGAGAGAAAAATTCCATTGATAAAAATTTGGGTCATCATAACCAAGTAACCTGAAATTTGAATATAATATATTATAAGGTTGAAATAAACTCAACCAATCACATTTGGAAATGTTTGGATACATTTTATGCCTTATCTCAAAGTTAAACCACTTTAAACCCATTTAACCTTAACTGTGATAACTTAAGGTTTTACAATGGAAACCTAACTATAAGAGAAAAAATAAAAGTGAAATTATAATAAAATTTGTAACTAATGATTAAAAATTTATAATCCACTTTTTAGATTCAATTTATATAGTTTTAAGAAATTAATTTTAATATATGAACAAAAAACACATGAAAACAATTTTTTGGAAAATACCAGATTTAAGAGTAAATATCATTTAAAATTGAAATAAATTTATAAATTGGTTTGAAATAATTATTTTGTCTATATAATAAAAAATTAAGGTTTTTTATACTTTGGGTTAAATCCAATATATAATGTAATCTTTCAATAACTCCATTAATTTCAAGGACACAAAAATAGTTTTAAATTTGACTAAAATATAACTTATCATTTACAAAAGTCAATATTTGGATCCCAAATTAAAAAGGATGTTTTAAAATGCACTATTTAAATCCTTAAACATATAATTAATCTTAAAAAACTTATAAAATAGGATAAAATAAAACACTAATAATATTTTAATGTTTTACACCATAGTTTTAACCATGTTTTACCTCATTTACTGAGGTAAAAAATCATTACCATAGTCACTATTCATAATGATTTTTTTGTCAATACTAAAAAAATATGTAAATTATAATGATTATAAATATGAAATTTATTTTAGTAAACAATATTCATAGAATTTTCAGAATTTAATTTAAAATTAAACTCACAAAATTTGATGTAAAGTGGTTTTCAAGAAAACATGTCTTCTTAATTATAAAAGGGTTTTATACGAAATTCTGTCATAAACTTGATTCTAATGATATTAATTGTATTATGAATAATATAAATGAAATAATTTAACTTTTTAATTATTTTAAAATAAAATTTATCTTTTTTAATTTGTGAAATTAAAATACGATGTTCAATAAAAATTAGTATTTTCTACTATACACTAAAAAATTATCATTTTTGGAAAAATTTAAAAAAATTAATCCTCTATTAATTTTGATGCGGTTAATTAAAAGATGATATTAGTTTCCTAAAATAAAATTTAAATTTTTTTTATAAATTAATTATAACCTTTTTTCACAAAAGGTAATAAAAACCATTTTTTAAAAAAAACCATATTTTTGAAGCATAAAATGACTTAACTAAAAATTAAGTTCTTATTTATTATTAATTAATACATTATATAAAAACTTTATAAATATTTTTCATAATGAGATTATTCCTATTCATACCTAAAATTTAACATCTCGGTTATACTGGTCACTTTAAATAGTAATATTTTTATAGTATATTATAGTTCGTTTAAATATCCATGTTTCATGTTAGGAAAGCTATTGAGGTTATTATTTTTTTAAAAAAAAATTCATGGTGTTACATTCTACCCCTAGAAATAAAATTTTACCTCATAATTTTACATTGCTTATAAAAATTATAATATTTTAAAACAACTTTGTTGAAAACCCAAATCTTAAAGTGGGATAAAAAGACTTACTTTTAAAAGGGGAATTGGGAAACATAAAGGTTACATGAAATAAAACATAATCAAAATCCTAGATAAAGAGACAATTTGTTGTAAGTTTTAATATAGGAATGAAGGAGAAAACAAACATCAAAGGACTCATAAATAGTGATATAGAATATGGTCATGAGAATGTTAATGAACAAAAAACTATAAATCCATGAGGGGTTAAAAGACTATCAATCCATTAGAAATGATGCTAAAAGGATAAATATTTTATTTAAATATAATTTTCCTATATTATTTTATATTGTATTTACTAATTCCTAAATATTCATAAAAATAATAAACCCCAAAATTAAGGATTATATCAAAGAAAAAAAACATGTATAACAAAAATATTTTCAACTATGGAATAAATGTTCATCTTAACCGAAATTGATCAATATATTATTTCTTGATTTCTACTATGTGTCTTGGTTGACCATTCATTCCTTATAGTGTTAAAAGATGGTTAAATATCCATGAAAATTATTAAAGAGTTCATACATTTGGAATCTAATAAATAATTAGTTTATGATAAAAGTACCTATTATCATAACTTATGAGATTTCAACTTCAGTGGTAGTAATTCTATAAGGTTGACATTTCTTGTAACACCCTGAGTTTTTATTAATTTTTTTTGAATAAATTAATTTTAAATAATGTATTTCATTTTAAAATACTTATACCAATGGAAATTTCCATACCCTATCATTATTAAAAATCCATTTAGGTTATTAGAAGAAATTTAACATTGAAATTTGATATAAAAACTTAGAAAACTTTTGAACTTTTTTATTTTTAAAACCCGCATTGTCTTCCCATCTACGGGATTAATTTTAAATTATATTCTACAAATTATGTGATTGGAATTTGAAAAAATGGATTCCATATTTTAAATAATAATAATTTATAATTTATAATAATTTAAACTTAGTTTTTACCAAAATGATTAGTGAATGTGATTAAAATTAATTACAGTGATTAAGAGAAAAATTAACTTAACAAAGGACTGGACCTTAAACATAAGGAACAAAATAACCTAGAAATATGTCCAAAAGAAATTTTTTGTAAATATTAAGACCCTATCATTCAATTTACCAATTGTTTTACATTATTGGTTCCTCCTGACATCATAAAAATGTTGGTGTAATTCCCTTTTAAAACATTTATAAGAATTCAACTCCTCCACTATAAAAAGGCACTCACCCCTCCCACTTCCTCACACCTCTAAATCCATTTGGACCAGTAAAAATATACTCAAATATACTAAAAATTTCCCTCCTTTACTCCATTAATCCATACTTTGGGAATAAATCCAATCAAGAAATCACCTTGGTGAAAAGCTAACAAAGTTACCCAAAGTAGAGGTAACATCATTCTTCAAGATCCTTTATATTATTTTATTTTTCAACCACCTAAATTATTATTATTACATGATTAAATAGTAACCTCAGTATACTAAATATAATGATATATATTTTTATATTAATTTTTAAACCTATACTTAAACACACATCCATAAAATGGGTAACAAACTTACCATTCTTGCATACGGTGAACTACCACCTCACAAAATGATGTTGTTCATTTTTTCCTTTAACACATCTAATGATCATGAATTATAATGTAAAATATATTTTTATATTATATTTATGATTTATTTATTCTTATTTAATTTTTATATAAAACATACCTTCATTATTTCCAAATTGTGGACATACGATAACTTCATTCGTGGACGTGTGGAATACCACCTCCTCAAAGTGATGTGATTCATTAACACTTTACATGAAATTCATTAAGGATGTTTTTATTAAAAGTATATGATATATCTTACATGATAATTGTAATTTAATTATATTATATATATATATCTGTGTGTGTGTGTGTGTGTCATTCACTTACTTTCTTTCAATACGGCAAGAAAACGAAAAAAACTTTCATGCATACGTATGACCTATCGTCTCCGTGAACTGTATATTTAATTTTTTTATTTATATATTTTATAGATTATTATAAATAATTATATAATGAATATATATGATATTTATATCATTTTTTACTTTATTTAAATAAGTAAATCATTATCTAATTAATATTAACAAGAATAATAAGTTAAAACATTTACGAAAAATAAGGCTGTTATCACCCGAAACATAACTTTAACATGAATTTATTAATAAATGGGAAATATAAAGTCTTATGTAAATCCTATATGGTATTATATATATGAATATTTTTTTTGATATATGTATAATAAAATTATACTTATTATACCTAAGGTTTTAATGAGTATTATGAGAGTCAATACATAAGGTAAGAAAATTTCTAATCTCACTTTTATTTCTGCAATACTTATAATTTATTCACAATTAATTATTTTTTGTGTTGTGTATAATGAAAATTAATGTATTCTTTGGTAATAATCCTTAAATTTATGGGTATTTACATATCTATTTGATGATCCCTATTTCATGGGGTTTTATGGTTCAAAAGATATCAAATCATTAAGATCATTTTGTCTCAATTTTTCTTCTTAGAGACACAAGTTTTGGTATGCACCTATTTTATTCTATGAGGTGTATAAACTTCTATTTGACATGTTATATCATGAATCTTTTTTTTCCTGAAATTTTAAGCTTCATGTAATTTTATTTTCTTATATGTGGAGTATGATTCAATGTTATAAAGTGTTAAGAGTTTATTGAAACAATCTCATCATTTATCAGGATTGTTTATGATTATACTTCTATTGATGAAATATTATAATAAATCTCACAAGAACTCTCATGAATTTTATTATCCTCTATTCATTCATGATATCATCATATATTGACACTATTTCTATACTCTTTGGTACTTAAGATATTAAGAAAATGTTTTTAAGAAAATATGATCGTATTTCAATCTCCAGTAAAAAATCTATTTTATTCAATAAAACCATGTTTTCAAAAACAAAAGTTTTCAGAAATGTTTATAAATGATATTTTAAGATTATTTTCAATGAAAAAATATTTTAAAAATATTTTACAGTTTTACAAGATTCCTTTATAAATTTTCAAATATATTATTAACGAAAAAGGTTTTCAAAAATGTTTTAGGTTTTTCAACTAATTTTTCAATGAAAAAAGGATATTTTCCTTAGAATATATGCCTTGAATATTATGTAAATCATTTTATATGATTATGCATCTTCCATAATTCCATGTCTTATTCATTTGTTATTCTTTCATGTATTATGATCTTTATTCCCTTATGATTCATGTATTATGAACTACCAATCTTTATTCCATTATTTTTGTTAATGATATTTGATATGCATGGTATGATCTTATATTTTCATTATCTTATTCTCATACTATTAATATCATGATTATTCTTATATATCTCCCTTTTTTACCCTTACTAAGAATTTTATCTCACAACTTTTTATGTTTACTGTCTCTATTTTTTAGAATATTTATAATGTATGATGAGTATATGGAGGGTTCTTGTCATGAAGAACCTAGTTAGAGATTATATATCTCACTTATGTACATGTTTTTATGTTTCCATGTTTCCAAAGGCACTAAACCATGGTTTTTGGGCATCTATTTTTATAATGTTTTAAGAATTCCTCAAAAGTGATGTAATATTATTATATGAAAATAAAGGGTTCCTATAATTGGTACCAGAGAAAAAGTTTAGTTATACATTTAAATATAGGACGAGGAATCTTTAATAATAACCCAAATGACATGTCTAAGGATAATCCAAAGGATAAAGAAACGTATAAGAAAATGTCCTAGAATTTTGGTAAAGGATCAAGTGAGTGGTTTCCTATAAATACATATCTGTCTAGATACTACAAGTAGATGTGGATCTGGAATAAATTTACCTAGTGGTAATAACCCCCAAATGTTTCATTGGGCTTGACTCCAGCATAACCTGGTACACAATAATGTTCCTTGCTTCACATCCTAGTTTGACACTCTCTAGGGAAATGATTTGGAAATTCAAAAACTATTCACAAACCATCATGAAATATTTAAATAGAAGTTAACTAAAAATAATATAGAATAAAGATAAGGAGTCATAAAATAAATATGGTTTAATAATTAAGACATCCTATAAGTGTTTTTTCATGATTATATGGTTCACCACTATGATAAATATTTCTTACCTATGTTTTTTGGTTTTATTAAATGGATAAAACCTGAAGGAACTGTGTTAATTGTGATGGAAAAAGAAAATAAAATGATTATAATCCTAAGAAACTAAATGATATGGGAGATGGAATGAAAAATATTAGTTCTATGATCACAAAAATTTCTTAGGTTATGAAACATGAAGGACTTCTAAATGATCAAATAAAGGTATAACATTTTGTTGATTCCTTTATGAGGAAATGACCTCCTTCACTAGTGGGTCTTCTGGTCCACTTGTTTTTGAACAATGGATCAGTACCACTGAAAATATATTTTCCATCCTTTAGTGTTTTGAACATGAGAAATTTATTCTGGCTATTTATCATTTAGAAGGTGAAGTGGAACAACATGGGGATATAATTAAGAATATAAGGAAGTAAGATGAAATTGAATCCATGGATTGGGACGAGTTATAGAACTTATATTTCAATAATTACTTCCCTAATATTATTAAAAAAAATATGGAGAAATAGTTCATTCAGTTGAAGAAAAGGGTTGATGAATATATTGGTAACTACAAGGATAATTTCACAAGACTTAAGATGTATGCTTCATGAATTATCCTCCAACCTGAAAGTAATGACGATAGGTTATTTAGTGGATTAAATCCAAATCTCAAAAGGGTGTTGTCCATATGAGACTTTAGTAGCTAAAACAGATTGTGAATTATGAAATCAAGGTTTAAGTAGAGGTCAGAGTCACATAACAATGTCATAGTTTTCAAAAGAAAATGAAGAAGGAGTTCAAAGGAAAATCTAAAAACGATGGAGAAAATAATATGAGATTTATTTTATGATCTAAATGTTAGAAAAATCAATGAGAAAATTTTATTAAGGGGTATAATAAATTTTTTAACTGAATAAATGAAGGTAATAGGGAATTTGATTTCTAAAGTGATTGGAAGAAGTCAACTAATAATGTGAATAGAGAGAAAGCTGTACAGAATGCACATCCCGCACTTCAGTGCTACAAGTGTAAGGATAATGGGAATTATGCTAACCATTGACAGAAAATGAGGGCTAGTGATGATGATTGAATCCATAAACCTATTAAGACAAGGTACAATGAGAAATATCGTATGATCGCTCTTTCTGATGATTTGTGCAATAACAACTTGGTGAATGGTTCACTTACCTTCCAGTCTAGAACTACGAATGTCTTATTTGATTTTGGATCTAACCACTCTTTCATATCTAAATAATTTTATAAGGTTATTAATAATTCACCAATATGATTGTATGCGTAATTAGTAGTGAAAACCTCTAATTGTATGATGATTGAATCTCAAGTCTATGATTCATATCTGGTTGAAGTTTGTGGGAATGTGCTTGCTGCAAATCTTATCATCCTTCCTACATTTTAATTTGTTGTCATCATAGGTATGGATTGGATTTATCTATATAAATCCCAAAAAAACTTTTGATTAAGGGAATTTATATATAATATTTCAAAACAACCTATGATCGTATATCAATCTTATGGTAAGTAGGAACTTTTTATGGATATTACATCCTGTGTATGGGCCTTAATTCCCATTCATAAGGGTTTTTTTTAATCTCAAATGGATGGGGAGAACATTGACATCAATGATATTCCAATTGTTAATGAATTTTTGGATGTATTTTTGTAATATTTTATAGCCTTCCACCAAAATGTGAATTTGAGTTCTCAATAGAACTCATACCTAGTTTCACACAAATTTCAAAGAATCTTTATAGAATGGCCCCAATTGAGTTGAAGGAATTGAAAAAAAACTATAAGAAAACTATGTTAAGGGATTAATCTAGATAAATGTGTCACCTTAGGGTGTAACTATTCTTTTTGTGAAAAATAAATATAGATAAATGTGAAATTGTATTTATTGTCAGTATTTGAACATGATCAAAATCAAGAACAAGTATAATCATCCCCATATTGATGACTTCTTTGATTAAATGCCTGAAGATCAATACTTTTCCAAGATTTAAATTCATTATGGATATCATCAATTGAGGGTAAATAAGGAGGATATACCAAAGATGACATTCCGTACAAGGTATGGAGAGTAAGAGTATATAGTGATGCCTTTTAGTCTTACTAATTGCCCTACTATATTCATGGATTTAATGAATAGAGTCTTTAGAAATTACCTCACTCGTTTTGTGGTAGTATTTATAGATGATATTCTTACCTATTCCAAGTGAAATTAAGAGCATGAATACTACTTGAGAATTGTACTAATGACCCTAAAGAATAATAAATTTTTTGAAAAATTTTAAAAGTGTGAATTTTTGCTCAAAATAATTCATTTTTATCTTACATAATCTCAAGAGAGGGTATTATAGTAGAACCATAAAAGATAAAATCTATTGAATACTATCCTAGACCAACCATGGTGATTGAGATTCGTACTTTTTCATGGTTTATCTAGATATCATTGTTGGTTTTTATAGAATTTCTCATGACTATCTATTATTCTGAACAAGTTAACTTCGAAGGGTGCCAAGTACATCTTGATAGATAAATGTGAAGAAAATATCAAGGAACTAAAGAGAAGGTTGTTCAACACACCTATTCATACATTACCCTATAGTAGAGAAGGGTTTATAATATATAGTGATTCATACAAGAATGGATTGGGATTTTTTATTATGAATAATAACTTGGTTATATCCTATTCCTCATGATAGTTGATGATTCATGAGAAAAATTACACAAATCTTGATTTGGAGTTAGATGTGGTAATTTTTGAATTAAAGATATGGAGATATTATATTTATGGTGAAAAGTGTGATATATATACCAATCATAAAATTCTGAAATATATATTCACATAGAAGGATTTAAACATGTTCCAGAGAATATGGTTAGAGTCAACAAGGAATTATGGATTCTAAATTCATTACCACCATAGGAAAGAGAAAAAGGTGGCCGATGATTTGAGTTAAAAGGATCATGCTAGATTATCCATAATGAGTTTCAAAAAATATACAATATTTCTAAATTTGAAAATAATGGACCTAGAAATTTATAAGGAAGGAGATAAATCTTACCTTTCTCAAATGAATGTTCAACCCTCTATCCATGTGAATATTATGGATGCGCATAAGGAAGATATTGTGCTAAAAAAGATGGTTACAAATGAACCTGATTTTATCCTTGATCAGGGTGAAATGATAAGGTTCAAGAACTATGTACGTGTTCCATCCATACTAGATTTGAAGAAGGAGGTATTAGAGGAAGCTCATAGTTATTCATTCTTTATTCATCATGGAAGTACAAAGATGTATATATATTTGAATGAATAGTTTTAGTGGGATGGAATGGAGAGGGATATCATAGAGTTTGTATCTTGATTCTTAGTATTCCATCAAGTTAAAGATGAAAGAAAAATATCTAAAGGGATATCGGATCTATTATCCATACTAGAATGAAAATGGGAGAATATAACTATGGATTTTTTCATTGGGATCCCATAAAACTCTAAATGGTTTAATTATATATGGGTGGTATTTGATCGACATACAAAGTAAGTACACTTCATCACTATTAGAGAAGACATCTCTCTTGGTCATCTTTCCAGGATATACATTAAGGGAGTGGTAAGGTTTCCTAGAGTACCACATTCCATTGTATCTGATCTGGTTCTGAGGTTCACCACAAATTTTTAGAAAATCATTTAGAAATAACTTGACACAGAATTGAGTTTTGTCACTTCTTATCATCCTTATATTGATGGTCAGTCTAAAATAACAGTTCAAATACTAGAGGATATATTGAGATCTTTTTCTTTGGATTTACAAGGTGGTTGGGATCAATACCATCCTCTAGTTGAGTTTTCTTACAATAATATACCTCACTCAAGAAATCAAATGGCACATTATGAAGCTCTATATGGGAGAAATGTATATCATCAACATGTTGAGATAAAGTTAGAGAGAGAAAGCTATTGGGACCCGAGGTTATTGAGGAAATGGTAGATAAGGTCAGAACCATTCATCATTATATCACGGATGCTCAAAGTCAGTAGAAAATTTATGTTTTTGTAAACCTTTTTTTCAAATAAATTAATTTTCATTAGTGTATTGCATTTTAATATAAAATAATTCAAATTTTTTAATATTCTATACCAATATAAGCTTGCGATACACAAAATAATAGACTTGTCTTGCGCTACACGCAATACTCGGTTTCTGAAAAACATCATTTTATCGTTATAATTATTTAAACGAGAGAATTATAACCTTGCCATTAAAATTTGTGATATGAATTATAATTACTAATTCTTAAATATTATTTATAATTTTTTATCTAAATTAAACACATTTATAATGAAATATATAATTTTGGGTAAATTCTATATGTTTTGTAAAATATTATTTTCTCAAAAGAAATTCTTTTTTACATTCTTCTATGAAAAAAAAATAATTTTAGAAAATTTTAGAAATTGAAATTGATAAAATAAACTTAGTTTTTTAATTCATAACATAAAAATTATATTAGGTTTAATTTTTTTGTTTTTTTTCTAAGAAAATTCATTTTTTGATGAATAGTGAAAAATACTGAATTTTAATTCAAAACTTCTTTTTCATATGATTTTTTATATAGTTAAATTATATTATAATTTGGTTTTAATGTATAATTAGATAAAATATACATTAATTAATCCAATTTATCTTGTTGTAACCAATTTTATATTGGTATTGGATATAAAAACATGGAAAACTTTTAAACTTTTTACTTAAAAAACCCACATTATTTTCCCGTCTGCGAGATTAATTTTAAATTAATTTATAATACATATGTGATTGGAATTTGGAAAATTCTATTAAATATTTTTAATAATAATAATTTATAATTTATAACATGTTAATATTACTTTTTTAAAAAATATATTAGTGAAATTTATTAAAATTAATTACAACGATTAAGGGAAAAATTATGTTAATAAAGGACTAAGCCTTAAAATTAAGGCCCAAAATGACCTATAAACTTGTAAAAAATCCATTTTATGGCCATATTTATACCTTATAATACATTTATCTAATTTTTTTCCATTATTGTATCCACTTTAAATGGTAAAAACTTTTGTGGAATTTCCTTTTGAAATGTTTTACATGAATGTCATTCCTCTATTATAAAAAGGAACTAAGCCCTCCAACTTCCTCACACTTATAAATACATTTGTCTTGACCAAAATATTCTCAAATATGCTCCAAAAAATCTCTAAATTCCTCCTTAAATCCTTCCTTTAGGATTAAATCCATCCAAGGAATCCCTTTGGTGCACACCAAAAGGAGTTACCCAAAAAATTGGTAACATCCTTCCTCAAGGTCCTTTATTTTATTTTATTTATAAACCAACTCAATTGTTCTTATTACATGATTAAATAGTAACATCAGTATTCTAAATATACTAATATTTTTTTATATTAATTTTTTTATCTAAAATTACACACACTTCAATAAAATGGGTAATGAACTAATTGTTCTTGTGTGTGGAGAATTACAGCCTCACGAAACGATGTTGTTCGTTTTTGGTTTACTAACTATCATGGTTGTGAATTATGATGAACACTATATTTTTATATGATATATATGATATTTATTATTTATTTATTCTTCTTTAATTTTTATATAAAATATACCTTCATGCTTTCCATATTGGGGATATACGATACCTTCATTTGTAAACGTGTCAACTACCGCCTCCTCAAAGTGATGTGGTTCCTTGACACGTTACATGGAATGTATTAGGGATGGTTTTAGTAAAAATAAATTATATATATGAAATAATAATTCTACTATATTTATATATTACATATATATATCATTAACTTTCTTTATTTCAATATGATAAGAAAATTGAAACAATGTTCATGCGTACCTACGACCTATTGTCTCTATGAACAGTGTATTTGGTTTAATATTTATATATTTTATAGATTATTTTAAATACTTATATAATGAATATATATGATATTTATGTCATGTTTTAAATTCTGGAAATAATTAAGTCATGATCTATGTAAGAGGAACAATAATTTTAATTCAAAACATGTATGAAAAACTAGGGGATTATCAATCGAAACATAACCTTAACATGAAGTTATTAATAAATGGGAAATATATAATCATAAGTAAATTATATATGGTAATATATATATAAATATGGTTCTATGATATATGTATAATAAAATTATACTTATTATATATGATGTTTTAATGAGTATGACGAGAGTCAAGATATAAGGTAAGGGGATTTCTAGTTTCATTTTTATTTCTATGAGACTTATTCCTTATTCACCATTAATTATTTTGTGAGGTGTGTATAATAAACATAAAAATATTATATTATTATTATAATTAAATTTATTTTTATTTACATATCCATTTGATAATATCTATTTCATGGGGTTTAATGGTTCAAAATATACCAAATCTGTAAGATCATTTTGTCTTAATTTTCTTTATTTGAGATACATGTATTGTAATGAACCTATATTACTTTATGAGGTATATATAATGATATTTTACATGTTATGACATGAATATAATTATTTTCATGATATTTTAAGCTTTATTAAATTTCATTTTCTTACATGGGGAGTATGATTCAAAGTTACCAATTGGTAAGAGTTTATTGAAAAAATCTCATCGTTTATTGTGAATATTTATCATCATGCTTTCATTGATGAAATATTATGATCCATATATAAATAAATCTCCTTAATATTTTAATCATATGTTAATTAATGATATCATCATGTATTGGTACCATTTTTTCACTCTTTGGTACTTAATATATTAAGAAAATATTTTCAAGAAAATCTGACCGTATTTCTCTCTTCAGTCAGAAATCTGTTTCATTCAAAAAAACCATGTCTAAGAAAAAACTCCTTTTCAATTTTTTTAATTATATTTTAATATCATTTTCTAATAAAAATTATTTTAAATTATTTTATGGTTTTCTAAGCTTTCTTTATAAATTTTCAAAGCTATTTTCAAATAAAAAGGTTTGCAAAAATGTTTTATGTTTTAAAAAGTGTTTTAAAATGCAAAAGGATATTTTCCTCAAGAAATGTTTTTAAAAGATCTTTCCAAAATTATTTCCCATATAAGATGAAATTTTTTGGTGTTACTCATTTCTTTCTTGGAAAATGATCCAATGTTTCAATTTATATTATTTTTCTGAATGGTTTATATTTTGATGAAATGATTTTTAGAAAACCCATTTCTATTTCCCTGGTTATATATTTATAAAACCTATTTTTTTTCACGGGTTATGATTTGATGAAATGATTATGAAACCTGTATATTTTATAAAGTTTATGATATGATTTCATGTTTATGATACCCACTTCATTTCATGGGATATGATATGATTGTTTGTGATCTTTTGGCCCATGTATGTATGATTTCATTATGAGATGGATGTGACCAATATCCCTCTCTAATGAATTGGGTAAATATTTATATCTCATGAGATAGACATGGATGAAATAGGGAGTGAACTTGGTTCAGTAAAGGAATTTTTCTGCTAAGAAGGTCTTAGGAGTGAACCTTGACTACTAATATGGTCATGGGAGCGAACCATGATTACTAAGATGGTATAGGGAGTGAACCCATACATATAAGATGGCCTTCGAAGTGATTCGTTAACTAATATGGAAATAATTTAATATTCTTATGTGTACGGAAAAATTTCATGTCTTATGTTATTGATTCACTTATGCTTCATATCTTATGAATTTCCAATCTTTATTCCATGATTTATGTTTATTATTTTTGATATATAGGGTATGATAATCTATTTTCATGATCTTATTCTCATAACCTTATGACCATGATTATGCTTACATATCTCCCTTATTTACCCTTACTGAGAATCTGATTTCACCCCTTTTTATGTTTCCTTTCTCCATGTTTTAAGGATATGTATTATATATGAAGTGTCTAAGAAGTTTTTTCGTCACAAAGAAACTAATGGGAGATTATATATTTCACTCATGTACTAGTTTTTATGTTTCCATGTTTACAAAGGCACTAAACTAAAGCTGTTTTTAGGAGTCTATTTGTATAATGTTTTGAGTATTTCGCAAAATATATACAATGTTATTGTATGAAAAGGGAGGGTCCCAATATTTATCCATTATCATTTTATGAGATAAATTTTATTGATTCTTAGATAATTCATTTATGTAGTTCCCTATTTCCTTACATTTGAAATAATAAACATTCATTCATTTTTTCTTACCCTTTCATTCATGTGCCTAATGAAATTTATCTCCATAATTTAAAAATACCCATTCACTTAATAAAAGTACCATGGTTCATCTTTCCACAATAATTACATGTTTTAAGTTCCATCCTTTCCTTATTTTCCTTTATCTCAATTATTTTTTCCTTTGTGCTATGTCATCCCCTTATTCTCATTATTTCCATTGAAAATATGTGACTTAGAGAGTTATCTCTCCATCCTGATGCAACTTGATATGATATAATCATAAGATGAAAAAAATTTAGGTACTAGTTCCCTTAGAAGGCTTGAATTAATCCAATAATAGAAATGATTGATCTTACTTTCCAGATTATATACATAGTATATTGCGTACATTGTAAACTTTGTAATTTTTTCCTTATACTCAACAACAATTTACTTTTCCTTATGTCTCATATTGAGGAAATTCATTTCTATATCAACTCATAACTTATGAGGAATGTATTTTTCAAAGAATATCTCATTAAAAATATTCCATTACATTCTCTATATCTCCACATTTTCCTTTTCATTTTGAGTTATAATATCATAGAACGAGTTCACTCATAAGTAAACAAAACCAGTTGTCCACATGGCCTCAAAATTTCCTTTCTATTTTCTAGAGGCTACTAAATAGTAGTGGTGGAATAGGTTGTGTCAGGGGGAGACTATGAACTTAGTTCAAAGTGTATCACAATGGTATACTATAATGATACAGAGTGTAAATATTAATAAATAACTAGTGTTGGAATAGTTAATCATCTATATAAAATAAGGCTTAAAAAGAATCGATATGAGAAACAACATGATGCTCATGTCATGTGATATATGAAAGGGGATCAATGGTACATGAATATTCATAATTATCTACAAAAGAATAATATTATAAAAACTATCACTACTAGAATCATGAGCATAAACATGGTTATATGCTCCTATACTCCATTCTAAGAAGATAATAAATCATCCACAACTGAATGATTCCCTTTGTCCCAAACTGTATCTATAAGATCTATTTGGGTACCAACCGGTGACTAGAAGAGGGCATGAGATATAATTAGCAGGACACTGACAAAGGTGTCTAGTAAAATAAATTTTGTTCATATAAAATGAATTTTGTGCATGTATTCTTTTTTTTTGAAAAATATAAAATTTAAATGGATCAGATCTCGTTCTGGACGGACATCAGACTTGAACTACCTATTTCAAACTATGTCAGAGGATATCATAATAAGTGACCATATTTATATATATGGTCAATATATATAAGTACATTTATATCCAAACATACACATACACACACATACTATCATCTAGGACCTGAGGCATAAATAATGCATTAATGGATAATAGTATGAAACTCATGGATATAACAGGATTCCATGCATGGGTGTTATGAACCATAGGTGTCGCCATGATCAGTTATTGAATTTACACGGGACTCCATGCCTATATATCACATTTTATTAGGGATTATATGCCTGTATATCAAATTTCATTTGGGACTCCATTCCCAGTTATCACATTTACATGGGACACCATTCCTAGTTACCACATTCACATGGGATACCATTCGAGTACAACACACAATTATGGGATGCCATTCCACTGGATCACAAGTAGTTGGAATTACATGAACAATTTGTATAAAGTTATGGGAATCCATGCCCGTTTATTAAAATTTTATGGGACTATATTCCCATATATTAAAATTTTATTATTAGTTGTTCATGCTGAGATATAAGCCAAGAGATGATTTTTAATTCATTTGAAATACCATTTAACTAAGGGGATTTAAATTTATTCATATGGAAGTCATGTGAAGTTTTTATACCAATCAATTTCCATTTAATTACTACGAGAAACTAAATTGGGTGGCAATTGATACCACTTAGAAGGTGGTGTGGTCATATTAAACTTTAAAAAATTAAATATCACCATATGAGAGCACCCTAAGAGGCGGTACTTGTCGAGGTAGGGAAACTCCGAACAAAAATAGGGTTACAAATGGGTATTTCTAACATGGTTAACATTTAATATAAATGAAATTATAATTTTAAGGAAACACATGGAAAGTTCAGAGTGCAACATGATGGTGCATGTTATAAAATTAGGTGTCTTTAGGGAAATATTACTAGACTACAAACCTAATGGAAATAAAAAAACCCTCATCTGTTTACATCTTTAGATTCAAAGTATAATAGGAGAAATAAAAAAATAGACATGTAAAGACATGTAATTTCCATGTATTTTTTTAATTAAATGGAGATTTTATGAGTTCGCGAAAATTGACGGTGCATGATTCTGAGGCCCTGTGTGCCCAGAATAAATTTCTGAACTTTTTTCGTGAACGTTCAGCAAACGTGTGAGTGGGTTTTTGTAACTTTTGAAATGGTTCTCGAAATTGAAATCTGAGGGCATCGTTGAAATTGTAGTGCCGATATTCTCTTAATGATACTTTCACCTCGATGAAAGTTGGTCGTGGGTGAAAGTTAATTTTAGAGTTTTTTGTGAAAGAATAAAATAAAATAAAATTGTGTAACATTTTATTTTTTTCTCTTTGGAACTCCCCATATAGATGATGAGAGGTGGGGACCACTAGAAGTAAACCTCCCATGTGAGGTTATGGTGGTTGGGACCACCCGAGGCTAACCTCCCATGAGGGTATTGGAGTTGGGGACCACCCAAGACTTAAAACCCGCTTGAACCCCTTTGAACTCCCTCTTAATGGGGAAAAACCTCTTGAGCTCCCCCACTTAAATTATGCCAACTCTCACCTTTAAATAATTAATCCAACACATCAATTAATTAAAGAGGCTAATTTTAAATTATTCCAACAACTTAATAGGTAAAATAATTTATTATTTTGGCTACCGCCTCATTTTGGGTGGAATTGGGGAGGAAGAAAAATTGGGAGAAAGCTCTCCAACAAAGAACGCCGACTTCGACTCCGATTTCTTCCTCGGAACTTTCGTTAACGAGTAATGTATTCAATGTCAATGAACCGAATATTTAGGAAACACTGAATTCACCGACGTCAGTATATTCCCAATGAAATCGTCTCCTTCCCTATGGACAATCTTCAACGAATCAAATGAGGTAGGGGTTGTTTTTGAATTCTTGTAATTCCTTGATTAAATTCCTCATTCTTGGAAATCATGGAAAATGTGGATCAACCAAGATGATTTGATCCACGATTCATATTAAAATATAAAATTTTACGTTCTTGATTCAAGGTTTTTGTTGAGCCGATTGCTACCGATCTAACGCTGAGGGTGCGGGCCAAACAAACATGGCCCAACTCCCTCTTCCATTTTTCTTTATTTGTGTGTTCATCGCAATGGTGATGGAGACTGGTGCCAGCGTTTGGAACCTATGGAACATGAGTACGGCAGCCGGCTCCATGACTGAATATGAATAAGGTGACGGTGCAATGGCACTGCCCCACGACCATCGCCGCCCGCGACCACCGTCGCCACGCGACCTCGCCATGATGCCCCGCGGCTCTGCCGTTCGCGGCCTCGCCGTGCCGCTCGCGGCCTCACTGCACCGCGGTGTGCCGCGCCATCCTGCATCCTCTCCACCCTGCGGCCTTCTGCACCACCCCACAGTCTTACTGACCCTTGGCCATGCCTCCATGCGGCCTCACCGCCCATGGCCACTGCCGCCCCGCCGCCTCGCCACGACGCCCCGCGGCCTCCGCACCCCACGGCGCACCGCTGCCTGTAGCCTCACGCCTCCCTCGCAACCCCGTAGCCTCGTGATGCCTGTGGCCTCCACGAACCCTCATGAACCATGTGGCCACCGCGACACTGCCAGGCCGGGCTGCCCGATACGGGCCAGGTCGACCGGGTCGGACCGGACCCGGGCCCTCTTCGACCTGTTTACACTCTTTTGGCCATATCTTTGGTACCAGGTGTCTGTTTGAAGAATCATCTATGACACCAAAAACCATGGATCAAGAAGTTCCCTTTAGTATACCCCACTAGATATTTGGATAATGTTGGGAAATGGTCCAGTTGGATCGAGCACGAATTCAACCGGGCCCTCGGGACAAAAAGGCTAATAACTCACAGACCAAGCATCTGATTGATGCACTATCTATTGCGTTGAGAACCCTATGATGTAGCAGTCCTTTGAAATACTTCTTCATGAGGTTTCATGGTAGTTAGTGTATCAACCAGTGGACTGTGGAGCGGACCCTCCTGGAGATGAGCGAGCTTAGCGCGGGAACCATATAGCTTGCTGCGACGTTAAGAATGAAGAGCGATACTGTGTGGGTCAGCACCTAGTGATCCTTTGTGGGTCAGCACCGAGCAATAATGTGTGGGTTATCACCTAGAGATCTTGTGTGGGTCAGCACCGAGCGATCCTATGTGGGTCAGCACCTACCGATCCTGTGTGGTTTAGCACCGAGTGATCCTGTGTGGGTCAGCACATAGAAATCCTATGTGGGTCAGCACTGAGCGAACCTGTGTGGGTCAGCACCTAGCGATCTTGTGTGGGTCAACACCGAGTGACCATACGTGGGTCAGCACCGAGTGATCCTATGTGGGTCTGCCTCTTAATAGAGTAAGATGATTCAGTAGTTACATCTAATCAACTCTACTACTGTACTTAAGTTATACCTGGTGTGAGTTGAGTTCGTACCTGATCGGTACTTTCCTTTGTGGTAATACCTTGGTGGTATTATTCTATGCGGAGTACCTATGTGGTAATTATCCTTGTGGTTTTCCTTCCTTTTTAGAATAGTTTATCTTTGGGATTCAGATATGGACTCTGTGTTTTCTTCATATTTGAGATGGGTTTACTTGATAACTTAGGTATATGTATGGGAATATACCTAAGTAGGGTTATTAGTTGTTTTCATGATATTTGGTTTATCCTTTGTGGATTTAGTGAGACCTTGAGGGTCTTAGGGTCCCTACCGAGTATCGTTATACTCACCCCTCCATAGGCTATGCCCACACCTCATTGTGTTTGGTGCAGACAAAGGAACCGCTGATGGAGGACGAGAGTACTGGGATTGTAGGTAGCTCAGAGGTGGATGTTAAACGAGGCGAACCATAGAGACGACTGTTCTTGAGCTATACCTACCCTTCAGGTAGGATCCGTGGTGGAAAATCCAGGAGCTGCTTTTAACCAATCAGCTATCTTTTACTTTTTAGTTTTCCTTGTACTTTCCAAATGGGCTTGTATTCTAGCCCATTTTACTTACTGCACTTACTCCGACTACTATTCAGTTTACTTGAGTTCGTATCTTGCTGTGTGCTTACATTTTATAAAATCAATTCCTTCGTAGTTATAGGGAATACGCCTTCAGTGCTAGTCGCCAGACCCTGGCCCGTGGAAGGCAGGTTTGGGGTAGTCAAGGAACAGGCCCCGGGGGACGGGTCGTGACCAATTGGTATCAGAGGAGTTGGTTCTCCCATAGAGCATATGACTCTGATCTTTCTTTTAACAGAAAAAGTGTTAAGTGTATTGAGTGTGGTTATCAGTTTATGGAATCTAGTGTTGGTGTAGAAACCGATGTATCCATACACCAGGACATTGACTTCTGATTTCTGACTCAGCGCACAAAAACACTGATTGCGTGTGTGTTTTCAAGAGTATTATTTGAGAACTATTTGAGTTATCTTACTAGGTATAAATATTTGACCGTTTCGCACCTGTTTCTTTTCAGGATGCCTCCACGAAGACAGCCAGCTAGGGTTCTGAGAGTTGTACGCACTAATATCCCACCCAGCGACGAGGCCTCGGTGCAGGGACCTCTTCCAATAGAGGCACCAGTGGAGGAACCAGTTGTACCATTACCCATTGGGCCACCGATGCCACCAACCCCAGTAGTAGAGAGTGCATGCTACTTGAGAGTGTTTCATGAGTTCCAGCACCAGGGGCCACCCAGGTTCAGGGGAGAGATGGACCCACAGGCGGCTGAGGATTGGCTGGAGGCTGTGGTGAGAGTCTTCCGACTGGTAGGGACACTAGCCAATCTCATGGTGATCCTTGCCGCTATCCTTCTACAGGCACCAGCAGACAGATGGTGTAGCTTGATGCTCTAGGTTCACGACGAGGTGACACTTCTCTGGGAAGACTTCGAGAGCCTGTTTCGAGCAGAGTTTGTCCCAGCGACTCTTCGTGCAGTGTGCATTTAGTAGCTTCTTCATCTGCATCAGGTTAACATGACCATGGATTAGTACTCAAAAAGGTTCACAAAACTCTCACACTACTCCACAGATATAGTGTGGGACCCATTCTTCAGGGCCCGAAACTTCGAGCATGGAATCAGGTGTGAGATTAGGGATTTGATGATCTCACTCAGCATCCCGACGTAGGAGGGGGTTTTAGAGAGAGCCCTCCTAGTGGGGAGTTTCCTTGATGAGTTGTCACCAGTAATGAGACCCACTACCAGTCGTCACGTAGCAGAGTCTTCTGCAACTTGCAGTAGACAGATGTCGCAGAGGTCTAAGAGGACCATACTTACAGGTGGACAACTACAGGATTCAAAGACGGTTGTGCGGGGCACCCGAAGAAGAGTCAATCATGTCAGGATCAGGCAGTGTTACACATGCGGCATGAAAGTTCACATGGCTTGTGACTATCCGACCTTCCATACCGATGATCAGCAGATGGTTGAAGGACCACCCAGGTAGAGATTGAGATTCAACCGAGGAGGTTTGCAGGGAGCAGCTGAACGTGGTAGAGGATCTGGATATCCAGCTGGAAGTGGGTGACGAATTGAGATGTTATTGCCACCACCACCAGGAGGTCCACCATGACCATAGGGAGTAGGAGGACAAGGGAGATCCTAGCTCCAGGTAGCTGAGGCCTATGATCACGACATTCTGGAGATGATACGAGGTACGATCTATGTCTACTCCACCTTAGCTTTAGTACTTATAGACACAAGTTCCAGCCATTCTTTTATTTCCACAACCCTCGTTTGGAGCTTAGAGATTCTGATAGAGCCAATGTCTCGATCCTTATAGCTAGATACTCCTACAGGAGCAGATTTGATGATTACGCACTGGTGCCGGTAGTGTGAGCTTACTCTTGGAGGTGAGAGATTTGGCTGAGATCTCCTAGTAGCAACGTCAAGGCCTTACGATGACATCTTGGGTATGGAATGGTTATCTATAGTCCATGATCATATTGACTTTATTAGGTGAAAAGTGTGGTGTGGCCGCACAAATGGGACTAGGTTTACCTTCATTGGCGAGAAGGGAGCCTTTACAGCACAAGATGGACTTACCCAGAGGAGAGTGTAGCTGATCACTCATCAGTTGGCTTGCCTTACCCTCGAAGCGATTGATGTGGAGAGTCCGAGTTATCCTGTAGTGGTGGACCAGTATGCATATGTCTTCCCTGATGATGTTACGGGTCTAACTCCTCTCAGAGAGGTGGAATTTTACATTTATTAGTACCCCAGGATGACATCGATATCTACACCAGCATATCGGATGGCTCCTGTCGAGTTTCATGAGCTGTGGGTACAGCTAGAGGACTTAGAGGGGAAGAGATTCATTCATCCAAATGTTTGACCCTGGGCAGCCCTGATTTTGTTCGCCAAGAAGGAGGATGTGAGTTTGATACTTTGTGTTGACTATTGATGCCTGAACTACATGATCGTGAAGAATAAGTACCCACTTCTGAGGATTTATTACCTCTTTGATCAGCTAAAGAGAGCATAGTGGTTCTCGAAGATAGACCTCAAATCAGGATATCACCAACTCAGAGTATGAGATGAGGATGTGTAGAAGACAACTTTTAGATGTTGGTATGACCATTATGAGTTCTTGGTTATGCCATTTGGCATAACCAATGCTCCAATAGTGTTCATGGGACACATGAATAGGATATTTTAGCCATACCTTTATCACTTTGTAGTAGTCTTCATCGATGAAATTTTGATATACTTGGCAACTGAGGAGGAGCATGCCTATCATTTGAAGGTAGTACTGGACACACTCTGAGAGAACCAGCTTTATGGTAAGCTCTCGAAGTGCCGGTTTTGGATCCAAGAGATTCACTTTCTGGGACATGTCATATCGAAGGATGGAGTTGCAGTGGATCTAGTGAAGATTGAGGCGGTACTTGATTTGGAGCCACCCAGGAGTGTGAAAGAGGTATGAAGTTCCCTAGGTTTTGCTGGATACTACCGGAGTTTTGTGCTAGATTTCTTTAGTGTTGCAGTACTTCTATCAGCGTTGAAGAAGAAGGGGAAACCCTTTGGGTGGTTGGAGATATGACAACAGAGTTTTCAGAAGTTGAGGTAGAGGCTAACTAGTGCACCCATCTTGAGGCTACCAGAGGAGTGCGTAGGGTACATAGTCTACTGCGATGCATCAGGGACCAGGCTCGGATGTGTCCCGATGCAGGAGCAAGCGGTGATCGCATATGGTTCTCTATAGCTGAGACAACATGAGAAGAACTAAACTACCCATGACCTAGAGTTAGCAGTAGTGGTCTTTGTCTTGAAGATGTGATGAAATTACTTGATGGGCGAGTGTTTTACAGTGTAATCTGATCACAAGTTTCTCGGGTATATATTCTCTCAGAAGAAACTGTATCTGAGATAGAGACACTGGCTTGAGTTCCTCTAGGGCTATGACTTTGAGATAGTCTATACTCCTGGGAAGGGGATATTTGTAGTGGATGCACTTTGTAGGAGGTTAGGTATTTAAATACTAGGCAAAGCGATAGAGCAACTGGCCACTTTGCAGATATCCTTTATGGATCAGGATGGATCAGATTTTATTCAATCTCTTACATTCACTCCCCCACTTCTTTAGTGAGTCAGAGAGGCGCTGCATGGGGATACTAACTACGAGGATCAACGTGCTCAGATTTCCCCAGGGAAGTCACCAGATGGATTTTCTAAAGGTGGAGAGCACACCATTCTTTTCAGAGGACATACCATGGTACCCACGTCACTTTGGGAGGAAGTGTTGAGGGAGTTACACATGTCCCCTCTTGCGGTACATCCAGAAGTGGTGAAGATGTACCAGGATATTTGCCGATAACACTGGTGGCCAGGAATGAAGAAAGCAGTTGTAGAGTTTTTCTCTCGGTGCCTCACTTGTCAGCAAGTGAAGGTGAAGCGTCACGTACCAGCAGGCTTAGTTCAGCCTTTAGAGGTCCTAGAGTGGAAGTGGGATGGGATATCCATGGACTTCATGATAGGACTTCCACGTACATCCAGGGTTCATGAATTGATTTGGGTGATCGTCAAACGACTCACCAAGTTATCCCACTTCCTACCAATTAGAGAGCAGGGTTCAGTAGAGAAATTGGGATGCCTCTATGTGAAGGAGATTATGCAGCTACATGGAGTACCCTCAATGATTGTCTCTGATCGTGATGCACATTTTACTTCCCGACTATGGAAGGGGTTGTAGGAGGATTTCAGGATGTAGCTTCGTTTGAGCACCACTTTCCATCCTCAGACAGATGGATAGAATGAGAAAACCATTCATACCCTCAAGGAATACTACATGCTTGCATCCTCAACTTTGGACGCACATGGGAGAATCACTTGCCTTTGGTGGAGTTTTCATAAAACAACAGCTATCACTCCACCATTGGGATGACACCTTTTGAGGTGTCATATAGGCAACCTTACAGATCACCTTTGTGATGTACTGACCTAGGGGAGTAAGCACTAGTGGGACTAGAGATGGTACAAGCTAGCACAGAGAAGATTCAGATCATCCAGGAGTGGATGAAGACTACACAGAGTAGGCAGAAGTCTTATGACGACAGGAGACAGAGACCTATGGAGTTTTAGGATGGTGAACACATCTTTCTAGGGGTCTCACCTTGATGAGGTTTGTAGAGATTTGGTTGCAGCGGAAATTTATGTCCAAGGTTCATCAGACCTTTTTAGGTCCTCAATAGATTTGGCGTGGTGGCATACCGCTGAGCTCTTCCACCTCAGTTGCACCGGGTGCACGATGTCTTCCACGTATCCCAGCTGAGGAGATACATGCATGACCCTTCCCATGTCATCGACTATGGTGAGTTAGAAATTGACGATAGGGAGACTTTTATGGAGGTTCTAGTAGATATTGAGGATCTACAAGAGCGGGTCCTTCGTGGGCGGTCGATACCTCTAGTGTGAATTCGTTGGTAGCGTAAGAACCTCCAGGAGAGAACATGGGAGAGGGAGGCTCATATGAATTCTCATTACCCCCACTTGTTTCCTTAGTTTTAGTTGTGGATTATAGGGATGTAAATCCCTGAGGTGGGGAGAATGTAAAGACCCATAATTTCAAGGTAATTTTATTTAATTAAATGGGAATTGTACGAGTTTTCTAAAATTGACGTCGCATGATTCCGAGGATCGGTGTGCCCAGAATGAATTTTAGAACTTTGTTTTCCAGGTATATTCATTAAACGTGAGAGCGGGTTTTTGTAACTTTTGAACCGGTGCTCGGAATTGAAATCTGAGGCCACAGTTGAACTTGCAGTGCTGATATTTAGTTAAGGAGACTTTCACCTCGACGACAGTTTGTTGAGGGTGAAAGTTAATTTTTAGGTTTTTTGTGAAAGAATAAAATAAAATAATGTAACATTTTATTTTATTTCTCTTTGGTACTTCCCATGTTGATGATGAGAGGTGGGTACTACCAGAAGTAAACCTCCCATGTGAGGTTATGGTGGTGGGGACCACCCGAGCCTAACCTCCCATGTGGGTTATGGTGGTGGGGACCACACGAGACTTAAAACCCCCTTCAACCCCTTTGAACTCCCTCTTAATGGGGAGAAACCTCTTGAGCTCCCCCACTTAAATTATGCCAACTCTCCCCTTTAATTTATTAAGCCATACAATCAATTAATTAAAGAGGACAATTTTAATTTATGCCAACTACTTAACAGATAACATAATCTATTATTTTATCTACCTCCTTATTTTGGGTGGAATTGGGGAGGAAGGAGATCTTGGGAGAAAGCTCTCCAATGAAGAATGCCAACGAAGAACGCCGAATTCAACTCCAACTTCTTCCTTGGGACATTAATTAATGAGGAACGTATTCAATGTTAATGAACCGACAATCGAGGAAACTCCAACGTCACCGATGTCCGTCTATTCCCAACGACATCATCTCCTTCCCTGTGAACAATCATCAATGATTCAAACGAGGTAGGGGTTGTTTTTGAATTCTTGTAATTCCTAGATTAAATTCCTCGTTCTTGGAAATCATGGAGAACATGGATCAACCAAGACAAATTAATCCACGATTCAAATTAAAATGTAGAATTTGAAGTTCTTGATTCAAGGTTTTTGTTGTGCCACTTTCTACCACTCTAACTCAGAGGGTGCGGGCCAAAAAAACAGGGCCCGACTCCCTCCACCGTTCTTCTTTATTTGTGTGTTCATCGCAATGGTGGCGATGACCGATGCCAACGTTTGGCACCTGTGGAACATGAGAACGGTGACCGGCTCCACAACCATACATGAAGAAGGTGACGGCGCAATGGCACTGCCCTATGGCACTTATCACCCGCGGCCACAACCGCCTTGCAGCCTCACCGCGCCGCCCCGCGGCTCTGCCATATACGACCCTGCCGCGCCGCCCGTAGCCTCGCTGCCCCACAAATTTCTGTGCCACCCCACGGCCTGCCGCACCGCCCCACTTCCTCACCGACCTGCGACCACACCGCCCCACAACCTCACCACCCGTGGCCATTGCCGCCCCATGACTTCGCCGTGATGCCTCGCGGCCTGCCGCGCCGCCTCACGGGCTCCGCGCCCCGCAGCGCGCCGCTGCTCGCGGCCTCCCGCCGCCCTCGTGACCCCATAGCCTCGTGATGCTCGCAGTCTCCATGGCCCCTCATAGCCCACGTGACCACCGTGCCACTACCAGGCCTGTCCGCCAGGCTGGACCACCTAACGCGAGCCAGGCCAAACCCAGTGGGTCGGGCCGGGTTGGTCTGACCAGACCTAGGCCCACTTAGACCTGTTTATGCACTTTCGACCATATCTTTGGCACCATGATTTCGTTTGATAACCTTCTACGACAACAGAAATCTTGGAGCGAGATGGTCCCTTTATTATATACCCCACTGAAGATTTGGATAATGTTGGGAAGCGGTCGGGTTGGATCGAGCACGAATCCAACTGGGCCCTCGGGACTAAAAAGCTAATAACTCACAGACCGGATGTCCTATTAACGCAATGTCTATTGAGTTGAGACCCCTATGATGTGGAAGTCCTTTGGGATACTTATTCATGAGACTTTGTGGTAGTTGGAGTATCGACCAATGGATTGTGGAGCGGACCCTCCTAGAGATGAGCAAGCTTAGCGTGGGAACTCTGTAGCTTGCTGTGACATGAAGAATGAAGAGAAATCCTGTGTGGGTCAGCACCTAGCAATACTATGTGGGCCAGCAATGAGTGATCCTGTGTGGGTCAGCACCTAGCGATCCTGTGTGGGTCAGCACCGAGTGATTCTGTGTGGGTCAGCACCTAGCGATCTTGTGTGGGTCAGCTCCGAGCGATCCTGTGTGGGTCAGCACCTAATGATCCTGTGTGGGTCAGCACCAAGCGATCCTATGTGGGTCAGCATCGAGTAATCCTATGTGGGTCTTCCTATTAACAGAGTAAGATGATTCAGTAGTTACATATAATTATCTCTAATACTATACTTAAGTTATACCTGGTGTGATCTGAGTTCTTACCTGAGCGGTACATTCCTTTGTGGTAATACCTTGGTGGTATTCTTCTGTGTGGCGTACCTGTGGGGTACTTACCCTCACAGTTTTCTTTCCTTTGTGGAACAGTTAAGCTTTGGTCTTTGAATATGGACTCTGTGTTTTCCCCATGTTTGAGATGAGTTTACTTGATAACTTAGGTATATGTATGGGAATATACCTATATAGGGTAATCGGTTGTTTTCATGCTTTGTGGTTTATCCTTTGTGGATTTTGTGAGACCTTGAGGGTCTTGGGGTCCCTAATGAGTATTTTTATACTCACCCCTGCACAAGATATGCCCACACCTCATTGTATTTGGTGCAGACGATGGACAAAAATAACAGTGGACGAGAGTACCAGGACTGGAGGTAGCTCGGAGGTGGATGTTAGATGAGGTGAACCGCTGAGATGGCCATTCATGAGCTGTACCTACCCTTTAGGTAGGATATGTGGTGGATGATCCAAGATCTACTTTTCAACTATCAACTGTCTTGTACTTTCTAGTTTTCCTTGTACTTTCCAGATGGTCTTGTATTCTAGCCCCTTTTACTCCCTGCACTTACTCTGATTACTATTCAATTTACTTGAGTTTGTATTTGTTTGTGTGCTTGGTTACATGTGATTACAGGTTATAAAGGAAATGCATTCCCAGTTATAGGGAATACGCCTTCGGTGCTAGTCTCTAGCCCGAGACCTATGCAAGGCGGGCTTGGGGTAGTCACGGCACGAGCCCCAGGGGACGGTTCGTGACAAGACAAATGAATTTAAAATAGGGCACATTATCTCACACTAAAATAATGATGAATATAGAAGAATAAATTAGTATAATAAGGAATACAAGTGAAGATCTTATAAACATACATCCAAAAAAACTAATGATGATGAAATCATACACTAGATGAAGATCCTGGCTCAAATGCGAGGTTGGAAGGAGGAAAGATCCCATGTACGGGAGTGGATATGCACATGAGTAAGGAGGAAAGAGGGGAGAAGCATTAAATAAAATAAGGGGTAAAATGGTATTTTCACCCATTTTTAATTGGCAAATGGGTTGGCCGTACTATTTTCCAAACCATGCGCCTAAACGTTGCATTACTATTGGTTAAATGTGACTAAGGGTGTGGCCTTGGGCACATGGTTTGGGGAAACTATAAAGACCCTTCTAGGCCACTAGAGAAACCCACACAACTGTGTTTCTAGAGGTGATTGATTAGAATTAACCATGCACCCCTATGCAGTTTGCTACAACATCCACATGGTTGAGTCACGCTGTTAGAACTAACTGTGTGCTAATAGCGTGGATCGATATTTATTATAAAAAATTGGGATATTGATGCAATAAATGATCGCTAGAAAATACTGAATCAGTCTTTATCCTATAAATAACATTACTAGATTATGATGATAGGTTTTTTATAGTAAATTAATATTCGTACCTCTCCAAAAAATCCAGCATTTTATATGAATCAATGACCACCATTTATCAACTTCTTACTTTAAATAATATACCACTAGAATGAAATTTTTCATCTCATTACCTCTAAAATATAGAAATATATTTTCTATGGACTTATTCAATTATTATTCTATCAATTTATTTTTATTTCCATAAAAATTTGGGGGATTCTACCGCCTGAAGTGTCCTAACATCAAGAATCATTTTTTGAAATAGTAGGTTTTTCCATATGAGCAAGGTTATTGGTCAAAAATGGAGTCAAATATCCTAATACAGTCATAATCTGCTTAGCTCCAACACTATTCACATCAACTTGTTCATGAGGGAAATTCCTACATTGATTATCAGTGTTGAGATATTTAAATTCCTTTATCTTGGAATAATTTATTAAAAATGGAATACACAATATTATATCATACCATTATGAATAATAATGTATAATTCCAAAACTAGTGAATCACTTAACATAACTTGAAAATTTATGAATAACTAATCTTAAAATCATAATATTAATATCATTTATAATATTCCCAAATCATAAAAATATTTTAAAATATTTCATAATCATTTTGAAATAAAATATTAATTAACTTATTCATATCCATGAGTGTGTTAAACTAGGTGCACAGTATAGGCCAATTCACCATGATTTAGAATGATGTATGAGATATACTCAACCATATATTTTTGATTTTACTACCCCTACATACATCTATGCTAGAACCATATAAAATTTAAGTATCCAAACAAGAATTTAATGCTAAGAAAACCATTAACTTACCAAAACTTTAGGATGTTATCCTACACTTAGACTTATAATAAAATTTAGTGATAGATTTGGGTTCTTTAATCTATGTTTTCCTAAATAAAATTCACAAGGTTTATACTAAACTTCCTTTGAAATAGAATGCAAAGAACCTAAACCTGGTAGCATAGAGCTGGTGGTTACATTATTACATTGTCACTAGATACACATGATCTCATCCCAAAGGAATGAATAGTTCAAATAGTCTTGGTAAACTAGATAAATATTTTAATCTCATATTACATTTGAAAACATAAAACACCACCTATTATTTTCTTTTATAACATCATTATTCTTTCTAGAATATGCTTCTATATCTTTCATATTACAAATCCTAGAATCCTAGGGAAAGGAAACACAATTAATAAGATATATTAGATGCTCAGTAAGAGAATACATACAATAGAAGCTATCATATAATGAATAAGGAATAAATAACATATTAAGAATAAAATATTATCAAATAATGCCTTATATATAATCACATGAGATTGAAACTTATCCCTGGATATCATAACTATTTTAATAATCACAGTGAAATCAATAATTGATTTCATAATGATGTAATACATAATAATAGACATCTTAAACTTACCTTTAAGGCCTCATGCCTACACATCATGAACATACCAAAAGGCCCCATGAACGAGCATCTTACATAAATGGGTAAGGACTCATCCAAATACCCAAAATAGTTATTCTAGTTTGAATTATCAATGCATCGAGGGGATATGTAAATAAAATCCCTAACCATAAATTAATGTATCAAATTCATTAATCACATGAAAAAATGATACAATTGAGTCAATATTCCTTAATAATCAACAATTTTCCATATTGGAAAATATAGAATAAAGAATGATAATACTTTTCCCTAATAAAAATGATCATAATCCATCTAGAAAAATATGTTGAAAAATATTATTTGAGTATATCATTAGTAAAACATAATATTTATCAAAATATGTTGACATATATGAAAATAAAATTTAAATATCATTGGAATATTTCTCGAGGAAAATAGACTTTTCATTTGGAAATCACATATTTTAAAATAAAATATTTTTCAAAATATTAAGGAAAACATTTTCTTTGGAAATAATCATGTAAAATTTTAAAGGAATCATGAAAAAATTCTTTCTAAATAATTTAAACAAATTACGTTCATGGAGGATATGTCAAAACAAATATTCCTTTTAGATTTTCGATAACAAGTTTAAAGTACCTCATCTGAAAAACGAAAAAGAAATTCCTTTGAAAACATTTTATGGGAAGTGAAACATGGGTAAAAATTTCTTTAATATATTATTGTAATTTAGTAAAAAAAAACTATTAAAAACATTTTAAAAAATATATGGACATGAAAGAAAAAATTCTAGACCAAATAGAAAATCAAAGTTGATTTTCCTTAAAAAATATTCTTATTATATTTTTAAGTTCCAAAAAATGGTAAAACTGGAAATAATAGTGAAAAAAATATAAATAACCAGATTAAAACAAAATATAATAGGTTTAATAAAGAAATATCATATAATTACCTTAATGGAAACTTAAAACATAAAAAATCCCAAATAAGGAGGATATTGTGAAATAAACCATTACCCTTGGTCTGACTTGCTTTATAAGTAATTTTAGTCTCCTATATAATAAATTTAAATTTATTATAATTATATAATAAAACCATAACATAATTATAATAAGACATATTATCTATTTATATCATTTTAATAACTATTTATTAACAATTCTTTACCTAAATTATCATTTCTAATTGTTAACTATTTTGTTTTTCACGTATGTTTTTATTAGGAAGTTTCAATCCTTGCATCTTGATCAAACTTCCAAAAATTATAGATTTATAATCATGATATAAATTTAATATTTTTTCATTATATACATATTTATAATCATCCTTGAATTTAGGACATGAAAAATTAATAACATCACTTTGTGGAGGTGATTGTCCAAATGTACGGATGAACAACATAATCAATTTATAATGAGTGGAAAGGTAAGAAGGTAAATAATATGTTATATTTTCATAACCAAAATTATTTTTAAAAAATAATATATATATATATATATTATTCTACATTTATAACCATATAAGTAAAATGATGATGAAATATGAATTACACTGCTATGTGGAGATGGTAGGCTATATATATGCTCGAGCGATGTTTTTTAGTTTCCATAGGACATAAAAGTGGGGAAAAATGGTTATCCCATAATAATAATAAAATATTAATATTTTTAGGAAACATTATTAAATATTTCAGTATGGTTAAAATATATTTAAAAGAAATATAAGAATAAATAAAGTTGAAAGTACTTGGTTAAGAGTTATACCTATTGGTTGATGAAACTCTTTTTAATTACAACTTAAGTCTCAAAAGGATAATATTTTGGTAATAAGAAATGATTTGGGACACAGGTAGGGAATATAATAAGGTATTATATAATTTATTTTCCAATATAAAAGGATAATTTTTTTTGAATAATATAGGAGAGGTGGTTTGCTTTTATAAGTTAGGAAAAGGAAACACATGTAAATACTTTAAAGATTAAATAATATATATATATATCATAATCATATAAAGTAAAACCAAATAACATAAAATTTGAATATAATATGTTATAGGGTCTAAATAAACTCAACAAATCACATTTTTATTGTTATTTTATAAATTTTAATCCTTATATCCTAGTTAAACCATATTAAACCCATTTTAACCTTAATCGTGATAACTTATCTTTTTTAGCATGATAACTTAATTATATGAAAAAAATAAAAAACGATTTATTAAATTTTTTGAAAATATGCTTCAAAATTTGGAATCCATTTTTTTCATATTTAATATCTATAGTTGCTAGAAATTAATTTTAATATAAGAATGGAAAGCACAAGAAAAATAGTTCTTAGAAAAATACCTGATTTAAGAGTAAAAAAAATTTCACATTGAAATAAAGAAATAAATTAATTTTCTTGAATTTTTTGGTTAAATAAAAATAAAAGGAAGGTTTTTGAAATATTTTATTAAAGAAAAACCAAATTAAATCTTCAAACCATGCCATTAATTATAAATAATTTAAAATTGTATTTAATTTGAATAAAATATAACCTATCCTTTATAAAAGGCAATATTGGGTTCCCAAATTCAATTTTATTTAATAAATTATTTAACTCATTAATAATATTTTTTTTTCTAAAATCACTAATTAAATTTTATAAAGGAACGTATTAATAAGTTTTTTATATTTTACCCCATAGTTTGAACCACGTTTTACCTTTTTTATGGAGGGGATAAATCTTTACCATGGTCACAATTTATAATGACCAAAAAATAAGTTAAACTTATTAAATTATATTAATTATTAGGATTAAAAATATTTAATCCATTTTACCAAATTTATTTTACATAATATTTAGAATTTAATTTAAAATTAAACCCACAAAATGCGACGAAAAGTACTTTTCTAGAGAAAATGTGTTCTTATGTGAAAACGTTTTTATACCAAAATAAGTCATAAAATTGATAAAAATTATTTTATTTGGATTATTTATAATATAAATGAAATAAATTTACTTTTATACCATTTTAATTTTTTTTTAATTTATATATTCTTGAAATGAAAATATAGTGTTCAGTAAAAATCAGTATTTTCTACTATTCATAAAAAATTAAACTTTTCTTAAAAATACCAAATTTTCATCCTAAGTTAATTTTTATATGATAAATAAAAAACATATTAATTTAATAAAATAGAATTTATAAAAATGATAGAAATTAATTATAATCTTTACACACAAAAGGCAATTAAAACCATTTTTAAAGAAATCATATTTTTGAAGCATAAAATGACTTAAATAAAAATTATGTAATAATTTATTATTAATAAATAGATTATAAATATATATTTATTTTTTTATTCCTATTCATACCATAAATTTTACAATTATGTTATAATAGTCATATTTGAATAATAATATTTTTATAATATGTCTCAGTTCGTTTAGTGCTCTGTGTTGTGTGTTAAGAAAGATATAGAGGATATTATTATATTTAAACAAAATTTTATAGGTGTTACTAGTTTATGTTGAGGATGGGTTGTTATAGAGGCCAGTTACATATGTCGGTTGATTTTGATAGTTGGTAAAGTCGAGATGATTATAGATCCTAGTCCCATTTTTACCCCAAAAAACTCTTCCTCTTATTGTCAATGTAATATAACACCAAAAAATGCATTAATAAAAGTTTTTTATATTATAGTTTTAGAAACCCTTCACATGTTGCATTTATTAATTTATTAGCTAGGTAACAGTAAGGTTTTTTAAGTGTTTAATATGATGTGAAACTTCATCACATCGTCAAACATGTCAAAACTGATTTATCTTTACTAGGTTTACAGTAAAACATAACCTAGGTCATTTCCTAAGGAATAAAATATAAATAAATTTATTTTGGTTCAAAATTATAAAATATATGTTTTTTAAAGGTTGGGGTTGAAGCCTAATTTTATTATTTAAAGCAAATACCTCTTTTGACTGGGTAGAGGGAGACCCATTACATATCCTAAATGCCCAAGGCCAAGTGGGAAAGATTATTACTTCCTTGATTTATAAATTATAAATCCATTATGATAAATAGGTTTCTACTACCTTAACACCTAATATTTCACTGATCAAGTAATATTGATTACTAGTGGCTTTTAAAAATCAATGAAATCATAATCGATGTAAGATAAAAAATAATCAAGGATTTGCATCAACAATGTAATGTGATGACTATATTTTTAACTAAAATAAAATTTCACTAAAGAATAAAATATGTATATTATTTGGTTAGAGATTCTGGATACCATTAATTAACACAATCCAAAATTGAACACATGAAATATAAAGGAAGTGGTAAGAGGCCAAAAATTTATAATCATTACATGATACGAGTTAACCATGAAATAATAAGGATTCATGTTATTTTTATTCATAAACAAAAAATTAAATGATATAGGATAACAATTAAAAAAATATTGAAATTAAATTACCTTACAAAGATTACAAATTTAGATCTCAATATTACATCAAATAATTAACCCTAGATTGATTTATAGGGGTTAGAAGTATATTAGGGTAAATAAGAAGAAAATAAAATAATGGATCTCTCAAATTAAACTAAACAATAACCTAAGAAATTCAAAAAATGAAAATGATCTATAGAGTGATTTTAATGGTTAATATTTCATTTTTCTCTAATAAATGTCAAGTACTAGGTGTGGTAGGTGACATGTTGTCTTAAATTTTTCTAGAAAATCTAAAAAATAAAAAACATTAACTTTATAGAAAATTATTAACTTGGTATTTAATAATAATTCACGTCTTCCACATAGGTTTATAATTACTTTATAATCAACTCATTTAGATGTTACAAACCCATGTTATATCCCAAACATATTAGGTGGGTTAATTTTTTATTTGAAATAATTTCTCTTCTTTATAGACCTATATTGAGCCTCTTGTTGTTGTATCTCACCTGTGGTTAGATTGAGTGAATTGAATCCAAAAGAACATAGAATAAAAAAAATTAATTTCTATTTTTGGATTTATATAGTAAATGTTATTATAAAAAACCAACATGTTGTCAAAATAGTCCATTATAATAAAAGATCCAATTTTATTATTTTTAATCAAAAAATAAAAAAAATATAAATTTATAAATTCATTTAAAAATAATATTATGGGATAAATGATAAAAATTATAAATAAATGTCACACATCAAATGCCCCAAAATTAATTTTTTCAAACCTAGGAAAAATAATATATCTAAATCAAAATCTATATCTAAATCAAAGTATAGTTCTTTAAAGATTATTTTTAAATATAAATACATCATTTCTCCATTATTAAATAAATTTTCCATTTCTCACCTTCAAATTTATCAGTAATATTTATTTCTCCCATGTAACATATAGTAACCTACCTCAATATAAATTTATGCAACTCACTTCTCATTTGTAAAATATTTATAAAGTTTTTCTCATCTCATAATATTTAATTTTATGATCCATTTAGGCATGTGGGTGGACCATAGGTAGGGGACTATTTGTTTTTGGGGAAACTGGTGGTGCCTAGTGGGCTAAGACCTGATGTCCATGTTAAGGCAGGGTGTATGTGTTGTCAACAGGGCCCAGTTGTTTTAGTAATTCCTTATCATATTAGGGCATGGGCCCCCATAATCTTCATATAGGAAGAGTAAGTACTCCCCCACTGTAGGGATAAGTCCTATATCTATATAGTGGTACTCTCCCATCTTTGAGCACTGGTGGGGAGAAGGTCCCCCAAGGGAATTGTCTCTCCCTCAGATGCAGAGCTTAGTAGTGATGAGAGGGCCCCTACACACAGTTTCTTGGGAATTTGCGCCTGATGTAAGGCATTATAGGTTTAATTTTTGGGTTTTATGAAAACTGATCACTTTTCTCTGGAATTTGATACATATATCCCCTTTCTATCATGAATTTGTTTTTTTAGAGTTTATATATGTATTGTGTTTTTGTTTTCCTCTTACTATGATTTTAGATAACTTATTTTGTATCTTTATATTTCCCCCTTTTTGTTTTCTAAGGAGTCCTAATTTGTATGTATATACTCACCTCTTATTGGGATTTACCTACATGTTTCATGTCCTATAGAGATGAAAGGCAGTTTGTAGTGACATCAGTGGAGCAGTGTGATTCTTGGGTGCATTAAGCATGTATAGTAGTCACATTAGGAGATTAAGAGATGTGATCTATTATATTTTCATTTTTTATATTTCTATTAGGTTGGGAATCTATTTCTAGTTGGGAATTTATTTTACCCCTTTAAACAATGTCTTTATACTTTCTTACTCTGATGTATTCCCTAATGTTTACTGCATGCAAAGTTTTACTGTAAATTTTACTGTCTATATTTTTCCTATGAATGGTTTTATGGATATGGTTGGGTGTGTGCATATAAGTACATTATGAAAAGGCCTATGATTAAATTTATTCCTCATTGACACTTGTTTTCATCTCCTTTCCTATTAGATGTGGGATTTGTGTTGTCACACATTGATTTTCTCTAGCTAGGTAAGCCCTAGAAGGTTAGTTTGTGAAAGAGTGGTACTAGAGAAGTTTATTCCTTAGGATGGTATTTGGAGTTGTACATTTTTTTTGATCAGTTGGGAAAATAGTAAAACTATGTTAGAGTGTCTCGAGTGAGGCATTGAGGTTTGGGAACCCAGTGTTGGTGAAACAGATGATGTATCCATTCAACAAGACTCTAAAAACCTACTTGTCGACTCAACATACCCATACATCAGTTACAGAGAACAACTAGTACATGAATCATATAGGATTGTGTCCTTATCCTTATTGATTTTACTATGCATATATATTCTCATCTACCTATGATATATTTTTATCACTTTTTGGATGCCTTTGCAAAAAAAAAAACCAACCAGGTTACCAATACAATATCATGATGATGATTTGTTGAGTGATGAGGCCTTAGTTAAGGGGCCATATCATGAAGTGTTTCCTCTAGGACAGAAAGTATAAGAGCCCCACTTTTTGAGAAGCATATAATACCATTAGGGAAGGCTGATTATGCGTGCTAGATTAGCATGATACAAAAGTTATAGTGTTAGTGACCATAGTGGTTCTATGGTGAGCTAGATCCTTAGGTGGAGGATTGGCTTGCTTAGATGTTCTAAGTCTTTAGAATAGTTTGGACACTGACTGATTAGATAGTTTCATTGGTATCTAGTTATTTCCTAGGATATTTAGGGAGATGGTGGAGTCTGACTACACAGTCCCATGATGATATGATGTTCTAATTGATAGATTTCAATCAGCTATTTCATGATGAGTATTACCCCTCATTCTTAAACTGCACATATATTCAGTTTCTTATTGAGAGTAGTGTGACATGAAAATTTCATAGTATGTAGTGAGGTTCATTGATGTCACACATTACTCCCTAGATATATTGAAAGATGGTTTCTTCTATGGAAGTTCAAGCAGGGTCTCTAAAGAGACATTTGTGCTAGCATAGTCTTCTTGTGCCTTCTGATCTATGTTAGAGTTCTAGAGTTGGATTTATTGAATGAGAGATTATTAGAATATGGATTTTGGGTGGTTGGATATAGTGGTGGGAATTATATGGTTGAGTCATCTGTAGTAGATACCTTGTGGTAAAAATCAAGGTCATGTTAGAGGATACATTCACATTATCCGATTCAGATACATGGATACGTGTCTCAAGGATTGTGTAGAAGACCTAGCAGGAAAAGTGAGGGAAAATTTAATTAATAAAGTGGGAGGGGTCCTATAGAACATTATTACTTTACCCGTTATACTAATAAGAATAGGAATATAGTGGATGGACCACCACTATAGAGGTAGAGCCACGATAAGGGATCACCAGGCATTGCCAAGTCATCCTCCAAAGAGGCGGTGTAGATGGAGGAGTTGGCGGAGCTCTAGAGGAATGAGTTACTATTAGAGGGTGATTCTTTGAGCTTCTTCCACCACCACCACTAGGTGTCCCATGATATGATTAGGGAGCTGGCTATTGGGGTGATAGTAAAATTTATGCTATTGATGTTTATGATCAGGCTACACATGAGACAATTCAATGTATGATTTTTTATTTATGAATCTTTCCCCAGTACTATTAGACATAAGCATGAGTCATTCCTTTATTGTATTATCCCTTTTATGATAGTTATGGATTCTAGTTGAGAATTTAACCCAATAGCTACAATAATAAGTTTCTTCCAGGAGTGATTCTTCAATATCACATATCTTCTTGTAGTGTTAACTGGTGATCGGTTAAGAAAGTTTATCGTGAGACATCCTGGTCATCATGATGAAATATTATGACATCATATTGGGTATGGATTGGTTTTCCATGGTTTGGCATCTGATTGACTATCATCACAAATTAGTTATATGCCTTTAGAAAAATGTGATGATATTCTCCTTTTTAGAAAAGAGATATCTCAATCTTGAGAAAGTGGGTCTTTCATCTTAGAAGCTACAAGCCATCACCCCTCAGTTGGAGTGTTTATCTCTTAGAATTATGGGATCTTTAGAAATATGGATTCCTTTATTACTGGAGGACTATATGGATGTCTTAAAAAAATATGTCCCATGACTACTACTGTGGTGGGTGGTGGAATTCTGCATTAGCTTGCACCCTAGAACCACATCAATATATTCTGTGGTATATCATATGGAACCTATGGATACTTTGGGAGTTTATGGTGTAATTGGAGGACCTTTGTGAGAAATAAATTCTTTAAAATCTGAAAATTTCCAAAATATTATACAAAATTTTTTCATATATAAAATAATAATGAAATCTTAAAATGGAATCTTTAATGAATTGAGTGTTCAATACAATAGGTAATTCCATACATGTTTTATAAGTTAAAAAACTTTCCTTTCACACTATTATAAAATGGTTAAAAAGTAACTCATTAAGAAAATGAAAATTGGTTCCTTTAAAATTATTTGATAAAAATTCAAACATGGGTAAAAGTTTATTTGATAAATCATATAGATTATTTTATAAAAATATTCTTGAAAATATTTTTAGAAAACATGGATAAGGAAGAAAAATTAATTTGGAGTTAAATGAGAAATAAAGTTGGTTTTTCTAAAACAATTTTTTTTAATAATTTCAAGTACAAAAAAGATGAAAATGGTACTATTAGTTGAAAATTTTATGAATAAATAAAGAATAATTACATGTGAATGGTTTTATTATACAATGATTGAATTATTTTATTTAATGGAAATTAAAGAATAAATGATATAGATTAAAATGAGATTGAAGCATATACCCTTATTGTTTTTGTAACATTTGAATCATAACCCCCAAGAACAAAATAAGTTTAATTAAAACATTAAATACTATGAATATAAAGATATTTAGGATATAAAATATCAATGGGGAAGTAGATATACCACATATAAATAAATAGGCTCATAATACAAAATATATTTCAATAGAGTGGTAATTGAAATGAAATCTCAGAAAAATATCATACCATTGATATGGGGATTAATCAATGATTTGGTTATGCGTATCAAATAGAAATACACTAAAAAAATGAAAATTAAACATAACATAATAAAAATATATTACACACATAATATTATAATATCAAATACATTGATGAAGTAATATAACCCACTGAAAAGAAATTGTGTTATGAAATTACTTACCATTAGGTAAATTAAAAGTGAAATATCCTTAGATGAAATAATTAAAATTGAAAGTTAAAATACAATTAATTATGAAGGATTCCTGGTATTAAATTTAAAAGGATTAGTATATTCAACATATAAAATAAATTAGGGGCATAAAAGAATATGTGTCTCAAAGATAGATGTTTTGAGAAGAAAGCCATTACCTCGAGTCCAGACTTTATTGTTTTTTTAAAGATGACACAGATCCCCAATAATATATAAAAACAAAGCCTCTTATGAAGAACGGGAAAAGGGGAAGCCCATTATAGACACAATGACACATTATAAGAAGGGAAAAAATACTTAAAATGTCAAAATGATCCAACAAGTCCAAAAGATGAAAATAAACATACAAGAACAAAAAATCTCATCACCCCCTTGCGAGTCAGTATATCAGTGAGACCAATCAAAATATGTGTTACCCCCTCTGCCAAGAAGTTGCACTATTCTATAAGCACAACATGTAATAGTACCTCTATAACCAATAGAAGTTGAGGAGAGTTGTATGAAAGGAGGAATAACACCCTTATCTCTTTCGATCTAACCAGTCGATAAAGACATAAAAGAATCCAAGCCATGTCATCCAAATGTGATGCAAAAAATATTGAAAACATTGAGCAAATCTCCTGGAAAGGTAACCAAACATAAATAAAAGTTATGACACATGGATGAATAATGGGTGTAAACACACCTATCCCACGATCAAGGACACCCACGCAATGGTACCTATAGACAAAGTACCACATCCAATTACGACAATAAATTCCAGAACCCCTGAATAAGTCTACTTCTTAAAAACCCAAAGAACCAAAGATACCAAAGAACATCAGAGAAAATCCAAAAAATATTTCAATAGAATGAACATACATCAAAAAATCCACAAATGGTATGGGGATAGTAAACCCACCAACCATCGAGAACAACTATACCATCCCATTCAGGAAGTAACCAAGAATGTCTAGACTCTGTTGTGTATATATTTTATAACTTATATAATATACTTATATCAATTATTTATTTTCTTAATAACATTTTATAGGTTTAATACCTTATATATAAAGCATTTACAATATTTTTTAATGATTTATTTAATTATTTAATCAGTTATTTCCACATTGGGTGTTTTGAGGATGCTCAATTCATAATTTAAAAATGGTATCAATGTGTTGACCAATATCAAAGGCTTAATTTTTCAATCATCTACAAAATAATAATCATGAAATAATTCTAAATTTTATTCATAAATTATACTTTAAAAAATAACCATGAATTATGGTTATAAGAAATGAACTACATTATAATCATTGAGACTCCAGGCCATACGTACGCATGAGTAACATTTCAATTTTTCAATGATAATGATGGAAATAAGGTAAGTGTTATTTTATATTTATATAATGATAATAATATGAAAAACATTATATTATTTATTTAAATAAACTTACATATACCATCCATGTGAAGTATTAATAAAAATAATGAATCACATTTCTTCATAATGCGGTAGGCCGCCATACACACGAACAAAATCATCAAATTTCCATGGATGGTAAGGTAAGAAAGTTTATGATATATTATTTTTTCCATAATGATAAATGTTTCATGAATATAACTTGTAAATATTAATTCCATCATCATAAAAAGTCGTGATAGGAGATGATGGAAAACAAATTACACCAGTTATTGAGGTAGTAGTCCCATATACACACAAATAATGGTTATGTTTCCCATTAGATGGAAGGGAAGATGAACTTATGTTTTTTAATCAACATAATAACATCTTAGTATATGGGAGATACTTATTTTATTATATTATAATTATTAAATATGATTTTATTTATGTGTAATAAGAAATAAAATAATGATGTTTGGTTAAGAATGATACATATTCTTCAGACCACCTATTCAGGATTATTCATAAAGCCTCCATAGATTGGATTTATTATAAATGGAATATATGAATTATGGAGGGAATTTAGGCTTATATTAGGGAAGGTATTGGATGAACCATAAGGGTTATAAGTATAAATATGAGAGGAGAGGGTGTGCCCTTTTATAAGTGGATGATAGGACACACATGGAATATTTGAAAATAAAAAGTTATACCCATATATTACACCTAGAACAAGTCTCAAAAAAGGATAATTATCGAACCTTAGATGATATATCATTGGAAAATGTCTATATAAAAGGATTTTGAAAAGGATTTAGGTTATTTTAACCCTTATATATTTAGTTTAACCCATGATAAACCTGTTTTAACCTTAATCACAATATGTTTTTTTATAGTTGTACCTAATAATTATGATAAAAAATTTATTTGAAGTTATTATATGATATTAATATAATGATTCAATTTATTGAATCTATTTTTCCAAATTTAATTAAAGAAGCAGGAATAATCTAATTTAAAATTAAACCCAAATATGTGATGAAAATATGGTTTTACAAAGAAAAAGTTTTCAAAAGTATATAACATTTTTATTTAAAAATTGAACATGAAATTGATTCCAGTGACCCAAATTAGATTAATCATAAAATAATTGATCTAATTTTAGTTTTAAATTATTTTTTTAAAAATAATTATCATTTTAAATGATTTAAATGAAAAGACAACATTCAATAATAGCTAGTATTTTTCACTTTTCATTAAGAAATTAAACTATTTAGAAAAATCACAAAAATTCATCCTAAGATAATTTTGAAATGTTTAATCAATAAATGAAGTTCATTTTTTCAAATAATTTTTCAATAATTAGAATAAATTGTTCTTATTTTTATTTATTCATAAAAAGTAAAAGATCACTTTTTCTTGAGAAAGAAGTATTTTCATAGCCAATAAATAATTCACTTATTTATCAATATATTTTAGTTATCCTTCATAATAAATTATAAAAATGTGGTTATGCCTATTTATACCAATAAAATTAATGGCTAGTTTGTAATGATGTTGTTTAAAAAATAATATTTTAAAAGTATATCATTGTTTTTTGAACTCAGTACTACGTGTTGTATACACTATTGAGCATAGTGTTCTTTTAAAATATTTTGATGTCACATTATAACCCATTAAAAAAATGTTTCCTCTTAATTTCAAATTATTATTACTAATAAAGGGTTTGAAATTAGAAAATTATTTTATGGAAAAACCACATTGTTAAAAGGGTTAACAAAACATTCTTTTATAAAGAGGGATAAGGAAATATGAAGGTTATCACATAACTAGGTATCCACATATGAGAACACTGGTGGGAAGTGAAAACATGGATTTGAAGGGAAGATCCATTTAGGAGATAATTTTATTCCTTTTTTAATAGAAATAAGTCTATATATTTATAAAAAATGAAGACAATTTTTTATTTTAATGTCATTTTTCTAAATTTGAGGGATTATTTTTCCATCTAGATTAATAACATAAGCAAATATACATACTTGAAAAGAATAATTTCATCTATTAATAACTTTTCACCATAATCTCATATATTTATCCAAATGAAGATTATTCAAGATGAATTTTTTATACCCAAACTACTAAAATTAACTTTTAATGGATCACATGATTCTATAAAATGATATCAGGACATTACCCTTATCTTTTTAAAAAACCAAAAATGGTTAGCACAAGGTAAGATAATTCCCAAAATGAATACACCTTTATATTAATCACCATATCTATAGTTCAACTTAAATCATTCTATAATTAAATAACCCTACGCCCCTAATAAAATCAATATTCAAAGATTTAATTTTTTTTGTTACAAATAATCATTAACATTAAATCACATGTAATACACAAGGGTTACATATACCTTAAAAATGGTGGGAACTACACATTTATCTCCCTATGGTTGTGGGTTGAATCCCTGCGGCCTTGTCTAGTGTGATGAGTTTTCACCTAAAATTCATGTTTTAATTTTTATGAAACCATATTTATATAATTCCTATGACCATCCAAAAAAATATGACAGATTTACTCAAAATAAAATGAATGATCAAATCAGTTTTTAACCACTAGAGTCTTTTATAGAGTTTATTTTTCCCCCACAAAATAAAATAATCTCAATTTACTTGAATTTACTCAACATCAAGTATATATAAAATATTATCTTTTTTCAAAATAATTAATTTTACTTTAAAATAACACCTTAATATTTAATCATCTTTCTAGGTATGTAGTGCCATCTAACATATTATTGTAAATACTAAATAGAAACCAATGAAGAAAAATCCATTGAAGTTTCATGATTATTGTAATCGGAACACCTTGATAAAAATACTATAAAAACATTATTCTCAAACTCCAACACCGAAACACTTAAATAATCCCACTTCAATGATATTAATAACATATTAATTAAGTAATTAATCTAGGTATTAGGGAATTGAATTAAATAATGAAAAATTTCCCCACATTTTTTACATCGAACTGTTTATGGTGCCTTAGGTTGAACATTAATTACTTGTGTCTTATTAAACAGAATCTTCATTTTTCATCAATAAATGGATACTTTTTTCCCTCCTTTTTCACACATAAATAATATTACAGTTCATTTAAATCATGTTCTACAATGCCTCTTCCCACAATTTTGACATATAGGAAATTGAATCTTTATTTCATTATCATCTTTAGTAGTTGAAATTCCATAATAATACATCCTTATATTTTTTGATATCTTTTTATATTCGAATATATTACAGTTGTTAATAAGAATTTGAGATTACTTATTTGGAATGATTATTTGTTTTCTAAATTATTTTTCTATTAGGCTAGGCATCTTGTTAGGGATATAATTGCATTTCCCATTTTATTGGTTATTGTAATGAGTTTGCTTATTTTATATCATTAACTAAAAATAATAAAATAAATAATATAGGAATGAATTAACATAGAAAGGGGAAACATATAAAACAAGATGGAATTAATTATAATTGATAAGTACATCTTGATTTATGAGTTTCTAGGTTTCAATCTAGGTTATCTATGGAAGTGTTTCATATTAGTTTTTCTAACCTAAATTTTTTTTCAATTACTTCAAAATTTTCTTTAAATAGTTTGTTAATTTTCAAATCATATCCCATGGGAGTGTCAAACTAGGTGGGTAGAAAGTCCCATTATTGTGAACTAGGTTATGATCTATTAAAATCTCAATTCTCCATTTTAAGAGTTATTACCCTAATTAAAACTATTCCAAAGACACATCTACTCATAGTACCCATAAAGGAATGTAAATTCTTTTAAACCACTCACTAGAAACTTAAAAAAATTGTATTATATTTTCCTATAAATAGATTTTTTCCTTTTAAATTTTCATAGGGTTCTTACTAAATTATTCGAGTCCTAATCCCAAAAAAATAAATGAACCTTGCTCTAAATCTAACTATAGAGACCCAATCATTTTATAGATATTATTAAATGATTTTTAACATAAACATACATTAATTACAACCCAATGATCATGATTCCCAGCGTCATTGTAATACGATGTTTATAATACATCAAAATGACACTCAAACAAAACATCTTTATTTTATTCTCTATAATTTGATCCTAAATCCTTTATAACTTTTAAAATTTCATGGGATAACCAAGGGAGTACATAGAAAAATAGGTGAGCTAAAAATACTAGTATGTTGATAAAAATGACAAGGAAACATAACATGTGAGTCAAAGGTATAAAATTATAGCATAAAATAGATGGCATATGAGTAATCACATGGTAGAAAAAACATAGTACGATAATATCATGGAAACATAAGAAATGTGGTAGTAATATATAACTTTACATAAACAAGTGTCAAGGATAATTACCGAGACAATATCACATTTTGGATAAAGACCCAAAATGTATTATGTTTACTCCCTAATCCCATACATGAAACCTTATGAGAATAAATATTTACCAAATTCATCAGGGAACTATCTGGGCACACCCATCATAACATGTTCTTGATTTATGTATTCCATATAAAGGAAATAAATTATAATTAATAACAAAATAATTAACCATGGAAAGAAATGGGTTGCATAATCATGCCTCATATCATAATCAAAAGAAATTTATAATGAAGGAATTTGAGAAATGAAAATAAGACATGCATTACCCTAACAAATTTAGGGAGAATAATCCAGGTATATATGTTAGAGAAATATATACATAACTTAAATAAATCATTAACCTCAAAGATTTTCATCATTAATGAAAATTCTTTAAAAGATTATGTGAAATATTTCTTTAGGAATATAACATTTTCACTTTTAAATCACTTCTTTGAAATATTAAAATTCCCAAAATATTATATATATTTTATTATTTAAAATAATGACCATAATAACTTATAATGGAAGCTTCACTGAATTTAGAGGTCATGATAGTGGGTAATTATATTCATGCCATATAAGTTTAAAAAAATTCCTTTCACACTTTTGTAAAAATTTTAAAGTGTAACTCATTCAAAAATAGAAAAGGGATTAATTTAAAACCATTTTATAAAAATTAAAACATGGGTAAAACATTCATTAATATATACTTTGGGTAATGTTAAAAAAATATTCTTTAAAATATGTTTATAAAACATTGATATGAAAGAAAAATAAATTTTTACTGAAAAGATAAATAAAGATAGATTTTCATAAAAAATATTCTTAATATTTTTAAGTACCAAAGAGTGAAAAATGCTAATATTACTTGAAAATTTAATGAATAATTATAGGAGATGAAAATACTAATGGGTTTTTTAGATAGTGATCAAATAATTTTCTTTAATGTAAAATATTAAAATGATATTGAAGCATAAAACCTTACCACTTTAGTAACTTTTTAATAACAAACCCCATGAAATAAATAAAATAAATTAAAAAAATTAAATACCATGAATATAAATATATTCATGATATAACATATCAAAGGGTAAGTAGATACACTTTAATGAAATAAATAGGTGCATAATACTAAATATGTCTCAATGGTGTGAAAGTTTAGATGATATATCTTACAAAGGTTGTACCATTGAAGTGGGTATTAATATATGAGTTTGTTATGTGTATCAAATGTAAATAAAATTAAAATAGGTATAAATGAAACCTAAATTTATAAAAATACAATTCACACATAATATTATAATATCAAATAAAACGAAGAAGTAATATAACCCACAAAAATGATATTGGGTTATAAATATCTTTACTACATTTTTATTTTCAAGTCAAATCCCCTTGGATGAAATAATTCACATTGAAACCTAAAATACCAAAATTTATGAAGGATTCATGGTATTAAATTTAATATAGTAAGTATATTAACTATATAAAATAAATCAGGTGCAAAAATAACATGTTTCTCAAATAAAGATGTTTTGAGAATAAATCCCTTACCTCAAGTCCAGACTTTGTCATTTATGTATTTTATCTCCTATATAATAAACCTATAAGAATTATTTATTTTCTTGAGAAAATTTTATAGGTTTAATAACTTATAATCAAACCATTTATTTAATTTATTTTAATTACTTATTTAATTTCTTGATCAGTTATGTCCTTGTCAGGTGTCTTGAGGTTTCTCAATTCATAATTTCAAAATAACATCAATATTTTAACCATGGTTAAATGTGTCATTGCCAAATAATATCTAGAATAATGATATTAAAATAATTAAAATTATTATACAAAAATTAATCTTTTATAAATGACCATGAATTATGGTTATGAAAAATTAACTATGTTACAATCATGGAGATGGTAAACCATATGTACGCATGTGTAAAATTTCCATTCTTTAATGATAATGACAGAATGAAGGTAAGTGTAATTATATAATTATATAAATCAAATAATATCATAAATATAATATTATTTATTTCAATACATGTAAATATACCATCCATGTGATATAGTAATAAAAAATGAATCATACCACTTCACAAGGCGGTAGTCCATCGTACACACCAACGACATTATCATTTTTCCATGGATAGTAAGGTAAGAAATTATATGATATATTAATTATAAAAAATAATTAATATTTAATGAATATAATATATTTATATTAAATACATCATCATAAATGGGTATGAGAGGCTATTATGGAAAATACATTACATCAGTTCTCCAGGGGGTAGTCCACCATACACACGAACGATGGTTTTATTTTCAATTGGATGAAATAGGAAATGAATTTAAGTTATTAAATTTACATAATAACATCTCAATATATGGGATATAATGATATATATATATATATCAACATTATTTATTATTAATTTAAGTACATGGAATAAAAAATAACATAAAGATGATCGATTAAGAATGATACATATTCTTTAGAACAACTATTTAGGATTATACATAAAGCCTCCCTAGATTAGATTTATAATAAAAAAGGGATCAAGGATGTCAGTATAGAAACAATGAAGGAATTTGGGTAGGTATTGACCAAAATAAAAGTATTTGGAAGGGTAAATAAGAGAGGATAGTGGGTGCCCATTATGAAACAGGGAGAGGAGACACATGGATTAATGGTCAGTATAAGCATACCCATCATGATTCCCAAAAACTAATAATGAAATAAAACCTTAAAAGATAAATCAAGCTATGGGTGTGAATGAATGTAACCTAGAAATAAAAATAAGAATCTTGATATGCCCTATAACTAAATTTCATAGGAAAATGATAAATTCCCTAATAAATTAGCTCTATTCCTTAAAACAAAAATATCAAGAGTAGCCAATACTGCTTAGAATACTGAAGAGTCTTTTATTCCAGAATTGTATTATCATTTGATAGCTATATATAAAGAATAACATATGGGTTTCACAATGAGTCATAAGTCTCAAAGAATACCACATTACAATGCCTCTCCTATTTTCACTTTCCTACAAGAAATCATTATGGGGATCCCAAACATCACGGAAACACGCTCAATAATTAAGAAAGTAACTCTCCCTCTAGTATAACTACATAATACTTATGATCAGATACTCATTTATTATTATCATACAATCCATGTAACCACTCAAAAACTATAGTGTAGGATCCCATTCCCTTAGTAGATAGAAGGAATACTCAATCCAGCATCTGATCCTAGGACATAAAATAAGCTATAATACACCAATACCCCATGGTCCCTTAGAAAATGCAATAAAGGATCCCAACATCAAATTTAAATATGAAGGAAATAACGAATCTAGTTGAGGATCCCATAAACTTGTGAGTTCTCAACATCAGTAGAAATTCCATATCTACAAATAGAGATTCTCACACCCCTATATGCATGTGGAAATACCAACCCCATATTATTGTCATTTCATATCCAGAATAGACCAACTACCAGAATGACCCTCTACGATGGTGGTGGCGGTGCAATTATATGATGAGGTTGTGATGGTGGTGGTAGTGAGGTTGTGTAGCTGGGATGTTGTGGTGGTTGGTTATGATATTTTCTTAAGTAGTAATAGAAATAAATGCTTGAGAATGATTTAAAATGGGCATGTTTAATGAATAATTTGATGATGGGATATGTGGTTTAAATGGTTAATATTTTCATAATAACTATTGGACTGAAAATACAAAACAAGGTGACTGTTTTAATGAAATTGGTTGGTAATGGAAAATATTGAAAATGGATTAATGATAATTAAAGACTAAAATATGAATTGTATATTATGTTTTTTATTTTGGGTTTTTTTCTATTATCTTTTGTAGTTGGAGTGGAGGTTCTTATGAGATGTTTTATGTCTTATATGTGAACTATTAATATGGTGTTTGTGTGTTGTTTCGTTATATGCATGTAAATTATATATTCGTTGTGAAATTTATACATTACCCACCCACATAGATCATGTAGTTCTAAAAAATAATTGTTTTGGGGGTGTTTTTTTACAACATCTCAGTGGGAGGATGGATGAATGCCTACCAGCTCTTCTTTACTCCCTCTTTTAGGTGATTAGAAGTACATGCATGAGCTATGATGACCAAAAGTAAAAAATGCTACTGTAGATATGGGATGTGATGACGTGTGAGGGCCCAGGTGTATTAAAATGAGATGTGGTGTGATGGATCGGGTGTCTATAGAAAATATGTGATGTGATGTATCGGTTTTATGTGGGTGGGATGTGATGTGATTTATTCAGAAGCTGTGGGAGCGCCATAACATACATCATTTGGGCATGAGAGTGACATCAAAGTGGGAAAGTAGTGATGGGTAACCTATCATCAATGTGCTTCATTTTATACTATTATAATTGGATATAGTATTTCATGAGTGATCCTTGGTGAGGTTGGGGTTTTGTTTAGTATAACTATATTTATTTTGTTTGGTTCTGCTAATTTTCTATGGGTGCATTAGTATTCTCTTTACACATGTGCATGAGAGACTTTAATTTTCCTACTAAGTATACCTGTATACTCAACCTATGTATATAAATTTATTTTTAAGTTTTTAGGAGGACTTGTTGGACCATGTTATACATTACTATCTCTAACCTTTTTATAGTTTCTATTTCACTTATTTAGTTTTTATTTTGGGTATTTACATTGAATACTTTCACTTGTATCAGTTTTTATTTATTCACACATTACGAGATAGTTATTATCTTTATTTAATATTAATTATTAGAGTCTATGGATGATTTATCTTATCTCCAGATCCTATTTTTATTATTGAGGGTAATTCATCCCATACATGATATTTTTATACCCGTGGTGCTTTCCAACAACCCAGGGCCTAATGGAAGCAAGACTCAGGGGTCATTATCTCTCTCCCATAATTTTAGATTTGGAGGGAGGGTGTAATGATAGAGTGGTATCATAGGAGTTGGTAGAGATATATAACAATTTTTAGAGTAATGCATAGTAAGGATTGCATGGGTCTGTATGACAACAGTGCAAGTTGACCTTCATACATGACATAAGACAGGAAGACAAGCTAAGAAATGGAATTTTAGGGCCCCCATGATCCAGTGAATGAAATCTGAGCGTATTTAAAAACCAATTTAGGTGGACCTACATATAGGGTAGAGACTTATGAGAGGTACATGAATCATGATGAATTATATTCCTATTCGATTTGGGTTGTTTTTAGATGGATAGAAAAGAATGAAGTGATTTAAAATAAATCATAATAAAATTTTTTACTAACGAGATCAGGAAATATTTTTTTCTCTTTAAAACATGGATTCTGGTCATCTTCCATGCGTGGATAAGGTATTGGATGTTTAACTTCCAAATGGTTGATTCAGTTGAGGATGATGATCAGTGGAAGAGGGAATCACAATCCTTTTAGCGACAAGCTTTGGGGAAGTATAAGGGAAGCTTTTCTGATGTGGAGAGAGAGATGGGTAGAAGAGTGGGATATCACTTTTGGTTTGATCTAGGCAACTAAAAATTAATGTTTTCCCATGGTAGTAAGTCAGATGCGACGAGTTTCACATCAATGGTGGACACTGTACCTTGGTGAGAATAAGGATGAAGATGTTTCATGGGTTGAGATTTAGAAGGAGTTCTAGGAAGAGTTCCTTTAATCAACCATGATGACTGTGAAGAGGCATGATCTACTCTCCCTTTAACAAGGGAGTATATTAGTGTGGGATCTTGGGATCGAGTTCAAGGACCGATTATATGTTTTCCAATATCTTTTCGTAGATTAGGAGTCTCGAGCGAGGCGTCTTGAGTAGGAACTCCATCCTTCGACTCGGTATATAGTTACTCTTAAATTTCCCACATATTTAGAGGTTCAAAAGAAGGTGGAGGTGATCAAGTGGATTCAATTGTGTGGAGGATCACCATGATATGGGATCCAAAATGTTTTATCAAAGTGTAGAGTTATCAGTGGTAGTTATTTGGTACTAAGGCCTTTGAGGTTTTGACCATCCATGAGTCGACACTATAATTTTCCTTTACAACATATTGGGAGATTTAGACTAGTTTAATTTTCATTTTTAGAGGCCATATTAATAATAAAATTTAGTTTCTAGTGGTCTCTCAAGCTCATTTTAGTAAGGGTGGACAAGTTTAACATCAGACTCAAGATCAGTTATAGGAGAGTCCATTCCAATAGCAGGGGTCGCAGGCTTATTATCCACCAAGAGTAGATGTGGTAGGTAGAGGGTGACCACATCATGTACCTCTACCTCAGGGAACTTAACCTAAGAATGATGATAGAGGTAGCCATCAGTACTAATATAGAAGATTTAGGCATGGTCATTTTCATGAAGCAGTGGTAGTTGCACCATTGGGACCAAAAATCGTTAGAGGTATGTTCGATTTATCACGTTCCATTGTTTGTTCCTTATTTGATTTGAGAGATTCTCACTCCTTTATTTACCCACTCTATTTTATTCTATGGGACTAGATGTAGAGATTATTCTTGTTCCCCTAATGATGAACATGGAATTTAGATACTATACCTTTATGTTTGATGTTTTCCATGGTTGTATAGTGAGGATGGGGAAACATCAGTCATGTGTGGATATTTTTTTTCTCCAGATCTATCCATACGATGTCTTCCTCAACATAAAATGTTTGTATTCCATGTGTGATATTATTGAATTCTTCTAGATGAAAATTTTATTCTTGGATGCAGATGGTTAGTGTGTGGTTTTCATTGGTGAGATGGGTTGTTAGGTGAGAATTCAGTGTGTGGAGTGCCTTCTTTCTATAATAGATGAGATGTTAGTGGGGCTAATAGATGCTATGGTAGAAGAGGCCCCTACGGTTTCCAGGGAATTCTAATTTTTTTGGCTGATGAGGTTGAAGAAAAACCCCCTTGATATGATGTTGATTTCAAGATAGAATTACAACCTTCTTCTTCACCAATTTCAATTTCTCTATATAGGTTATAATATTCTAAGTTATAGGAGTTGAAGAATCAGAGAGATTATCTAATGTAGAGGGGTCACATCTAACCCAGTGTGTCACCATGGTGTGCTCCAGTGTTACTCACTATGAAGGTGGATGATATTATGAGGTTGTGTGTATACTAATAGAGGTTTAACTAGGTTACAATCAAGAATCACTATCATTTATCAAGTATTGATGAACTTCTTGACTAGTTGATGGGATTTATTTAGTTCCCCAAGATCGATATGTGGTATGGGTGTCACCACTTGAGTGTAAAGGATGGAGATATCTAAAATACTTCCTTTAGAAGTAGGTATTGGAACTTTGTGTACATGGTCATTCCATTCATTATAATTAACACACTAGCTGTGTTAATGAGGATCATTAACTCTATGTTCCATGAATTTTGTGACCAATTTGTGGTTGTGTTCATCAAAAACATTTTGATCTACTCATAGTCATAGGAGGATCATGCCGATCTTCTTAGAGTTATTTTAAAGGTTCCTCATCACCACCATCTTTATGGAAACTTGTACACATATATGTTTTGAACATGAGATGTTCATTTATTTGGGAATGTAGTGTCCCAATGAGGTGTCACAGTGGAACCATTAATTATTGAGGTAGTTCTTTCTTGGGAATAACCCAAGAACATGGAATAGGTTCTTAGATTCCTTGGTATCATAGGCTACTATCCATGGTTTGTGACTGATTTATCTTGAGTTACATCCCCGTTGACAGTGTTGACCCAGAAAGACCGAGATTTTTTTGTGGAATAATCAGTTCCTAGAAGTTTCTAGTTACCTAAAGGGGATGTTAGTTAGTGCTCCATTACTTTAGTTTCATAAGGAGGGTGTGATGTTTGAAGTGTTTTCTAATGCTTCTTGTCTATGATTAGGATGAATATTGATTTTAAATAACATGGCGATCTCTTATGGATATAAGATGTTTCATTCCCATGATCATAAATATTCCTCCCATGACCTGAAGATAGTAATGGTTGTTTTTATGCTGAATTTGTGGCAAAATTACCCCATTGGAGATCACTTTGTGGTCTTTATGGATCAAAAGAGCTTAAGGTTTTTATTTTCATAGCATGATCTAAATTTTCAGAAATAGAGGTGGATGAAGTTTTATTAGGATTATGAATTTTATATCTCCTATAATTCAATAATGGTGAATGTTGTAGATGATTCTCTGAGCAGAAATTCCATAAAGGATTTGTTTAGTGGTCCGAGAATGTTGGGAGAGTGATGGAGGAGTTGGCAGCGTTGCGCTTAGATGCAAGGGCAGTTTATGGAAAAGGTTAGTTGTTTCAGATGATAGTTTAGTCTTAATTTATGTGGAAAGTGAAGGATTCTCATTTGGGAGACTCATAGGCATAGGTGATGCACAATGTTTTTATCCATAGTGATTCTCTGGAGGGATGGTCAAAGGATGGTCAAAACCAAATGCTGTTTCAGGGGATGTTTTTAGTTTCAGTAGTGGTGCATGAGGAAGTAATTTTTGAGTTTTATAAATCACCTTTAGTGGTACACCCAAAATTTTACAAGATTTACCATGTATTTGGGATATATTTTTGTGGCTTGGGATGAAAGGAGAGGTAGTAGAGTTTGTGGAAAGGTGTTTGTTTTGAAAAGAGATAAAGGTCGACCATCATGTTACCAGTGGTTTATTGCATTCTTTGGATGTTCCTAAGTGTAAATGGGAAGATATATAAATGGAATTTATCACAGGGTTACTATAAGAACAGGGAGGTTGTGATGCTATATTGGTAATTGTGGACCAGTAGATGAAATCAACACACTTCATATAAATTAAGGATTTAGGCTTAGTGGATTTTTTGAAAAATGTTATATGGATGAGGAGGTGTGGTTACACAGAGTTATGAGGTCCATTATCTTGGATCTAGATGTATATATTACCTCATGAGTCTGGAGGAGATTGCATCATTATTTTTGAACTTAGTTATGCCTTGTCACTGCTTTCCACACTTAAATTGATAGAAAAACTGAGTGGACTATCCAGAGTATGGAAGATATATTGCGATCATGTGTCATGAACTCTAGAAGATCTTGGGAATGAAAACTTCCCTTGGGTGAGTTTTAATAAAATAGTATCTATCACTCATCCATTATCATGGACCCATTTGAGGCTTTGTATGAGAATCTATGTCATTATCTCTTGTGCTGGGAAGAGGTTGGGGATTCAGATGTTCTTGGACCCAATTTGGTATTGAGAACAATAGTGAGTGTTCATTTGGTTTGAGATAGGATGAAAGTAGAATAGGGATGGAATAATTATTATACTGATCATAGGATTATCCCCTTAGAGTTTGAGGTTGGAGACCATGTGTTATTTAAGAATTCTCCCTGATTTGGGAAGCAGAGGATTTGAAAGGGGAGTAAGATCTCACCCCAATTTGTTGGTACCTTTGAGTTGTTGGGGAATGTTGGCGAGATAGATTACTAGATGAAACTTCTTCCTTGATTGGAATGAATCCATGATGTATTCCCTGTATCTCTTCTCTATATATATCTTCACGATGAATCCCATGTCATTGACCTCATATAGTTGGATATCGAGGATGATGTGGCATTCATAGAGAAACCAGTGGAGATCCAAGACCATCAAGAGAAGGTTCTGTGAGGATAGACCACTCCATTGGTTTTAGGGTTGTGGAGGAATGGTGTCCTATATGAGAGTATTTAGTATCATGAGGCACAAATGCATGCCCAATACTTAGAGTTTTTTGATTCGGTTTATTCTTTTTATTTTCTTATTGTGCTTTGATGTTATGTTTTGACCTTTCTTTTTTATATGATATTTACTTATCATTTTTTATATAATATGAGATAATGTTTTAAAAATTTAAAGGTGGAGGAATATATTCCTAATCAAGACATATTTTACTACCATGTAATTAAACCTATGTGGGTTATTCAGTGCTTCCTAGAGTGGATAATATCTTAACATAAAGGATGGAATTCCCTAATTTTTATATTTGGGATGTTGTTGGTTCCTGGGTTGGAAAGATCAGTTGGTGGTAGTGTTTTTGATATAATTAGATCCTTTAGAGCTATCTCAAGGGATAATTATTCTGAACCTTTCTCTCTTTTCTTATAGGTTGGTCATAAATTTTTGGGGTTGAGAATTGTTTGATTGGTATTTGATGTAATTGGATAGACCTTCCAAACAATTAATTTGCAAAGAATATGATGATTGAGGCATATGTGGTATTTTAAGGGTTTTTATGAGGCTAATAGTATCATTATGGTAGAGGTTCACTGTGGTGGAGGGTCAATATGGTGGAGGGTCACTCTAGAGGAGGGTAACTCTGGCGGAGGGTCATTCTAGCATTATGTCATTCCTGACAGCTGGTCTATAATAATGGTGGGTCTATAGTAATAGTGGGTATATAGTATCAGAGGGTGTATAATAACAGATGTTTTACAATAATATAGGGTCTAAATTAATGCTGGTTCTATAGTAATGGAGGGTTCTATAATAATATATGGTCTATAGTAATAGTAGATCTAGAATGTTTCTTGTTTTCCATAAATTTTATGTTTTTCCATTTTTGTTGTTTATTTGATAAAAAATGGTTTTAATGCCTTACATAATGGTATTTAAATCCATTTTAATGGATTATAATTATATTCTCTATTTTACCAGTGTATGCAGACTTTTAAATGGTTCAGCCATGTGGTTTTGATGAGATCCACCTTTAATGGAAAATTTAACCCCCCATATAATCAAGATGTTTTTCACATATAATCTTTCAAAAGAGAATATCTTTCCATAATTATTTCAATCTTACTTTCTATTGATATGTGATGTTATAAATCCTTATTCCATTAGAGTCATGGAACCTTGTTGCTATAATTGATTTCAGTTCCCCCAAGGAGGTTTCCTCCTGTGCACACACTCCCAATTTTAGTGGTATAAGTTTTTATAAATATTTGTTCTTCTATATTGGAATTCCTCTATTTATCCTTTCTGTGTCTCATGTGGGATGGGTTACTCATTTTATCTCTTGGTAATATAGTTACATCTAGCTTAACAGAGATAATTAACTTATTTAAATGGAATAGAATGGGGAAGGGGGATGCTTCACATTATTTTATATATATTTGATATTGTGATTGTGATATTATCTATGTTTGTTGTATCAATAAAGAAATGTTCACTAGTATCCAATTTTTTTGGTTTTTATATATGATATAATGCCTTTATTGTGTTATTTTTGTGACACCACCATAAATAATTGGTTAACCACTTTTATTTAGTTAATAAAATGGATTCCCTAGGATCTTATGGATTATTTGATAACAATATCAAATAATGAAGTGGAATTGAATAAAATGAAACTATGCCTAATCTATAAAATGATATGGTGTATGATTTAATATGTATATATATATGGATGTGTGTTGTAACTTTGTTTTTATATGCGTGTGTTTGTGTGTGTGTGTGGGGGGGGGGGACTGGATTTGATATAATTTCATAGTGGGGCTACGATGGTGGTGGTGGTGCGGTTGTGCAGTGAGGATGTGATGGTGGTGGTAGAGTGGTTGTGCAGTTGGGTTGTATTGGTGGTTAGTTACACTAGTTTCCCAAGTAGTAATGGAACTAAATGCATGAAAATGATTTAAAATGTGCATGTTTAATGAATAAATTGACGATGCTATGTGTGTTTTAAATAGTTAATTTTTGTATTAAAAATAGTGGCATAAAAATACGAAACAATGTGAAATAATTATGAAATGGTTTGGTAATAAAAAATCTATAAAATGGAATAATGGGTCTTAAATAATGAAATATAAATTCTTTATTTTTTTAATTATGGGGTGTGGCTATTTTTGTTTTGGCAGCAAAGGTGGAGGTTTCTGTGAGATGTTTTATACCTTGGTTGTGAACCCTTAGGATGGGGCTTGTGTTCCATTTATATATATGTATATAAATTGTATATTCTGTGTGATTTATTATGCACCACACCCATGTTGAGCACCTAGTTCCAACAACCAAATGTTTTGGAGGTGTTTTTTCCAATATACAGGTGGGAGGATTAATGGTTGGATACCTGACATTCCCCTATCAATCTTTCAGGTGATCATAAGGACATGCATATGCTATGATAGCAATAAGTCAAAAGATCAACTATTGATATGTGTTGTGATGACATGTGATGAACTAGGAGTATTTGAGCGAGATGTGTTGTGATGGAACAGGTGTCTGTGGATGAGATGTGATGTGATGTGATGGCCTAGGTGTCTGTGAGTGAGATGTGATCTGATATATTCAAATAGGTGGGAGGACTAGAATGTATATCATTGGGGTGTGAAAGCAGCATCCTAGTGGGAAAGTGGTGTAGGGTACCCTATTTTCAATGTGATTCATATTATACTATTATACTTCGATGTTTTATTTGGTGAGAAAGCCTTTGTGGGGTTGGGGTTTTGTTTAGTATACCTATATAGGTGTTGTTTGGTACTACTATTTTCCTTGGGTGCATTAGTATTCTATTTTCACATGTGCACAAGAGACCTTGATTTTACTTCTGAGTATACTTGTATTCACCCAACATATATAAAATTACTTTTAGGTTTTCATGAGGACTTCATGGTCAATGCTAGAAATTACTAGCTCAAATATTTGGAAAGTTGTAGGGCCACTACTTTAGTTTTTTTTGGGTATTTACATTGGAGACTCTTACCTGTATTAGTTTTTACTTATTTATGCATTATGGAATGGTTTTTAACTTTATTTTATATTATGTATTATATTTTTTGTGGATGATTCATCCTATCTACCAATCATATTTATGATACTGAGGGTAATTCCAAACATAAATTTTATTTTTAAACCCTTGGTACTAGTGACCAACCTGGGGCCTACTGGTGGTGGGACTTGAGGATTATTATCTCTCCCCCCTCATTGCCGTATCTTTGGATATAGTGGGTCATGACACTAGTCACCTCTATTCGTGATGATAACCACCTTGATCCCATGGTACTGAAGCTAATATACCTTCTCCAAATCCCCATCCCTATAAGAACCTCAGTTTTTAAAACAGGTCAAAATCATGACCCTCTTGGAATTTTGATTTGTTTATGAGAAAACTGGGAAATTCTAGGAAATTATGGAAATTTACAGACAACATGCTGTGTACTCTAAAGTACACGTCATGTATGGGTTATGCCGGCGTCTACCAGTCAGATGCTCTCTGAGTACATGTCTTGTGATGACCACGTAATAATTTCCTACAACACGGCGTGTAGTGTTTCTTGACATGCCATGTATATTTCCTTCCACATACCAGCTAACTCCTAGCCATGTGTCAACCCATGTGGCGCATCCAAGTCGCGTGGCTACCTTCACATAATTTGGAGTATGGACAAGAGTACTACATGGTATGTAGTCCTTTATTCAAGCCGTGTATTTTTATTTTTATTCACTTAAATGAAGAGAATCACGTCTTATTTATAAAAACATCATCTTATTTCCCAACTTTGGAACAATCCCTTTATAAAATTCCTAAACTATATAACTATCCCTAGATTCTTCATACAAAGTCCGTTCTTCAATCCGTCAGTGGCTGTGGGATAAAATCATCAAGGCTAAACCTACACACCCTATTTTATTCCCATTTCTTTGCCTCACACACTACAAATTCCATCCAAGTAGAGTTTCCAGGATTTGATGAAAATGTATAACTACGAAGATCGACTTCGAATTGGATAATGATTTCAGATGTGACTACATCTATGAGCATTAGGTAGGTGGTGCATACCATCTTTCGTGTTTTCACAGACTTTTGGGTGGCGTGGCTTAAAGCGCATATCTGGGTATTTTGAGAGAGACCCTGTTTTACCAACTATTTCATATTAAATTGTTTGTTAAACCTGTGGTATGCATTTTGGTATTCCATTTTTCCTATTTTTCTTGAGCAGGGCCAGGCGAGGGGTCATTTATCATTTGGGGGAATTTTGGCTGGGTTTCCAAAATGGCATAAATTTATTTATTTTGATTAAATTGTTGAGTTTAATTTGTTAAGTTATTATGTGAATTTTTAGTTGCTTCCATGACCTTGGTGCCGGTATGGGACAATACATAGCTAGTGAAATTCAAATATTTAGTTTGTTTTTCCTGTTTAAAGTATTTATTTTGATTATATATATATATATCTGTGTGTGTGTGTGTGTGTGATTTGTGATATTGCATATACCAGAACCTTCGAGTTATGCAAGGCATGGCCTGGGTATTTGTTTAGTGATGCTGATCATAGGTTGGTCTTGGACCGAGTTACATTGGGTGGTTCTAACCACAAGATGGGGAGTCATGGATGTTGAATTGAGGCAATGTGACTATCAGGTTGGGTATGACCCGAGTTACTTGGATGGTGGGGCCATCAGACTTGAGTGACATGGTCATAGGGGCATGAGGTGTCAGAGATGTTGTGGCTTGGGAACTTATTTTTGTGATTACCACTCACCTATAACTTTGAGTAGTGTGCACACAGAGAGACTCCGTGATGAGGTTGTTTTGACCATGCATGTGTGTAGAGGCCCCCGTTAGTTGCGGTTTAAGTACTTCTGGTTTGGGGGTGCATGCTGTAGGAAGCCACATGGAAGGTGGGGAGCATTCAAGGGATAACGTTGAGGCTATCAGGTTGGGGGAAGAGGCTCACCATGATTTTAAGGTAGATATAACTATCCATTCAGTTATTGATTTGAGGACATACATTACTATCCCTCAGACTACTTTATTGAGGGAAGACATTGCTGCCCCTCCAGTTACTTATTTAAGGACATAAATTGTAGTTCCTCTGAGTCACTACCTCTTGGGCATGACTTTGTGATGTTGGTACTTGAGACATGCAATGTCAGGGGGAACATGGTTCCAGGTTACATGACAAAGATTCTGACGTTGACCGAATCGGGTGACACTCCATGGTGGATGCTGAGCACTAGTCGAGTTTTTGTTTATTTTTACATCGTAATGTTTACTGTTTTCCTTATAAATACATGACTACTTAAACACTTATATTTGGTATGCACTATTGGGTGGTATCCTACTGAGATTCATCTCACACCCTACATGGGCCCTTTGGGACACATGTAGACTTTATGGATTTACGTACATGAAAGGGATCAGCTTCAGAAGATGGACTGTTTTAGCGGTTGCATGGAGATTATATAGACCTTGAGGTTATGTCTAGCTGGAGTTCACTTCATTTTTGTTTCTTTCTTGTATTAGCATGGTTACTTTAGTATATATCAATAGTTGGTTAGCCATTAGAACCATATATATATATATATATTGATATGTGTGACCTGTTATGGATACATGCTTCTTGTTTAGTTGTCATTTTAATTTATTTCTTTCATGCTGTTGTGTTTATATTCCAATGCTATTTTTTCTACTTAGTTTCTACTATTTATTGATATAGGATATGCTTCCCCTCTACGGGTCTGGTTCGAGTCTACTGAGTCATTTGTTTCCACTGCATGTTATATATTATTGCTCAGACCAATACCATTATTATCCTTCGAGAGGGTATAACCTCCCCACTATACCTACCAGACCATCCTTGGTAGTCAGTAGCCTTTGGAGTTTGAGGAGGTGTGCCTAAGGTAGTAACACCTAACCCGTTTAGCACTGTTTGGGTGGCTTTTCGGGTCCAGGATGTTACAAAGTGGTATCAAAGGTAATTTGTTCTTGATAGGGATTTAGTAGCAGTGTTTTGCTGGATACTAATGAGATTGGGACTTCTGTTTTTTATTTCTGCTGGTTTTACTATTTTCGATATGGTATACTGGAGATAAGTTGTTACTGGAATTGGGTTTCTAGATCGTTCTTGGGTGCCTACAGTCCTAGGTAAAAGGGATATACCAAGTTTTCATGAGTAGGAATTGCTGTTTTCTTTTTGCTCAGATTACTGTTTATATGATTTTCACCCCAGTGACTCACTTGGGGTGTGATGTTATTGATTGTGATTTGTGACCCTTGAACCGGTGTGGAAAGAGAGAATTAGACCTTGGATCGGTATGGAAATATGTGATTATCTAGATTTTGATAGGCACATTTTTAGGGTATTTCAATTTCATAACTGCACATATTCTTTATGGAGTGATAATACCATTTGAAAAATGTCAATTTACATGTGTTTTATTCTTTTGAAATGTGAATAGGTTAAATTACTGATATAATTTCTTATTTATTACAATGTGTTATGCCATGATTTATATAATTTCATGTGGCAGGGTATTTGGGTATGGCTCTTGTATGAGAAGGTAGGTAATATGTTTGAGGTGATTTTGGTCACTAGGATTGGGAGACTAGGTCATCAGTTTGAGGAAACATTTGTTGTCAGGACGAGCATTACCCAAGGTACTTTTGAAACTTAGCTCTGTTGAGGGCGGCGGGTAAAGAGGCCATGAGTTCGGGATGCTGTGGGCATGGTTGTAGTAGGGGAGAGTAAGGGTAGTAGTCATGCACTGCCTTTTTCTGCTTTCCATATTTACATAATATATATATATATATATATTTATATGTGAGGTGTTTGACCATTTATGGTATTCAATTGGTTCCTTTAGATGAATCATATGGAGCATCAGGCAGGAGATGGTACAGTGCCACATGAGTAGGATCTGGTTCAGGATCCAGTGTAGGCAGAGCATGATCCGCAGGTACATGCTCAGGGATAGGATCAGGTCTAGGATCTAGGGCAGACAGGACTACAGGCGGGTTTGGTAGCATTTGAGTCATGGATCGACGAGCATCTCTGAGATAGCCTGGTACATGTCTTGCAGGGGATCGACAAAGGCATGCAGGGTACAGATCCTTCTATGGCATATATGACGTAGGAGTTCCAGTCACAACACCAACCACTTTTTTTTGGGTGAGGGTGGTGCACAGGTGGCTAATAACTGGATAGAGAGCATGCAGATGATCTTTAAGTTTCTAGAGACGCCTCTAGGGTGGAGGGTCAAGCTATAAACATACATGCTATGAGGACTAGAAAAGCGCTGGTGGGATGTGCAGGTTCATGCTCATAGGAATGAAGGACTGATATAGGACTTCGAGGATAGGTTTTTCGAGAACTTTTACCCAGAGGCACTGGGGACCAAGAGAGCTCAGGATTTCTTGAGCCTAAATTTGGGGGACATGTCCGTCATGGACTATGCAACTACTTTCACTGAGCTATCTCGTTTTTCACCTCGTATTGTAAGAAATGAATCAACAAGGGTGAGGTGCTTTGAGGATGGCTTGAGACACGCCATTCAGATCTAGGTAAATATATTCAGGATGGTTTTTTTCTCAAAGGTGGTGAATCAGGCACTCATAGCAGAGGGAAAATAGAGGGATAGGCCCCAGGTTGGACATGTGGTAGCTTTAGGTGATGGTTCAGACAATAAAAAGCAAGACCGAGATGAGTTCCAACAGTGTAGTTAGGCCAAGGACTCAGCTAGACCACCTCATAGTAGTTCATCAGTGGTTTTATTTTAGTGTGGACATCCACAACATGTTTGGACTCAGTTCAATAGGCCTCTAATGGATTACCAAGTATGTGGATAGGTTAGGCATCCGGAGAGTTTTTTAGGTAGCCTTCTGAGACAGCTAAAAGGTAGGGATTGGGATAGATGGTGACATCTGGATTTGGTTTAAGTTCGGTACCAAGTGACGGTAACCGAGGTTTAGCTGCACACAGAGGACATTGTAGAGAAAGTGGGACCCAGTTTAGGGTTTAGTGGCTGGCGACTGGAGCAACACCATAGGGAGGTCAAGCATCGGGAAGTCATGCTTTGGGCTAGGTGCACACTGTGGATATGGCAGGGGCTGAGTAGGATAATGAGCTAACCACTGTCATAGGTACACCGTGAGTTTTTCCATGAATTTTTTTTGGTTTCCTCTTTGGCATGACCTATTGAGCCATATCCATTTTGAGTGAATGAGGTGAAAATGAAATATGTGGATTGAACAAATGATAGTTAGCGGTGATTGACACCATATCAGCTGTGTGTTATATTTATGTTTATATATGAGATGCGTAGCATCAGGAGCATCAGTGATGTGGGTTAAATGAGGTGACTTGGGAATCGTGGCATTGAGGATGTAGGTTACTTGAGGTTCCTTGGGCATGAGGGCATCAAGGATGTGGGTTACTTTAAGTTCTAGGAACTAGGTTTATTTTAGCATCCATGGGAGGCAGGACCTTGTGGAGGAATACAACAATGCGGTGTGTGAAACGTTTGGGTGTCAGAAATGACACGAGATCTCAAATAAGGAACATGGGTGATGATGCATCATGAGGAGACCATGAGTCCAAAAACATGTTAGTGAATCTTTTATTGATTTGAGTTTTTTTGGGTTGAGACTAAGTTAGGCAATTCCTAAGGTAGGGATCCCCTTGAGGAATTTAACCAGAACCTTTTAGACCAGGGTAGTTCGGGTTAATTTGATCGGGGTGGTTTGTTCAGTTCCATCTTCGGGTTTCGTTTGATAGCTCAGGGATGAGATATGTTATGTTGGGGAGATTGTAAGAACCTAGGTTTTTAGAACATGTCAAAATCCCAACCCTATTTTAATTTTGATTTTTTTTTCTGAGAAAATTGTGAAATTATGGGAAATTCTGAAAATTTCTAGACTACACGCAATGTACTCTAAAGTACACACCATGAATGGGTTAGGCATGTATGGACACATGCTCTCTAAGTACATGTCGTGTGACGACTGTGTAAGAATTTCCTACTACATGGCATGTAGTGTTTCTTGATATGCTGTGTATTTTTCCTCCTGCGTACCGGCTGAGTCCTTACTGTGAATCGACCCATGTGGCATGTACAAGCTGTGTGGCTACCTATGCTTAAGTTGGAGTATGGAAAAGACTAATACACAACAGGTAGTCCTTTATACATGCTGTGTATTTATATTTTTATTCGTTTAAATGAAAGAGTTTCACGCCTTATTTCAAAAAACATCTTCTTCTTCCCCAACTTCAGAACAATCCCATTCAGAAATCCCAAACTACATACCATGCCCTAGATTCTTCATACTAAGTACATTATTCAATATGTTGGTGGGTTCAGGATTTCATCAGCAAGGCTAAACCCACACAACCTATTTCATTCTAGTTTTTTTTTTCACACACACTGTAAATTCCATCCGAACAAATTTTTCTGGATTTGACGGAAACATAGATCTACAAATATCAGCTTCGAATTGGAGCTCTATATCAGACATGACTACATCTATGAGTCTCAGGTATGTTTTTCATACCTTCTTTGATGTTTTCGTGGACTTTTGGGTGTTGTGTCTTAAAGCATGTATTTGGGTATTTTGAGTGAGACCCTGTTTTACATGCTACTGCATATTAAATTGTTTTTTAGACCTATGGGATGCCTATAGGTATGCCCTTTTTCATATTTTTCTTGAGTGGGGCTGGGCGAGGGGACATTTCTCATTTGGGGAATTTTGGCCGGGGATTCCAAAATGGTATAAGTTGATTTTTATTTGATTAAACTGTTGAGATTAATTCGTTAATTTATGATATGAATTGTTAGAGGCTTCGAAGACCATGGTGCTGGTATGTGATAATACATAACTAGTATAATTCAACTATTTAGTTTGTTTTTGTCTATTAAAAGTATTTATTTTGATTATATATATATATATGTGATTTGTGATATTGCATTTTTTGGAACCTTCATGTTGTGCTGGGCATAGCCTGGGTATTTGTTTTGTGATGCTGATCACAGATTGGGCTTCACTCAGGTTACATTGGGTGGTTCTAACCACAAGATTGGGCATCATGGACATCGATTTGAGGTAGTGTTACTGTCAGGTTGGGCATGGCCTAGGTTACTTGGTTGGGGAGGCCATCAGACTTGAGTGACATTGTCATAGGGGAATGAGGTGTCAAAGATGTTGTGGCTTGGGAACTTATTTTGGTGATTACCACTCACCTAGAACTTTTAGTAGTGTGCACACATAGAGACTCCATGATGTGGTTGTTTTTACCACTCATGTGGGTAGATGCCCCCATTAGTTTCAGCTTTGGTACTTTTAGTTTGTGGGTTCCTTCCATTGGAAGCCACATGGAATGTGAGGGGCCTTCATGGGATAACGTAGAGGCTACGGGTTGGGGGCAAAGGCTCACCATGATTTGAGGGTAGACATTTCTATCCCTCCGGTTACTGATTTGAGGGAAGACATCACTATCCCTTCAGTTACTTTATTGAGGGTAGACATCACTGTCCCTTCGGTTACTTATTTGAGAACATGAATCCCCGTTCCTTCGAGTTACTACATCTTGGGTGGGACTTCGGGACGTCGGTACTTGAGAAACATGGTGTCAGGGGGCACATGGTGTCGGGTTACATGATAGAGATTTCAGTGTTTACTGAAGTATGCGACACTCCTTGGTGGATTTCGAGTACCATTGGAGTTTGTGTTTATTTTTGGATCGTAAAATTTACTGTTTTCCTTATAAATGCATGCCTTCTTAAACACTTATATTAGGTACACACTGTTGGGTGGTATATAACTGAGATTCATCTCACACCCTGCACGGGCCCTTCAGGATGCATGTAGACTTTATGGATTTACACGCAAGAAAGGGATCATCTTCAGGAGTTGGACTGTTTTAGCTTTTTCATGGAGATGGTATGGACCTGGAGGTCATGCCTACCTGAAGTTTACTTCGTTTTTCTTTCTTTACTGTATCAGCATAATTACTTTAGTATGTAATAACTTTTGGTTATCCATTAGCACCATATATATATATATATAGACATGTGTGACCTGTTATGGATTCATGATTATTGTTTAGTAGTTGTTTCAATTGATTTCTGGCATGTTTTTGTGTTTACATTCTTCAAATGTTGTTTCTATTTAGTTTCCACTATTTATTTATATTGGATATGCTTCTACTCTGTGGTTCTGGTTCGAGTCTGCTGAGTCGTTTGTTTCCCCTGTGTGTTATATATTATTGCTCGGACTAGTAATATTATTATCCTCTAAAAGGGTATAACCTTCCAACTATACCTATCTAGCCCTCACTTCTAGTCAGCAGCCTTTGGCGATCAGAGAGGTGCGCCTATGGTAGTAACACCCGACTTGTTTAGCACTGTTCGAGTGGCTGTTCAGGTCCAGGATTTTACAATCCCTTTGTTATGATAACTTCATTTAGATGAACCTTCGATGAACCTAATACCCTATCAAAAATGGTATAATATTAGGGATTACATAATCAAACCTCAAAAATAATAAAAAGTATGATAATTTAAATAATTGGGCGAAGGATGGTGGACATTAAGAGGTCATAACACCTAATAAAAATATATGTTAACACATGTTGAATAATATTAAACATGGATTATAATAAAAATTCAGGAATGAGGGAATTTGTTTTGTGAGATTTACCATTAAAGTTAATAAAAAATAAATTCACATTGAGAAATACCAAAGGTCAAAAACCCTTCAATCATTTGATAATAAACTGAAAATTATATCCATGGAATATTTCAACAATTATTTGAATAAAAATATTTATAATCTTTCTACACAACAATTTTCCAAGGTGCAAGGGTTCGATTCCATAAATGAAGGATTGATAAATATAACAAGGTTTTATAATTTTTCATTATTAATTCCCCAAAAATTTATGATAAATAATGAATTAAGAAATAAAAAAGGATCGATAAAAAATTTCAAATAATAAATCCCACCTTCTTGGAGAATCACCGAACCTTAACTTCATTGTTGATGCCATGATTAAATCTTCTCTATTATGTGATAGTATCAATCGATGTGGTTTCAAATTTGATCTAACTCCTTTGATATGATGTCTTTGAAACTAATATCTGGTCTCTCCACCCATTCCTCTATCTATATTTTATAAATGAGAATAACCTTAGAGAGAAATAATCATAGGGTATAAATAGAGGTATGAACAAGGGTTTTTAATAATTAGACCAGTAAATAAATCAATATAATCTGTTCATTCATTCGTTAATGACAGAAATCCCCAAAGTATCCTAGTGAGAAATAAAATTACTTCACTCCTTGGGTAAAAATGACATTTAAATTCAATAACAGTTTCACTTTTCCCATTTGAGGTTCTGTTTAGGATATACAATCACATTGTAAAAATTTATTGTGAGTGGAATAAGAAAATATGATATTTTTTATATTATTCTTGGATATACATGACATGCTATTTTACATGGTTGCACAACCATGGGGTAATATCCTTGTTTTTAAATTGATGGAAAACCATATTTTTGTTGTTGCCATCTATGAAAGTAAAGTTACTCTTTTACCTTAAGAGATGTCCCAAAACTTTAACAATTCAAATATGGTGTTAGGTCCAACATTAAAAAATATAGGTCACTATAGTACTACATATCAGGGTTAGTAAATATTTTTATTATCCAATTATTTCCTACCATTATCTGAATTTATTGATTTGGTGCACTCTGGATTTTTTTGAATATCTTTAGGATCATTTTCAATGTCTTCTTCAGATGAGTTTGATTACTCAACTCTAGATTCCTTCTTTTTTGCATGAATTGTTTATAGTAAATCCAAACCATGTAACATGGGTCTAGTTACTACATTAATACATTGGTATAATATGTAAGGAATTGCATCACTATAGACCAAATAGTTTAGTAGTCTTGGTAAAACATATACATACATTATTCCCATATTACATATGATTAAAAAAATTAGAACATATTTTTTTAGAATATCATTATTCCCTATATCACATTCTTGCATATACTTCATAGTAAAATTCATTGATTCCTAGGAAATAAATAAAATAAGGGTGAACTTAAATTTTCAGTAAGGGTTAAATACATCAGAATCTTTCATGAATCAATGAGCGTAATCAGCATAGAAATGTAAATAACTGAACAAACATTCCATTTACATAATTTGACTATCATAATAAAAATGGATAGGTAAATAACTAAAAATACGTTATTCAATCAATAACATGGCTATTACAAATGGATAAGTCATAATCAAAATGGAAAGGTAAATAACTAAAAACACAATTGATTTAATCAACAAATTTAGAATGAAATTTCTCTAGAGAAAATTTCATTGTGAAAATATCAAGGATAATAATAAATAAATTATTAATGAAGGGAATTATAAATTATTGTATGTTGTGTTTACTAAGGTTATGATACCTCTACCCTTAAGATCTGTCTTTAAGGAAATTTAAAACAGATGGTTAGAAACCCATTTAAATAAGGCTAGACAACTGATTCATCAAATGAGACTACTGATGCATCAGGAGTCTCTCTATAACTGGGACTCACCCATGTATTACATATCCAAATCATTCCCAAAATATCAAATAATAAATTTAATTCATTAATAATGTGCCTTATCATTAGATATCCATCTTGAGTAAAGGATACAAATTTATCAATATTTCCCTAGATAAACGAATGACTTTCAATATAGAATAATGTATGTATAAATGAAATGTGTTTTAAATAAAAAAAATATCCATGTTAAATAATATGGATATTTAGGGGAAATTTAATTTCCATTAATTATAGGAAAACAATCATTTCATGGAAAAGTTATTAACTAAAAAAATAAATCAAGGAAGTGAATTTCTATAATATCCATGGTCAAAATAATCAAAACCATCAAGAGGAATAGTAAGTTTAGTATCAATACAACATATACCTAGTAAATTATATGTAAAATAAATGTTTTTTCATTCATGAATAGAAATACTATAAAAATATCATTAAAAACATTTTTTCAGAAAATATCTTTTTCATTTTGAAAATCACTTTTTAAAACATAAAACATTTTGAAAATCCTTTTCTTGGAAAATGAATTTTAAAAAATAAGAAATTCAATAATATTATAAAAAATAAATTCGTTAAAAATAACCTTGTAAAATTTTAAATTAATATTCAAAGAAAATATAGTCATGTCAGTGGGTAATTACATACATGCCTTATAAGTAAAAATTTTCCATTTGCACTATAAAAAGTTTAGAAAAGTTCCTTGGTCAAAAAATTACAAGAAGATTAATTTTATTTTTTTAAAGTAAGAATGGGTAAAATTTTCTTTAATAAATCAGTTTCATAAGATTAAAAACATTTTTAGAAAACATGGTATTGGAGGAAAAACAATTTCTAATCGAAGAGAGAAATGAAGTTGTATTTTCTTATAAGAATTTTATAAAACATTTTATCTAACAATGTGTAGAAAAATGATAATATTACATGAAAATATCATGAATATCTAGTGTTGAAGAAAATTAAATATGTTTGTTAAATAATGATCAAATAATTTCCATCAAATGATTCAGGAATAAAAAATCTCTATTATAATGATATTGTGTAATAAACCATTAAAGTGATTAGCATATTGAATTGAGAATTAATAAATGAATAGATTATTTGTATCAAATATAAATCCATATAAAAAAGTTGAAATATGAAATAAGAGAATAATTTTTTTTATAAAAATAAACTTATAATATCAATGAAAACAAAGAAGTAATATAACTGAATGAAAAGAAATTGAGTTCTAAAATTATTTACCACATGGTAATTTTCAAATCAAATCCCCTTGGATGAAATAATTCAAATTGAAACCTAAAATACCCATCATTTTTAAATAGTCATGATATATCATTTGTAATGGGAATTATACCAACAATATAAATGAAATTAGGTGCATAACATTATTATATACCTTAATGAAATGAAATTGAGGTTAAATCCCTTAAAAATATTATATCATTAAAGTGGAGATTAATAATTGAATTGATTATGTGTATGAAATTAAATAATTATAAAAAATTATAAATACAACATACAATATTTGTAGGTCATTACACACTTAATATTATTATGACATAGTCAATGATGTATAAGTTTAACCAAATGAATAGACATTGAGTTAAGAAATCCCATAACTCATTCTTCCTTTTGGTTAAACATGATTTAACCTCTTGTATAATGGTTTTAAGCATGTTATTATATTATAAAAAAAATCATGTTCATATTTATAAATTAATTTATGATCCTTTTGTGACATATTATCACCCTTTAATTAATAATATATCATTATTTTCATTATTTTGCGTATTAATTGCCTTTTTTAACATTTGTGATTTGTTATGAATGTTCAGGTTCTTGTGCATATTATATAGTTTCATCATATAAATAATAATAATCATGAAATAATTATCCCATTTTTCCATAAATTTTACTTATAAAATCAATCATGAAATATGGTTATGAAAAATTAAGTATGTTATGATTATGGTGATAGTCGGATGTACGCACATATGAGTAACATTTCCAATTTCCAATGATCATTATAGAAAGAAATTAATTAATATTTTATCTTTACATAATGATCATAATATCATATATATCATTATATTTATTTAAATATACTTATATATATATCATAATTGTGGTGTGGTCATGAAAAGAGAGTGACATCACTTTATGAAGGTGGTAGTCCACACGTACAGGAACGATGTTATCATTTTTCAGTGTAAGAAATAATATTATATATTATATTATTAAAATGGTAAATATTTCATGAATATAATAATTATTTAATTTATATCACAAATATTCTTTATCTTTTTCCTTATCACAATCCATGCAAAGTGTCAGTCAAAGGCGAATCACATCTCTTTTCCAGGCGGTAGTCCACCGTACCCACTAGTGTCGTTATTGTATCCCCTATGAAATGGAAAGTAAAAATACACAACCATTAAAGGTGGTAATGGAAAAAATGACATTTTTTAGCATAGCGGTAGTCTTCCGAACACACAAATGATGATGTAGTAACCCATTTTATGGAAGAGGGGGTGGTTTTTGAACAAGAAAATAACATAAAAAAATCTAAGTATATTTAATATTTTGAGTTTATTATATCATCATGTTTTAATAACAATTTATGTAGGTGGAGAAATAAATAAAATAAAAATGGTCATTAAAGGACTTTTACTCTTCTTGGGGTAACCTCCTTCGGTTTACTCTGAAATCCTTGTTAGATTGGATTTTTTTTTGAAAAATAAGGATTATAGGGTGGTATTAGGGAAGATGGGAAGTGATTTGTGTAGGTATTTTTTATCAAAAAAGGTTTTATGGTGTAAATAATAGAGGACAGGGGGTGACCTTCTATAAGTGATGTGAGTGTCACACTTGTTATTTTTGGAAATAAAAAGTTGTACACACATTTTTCAAATGAAAAAATGGTCCAAAATGGAGTAATATAGACCATTATACATTATATGGTCTAAATATGGACATAAAATAGATTTTAGAAACGTGTTTAGGTCAACTTAACCATTATATTTTTAGTTTAACCCCCGATATATCTATTTTAACCTTAACCTTGATAATTAATTTTTAATATTTTCACTATTCATTTTGGTCCAAAATTAAGTTGAACTTATTATTAAATATAAATTATTTATACTTAAATTATATAATCTATTTTTCAAAATTAAATTTACAAAAGTTTTAAAATTAAATTTAAAAATAATTCTGTAGGCATGATAAGAAAATGATGTTTTACTGAGAAAATATTCAAAAGTTTACAATGTTTTTACATCAAAATTAAAAATTAAAATTATTATAGTGACCTAAATTGGAATAATAGATATATAATTTAATAAATTTTACTTTAAAACAATTTTAAAATACAATTTTATCTTTTAAATTATTTAAACAAAAAATCATTTTTCAATTAAAATTCAATATTTTTCACTATTCATAAAAAATATAATATTTCAAAAAAATAAAAAAATTTACAATAATATAAGTTTTATATTATTATTTAAGAATGAATTTAATTTTATCAAATAAATTTTCTAAAATTGGTAAAAATTAATTTTAAATTATGTTCTTAAAACACGAATAATCCATCTTTTAGAAAAATACAGTTCTCTGAAAAAATTTCTTTTTGTTTTAAATGAATTTTATTTTATTAATAGTCAATAAATAACCATAATATTAATATTTTAGTTGTTACTATTGATACACTATTATTTTAAAAATAGTTTAAAATGTTATACTATATTATGGTTTATTTGGACTCGCAGTTTCATGTTCCAAAACCTACCAAAGAGATTAAATTTAATGAAATATATATTTTTGGGTTATTAAATATCTATGATTCATGTTATAAGAATTAACAACTAAAATGTTCTTATTTTCTAACTTTGGGGTGTTACATTCTACCTAACTTAAATAAATTTCATCCTTGTAATTTAAACATGATCTTGGTAATCAAGGGTTTGATATTTGAAATTTATTTTGTTGAAAACCGACATTGTAAAACGATTAATAAAATATCCTCTTAATATGAGAGAATAGGATGTAAAAAGATCATATGGAATAACACATAAATATGTTTATAATTATTAGAAAATTGGTTTCATGTGAATAAGTGGACATGGGAAAAAGGCCTAAATAATTTTTGAGAATGATAAAGGTCATTGATCATAAAAAAGTGAATGAAAAATTGAATGTTAGGGACCTAAAAACCGTTAATAAAATTAATGTGAAAATGGTCATTAATATCATAATAAATTATGGCAATATGATACTATTTTATATCAGGATCCTTTTTTCCTAATGTTGAGGAATTATTTTAATAACTAAAAATATAAGGAAATATACTTGACACATTTATATTTGATAAGTACAATTTCATCCTTTGGTTGTGCTTCAATAAATTTAAAATTCATCACATAATTCATGAAATGAATATCCAAAACTGAATTTTTTATGCCTAAATCACTAAAATTCACTTTTAACAGATCATAGGATCCATAAAGAGTGACACGTATTTTTTTAGTCTCTAACTATTTTCCATAACCAATATAGTTATCAAAAGTTGTCCAATACAACAAATTATTCTCTAAATTTGAAAAGTAACACCACTTGTTCATCACTAATATTTTTTGTCAAATCATTTAACTAAAAGAAATTATATATTAACTTGGAAATTACATAGGACAATTTTAGGCAATAAACCCTTATTGTCTTTCATCCATGGGTTCAAGCCTCATGACCTTTCCAGATGTGATGGGTTTTCACCCAACTTGTAGGTTATCATTTCTCTAAAAGAATATTAATATAATTCTTATAATAGTCCCAAAAAATTTTATGTATATAATTTAAATAAAATTTATCATTAAATAAACATTTTACTATTATTTTTAAAACAACTATTTTTTTCCAAAAAAATTAAAATATTTTTATTTGATTTTTATTATAATGTCATTAATGATCATATCAACCGTAGAAGTTATCAATAAATTTAAACTTATGTTTATAAAATTTAAATGCATTATTCCCCAAATAACTTTTTTAGTATAATATATACTCAACCAATGTGTTCTAATTCCATAAATTTCTCCCAAAATACCCATAGTCTTAGTAGACTTCGATCACATTAAACCTAAAAATGGGTGTTTAAGACTTTGATCTTATAGAAAATCTTAAAATCATAAAACCATAATAGTATGCATAACTCTTAAGTTAATGAATACGTATATTATTTTAAAATTTAACCCAATATTTATTGGTTTTATGATTCTTATAACCAAAATACCATTGATAAAATACTTTAACAATTTTATTCTTTAATCACAAAACATAAATACTTCATCCATTTTATTTCAACATAGTTATTTCCTTGGAATAAGGGATAACATTTAGAAGAGTTAATTGAATCAAATAATGACCAGTTTCTCCAAATTTATGAAAATAACTATTAATGGATCCTTAGGATTAGATTTATTTCTTTCCATCATACTATTCATTTTTCGTCAGTAATTATTTTCATTATGCCTTTCTTTTCCACACAGAAATCATTTTACAATTCTATTAAGAAAATTTCCTCTGTGTGTCTTTACAAATTTTTTACATGATGGAAATTGGGCCTTCCTTCCACTTTGGTCTCCATAACTTGAGCTCTTATTGAACTCTATACATCTCTTCATTGGCCAGTTTGGGTGTCTATCAAGGTATATGTTTTTAATCATATTTCTAGAAAACTGATTAGGAAAATAACAATATATTTCACTCCAATAATCATCTTTTTTGGTTTCTTATTCACAAAATTTTCCTTCATATTCAATGTTACCATGATTCCTTAAAGTTCCATCCATTGACTAACACCAAGAAATCATAATGTGAGAAACAATAATCCTAGTAGTAGAACCATATAATAATTTATTAGATGTCTAAATAAAGAAAAATTATTTTCAATATAAGACACAATAGGTTTGACTTTGTTCATTCATTATCATTATATATTAAAATACATCATAATGGTTTTTAAATAATTTTTTAATTATCCTAATAATACCCCCAGGAGTGTCAAACTAGGTGCGAAATAAGTCTCATTGTCATGCACTAGGTGATGATTGGGTCAATCCCAATGCACCCTTTTTAGAGTTATTACCTCTAGGTACCTTGGTTCCAGAACTAGGTCTACTTGTAGTATCGTGAAATGTATTTATTTATATTTAAAACAAAATAATATCCACCTTACCAAAACTTTAGGATATTCTTCTATACTTAACCTCAATGTTTATCATTAGGTTGTGATCCATAATCTATGTTTTCCTAAATCTAATTCCTATGGTTTCACTTAAAATTACTCTAATTTAAATTGTATCAACCCCAATCCTCGTAGCCTGGGTAAGGGCATAAATTAATAAATTGGAATATGATACAAGGAATCACATCCCAAACCTAGTAGTCTTGTGGTTTCTTCCTCATTCAGATGGTATGTACTATGACCCTATTTAGAGGGTTGCGGCTACAGTTTAGTTTTTTGGTTTTGGTAGATGTGCTATTGGTCCTATTCTTGGTGAAGATTATGAGGTTTTCCAATGTTTTTTGATACTTTCCAGATGGCTCCTTAGACCTGGCAATGGTTATGTGCTAAATAGATCCTTGGGATTGTGGTTCATGATCCTTTTTATTGAAAACTATTTCTGTCAAAAATATTTTAGTGCCAAAACATTTCAACTCCAAACCATTTAAATAAAACTCCATTTTTATTGAAAACCATTTCTATTGAAAACCACTTTTTCATCAACCATTTACCAATTCCAGAAAATCCATAATTTAAAATCATCATTTTAAATTTAACCTTCTTTTGCACAACTATTCATCAAGGTCACACAATTTCACAAAAACCATAAATCACCACAAATGAATATTTTTCAATGAATTTCACAATCAATAAAAAAATTTTAATCTAATACAATAAATTCTATCAAGAGGAGTTGAGAGAGAAGTCACTTACCTCAAATTTCTTGATAAAAATTTAACAATAGACGAAGAACACACAAGAAAGCAGGTCGATTCTACAAGAGCGGCCTTAGATCTATTATCCTAGAAAGATAACGACTCAAAATTGAAATATTTGGCATCCAAAAACGTAAATGTACCCACTATGGGTTCAGATATGAGAAATAATGAAGATCGGAGAGGTAGATCTAAGCAGATCTAAGAAATCATGATAAATCCGTAAGGAATGCTGACATACGTCAAGAATCAAACTTGAAATCACCAAGGGAAGGATCCGGAATGGCTTAAATTTGTGTAGGAAGGGTTATACAGCCTTATAGGGAGATTAATATCGAACTAGGGGAGTTTTGAATCCAAAAAGAAATAAATAGAGCAAAAACAAGCAAGCTCCTAGAAAATATAATCTAGATTTGACCTCTGCGCAAGATTTGACCACGCGGTTTGTGACAATCGTGTATAGATAATGTGACCTTAATTATTTTCCCAACACTCCTTATAAAACCCCCAAACTCTCCCATCCTTCACCTTTACTCTTTTTATGGAAACACCTTTTTTATGGAAACATCAAACTTTATGGAAACACCCCAATTTATGGAAATAACCAACATTATGGAAATATCTAAATTTATAAAAACAACCAACCTTATGGAAACATCAAAATTAATGGAAAAACTCTATATTATGGAAAATCTATTTTATATAAACACTATGTTTTATGAAAACTCTCTATTTTATGGAAACACTCTATTTTATAGAAACTCTCTATTTTTTGGAAACTCTCTATTTTAATACACACCAAATTTAAAAAAACATGAGGAAAGGGGTTATGTACCTGAAAATGGGGGTACTACACCCTTAAACGTGTTTTTTAAATAAAATAAAACATATATTGTGGAGGGGGGCATAAGGTGTAATTAACATGGAAAGGTAAATAACAAAAAACAAATACCATTTAATCAATAAATTGATAATGAAATGCATAGAGATAAAATATCATTATCAAAATATCATGGATCATAATAATTGAATTCCTAAAGAAGGAAATTCATAATTATTGGAAATAACATTTCCCAAGTAGATGATATATCCACCATAATGATCTATCCTCAAGATAGTTTAAAACTGACGTGTATAAACCCATTTAACTAAGGCTATCCAAATGATTCATCCTATGGGAAAATTGATGAATCTAAGGGATATATATATTTATTACCCACCAATTTATTCCATGTTAAAATAATTACTCATATATTGAATAATATATTTAATTAATACACAATGTTCCTTATCATAAAATATCTATATTGATTAAAGAATATAGATTTTTCAATATTTTCCTAGATAAAAAAATGAATTTCAATGAAGAACACAACATGAAGAAATGATACATGGTTTACATAGTAAACATATATATGATAAATTATATTTATATTAATGAGAATTTAGTATCTAATGATATAAAGAAATTTAATAATTTAGGGTAGAGTTAGTCACTCAAAAATTAATTGAGGAAGTGAATGTCAATACTCTCCATGGTCAAAATAATCAGAAACCATCAAAAGGAAGAATAAGGATGGTATCAATACAAAATATTCCTAGTGTATTACATGTAAAATAAAGTTATTTTTTTCTTTATTAATATAAATATAATAAAAATATATTTAAAAACATTCTTGAGGAAAATATTCTTCTCATTTTTCAAATATATTTCTAAAATATAAAACATTTAGAAAATACTTTCCCTTGATTTTTTTTAAAACTACGAATTTACTATAGATTAGGAAAATTATTATATTTAAAAATAACCTTATAAATTTGAAAAGTATTCTTCAAAAAAATTATGGTCATGTTGGTGGGTAATTATGTACAAGTTGTACAAGTTAAAAAGAACATTCCCTTTTAATGATCATAAAATTAATGTGAGAATTAAAAAATTAATCAATTATGTGTATCAAATATAAATCCAAATAAAACAAGTTGAAATAAAACATAATAGAATCAAAAGTAATTATCCGTAAAATCTTAGAATATCAATGACAAAAAAGTTGTAATATAACCCAATGAAAAGAAATTGTGTCATGAAATTCTTTACCACTTGGTAATTTCCAATTCAAATATCCTATAATTAAATAATTCAAAAGGAAAATACCCTGAATTTTTAATTATTCATTATATAACATTTAAAAGGGAAAATATATAAACCGCATAAAATTAATTATGTTCATGAAATTACAATATGCCACAATGGAATGAAATTGAGATAAAATACCTTATAAAGATCACATCTTTGAACTGTGGATTAATCAATGAATTGATTATTTGTATAAAATGTAAATACACATAAAAAATTGGAAATTAAAAGTAAAATAATCAAAGTTCATTACACATATATACTTATCATGACATAATAAATGAAGTATAAGTTTAACCCAATGAATGGATGTAACGTTCCGACCCGACTTACCCTCGAACCGGTAGCCTGACCAGTCCCCACATGACCTCAAGCACGTATCCCCATATTACATAGGATAATGAATAACATTGAGGGTCTATGTATAGTTATTGGGGATACTATACCCTCATACTTAGAGTTTACAATGTAAATACATAATAAAATCAGACAATAGTGGAAGTAGATGTAAAACAAAAATCAACTGAATGATAAAAATGGGCAACTTAAATTTATCCAATGTATGCATGTCATGGTGATACATATCAAAAATTAGTAAACAAAACAAAATGATTTAAATTACATTATATAAATAAAGAAAAGAGTCAAATCCCCTAGTGTGATCTCCACAATCATCCCGAGCTCCTACTCGGTCCTTTGTTCCTAACTCCCAAGTACAAGTAATAACCACAAGCAAAGGTCCACAGTCCTACAAACAAGAAAGTCTACTCAGGTACCCAGTTCAATGGAGGACCAAAGAGGGTGTGAGACATAAAAATCAGTAGGCTGAGACCACCAGTTGTCTAGCTCAATCTAGACAATGCAATAAAAAAATGGTGTCGAGATATAACAAGGAAATAACAGAACTGAATAAATAACCCACAACCCGTCCAGGTTCCAAAGGGACACCTGATTATGATACATGGTTTGGCCTGTAACTGGAATAAGTGTATTCAAAAGAATCATACAAGAATATTTATCAAGAATAAATACCTTTCAACCCTTTACCAATTATTCTTTATTTAATAATTTATTATCTCCATGGTTTCTATGATTTCCCGTACCATGATACTATCTTTGGCTCGTGCCAGAATTCTAATAATTATCAACCTTTCTTTACTTAATCACATTTAACTTGGGTTTGATCCATATAACTCATTAATTTCATAATTCATAATTGATATTCATTTTGTGTTTGAACGCCATGTCAAACCCCCCAATTATCATATGGTGTAGATCGCTATGTCTAACATCCCAATTCTCATCTATTGTAGATTTCCATGTCTAACACCCCAATTTTCATCTGGTATAGATCATCACATCTAAAACCTTACATCAATGAGTTGAGATAACTATTGGGGAGGAATTCTATTTCCAAGTCCCAACTTCTACATTGGTCTAGAATTTCATGTCTAGCACCCCATTCTCATTTATTAATTAATTCACAAATTAATTAATCCAAGCCCAATAATTAATTCTTCAAGAATTAACCACATTCATTCCCTGATTAATCAAATGATTAGTAGAACATATTAAAAACCATTAGTTAACCCAAAAGTTAACTAAGTATACAATTACATTAATTAATTCATCAATTAATTAATCTATTATCATAAATATAATTCCATAATCAATTCCCTAAAATTATTTATCCAAAACATTACTACAAAAGCACAAAATTAATACACCATTAATTATCTCTATTTATCCAAAGAAACATATCACAATTAATCCTCCAATTAATTATCTCATTTAACCAATTCAATATCATATAATTAATCCCTAGATTAATTATCTATATTTCAACCTCAAATGAAATAGTTAATTGAAATATTATTATTTCAACTTATCCTTCTCAGAACTCATAATTAATCACCTAATTAATTATCTATATTTCAAACTCATGGCATGTAATTAATCCACCATTAATTATCTTAACTTATCTAATTAAAATATCATAATTAATTCCCTAATTAATTATCTCAACTTATCCTGCCCAATACTCATAATTACCACTTAACCCAAGGGTTTCAACATATAAAGGGAAGAAATAGCAAATCACATAATATAAAGCTAAACAAACATATCAGTCTCAACCTTATGTTTTTTAGCTTGAAGGCAGTGCACCTCTGTTGGAGGGGTTTTATTACAAAAATGTGATTTTGTAATATGTAAAATCATTTTATACCAATAAACCATTCATTCAATATTTTCAGTCAAACTTATCAATAACCAAAATTAAACAAATACTGTTTTTTATTAATTAAGTCAATATGAGAACCCTACCTCAAGGAATTGGCTGAGCTAATGCTTTCTAACATAAACCATCATATTCTCACATACACACACCTCAACAACACTGTGTTCACACTCATAATTTGTCACATCAACCTACAATGATAATCAGGACCCACAATTAGTGAGGCGAGGACTAACATGCCTCTAATTAATTAGCCGCAACCCAAAATAAACCATAATAACCTAATTTAAGGTGTGCGTAACTAATTATCATGTATATATATTTACTCAAATATGAAGGTGGTAAACCAAGTCAAGCTAAACCGCCATTCCTTTGGTGATGGTTGTCAAAATACAAACCAATGGGTCTTGAAACATCCTCTGAACAACCTATAATTGGAAGAAAGGAAGAAGACGAATTAGTCCCAGGCCTTAGAGTTTTGGCCTAAGAGAGACTAGGTTATGGAGATCTTAGATGACTGATGCGAAGAATGAAATATACAGAGAAGGACTTACCTTTATAAGATAGACAACTTCTATGAAGGAACCACAACGATCCGATGCGTGAAGAGGAACCGAGAAGAGGGGGTGGTGCGCCTCCACCATGGGAGAGGATGGGGTTGCGCTTCACATAGGAGGAGATGAGGTGCACCTCCCTCTTATTTTCTCCAAAAAATAACTCCAATTAGATTAATAATAATTAATATAAAAATAATAATAATAAAAACAACCGTCATATTATTATTACTTCCCTTTAATATTATACCCCTTTGATAAACTCTATACTCCCATTTACTCATTATTTAATTAAATTATCCTCATCCAAATTTAATCAACTGAATTATCCAACTCATGATATTTAATTAAATTTTACCAAAATTTAATTTAATTAAATTAAAACCCCTATTTCACATCAATTAATAAAATTTTTCTTAACCTTGAATTTAATTAAATAAAACCCCCATTTCACATCATTTAATTAAACTCCATTTAACTCAATTTAATTAAATAAAACTGTCTATATAACCGCATTTAATTAAATTCCTCAACCAAAATTTAATTAAATAAAATTTCCATAATAGTAACCTTTTATATCATTATCATTTAATAAAATTATTCTTTGATAAAAGCCAAAACAACCCATTTAGACACCATTTAATTAAATTATTCTCAATAATTTTAATTAAATAAAACCCCCACTTCACATCACTTAATTAAATTCTATTTATCTTAATTTAATTAAATAAAATTCTCTATCTCACCTCATTTAGTTAAATTCCTCAACCTCAATTTAAGTAAATAAAACTGTCATAATAATAACCATTATTATTATTATCATTCAATAAAATGCTTCTTTGATAAAACCCAAAAATACCCAATTACACATTATTTAATTAAATTGTTCTCCAATGAATTTAATTAAATAAATTCTCCATCACATAATTATTTAATTAAATTCTCTAAATACAATTTAATTAAATAAAACCCCCATTTTCATCAAATAATTAAATTAATCTTAACATTGAATTTAATTAAATCACCAACTGCACATTTAACACATCATATAATTAAATTCCTTTCCAACCAAATTTAAATAAATAAATTTTCCAGCTCATTATTATTTAATTAAATTATTTCAACATAATTTTATAAAAAACCGTGACACCTCATTAATCATATTTTAATTAAATTTGTTACAACTGAATTTAATTAAATAATTTCTCTAATTCATGTTATTTAATTAAATTCTCTAAACACAATTTAATTAAATTTAAAACTCCAAATCATAAATATTATTTAGTTAAATTTTCTCAACCTAATTTTAATTAAATAATAATCCCCCATTCCACAATGACTAATAAAATTCTTCTTAACATTGAATTTAATTATATAAAACCTTCATTTTTCATTAATTAATTAAATTCATCTTTGCCTTGAATTTAATTAAATAAAACCCTAACTCCTCATTTATACATCATTTAAATTTTACCATTTAATAATTATCTTCTTTGATAACCCCCAACTCCTCATTTACCAGTCATTTAATTAAATTCCTCTCATCTAAATTTAATTAAATAAAGACTCCAAATCATCATTATTTTAAATAAATTTAATTATTTTCATCTTAATTTAATTAAATAACTTCTCTATATAAATGTAATTTAATTAAATTCTATCAATTTTAATTTAATTAAAAGAAACCCCCAATATTCATTTAATTAAATTCTTTTCAACCATGAATTTAATTTAATTATTTTAACCCAAAACTCAAAACTGGGTTGACAGTATGGTCTGTCTTGCACGGTCTGACAGACTGTGTACAGACCGTGAATCTACTACTGGAAACCTTATTTTTTATGCTTGGATGACCCACACGGTTTTGGCTAACCATGTGCAGCCTAGGAAAACATCACTACCTGGTCTGGTTCTCCTGAAACCCATCCTGCCATCCAAGAAACTGCTCGAGCCTTTACCCAAGCCCATTATCAACACTTTAAAAGAACCCAAATCGTGAAACTTATTTCTGAAGCTTCGTTTTAAAAATGAACCATGAAGTAAATTAAAAAGTTAAAAAACTTTTGTATTTTAGCCTGGTCCAAAAACACGGGACTTTACAATTTACCCACCTTAAAAACTTCTCATCCTTGAGAAGCCATCGAGAGCTACTACAACAACAGCTAATCCACCAAGGTCAAGAAGTCTCATTTGAATAAATACATTGAGTTTATGAACACCAAAAACACCATCAACCAAATCATAATCCCAACAAAATAATCTTTTAAAACTTGATGTAGAGCTTCGAATCCAACCCAAAACATAAAAACAACCCATAACAAAGTTCATACACTTAGAGACACAATCAACCATCACCTCCTCAACCACCTACTCATTGGTTCTTTCCACCAATGGTCTTAGTGTATAACGATCAAACTTCAAAACCATAACTCTTTCCTTTTAAGACATTGTCGGCTGATAATCCCACACTCGCCATTGAACTAGTGATTTTCCTTTAAAATTATTCCATTACTAACCGCATGTAAGCCAAAGTACTCAATCAACTTCTAGTGACCTCTCCAAGTAAATCCATCTCAAGGATACCTTAAAAATTTTCATTTCCTAGAACGAATAAAAGTGCAAACCAAAGTACCAAAAATCTTGTGTACAACCCAGATAACAACCACTTATCAAGTCCAATGACTTTTAAAACTTTATCACGGATTAAGACCGATGCTATCTCAGTGCCTCCAGGACGTGGTCATGATTGGGGACATGATTGTATCATTCATAAGAGAACACTAATAATAAACCTAGGTCACTAAAAGATCAGTCAAACTATCACTGATCAACTCCTTACAAAAAGGCCCGACTTATGCTACCAACGCATCATAAACCAAATCTCGATGCATGTATCACCCAAGGAATTCTTGTTTCTCCAAATATTACTAATAAAACTCTTACAAATACTTACTAATGTGAAACTAACCACCTTATGAGTGTCCATGTCATTGAAGAAAAGACCAGTCGCTCTCCTAATCACTTGTTCAAAAACACCTTAAACGCATGTGTGAGACTCCATGAACCATAATCACCACGTCAACATCTCGCATGAAATCTAAAAATTAAACCTATCGGTGTGTCAAAACACTAGAGTCCCAAAAATTCATCTCGAGTAGTGGGATGAACTTAACTTAATGCCCCAAACACTCTACTCCAGAGTTAACCCAAGGATATCTTTAACATCTGTCAATGCTTGAGGCATGTCTGTCAAGTTTAACTAAGAATTCCCCAATGCTTATTTTCAAACCAATAGTCAAGATACAATGACCACCCCACAAAAAAAGGTTTCATTATTTAAACCCAAAAGTCTTACTAAGGATAATGACACTTTAATGGTACCAATATAAAAAAGATCACCACATAAACAATGCATCTTAAGCTCTAAGGGTGATACCTACAAATGGCTAGTTCCTTACGAATCATACACATCGAACCAATCTATTGGTAATGAAAACAAGAACTCACTAGGCTCAGAATCCCCATTTTTTTATTTTTATCCATTTCATTAATTCATTTCTACCTCTAAACATTTTTAATAATTTTAACAAAATCACAAGTACTATTCCACAACAAGGAACTTGGTTTTCCAACAATGCTCCTCGTCCAAAATAGGCAAGCTATAACAAACTTCCTCTTAAACATTTAAAATTTAGTGTTATTTCATTTTAAACCTAAAATTTAGCATCTAAATTACATTTAAGTAGAAAGTGACCTCTAAGGGCCATATTTATTCAAAACATCTAGGTTCTTCAAAAAGAAACCCTATAATAGTTCATTTCAAAAAAACTCAACAATTTTATATTTATAACCATTTTAAAACACACCATGTTTATACAAGGCTCATTCACAATAGTGGCCATCTACCAATCGATAAGGCACCCATACACCATACCAATGACATTTGGATCCCATTTATCACATCAAATTTCCATTTAACATTTTAAATTTATTAGCCACTTTTTCAATAGTTTGAATACATGGGATACCCTTTTCCAGTTTTAAGTCACCCATACACCTTACTACTAAAATTGGATACCATCGCAATCAATCAATTTTCAACTAATGTAGGTATTTACACATAAAAACATCTCTAGCATGTTATCATAATCAGTAACACAACAGAATGCTATAACACAGAAGCATGGAACTACCTCAAAACATGCTAATAATATAGGAAACATGGAATATAAACACCCAAGTATGTTATATCTATCACCAAAACATGCTATCTAAAGGAGAATGCTAAAGTAAATCAAAACATGTAATTCCACCTAAGGCACCCAATCAAAATTAGAAGGCATCCTCCTAATGAAACTAAATGAAATTTGATATGCATGGCATGTGGATCTCTGAGGGCCTAAGATGATGCATGTAATGAAATTTCCTTTGCATATTAGGCCAAGGTAATTTTTCAAAATTCTCAAAATCAATAAGTAGTAGAAAATACACCAGTAACTCAAGGTGAAATCCTATCAACTATCATCTCAAGCAGTAAAAACATCAATTACCATCCCTAGCCACTTGGTAATTTCCTATACATAAGGTGATCAGTCCTAGGCATGACTATTAACCGAGCGCCCAAACATTACTAGTCTCTTGTCTACCAACCCAAAATGGAAAGAAAATGGAAAAAATAAAGAATACCTGAACCTTTGATACCACGTTGTAACATCCCGACCCAACTTACCCTCGAAATGGTAGTCGGACCGATTGCCACATGAACTTAAGTGCATATCCTCATGTGCCAGAGGCTGCCAACTAGCAGTAGGGGTCTACAGATAGTTAGTGGAGAGACTATTACTTCATACTCACACTACTGGAAATCATGGTTTTCCCAACAGTTGTATACCAACAGTTCAAAAGAACCATCGGTATAGATGATTTTTCCCAATGGTTTGATGAAACCGTTGGGAAAGATGGGGAAAAAATCAGTTTTTCCAACGGTTTAATGAAACCATTGGGAAAACATTATCTTTCCCAATGGTTTTTAAAAATTGTTGGGAAAGATTTCCCCCAAATACAGACCAGCCGAACCCCCACCCAGTCCGATTGCAGACCGATTGCAGACAAAACCTAATCGAGCTCCTCAATTCTTCTCGACCGCGACACTCCTTCCACCGAAGATCCATCTTCAATAAAACAAAATCTTATTTCACACTTCAAATTAGTACGTGTTACCTTAATTTTAGCGTTATTTCTCTATTTTTTTGGTGTTTGATGTTTTGATTTAGGCTAAATTAGGGTTGCTATCTACGGAACCCTTATATTTGTTTTATGTTTTTTGTTCTACACTTAAAACATGTTAAAGGGTTTGTTTAGTGGGGTTATATGGTAATTTTGGGGGAATTTATTTTAGTTGAAAATTGGATTTTGATTTGGATGAATTTATGTTTCAATTTGAGGTGGGGGAGGGTGTGCAGATGGGGTGGGGGAGGATGTCGAGGGATATCCAAGTGGGGTGGGGGAGGGGCTGTCTAGGTAGGGTGGGGAGGGGGATGGGTTGTCCAAATGGGGTGGGGGTAGGGCTGTTTGGGGTGGGGGAGGGGATGTATAGGTAGGGTGGGGGAGGGGGCTGTCTAGGTAGGGTGGGGGAGGGGGTTGGGTTGTCCAAATGGGGTGCGAGGTAGGGCTATTTGGGGTGGGGGAGGGGATATCTAGGTAGGGTGGGGGAGGGGGATGTTTAGGTAGGGTGGGGGAGGGGGCTGGGTTGTCCAAATGGGGTGGGGGTAGGGCTGTTTGGGGTGGGGGAGGGGCTGTCTAGGTAGGGTGGGGGAGGGGGCTGTCTAGGTAGGGTGGGGGAGGGGGATGGGTTGTCCAAATGGGGTGGGGGTAGGGATGTTTGGGGTGGGGGAGGGTGTGCAGGTTGGGTGGGGAGGGTGTCTAGGCAGGGTTGCCCAAGTGGGGTGGGGAGGGTGTGCAGGTGGGGTGGGGGAGGGGCTGTCTAGGTAGGGTGGGGGGGATGGGTTGTCCAAGTGGGGTGACGGTAGGGCTATCTAGGTGGGGTGGGGTGGGGCTTGCTGGGTTTTCCAAGTGGGTTACGGGGTAGGGGTATCCCGGTATGGTGGGGGGGTGGGGGGGGTATGGGTTTTCCAAGTGGGGTGGGGGTAGGGCTATCCACGTGGGGTGGGGGGTGATGGGTTGTCCAAGTGGGGTGGGGGTAGGGCTATCCAACTGGGGTGGGTGGGGTGGGGGTAGGGCTATCCAAGTGGGGTGGAAACCCTAAATTCAATGTTTTAATTGGATATTTGGTTTTTTATTAGGGATTAGGTGTATAAGGCATTCCCATTCCTATTGTGGGTGGTTTTAATCAAAAGTTATGATGTTGGAACCATTTATGATGTTGTTGTCTTTATTTAATCTCATTTCCCCTAACTTAACATTAAATTCTATATCACATTTGGTTTCTATTTTTTTAATTTCCAGTTAAGTTATTTGTGGTCGATGATTGTCTCATGTTAATTGTTTTCAATGGTTTGGCGTGGAAATTGGGCATTTAATGTGACTTTTCCAAATGGTGGTTCCTTGAGAATACTCCAAACATTTGTTAAAAATGATCAAAGGGATTTTATTATTTAAAATGGATTTCAAAAGATATTTTCTATTAAAGTTCAATCCTATTGAATTGTTTATGACAAAATGACTTATATAAATTCTTTTTATAGAATGGACAGAAGTTGGATGTATGAAACTGATCGGATCTCAAGCGATTCTCAAAACAATTTGGAGAGCTTTATAGATTTTTCATTTCACAATGCTTTAGATAGTGGTCGCATACACTGCCCATGTTCCAATTGTGTTGGTAGACCTTGGTTGAGCTGTGAATAAGTCAACTACCACGTAACCAAAAATGGTTTTCAAGAAAACTACTTTGTGTGGTATCACAATGGGGAGAAAATTAAATCTCAAATTGGTGATGATTGAAATGAAAGGACTGGAATGGAGAATTTGTTAGATGATTAGTTTCTGTTTATTCGTCATCATGAAAAAGAAAGGATTTCGACTCAAGAAGACTTTGATATGAGGAAAACTGATGCATCTTGTGAAAATGATGATATTGATAGGGTGAAAAAATTGAATGATACTTCCACGACTCCAGTATATCAATAATGCGATAAAATAAAAAAGCTGGAATTTTTAATCCGATTGTTTCATGGGAAAACTATGTATGGGATTTCTAGTACAACAATCGATTAAATTCTTACCCTATTGAAGGATTTACTTCCAGATGATGCAGATATTCCATCAAACCACTATATGGAATGGAAGTTAGTTGAGGAACTTATATTTTCAAGAAACAAAATTCATGTTTGCCCGAAAGAATTAAGTTTATTTTGGGAGGAAACCGCTGAATGAAATGATTGTATAAAATGTGGCACATCCTACCGGAAGTCAAAATCTGATGGAACACTATCCCGCGTTCCACAGAAAGTAATGTGGCACTTTCCATTGATCCCCAGACTACAGAATCTTTTTATTTCTGATGACATATCAATAAAAATGAGATGACATGATACTGAGAGAAAGAAGACTAATGATGAGTTGGTTCATCCTGCAGATGGATTTGCATGGCAAATATTTGATGCTCGACATCCTTATTTTGTAACTGATGTCCGTAATGTGAGGCTGGGTCTTTCATGCGATGGTTTTAATCCATTTGGGAAGATTCTTACATCTCAAAGCACATCCAAAGTTTTTATACACATTTATAATCTTCCCCCATGGTTGTGTATGAAAAAACCTTTCAGTTTCATGAGTATAATCATATTTGGTCCTTTTGATCCCAACATTGATATTGATGTATACATGTAACCTTTAATAAAAGAGTTGAAACTTCTTTGGGATGTGGGTGTATGCACATACGATTCATGTTCGAAAGACACATTTCATATGCGTGCTGCGCTTATGTAGATGATGAATGATTTTCTAGCTTATGAAATGATATCTAGATGGATCATGAAGGGAAAATTGTCATGTCCAGTATGTATGAAGAATACACGATCCAGAAGACTGAAACATCGCTGTATTTTCAGTTTTATGGGACATCAGCGATTCTTTCCAAAGGATCATCCATATAGAATGAATCGTCAAATATTTTATAATACCATAGAGACTGATGATCCACCTCATCATATGTCTAGAACTGACGTGCTTAATGAATTGAAAGATTTTAGTTTTTCGTTCGGGAAGGGTCAAATGAAATCTGGAAAGAGAAAGAATGTTTCCACTGAAACCTGTTACAATTGGAGGAAGAGAAGTATCTTTTTTGATTTTCCTTATTGGTCAACCAATTTGTTACATCATTGCTTAGACGTAATGCATATTGAAAAGAATATATGCGAAATGTTGCTTTAGGTTCTTCTAAATGTCAATGGGAAGACAAATGATGATTTATGATCTCAGCGTGACTTGGTGGATTGGGGCATCAAACCAGAATTACATCCTGTGCGTATCAGTGAAAATAAATGGAAACTTCCATGTGCTTCTTATGTGATGACAGCTACGGAAAAAAACAATTTCTGGAAGTATTAGAGACTATTAGAGTTCCTGATGTCTATTCAAGCAACATATCTAAACGGGTCAATAGAAGAGAGTTGAAGCTAAAATCTTTGAAGACTCATGATTAACACGTTCTACTGCATGAGTTGCTTCTAATATAAATCCTTCATCTTTTTTACAATAATTTAATGGTGGTTGTTATTCGGTTGTGCCATTTGTTTAGAGATCTTTGTGCTAAGAAGTTTTCCAAGTCTTTCTTGTAAAAAATGTTTACAGATGCCCCATTAATTTTGTGTGAGTTGGAGAAAATATTTCCTCCATCATTTTTCACATGCATGCTTTATCTGACTATCCATATTCCCAATGAAATAATTCTCGAAGGACCTGTTTATTTTCATTGGATGTATCCAACTGAAAGAAATAAGTTCACATTAAAGTCTTATGTCTGAAACAAAAATCATCCCGAAGGTTCAATCGTGAACGGTTACTTGGCTCAAGAATGTATGGATATTTGCTCGATTTATTTTTCTGATCTTACTACAAGATTGAACAAACCAATGAGAAATGAAGAAGAATAGTATGAGAAAATTGAACCCAGTTTTCCATCACTTCCTCAAACAGGAGGAATTACTGGATCATATACATTGAAGACATTAAGCCATGAAGAGCGGGAGATGGCACATCCCACAGTTTTGTTCAACTGTGATTTGTTCAATGACTATATCAGGTAACTAAATTGATTATTTATATCTTACATATATATCTGTTAAACTATTCATATTTTTTATCTACAGGGAACATAAAACAATGATAAATAAGAATCATCATTCTTTATCTTTGAGAAGGAGAGAGACTTTTCATAGAAAAGAGTTTTCTACTTGGTTAAAATTGAAGGTAAAAAAATTAATGTTTTAAATAATTATATCAATATTTAATTAAGTTTAATAGTCATTTATATTGCAGGTATTGAGTTTGTCTGCTGACTCTGTCTCTGAGGAAATAAGAGCTTTGGCTTTTGGTCCTAATACCGTGGTTCATGACTGTAAATCAATTGTTATCAATGGGTACAAATTTATTGTCACTGAATTAGAAAATAACATGAGAACACAACATGATGGTGTTATGGTTACTGCCACAACATATAGTTATGCCAGTGCATCAGATAGTAGACCACGATTTGAAAATGCGGGTTCTTATGGAGTTGTTGAGAAAATAATAATATTGTATTATTACTCTCATGGACGAGTCATAATGATGAAATGCCATTGGTTTGATTCGATGAAGAGAAATGGCACATTTATTGATGATTTTGGATTTAGAGTAATTAATATGACTCACACTCTTGCTACCGAAGAACCATATGTGTTGGCATTAATGGCTAAACAAGTTTTTTATGTCAAATACCAACTTCAAACTGAATTTTGTGTTATAGTTGAAGTAATTCGAAGAAATATTTTTGATGATGGTGATGATGGAATTGACACTGTCCGTAGTGCCATTGGAACCAATCCATTTATTTCTTTTGATTACTCCAATAGATCAATTGTCAGAGTTGATTGTGAACTTGAAGTTGTGGTTGAGAATATATAGAATCATTCATCCATGTTCTGAATTATTTTGGTTTACCTCGAGTTGGGTTGTTAAGGTTGGTAATTTTCAAATTGATTTAGTATTGATCACAAATATGTTTTAGCTAACTTGACTGTTATGTGAATTTTCAATGTTTATTGGTTGCAGTTTTATTTGAATTGCATTTTCTAATTTGGAATTGAACCGTATTCAAATGTAGTCAAATAATATTTCTAACTTAGTGAACATTACAAATTGTATGATTTATAAAATCCATTCAAGCTCTTCTAAAACAATTGATAGCTGACTTGACCGTTATGTGAATTTTCAATGTTTATTGGTTGCAGTTTTATTTGAATTGCATTTTCTAATTTGGAATTTAACTGTATTCAAACATAGTCAAACAATATTTATAACTTGGTGAACATTACAACTTGTATGATTTATTAAATCCTTTCAAGATCTTCTAAAACAATTGATATATGACTTGACCATTATGTGAATTTTCAATGTTTCTTGGTTGCAGTTTTATTTGAATTTCATTTTATAATTTGGAATTGAACTGTATTCAAACATAGTCAAACAATATTTCTAACTTGGTGAACATTACAAATTGTATGATTTATTAAATCCATTCAAGATCTTCTAAAATAATTGATAGCTAAATTACCAATGAATCCCCCTATTCCCTCATATATTTAGTTTTTTGGGTTACACATTAGTTTCCTTTTTCTAATTAATTACATATTTGTTTTCAAAAGCAGAAAATGAATCCAATTGAAGAGAGGCGAAGGAAAAAAATGATGGAGAACAATCGTCGAATAACGGAGTTGGGAATTCCATCATTAGTGCCTGTAGTGAGTACTTTATTTCAAATTGATATATTTAAAGAATATATAATGTCATGTGATTAATTTTTTTCTAAACATTTTTGTAGGATCCACATATATGTTGACAATTATTCGACGAGGAGCCTAGTACTGGTCCTAGTTCTCAGGCCGGTGGTACCAGGAGGGTTCATACCCAAGGTGGATGAACAGCTGCGCGTACCCGACTAGACCCTTCCCCTCCCACTGACATGTCATCCTTCCCACATTCTGACCCTGGTGTGTCGTTAGGGACACACGGGTTATTTAGGCCTCCCATGTTTTCGCTACCTTTTGCATCTTCTGGCCCATCATTTTCACATCCCATGATGATTCCCACTCCCCAGTCAGCATCCGGTCAGACAGCTGTCCCATCTTCTTTTCCTTCTACTTCTATCTCTCCGAGCTTCTATATTCTATCGTCTTTGACTCCTGTTCCACCACAGGGTGTTCCATCAATTTCTGTGGATCCAACGATGCTCAACGATCAGACCAGCATAGGTATATTTATAGAACCCTAACAAAAGTTTATAGCAATATTTATTTTTATTATAAAATGTTTTGATAAAATATTTGTTTTTCTTTCATGAAAAATACATATACTGATAGGAGGCATGGGCGGGGGTGTACACGCATGCATTCGGTGTGGAACCGCCGCACACAAGTTATGGTGGATTATAATGAAGACAACCAAATGGTTGAGAAAACATGGCAGCAATGTCGCAGTTTTTTGGCGACGCATGCCAAATACTCCAACATCATTCCCGTCAACCCGCTATCGTGGAGACATTTTCCACATGAGGTCAAGGATAGAGCTTGGGTAGAGATATGGGTAAAAAAATCTTTTCTTTTAATTCCATGAATTATTTTTGTATTTATATGAATTAATATTTTTATGTCAGCTTCGATTTAATTTTCCCAATGGTGAGGGTGCATGACCGGAACGTCTAAATAATTTAAGCGAGCTTTAGAGAGCCTATAAGTATAAGTTGTATATTGGCTGGGTTTCTAGAGTTGGCACTGAGTTAGAGGCGATACCAGTGGTGGATGATTGTCCTATAGAGCAGTATCGTTAGATGATTACTCATTGGACGAGTACCCAGTTTAAGGTATTAATAACATTTGAGGTATTTAAATAATAAATTTCATGTTTTTCATTAATACCATCCATTTCATTTTCAAATTTTATTTCGGAATCATTTGGAAAAAATAAAAAGAACATTGATGCAAAAAAATACCTCCACACAATGGGATGCACTACGATGCCTGATCAAGAGAGGAAGCAGGTATGACAATTGTTTATAAGTTTTCTTTACGACTTACACTTTCTTTTGTTTCCTCAATTTTTTAATAGTTTTCTAAATTTTTCATATAACTTTAGTTTTCAATGTCATTGTAGAGGAAAATACAAAATATTGAAGGACGTGTGCCTCGAGCAAAACTATTTTGCTTGATTAGACGAAAAAAGGATGGAAGTGCCGTCAACGAAGCGACTCAGCAGCAGATTGTATGTTTTAATATATTGAATTTATATTTTAATATCTATTTTGTAACTTAATGATATATTTATATTTCTAAAAGGATTCTTTTGAGGCCCTTGATGCCCAAGAACCAGACAATTTTGGGCCAACAGATCACTTACATCAGGTGTTGGGAGAGAAGCATTCTGGAAGAGTACGCTGCCGACCTAGGATAGCCCCGATGAGGTATTGAACCTCCTCAGGTACGAGCTGTAGTGCCAACGAGCTGCAGAAAGTTAAGGCACAAGCAGAACAGGCCGAGAAAAGGGCCACAGAGATGGCAGAATAGTCTTCTAGGGAAAACAATGTGTTTATGAAATTTATTGAAGTTCTACGTCCAATACTTCCAATAGAGGCCAGCACAGCTTTTGATGAATATATGTCGTCGATACGTTTTATATATGGTGCACCAGGTGGTAGTTCTAGTTGTGGTCAGGACGATTTCCAGCTTGAGGATGATGATGGCAAGGAGTCTGATGTGAAAGAGGAAAGAGAGGAGGAGGGAGAGGCGGGTGGCGAGGGCGAGGAGGAGGGCGAGGGCGAGGAGGAGGGCACTCAGGAGGGCGAGGACATTGATGGGGATGAGGAAGAGGGTGATGATGATGGAGATGATGGTGATAGTGATGTGGGAAAAATTGATCCATCACATTTTTGACTAATATTACTAATATTTGATATTTAATCTATTCTAGTTGTTGGTTTTATCTAGACTCGTAGTATAGTATTGGAGTTGAGTTATTTTTATATATTATCTATTTTTATGGATGTTGTTGTCTTTTAGTGGTTGTGTGATTGGGGACCCCCTCCTTCCTGGACCCCGGACAACCCCCCACCATCCTCCTTGGACCCCGAACACCCCCCCCGAACAGCCCCCATACAGCCCCCCGTACAGCCCCCCGGACATCCCCCCACCCTCCTCCCTGGACCCTGGATAGCCCCCTGGACAGCCCCTCTGACAGCCCCCCGGACAACCCCCCACCCTCTTCCTTGGACCACGAACAACCCCCCGAACACCCCCTGGACGACCCCCGGACAGCCCCCCGAACAACCCCCCAGACAGCCCCCCACCCTCCTCCCTGGACCCCGAACAAACCCCAGACAACCCCCGAGACAGCCCCCCATCCTCTTCCTTGGACCCCAGACAACCCCCCGAACACCCCTCGAACAACCCCCCGAACAGCCCCCCCACCCTCCTCCCTGGACCCCGGAAAACCCCCGGACAGCCCCAAGATAACCCCAGGATAGCCCACCACCCTCTTCCTTGGACCCCAGACAACCCCCCGAACACCCCCCAGACAGCCCCCAGACAACCCCCCACCCTCCTCCCTGGACCCCAGACAACCCCCCGGACAGCCCCCCAGACAGCCCCCACACCCTCCTCCTTGGACCTCAGACAACCCCCCGAACACCCCCGGATAACCCCCCACACAGCCCCCACCCTCCTCCTTAGTCCCCGGACAGCCCCTAGGACACCCACCGGACATCCTCCCCAGTGAATACATATCTTTTATTACACACCAAGAATATATTATATTGATTAGATGTGTAAATGTGATTTACATTGACTATCAGGATGAAAATAAATAAAATATTAGCTCCGAAATGTTTCATAGCATGATAAACTAAAATCTAATCCATACTAAGAATGATATAAAAATATTTTATATGAATGTGCACAATATTTTAAGTAAATACCATTCCACTAATAGTTACATGAGGATTCTCATAAAATGGACAACATTTTAAGTATATATGGAAAACCGACCAAACGCATTCAGTTTCTGTTGAAACATTAGGAGAACAATCCATGGGTTATATGTGACGTGTACGAATCAACCCTGTCTCAATCTGAGATGCGGTGTGGTCGAAACCACTCAAAGTGTCTGTCTTCCATTTCAAAAGGATGTCATTTTAATTGAAAAACATCAAATGGAATACGGAAAACTGACAAAACGAATTCAGTTTTCATTGAAACTTTAGGAGAACAATCCATGGGTCATATGTGATGTGTACGAGTCAACCCCGCCTCAATCTGAGATGTGGTGTGGCCGGCACCGCTCAAAGTTTCTGTCTTTTATTTGAAAAGGACATCATTTTAATTGAAAAACATCAACTGGCATACTGAAAACCAACCAAACGCATTCGGATTGTGTAAATACTTTAGAACAATGATCCATGGGTCATATGTGATGTGTACGAGTCAACCCCACCTCAATCCGAGGTGCAGTGTGGCCTCCACCACTCAAAGTGTTTGTCTTTTATTTTAAAAGGACGTCATTTTAAGTGAAAAACATCAATTGGCATAAGAAAAACCAACCAAACGCTTTTGGATTGTGTCGATACTTTAGCACAATGATCCATGGTTTATATGTGATGTGTACAAGTCAACCCCTCCTTAATCTGAGGCACGGTGTGGCCGGAATCTCTCTAAGTGGCTCTCTTTTGTTTAAAAAGGACAAAATTTTAAGTACATACGGAAAACCGATGAAACACATTTGGTTTCTATTGAAACTTTAGGAGAACGATTCATGGGTCATATGTGACGTGTAAGAATCAAACTCGCCTCAATCTGAGACGCGGTGTGTCTAGTACCACTCAATGTATCTGTCTTTTGTTTCCAAAGGATGTCATTTTAATTGAAAAACATCAACTGGCATACGGAAAATCGACCAAATGTATTCGGATTGTATCGATACTTTAGCACAGAAATCCATGGGTCATATGTGACGTGTACGAGTCAACCCTGCCTCAATCTGAGACGTGGTGTGGTTGACACCATTCACAGTGTCTCTCTTTTGTTTAAAATGGACAGGATTATAAGTGAAAAGAACAACTGACATACACAAAATCGACCAAACATATTTGAAATGTGTTGATGCTTTAGGAAAACGATCCTGGGTCATATGTGAAGCGTATGAGTCAACCCCTCCTTAATATGAGGCACAGTGTGGTCGGAATCACTCTAAGTGGCTCTCTTTTGTTTAAAATGGACAACATTTTAAGTAAATATGGAAAACAAACCAAACACATTCGGTTTCCATTGAAAAATTAGGAGAACTATCCATGATTCATATGTGACCTGTACGAGCTAACCCAGGCTCAATCAGAGTCACGGTGTGGCCGAGATCAGTCTAAGTGTCTCTCTTTTGCTTAAAATGGACACCATTTTAGGTACATACGAAAAACTGACCAAACTCATTCGGTTTATGTTGAAACTTTAGGAGAACGATACATGGGTCATATGTGACATGTACGAATCAACCCCACCTCAATCTGAGATGCGGTGTGGCCGGAACCACTCAAAGTGCCTGTATTTTGTTTTAAAATGACGTCATTTTAATTGAAAAACATCAACTGGCATACGGAAAACTAACCAAATGCATTCGGATTGTGTCGATACTTTAGCACAATGATCAATGGGTCATATGTGACGTGTACGAGTCAACCATGCCTCAATATGAGGTGCGGTGTGGCCGCCAACACTCAAAGTGTCCGTCTTTTGTTTCAAAAGGATGTCATTTTAAGTGAAAACCATCAACTGGCATATGTAAAACCAACCAAACACATTCGTATTGTGTCAATACTTTATCACAATGATCCATGGGTCATATGTGTTGTGTACGAGTCAACCCCTTCTTAATCTGAGGCACGGTGTGGCCAGAATCACTCTAAGTGGATCTCTTTTGTTTAAAATGGATAACATTTTATGTACATACATAAAACTGACCAAACACATTCGGTTTCCGTTGAAACTTTAGGAGAATGATTCACAGGTCATATGTGACATGGACGAATCAACCCTGCTTCAATCTGAGATGCGGTGTGGCCAGCACCACTCAAAGTGTCTGTCTTTTTTTCAAAAGGATGTCATTTTAATTGAAAAACATCAATTGGCATACAGAAAACTGACCAAATGCATTCGGATTGTGTCGATACTTTAGAACAACGATCCATGGGTCATATGTGATGTGTACGAGTCAAACCCGCCTCAATTCGAGGTGCGGTGTGGTCACCACCACTCAAAGTTTCTCTCTTTTGTTTCAAAAGGACGTCATTTTAAGTGAAAAACATCAACTAGCATACAAAAAACCGACCAAATACATTCAGATTGTGTCTATACTTTAGCACAACGATCCATGGGTTATATGTGACATGTATGTGTCAAACCAGCCTTAATCTGAGGCACGGTGTGGCCAGAATCACTCTAAGTGTCTCTATTTTGTTTAAAATGGACAACATTTTAAGTACAAATGGAAAACCAACCAAACGAATTCGGTTTCTGTTGTAACTTTAGGAGAACGATTCGTGGGTCATATGTGACGTGTAAGAATCAACCCCGCCTCAATCTGAGACGCGGTGTGGCCGGTACCACTCAACATGTCTGTCTTTTGTTTCAAAAGGACGTCATTTTAATTGAAAAACATCAACTATCATATGGAAAGCCGACCAAACGCATTCGGATTGTGTAGATACTTTAGTAAAACAATCCATGGGTCATATGTGACGTGTATGAGTCAACCCCACCTGAATCCGAGGCGTGGTGTGGCCGACACCATTCACAGTGTCTCTCTTTTGTTTAAAATGGACAGGATTATAAGTGAAAAGAACAGCTGACATACGCAAAACTGACCAAATATATTTTAAATGTGTTGATGCTTTAGGAAAATGATCCATGGGTCATATGTGATGTGTATGAGTCAACCCCGCCTTAATCTGAGGCACAATGTGGTCAAAATCACTCTAAGTGGATCTCTTTTGTTTAAAATAGACAACATTTTAAGTAAATATGGGAAACTGACCAAACACATTCGGTTTCCATTGAAACCTTAGGAGAACGATCCATGGTTCATATGTGACTTGTACGAGCCAACCCGGGCTCAATCCGAGTCGTGGTGTGGCCGAGATCAGTCTAAGTGTCTTGATTTTGTTTAAAATGGACACCATTTTAAGTACATATGGAAAACTGACCAAACGCATTCAGTTTCCATTGAAACTTTTGGAGAATGATCCATGTGTCATATGTGACATGTAAGAATCAACCCCGCCTCAATCTGAGACGCGGTGTGGCCGGAACCACTCAAAGTGTCTGTCTTTTGTTTCAAAAGGACGCCATTTTAATTGAAAAACATCAACTGACATACTAAAAACCGAGCAAACACTTTCAGAATATGTTGATACTTTAGGAAAATTATTGATGGGTCATTTGTGACATGTACGAGTTAACCTTGCCTCAATCCGAGTCACGGTGTGGCAGGATCACTCCTTGTGTAAGTATTTTGTTTATAATGGACAGGATTATAAGTGAAAAGAACAACTGACATACAGAAAACCGACCAAACACATTCAAAATTTGTTGATTCTTTAGGAAAACGATCCATGGGTCATATGTGACGTGTACGAGTCAACCCCGCCTTAATCTGAGGCATGATGTAGCTGAAATCACTCTAAGTGGCTCTCTTTTGTTTAAAATGGACAACATTTTAAGTACATATTGAAAACAAACCAAACGAATTTTGATTGTGTTTATAATTTATTACAACGATCTATGGGTCATATGTGACGTGTACGAGTCAACCCCGCCTCAATCTGAGGTGCGGTGTGGCCGACACTAATCATAGTGTCTCTCTTTGGTTTAAAATGGACAGGATTATAAGTGAAAAGATCAACTGGCTTACGAAAACTGACCAAACACATTAGAAATATGTTTTTGCTTTAGGAAAACGATCCATGGGTCCTATGTGACGTGTACGAGTCAACCCCGCCTCAATCCGAGGCACGGTGTGACCGACACCATTCATAGTGTCTCTCTATTGTTTAAAATGGAGAGGATTATAAGTGAAAGGAACTACTGACGTACGAAAAACTGGCCAAACGCATTCGGATTGTGCTGATGCTTTAGGTCAACGATCCATGGGTCATATGTGACGCGTACGAGTCAGCCTGGGATCAATTAGAGGCACGGTGTGGCTGGGATCACTCTAAGTGTCCCCCTTTTGTTTAAAATGGACAACATTTTAAGTATATACGAAAAACCGACCAAACACATTCGATTTCCATTGAAACTTTAGGAGAACAATCCATGGGTCATATGTGACGTGTACGAGTCAACCTCGCCTCAATCCGAGGCGCGGTGTGGCCGACACCACTCAAAGTGTCCCTCTTTTGTTTCAAAAGGACATCATTTTATGTGAAAAACATCAAATGGAATACGGAAAACTGACCAAACACATTCGGATTGTGTTGATACTTTAGCACATTGATACATGGGTCATATGTGACGTGTACGAGTAAACCTCGCCTCAATCCGAGGTGCGGTGTGGCCAACACCACTCTAACTGTGTCTCTTTTGTTTAAAATGGACATGATTATAAGTGAAAAGAACAACTGGCATACGAAAAACCAACCAAACACATTCAGAACCTATTGATAATTTATCACAATGATTCATGGATCATATGTGACCTGTACGAGCCATCCCGGGCTCAATCTGAGTCGCGGTGTGGTCGAGATCAGTCTAAGAGTCTCTTTTTTGTTTAAAATGGACAACATTTTAAGTACATACGGAAAACTGACCAAACACATTCAGTTTCCATTGAAACTTTAGGATAATGATACATGGGTCATATGCGACGTGTATGAATCAACCCTGCCTCAATCTGAGACGCGGTGTGGCCGACACCACTCAAAGTGTCTGTCTTTTATTTCAAAAGGACATCATTTTAAGTAATAAACATCAACTGATATACAAAAAACCGAGAAAACTCTTTCAGAATATGTTGATACTTTAGGACAACAATCGATGGGTCATTTGTGACGTGTACGAGTTAACCTCATATCAATCAGAGGCACAGTGTGGCCGATATCCCTCCAGGTGTATGCATTTTTTTTAAAATGGACATCATTTCTGGTAAAAATATATGGTATACAAAAAACCGATCAAATAATGAATTGAATTCCGGATTCCACATATAATTGTCATCTAAATTTTAAATTTAATTCTAAATGAATTATGTATGTTTATAATTACGTTATGAATTATAATTTAATTATGGATGTGTATAGTTCCAGGATGCATTATATGTTAAATGTGTATGAATTTGTTTTCTATATGTATGTGTTAGTTGGTTATTGCAGGTATAATAATTGTATATGTATGTGTTAGTTTAGTGCAGGTACAATAATTGGATTGAAAATGGGAGGGAATGTACAAAATGAGGCCTTTTGTCCAAATTGCAGAGCTGCTATGCAAATTGCAGGCTGCTGTGAAATTTGCACAGCATAGGCTATGCCAACGGTTTCAAACCGTTGGCATAACATCTCTGATTCTTTTTTTACCAACTGTTCAATGAACTGTTGGTAAAAAAACTTTCCGAAAGGTTTCTAAACCGTTGGGAAAGAGGAGAATCCTTGGTATTTCCCAACGGTTTAAGACAAACCATTTGGAAAAACTATCCCAACGGTTTGGCACAACTGTTGGGATAGGTTAGGATTTTTCCACCCTATACCAATGGTTCACAATAAACCGTTGGGAAAAGCTTTCCCAATGGCTTACTTCCCTATGGTTTGCAGAACCGTTGGTATAACATATACCAATGGTTCTGCAGCCTTTCCCAATGGTTCAGAACCGTTGGGAAAGACTGTATTTCCCGTAGTGTCAAAGTGCACAATAGAAATAGATAATAAACTCAGACAACAGTTGAAGCAGAAGTAAAATAAGAATAAACTGAATGATAAAAATCACCGAGGCCTGTTTATACAATGCATGCATGTCATGGTGATACAAATTAGAAAGGAGTAAAAAAATAGCATAATTTACATTACAATACTTAAATAATGAAAAGACACAAAGCCCTAAGGGTGATCTCTATGAGAATCCTGATCTCCCACTCGGTCCTTTTCTCCTAACTTCCAAGTGAAGGTAACATCCATAAGTAAAGGTCCACAGTCCTGCAAACAAGAAAGTCTACTCAGGTACCCTAGTAAAATGGAGGCACAAATAGGGTGTGATATATACATCTTAGTAGGTTGAGACCACTGGTTTTCTAGCTCAATATAGATAATGTGATATAATAAAAAATACACAGATATAATAGGGAAATAAGAGAACTAAATAAATAACCAACAACCTGTCCAGGTTCCAAAGGGACACTTGAAGATGATACCTTCTTCATCCCATATCCGGAATAAGTGTTTACACAAGAATAATACAAGAATATTTATCAATAATAAATACCTTTCAAAACATTACTAATTATTCTCTACTTAATCATTTATTATCTCAAAGGTTTCCTTGATTTCCGGTGCCTCAATACTATCTTCGGATCATGCCAGAATTCTAACAATTCTCAACCTTAATTTATTTAATCACATTTAATTCAAGTTTGATCCACATATCTCATTGATTTCATAATTCATTATTTTCATTCATTTAGTGTTCTAATGCCATGTCAAACACCCCAATTCTCATATGCTGTAGATCGCCATGTCTAACACCATACATCTATGTGCTAAGATAACTATTCGGGAGGAACGCCATGTCTGAGTCCCAACTTCTTCATTAGTCTAGAACACCATGTCTAGAACCCAATTTTTATTCATTACATAATTCAAAAATTAATTAATCCAAGCCCAATAATTAATTCCTCAATAATTAACTACATTTATTCCCTTATTAATCCCACTATTATTGAAACATATTAAAAACCATTAGTTAACCAAAAAATTAACTAAGTACACATGTCCATTAATTAATTCATCAATTAATTAATCTATTAACACAAATATCATTCTATAATTAAATCTCCATAATTAATTATCCAAAACATTACTACAAAAGTAGATAATTAATACACCGTTAATTATCTCAATTTATCCAAAGATACATATCATAATTAATCCACAAATTAATTATCTCATTTATCTAATTCAATATCTTATAATTAATCCCCTGATTAATTATCTATATTCCTACCTCAAAGAATACAGTTGATTCACAAATTAATTATTTAAACTTATCCTCCTCAATATTCACAATTGATAACCTAATTAATTATCTATATTTCAAACTCATGGCATGTAATTAATCCACCATTAATTATCTTAACGTATCCAATAAAAATTTCCAAATTAATTCCCTGATTAATTATATCAACTTATCCTACCCAATACTCATAATTAACACTTAACCCAAGTGTATTAATAGGTAAATGGAATAAATAGCAAATAACATGATAGAAAGCTAAACGAACATATCAGTCTCAACCATATGTTTTTAACTTGAAGGCAACACACCTCCATTGGAGGAGTTTTATTAGAAAAACATGATTCTGTAATCTATCGAATCATTTTATACCGATATACCATTAATTCATCATTTTCAATCAAAATTATCAATAACAGTAATTAAACAAAAACTTTTTTATTAATTAAGAAAATTTGAGGGTCCTACCTCAAGGAACTGGATGAGCCAATGCTTTATAAATTAAACCATCATCTATTCACATATACACACCTCAACAACAGTTTGTGCACACTTTGAATTGGTCGCATCACCCTAAAATGATAACCGACACCCATAATTAGTGCAGCGAGGACAAACTTACATCCAATTAATTAACTGAAACCCAAAAAACACCATAATCACCTAATTCAAGGGGTAAAAAACCAATTATTGGGTATATAGCTTTACCCAAATATGATAGCGGTGAACCAATTCAAGTTAAACTTCCACGCCTTTGGCGAAGGTTTTCAAAATATGGACCAATGGGTCGCGAAACATACTCCGCATCACCTAGAATTGGAAGAATGGAAGAAGCCAAATTAATCCTGGGCCTTAGGGTTTTGGGATAACTGAGGATAGGTTAAGGAGAACCTAGACAGTGAAAGAGAAGAATGAAACATGTGGAGAAGGACTTACCTTGATGAGACAGACAAACTTCTATGAAGGAACCACCATGATCTAACATGCATAGAGGAGTTGAGAAGGGGGGGGGGTGTGCCTCCCCCATGGGAGAGGAGGGTGGTTGTGCTTCACATAGGAGGAGGAGATGGGGCGCACCTCCCTCTTATTTTCTCCCTCAAATGACCCAAATTAGATTTATATGAATTAATATAATAATAAAAATAATTATAATAACCGTCATAATATTATTATTACCAATTAATATTATACCCCTTTAATAAACTCCAAACTCCCATTTACACATTATTTAATTAAATTCTCCTCATACAAATTTACATAAATGAATTATCTAACTCATGATATTTAATTAAATACTATAAAAATTCAATTTAATTAAATTAAAAACCCTATTTCACTACAATTAATTAAATTTTTCTTAACCTTGAATTTAATTGAATAAAACCCCCATTTCACATCATTTAATTAAATTCCATTTAACTCAATTTAATTAAATAAAATTCTCCATATCACCTCATTTAATTAAATTCTTCACCCTCAATTTAATTAAATAAAATTTCCATAATAATAACCATTAAACTTATTATCATTTAATAAAACACTTCTTTGATAAAACCCCAAACTACTCATTTAAACATCATTTAATTAAATTCTTCTCAACAATTTTAATTAAATAAACAACCACTTCACATCATTTAATTAAATTATGTTTTACTTAATTTAATTAAATAAAATTTTCCATATTTCATAATTAAATTAAATTCCATAACCTCAATTTAATTTAATAAAACTTTCATAATAATTACTACTATTATTATTATCATTTAATAAAATGATTCTTAGATAAAACCCAAAACTCCTTGATAACCCAACATTTAATTAAATTCTTCTCCAAAGAATTTAATTAAATAGATTCTCCAACACATAATTATTTAATTAAATTCTCTCAATACAATTAAATTAAATAAAACCCCCATTTTCATCAAATAATTAAATTCATCTTAACTTTGAATTTAATTAGATCTCCAAATCCATATTTAACATATCATTTAATTAAATTCCTTTCTAATCGAATTTAATTAAATAAAATTTCCTAATCATTATATTTAATTAAATTCTCTCAACATAAATTAAAAAAAACCTAACACCTCATTAATAATCATTTAATTAAATTCATTCTAACTGAATTTAATTAAATAATTTCTCCAATTCATGTTATTTAAATAAATTCTCTAAAAAAATTTAATTAAATTAAAAAATCCAACTCATCTACATTATTTAGTTAAATTATATCAACCTAAATTTAATTAAATAATAATCCCCCATTTCTTAATGACTAATTAAATTATTCTTAACCTTGAATTAATTAAATAAAACCACTATTTGGAATTAGTTAATTAAATTCCTCTTTGCCTTGAATTTAATTAAATGAAACCCAAACTCCTCATCTACACATAACTTAAATTTTACCATTTAATATTTCCATTTTTTGATAACCCCTAACTTACAATTTACCAATCATTTTATTAAATTCATCTCATCTCAATTTAATTAAATAAAGACCCCAACTCATCATCATTTTAAATAAATTCAATTCTCTTCATCTTAATTTAATTAAATAACTTTTCCATAACAACATCATTTAATTAAATACTCTCAACATTAATTTAATTAAAATAGACCCCCAATAACTCATTTAATTAAATTTCTTTTGACGATGAATTTAATTAAATAAATTTAACCCAAAACTCAAAACTTGGTAGACCATATGGTTTGACTTATGTGGTCTCATAGACTGTGCGAAGACCATAAATACACTACTGGAAACCTACTTTATTATGCACAGCTAAACCGCATGGTTTTAACCAACTGTGTGAAGCCCTCGTGAACTTCACTACCTAGTCCGGTTCTCCCAAAACCCATCCTGTCATCCGGAAAACTCTTAAAGCCTTTACCCAAGCTCATTATCAATACTTTAAAAGAACCTAACTCACATATCTTCTTTCAAAATCTTGGTTTTAAAAACTAACTGTGAAGTAAATGAAAAAGTTAAAAAACTTTTTTATTTTTTCCCGATTAAAAAACACGGGACTTTACATTATAAATTAAGGTAAGAAATCACTTACCTCACGCTTCTTTTTAGTTGAACATGCATTAACATCATATATAAGGGTTTTAAGCATCTTATTATTTTATAATAGAGTCATATTATTATTTATAATATCATATATGATCCTTTTATATCATATTATCGCCCATTCATTAATAATATTTTTTAATTCTCATTGTTTTGGGTGTTAATTTCCTTGTTTTCTCATTCATTTGTTTGCGATGAAAGTTCATGTTTTTGTGAATATTATATATTTTCATCGTATATAGAATTATTATGAGTAAATAATTATAATATTTTATATAAATTTTACTTTTAAAACTAATCATGAAATATGTTTATTAAAAATTATGTATGTTATGATCGTGGAGATGATAGACTGTACGCACTCATGAGTAACGTTTCCATTTTCAAATGATCACTATTGAAATAAGGTAAGTAATAAATTATATTTACAGGCTTATATTATTATTATATATATCATATTATTTCTTAAAATATAATATTATATATCATGAATGTGGTATGATGATTAAAATACAGTCACATCGCTTCGTGGAGGTGGTAGTCCACACGTACATGGACAATGTTGTTATTTTTTAGATGATATTTTTTTTATAATAATATATATGTCAGGAATATCAATATTTTTTTATTTATTTTACACATATTATTTAAATTTATCCTTATGTCCTTCCATGTAAAGAGTTAGTGAAAGTCAAATCACATCACATCACAAGGTGGTAATCCGCCATACCGACATGCGATATATCATATCCCCTATAGAATAGAAAGTAAAAATGGTATATATATATATGATATAATGAATCCATAGGTATAATTTTATTTTAAATATAATTTATATACGTTATATCCATTATTATACCCAACTGTGATGGCTGGTAATAGAAAAATTAATGGCATTAGTTCACGAGGTAGTAATCCCCCATACACACAAACAATGATTTCATATCAAATTTGATGGAAGATGGGATTGTTGAAGGTAATTACCATAAAATAAAAAATATCAATATATGGAATATAATAATTTTATTTTACTATTATGTTTTAATAATAATTTATGCAGTTGGAGGAACAAATAAAATAAAAATGCTCGTTGAAGGATGTTAACTCTTGGTTGGGTATCCTCCTTAGCTTTGCCCCCAAAAATCCTTGCTAGATTAAATTTATAATAAAAATAATGATTCTAGGATTAAATTAGGGTTTTTTTAAAGTTATTTGGGTAGATATTGGCTAAAAATATGTTTTTAAGTTGTGAAGAAGATAGTAGAGAGGGTGGCCTTTTTTAAGTAATCTGAGTGACAAACTTGTAATTTTTGAAAATAAAAAGGTGTACCCACATTTTTCACATAACAAAAGGTTAAAAAATTGAGTATTATATATAATTATGCATGATATGTTCATAATATGTCCACCATATATATTTTATAGAATTTTTAAGTTCATTTAACCCTTATTTTTTAGTTTAACCCCCTGTAAATCCATTTTTACCTTAATCACGATAATTAGTTTTTATTGTTTTAACTATTAATTTTAGTAAAAAACGTAGTTGATATTAATGGAAAATATAAATTATTCTATTTACAAATATAAAATCATTTTTTAAAAATACTATTTATAGTAGTAGTAAAATTTAATTTAAAATTAATCCTATAGACACAACGAGAAAATGAGTTTTTAAAGATAAAATATTCAGAAGTTTACAATGTTTTTTATAAGAAAATTAAATATAAAAATGATTAAAATGGACTCAATTAGATTAATAGATATATAATTAAAATAATTTTACTTTAAAATTAATTTAATATATAATTTAATCTTGTGAAATATTTAAATAAAAAAGAAGTTTTCAATTAAAATTCACTATTTTTCTCTATTCATAAAAAATTGAATATTATAGAAAAATCCCCAAAATTAACCCTAAGATAATTTTGATATTTTTATTATAAAAATAAAGTTAGTTTTATCAAATAAATTTTCTAAATTTGGTGAAAATAAATTTTAAATTATGTTCATGAAGTGCGACTAATCTATCTTTTAGAAAAATATTGTTTTTCAGAATGAAATTCATTTTATATTAAATGATTATTATTTTATTTATAATCAATAGATAAATATAATTTTAATATTTTATTTAGTACTATTCATAGTCACCAATGTGACTTCTAGTTTATAATTGTATACTATATTACAGTTCATTTAGACTTGGGGTTGCGTATTTCACAAGCTATCAAAGAGATTAAATGTAAAGAAATATATATTGGGGGTTATTTAAATCAGTATTTAATATAGAATTTTGTATCAAATAAATTTTTCTTATTTTATAATTTTTGAGAGTTACATTATTATTTATAGTCTAGGATCTTTCTCAAGTAACATAAATTTAAAATACCTATTCATGCATGGAATAAGAGAAAGATATAATGGAAATTATTATTTTACTATAAAACAATTAAAATAGAAAACATAGGAAGAATTAATAAGAACAATAGAAGGGTAATAAAAGAAAAAAAATTAAAAATGTAAAAATTCCTAAATAGTTTACCAAAATGATATAATTTTACAAAAATTGGGTCAAGCTCACTATGTGATCCCTTTTTAGACGGTTTATTGAACCTTGGATTCCATGATTCAGCTCAATATAAACTAATCAGATCAGGTTGTTGTACCAGATTCTATTCATGTTTTTATCATTAATTAAAATAAAAAAAAAGAAAAATAAAAGATAAGAGGTATGATAAAGAAAAAATCAGAATGTATCAACTTATAAAAGATCTTTTCTTATCTAGTACCAGTTATAAAATATTGATCATGCTGTCAAATGATTCAAGATTTATTTATGATTACTCAGTGATTATTATAACTTATCCTTGTTAATGTCTCAAGGAATCAATGAATAATAAATTTAGGTTGCTTGAAACTCCTAAACATAAGAGTGAATTAACAAAATATGGGGATTTTGATTTAGAAATATTTACTATGACAAGTTATTAAATTGAATAAGTATTTAGAGAAATGCCAATAGAACCAAGATAAGTATACCTTGATGATCATCTGTTATCTATATCATGGGATGTGAGATATATAATTGATTCCTTGATTTAAAATTACTGAAACCATTATGAAATATTTTTTTCTATGAGGTTGACACTATGTATTTGATTGATCAAATGATACTAACTACCATGGACCACTCAAAATTTATGGAATAATAATCGATGTTGTTTATGAACTCATCAATGAAACACACCAAAAATATAAAGTGATGATATAACACCTCAAAATTTTAAAATATGAACATCATATTCGATGACATGTATGCCATGAAACACCAAGTTTAGAAGGGAATATAACATTATAATAATTTAAAATATAATTAATATTTTAAATAAAGTCAATAAATTATTTATATTTCATCTCATGAAACATTAATTTTATCTTGCGTTACATGCATGAATGATTTTCTCTGATAGCTTGTGTTACATGCAAGACTGAGTTTTAACGAACAATAATATACTATTAATATTATTATTTAATATGATTGTTATCACATAGACATTATAATGGTGGGTATAAGTAGGGTTAAATAAATTATGAAAATGTATATTTTACACAAATTTATGGGATATCTATTTATTATAAATAACAATAAGAATCATTTAAATGAAAAAGAAATATTTAAAAAACGGTTTATCGGTTCTTGGGGCACATATGTTAAAATTAATTTTTAACACTTTTAAAAAAATTATATGAAAAAATAATCTTCATTATTTTCAATAGGTAAACGAAAATTATCTTAGGGTTATTATTTGGGATTTTTTTAAAAGATTCATTTTTTGAGGAATTGAGAAAAATATTGGATTCTAACTGAAAACTGCATTTTTGTATAAGTAATTTATAGGGTTAAATTATATCTTGAATTGGTTTTGAAGTAAAAATAGTATAATTATAATTATATTAATCCTATTTACGTTATTTTATGATTTTTAATATTTAATTTATATATAAAATCTTTGTAAACTTTTGAACATTTTCATTTTAAAACCCCACATTCTCCTCATATCCAGGGGATTAATTTTAAAATAAAATTTTCTACATATGTGAATTGAATTAAAAAAATAGAATAATTATTTTGAATATGAAATATTTATAATTTCTAATAAGGTAAAATTAATTTTTTACCAAAATTAACATTGAATGCAGTAAAAAATAATTATCACGGTTAAGGAAACAATTGACATCTCTACGGGTTAAACTAAAAAGATAAAGGTTAAAATGACGTAAAAAATCAAATAAAAAATATTTTATGTAAATATAGAGACCATTAAACATATAATATTCTATAATATTCAATTTTTTACCCTTTTGATATTCTAAAAACATGAGATCACTCAATTATTTTAAAAAATACTTGGTGTGTCCTCTCGCATACTTATAAAAGCCCACCACTATTCCCTCTTATTCACACCTTAAAACATATATGGTTCAATAAATACCCACCTATATCTATTAAAAAAATTACTAAACTCATCGTAGAATCATTATTTATTGAATAAATCTATCCTTTGAAAGATTTACTGAAAACCAAAAGAGAATACATGAAAAAGAGGTAATGTTCTTCAACGAGTATATTTATTATAATTCTTTCTACACCTCCTTATATTTTTATAAAACAATTTTAACATAAAAAATAAATATATTACATATAATGGGATGTTTCTATAATATGTTCATTACCTAAAACTAGCTACACTTCCATCAAATGGGTTACAAAATTATATTTCATGTGTACAGTAGATTACCTCCTCGCGAACTGATGCTGTTCATTTTTCCATTTCCACCTATAATGGATGAGTATGATGATGGGTATCAAGTATATATGGGATATTTAAAACAAATTTATACCTATATATTAAATTATATATATATATATATATATTACATTTCATTCTTTAGGAGATACAATAACATCGCTTGAGTGTACAACAGACTACAGCCTTGCAAAGCGATGTGATTCATCTTTCACTAACGCTTCACATGGAAGGTGATACAGATAAAGTTTATGATTATAGGTGATATAAATGAAATTATTATGATATTAATGAAATATTTATCATTATTTAAACATAATATATATCATTTAATTTATTTACTTTACACTCACATAAATATGATAACACCATTCATGTACATGTAGACTACCACCTTCACAAAGTGATGTGACTCTATTTTCATCACCAAAACACATTGATGATATGTATAAGTATATAATATGATATTTATTATATAATTATAAATATTTAAATTGAATATATTTCTTATTTACTTTCCATAATAATTGATTAAAATTGAAATGTTACTCATGCGTACATATGACTTACCGTCTCCATGATCATAACACACATCATTTTTCTTAACCAACATTCATGCATTGTTTTAAAAGTAAAATTTATGTCAAAATACTATAATTATTCAATTATTATTATTATATAATTTACATAACTATATAATATTCACAATAATCATATCTTTCATGATTAAACATGCAAGAGAAAGCAAGGCAATTAACACCCGAAATAATGAAAATAATGAAATATTATTAAAAAAAGAGTGATAAGATGTTATAAAAGGATCATATATGATATTATAAATATTAATATTTTATATAATAATCTAATAAATTGTTTAAATCCACTATAATAGAGGTTAAAGTATATTCACCCAAAAGGAAATGTGAGGCAAGGGGACTCTGTCTCAACTTCAATTCATTGAGTTGCATTTGTTTGTTATGCACCAATTTCTTTTATATAGTATATATACGACCCCTTTGACAGGTAATATCATGAATAATTTATTATTCATATTATTTTTATTTTTAATTTTATTGATTTTATCTAATTTTATTTTCATTAATAGTTACTATGAAGTAAGATAATTCTTAACACAATTTCCTCCCAAAGGGTTAAACATCTACATCATTGATTATTTCATAAAAATATTATGTGTTTAATGGTATTTTTTTATATTATGTTGTATTTAAATTTTTTAAGTTTTTTATAATTTATACACATAATATATACATTAATTAATTCTCATTTTAATGTTATGATCATTTTAATGGTTTATTTCACAATCTCATTCAAATCACGATTGTTTATTCTTGAATATCAGTTGACTAAAATTATTGGATAACTTCATAATAAACCCATTTAATTATATTATAATCTACTTATTCATGATATTTTCATGTAATAGTTCTATTTTCTACTCTTTGGTAATTAAAATATTTTAGAATTTTTTTAAGAAAATATGACTTAATTTCTCTCTTCGATCAAAAAAATGTTTTCTTCCAAAAAATGTTTTCTAAATCTTTTTTCAAAAATTTATTAAAATTTTCAAAATGATTTATCAATGTAATTTTCCCCCGTTTGTACCCTTAAAAAAAGTTTTTAATGGGACATTATGTAATTTTCAAAATAATTCCTGTTTTTTTACCAAAAATGTGAAAGGAACCTTCTTTTAATTTTTCTCAATAAGGTTATGTCCTAATATTTTTTTGGTAGAAAAGTAATGTTCTTTGTATATTTTTTTTCATGTTTGGAATTAACTTCTATCATGAGCATAATTTATTATAATATTCCTTTTTATGCTTATTAGTTTATTTTTAAAGAAAATGTTTTAAAAGTGACTTTCAGAGAAAAGGATTTTCAAATTGTTTTTCACAATGAAAGGGATATTTTCCACAAGAATGTATTTAAATATCTTTTTTTGATATTCATAAATAGAAAAAATCTTTATTCTTAATCCAATGGGAATATGTTTTGTTGATACATTCTTTATTCTTCCTATTGATGATTTAAGATCATTTTTACCAGGGAAAGTATTGAGATTCACTTCCTTGATTCATTCTTGTAGTCATTAAATTTATGTTTAATTATTCACTTTACATTGGAAGTTATATTTACCTTAAATATATATATATTATTTATCATTTATTTTTTATTTCCTAAACCATATAAAATTTTTATATACAGTTTTTAGTCAAAAATTTATTTAATTAATTTTAGAAATATTGATAAATTAGTATCCTTTACTCAATATGGAAATTTGATAAGGCACATTGTTTATGAATTAAATATATTATTTGATATATGAGTAATGACTTGGATATGAAATACATGGTTTGGGGGTAGGTTACTAAAATCCACCTGGTGCATCGATAGTCTCATGAGACGAATCATTGGCATAGATATAATTAAATTATTTTTCACCCAGTATGTTTTAAACAGTCTTAAGGATAGGTCTGATAGTAAAGGTATCATGTGACTAGGAAACATGACTTCAAATAATTAAGAATTTTCTTCATTTTAGTTACTATTATCAATGATATTTTCACAATGATATTATCTTTGGATTTTTTTAATTATCATATTATTGTTTATATGGCTTGTGTGTTTAGTTATTTTCCTTTCCATATTGATTATGAATTATCTATTCATATAATCAAGATATTTAAATGGAATATGTGTTATATTACTTAAATTTATCTATTGATTATTCTTATTTATTTATGATTTCTTTTGATGCACTTAACCCTTACTGAGCATTTAAGATCATCATTATTTTGTTTCTTTTCCCTAGGATTTAATAAAGCTTACTGTGATGGTATCCATGGATACACTAGAAGTAATAAATTTATTCTTGAAAGAAATATGTTTTAATTTGTGTATTCAAATGTAATGTAAAGATCATGTATATATATAGTTTACCAAGAATACTAAACTGATTATTTATTCAGGATGTGATTACTTGTATATTATATGAATATAATGAATAATTAAATCATCTATGGGATACTAGGGTTTAGGTGGCTATAGTTGGTATCATATAAATGTTACTAGAAACATTTTTAACTAGATATAGTAAAACATATATTGGGTAACATAAACCTGTGATAGATATTGAGGATAATTCTAGTAGAACATCATAAGATTTTGGTAAGGTAGAGATTATGTGGTAATTCCTTGCAATACATCCCTTTATAGAAACTACAAGTGCACTTGTTTCTAACACAAACGTACCTAGGGATAGTAAAAACAAAAGGGTATGCCAATATAGAATCAAGAATTACTTGGTATATGAAAAAAACATTACTACTCACATAGTTTGACACTCTTAGGGGATATGTATATGATAATTCTTGTTTTCATTACAAACAATTATGAAGGATTTGAATAAATTATGAAAATGAAATACCTAGGTTAAACCCATGTTTTCTTAGATTCAAGATAATGTGTAATGATTTAGACATCCTATAATTTATCATATGGTTTTACCACAATGATTATTGTTGTTCACACTATTATTTTGATTTAGTAAATGGATGGAACCTGAAGAAATCATGATAAAATAAAATATTAAGAACATGGTGAAGGCTATGTATAACCAAATGTGATGAAGATTGTATTGAAATATATTATTATTATTCCTCATAAAAAATTATTAACAACATATACATTAATAAAATATTAGACTCACCAAAGAAGAGAAGGATAGATTTCACTAAGAGCTCATATTTAGGAGACTATGGAGGAAAGAAGGCTTGATTTCCATTATGTTATAAATATGGAAGAAGAAACACAAGAAAGAGTCTCAATTAAATGAGGAAATTCATTATGTGTGGAAAATAAGGGTATACAATTGATAATTTCCATGTAAAAATGAAGTTTAAGATGTAAGGAAATAAATATCATTATAAGGATCCATTTATAGTTCATTGACTTAAATGTGGGGAACCAAGAAATTACATGAGTCAATGCTCTATTCTAAAGGGTAACCCCTAGATAATATAAATACCTAAAAAGAAATAAAATGGATGAAGTATTTATGTATTGTGATTTAATAATTAAATTGTTTAAGTATTTTACTAATGGTATTTTGGTTATAATTATCATGAATCTTATAAGGATTCTATTATAATTTAGATGAAATTGTGAATTCATTAACATAAGAGTTATGTATACCATCATGGGTTAATGAATTTAAGGTGTATAAAAAGTTAAAGTTATTAAACAACTCTTTTTAGATTTTATGGGGTAGGAATTTCAAAAGATTAATTATATTTAGGGAGAACATTAAGGCAATAACACCCAATGGTTTAGTATATGTTTTAGTGGAAGTGTAATTTATGGAATAATGAACATAAATTTTATAGAAATAATCCTTAAGGTATGATAAGCTATAGGGTTAATATGACCATTAATGACATTATAATAATATCCAATAAAAATTATTAGTCTTTATAAAAAAAAGTTGCATTGAAAACCTTAGTAAAAGGGTTATTTAATGATTCATTTTATTTATAGGATGTCAAAAATAATTTTGTTGGGAGTGTTATTGGAATTATATTAATATAGTTTTGAATAAGGACTAACCAGATATTGGGTGACTACCCATCATGCCCACAAAGGCCATAGAGCTTGAACCCATGACCAAATATGATAAGGGTTTTATGCCCAATATTGTCCTATATGAAGTCCTAGTTAATATTTCATTATTTTTAGTTAAATTATTTGAAAATAATAATAAATATTAATGGTGAACTCATAGTGTTACTTTTCTGGTTTAGTGGTTAAAATATTGGATAATTTTTTAATTGCATTGATTTTAGAAAATTGTTACATAGAATTACTTTTCATTATTTTATGGACCATACAATATATTAAAAGTAAATTTTAGTGCTTTAGGAATAAAAAATTCCCTTTTTTGATTTTCATTTGTAAGAGTAAGGGATGAAGGGGGAATTTATCGAACCATAACCAAAAAATGAAATTGTATTGATGAAATAGAAATATACCAAGTAAGTATATTTCTTTATATTATTAGGTAGTAAAAGAATTACTCAACATCAAGAAAATGATATTGAAAAAAATGTTATCCTAATAACTTCATTTATATTTTACAAATGGTCTTTTAAATCATCATTCATTTATGAATTTGAGGTCTTCAATATTCCATTAATAATTAAATTTGTTTTGATAAAGGACCTCAATCACTCTATAAATATTTATAATTTTCCTCCATGTCCATATATTTACTTTCCACCAATGTTCTCTGACTTAGAAACCTAGATATATGTTACTAAATATGATCTTTTTTAATTTCCTTTCTCTCTCATTAAGGGGATATTTTATTAAATATTTTACGATGTGTGTTTTTCAACAATTGTTTTTCTAAATTTCAAACCCTTGATTATCGAGATAAATTTTAAATTATGATGGAATAATTTACATAAGGTTGGGTGAATGTAACACCATGAAATTTTAAAATATGAACATTATATTTGATTGCATATAAGAAACGTAATAAAAATCATAGAATGGAATATTACATCATGATACATTATGATACATTTATTATTTTAAATAAATTAAATACATTATATAGATTTAAATTCATGTAACACTTTATTTATATTTCATTACTTGAAAAAGCTGTTTCTCCAATAGCTTGCTTTACACGCAAGACCATGTTTTACTAAACAACATTACACTATTAATATTATTATTTAATATGATAGTTATTTCCTAGATGTTAGAATGAAGAATATGAATAGTATTATATAAATTATTAAAATATATAGTTTACACAAATTTATTAGTTATATATTTATTATAAATAAATATAAGATCATTTAAAAGAAAAATAAATGTTTTCGAAAAAACTGTATTTTCATAAAATATGGTTTAGTCATGCTTGGAAAATATAAGTTAAAATTTGTTTTTAATAATTTTATAAAAGTTATATTATAAAAAAAATTAATTTTTTAAATTAGTATTCAAAAATTAGCTTTGGGTGAATTTTTGGGATTTTTTTGAGATGTTTCATTTTTTGATGAATTGTGAAAATTAAGGATTTTAATTGAAAACTACCCTTTTGTCATATAATTTTTAATGTTAAATTATACTTTTTATTGGTTTTAATGTTTTAATAGTTCATTTATAAATATATTAATGCAATTAAAGACATTTGTATCATTTTTAGATTTAATTTATATATAAAAATGTTGTTATGTTTTATAGATTGTCACTTTAAAAACCATCTTTCTCATTACATCCGTGAGATTAATTTTAAATTAACATTTTCCACTTCTATGAATTTAATTTATAAAAATGGATTAATTATTTGGAATTTTAATTATTTATAATTTATAAAAAGTTCAACTAATTTTTTTACCCAAATGAATGTTGAATGCATTAAAAATTAATTACCACGATTAAGGTAAAAATAAATTTACTAGGGGGTTAAACTAAAACAATAAGCATTAAAATGACCCAAACACTTGTATAAAAACTATTTTTTGGGAAAAGTTAAACAATTAAACCTATAATGTTATATAATGGTCCATTTTTTACCCTTATTACATATGAAAAATGTGGGAGTACACATTTCTTTTCAAAAGTACCAAGTGTATCCTCTCCCCCACTTATAAAAGGCCACCACTCCTATATTATTCACACATTAAAACCTATTTGGTTTGGATGAGACCAACCAAAATCACATAAAAACATACCTAAAATTATTCTAGAATATATATTTTGTTGATAAATCTATCCTTTGAAGGATTTAATGAAAACTTAATGATGATACCTAAAAGAGAGGTAATGATCTTCAATGAGCATCTTTATTTTACTTCTTTTACCACATACTTATTTTTTTTTTCAAATAATGATAATATAATAAAAAACTTATTTTCTAGATAATGGTATGTTTTTATAATATGGTTATGTCCTGAAACCATCCACACTTTCATAAAATGTGTTATGAAATCATCATTTCTGTGTACGGCGGACTACAAAGTTACAAACCTATGTCCTTCATTTTTACACTTCTAAATCTCAAGGTTTGATTTGATGATGTGTATAAAGTATATATACGATATTTATAACATATTAATACAAATTTACTCACTATAACACACACACACACACATATATATATTTACATACCAATCTATAGTAGATATGATAATGTCGCTCATGTGTACGACGAACTACCGCCTCACGAAGCAATGTGATTCTTTTTTCACCAACACTTCAAATATAAGGTGATAAAGAAAATTTAATGATTATTAGTGATATAAATGAAATTATTATCATATTAATGACATATTTATTTTTATATGAACAAAATACATATCATTTTATTTCTTTCATTTTCACCCATGTAAAGATGATTAAATTGTTCGTGTACAAGTGGACTACTGCCTTCACAAAGTGACACGACTCTATTTTTATCACCACACCACATAAAGTATATATATAAGTATATAATATGATATATATTATATCATTATTATTATATAAAGTTAATATATTACTTAATTACTTTCCATAATGATTGATGAAAAATAGAAACGTTACTTACACGTACGTATGACTGACATTCTCCAGGATTGCAACACACTTCATTTTTCACAACCACCAATCATGATTTTTTTTAAAATTAAAATTTATGTAAAAATATGATAATTATATCATGATTATTAATATTAATATTATATAACCATATAATATTTTTATAAACAAGATCTTTTATGATGAAACAAGGAAATTGATACACGAAATAATGAAAATAATGAAAGATTATTAACAAATGAGTGATAATATGTTATAAAAGGATTATGTATGATATTAAAAATATTAATATTATTGTATAATAAGTTATTAAAATTTTTAAAACCACTATAAATGAGTTTAAACGATGGTCACCCATAAGGAAACTTTAGGTAGGGGGATTCTGTCTCAACCACCTTTCATTGAGAATTATTTTTTTTGTTATACAGCAATTTATTTAAATTTTGTATATAATACCACTTTGACATGTTATATAATGAATATTTTATTATTTATGGTATTTTAAGTTTCAAATTTAGTCATTTAATCTTTGGGTATTTTAATCAAATGTTACAAAGCAGTAAAGGATTTATTAACTCAATTTCCACTCTTTGAGTTAAACTTCTATTTAATTGATTATGATTAGATAATATTATAATTTTATTGAATCTGGATTATGTTATTTTTGTATTTCCACTTGTTTTATGTGGATTTATATTTTATACTCAAAATTTATTCATTGATCAATTCTCACTTCAATATTATGATCATTTTAAGGGTTTTTTTTCACAATCTCATTTTAATGGATATTGTTTTTTATTGAAGGAAATTATAAGAAACTTTCCTAATAAAACCATTTAATTTTCTTATAATATGGTAATTAATGATATTTTTAAGTAATAATACCATTTTTACACTCTTTGGTACTTAAAATGTTTTTTAAAATGTTTTCAAGAAAATATAACTTCATTTCTCTCTTTAGTCAAAAATATGATTTCTTCTAAAACCATGTTTTCAAAAAGTGTTTTAAAAAAGTATCAACCTTTTAAAAGATATTTATAAAAGTAATTTTAATAAATTTTACCCGTACCAAATTTTTTTGAAGGAATATTATATTTTTTACCCAATAATTCCCATTAGGATTTTACTAAAATTATGGTAGGAATCTTCTTGTTTTTTTCTCAACAGGGAACTTTCCTAAACATTTTATATTGCAAAAGGAATATTATTTTTAAATTTTAGGGAATTTAATAAATTTCTCAACTCATGACCATAGTTTATTTGAATCTTAAATTTTTTGTTTATGATGTTCTTTTTAATGAAAATGTTTTTTAAAGTGATTTTCAAAGAAAAGGATTTTAAAAATGAAAATGATATTATCCTCAATAATTATTTTAAAGATCATTTTATGTTATTAATCAACCAAAAAAACCATGTATTATTACTACAAAGTGTATATTATGTATTTATACCATACTTTTTATTTATTTATATGATTTAAGACCACTTTGAAGAAAGAAATTATTTTAATTAATTTAATAAATTCATTATTGAAGTCATTAACCTTCCCTTTAATTATTCACTGGCCATTGGAAATTAAATTTACCCTAAATATACATATTATTTATCATGGATATATTTATCACCTAAAATATATAACATTTTCACATATAGTTATTAGTTTTAATGTTATTTGATTAACTAGGGTAATATCGATGAATCTATATCTCTTACTCAATATAAGTATTTGATAAGGAAAATTGTTTATGAATTAAATCAATTATTAAATATATAAATAATTATTTGGAAATGAAATACACAGGTTAAAAAAAGGATAATTAAATACCCTCGATACATCTACATAATCAGGGGAAGAATCAGTTGTATAACATTACAAAAATGGGGTTTTCACCTATTGTGTTTTAAAATATCATGAGGACTGATATTGATAGTGAAGTTATCACGTTCATGAGAAACATGAAATCAAATAATTAATCATTATCTTAATTTTAGTTATTAGTATCATATAGTATATTTTCATTATGATATTATATCTGGATGCATTTCATTCCTAGATTATTGATTTCATGGAATGTGTGTTTTGTTATTTACCTAGCTATATTGATTATTCCTTACCTATTCTGGTAGTCAAATTATTTTAATGGAAAATGCGTTCATTTATTTACCTTTCTATATTGATTATACTTATTGATTTAGGATTTATTCTACTGTACTAAACCCTTACGGAGCATTAGAGATCATCCTTATTTTGTTATCTTTCCCTATGATTCCATAATGATTTCTATGGCTAATATTAAAGGGATATGCTAGATGGAATAAAGTTATTCTTGAAAAAAACTATTTTTTATTTTTTTATTCAAATATAATGTATGAATAATATACGTATCTTATTTTCCAGTACTACTAAACTGATTGGTCATTTGGGATTTTATTCTGTATTTGTTATTCCAATGTAAAGAAGTATGGAACTGACTCCTCGATACTGTGAAAGTAAATATTCCACATCCCTGAACTCATTTAGGTATTCCTTCTTTATATCCTGAGGAATGGAAACAAAATAGTGGTGATATAAGATGCTCAGTAAGGGTTACATAGATTAAAAACTAACATTAATCAAAAAATAATCAAAAATATTGAAAGGTAAATATAGGAATAGACATTAAATTTAATCAATAACTCAAATATCATGATTATATTAGTCTAGTCTAATATATAAAGGTAAATAAATGAATACACATTAAATATTTTCAATAATGTGAGAAAAAAATACATCCATGAATAATATCAATGAAATAATATAATGGATAATAATAATTGAATTATCGTTGAATGAAATCATTATAATTGAATATCATGATCCCAAACATCATGATATCTATACCATCAATAAATTTTTCCAATAAAGTTTAAATGATGGGTAGGTATACACTAAGATCCCATTTGATTCAATCTTACTAATTGACCTCATGATAATATCAATGAATTTAGGGGATATATTATTTAATACCCATAGGTCACAATATATTCAATGAATTATTTGTTTATTTAATGATCTATTTAATTCATGAAAAATATAACTTATAACCAAATATCTATATTGAGTAAACAATATAGAGTTATCAATATACTCCAATTTAATGAAATGAAATTCAAACTAAAACACCATATGTAGAAATGAAATATGGTTTAATAAATAATAATATCCTTGGTAAGGGAATGGATATTTAATGGAAATATATTTTCCAATGTTCACAAGAAAGTGAATGTTTCAAGATATGTTTAAAAACCACAAAATTAATTGAGAATGTGAATTTAATTACTTTTTTTACTAAAACTGATCATAAAACATCTAAGGAATTAATGAGGATAATATTATTATAACATATACATAGTGAATTATAAGTAAGATAAAGTGTTTTTGTCATTAATTAATAGAAATAACATACAAATATCATTAATATACTCTCGAGGAAGATATCCTTTTCACTTTTTTTTAAAAAATCTAGAATATTAAGAAAAAAGTTTTCTTTGAAAACAGTCTTATAAAATTATAATGGAAGCTTTAAAATAATGTATAGAAACCCAAGATTAACATACATGGATATTAAATAGTTTTTAATGAATATTCAGCACATTAAAAAAGTACATACATAGGGACTGTAATAGTTTAGTGTCTTTAGAAACTTAGAAACAAAAAAGTGATAAGAGAAATATGAGGTGAACATGGATTTCACCTTATAAAAAATAAAAGTGATATGAGAAAAACCATTACTAGTTGAGTAACATATGAATCATGAGATCTATTAAAGAATTACCTAAATTAAAAATATTAATATCATAAATATGTTAAATTAATGATATAAAATAACATAGTACAATATATACACCACATAAAATAAAGTAGTTGTGAATATAGCACGTATCTCACAAATATAAAAATGTCAGAAGAAATTCCTTCACTTTATTCCTTGACTCTCGTCGTACTCATTAAAATATCCTTTATGATAAGTATAAGTTTTATTATAAATCAAACATAGAAAAATATTCATATATATATAATACTGTAAATGATTTACTTAAGACATTATATTACCTTTTTATTAATAACTCCATGTTAGGGTTATTTTCGGGTGATAACCGCCTTGTTTTTCATGCATGTTTTGACATATCATTCTTGGTACTCTTACTTAGATCCAGATATAACTATTTCAATAATGTTAAAAATGATATAAATATAATATATATTCATTATATATGTGTTTATAATAATCTATTAATGATATAAATATTATATGAAATACACTGTTTATGGAGACAATAGGTTGTAATGCTATTTCTGCTTTTTTATCGTATTGAAAGAAAAAATGAAAATGACATGTATTTATATATATATATATATAATATAATTAATTTATCATTATTTTTTTCATATATATAATATATTTTCTCTAAAAATATCTCTAATACATTCCATGTAAAGTGTGAATGAATCACATCACTTTGAGGTGGCAGTAGTCCACATGTCCAGAAATAGAGTTATCATATATCCATAATATGGAAATCATGAAGGTATGTTTTATAAAAAAATTAAATAATAATAACTACATCATAAATATAATAAATATCATATAAAAACAGAGTTTCCATAATAATTCCCAACCATGATATGTGGTAAAGTAAAAATGAACAACATCATTTCGTGAGGCGGTAGTTCACCGTACACAATAGCGGTAAGTTTTTTACCCATTTGATGGAAGTTTTTTTAAGTTAAGGTATAATAAATAATATAGTTTCTTATAAGTGTATTTATGATATAAAGTTAATTATTTAATCAAATAATAATAATAATTGAGGTGGTGGGGAAAGAAAGTAAAAAAAATGATCTTGAGGAATGATGCTACCTCTTCTTTGGGTAACCCCTTTTGGTTTGCACAAAAGGACTTCCTTGATTTTATTTCATCCAAAATAGAGGCCTCTAAAATTATGGTAGTGAATTTTGTGGATTATTGGGGAATATTTTTGGGTAATCCAAATGGCTTTAAAGGTGTGAATAAGTGGGATATGTGAGTGCCTTTTTATAGTGTAAGAGGTGTTGCATTCTTGATGTTTTTGAAAAGATAATTCCACCCATATTTTTCCAATGTTAAGTGGGTAAAATAAATAACTAATTAATAAAAATTAAGTACAGTGTTTATATATGAACATAAATTTTTTTGGACATGTTTTTAGGTCATTTTGGGCCTTAAGTTTAAGGTTTATTCCTTTGTTAATCTAATTTTTCTCTTAATCGTTGTATTTAATTTTAATCACATTCAATATTTTTTGGTTAAAAACTGAGTTTAAATTATTATAAACTATAAATTAATCTGATTCAAAATTTTCAATCCATTTAAAAAATTCAAATCACATAAGTGGTAGAAATCAACCTAAAATTAATCCTTGAGATGGGATAATAATGCCGGATTTTAAAGTACAAATGTTCAATAGTATGAAATGATTTTACAACCAATTTCTATGTAAAATAGATTCCAATGACCTAAATTGGATTTATTTTTTTATATTATATATAATTAAACTTTAAAAACAAATTAAATTATAATTTAATTATATAAATAAATTATACAAAAAATCATTTTTGAATTTAAATTCGATATTTTTCAATATTCACACACAATTGAAGTTTCTCATAAAAATACCAAATATTCACCCAAAGTAAATTTTATATTTCAACATAAAAATAGTTTATTTTTAAAAAAAATATATAAATGTGTCAAATATAATATTAAAAATAAGTTTTCCATTAAAAGGTGGTAAAATTACATTTTTTTTAAAAATACCCATTTTTATTCATATAATTAGATTTATTACTATATTATGACTATCTAATATATTGGATGAGTCTAAAAAAATTTATTGAATATAAAATATATAATTTTTTTTAAAAATATTCCTCAAAATTGGTTTTGTTTAACTAATTGAGATAAAATGTGTTTGTACATTAAAAATTGTTCTCCTAGAGAAGGAATTTATTTATTTTCAAATATTTCTTACTTTCATTCCTAAATAAAAAATAACCAAAGGATTAATTTTATATACCTATTTAAATAATATTTTAAAACTTTATTTAATAATATTTTTTACTTTCATTCCATTGGATAGGTGGTAACTATAATAATTTTTTTAATAATAATATTGATAGTATTTTGTAGTTTTGTGAAACTCGGCGTTTCATGTAAAATAGTCTATCAAAGGGACTTTTTATTTTAAGTAATAAAAAAATAGTTTTGTGTGTACTAAAAGATAATCTACATATTGCACATAGTGAATGGTTAACTTGGTGTTGCATATAACACAATCCAAACTTAATTCTATTATATAAAAAAGACTATATTCAGTGTCGTATGAAATAAAAAATATCAAAAAGATTAAATTAATTCAAAAAAAATATTTCAGAAAATATCATGGTAGTACATTTTACCCCTATTAAAATGAATTTATCCCTTGATAATTTTCTAGGCTATTAAAGGTTTCTTACTTGATAGTTCTATTCATATAAACCCACATAATAAAAATGAATACTAAAAGTTCCTTTAAAAAGGGAATGTCAGAAAAATTAAAGTTACCCAAAGTAACTCATAACTAGGTTTACAAGTATGGGAACATATATGGAAAATGAAAAAATAGACATAGAAGAGAAATCTAACTATTAATTTATAATGGAGAGTGATAGAGAACATGGTTAGGATAAAGTTAACAACTATAAACCGATAACCAAAATTGGATTAAAAAGGTTTTTGATATCATCAAAAAGGAATATTACTTTAAAACATTTTATTTTAAGAACCCTTTTTCCTAAAGTTGAATAATTTTCATGAGAAGACAAAATTACTTGATTTCAGTACAATCTCACCCTTTGTTGTTTCATGATCAATTTCCTATTTATCTCTTATTCAATAAAATGAAGGTGAATTTTTAATTATGAAAGAATTATTAGATCATGAGATCCATTAATAGAATTATAGCTCATTCCATTTTTCCCTTATCACAAAACAATTCTTATAAAAAGTTATCCAATATGCAAAAATCATCATATTTTGAAGTATCACATTAATAACTAAATCCTAATCCAATGTTTAACATAATCCATTTCATAAATGGTTAAAATTTTATCTCTTATAAAATATAATTTACACTTTATTCCTTAAATAAGCTCTATCTTATACTAAATACGTTTTCATTGGAAATGTGTGTCTATCCTTGTACTTATAAAATATCAAACATGATTTTATTTTACTAGAATCCATGTAGAGGTGGATAATCACATGAAATCTCACTATAAGGATTACTCATACAAAATAAAACATGAAATTCCAAACTAAGGGGAGAAGAATTATTGTTCCATAATTATCATTATTCATTTAATCCATTGTGATTACTTAATATTTACCTTTGTGATTTTTAGTTAGAGTATGTTGGAATTGAACACCATTATTAACCCTTGTATTTGGGAACTTTTTAGAAAAATTAACAAACTCCATAAAATTTAAACACTGAAGTGTAGGGGGTGTATGTTGTTGAGATTTATCATTATTCACAACATAAAATAACTTTTTTATAATCACTTCATCACTAATCCACTTGATATCCTTACTTTCCACACTTAAAACATTTAATAGTACCATTAGGTTAATTACCTACATGTTTCTTCGCATACTTTGAGAACACATGATAGTACATCTTCTTCTTTCCATGGTTATTCTATTTTCCTTTAAATTACATTTTTATATTCTTATCAAAACAATAAGGTTGTTATATAACTCCAAGATAAATTTACACCTTAATAGTGCATCAAACAAACTCTTCATTGAATCCGAGGTCCCTTATGGATAATTCCCTTCAGAGATTTTGTTTTAATCTCTTGAAGAGTTGGTAAACATTACTTTGAGGCTAAATGATAATACTCAAGGAATACCTTTCATGTCTTGTACAATTTTCTTCATAAGAACCAACAGATTCATCATCCTTTTGTTTATGCTATAGGAATTTATTTTCCATATTTTTTATAGAATATAAGGGAAGTAATTACTAAGAAATATCCCCTAAAACACTTCTCACTCCATAGATTCAATTTATTTTTATTCCATCATATTCTTAATAAGGTTCCACCACTGATATGCATCACCTTCCAGATGATAAAGAGACAAAATGACTTTTTCATGCTTTGAACATTGAAGAATGAAAAATATATTTTTAGTAGTATTTCCCATTTCCAAGAATCTAGTGGATCAATGTAACTACTAGTAGAAGGAGAATATTTCCTCATGAAGTACTAAAAGAAACTTTGTTCCCTCCTTTTCTCATTTGGATGCTCAATAAGATTCAAAGCATGGGAAAGCGTCTTGATAATTGCAATAATTTTCTCTCTTCCCATTACCATTACATTTAGTGTATCTGTAGGAAAATCATTTCATTTCCTATTTCATTTAAAAATAACACGGTTCCATCATGTTCTATACTTTAACTAAGACACCAAATCATAACATGAAAAAAATATCAAAATAAAAAACCACATAATCATGAGAAATTACTTATAGGATTTCTAAATCATGTCTCATACTTCATTAATATATGACACCTTAGGTTTATCCTAGGTTTTTCATAGTCCATTCCAACTTGAATCCCTCATGATGGTTCATAAAGTGTTTGTGAATTCCTAATGTATTTCCCCTGGGAGTGTCATACCAGGTGTGCTGTAAGACCCATTTTCATATACCAGGTAATGCTCGAGTCTAGCCCAACACACCTTTTAGGAGTTTTTACCACTAAATACATCTATTATAGAGACACATCCACTTGTCGTATCCAAATAAGGATGTATTTCTAGGAAACCTCTCACTCTATTATTTATTAAAATTATAGTAAATTTTCATATACTTTACCTTATCATAAGACTTATCCTTAGAGACATACCTAGATATATCCTTTGAAATATACCTTGGGATATGACTAAATTCTTCACATCATAGTTTATAAATGTTTACTAAAACTTCTATTTTATACAAACTATAGTGACCTAAGATTAACATATATGGATATTAATTTTTTTTTGATTAATATTAAGCACATTAAAAAAGTACCTTCCTTAGGACCATACAGTTTAGTGTCTTTGGAAACATAGAAACATAAAGATTTATTCTATTAAAAGATCTAAAATATCACCCTCAAAGATATCCAACTTTATTACTTTAACTTAAAAACATTATTCATAACATAGGGAATGGAATTATAAGAAATGGGTGAGCTCAAATGAACAGTAAGGGTACAAAAGGAAGATATCTATGCATAACATGATCATAGGGGTGTGAAAACATGAAAATAACTTTTTATTATCATAACTTGCATATCAAAGATCATATACATCAGTCATGGAATATATATTGATAGTTCACCAGACATGAATCACAAGGGAAGAAATAGAATAATCCTTGAAGTAATAATAAAGGAATATGACATGGAATTTGTGGAAGACACCTAAGAATATAAAATCTTATGTCAAGGATACATAATAAGACCTTTATAACATGTTAGGCTTGTGATAAAAAATGTGTACCTACTTCATGCTTGGGATAACAACCTATGTACCCTTTTCTTTTTGATCTTGGGATAAAAACCCTATAACCTCTTATTTCCAATCTTGGGCTACAACCCATGTACCCTCTTATTTTCGGGCGTAGGCTACAAAGTGTGTACCCTCTAAGCTCATATAAAAAGTTTCACTACCTAATTAATTATAAGGATATATAGGTATCAACCATCACATAATAAAATCATACATAAATGTACCACAAGATATAAAATAATCATATCATAACACATCAAAAGAAATGGGTATCATAAACATTTTATCATATCCTTACATATAGAAAAGAGATAGGTCTCATAATCATTTCCTCAAATCATAACACATGGAATGAAGAGGGCTTCAAAAGAATATAACCCCTAGAAGAGAAACGAGTATCATAAACATCATTCCATAAAAAACCATTCAATAAAGGATAAGAATGCTATCCTTGTATCATATCCCCAGTAAAGCATAATTTATAACAAAGTATATAATATTTTATAGAGGTGGATTTTTAATGATCACATGGAACATTTCTAAAGAAAAAAAAAATATATTCCTTGAAAAAATACTTCATATAAAACCATTTCTAAACCATTTTCTTATAAAAAATGATTTAAAATTTAATTTAAAATATTTATTATGGAAATTTTTTTTCCTGCTTATAAAAACTACTTTTAAAACATAATTTTTTTTAAAACTTTTTTATTTTAAAATGGATTTAAAAAATTATAAAGGAATATTGAAAATAGTTTGAAACCATTTTTATTGGGAAACATTAAAATCATAAAATTTATATAATATTATGGAAAATATTTATTTAAAATTAAACTAGTAAACTTTCAAAGGATGCTGTAAGGAAATTATGGTCATGATGGTAGTTAAGTATGTAAATGCCAAACATTCATTTTTAAACTTAATATTTTAGAAAAACACCTAGATAAAAAAAGAAGATTAATTTTAAAACCATTTTGTAAAAGGGAAAACCTTGGTAACAATTTCATTTAATAATCATAGTATAATAGCAAATTTTTTTTTTATAAAACACAGTTTTAAATGAACAAATATTTCCGATCGAAAGCAGAAATAAAGTCTGATTTTCATATTAACATTTTCTTAATTATCATAAGTACCAAAGTTTAAAAAAATGGTACCATTACTTTTATATATGATTAATAACTATTTGTTATGAAAATTCATTATATTTATGGAGATATAGACCATAATACTTCATCAAAGGAAGCATAATTTTAGAGAATCTCGATAGACGATGAGATTGTAGCAATAAACCATTACAACTTTGATAACATTGAATCATAACTAAATAGAAATAATAAAATTTATGAAGCTTAAAATATATTTAATATAATTATATTCATGATATAATGTGTAAAATGTTAGTGAATACACCTTGAATAAGAATATTGGTGCCTGACATGACATGTGTCTCAAAGAAGGAAAATTGAGACAAAATTATGTTACCAATTTAGTAACGTTTGAAAAATTTAATAAATTAAAGAAAGATCATAAATGGATTTTTAATACACATAAATTTAATAATAAGAACCAAATAATACATCCATGTGTTGTATACACACCACATATAATAAATAGGAGGTGAGCATGGATTGTGTCTCACGGAAAATAAAAGTGAGACAAGAAAAAAACTTATCACTTGAGTAACATTTGTATCATGAGATATATGAAAGAATTGAATAAATTTAAAATATTAATATCATTAAATAAATTAAATTCATGATATAACATGTCATAGGTCGTTATATACACCACAAAAAGAAAATAGTGGTGAATTGGGAATGCATCTCATGGATATAAAAAAGTGAGATGAAATTCCCCTACAATATGTCTTGAATCTCATCATACTCATTGAAAAATCTTATATAATAATTATAAGTTTATTATAAATAAAAAAATGAATAATATTAATATATATAATACCATATATTATTTACTTAAGACTCTATATTACCCATTTATTAATAACTATATGTCAAACTTACATTTTGGGTGATAACAACCTTGTTTTTTGTACATTATTTGAGTTATTATTCTTGGTCATCTTAAATAGATCACGATTTAATTATTTAAAAAATTTTAAAATATGATATAAATAAAATATATATAATTTATATAGGTTTTTAGAATAATATATTAAAGATATAAATTTTAAATAGAATATACTATTCATGGAGATGGTTGGCCGTATGTATGCATGGATGTTGTTTCTATTTTCATTTTTTATTGAAAGAAAGAATGTAAATGAAATTTATGTATATATATATAATAATTAATGTATAATTATGATATATTATATATCATATATTTTCACTCAAACCATCCATAATACATTCCATGTAAAGTGTGAATTAATCACAGCGTTTTTATGAGGCAATAGTTCACACGTCCACAGATGAAGTTATCGTATATCCATAATATGGAAAGCATGAAGGTATTATTTATATAAAAATTATAGAAAACAATAAATCATAAATATCATATACATAATATAATAATAGAGTATCCATAATATTTCCCATCTATGATAGGTGGTAAATGAAAAAAAACAACATCGTTTCATGAGGTTGTAGTTCGCCATGCACAATAACGGTAAGTTCATTACCCATTTAATGGAAGCGAGTATAATTGTAGGTATAATAAATAATATAAAAAATCTCAGTATACTAAGGAAAATCAGTTTATTATGTAATAATATAATAAGAATAATTTATGTGGTGGAGAAAGAAAATAAAATAATGGAGCTTAAGGAAGGATGTTACCTCTTCTTTGGGTAACTCCTTTTGGTTTGCACCAATGGGAATTATTGATTTTATTTATACACAAATAGAGTGTTATATGATCAATGGAGGTATTTTTTGGGATTATTTTATTATATTTTGGTAAAGTTAAATGGAGTGAGAGGTGTAAATAAGTTGGAGGGGTGAGTTCTATTTTACAGTGGAACATGAGTGAAATTCATGTAAAAATTTTAATGGAGAATTCAAACCATGTTTTTCTCATGTAAAGTGTATCCCATCATTGAAATAATATATAAATGAAATAATAAGGTGGAAATATTAACATCTATAGTCTTTTGTAGTAGTTTATAGGTCATTTTTGGCCTTAATTTTATGGTTTAGTCCTTTATTATGACGATTTTTCTCGTAATCACTATAATTAATTTCAATCAAATTCACTAATTTTTTTCAGAACAAAACTAATTTAAAATTATTATAAATTAAAAAATAATTGTTATTATAAATAAGGAATCAATTTTTTGAAAATAAAATCACATAATTGGAAGAAATCAATTTAAAATTAATCTTAGAGAAGGGACGACAAACCATATTTTTAATATAAAAATGTTCAGAAGTTTACTATGTTTTTATATCCAATTTCAAGGTAAAATTGGTTCCAATAACCTAAATTGGATTAGTTTATGTATATTTTATAACATTATATGTTAAAACTAAAATAAAATTTTATTCAATTATATAAATATATTATAATAAAAATCATTTTTTAATTAAAATTCAATATTTTTCAGTATTCATCAAAAAATGATGTTTCTTAGAAAAATGACAAAAAATAACCCAATTTAAATTTTGATATTTATCATTCAAAAAATAAGTTTATTTTTTAAAATAAAAACTATTAAAGTGTCGAAAATAATATTAAAAATGGGTTCTCTACTAAAAGGCAGTAAAATTAATTTTTTTAGAAAAGTGCCCCTTTTTATTTGTATAATTGAATTTATTCTTATCTTATGACTATTTAATATATTTTATGAGTGAAAAAAATTATTGATTATATTATATATAATTTTTATTAAAAAAATTATTTAAAAGTGGTTTTGTTTAACTAATTGAGATAAAATGTGTTTGTACATAGAAAAATTGTTCTCCTAGAAGAGGGATTTATTTATTTTCCAATAGTCCTTAATTTAATTCCTAACTAATTGTTAACCAAAGGATTAATTTTCTATAAATTTGTAAATACTATTTTTACACTTTAGTTAATTATATTCTTACTTCCATTCCATCAGTTAGGTGGAAACTATAATATTATTTTAATAACAATATTGATAGTATTTCTTCTCATAGCATGTAACACAAGCTATCAAAGGCATTGGGTATTATATATAATAAAAGAAAAACATAGTGTTTCATGTTACACAATATAATCTATGTATTGTGTTTAATGAAATTCTAACTTAATGTTGCATATAACACAAGCCAAACATATAAATTTTATATAAAGATAACTAGATTCAGTGTCACATGAAATAGAAAATATCAAAAAGATTAAATTAATTAGAAAAAAAAATATTTCACAAAATCTCAGAGTGACAATGAGTGTTAATGATAGTGTAAAAATTATTTACATGTCAAGTACATTAAAATAGGTTTCCTTTTACATTTTTGTAAAAAATTTATAAAGTACCTAGATTAGAAAATAATATGAATATTCCTTTTAGAAAATTTTGTAAGAAGATAATAATGGGTTAAAATAAATTTAAAAAATCAAGTAGAATATTAAAGGCATTAGTTTTTTTTTATAAAACATAGATTTGGAAGAAAAATGATTTTTGACTGAAGAGATTAGTAAAGGTATATTTTCATAAAAAATATTTCTTGAATAATTTTAGGTACCAAAGGGAAACAAATTGTACCATTAGCTGGAAATTTAATAAATAACTATAATATAAGAAAATTAAATTGGATTATTATATAATGAATAAATAATTTTCTTTAATGGAACTTAAATCTTGAACAATGTAGATTAAAATGATATTTTGAAAAAAACCCATAAAAGATCATAATATTGAAGTGATAATTAATAAAATAAGTTATTGTGTGTGTATAAAATTTAAATCCTCATAAAAAAGTGGAAATAAAACCTAAAATAATAAAATTTAATTAAGAAAATAATCTTATAATTTCAAAGACAATGAAGAAGTAATATAACCAAATGAAAGGAAATTGAGTTACGAAATTCTTTACCACTTGTTAACATTCAAGCTGAATCACCTTGGATGAAATAATTAAAATAGAAACTTAAAATACCATTAATAATTATGCAGTCATGATATAACATGGAAAATGGAAAATTTATACACCATATAAACTAAATTAGGTTCGTAACATTACAATAATCCCTAAGGAAAGGAAATTGAGATAGAATCTCTTAACTCACGCTTCCCTTTGGTTGAACATGATTTAACCTACTATATAATGCTTTTAAAAATGTTTATACATTATACAAGATCCATATTAAAATTTATAATATCATTTATGATCCTCTTATAAAATCTTATTACCCATTCAATAATAATGTTTCATTATTACCATTGTTTCTGGTGATAACTTCTTTGTTTTCTCATGCGTGTTTCATCGTTAAAGATCAATTTATTGGGAATAGGATATAGTTTTATAATATTAATAATTATATTACTATTATAAATATCATATTTATTCATTTTATTCAATTTTATAATAATTATTTAAATTTGGACATGGAAAATGAGTCACATTACTTCGTGGGGGCGGTAGGTCATACATATGCATGAGCGATAAAATAATTACCGTAATGGGTGAAATGGTAATGAATAGGATGGTGTATTAATTTTTAAAATTTTTATATTGTATTATTTATAATATATATTCAATATCTACGTCATTATGATAATCCATGTGATTCGGCGATGGAGATCAAATAAATCGGTTCGTGAGGCGATAATCCATTGTACACATGAGTGATGAATTTGTTTCCCTTGTGATGGATAAAGTGATAGATAAATATTATTCCATCAACTTAATAAAATCTTAGTATATGGTATATAATGGTATATGTATATTTTAAGTGTTAATACTTAATTTATGGTGGAAATAATAAGTTAAAATAAAGATCACAGTGACGATAATTACGTTCTCTTAAACGTACCTCCTTTGGATATCTTATTAAGGACCCAGGGGTTGGATTTTTGGGAATAGAATATCCTAAAAAATGTGGCTAATGATTTTTGGGAAGAGATTTTGGTGGGTTTTGATTGAGATATATGTATTTTTAGGTGTGAAGAAGTGAAGGGAGGAGGTTTCCTTTTATAGGTTGTGGTGGGTACCTTCTTGGAAACCACTTGGAAATTTCCAAAAGGAATACAAAAATGATAGAGTCCTTCCCAAGAAAAATGATTTAAAACAAAATTAGATACAAATTTTATATAGTATAAGGTTTTAATATGTCCAATTAATAGTATCTTTACTAGTTTATTGGGAAAACCTACCATTATATTTCATTTTAATCTCTGATACACCAGTTTTATCCTTAACAATGATAATTAATTTTTTATTGTTTTTACAATTAATTATGAATAATAATTAATTTGAACTCAATTATTAATGTTAATTTTTTTATTAAAAATATAGAAACTATTTTTCTAAATTCAATTTATATAAGTGGGAAGATTTAATTTAAAAATAATCCTACAAATCTTGTTGAAAAATGGGTTTTTAAGAAATAAATATTTTGAGCAGGAGATGATCTTACATTAACTATATGACTAGTGATCAAAATCATATGGATTTAAATTCATATATTTAATTTTATTATCAATAGTTTTAATTTAAATATATCCTTTTAGTTATAATTTTAATTAATTAAAATGGGGGAACATTATTCGTATAAAAACAATTTTTAGAAATTCATGGTGAATAATTTGAAAGACTTGAAAGATGTTTCTCACTATGTGATTAGTAGAGGTGATATCAGTTTTTGGAAGGAAAACTGAGTGGTTTAGAGAATATTTTTTCCAGGTTTTCCAACTCCTGAAATTTATTTTAAGGATGCTAGAAAGCATGAAATTTTCATAGAGGTTATCCTTAATGAGAATCAAAAGGTGACTTTTGACTACATATGCCTGGTTGATGAGCTTGGCAGGTGTTTTTTCATAGGTTCTACTTCTAGGAGATTCTCCAACTGTGATTACAGAGTCATTTCACATGAATAGAACATGATAGATATGTGGAATACGAAACTGTGGTGTAAGGAATTTCCTACTAAGATGAACTTTCTCTTATGGAGAATCAAAAATCATGTTGTACCCATCGATAAAAATGTACAACACAAAGGTGATTACTTGGCCTCTAAAGGTTTTTTTATAGAAGATCTCAGAGTTAATCCATGGAGTATATATTTTTTAGAGTGAATGGATAAAGGATTTATGGGATTTAGTAAGATTTCACAACATGGTTGAAGGTCCATCCCTTAATGATTTTTTTTTCAGAATAGCTGATAAGTGATGGTTCCTAAGTTCTGGAAATCCAGGTGCATTCTATCTTAGTAGTGTCTGTCTACTAGTCCATCTGGGATGTCTGTAATACAGAAATTATGGGATATGTCCATTCCTATAGGTACCTCCAGGTCTAATTAAAGTCACTCATTACAGAGTTTGGGTCATTTATTAAAGGATGATTGAAGTCTGATCTACTATCCATGTTCCTTCCCAGGCCCTCAGTGGATGTGGACGCTTCTCAGGTTATGGAAAGCTAATGGGTCTCCTGGATTCCACCACATTGGGGTCTAAAGTTAAATATTGACGGCTTTTTCATGACAGGGATAATGATGGGAGGTGGTCTAGTGGGAAAAATATATGGTTCATTTCTTATAGGTTTTAAAACTTTTTATGGTTCTAGTGCTTCCATGGGTGTGGAGGTTAGAGCGATTCTCTATGGATTTTATCTTTGTGAAATATTTAATATTGAAGTTCATGAAATTGAATCATACAACAAAACTATAGTTCAAATAATTCAAGGAAGAGCAGACACCCCTTTGGAATTGGAGTACTATGTTAGTAAGTAAAAGCTACTTATCTGGAATGACAATATTGTTAGGAATTGTTGGAGAGAGACAAACATAATAGTAGATGAGTTAGCTCAAGAAAGTAGAGAATATGATGATCTAATTATCTATAATGGTGCTGGTTTCTTACCTCTTGAATGTAAGAAGACTATCAAAGGAGATTCTGTAGGACTTCACCATTTCAAGATGCCTTAACTTGGTTATCTCTTGTTTGTTTGTGTGTGTGTTGGTTGATGATTTTATATTACATTATGATTAAATAAAAATTTAAATTTCAGTCAGTTAGTGTTATTAATCCCAGAAGTAAAATTATACCAAAAGATGGTATAAACATGATTTAAATTTTTTTAATTAAATTGAATATAATTAAATAATAATTTCATTACTTTAAATAAAATTAATTACATAATGCGACTTTTAAATCAGTTAATTTATTGATAAGAAATGATAGTTTTACAAAAAATATTATTTTCACTATTCAGGGAAAAATTAACCTTTTTGGGATAATACCAAAATTTCACCCTATGATAATTTGATATTATGATTTAAAAATGATATTAATTTTATCAAATAATTTTTCTCAAAGTGGTATAAATTACACTTTAATTCCTAAATATAAAACAAAAAATAAAACCATTTTTGTCAAAATTTTTTTTGTTGAAGAATAAATTGGATTTTCTGAATATTGAGTTATTATTACCAATAAATTTATATTTATTAGGGCCTTTATATATATATATATCATAATTAACTTAATACTATTCATACCATTCAATTCAATGAATAATTTATAATGGGAAATTTAAATAATATATCTCACGAGTTTTTTAAGCTTAGTGTTGCATGTCATATACACTATCAAATATAATGTTTTTTTAAATCTTATGATGTTAAATTCTAATCACCTTTAATAATCTGAGTTTTCACAATTTGAAATTGATCTAAAGAATCTAGAGTTTGATATTCAAAAATTCCATTATTGAATATCGATATCATAGAAAGGGTTAATAAAATATTCTCTTATATGATTGAAAGGGAAATATAATGGTCATCTGGAATAAAACATAAATAGGTTTCAAAGTAATGGAAAATTGGATAGAATTGAAAATATGTGCATGGAATAAGAGAGTAAATAATTATGGGTATTGATAAAGATAATTGATCATAAGAAAGTGAATGATCAAGAGAAAGTCAACAACCACCAAACCATAAATCTATGATGAGTTAAGTGAATATTGATACATTATATATGAAGATAATAAGATAAATTTTTTTCAAGATCCTTTTCCTTATGGTTTGGAATTACCTTACCATATAGACTAAGAACATAAGGAAATGTAATTAATTAATATCTTTATATTTCAAAATAATAATTTTATCCTTTTGTTGTGCTTTGATCAATTTACAATACACATATTACTCCATGGAATGAATAGTAATTTTTTTTAATATCGAAGAACTAAAATTTACATTTAATGATCCCTAAGATCCATAAAATAGTGACAATTCCTTCCACATGCCTCTAAATATTTACAAAAATAAAAATGGTTACCATGAGTTATCCAAAAAATACATTAATGACTATCATTCAATAGTAATACCCAATGTTCAGCTTAATATTTATCCATAAAATAATTTAAATAAAAATAATATCATATTAACTAGAATATCACATATACCAATGATAGTATCTATACTATTATCACCATTTGGTTATGGGTTCAAGCCATGTGACCTCACCGGATGCGACGGGCTGTCACCCAACATGCAGGTTCCCCATATTTTTTCTAAAACTATATTAATATAATTAACAATACATTACCCAATTGTAATAACCAATATTTTCCATGGAATAAAATATAAGATAAACCTTAAACCTTTACAATAACATTAATATTATATCCTAAAAGTTAATGGGAATTCTTTATTAAATAACCTTTTTACAAAAACATATACTAAACCAATGGGTTTATTGCTATAAATGTTTCCTAAAATATACATAATATTGATAGAAACACATAAAAAAACCTCAATAGGGGTTTTTAATACATGAAACATTTGATCAAACTTAAACTCATAAAACTGTGATGGTATCCATAATTCAAGAATTAATCTTTTATGAAGATATATTTACTTAAAAAAATCCTGATATGTTTTAGGATTATTATAACCAAAATAAAATTCATAAAAATACTTCTAGTAAATAATTATTAAATCCCAATTAATAAATAATTTAACCCTTTTACATAACTGATTTTATAACATACGTCCTTCCTTATTCTATGAGTTAACCATTAAAAGTGGTAATTGATAGGGATAATTACCTAGTTACCAACATTAAATATGATGGAATTTAAATGGATCTATAGGATGAAATTTATTTCTCTCCATCGAATTAATCACTTTTCTTAAAAAATTCATTTCTCTAGGATGTTCTTTTCCATAAAGAAAACATTTTTGTGTTCCTTTGAAACATTCTTCTAGGTGTGTATTTCTATATTCATGAATTAATAGAAATCAATCATTCTTCCACCATGATCTCCACTACTAGATCTCCTAGAATATTCTATTATCCTCTTCTTTAGTGAGTCCTAGTGTTGATTTATGTATACGTTGTTAATCATATTTTAGTATAACTGATTGCACATAATCATAATATCTTTCACTCTAGTCATCATCCCTTTTTTTTCTTAGAATAACTGGTTTTTCATTAAAATCAACATTATCATCATTCCTTAGGTTCTAGACATCGACTAAAACCAAAAAATCATGGTGTAAACAAAAATGGTCATGATTATGAAAAAAATTAATTTATAGGATGTATAAATCATGAAAAAATATTTTTAATCAATGACACCATAGGTTTAACATAGTTCATTCATTGTCATAATCTATTCAAATACGTCCTAATGGTTTTTAGGGAAATCATGAACTATCCTAAGCATAACCCTTGGTAGTGTCAAACCTAGTGTGCAATAAATCCCATTATTTTGAACTAGGTGAGGATTATATCAAATCCTAATACACACATTTCAAAGTTATTACCCCTAGTTACCACTATTTCTGAATCACATCTGCTTATAATATCTAGATAGGGATGTATTGATAGAAAAACCACATAATCATTTTGTTACCATTTTTTTGATTGTTCTTTAATAATTATCCTAAAAGTATATGATAAGGTTATGTTACCTAAACAATTATTTCCGAAATCTAGTTCCAAATGTTTTTAATAAACATTATTTGACACCATATTTAAATACCAAAAACCTAATATCCTAAATTTAGTGGCTACTTAATTACATTGGTTCTAGAAACAAGAAATCACATCCCAAAGGACTTAATAGTTTAATAATCATGGTAAACTAGATACATATTTAATTCCCACTTTTTATTTTAAAATATTAATTACAGCATAGTGAAAGAAAATATTCTACCTTATTCAACTCATTCATGGATTACTTGTTCATATCATAGGGAAAGAAATAAAATAATGGCAAACATATATGTTCATTAGAGTTATATATTGTAGAAGATAAAATAAATCAGTGAGGTACAAAGAATATGGAATGTTAATTAAATAAAAATCATTCCATTTAATTAATAACATGATAATCATTATTAGATATTGAATAATCAATAAGAAAAGGTAAATAACTGAACACACATTCCATTTAATCCATAACATGAGAAAAAAGTAAATATGTGGATAATATCAATGAAATAATATCATAGATAACAAAAACAGAATTATCAATGAAGGAAATGATCAATACTGGATGTCATAATCTCATAAATCATGATATCTTAATAATTAAGATCTTTCTATAAGATATTTTAGTCAATGGGTTGGTATACACCAGAAACCTATTTAATGTTAGATTATTGATTTGCCTCATGATACTATCAATGAATGAAGGGGTTATATAATTTTTGGCCCCACCTTTCACTACCTATAAAATGTGTTCCTTATATATAAAATGATTTATTTAATTCACTTACAATTTTACTTAGCATAAAATATCCATATTGGGTAAAGAAAACAAATTTATCAATATTTTACTATTCAATAAAATAAATATCAATATAAAATTATATATATATAAATGATATATTGTTTAAGAAATAAGTGTATCCATGGTAATGAAATGGATATTTAAGGGAAATGTGTTATCCAATGTTCATGAGAAAGTAAATGTTTTAAGATAAGGTTAACAGCCAAAAAATTAATCATAAAAGTGAATATAAATACTTTTCATCATAAAAAATATCATAAAACATCTAGAGAAAGAATAATGATGACATCATTACAAGATAAACCTAATGAAGTATAATTAAAATAAATTTTTTTATCATTGATTAATATTATACAATAAAAATATCTATAAAATATTATTCATAAAAATACCCATTTCACTTGTAGAAACTATTTTTTTTAGAATTTCAGAAAAAATATTTTCATTGAAATGAAAATTAATAACTTTAAAATGAATCTTAAAAATAATTAGTGGTCATGACATCAGTTATATTCTGTACATGCTATGTATGTTAAAATAATGATTCCTTTTACATTTTTATAAGAAATGTCAAAAAGTATATGATTTGTAAAATGATAGGAAGATTAATTTTAATTTTTTATATAAGAAATAAAATCATGGATAGAATGAACTTAAAAAATTATAGGATAATGTTAAAAAAATTCCTGAAAATTATTTTAGAAAACATGGATTTGGAAGAAAAATTATTTTCGAAGGAAGATAGAAATAAAGTCATATTTTATTAAAAACATTCTCTTAATAATTTTAAGTACCATATAAATGAAATTGGTAATATTACATGAAAATTTAATTAATATACAAATAATTAAATTAAATTGGATAATTATACAATGATCAAATAATTTCTTTCAATGTAAATCCAAGTATGAACAATCTTGATTAAAACGAGATTGTGAAATCGACCTTTACTATGATAATAACTTTTAAGTGAGAATAAATCAAATAATTGATTATGTGTGTCAAATATAAATACATATAAAATAAGTGTAAATAATATATAAAATAATAAAATTTAATTATATATATAATCTCATAATATTAAAGATAATGAAAAAGAAATATAATCCAATGAAAATAAATCGAGTTATAAAATTCCTTACCACTTGGTAAAATTCATGTCAAATCCAATTGGATGAAATAATATTAATTGAAATTCATAATTCCATTAATTATTAATTATTCATGATATAACTTTAAAAATTGGTAATTTAAACACCATGTAATAGAAATTAGGTGCATAACAATACAATATGCTTCAATGAAAGGAAATTGAGACAAAATTCCTTATCTCATGATTTCCTTTAGTTGAACATGATTTAACCTCCTATATAATGGTATTAATAAAGTTATTAATTAATAATAGAAACAAATTAATATTTATAATATCATATGTTATATTATTATAACATCCTATTACCCTTTTATCATTAATATTTCATTGTTACCACTCTTTCAATTGTTAAATGATTTGTTTTCTCGTGCATGTTTCATCATGATAGTTCTAGTTATTGATAATATTATATAAGACCATAATATCATAATTATATTAATTTTATAAATATAATATTTATTCATTAGTTATTCTTTTACAATATTTCTTTATTTTGGACATGGAAAATTAGTCTCATCACTTCATGGATACGGTAGGCTATACGTATGCACTAGCGACAATATCAATCCCTTATTGGGTGAAAGGGTAAGGAAGTGTATGATATATTGATTTTTAAGAATTAATAACATATCCTATATTATATATATATTCATTATGTCTATCATTATGACTATCTATGTAAATTGGTGATAGAGGAAAAATTACATCGTCTCGTTAGGCAGTAGTCCGTCGTACACATGAGCGATGTCTTTGTTTCTCATGTGTTGGAGAAGAATATGGGAAAATATTATACCATAAACATAAAAAAATATCTGTATATGGGATATTATAGTTCTATTACATTGGAAGTGTTAAAAAATAGTTGAATCTAGTAAAAGAAAAAGTAAAAATAAGGATCTTAGTGAAAATAATTACCTTAACTTAAAAGAATCTCTTTTAGATCACTTATTAAGAACACTAAGGATGGGTTTTTGAGACTAAAAACTGCTATAGAATGTGGATAATGATTTTAAGGAGATATTGTTATATGGTTTGGTCCAAATTGTTGGATTTTTTGTGAAAATAAATCTAAGGGAGGAGGTTTCCTTTTATTTGTGGGGGAAAGTGACCTTCTTAGAAACCACTTAGATATTTCCCAAAAGAATAAAAAATGATAACGTATATCCCTTGAAAAATTAATCCAAAAACCTTATATTCAAAATTTGGGATATTTTAAGGTTGAATGTTTTCCATAAAGTATTATTTTTACCAGTTCAATTAGAAATTATACCCTTATCTATTGGTTTGACCCCCTGATAATCCTGTTTTGACCTCAACCATGGTAATTTTTTTTTACTATTTTCAATATTTATTATGACCAAAAATTAAGTTAAACTTTTTAACTAATATTAGTTTTTATTATTGAAAAATATATTATAAATTTTACTAATTATATTTATATTAGTATAAAAAATTAATTTAAAAATAATCCTCTAAATCATGTCAAAAACAAGTTTTCAAGAAATATATTTTTTGAGAAAAAGATGGTCTTACATAAACTATATGAATAGTGATAATAATTATATGGATTTAATTTAAAATTTTTAGATATATAATAAATTTATTTAATTTAAATATTTTCTTATTCTATTTTATTTTAATTAATTAAAATTTAAGAACATCATGTCTTCAAAAATAGTTTTCAGAAAAATATATTTTTAAGTCAAAAAATAAATTTATTCCAAAATCCATAATAAGAATTATTCAAATGTAGTTAATTAGATTAAATATAAATAAATAATAAATAATTTACTTTAAATTAAAATTAAAATCATAATATGACTTTTAAATTACTCAATTATTTTATGAGAAGTGATAGTTTTACAAAAAAGTGATATTTTTCATTATTCAGTGAAAACTACTCTTTTCAATAAAACCCCAAAATTACTCCCTAATATAATTTTTACATGTTCATTTAAAAAATGTTTTTCATTATATAAATAAATTTTATAATTTTTTTCAAATTAATTATAATTATCATACATAAAATGAAAATTAAAACTATTTTTAATGAAAATATATTTTTTGAAGAATAATTTTTTTGGGGGATCCTTGACCAAATTGGCCAATTATATTTTATTAAAAGATAAAGAAATTAAATTATTATGAAAGAATGGATTTTATGAAAATATTTTTTAATAAAATACATCAAATTATAAGGGATATCAGCTATCCAAATAAGATTCTTACTGATGCCTTTGTTAGCAAAACCATCCGCCGCCTAATTCACCTCTTGGTAAGATTGAGTGGTGAGATAATTGTTCCTAGAGAGTGTGTGCACAAATTCCATCCATCATGTTGTGAGCTTCTAAGAAATATTTATCAAACCATTCATAATGGATATAATAATTTTAGTGGAATTACTTTCAAGCTATTGGTTTTTCCACCTGTTGGATTTAGATTAAGATATTTCATTAATCACTTCATGAATTTCAGATTCAAGAAAAATTTCCAGGCCATAAGAACCATAAAAACAGCCAAGTAAACTACCATGATGATCTGAAAATATACCACCACAAATAGAGGGACTGTTATTTGCCTTTTGATAACCATATTAATTATTTTTAATTTAGTTTGGGAGAGGAAAAAAATAGAAAAACTCAAAAGCTCCATCATATGGCTTGAAATTTCCATTAATTCTAAGTATTCTTATCGTAGTGAAACCATAATATTTAAAAAAAATTAGAGCGCACCAGACTCACGAATAAAAAAATGATACATGAAATTTCTTATTGAATACTAAATGTTAAGTTATAGCGCATCAGTCTATTATGATCAAATCAATGTAGGTGAAATAATTCAGCCATAAGAACATGAAAGAGATTGGTGAGTTGTAGAGAAAGAGAAATAGAGACACACTATAGCATAGAACTGATCCTGTAAATCCTTGACCTCGGTAGATCAAATAGATCAAAAATGGCATTCCAGAGTGATGATGTCATATCATAGCTGAGAAATAAGAGATTTAAATCCTTATGATGCTGCTTGTATTGAAGTCACCTTGAATTTAAGGAAACACCAAAGCCTTGAAAACATAAATCATTAGGTAGATTATTGTGTTCCAATCACTATATTATATTGAACCTCGATTGATGTATCCGTACCATATTATAATGATAAAGACAGTAAAAATCCAAATTACAGGTTGTAGAGGAAAACATATAAAATAGTCAACTATTAAGGAATATATTTGTAGCTGGTTTGGAGATGAGAACATCCTTGTGAGGGGAAAAGTTATAACCATTGACGATTTCACTAACTTTAGCCATTACATCCAAATAAGGTCCATCAAGAAAATATTCCATTGATATTTAATGATCTAAGTGGGAGTCAAGTGGCTAGAATTTTGAGATCAAATGAATTTCAGTCTAAATTTTCATCCAGAAGTTGAAACCATAAGACCGTATAACAATACATCTAGAGAAGTTCATAATATTAGAGTAAGAGTTTTTAATAGTAGGCCAAATGGATGATTGCATGTATGCAGTATTACCCTACCTCAATCTCATCAAAAATATACTTCTAATAAATTCCAATACCTTAGAACAACTACTGATCAATTTCTAGGTGAAAATATCTTGTAATGTATCATTAATTTTTTTAATAATTTTTAATACCAACGACACCACTAGAGAGTAGGGTAAAACATTTTTTCCAAGGCACTGTGACCATTTTCCCATCAATAATATTTCTATTCCAAACAATGTTTTAATATAGACATTTATGCTCTTAATTGGTATAATGGAACATTTTCAAACCATAATTGAGTGAACCATCTTTGAGAGAATGATAGATTGATAAAGGAGATACAACTAGCCATTGAGATATCCTTTCTCTTCTATGATGAGAGTTCATCTTTGATCTGATCAACAACGTGGGTAATATGATTAGATTTGGGTCTACCCCATAGAAGTGGGACACCAAGGTAATTGAATAATATATAACCCTCTTTAATTCCATTTTCCATTAAAATTATAGATTTATGTGCATGGGTAAAATCCTCAACAAAATAAACAAAAGATTTATGCCAACTGAAATATTGACCTGTAAATTTTTCAAAGTGATGAAGTATATCTTTAAGATTCTATAAGTTCATCTTATTTCCTTATTTGAATGTATAATTTCATTAGAATAAAAAAGATGAATAGTAGCAGTAATATATCGGGTGGCATGAATGGGTTGGAGCTTACCTTGATCCACTATGTACGAAAGGAGACAACTGAAATAATCCTCAATAATATAGAATAAAATATCTTAAATAGGATCACTATATCTTAAACCTTGAGATAACTTGATGTATCATTCAAGAGACCTATTAATGAGAACCGAAATGTTGACTGAACCAAAAAGGGGCTTCCCCCAGCCAATGAATGTGTCATTGAATCCAAAACTCTAAGGAACTTTATAAATGAAATTTCAGTCCATAGTGTCAAAGGATTTATTGATACCATTATTAAGAGATATATTTCATCCCCCATTACAGTTTTGGGTAAGATGGAGGTACTTAGAGTCTATTCTAATACAATATTATATACACTTGCCTTTAAAAAAACTTAATTGGTTCCCAGAAATAATATTATTAGAAATAAGAGCAAGTATATTAGTAATATTTTTCTAATGATATTATAGATCATGATATTAAGAGAAATATGGTTGAAAAACTAAATCTCATAGGAATTTTTAGTATTTGGAATAACGGTTAGAAATTGAGCAGTGATATCAGAAGGATGAGAACATATTGTGAAGAATGTGTTAACCAACCTACAAACATCAACCTATATGACATCGAAAAACCTGTGAAAGAAGAAATTAGAAAAACCATTCATGCTGAGAACACTACTATAATTCATTATGAAAATAATGTCCCTTATTTTTGTATCAAGAGTAAATCTAGTGAGAAAAGAGTATCCTTATAGATAAATTTTTTTGGGATAACAACTTCAATAAAATTCTCCTCAATTCTATCACCATTAAAAAATTGTAGTAATAAGAAACATTGTATCCAATTAGTTACTCTTTATACTGGATTCCATTATCATCAAATTTCAAAAACTAAAGGGTACTTCATACATTCCTAACCCACTAAATAGAATTTTATAACTTTGAGTTACTATCCCAATATTTAATCCATTTTATTTTGAAAGTATCGTTTTGAATTTTTTCATTCATTGAGAGTAAGGAATAAAATTTGGAAGAGAGGGAAATATATTGAGAGATTTCAGGAGTGAAATCCATGTTAGTGATATTATGTTACACCTATTTAAGAGAGGCTTAAAGTGATTTAATTTATTTATCCTTGTTCCTAAAAGTTTCCCTACTCCAACCTTTGAGTTTTAACATGAAGAGATTAAAATTTAGGATATAAGTTCTAGCCTCATTACCCAAGTAAATGGAATTCTAGAAATCCTTAATTAGGCTTGAACAATCATTATAGTAAGCCTAAGAATTATTGAATCAGAAAGGAAGGGGAAATTTAAAATCCATACTCAAAAGGCTGGGCAGGATGGGGTGATGATTAGAATTAATATTAGGCAGATTAATACTAAATGTAAAGTCTCACTTATCAAGGGACACACCATTATTGAAATCATGATCAATATTTTTTTAAAATTATTTATTCAAATGCCTTCTATTCCTGGTATATTTGGTTCCACTCAAATTAATTTCAACCAATTCATTCTCCTCCATGCATTCCCTAATTCCATGAGAGAGATGAAGAAATTCATAACAAAAATTTTCTCACTGGAGGAAAGAATATTGTTTAAATACCTAAGGATCACCCACGGTTCACAAATATTACTACATAGATTATTGAGATCCTTCCATAAATATCATTTTTTATGATATCTATTTTTAGCCTAGAAAAATGAACAAAATAAATATAAATTGGAATGATACACAACACTAGTAACTAAATGCTCATCAATACTGAGCACAAAGATATTCCTCATAAAGTAGTTAGAAAAAACCCAAAGTGTTGAAATCAAATTAGCACCGCTATTAATGAAAATCAAATGATAATTTTTTTCCAAACCAGATAAAATAGAATAATAAATCATCTTTGGTTTGGTAATACCTAATAGCTCAGGCTTGTGTATGTAAACATATCTATGATGTATACTGGATACATCAGAGTTGGAAAATACTTGGAAATTCCAAAAAATAAGATTCATTTGGACCCAAATTTGGATTTATTGTTTCCCCTATTTTATCATCTATTATATTTAATCTTACTAGAAGAATTACTATAAGTGTCAAGTTTTCATGCTACAATTCTGGATTGAATCTAGGAAAATGAGCCATTCATAGCCCTACTATGAAAAGGAGTACGAGAAACCTACCCATCACCATCTTGATAGGGCCTAAGAAAAGGTTATATAATAGGAAAATGACAAAACATAGAGTTGTTGAGGAAGACCACTAAGTCATATTTATATAAAACCATTTTTCTCTAATGCCTTTTGTTATCCGGAGAGGTGGCCAAGTTAGTATAGGGGGAGCCATCGGGTCAAGTGTAATTACCCTGAGAAAGATCATCCTGATCCTTCAATATAGGCTGATCATCAATGTTAGTGATCTTTCTAGATAAAGCTAAAGTAGACACTAATGATAGAATATAATACTCACAACTGCCTATTGAATTGCTAGGACTAACTATTACATTTAGATCCACTAAATCATTCATTTCCACTGGTGTGTTAGTACACATGATCAACACTGTCCAAACCTCCTTATCAAGAATAGGGGAGATATAGGGAGAATGAGAAGGTCCTTGAACAACCATAGAAACAATGTAGATATTAGGAAATACCTAAGTATGATAGTACTTCTTTATCAAAGAAGATTGTGCAGTACCATTGGAAGGAATCATAGGTTCATCCAAAGAAACCTCATAATTTTGAATAGATTTACTATCACAACATGATGAATTTATAGGAGACACCATTGTAGAATGAGAATCTATAGTAGTCCCTTAAACTGGTATATCAGTAGACTCATCTTGAACTTTGACATGATCTACAACATTAGTGGGATCTCCAAGCTTATCCACTGAAGTTTTGGGGATCCCATCCAATACATAAGTCAAATTAGAAAACTTAAGAGTAACTTAAGTGTCATCCTCAGAGACCATTTCAGATAAGAGCAAAGAAGTGGAGGCATCTATTGAAACCTTATTTAGAGAAATAAGAGAATAGGGAAACACACCAATAATAGTGGTGTCATACCCAAAATGATCACTCTTTTAAAAATTTAATGACATATGTTTTCTAGACATTCCCACCACTTTCCAAGAAGAGTTATCTGAGGTGGGAATATTCACTTGTTTTTTAATAGCTCTATAGTTGGAAATGGAGTATCCAACTATTTTACAAACATTAATAGGGGGTTTGGTACTCATATTACACTTTGAATTCATACTTCCTCTAATTTGATACAAAATTTAAAACCTTTGGGAACTTAGAATCCAGATTAGCTTCCTCTAGAATTTGAGCATGACAACCTATCTCACTATCAAGAGTGTGATTGTCCATATTGATTTGAGTAACCACACATGAAGCAAGGTCACAGAGAATATTTGGGTTCCAAAAGACCCAGCTAAGACCATGGAGGTTTATATATATCAGTGTAGAAGTTTTAGTCTATTTAAAGGGATTGATATTGATTTCCCAATATAAAATTATAAAAACACCAGGTTTAAGGAAAATGTTTCCTGTATTGTAGACCTTACATAAGTCTTCCTTTTTAAGGGAAAAAATATGAAAGTAACAAGGACAAATAGCAATGAGATTCCAATTTAAGACATCCCAAATTTGAAAAAGCTATGTTTTAAGATCATAGTTGCTCCAGGTCTTATCACCATTGACAAGAGTGATTCAATCGATCATAGAAAATTTGAAGAGGTTCAATATTTACTAAATGGAATAAGAATGTGAAACCACTAGAAGAATACCATCATCTAATTTGATAGATAAAACCAGATGTGAGGAAGAAACCAAATGAGGAGTTTGTCGAAGCACATCAGTAAAAGATACCCCCTTGGATCCTAAATCTTGATCGTTCTCTAAGCCTAGAGACATCTAGAAATATTACACCGATAGGGGCTCTACCAAGAGCTCCCAAGACAGATCAAAAATATCCACGAAGAGGCACTAAATCAGAGAAGAATATTAGAGAAACGATACAAGTGGATCACCAATTTCAAAAGGACAACTCCCTCATCCCATCCTCAATCAATTCTAATTGGATGAAAAAACTGAATTTACTAAAAATTGAGTAATTATTATCAAAAAGTTTATATTTATCAAGAATTATATATATATATTTCATAATTTGATTAATCCTATTAACACATTCTAATTTTAAGGATAGGTTATGAAGGTCATATTTAAATAATATATCTCACGGGTCATTTGGGCTTTGTGTTTCATGTCATTTACACTATGAAATAGAATATTCTTCCTTTAAAATTTTAGTGTGTTACAATATAGACATGATTTTTTTTGAGATTTTATGAATTTTAGTATATTTAAAATTCCTTTTTAGTAATCCCATTTGGATTCTCCTTACCCATTTTGTTCTCCAAATATAGAATACATGTCAAATTTTATATTCTAAGAACTTATATTATTTAGGGGCATCCATTGGGTCTATTGTGGTTAGATTTGGGATTTAGTACAATTGAATGAATCGAATCTTCAGGAATATACAATCCTAAAAAATAGTAAATTTCATGTTCTAATTTATATAGAGATCTTTACCAAACATTTTCCAAATTTGGCCATTATATGAAAAGATCAAATTCTAGGATTTTTTCCCAATGAAACATAAACCTAAAAATTTATTTTTTAATGATAAAAAATGTGACAGGGGTAGATGATAAAATGAAAGAATAAATTTCACTCATAAAAATATTACTATTTTATTTTTTTTATAAAGTATTATTATGTTATAGTCCCTTAAAAATTTAAAATTTTATTCCCTTCGATTTTGTAACTTCAAAATTGTAATTATTATATGAGTTATTGAGCTTATTATAAAAGTATGACATTTTTCAACATTAAATGTGTGCCTAAAATGACCATAAATTATATGATTTTGTATTTTATAAGTTTTAGTGGTATTTTTTCAACTAATTTTAAACATTAATTTTCAAGAAATAAAAAAAACATCGATGAAGTACATAATAAATTATCGATATAAAATATACATCTTGATTGGTGGACATTCCTAAAGTTTTTTTCTCACACAATAATTCATTTTCATATAAAAAAAATATAATGATAACCTTTCACAAATTATATAGGTTTAGAAAGAACATACTCCAAGTAAATTTTTGTATTCATTTCATTAATCATTGGAAATCACTTCATATTTTGTTAAATTAATATGGTGTGATTTTAATAACCAATATTTATAATTAATTTCATATTTAATTTATAAAGATTTATATAATATATTTTAAATCACGCACATTAATATGAACATTCTTAAAATAATAAATAAAATAGATTTATCATATTAATATAATAAAATATAAATATTTTACCTCAATCAATGTGATCAATAAATTTAAACACTATAATTAGGATGAATAATTATTTATAATTGTGAAGATTCAAGATTTTTAATATAGGATTTGTGTTAAAATAAATATAATTATAAAAATTTCACAACAATCTTTATATATAATTTTTTTATCAATATTTTGAAATATTTTGGGAAACAAATTAAATAAAAATTTAGATTTATTCAATTTTTATTTATAATTTTTTATGTGACTTGTAATTGAATATAAACATAATATTTATAACACACATAAGTATATAGTTTTTAAAATATATTTAATATATGATTCTATTTATATTTTAAAAATTGAATCATGAAAGAATAATTTATATAAAATTAATTAGATGTAAAATATATCATATATCATATTAAAATTACAATTAATTAATTGTTTGAAAGGTCATATTATAGTAAAATAATATTTCAAATATATCATAAATATTAAATAACTTATTTTATATCAAATTTTAAAAATTGAAATTGTTTTTAATATATATTTCAATATATCAATTAATGTATACTAATATTTTTTTATCTTTAAAATAACCTAATATATATTACTATTATTATTTATCCGAAAATATTAGTTAATTATTGTTTTAATGTCACATAATATTATCATTATACATTCATTTAACCAATTTAATTTATATAAATTAAATTTACTAATTATGGAAAAAAATGAATGGTGTTATTAATCATCATATCTCATTTCACAATAATTGATAGGATCATTCATTTCTAAAGGCCATAATCATCACTCTACTAGATGCATCCTAAAGCCAGTTTGAAGCATCTGATCACTTGTCCAATCCTTGGGAAACATGTGTCTTTATAAATAATTTTTAGGTATTTTAATATAATTTCTTATTCTTGGGAATTTATATTTCCCATTGCGCCAAACATATAATTTTTTCCACATACTGTATTTTTTATTTTACCTAAAGAAACTATATCATAAGAAAGAAGCATGAGTTGATTTTTTTTTGATATTAGGTCTCTGATTCCTTCTTTCATTAGTAAAACTATCTCTTTGAAGGATTTTGGTTGAAAGATTAATTTTTTCCAATAGTCATGATTTAAAGAGTTGAGATGATTTATTTTTAAAAAATTTGATACTAAGGTACTCTTTTTAAAAAATTTCATAAAGTTGTTAAATTAAATTAATTTCATTTTGTCTTTAAATTAAACTCCTTTTGTAATAGAGAAGCTATAAGTAACATGATTTCTCAAGGGATATAATAGTATATATTTCATAAAAAACCACGAGGTTCATAGATTATATATTTAATGAATTTATAAATAAAAATAATTTTAGTTCATATTTATAATTAAGCACTACGTTATACAAAATAAATAGTCATTGATATCATAAAATTAAATACATCCGGTTTTATTTCATTATATATAATATAATCTAATATATTTAATTTTTTTTTATTTATTTACGGAAAATGTTTTCATGTAATTAATTTATGGGATTAGTGTAATTTTTTTATTTGTTTATTTATTACACTCCTAACCCTTTTTATCGACTATCCATTCATTTATTTCATTCTCAGTTGGTCCCCCTACACAATTTGTGTATAATTTTGGAGAAATATATAAGTTCACATTATATTTATATTGAAAACGAATAAATATTCTGGAATGTATTGAGAGAATTTAAGGATACACCAATAACAACACTGAAGAAATAATCCAAGAAAATTTTGACTATTATCATTCTATGAGGATTATTATTTTCAAGAATTTTAATGGCGGGGTTTCATATTTGTATAAATCTTGGTTTGAATTCTCATAGTAATCTATGTATTAATTATGTCACTATTAAATTGATTTTGAATTGATTTTATAGTGTTAATTGATCTTATGGGATCCAATATGAATTTCATGTATCATTGATTTTCCACTACAAGCTATGTCCTCATAGAAATAGGAGGGGAATCAAGAATTTTGTTTCTAGAAGAATATTAAATTTTCTATGTCAAATTTATGGGATTTAAAATATATAACCCCTAAGTTTTTTTTGATACGATTAATCAATGTTATCATATAAATTAATTTTTTATAATGTTGTTGACAATGCCTATTATTTATTAAACAAAGAAAAGTAATATTCTTTTTTAGGAATAGGGAACCCCATTACATTACCTGAAGGCCTATGAGCACAAATGGATCATAGATATAGAGCTATATAACCAGTATATATTCCAAAGGACCAATAGAGAATAAGACCCACATTTGGACCACGTGCAACCATTCCACCCATGTCCAGCATCATTGATAATCATGCCTACCCATGGTCACCATCTTCACCCAGCATTAGTAACATTCACCCACACTCACCAACGGTCACTACCATCACCCACCAACACCAATGTCTACTCAATATCTCCCATGACCCAACCTTCACCATAGTAGAATAATTATCTTTACCATGTTATACCATGGCCTTTCTTTCTCCACCTTTACCAAGCAGTTCCCTTATCACCCATGCTCACCCACTACCCCACCTGAGCCCAGCAGCACTGTCATCCACCTAAGCACGTTCATGTTAAAAAGAATTATTTACCGAATTTAAATTTTTTATGATTTATATTTGAAATAAAAGTTAGTATTATACCTTAATAATATATTAAATACATCTCATGAATATATATAATTTCAAAAAAATTAGATATGATTTCAAGTTTTTTTTTCAATTCTTGAAGGTATGGATTGGTTGAAAAAATAAATTTGAAGCATAAATTTTTTTTCCTAGCTTCTTTAGTTGATTAAAATTGTCAATGGATGAAAAAATTTCTTTATGAACATAAATCATTTCATTTATTGAAAATAATAAATTTTATTTGAAGCATGCATAAAATCAATTTATTGAAAGTAATGTTTAAGGAGATTTATAATGGAAAATATGGAACAATATTTTTTCATGTTTGCTTTTTAATAATATTTAATCAAAACATGGGAAATATATTAATTGAAATTTAATTTATTGGAGAAATGTAATGGGAAATGTGAATTTTTTTAATGTTTGTATGTTAATTGTTATTTAATGTAAAAAGGTATTTTAAATGTAATTTATTCCACTTACTTTTATAAAAATATAAGAATAATAAAGTATGATAATAGTGTTTTTTGGTAGAATAATAAATTTCCTTTCAATGTAATTTATTCCCTGAACAAGTAAGCCAAAGTGATGAGGATAATAAAAAAGAAATGGTTTTGGAGTTAGATAATTTTGAAATTTTTTCATACATGTGGGGTTACATTTTTAATATTTTATCCTTATATTATTAATTTACTTATAAAATTATATGGTTTCATTTTAAATTACTAACATAAAAGTGATAATAATATCAATGACCAGTTTTTAAAAAATTATGCGTTTTATTTTATTTTTGAAAAAATTATGAAACATAAATTGATGAATAATACCCATCAAATGAGTGAATAAATAAAATGACATTAATATAATATTTTTTATAATTTTATACACACACACACACACACTCACTCATCCATTATGACCTCTAATCCTAAATTGTTCCCTTGGGAACTTGGTCTTTCGTTAGATGTTTTTCAAGAAGAGTATTTTGTGATGGAACTGAATTAGTAAATTATACAAATAGACATGTTTTAATGTTTTTTAATCTTTATGTTATTATTATAGTTATTTTTTAAATAAATTTCACTCATTTATAGAAATTTATTGAGGATAATTGAAGTGATCTAAAATTATTTATTACTTATAAGGTGTAGAAATTTTGATATCTATTAAAAATTATGCCCACTTCTAATATAATTTTATTTTAATTGTTGATATATGATTAATTGAAAAACTTTCTATGATATAGATATATCAAACCCCAGTGGGTCAGTGACACTCGTAATTTTTCATGCATGATTCTAGTTATAAATTGGAGTTTTCACTTGAGTTCAAGTTAAGACCTCCTTTACACACTGACCTATCCAAGAATCTGACTATTTTTACCATTATTATGTTTTACTATGTGGTATAAAAATTTTAATTCTCTCATTTTCTTATTAACTACCCATTTCATTTTCTATTTTAGTTTTTTTTAAAAAATTCATTTTTAGTCTATTACCGTAGGCATGCTACTCAAAAAAACCATAAATCAATATATCATTTTCAAATAAATATTCTTTCAATGTTCCATATTAGTTAATAGGTTCTTTCCATTAGGAATATATCATAATATTTATATATTTAATGTCATCTCTTTATGAATTATTAGTATACCTTGCTACTAGCCACTTTTTTATTATGATGGAATGTAATGGTTGTTGCATTATTAACTAAAATGATTTGGATCTTTTACTTATTAAGGGATGTATAATTTTTTTTCAGAAATCATATCCCAAATTCATGCATAATGATTATTTTCATGTGCATTCTATAAATTTCAAAAACTCTTTTTTATGCTTAGAAAATAAAAGGATTAATAGTTGAGGAATATATTTTTTTTATAAAAAATATGAATAACATAACAATATATTGGTCAGAATAAATGGAATAAAAGAAACCTAATCTGCAGTTATATTTTATATCATCGATGAATTAGTGGTTAAAATTGATATTTTATCATCATCGGCATATTTTTAAGTTCTATTTACATTTTTAATGGGCTTTCTCTTATCAATTAATCTCCCATATCACATTCCAAGATTTCAGTTTCATGAAACATGTAAATCATGTTAACTTATAATGTTTTTATTTGGAAATTAAGTTACATAATATAATTTTATGCCCACTATAGTTAATACAATTTAATTTAGTTCACACATAACACAAATCATTTATTTTTAATATAATTATTATTCTTTAATATTTTCAACCCTTTTCCATTCAAATTGCATTACTCTATTTTTTTGTTTAAAAATGTTATATGTTTGGTTTATATTTAAATCAAATTCATTAAATTTTGAGTGGGTTATTTCCAAGATGAATTTAAGTGTAATTTTTTTCTCCATTATTGGAAAATTTTTGATAATGTAAATAGTACAATGAGAAAGAGTGAGAGAACACTAATAGGTAAAGAAAAAATATATAATCTCAAGTGTACTTTTATTCTCATTTATTTGATTTGCCTCATTTTTTCCCATGGTTTTAAAATTTTTCATGTAAATTTATTTCATAATTTCTATGGTTTTAAAATTATACTATCTACATAAATTAAAATTTGAATCAATTTTCATTTTACATGCTATTTTTCTGTCTTCATAAAATGAGATTAATGAAAAAAATGATTGATTATTTAATTAATTTTAATCTTGAAATATTGTATAATAAATTATTATAATTATAATAACTTGTGTATCCGTTTATTAATTATTTTTTAACTCATTACAGAATGACTATATCGATTGGGTATTTTTCAATGTGACATGTTTATTATGTATTTCTAGAATATTTTCCCAATGAAATGTTTTTTTCCAATATAAATGATATTATAGTCATGAGAATTTTTAAAATCAACCCTATAGTCTAATAAATTTATTTCCATAATCTAAAACCAAAATACCAAATCTAGTGGGTGGAAATTATTATATTTTTATGGAAAATATTATATATTTTTATTTTCTGAAAATTTGTTAGAATATATAAATGATAAGAAAAATTTAGAAAAGAAAATTATATATTTTATAAAACAAAAACAATTATTTTCATATTATTAATAGAATGAAAACATTTGGAAATATAATTTATATGGTTTCTTTTATTATTTAAAATTTGAAAAAAATTATTTATAATAATTTATAAATTTGAAAAATTATTTTTTTATAAAAATTAGACTATTTTTTATTTTCATTATTCACTATTTACTTTTGCGATGCTATTATTTCTCATGTTTGGGATCCTAAGTATATTGAAGGTTGGAATTTTGATTATATCATATTGGGTAGTGATCATCAAACCATCATACAATGTAATCTGGTGAATTACTATTGTCATTTTACAATTTTTATATAATTATATGTCATTTTAATTGTGTTCATTATGATTGGTCCCTTGATTATTTATTAAAAAATTGTTTTTTATATTTCTAGAGACTATAATTTCATATATATAAGGGTAGGAGTAAATTTTTTATTTTTATAGCTTAGATGTTTTGATTCTTGATACAATTGAAAGGTGTTAGTCTAGTATGTGTGAGAATGAGGAATATGAAAGAAAAATAACTAAATCATTATGATGAAATAGTAAAAATCATAAAACAAAGAGTTACAATAGATAAAAATGAATATAGAGATAAATGAAGAAGAGAAGGAGAACTCCATGGGAGAAGACCACTATTCTTTGGCCTGGACGAGTCACCTCAAGGACTAACCTATGAGTGACTAGCTATAATAATCAAATAATTTTAAATCCCTATCTATTAACAATTGTCCATGTCAATACCCTTACCTGAAACAACCTACCTAATGAATAAAAAATGAAAACACTTACACTCCCCCAACATCTAATACACATACCAACATATGGGCGGTACCAAAAACCAGTCCCACAACCATAATAATTTCCCCTCTCTTAAAAAATTACTTTTTCTTCAAGATGAAACTATAATAGAATTAAAAATATTACATAGAACTATTGAGTCAAAATATGTTTCGACTTTATAAATTATCTTTTTGTTTTGTAAACCACAAATTACTTCTTGTATACCATGTATGTTGTTTTACAACATAACCAGATATGTTGTTTTACAATTTTAATCACATATATTGTAATCATGTATGTTTTTTACATTGTAATCATATACTGTTGTTTTACAATCATAATCACTTATATCATAATCACAGATTTTTTTCCATCATAACCGCACATTTCATTGTTCTACATCATAATCATATGATTTTTTTAATCCTAATTACATATATCATAATCAAAGTTTTTTTCCTTCATAACCACACATGCTTTTGTTCTTTATTGTGATCATATGCTATTTTTTTCAATCGTAATAACATATATCATAACCAAAATTTTTGTTTTCCATCATAACCACACATGCTATTATTCTATATCATAACCATATGCTGTTTTTTTTTCAATCATAATCACTTATATTGTTTCTCATCATAACCACATAATTTTTTTTACAATAATAACCACATATGATGTTTTCATAACCAGGTTCATCGTAACCATGTTTTGAATTGTAATCATGATATGAATTGTAACCAAGATATGAGTCTTATCCATGTTGAGCATCGTAACCATGTCATATATCATAACCATGATATACATTGTAATCATGATATGAATTTTGTTTTGTACTCATGTATTACTTTAATATTGTATACATGTTTCTCATACTCATTATTTCATACCTTTGTACTTACAATCTTCTAAAAAAATGATGTTGTTGAGTTAGTTATATACCAATCAAAATGATGTCATGTATTCTGTTTTTTTTACCATTATAAATCCTGGTGTCTAAGTCCCTCCAATGTTTTTGGAGAAATATGACCTTTGGAACCTAAGGCTTATAAATAGGAGGTCATTCGAACCAAACAGAACAACCTTTTCATCTTTTATGTTCTATAGAGAGAGTATGTGACTTATCTCTTGCTTCATGAAAAATCCTTGAAGATACAAGACATGAAAAACTTGTTCTTAGTTCTTCTATTTCTATAAGTTATTTGTTTTGATTTATGTTTTCGATCATTATGATAACGATCGATGGCTTTAGGGGATAGGAAGATGGTGCTACCAATCATTGTATTGAGGTCTTTATAGTATTTGAAAGACGGAGGTGATGATTAACTTCATAATTGAGGGCTTACAGTGATTGGAATATAGACATGCGGATCATTGTATCGAGGTCTTACCTGGGTGGTGGAAATACATACCTTTTATCCTAGGCGAAAGGATACCCTACTCTTAGGATAAAATATTTGTAATAAATTTTATTTTATTATACTTTTTGTAATAGAAAGGTAATTGTATTGTTTCCTCTTTCTATTCATATTATTTTCTATTGTAATTGTCTTAATTATGATGTTTTCATTACATATTTTTTTAAGAGATTCTATACACTCTATGGTAGAATCAGTTACATTTATATTACTCTGATCATTGTATTTAATTCAAATAAAATTGTTTCCATAACTATCATATCCATCAGATCCAAGACCTATATGGTAATTTTTATTGGTTGTGAATTATATTAGTTTAATATCTCTTAAAATAAGTTTTTTTATAATAGTTTAAACAAATTTTTTTTAAACCTACAATTCACCTCCTCTTGTATTGTACCATATCGTATACATATAAATCTATATTATGATCCAACAATTGGTATCAGAGTAGGTTTACACTGATTTTTATTACTTTATTTATTTCTGTAAAAAAATTGTATTTATTTTACAATTTTTTTTTATAATTACTTAATACATTAACGTGTGGAGTGGAAAAGTGTTGTATTATAGGATAGTAGGAATGAATATGGGATCAATTAACAATCTGAACGCAACTAGACCACCTATTTTTTATGGGAATGATTATGAGTACTGAAGAGATGGACTGGAGACTTTTGTTATTAATAGTAGTGTAGATAATTTTGTGATTCTCTTGACGATTACAAAATTATAGACAAGGAATTCAGAACCTTCACAAACCAAGAGAAACTATAAAATCAATTGAATTACAAGTTAAGGAATACTTTGTTATGTTCTATGACTAGTAATATATATAGTCAGATATCATTATGTGAAGAAGACAACTGTATCTGGAAGAAATTGGAAGTCACAAATTTTGGTACATCTAATGTTATAGAAATAAGAAGAACCATGATCCGAGCTGAATATCTTGGTTTTGTTTTTCCCTATGGAGAACCAGTACGCATGATTCAACAAAGATTTATGAAAATTGTCAATATTATTCAGTCCATGGGAGAAAGGTTCTTGATTATGAAGTGCTTGTGGACAAGATAATCGATATAATGCCAAATTAGTGGGAATAAAAAAGAATAGCTATTGATGAGAACATGAAATTTAATCAAATCACTCTGGATGAATTATTTAGTACTCTATTATAGTATGAGACAAGAATGAAAAGAGAAATATATTTTAATAAAAGGAAGAATGGTAAAGGAAGTGTAGCCTTTACTACTACATCTAATTCCAATACACCTGAGAGGGTAACAAGATCCAAAGTTAAGAAAGCTTTCATTATATCAGAATCTAGTAAAAGTGATCATTCATAGAATTAACTAGCCAATATTGCTCAAAGAATGAAAAAGATTGTGGGAAATATGGATTTTCATTATAGATTCAAGAAGTAAGATAGAAAGGACAAGAAAGACTCAGAAGTAACTTATTATGAATGTAAAAGAGAAGTTTATATTAGACCAAATTGTCCTTTTCTTAAAAGAAAAGATAAGAAGGAGAAACATTCTGAAATAAATAAGAAAAAGTTTTACAAGTAAAAGATAAATAATGTCTTGAAAGATAATGATACTTGGAGTGGAAGTGGTAATGATTCATCAAAATAATCTTCTAAATACGAATCTTCTAGTAAGAAGAATATTTGACTTTTATCCAGATTACCTATTCCAAATCATTATCTCATGGCTAAGGTACACAATGTAAGATCTCATAGAAAAGTATCTTTAAATTAAAATTATCTTGATGAGAAATATTCTTACTTATTGAAAAATGAATCTTCCTTAGTAGAGGATAATTTACCTTGTTTTGAAGAAGTATCCAGAGTTTCTAAATTACTTGAGAATGAAAATTCCGAACTCAAGAAAAATATCGATGAAGAAAATTGTAGAATTTATATCCTTACAATATAAGTATCATATATTTCAAATATCTTGATTAGAAAAATCTTGATTTTGAAAATATTTTGAAAAACACTATGGAAGTAAATTATGAGAAGGATGAACATTCAATGGGCTTTGAACAACTCATTTAAAAAAAATGTTTTTGAAACAAAAATCCATTCCAAAACAATTTATTGTGATAATGATAATTTAGTCATTAGACTAAAATCTGAAATTTTTTCTCTTAATAAACTTTTATCAAATTTCACTACTAGAAGGAAATAATTTGATAAAATGTATTCTCAAATTTTTTCTATAATGAATAGTTCTAGAATTGGTTATACTTATTCAAAACTGATTTTTGGTCATAATTGTTTTGTTACCCAAAGTACTCTATTCTCTACCAAGTCTTAATGTGGTAGACATTGGGAAAAAATTTTAATCTTAATAAAACTCAATGATTAGGATTTCATAAAGCTCACTTTTCATAACAAATGTGGATTCCCCAAGTTCTTTTATCTAACATTTTCAGATCCAAACAAGTTTGGGTTCCAAAAAACTAATTGTTTATTTTTCCATAAAATAAAAAGTGTACCAAAAAAAGAATATTTGGTACATGGATAGTGGTTGTTCTTTACATATGACCAGAATGAATATTTATTTGAAAATATCATTGAAATTAAAGGTGGAATAGTGACCTTCAAAGATAATGATCAATGAAAGATCATTGGTATAGGTAATATTGTTCTTTTAGGAAAAGTTTTAATTTCTGATGTTTTGTTTGTTAAAGGTCTTATGCAAAACATTATAAGCATAAGTCAACTATGTGATGAAGGTTACCTTGTGAATTTTAGGGACAATAAGTTTTTAGTTCCCAATTCCATGGATGAATTCATTCTCTCTGCCCATAGGCATGACAATGTGTATACACTTAACATATAATAAATTAGAATCCAATACTTACCCTGCTTAAGTGAAATAAAATACCAATATTGGTTATGGAATAGAAGGTTAGGACACTGTAACCTTAGGAACATTTGTAAACTCTCAAATAAAAGACTAGTTAAGGCTCTACCAGATCTTAGGAATGATTCCTCCATAGTTTGTAACCCTAGTCAATATAGTAAGAAACATAAAACTAGCCTTAAATCAATTAATGAAGTTTCAAATTATATTGATTTATAGTTAGTACACATGGATCTTTTCTGTGCTACAAAAATGGAAATATTGGAGGAAAATACTATGTATTTGTTTTAGTTGATGACTACTCAAGATTTATTTGGGTTTATTTTCATGCAAAGAAATCTGAAGCCTTTTTCTATTTCAAAAATTTAGAGCCCAAAAAATAGAAGGAACCTATTTATCCAAATATAAGTATATCAAATATTTACTTAAAAAGTATGGATATGAAAACATTAAAAGTATAATCACTACAATCTATACCTCAAATACACTTGATCTGGATGAAGCTGGGAAACCAGTAGATTAAACATCTTTTAGAGGTATGATAAGAAGTTTGTTATTATTAATATCTAGTCGTCTAGAATTAATATTTTCAGTATGATTATGTGAAATATATCTGTCTAATCTAAAATAATCTCACTTAAAAATAGTGAATATGTTTTCGCTACATAAAGGGAACTATGGATTTAAGACTATTGTATTCTTCTGGAAATGATTTTGTTTTTTTTTTCAGATGCTAAATTTGGTGGTTATAGAATAGATAGAAAAAGTAAATCCAGAACATGTCCTTTATTAGGAGACTCATTAGTTTCTTGGTCATGAAAAAAACAATATTTAGTTGCACTTTCCACTAATAAAGGTGAATATACAGCAGCTGGAAGTTGTTGTACTCAAGTGTTGTGGATGCAACACACACTCACTGACTATGGCTTGAGTTTTTCTAAAACTCAAACACTATGTGATAATAATAGTTCCATTTCTCTTTAAAAAAAACTTTTCACATCACTCACATGAAAAACACATAGATATTATACATCACTTTCTTAGAGATCACACACAAAAAGGATATATTATTTTAAAATTTATCAGAATGGAAGAACAACTTCCTGACATTTTCAAAAGACCATTATCTTCTAATATATTTGAATACATTAAATAGAAAATGAGAATTATCACTATAAAGTAATCATTCACATATATTTCATATTTAAACCATCTCTTTAAATTAAGTTACTTTTTCTCAAAGGGGGATTACACATTACATTTATCATTTTTACATTTATTAGTTTTACATTTATCAATTTTACATTTATCGGTTTTACATTTATTAGTTTTACATTTATTAGTTTTACATTTATCTATTTTACATTTATCTGTTTTAAATTTATTGGATTTACATTTATTAGTTTCATTTTTTAATCTATTTCACTTTTCTAACATTTTAATTAGTTTCACCCTTTATCAATTTCACTTTTTAATTGGTTTCACTTTTTATTGGTTTTATATTTTAATCAGTTTCACTTTTATCAGTTTTAAATTTTAATTGGTTTTACTTTTATCAGTTTCACCTTTATCGGTTTCATGTTATCAATATTATATTATCTTATAAGCACTAGATTATTGGTATTGGATTATTCCATCAGTACTAGATTATCAGTATTAGATTATTTTATGAGTACTAGATTATCTGTATGAGATTAATTTTTATTTTATCATTTTTATAATTCCAATTAGACTTATATATTTTTTGGTATTATTTGTATTATTATCATAAAAACAATATACTGAAACCAATATATCTATCCTAATAATCGGATAGGCACAAATTCTAATACCTTACTTTATTCATTATATTTCAAATAGTTGTTTTTCAATTCTTTCATTTAACTCATAATTAGATTCATTCTGAATACAATATTATTTTAAAGAAAACCTCAAGAGTTTGAAGTTATTCTCGACCATTGGATCTTTTAGATCTAATCCCGAATGTCTAATTTTTTATGAACTCCTTCCAACCTATACCACATTGAGATCTTCAGTTTTTTCTTAAAGTCTTGATGCTCTATAAATACTCATCAAGGTTTGTAATTAGATTTTACCCCATCTTTCATAATCAAAGATCTCCTCAACCATCGTAACCGGGAAAATCATGAAGATTCGAGATAATATTTCATGTATTAGTCGAATGCTTCATATCCAAAGAAAATATCTCAAAAATATTTCTCTTCCATGACCTTTTGAGGTGAAAGGTTTGTCTCTCGAGACTTTTATGAGACTTTTGATTCATTATTTAAAAAAAAATAAGTTTCCAAGGGTTGGAATCAATTTTTGTTGAAAGACTGGAATCAGATCAAGATTTTTTGTTCTATGAGGAGGTGTTAAAATTTTATAAAATAATGGAGATAGAATTTTTTTTTCAATATTTCCTTTATGATGCATGATAAGAAGTATACAACCTCTACGAAATAGGCAGCTACCTTCCTAGGTGTTCCATCTAAGGGTGATGCCACATATCCTTACACTAAGTTACCAGAACTTGATGGGAATTTTGATAAGTGAAAAGATGAAGAATCTCTTTTTGTGATTTATGAGGACAAAATAAATTTAATTCATTTATCTAGAGATAATTTACTCATATCCCTCTGGTTGAAAGACTTTTTAGTAACGAGAAAGGGTGATAAGGAAACTTTGAAAGTTTTAGATGTTTATGCGTTTAATTATTTATTGAATATGAGGAAGTTAAATATGATGGGATTCATTTTCATGACAATTAATAAGCTTAAATATGATTCCATAAAGTCACAACTAATCATGTTTCCCACTATTCTCAATAATTTTGTAAAATAATTTCTAAGTCTGTGCAATGATTCAATCAATTTAGATCTAACATATTTTAAGGAACCTCTCCTTAGTAAGTATATAATCAGGAGACTTATGTTACGATTAAATCCTTAATTGAAAAAGTTTGAAAAAGGTCTGGATGCTGAGAAAGGAAAGGTAGTAGGTGAAGGAAGTGAAAAACCTTATACTCCCCCAAATAATACTCAAGAAAAAGAAAGTTAGTTAATACTACTACCCCTTCGAAATCAAAAAGAAACAAAAGGATGTATCTGATGAGGTTGCCGTAGAGTGGAGGAAGAAGAAGTAAGAAAGGTAAGAAGGGGATCCTCAATTTGGTTTGGATCCAGCTGAATCCTTGACACTGAAAATAAGATCATTATAATTTTTAAAATAAGAAGAAAGGAATAAGAGAATGAAAAAGAGAAAGGCCCATGCTATTGAAAATTATAGTCCTCTCAAAATAGCTGGGCATTCTGAAACTAGTATTGTAATAAGGGAGCCACCTGTTCAGACTCAATAAAATCTAGCGTAGAAAGGCCAAAAGAGTCAGGAATCAAAACAGTTAGTTACAAAATATCTTATTCAAGAATAAGAAGAAGAAGAAGAAGAAGAAGAAAAAGGGGAATAAGAACAAGTACAATAAGAATAAATGGAAAAGAATAGAGCTGAAAATCAAATAAATCTTTCAACAAAAACATCCAAAGTTCCATCCTTTAAATTTAATTCTCCTAATATACATCCATCATTGGAAGATTCTCAAAGGGTTTATTCCAAGAAAATCATTCATATTTCTAATAAATAAGAAAAATAATAATCTGATAAGAGTCCAAATCAGGTAGCTCAATTTTTTGGTACTGAGACTCAATTTGGAGATCTTCTTGAATACATCAAATATACAGATTTAGTAAGAATAAACATTGTAAATGGAATTAATTAAATTGAAAAATCCTTGAACATATTTTAAAAGATTATACCATTCATTCCAAAAATTGAATCCAAGATAAAAATCCTTTCAAATAGTCATAATGAAAGAACAAACTCCTTTATGATTTTGATGGACATTTTTCTGAATCTTGAATCCAATTTCAATATATTGAAGAAACCTGATGTTGAGAACAAAAAGGCATGTAAATAATTTTCAAGTGGTCATATAACATTGATGATAATCTTAAGTATCATGTGGATAATCTTGATTAATTGGTGAATAAGTTAAATGATCTCAATTCAGTTTACCAAAAGTTGGTCACTGATTTGAATGAAAAACTTGATGTCTTTCAATGACCGGGTACCTCAAAAGTAATAGAATCTAAAGAGATTGATGGTTTAAAGGAAAACTGGATAATGAATTTAATGCAGTTTTTTTATCAAATATAATTGTAATCCTAGAGAAGGCCTAAAAACTCAGACTAGATGATTTCAATGCCTAGGAAGTTAGGATTAAGTCACAGGAAGCAATTAATCGGCTTCATAAATATAGGCTCTGTAAGCATGAAAGGATAATTAATGAACAATATGTGAATATGAAGGCTTAGTCAGAAGCCCATGAAAAATCTATGGAGGACAAAAAAGAATTTAAGAAGATAATCCTTTTTATGTTCATCCTCTTAGAAAAACAAAAGGGGAAATAATAATCTGTTGAACTCTTGTTGTAATAAAATATTATTTTATTCCAAGCATTTTCTACAGTTTCATACTCTATTTCTCTAACTATTTGTAGGATATGAATGTTTTCCCTTATTATTTTTGAAAATCACAAAGGGGGAGAATATTTTGGAAAAGGGGATGTTGATTTTATAAAAAGGAAAAATGGTGTATGCCTTATTAAGGGGGGAGAAATCACAAGTAAAATAAAGAGAATACAATCCTTAGTGATATTTTTATCCTAGGGTGGATTTAGACATATTCACTATTTATTTCAGTAGAGTTACTAAACTTAGGGGGAGAAAAGTCTTTATTGTTTGTTTTTTGATAACTACTAAAAAAAAGGGCAAGGGAAGTGCCACCTTCTAAGAAAAAACAACTAATAAAGAAACCTTGTATCAGCGCTAAAATTTTAGGGCTGATAAAGAGATTCTTTATCAGCGCTTTTCTAGCCCTGATAGGGGGACGCTTTATCAGCACTAGAAAAGCGCTGATAAAGAACCCCTGTATCAATGCTAAAATTTTTGCGCGGATACAAGGTATCTTTATCAGCACTTTTCTAGTGCTGATAAAGAGTCCCTATATGAGCGCTAGAAAAGATCTGATAAAGAATACCTTTATCAGCGCTAAAATTTTAGCACTGATATAGGGTAACCTTTATTAGCGCTAAAAAAGCACTTATAAAAAGACCCTTTATCAGTGCTAGAAAAGCGCTGATAAAGAATAACTTTATCAGCGTTAAAATTTTAGCGCTGATACATGAATGATTTATCAACGCTTTTTAGTGCTGATAAAGAGGACCATTATCCGCACTAAAAAAAGCGCTGATAAAGCATAGTCCATTTTTTTATAAAGTCGGTCACACAATGACCTCGTTTTAGCGCGACCTAAAGCTCTCACAGTAATGGAACCCTACGACTCCCCTCCACTGCCTGCTGAGCTTCGCATTACCGAACCTCCGCCGCCCTCGAGCTTCTCGTTGCCAGACCTCCACCTCCCTTGAGCTTCTCATTGCCGGAACTCTACTGCCCGCTGAGCTTCGCGTTGCTGGACCTCCGCCGGCCACAAGCTTCGCTTTGCTGGACCTCCTCCACCCGTTGAGCTTCGCGTTGCTGAACCTACACCACTGTCGAGCTTCGCTTTGCACGGTCTGAAAAATATATGAACCCCTTGTAGTGGCTCATCAAAGAATTAATTGTTTATTTGGCCTAATGAGATGATTTCCCTAACAATGATCCAACTGTGAACACCCCCCAAAACCACCAAAATTTCTCAAAATTCACTCAAAATATCTTTATATAATCCCCAAATATAAGGAGACCAAAACAAGGTTCTAGATATACCTAAAATAATTTAATGATATGTTTAAGGCATGTTTTCCAAATCATTTTTTGATTTTGGGATTTTACTATTGATGTTTGTGATGAATACTTTGCTTTATTTTTGGTAGTTGGTACATGGGAAACCTTAGATTTGTGAGTAAAAAATGGGTTCTTATCTTGTTAGCCTTGAGGTGATCACTTGAGTATATTTTTGATGTCCCCAAGAGGCCTCATTTATATTGATTGTCTGGTCACATAACCAGGTGGTGTTCCGTGAGTGAGTCAATTTCCATTAGAACCTATAGGTCAGATATCATCCTATGTTTCCCCAATTAAAGTTAGTTTCTTTCCCATAATTATTTTAATGTATGATTTTGTGATTATGAGTTACTCCCATTGATTACCTTTATTATTTACTTTTTCTACAGTTTAGTTTTTATCTAACCTTGATTATTTATTTTTTCTTTTATCATTACTCCATTATTCTAGGATTTTCTATTAGTATAGTTTATTTACTATAAATCAAAATGTGGAAACTTTGCGGAATGTTTGACATGGGTTGATTTTCTTTAAAAGGGATTTCTTAATATGTGTGTTGTTCTTTTTATAAAAGTATATTAAGTTAAGAAAATAGAATTCCTTGTGAATTTCTTCATTTATAAAAAATGAAATATATATTTTAAAAAATGGTTGAACACAAGGTTTTGTTTTTTTAATAGATTGAATGCAATTTTTTAATAGATGGAGTGAATCCGTGAGTGAGAGGAAACTATGTTTTCATTAATGGAAGTGTTGAGGTAGTTCAATGAGTGAGATGAGGCAATTATTTATAATTTTTCAGTCTCTTGATATCCCATGATATTAAATGGGAATCAATCCTTATTTAGTTCTTCAACATGGTGCGGTAAGTGATCGACATCAGAAAGAGGGATCCCTCTCTATTGAAGGATAAATTCATTTCAATGTTTTATATCATACATAGGGACATGAACCCTGTTTTTTTGACTTCATGCAATGAGAAAAATTGGACACACATTTTAATATCTTGTGATTAGGATTATGATAATGTATTTTAAGTTTGAATATATTTTACCAAAATGTCACATGGTTTCATATAATGAAACTAGAACATATAGTGAGGGTGAGGTAAATTTTCCATCCATAGAGTCCCAACACCATGTTAAATATGGGTAGAGGATGAAAAAGGTTTAAGTTCATGATTCATGGACCAAAGGGGGTGTTCCCAGAATTTTTGGCACGTCATGAAAGAATAATGACCTGATGTGAGAAGGGGCTTGTGGCGGCTCAACACCACATGAAACAACATATTACTAGGATGTTGGATTTTTAGTTCAAATCCATATATCTCAGACTAAAGGGATGGTTTATTCATGTAAAATATCGCTTTAGAAACCTAGTATTGGTGGAAATATTGATATGCTCATCGTCAATGGGGATCAATGAGTTTACACTATCAGAGTGAAGTTTATGAAAAATTTAAGGCCCTTGCCACTTGGATTCCAGTTTCACTAGATTCCACCTAGGTATCATCGATTCCCTTATATCCAACACCATGTCACTTTAAAGTAAGGAATGAAGGATAAACTTTTTCATTAAGTACAACACCACCCGATTCTGATGCATTTCTAGGTCATCCAATTCTTGAACCCTATTTTCTAAGAGGGGTTCCCCCTTCTTTCCTTCATTCTATCTAAGTGGCTTTGTCTGGCAGTGCACTTGTATGGCATGATGCCCAGACCACCAAGATTTCTAGCCTTGCCACCCCTACCTCCATCTCTATCTTTCTCCCTCGCTGAGGTTATTGACTGCTTCTCTGTAGTGGCCATGCCCCTTCCTAACAGTGTTTTTTCTATCTCCCTTGGCTCTGAGCCTGTCATCCAAATCCAAATACGTATTGATCTAGAGAGAACTACCTCAACAGCCCCCAAGTTTCATTACCCATCCTTCCCCTTCCCCTTTGGATCCTCATATCCCACTCATATGAAGCTTACCAACCAGAAGGGATTATAAACATGTTCAAAATCAAGGGGCCTCAATGAGAGATCATCCTCCCACTTCAATAATGCTACTAGCTCTAGATCCAATGCTAGATCCATGTACTACCCATCATTATTATCCTCATATGTAATGCTCATGGTCTTAGTTTTCATGTTAAATCGGACTTCCTCACCATAGAAATAAAAAATCATAATGTCATTATTGTTGTAAAATAACACAAAAAACCCTATAATAATCATAGAATTATCCTAGAAGATTAAGTTGCATGTATTTCTACACTATGACCCCTCCAACAAACACAAATGGGTATTTTGGAATAATAAATATGTTGTTGAGACTATTCAAGATTGCAATCAATTCATCACTACCAAGGTGTCCAACGGTGACACCTCCTTCCTTATGACTTTTGTTTTTGGAAGCTATGACCCTCTTCAAAGGAAATATTTATGGAGTGAACAAAATACCTTCGATCCCGGCCACCATCCATTGTTTTTTGGGGGTGAATTTAATGTCATTTCCAACCCAAAGGAAAGGAAAGGTAGAATCCCATTCTAGAGGAAGGCCATCATGGAGTTTGTTTAGTTCATGGCAGGGAAGGGCCTCATTGATCTCAGCTTCTCAGGTGACAGTTTCACCTGGTGGAACAACTGTAGGGGCCATCACCGCTTATGGAGTCTATTGGATAGGTGCCTAGAAAACATGAAAGCCACTAACCTATTCTCAAATACCATGTTTTTCCATCTTTCTTGAGGTATTTTGAATCACTACCCCCTCTTGGTTTCTATTTATTCTTGGCTTGATCATCAGGAATGGTTTCACTTCCACAAGCAGTGGGTTAACATCCTATGGTACCAGGACATGGTTTGTGAAATATGGAATGATCCCTTGTAGGAGTATCATGCCACCTTCAACCTTAGTGACCTAACCTTGAACCCCGATAAGTGCGTGTTCTCCCCTTCCTCCTCATTAACCTTCACCACCTAGGACTACTGTCGCATATGGGCTCCTTTAGGGTATTCTGATAGATGGAATGATACCTTGGGTTTATAGGATTATTAACACCAGTTTTATATTTATGTATGACTATATAATTATTATATTTTCTTATTATTTCTTACACACCACCACTTAAGTCCAGTAACCTGATTTAAATCCATATTTGTACTTTGGTTCTGATGTGGATATGGATTTTTATGTGTTTGTGACATTTGTATGTGTGGATATATGGGTATTTATGCATGATGATGTTGAATATATGGCAGAGACCTAGGAGTGGTAGATGTATCATTCTTGATTATTCTTGGGTTTGGTCTGGGGTGATTTGAGGAAACTATAATGAATCTAAAGTAATTATATTTAATGAAGTTGAATAAATACTAATGATTATGCTCTATTAATATCTATTTTTAAAAGGAAGTGGTTCTATTATATTGTATTTGGATGTATTTTTTTGTTTACTTGAACCATAAATACTAATATTTGAGATTCAAATAGGATGAAGATGAATAAATATTGGATGGATGCTAATCATTTGATAATAGAGTATGGGAACAAAGTGAAAGAGTTCATCAAATTTACAGAGAATCACGCAATGGATCCTTCTCAAATCCTTTTTCCATGTTTACATTATTGTTATTCTAGACTACTTACTCTAGAGGAGTTGGAAGAACATTTGATATGTCACGGAATAGATCGGAGTTATAAATGTTGGAATAAACACAGAGAAAAAGAGAATATAGCTACTGGCTGGGATAAAGTTACATTTTATGGATCATCAGATATGAATACAAATATGGATAATGAAGAAAACCTTATGGAGGATGTGATTATAGATTTCAATGACGATGAAGATTCTATTGAGGAAATGACATAGACAATTGAAGATGAACTCCGTGATTGCCCAAAATTATTTGAGAAGTTAAAGAGTTGTGTAAAGATGCCATTGTATGCTGGTTTTGCACCAAGTATACAACATTTTCATCTGTACTAAAGTTGTATAAATTGAAAGCAGACAATGGATAGAGAGATGTCAGTTTTACAGAACTACTTTCTCTCTTGAATGATATGCTCCCTGAGGATAATGAGATCCCAAGCCGGACAAATGAAGCTAAACGAATGCTACGCTCGATGGGTATGATTTCTGAAAGAACACATGCCTTCCTGAAATACTGTATGTTGTTTCGCAAGGAGAACAAATAAAATACAAAATGCCCCAAGTGTGGTGATTCTCTATACAACAAATATGAATAAAATCCTATTAAATTTGTATGGTACTTTCCAATCATTCAAAGGTTTAGGCGTCTATATGGAAGTGAAGAAACTGCAAGATAGTTTTCATGACATGCAGATAAAAGAAATAAATATGGGAAATTACGTCATCCAGCCATCTCTTCTCAATGGAAGAAAATTGATCATGAGTATCCTGAATTTGAAAAAGATTCGAGAAACCTTCTTCTTGCATTATCTACAGATGAAGTAAATCATTTTGGTTTTCAAACCAGCACTCATAGTACAGGGCCTGTTATGTTAGTAAATTATAACATTCCACCCTAGTTATGCATGATGTGGAAATTCATCATGTTATCTATGCTTATATCAGGACCAAAACAACCAGGTAGCGACATTGATGTTTATTTGGCTCCTTTGATCGATGATTTGAATTTATTGTGGGATTCAGGTGTTTTGTTGTATGATACTTATAAAAGTGGATACTGTACATTGAGAGCGATGTTTTATGGGACAATAAAGGATTTCCCTACTTATGGAAATTTTTCAGGCTATAGAATTAAAGGAACTCAAGGGTGGGATGTGTGCGAAGAAGATACAGAATCAATTAGGTTGAAACAATAATCGAAATCTGTGTTTCTAGGAAATCGTAGATTTCTACCTCATCGGCATAAGTACTGATCTTGGATGACATCATTCAATAGAAGTTCAGAACAATGCACAACATCGTCTCCACTAACAGGTGATCAGCTATTTGATAAATTAAATGCTGTGAACACTGTTTTTGGTAAACCATTTTCAAAAAACCTTATGAAAATCAGTTGAAAAAAGAGATCAGTTTTTTGAATTAACATACTGGAATTGTTTGTACGTCAGACATTTTCTTGATGTGATTCATGTGGAAAAAAATGTATGTGACAGTGTTATTGGAACGTTTCTAAATGCCCCTATCAAAATAAAGGATGGAATTAAGGCAAGGATGGACATGGTTGACATGGAAATATGAGAAGAGTTGGCTCCCGTGAAGGGTGAAAATTGAATGTTTCTTCCTCCAGCAGCTTATACACTTTCTAGGGAGGAGAGATACCAATTTTTCAACTTCTTCAATGATGTAAAGGTTCCATAGGGGTATGCATCAAATATTAATAACATTGCGTTAATGAATGATTTGAAGTTAAATGTTTGAAATCACATGACATCCATGTTTTGATGCAAGATCTAATTCCTATAGCTTTACGTTGAATTTTTCCCAAGAATGTTCATCATATGTTAAGAAAACATTGTTTCTTTTTCAAAGATATATGTACCAACGTTTTAAACCCGGAGAAATTTCCAGCTATGGAAAAAGAAATTGTTATCATATTATATGAATTTGAAATGTTCCTACCGCCAACATTATTTGATATGATGGTTCATTTGATGATTCACTTGGTGAGAGAGATTCAACATTGTGGTCCTGTGCACTGTAGATTGATGTATCCTGTTGAACAGTATATGAAGATTTTGAAAGGGTATGTTAAAAATCGAAGTCATCCAGAGGGTTGTATAGTGGAGTGATATATTGTTGAGGAAGCCATTCAATTTTGTACCAAATACCTATCTGATGTGGAAATAATTGGTCTCCCAAAATCTCTTCACACTTGATGCATTGAGGGTGAGGGAATTTCTAAAAGAGATGTTTTGACAATCAACATTACAGATCGGGAGCAGGTCCACCTTTATGTTTTTCATAACAGTTGGGAGGTTTCTCCATATATTGAAACTCACAAAGAAATTCTTAGGCAGTTGAATCCATTAAGGGATGAAAAATGGTTATCAAATACACATAATCACCAGTTTATAGGATGGTTTCAGTACCATATTTTTAAGCAGTTGGATGAAAATTAGAATTCAATTTCAGAATGACTTCGATGGCTAGCAACTGGACCAAGTGTGTATGTATTATCTTATAGTGGTTATGTAATTAATGGTTATACATTCTATACAAATGAACATGATGAAGATAGTACCATGCAAAATAGTTGAGTTGCACTAGTGGCTGAAGTGATGCATTTTTCTGGTAGTAAGGACAGAAGTCCAATTTATTCAAATATGTCATACTTTGGCATTATCAAACTAATATGGGAGTTGGATTATACAACATTCCAATTGACAATTTTTCAATGTAAATGGGTTGATAACAACAGTGGTGTTAAAATAGATGAATGGGGATTTGTGAAAGTTGATTTTAGTAAAGAAGGGTAAAAAGACAAATAGTTTTTAATGGCATCACAAGTGGTACAAGTTTTTTATGTTCCAGATCCCGCAAACCGAAAGTGGTCGATTGTTCTGTTAGAATCCAAAACTACTAAGGTTTCTGATGAAGATTCAGTTGAGGATGATCCTTTCAGTGGTACGTCGCAATAATTTCGGAGAGGTACCAATATAGATAATGTTTTGTATGTTATAGGATACCACAATGAAGGGATTTGGATAATCTATAGAGCTGTTAAATCCCTTCATCCTTTGAAAAAAAGAAAGGGAGTTCAATAAATAGGTTATATTTTGTTTGTAATATAGATCTTGTTATCTAATGTTATTATGTTATCATTATTGAATTTATATAATCTAAATTAACTATTCAACCACTTTTGTAGATAATGACTTATGCACATTCTGGTGCTCCAAACCTTGAGGCTGAACAAATCTCTCACACTGCTACTACGACTGCTGTGGCTACTGCTGCGGCTGTAGCTGCTCCTGCTGCTGCTCCTGCTACTCCTGCTGCTCCTACTTCTCCTATTGCTCCTATTGCTCCTACTACTCCTACTGATCCTGATGCTCCTATTGTTGAGGTCCAACAACCATCAGCAAATTCCATTTCTACCATTTTAGATGAACATATAGATGTTGTTGATATCGATTAAGTGGTAGGGAATAAAGGATCTACGTCACAGAAAACATAGGTGCATCATAGTTTGATGGTGTTAGCCAAAGTTCTTAAGGTGAAAAGAAAAGACATCAAATTTGACGTTGGATGGAATACATGAGTCCAACATGTGAATCCCAACAAGGCTATGCTTAGTAGTTACATTGGAGTTGTCACTTGGCAACATGTTCCGATTGACATAGATTTATGGCACTATGTTGTGTCCGGGCTAAAGGCTGTGATTTGGGAAGAAATTATGGTAACATTATGAATTTATTTCTTTAATTTACTAGAAAATAAAATAATGAAACAATGTCTTACTCTTCTCAATCTCTTGTAGAATGCATTTATAGTTGATGATTCACACAAGGATTATGTACTAAGGCTTGTAGGAAGGATTCATCAAGGTTTTCTCACTATTTTAACAAGATTTCACCTGAAAGATTCCAAAGGTAATATTAACCCGCACCCACCCATTGTCTACGCGCACCTGATATCCCAAGAATCATGGGATACATTTATTGGCCACCATGGGGATGAGAAGTTTCAGGTACATTGTGGGTGATAATACATTGTTTGAGGATACATGTATTCATCACTTTGATTGTCAATATTTCATTTATGAAACAACAACTCTGTAAAGAACATAAGGAACGTGCATCAAAACCAACAAACCCCTATTGTAATGCAATGATGGGGTATTCTTTACTAGAAAAGGAAATGGTACGTATTTTAAATTTATAGTAATATTTTTAGGTGCCAAAAAAAAACATCATAATTATCTTTCTATGATTATATGTAGATTTATGAGTTTAAAACCAAATACACATCCATACCATGTCATGTTCTTTGGAAGGAGGAACATGTGAACAAGGAAAGGAATCTAGTAGACGAGAACACAGAAAAAGTGTGGAAAATTTTTGTAAGTAAGACATGATGATAAAAGATTTGTTTTATATTTCTATTATATAAAAATAATTTGTTATTTTCCTATATTCGATAGTCATAGGAATCAGCTACTCCTTTAGTGGATGCAGACCTATTATCGACAGATTTTAAGTAGCCAGAAAAATACAGTCGTGTCAGGGGTGTGGGGTTTTGGTTGACACCCCGAGTATATTTTGAGGAGAAAAAAAAACAGATGATAGAGATGAAACATTGAAACAAATGAGAGATAAACTATCAACCCTTGAAGAACGATTTCCATGGCCGGGAGAGTTGATAGAAACTTTTATGGGTGGGAAGCAATGAGAAGACACAACTCAGGAACAACCAACACATGAAGATCCCGCCCCACCCCCACCATCTTTGAGGTGAGCCATTCCCTTCAAAGAGCTGTCTTAGCCATGGTAATCAATATTCTAATAATTGTTCCCATGAAATGTGAATCAGACAAAAAATGATACTTTTCCTGTACTGATCTTCTACAGGGTGAAAATGATTGTGATTTATATCTGTCAACACCCACCTATCACCTTTTAGTGAGGGCTACAGTATTCAACATCCCATATGACATGCTACATAATAGACCACTTCTGAAATATCATCTGAAAGGGATGATTACTGTATCTCATGAGCCAAATGCAGAGCTACCTATTTCACTTGATGATGATGATATTCATTCAGTCGAAAAGGCTATTGGGACATTAATTGCATGGCCGTCACAACTTGTAAGAGTACATGCGGCCAAAGAGGTATTTGTTTATTTTTTTTTCAAGCTAAACCTTTAACAATTAATGAAAAAAGGCTCTAAACCAATGAATGTTATTATAGACAGAGAAATGGAATGGGGTGACAAAAGTCGGCTCAAAAAAATCTATAAGATCGACTAACTAATCCCAAGGAGCTACTGAAAGAACAATAACACCACCTATTCTTTATCCACATTTACTATCATTGAAGACTCATGAGGATACGAAGCTAAGAGGTGGTAGTAGTCATATAGTGGATTTCTAAGAGAATATATACGGCGTGGAAAGTCAAGATTTCATTGTGGCTGAAAATGTAAATGAGATCCTGGAAAACAGTTGGCTAGGTGTCACAATTGTAAATATATATATGAGGTACGCTTCCGTGAATTGATTTTATAAAAGCTGATATAATGTAAAAATTATGACTAAATACATTTTATATTGTTGACAGACGTATATATGAAAAACAATTGAAGGAATTTTCCCATGAGCCAAAATTTGGACTCGTTAGTCCTCATACCACATCATCACATATAAAAAAATAGATCCATAAAAAAAGAATGAAATAGTGAACAACTTACTGAAAACATTTGAAAGCAAGATTACCGATGACAAACTCTTCTTAAAACCAACCATGCAAGGGTAAAACTCTATGATTAAAGAATATCAATTATATTTTGAATTATTTAATTACTTATTCCTTTTTGTGTTTTTAGGCAACATTGTATGATAATTGCGATGAACTTGGATACTCCAAAGATTTATTTTTTGGATTCAAAGCAAGGATATCCATCAAATCGTCCACACATGATAGAGTTTGTGAATCTGTAAGACACTACATCCTACGTTTTAGGTCTAAACATCAAGTAATATATTTTATATTATCTTTTAATGAAGATTATATTATAATAGGGAGGTGTATAATTATCGTCTAAAAAAAGTAATGAGGACAGGGGTTAAACATAAGGAGGCGAGCAAGTACTACGTCTAGAAAAATATCAGGGTATATATAATAAAATTTCACTATCCAAACACATATCAATACAAGTTACTTATTCTCCTAATGATCAATTTTTTTTTCAGTTTCCAAAACAAAAAAATGATAATGATTGTGGTTATTATGTTTGTAAATTTATGAAGGAGATCATTTTTCATCAAGAAACAAGCATCCCTAAAGAGGTATTTTCAAAAACAACTACTAGTTCATTAAATTTATTTACAAATTCTTTATTTTTATATTTTGCAGTACAACTCTGACTTCCAAAAAGCCTTATAATCAAAAGATGATATAGATATGTTCAGAAACGAGTGGTCGGCATACCAGATGACAGATTGTACACAAATAACATGAAGATATGACTTGGGGACGTGTACAATTGGTGGTCATTTTTGAGAGGGGTTTAGGGGATCGAAAGATGACACATTATTGTATGTAAATTTTTGTAGGAATATTGTAATTGTTATTAAATAAAACATACTTTCTCCAATGATTCAATTTCAAATTTTAACAGATGATATGCACCAACAACATGCAATAATGATGAACCACTCAAAGAGTCTCTCTTTTGTTTAAAATGGACATATTTTAAGTGAAAACAACAACTGACCAACGAAAATCCAAACAAACGCATTCGGATTGTGTTGATACTTTAAGAGAATGATCCATGGGTGTGTTGGGAATGTGTACGAGTCATCCCCACCTCAATCCAAGGCATGGTGTGGCCAGTACCACTCAAAGGGTCTCTCTTTTGTTTAAAATTGACACAATTTTAAGTGAAAACAACAATTGACCTACGAAAATCTGACCAAACTTATTAGGATTGTGTTGATCCTTTAAGAGAACGATCCATGGGTGTGTTGGGGACATGAAAGAGTCATCCCTGCCTCAATCTGAGGCACGGTGTGGCTGATACCACTCAAAGGGTCTCTCTTTTCTTTAAAATGGACACAATTTTAAGTGAAAACAACAACTGACCTATGGAAATCTGACCAAACAAATTCGTATTATCTTGATCCTTTAAGAGAACAATCCACGGGTGTGTTGGGGATGTGCAAGAGTAATCTTCAACTCAATCTGAGGCACGGTGTGGCTGGTACCACTCAAAGGGTCTCTGTTCTGTTTAAAATGGAAAATTGTTTTAGTGAAAACAACTACTTACCTACGAAAACTCAACCAAATTTAGTCGGATTGTATTGATATTTTAGGAGAACAATCCACCGGTCCTTTGTGACATGTAAGAGTCATCACTGCCTCAATCTGAGGCATGGTGTGGCTAGTACCACTCAAAGGGTCTCTCATTTGTTTAAAATGGAAAAATTTTTAAGTGAAAACGACAACTAACCTACAGAAATCTGACCAAATGCATTCGGATTGTCTTGATACTTTAGGAGAATGATCCACGGGTCCTTTGTGACGTGGAAGAGTCATCCCCGCCTCAATCCTTGGGATGGTGTGGCTGGTACCACTCAAATGGTCTCACTTTTGTTTAAAATGGACAAATTTTAAGTGAAAACAAAAACTAACCTACGGAAATTTGACCAAATTCATTTGGATTGTCTTTATATTTTAGGAGAAGGATCCAAATGCGTGTTGGGGATGTGAATGAGTAATATTTTCCTCAATCCGAGGCATGGTGTGGCCGATACCACTCAAAGGGTCTCTCTTCTGTTTAAAATGGACAAATTTTTAAGTGAAAACAACAATTGACCTATATAAATCTGACCAAACGCATTAGGATTGTGTTGATCCTTTAGTATAACAATTAACAAGTCCTTTTTGACGTTCATGAGTCATCTCCCCCTAAATCTGAGGCACAGTGTGGCCGGTACCACTCAAAGGGTCTCTGTTTTCTTTAAGATGAACACAATTTTAAGTGAAAAAAACAACTGACCTATGGAAATATGACGAAACACAATAGTATTGTCTTGATACTTTAATATAATGATCCAAAGGTGTGTTGGGGACGTGTAAAAGTAATCCCCACCTCAATCTGAGGCACGGTGTGGCCGATACCACTCAAAGGGTCTCTCTTTTGTTTAAATTGGACACAATTTTAAGTGAAAACAACAACTGACCTACGAAAATAAAACTAAACGGATTCAAATTGTATTGATCCTTTATGAGAATAATAAATGGGTCCTTTTTGATGTTTAAGAGTCAACCCTTCCTCAATTAGAGGCACGGTGTGGCCGGTACCACTTAAAGGGTCTCTCTTCTGTTTAAAATGGACAAATTTTTAAGTGAAAACAACAACTGACATACGGTAATCTGACCAAATGCATTCAGATTGTGTTGATACTTTAGGAGAATGATCCAAGGGTCTTTTGTGATGTGAAAGAGTCATCCATGCCTCAATATGAGGCACAGTGTGGCTGATACCACACAAAGGGTCTCTCTTTTCTTTAAAATGGACACAATTTTAAGTGAAAACAACAACTGAACTACAGAAATATGACCAAATGCATTCGTATTGTCTTGATATTTTAAGAGAACGATCCAAGGGTGAATTGGGGACATGTAAAATTAATCCCCTCCTCAATTTGAGGCACGGTGTGGCCGGTAAAACTCAAAGGGTCTCTCTTCTGTTTAAAATGGACAAATTTTTAAGTGAAAACAACAAATGACCAATGGAAATTTGACCAAACACATTCGGATTATCTTGATGTTTTAGGAGAACGATCCAAGAGTCCTTTGTGATGTGTAAGTGTCATCCCTGCCTCAATATGAGGCACAATGTGGCCGGTACCACTCAAAGGGTCTCTCTTATGTTTTAAATGGATAAATTTATAAGTGAAAACAACAACTGACCTACGGAAATCTGACCAAATGAATTTGGATTGTATTTATCTTTTATTATAACAATAAAAGTGTCCTTTGTTAATTGCATGAGTCATACATACCTCAATCCAAAGCACAGTGTGGCTGGTACCTCTCAAATGGTTCTCACTTTTGTTTAAAATGGGCAAATTTTTAAGTGAAAACAAAAACTGACCTACGAAAATTCGACCAAACACATTTGTATTGTCTTGATATTTTAGGAGAATGATAAAAGGGTCGTTTTTGACATGTAATAGGAATCCCCACCTCAATCTGAGGTATGGTGTGGCCGGTACTAGTTAAAGGGTATCACTTCTGTTTAAAATGGACAAATTTTTAAGTGAAAACAACAACTGACCAACGAAAATCTGACCAAACGCATTCGGATTGTATTGATCCTTTAGGATAATGATCCAAGGGTCCTTTGTGACGTGAAAGAGTCATCCATGCCTCAATACGAGGCACTATGTGGCCGGTACCACTCAAAGGGTCTCTTTTCTTTAAAATGGGCACAATTTTAAGTGAAAACAACAACTGACCTATGGAAATATGACCAAACGCATTCATATTGTCTTGATCCTTTAAGAGAATGATCCATGGGTGCATTGGGGATGTTCATGACTAATCCCCATCTCAATAAGAGGCACGGTGTGACCGTTACCACTCAAAGGGTCTCTCTTCTGTTTAAAATGCACAAATTTTTAAGTGAAAACAACTAATGACCTACGGAAATTTGACCAAACGCATTAGGATTGTCTTGATCTTTTAGGATAACGATCCACAGGTCCTTTGTGACATGAAAGAGTCATCCCATCCTCAATATTAGGAACAGTGTGCCGGTACCACTCAAAGGGAATCTCTTTTTTTTAAAATGGACAAATTGTTAAGTGAAAACAACAACTGACCTACGGAAATCTGACCAGACGCATTAGGATTGTATTGATTCTTTAGGAGAACGATCCAATGGTCCATTGTGATGTGAAATATTCATCTCTCTTTCAATCCAAGGCACGGTGTGGCTAGTACCACTCAAAGGGTCTCACTTTTGTTTAAAATGGACAAATTTTTAAGTGAAAACAACAATTGACCTACAGAAATTCGACCAAACGCATTCGGATTGTCTTGATATTTTAGGAGAATAATCCAAGGATCCTTTGTGACATGTAGGAGTAATCCCCGCCTCAATCCAAGGCACGGTGTGGCTGGTACCACTCAAAGGTTATCTCTTTTGTTTTAATTGGACAAAATTTTAAGTGAAAACAACAACTAACCTATGGAAATCTGACCAAATGCATTCGGATTGTCTTTATCCTTTATGAGAACGATCCATGGGTCCATTGTGATGTGTAAGAGTCAACCCCACAAACCCCTTGGACCCCACCCCCTGGATACCAACCCACCCCCTAGACACCCCCACCCCTTTGGACACCCCCACCCCTGGAAAGCCCCCTCAACCCCCTTGGACACCCCCAACCCCTGGAAACGCCCAGGGACAACCCACCCCACCACATATATCCCACCAAACCCTACCCCCAGACACCCTAGCCCCCTGGACAACCACCACCCCCTTGGACGACACCCCCACCCCTCCTTGACACCACCCCACCACCTGCATACCCCCAACCCCCTGGATACCCCCACCCATGGATGACCACCCCCACCCTCCCAGACACCATCCCACCCCCTTGGACAACCCCACCAACCCCCTTGAACCCCCAGACATCTCCCACCACAGAGAAAGCACCCCCGACACCCTGGACACCACCCCACCCCCATGGACACCCCATAGACAACCCCCACCTGGACACCCCCCCTCCTTGGACACCACTCCACCCCCTTGGACAACCTTACCAACACCCATGACCGCCCCACCCCCTAGACACCCCAACCCCCTGGACACCCCAATCCCCCCAGACTCCCCCATCCCTCCCTTTTGGACACCACCCCACCCCCTTGGACAGCCCCACCAACCCCCCAAACCGCCCCCACCCCCCGAACACCCCACCCAACCCCTGGAAAGCCCCACTGACACCCTGGACACCAGCCCACCCCTGGATATCCCCCCTCACCTGGACACCCCCCCTCCTAGACACCACTCCACCACCTAGACACCCCCACCCCCTGGACACCCCCACCCTCCTAGGATAGCCCGCAACCTTCTGGACCGCCCCCACCCCCTAGACACCCCCATCCCCTCAGACACCCCCTACCCCCCTTGGACAGCCACCTGAAACCCCTGGACAACCTCCCCAACCCCTTGAATTCTGAATAGAATTAATTATGTATTTAATTAACTTATGAATTATGTGTTAATGGTGTTTGGGTATACTTGGTGTAATTAGCTTATGATTTATGTGTTAATTTTGTATGGGTATACTTATTGAGTTGATGAATTATTTGCAGGTGCTGTTTTGGTCTAATGCTACAGATTTGTTATTGCAGTAGACAAGGCATTTATTAGTGCTGATAAAAGAAGCCTTTATCAGCGCTAAAAAAACGCTGATAAAATTTCTATTTATCAGCACTTATAGAGAGTTGATAAAGGCTTCCTTTATCAACACTCTTTTATCACTAATAAAATGCACATTTATCAGTGCTATTATAGCGTTGATAAAGCTCGTTTTGAGAAATGATAAAGCCTATTTTTTTAGTAGTGGATTTTCAAAAAGGGGGATATTGTTGAGTCAAAATATGTTTCGACTTTATCATTTATCTTTTTTTTGGAAATCAATAATTACTTCTTGTTTACCATGTATGTTGTTTTACAATGTAACTAGATATGTTGTTTTACAATCATAATCACATATATTGTAATCATTTATGTTGTTTACATAATAATTAAATACTATTGTTTTACCATAATAATCGAATATATTGTAATCACATATTTTGTTTCCCATCGTAACCACACATGTTTTTGTTCTACATCATAATCATATACTATTTTTTTCAATCATAATCACATATATCGTAATAATAGACATTGTTTTCCATTGTAACCACACATGATATTGTTCTAAATCGTAATCATATTCTATTTGTTTTCAATCACAATCAAATATATCGTAATCACAGATTTAGTTTTCCATCATAACCACACATGTTGTTGTTCTCGATTGTAATCATACACTGTTTGTTTCCAATCGTAATCGCTTATATTGTTTCTCATCGTAACTGCGTAAATTTTTTTACAATCATAAACACATATGATGTTTTCATAACCATGCACATCGTAACTAGGTTATGTATCGTATGAATATTATGAATTGTAACCATACATCGTAACTAGGTTATACATCATAATCACATTGTGCATTTTAACCATGTTATGAATCATAACCACCATATGAATAGTAACCACAATATAAGTCTTATCCATGTTGAGAATCATAACCATGTTATATATCGTAACCACAATATAACTCATAATAATGATATACATTATATATTGTACTCATTTCTTACTTTAATTCTATATACATGTTTATTATACTCATTGTTTCATACCTTTGTACTTATAATCTTCTAACCAAAATGATGTCGTTGAGTTAGTTATATACCAATCTAAATGATGTCACATATTCTATTTGTTTTGACTATTATAATTCCAGGTGTCCATGTCCCTATGAATTTTCTGGATAAATATTACCATTAGAGAAAATATGAACATTAGAACCCGAGGACTATAAATAGGAGGTCATTTGAACCAAAAAGAACAACTTTTTTATCTTTCAAGTTCAAGAGAGAGATTGTGTGACTTCTCTCTTACTTCGTGTGAAATCTTTAAAGATACAAGATGTGAACAGATAGTTCCTAGTTCTTGTATTTCAATTATCTCTTTGTTTTTATTTGTGAATCTGATTATTATGATAACGATCGAGGGCTTTCAGAGATAGAAAGACAATGCTACCAATCATTTTATCAAGGTATTTCAAGTATTTGAAAGATAGATGTGTCAATTACCTTCTTAATTGATTGCTTCCAAGGATAGAAAGATAGATGTGTCGATCATCATATCAAGGGATTACCTGGGTGGTGGTAAGATAGACCTTTTATCCTCAGTGAAAGGATACCCTACTCTTTGGGACAAAATAATTGTAATACTTTTTATTTTCCGCTTCTATTTTTAATAGAAATGGATTCGTATTGTTTCCTCTTTCTATTCATATTATTTTCTATTGTAATTATTTTAATTATGATACTTTCATTAAATATTTTATTAAGATATTCTATACCCTATATGGGAGAATAAATTATTTTTATATTAATATGATCATTGTATTCAATTCAAATACAATTGTTTTAATAAACTATCATATCCATCAGATCTAGGACCCATATGGTCATTTGTATTAGTTGTGAATTGTATTAGTTTAAGATCTCTTAAACTAATTTTCTTTCTAAGAGTTTAATTTCAAAGTTTTTAAACCTAGAATTCAATACCTCTTATATTGTGCCATCTTATTTACATATAAATCTATATTATGATCCAACAAGAACTAGAATAATATTCCCTACATTTGTAAATTGTAGAACTTGGCTCCATAAGATGACCTAATGGTTCCCATATGATACTGACATAATTGAATTCACTTTATAGAATATATAAGAATAATAAGAAACATAATTAAATGGAGGAAAAATTCTAAAGGTGAAACCATCTACTTTGAAACCTGTTACTAGAAGAAAATTTCATATTAATTATTTATTAGAAGGATTTGAAGAATGATGATGTCCTGGGAGTGGTCAAATGGATAATTTACCATATTAATCAACTAAATAAAATACAAATTAATATTTGATAGTACTTGAAGTCTTTATAATTCATTAAAATAATTAAAGTGTCCCACCATCATACTAAAAAACTAGGATCCAATTATTATATGTTTTATTCAAAAAATATATATAAATATCTTTTGTATGTGAGATATAAAATCAATAGGAAAATATAATTCTCATTAAATAAGGACACCCAAATCATATATTATATGAAAAACAACACCTATATATGATAGGGAAATATTAGAATCATATTTATTTCTAAATAGGATTCAAATCATTATATAACCTTTACAGATCCTATTTGACATTTGACTTCCAATGTACATTTTATGTCATTTACAGTTAGTTGAAAGAAATTTGACCTATCATTATAAATTTGACCATAATTTTTTATAAAATTTTACATAATTTTCAATCATATCCAATATACACACTCACCAGATAATCTAGGGAGACAACATTTTCTGTATAAGTACACTCTTTGATATTCAACAATTAAAACTGATGAATCTTATTTTCATATGTGGAAACAATAAAAAAATAGGAGGAAACTTAAAAAAATCTTGAGTTTCTTGTTCCTTATCTAAGTAGAGTTTTCAATAAATGAAACATTTCCAAGTGTTTGAGATCCCTCCTTTATCACAACATACAAGTATCCGATTGAAATTGGATTTCAGTTTTTATTATTTTACTTAATTACATTATAAATACTTTTATATATAACATGAATTGTATTATTTTTTATAATCAAAATATAACATGTAATATTATAGATTTAGATAATACACTAAGCCCATTGTTACAATATAAACATTTCATTATCAATCAATTTAACAATGCTTACGACACCTGTAGCCCTATTGTTGCTTTTTAATGTGAAACGGGGATGAGAAAATATAGAATTTAACTACAACTAAATATTTCATATAATAGGTCCATAAGTGATTTCATGGTAAGAACCATTAAAAATTAAATATAAATCTAGTTTAGATAATTCACACTCCTTCTCCTAACAAAAATATAGGGTTTTCATCCTAGAACGATTCTTATAAAGTTAAAGTGTTAAAAGGGGAGTAAAATAACTATATGAGAGAAGAGGTTATTTCCCCAAATCAACTTCTCTCACTATAGTTTCCCTACCAATAGTTAGTTTATAAGAACTCATGACAGATATTAATTCTCTAGACTTCTCCTAATTTTTCCCCTTCTATCTAAACAAAATAAGTGTCTAACCATTCCTCAAGGAAAATTCTGTTGTTCCTTCCCCATTTAGAATAGTATCTTCATAAAAAATACCATTATTTATAACATCAAATTAATATAAGATTATACATAAATTCATTCCTTGTAATTTAAAAAATTATTAAACAAGTCCCTGTAACACAGAACAGTTGGATTGATCTCCTTTATTATAGGAAGTATTGTCACCAATGGTTGTGTTTTCCAATCCTACGTAGCAACACCACACATAACATGAGTAAGAAATGAATTATAGGATAAATAAAACAGATCAAATATTAAAACAACAACACTATAAGATCACCACCATGCATATACATCACTCCACTCTCTCAAAAGTAAGAAAACCATCTATAGTTATGAACAATACTCTAAAATTCCCTTAAAACATTGATATTAATTACAATCAATATTCTATTTTACAATTTATTGAACAATATATACTATTGTAACTTGAAATTTTGTTTAAAAGAATAATAATATCTATAACTTTCTCAATACAGAACACCAATCATTAAGATAACAATAATATACTACAATAATATTATTTTTTAAATGTGAAAATTACATCCTAACCTTAAAATTATTTCTATTAATAAGAATAATAACATTTCTTAAAATATATATAATGGTTTTATATAATATTATTTTGTTATTTAATAATAAATATGTACTGAATTTTTAATAATTTCATTTTATTCTTGAAAAATATGTTTTCTTAAAAAATTGTTTTATTACATTTTATACATGAATATTATATATAATTTCCAATTTTGTTGAAATTTTTTTTAGGGAGTGAATATAATTTTTTAAATAATCATTTCATGATAATCAAAGTTTTATTTTTATGAAATTGTTTCTAAAAAGTTATTTTTTTACAGTGAATAGTGAATAATATTGTATTTTATAAAAATAAAATTTATTTTAATTAAATAAACTATTTTAAAAGTCCAATTATATTTCGGATTTTGGTTTAAAGTAAAATAATATCCCTTTTATTTAATTTACTCTAAATAATTCTATAGTAATCAATATTATATTTTATTTAGGTATAAGTTCATTTTTATCCTTAACAATATATTATCCTAAAAACTATATTTCGTTGAATTTTATGAAGCTATATTAAAATTGATTTCTACCACATCTAGAAATATAATATTAAAAAATTTATTTCATATTTGAAATTATAAGTTTCAAATTTGATACATAGGCCTGTTTTGTTGTTTTTAATTACGAATAGTAACCGTAATAAATATTTTTTACCATAGTAAAGGGTAAATCATGTAATTAAGAATAAAAATTATGTGTTAAGGATATAAAAATATATATAACACAAAAATTTATTTCATTATGTGATTTTAATTTATTAAATATATACTAAATTGAAATATATTTCATTTTGGTCCCATTTTCTTTGGATAATGACTTATATTTTTTAAGTTAATATAATTACAAAATATAACTCTCTTTTAATATATAACATATTTTCATTAGGTTATAAAGAAGTTATAATCATTTATAAATATTTATTTTTAATATCTATACATTAATTTTTCATTTTAATTTATTTATAATTTTTAGTGATGATGTAATTACACGAAACTCTTATAAAACAAAGATAAAGTTATTCTAAAAACAATGGAAAAATCATAGTAAATGATTTAGTAAAAAAAATTCTTTTTTTCGATGAATTTTGATATTACATGAATTTAATAGGTAATTATAATGTATAATTTATACAAAATGGGTTTAAATTCAAATTATATTTCTATTTTTATGTATTTTAATTCCAATCAAATGAATAGTTCCTAAATTAATTTAATTATATTTTATGATAAATAATAAAAAATAAAATTATTTAAAAAACTATAAAGGAAAATTATGATGAAAAAGGGTATAAAATATCTTTAATTTACCATTTATGAGCCTCATTTCACCTTGAAATTAAATTTATGACCCTTTAAATCTAAATATTTGTTACCATAGTTGAGGTTTAAAATATACAATTTGGAGGGGGGGGGGTGTTAAAAAAATATAAGTCTTAAAATGTAAAATATAATTTATTAAATTTTATTATTTTGTGATATTTAGATTTTATAATTTTCTAACTTCTAAATTATTTCTATTTGGTACCACATTACATGATTATGACATATATTATAATTAAATATTTTAAGTAATTCAAAGTGTGTCCTTTCCCTCACTTATAAAAGTGAACCTACTCTTCTAATTTATTTACCATGTTTTAGCACTATATATTAAACAATCACATCCCTAATACCTTCATATATATCTTATAACTTCTAGTATCATATTTTATTCTCCTAATACCATCTTAAGGGGTCATAATGTGTAATCCGAATGAGGTCTCTCAAAGAAGAATTAATCGTCTTACCTGACTCATTCATAATTTATTTCTTCACAGGCCACATCTAAATATGTTCTATCCATACTAACATAATGATTCTCACAAAATAAATATATTGAGATTTTATTATTATTTTGATACAACCATTTTCTACATGCTTTCTATCAAATAGTAAATGAAAGTTTTTCTCACGCGTACATGTGGACTACCACTTCCACAGAAAGAAATGATTCATTTTACATAAGAATCATTCATGGTTCGTTAGTATTATGTATTTAATTAATATATATAACATCCATGATTAAATTATGATTATGGATATATAATATATTACTTACCTTCTTACCCTTACACCAATTAAAAAATTATAACATCACTCATGCGTACCTATGGACAACCACCCCCACAAGGGTAATGTGATTCATTTTTCATGTACTCATTATTAGATAATTTTAATATTTTATTTGATTTATAAATATGATAATTATTTTAATATTATAATTCTATATATTATTGAACCATAACCTATTTGTCCACAGTAAACCTACCAATGTTGTTCTGTGATTTTAAACCAAACATCTTAAAAACAAATGACATGAAATTAACGAATTTAATAAATAAAAAAAGTTATGGTAATAAATGAAATAAAAGAGAAAATAATAAGGTGATAAAAATGAAAATTAATTTAAAGAAATGTTATAATTAATATAAATTCATTTAATATGAGATAAATTATTTATTTGGTTATTCATTCTCAAGGTAAGGGGCTTCATAACATAATTTCTTTTCATTGGATTATATTACTTCTTCATTTTATATGTTATGCCAATATTTTTTTTATAATGACCTATTATTATGTTTTGTTATATTTTCAATTGTTTTATATGGATTTACATTTTTTACACATAATAAATTCGTCGATTAATTCCCACTTCAATATTAAGATCCTAATATGGGGTTCAAATATCACATTTGTTTTCATGAGATATATTCCCTATTCACCACTTGTTTCCTTGATGCGGTGGATATAATTAAATTTTGATAAGTTTTATCATGAATATATTTATATTCATGGTATTTATTATCTCATTTGAAGTTATTTCTTTAACAGAGTTATGATTGAGAAGCTACCAAAGAGGTTTGGGTTTTATGTTACAATCTCATTTTTTACGAGGATTATTTATAAATAAATTTAGTTCACAATGTTAACTCATAAGGGACTTTCCTCCTTGACCTCGTGATGCTCTCTCCCCTCTGGTGATGATGGTGGCCGCGACGCCAGCTCCTCCGCCCTTGGTGGGGGAGGGGGAATTGCTGTCTCATGAGAGAGCTAGGTCCTTTTGGCCTTTCTCCAACCCAGAATTTCTTCCTCATTTTCTGAAAGCTTCGATTAACCCTAAGGTGCCTGACCTAATTGATGGAGCACCAAATCATCCTCTCTCAATATCTGAGTTCACGGAGTCTTCGACCTTTTTTAATTTCACATATTTGGCTCGTTTCAAGAATAGAAGACCTTCGGTGGATGACTTCGATCGATTTTTATTTGGATCATGGGATCATCACAAATGAGCTGTTGTGGGTTTACTAGATAGTAAAGAAATTATGATTAGATTCAAGTTAGAGTTAGATCTCATTAAGACTTGGTCTAGGGTGCCTCGAATATTCATAGGAAATCATTTTAGGCTTCGGTGCTGGTCTTTTGATCAACATATGAACTGGGATTAACCTTCCATCACAGTTTGGGTATGTTTTCCTAAACTACATTTACCATTTCAAAAACCTTCTGTTAATCATTATTTGTGTAACATGGTAGGCAGATACCTATGTTCTGATTATCACACATAGGCGGTTTTCTATCTAGTAAACCCCTGGGTGTGTGTTGAAATGGATGCATCGCGCGTTCCTTTTGATTATATTTGGATTACAATCGGGGAGGAGTATAGATGCAAACAGAGGGTTGTCTATGAAAGTTGGATAGATTTTTGTAGTTTTTTCAAGTGCTTGGGACATTCGATTGAAGTTTTCCAAGCAAGGGGGGCCTGTTATAGTGGGAAGGATGCTAGGATGAGCACTGAGGAGGGTACAAGGAACAATGATTTGGGCAAAGATATGAGGGTGGGTCTGTATTTTCCGATGAAGGGGTTAGTTGAAGGAGGGAGGGGTTCTCTGCTGAATGCTTCAGCTGGGGAGGATCTCACCTCTAAATCTCGTGTTATTATTTTTGAGGAAGGTCAAACAGTTGAAAATACCAACTTTGGGATGGATCTGGATAAGGAGAGGGCTGTTCGGACTTCTAATGCTGTGGGTCTAGAACATATTGAAAAGGATCAGAGCTGCAGTTTTGTAGAGGTGGGTTAACACGGCCAAACTGAAGGAGGTTAAAGGTCTGGACCATCTGGCTAAACTATTTATGGCTTTGAATAACAGGTTTTAAGTCCTTACAGAGAGTAATTTGGATGAGGGTATGTAGAATGAGGTCTTTACAGGGGTGAGGGTGATGCTGTGATTGTGGAGGATAGACAGGTGGATCGCATGGGGCAGGAACTGTTTGTCGGACCTGTAGAAGAGAATACTGAGCTGGTTTTTATATGAAATTTATTGGGGGGGGGGGATAAGACTTCTGAGTCCCTTTTGTTCTAGGTTAAGAGGAAGGAGGTAGATGCGATGGCTGGGGATGAATTTCCCCTGAAGGAGGGGCGACAACCCTTGATGGAAAGTAACCCTTCAGATTAGAGGCTGAGAGACTTTGCTGGATGTCATGAGGCTGGGTTGAAGGAACAATCTAGGGTGGGAAAGGAAAGCTCTAGGGGAGGAAAGGAGAACTAGAGGACCACTGAGGGCCATTCATTTAGCGATATTGTTCAAAATGGGAAACCGAAGGGGTCTCCAGGTGATTTAACTTTATCTGCAACCTCAACAAGGAGGCCAAGGAAATACTACTCATATATCCTTTGTCCAATGCAGACAAGGTCTTATTCTAAACGGAAAAGCTAGGTGGTTCTTTATGTCAAAAAAAGTGGGGTTAATAAGGCATCATCAGTTATGACTAATCTGTACTGGCTTAGAAATCAGGTTCAAAGTGCAAATTTTTGGAGAAATCCGAAATGGGAATCGGCTATTGGAGAAGACAAATCCTGTATGGGATACGGGGATGACTATAACTATTATGATGTTTAAATCTATGTTATTTTGTGTTGTTTGTTGTTTTTATTCTATTGAACTTGATTAGAATTGTATGTTGAGAACCAGACACCCTTAAACCGGCTTTTAGAAAATAAAAAAATTATTGGACATTTATGCTTAAATTTATAATGATGAAATAATATGATATATCACTTAAAAATATTATATAATTTCATCTCCAATGGTTATTTCTATAAGTTAAAAGTTCTTATTTAACTTTCCTCTCTAGATTTATGTACTAAAAACCTTGAAATAATGTTTTTTGAGGAAAACTGACATTGTTAATCTATTTGACTGGGAATATTTTTCTTCCATATCCATATTTATAAAAAAATTTCAGTAATTCTTTTACAATTCTCAAATTATTTATTAAATAATTTTTTATTTATGTTTTAATTTCAATAAAATGGTTTAAAATGTATATTCTTATCATTTTTTTAATTAATCACTTTTTACTGATGGTGTGAACAAAATATTTATTTAAGTGCCTACCAGAGAGATTAATTTTCCCATCATCATTAAAAATATTTTCATTTATGATTAATTTATAATTTTATATTTCTATTTTATAATAAAATGTTTTCCTAATATTCTATATTTTTTAGATTTTAAATAAGAAATTTTAAAACGAAAAGGGTATTTTCCACAAAAATATTATAGGGATCTTTTGAAATTATTTTCATTTATGTCAACATCCATTGATGAATGTTATGATTTTTATGGATATAACATAATAAAACCATCGATCATAATTATATATAAGGTGTATGATCATTTTTTCATGGAAATTATTGACATTTCATTTTCTAGTTCTTCCTATATGAAAAATTTTATAATATTAAGAAATTTTATTAATTTATATTGATTAATCATATGATGAATTTATTGGACCGATTAGGGGATAGGTGGGGACAAAAATTACATATCCCCTTGATTCATTAGTAGATATCATGAGACAAAATAATTTGTGTAATTTAGATTTTCCTTTCTCATTTATGTATGATGTTATGGAACATGGCCTCAACGGTAAGTCTAAGATGTCCAACACTATGCTTTCCATCATTATGAATTCATATATTGTTATCCATGTGATTAGTTAAATTTCTATATCATTGATGAATACAATCCATTTTCATGATGTCACTTATATAAATTATTTGGTAATTCTTTATCACCTCTATATTATTAAAGCTTAATTTTTTCTATGATAACTTTTTTACACTTTCCCTTACTATGCATCTAAGGTCACCCTTTATTATATTTTAATTTCACTAACATTACTAGAAGTTTACTATGATTCATATGTATGGAAATTCTAGAGGGAATAATAATTTTCTCAAAATAAAATACTTTTATTTACTTTTCATTTTCAAATTTAATGTGATATTCAAGAATTTATCTGGTTTTTAGGGACAACTAAACTATTTGATCCTTCAGGATGAGATCCCTTATATCTTGTTCTAGTATCGTAAAATTACAACTATATCTGGGATAATGAATTTTTGATGATACTTTTGGTAACAATGGATATTTTTTAGGAAACTTGGGAAATATATTGAGTAAAATATATATTAGAGAACATAACCCAATAATAGACTCGAGAGATAATTCTAAGTATAGGGTAATATCATGAATCTTGGGTATGGTAGGTATTTTGCAATATTCATATAAAATATATCCCTATGTAGATACTGTAAAGTGGATGTGGTTGTAACATAGATGTACCCAGTGGTAAAAATACTGAAAGGGGTGGATTGGGTATCAACTTAATCATTAACAGTGCATAATGAGTGGGCCTAATATTTCACACTTAGAACGAAACTCCTAGGGTATTTTCTTGTGATAATGCGTATTTTATTTGGGAAAAAATTATAATGAATGAGAGGATATAATATATCAAAACCAATGATATTCCATACTGATATGGGATAAACTAAATATGTCATTTGTTGATAAGTTTAAGGTTGATCATAAGTTTAAGGGCATATATACCCTTTTCTATGTTTTATTTTTTGATAGTTTAATACGATTAAAGATATTTTGGGATAAATTTATGGAATATAACCTTTTGGTTTAATATATGTTTAGTGAAAATTTTATTTTATGAAAAATGATTTTATATTTTTTTGACATTTGTTGAAAGGTATTGATAACCTTTAGGTTTAATATAATCTATGATATTTACATCGTTAATTGGGGTAAAAGTGTTATTAAATTTTGGAAACATATGTTTTATTTTATATATATCCATGGGATTTAGAAATGTTTTTTTCTAAGTGATAGATATCATATTAGAATAAGTTCATTATATTTTTTGGAAACATTACATGATTAATATTAATTAATTTTATTTTCAAGGATGTGATTTAATTAGTGGAATAAATATTTATTTAACATGCGGAAGCATATATTTTTTTTGGATGTTTCATTAAAATTTAGGTTATTTATAGAAAATATTATCATATTTAAGAGAATATATGATTGGTTTATATACATTTTTGTATGTGAATAATTTATTTTGGAGACAAATGTTATGTTGATATTGGAATAATATAAGATTAAATCATTTTAATCACTGTGTTTAAATATGATCTTGTAAATTTCTTGGAGTTTTAAGGTTAGTTTTCATGGGATTATTTAAATTTAAATTTGGGTGTTATTGTTGATTATTTAGAGACTAATGTGATATTTATCCACATGAATGTTAATTAATAGTAGATATTATTTTATCTTGTACTAGCCTTTCTGTTTGTTTATTGATAAGAGGAATAACTCTTTATACTTTAATGTATATAATAATTCAATGAAAATTAATTTTAGTTCTTCTGGCATGGAAAATTATTACAAACTATTAATTTTATGGAGTAAGAGATGGGATAGAAGTGAAAATTGATTAAAGAAACCCCGAAGGTTAAAATTATTTTTATGAAATGGAAATATATAAACTAAGAATATTTTCTTGTGTTCACTATATTGATTATTATAGAATCCATTAATAATAGCAAAATGATATTAAAATTAAAATATGATATTATTACCTTCATTTATGATAAAATGGTGGTCATATTTATCCCTTATTTATTTATGGTTTTGTGGTCATTAACTTTTTCTCGACCATATTCTCTATCAGTCTATATTATTCTATAGACATAATATTTCTCTTTCATATTCATATTTTTACTTCCCCTGAATTTTCTCTTTATCTAGAAACCTGATTATGTGTTATTCCAAATAACCAATATGGTTCCCTCTTTTCTATTTCAAATGATTATTTATTACCCCCATACATGATGTAGGTTTTCAACCATGGTATTTTCAAATATTTTAATCTTGATTATATAGATTAAAATTTAGAGGATTAAATTATTTTAATTAGGGGGGATGTATCATAGAAAAAATTTTGTTTAAAATTATAATAAATTATAAATCTTGCCTATCAGAAATCACAGATATTTATGAAAACTGTGATATACAATAAAAATACTATTTTTTAAAAATGACAATTACAACCTTGTTTTTAAATTAATTATATGAATAGAAATAACTACATTATTAAAAATATTTATAAAGGTTTTATATACTATAAATGTGTTTATTAAACCATAAATAATATGTACACAAGTTTCAGTGGAGTGATTTTAGGCTTTAAAAAATGCTTTCATAAAAATGGGGTTTATTTTATTTTGTGTGTGTACATCATAATTAATTTAAAAAAATTATAGAAATTTTATTTGAGATAATTAATTTAATTTTTTAAATAATAATTTCAATATTATTTTATGTTTATTTTTTGGGAATTTTTTAAGAAAAATTTATTTATCATTGAAAAGTAAAAAATAAAAATATTTGTAAAAATGTCATATATTTTCATTAAATCATGTAAATTAAAATCACTATTATATTTGGGATTTAGTTTTATATTTAAATAATACCCATTTTACTGGATGTAATATAAATAATTTCATATGAATTAGCTATATATTTGGGTTTTGTATATGTTTATTTTTGGGCTTAAAAAACACATTTTTCTAAAAATTGTTTTTCCTTGCATTTTACACCTTTACATTAAAATTGTTTTATACCAATTCTATAAGTAATATTAAAAAATTCATTCCATATTTTAAATTAGGTGGATAAAATTTGGAAAGTTGGTCCCTTTTATTTTTGGTTATAATGAATAATAACCATGGTAAATAGTTTTCACCATGGTAAATGACAAATCTAGTAATTATGGTTTTCAATAATGTGAAAAGTCATTAAAAATATGTAAAAAATTAAATTTATTTCATTAGATGAGAATAATTCTAGAATATCCATCCTATATTTTAATATATGTGATTTTGGAGCCATTTTACTTTGAAAATGACATTTATGTTATTTTAATTTCTAAATATTAAAAAAAGAACATTCTTTATATATATATATATATAATATTTTAATTGGCATAAAAATATTTTTTTATAATTTAAAATTGGATATTACAAATTTTAATAATTTTTTATGATATTCATTTATTTTTAATTTTTAGTGATGATATAATTTCCTTAAATGCTATCCAACATCAAAACATTGTTTGTGAAAGTAGTTAAAAAATTAATGTTAATGTTTTTTTTTTAAAAAAATTTATGTTTTTTTAGATCAATTGTGGTATTCTACTTATTTATTTTAAAATAATAAAGTATAATTAATGTCAAAAATGTGTTTAGAATATTTTTTCATTTTGGGCTTGATGTTGTTGAAGTTAAAATAAATGAATAGTCCAAAAATAAATTTAATGATATTTTATGTTTATAAATATTTAATAAAATGATTTTAAAAATAATTAAATACAATAATTTTGAAGTTAAATGGTCTAAAATTTCACCCATTTTTAATTTTTTTATCAATTTTTCATATTAGAATTAAATTTATGAAACTTAAAATATAAAAAAATATCTTACCATGGATATAGTTAAAATGGTTAACGTGGTGTTTAAACCCAAGAGTAAGGATTAAAATGTCAATTATTACTGTATAAATTTAATTTTTTGAAGTTATTTAGACCTCATGATGTCCTAAAATTGATATTATTTCCATTTTTACCACATTTCATGATTCATATATGTAATTTATTTAAATCATTTATGTAATTCCAAGTGTGTTTGTTCCCTCACTTATAAAAGGGAACTTCCTCTTCTCATTTATTCACAAAGTGTGAACACTATTGCTCAGATAATACCAAACCTTATACCTTAATAGATTCTATATAAACTTACTATATATATTTTTTCTATTCTATTAATACTATCTAAAGAAGGAATAATTTGTAAGTTAAGGGATGTATCTCAAAGAAGAGATAATTATCTTACCCATATATTTTAATGTTTATTTCTTTTTCATCTCCTTAAAAATATGTTTTATCCATCCTAAAATAATTAATATAGTACTGTAAATATATTGAGATGACATAATAATTATGGGAAAACCATTTTCCACATTTCTTCCATAAAAATAGAAATGAAAGTATCACTCATTCATACATATGGACTAATACACACATATAACGATATGATTCATTATAATTAACTAAATATAAGGTTATTTATTAAGATGAATTTATTGGAAATATTTTACATTTAATAAATATTCATTATTATTGAAATATAATATATTACTTACATATTTACACTTCCACCCATTAAAAAATGATAATGTCGCTCATGCATACATGTGAACTACACCACTATAAGGTGATCTGATTACGTTTTCTTGTAAAAACAAAGTAGATGACTGTAAAATTGTTTTTAATGCATAAAAATGATAACTATTCCATTATTAACATTATTTAGATTATATAACCATTAATAATTTGACCATGGTCAACCTACCAATGTTTCTTTGCAATTATGAACTAAACATTCTCAAAACATCTAGAATATATATAAGGCATGATAATAAATAAAATAAATGGATTATTAATAAGTTAATACACTTGAAAAAAGTTAAAAAATAAAGTATAAAGATAATATAAGTTTATTATATTATAGAAAATGTATGTACACGGTGAATTAGACTTGAGGTAAGAGGTTTCACAACTAATATTTCTTCATTGTGTTATACTACCTATTTATTGTATATGTTATGAAAAGTTTATTTTTATAATTAACTCTTATTATTTATGTTTTATTGTCACTTTTTCAACTTGTATTTAATTTTTTATAGATAATTACATCATTAATTAATTATCACTTTATCTTTATAATCATTTTATGAGTTCTTATCTCACTTTGGTTTCGATGAGACATACACAATAGTCATCACTAAGTTCCTTAATTTGGTGGATATAATTACCCTTTAATATGTTATACATTAAATATGAATATATTTATGGAATTTAAATTTCATTTTGATGTTATTTATTTCATGGGGTTTATTATTCAAAAGATACTAAAGTATTCGGTGTTTTATGTTTCAATCTTACCTTTTACATATATTATTTATGATTAAATTTAGAAAGATGAAATTATATAATATCTCTCTTAAAAATATTATTTTCATTGTTATAGTTTCATTATTTATGTAAATTATAAGTTTTTCATTCAGTTTCTATCTGTCTAAGTACTCAAAATTCTAGAAGAATTTTTTTTATGAAACTTACCTTGTTTTTCTATTAGGATGAGAATCATTTACTTCCATATCCATATCTTCTTTAAAATTATTTCAATAATTTTCTAAATATTATTTAATTATTGATTAATTCAATTTTTATTTGTGTCTAAATTTATATAAATTTTTTCTAAAATAATATTCTTACTGGTTTTCGAATAAGAAACTCTTTAGTGAAGGTGTGAATGAAATATTTTTTAATGCTTACCACACAAATGAATTTTACCACCATCATGTATATTATTTGATTAGAAGGTTAAATTTTTATTTTCCATGGTTAATCTCAAATAAAACTTTTTCCTATAATATTTTGTAATTTTTTATATTTTAAATAATTTATTTTAAAATAAAAATTCATTTTCCCTAAGAAATATTATTGTTATATTTTAAAAGTATTTTAATCTTTTCAAAAATAATTTGAAGATTATTATATAATAACTATTATATAATCTAATGATATCATCTGCCATATTTTTCTGGATGGATTGTGGTTATTTTGACCAGATAAATTATTGAAATTTCTTATTTTAGTTCTTATAATGTGGATAATTAATAATTATCAAGGAATATTTATTGTGTTTTATAATTTATTCCCATGATTAATGCATTATACTTACTATGCGATGGGTGAGCCCCAAACTTTTGTTGCCCTTTAATGACTTTTTTGGTCTCATGAGACAAAATATGTTATGTATTTGGAATATGCCTTACCTATTGGAGAATGATATCTTAGCACAAGACCTTGATTTAAATTTTAAGATATTCATCTTTATGTATTCCATCATTAATAAAAAATTTATTTTTATCAATGAGATTATTTTTGGTTTTATGTCCTACATTGATATGTCCCCCTTTTATGAAATTAGTTATATGGAATATTTGATTATTTTTTATCTTTTCCATATTATTCATGATTTACTTATTCTTTATTAGCTTCTGTTATATTCTTTCTATAGTAACCCTGACCTCAGTACCTTAGAGCCAATGTATTCTTTATTACATTGGAATTATATATAAGGAATCACATCCTGGAGGACTAAATAGTTTAATAGTATTGCTAAACTAGATATATATATATATATATATATATATATATATATATATACCAGAAAATTCAGTTAGAGGTAGACCCCTGACTATTTATTAAAGTAAAAGAAAAGTAAAACAAGCACTTACCGCAAGGCTGAAAACCGATTACATATCATACACATCATACCCATTAAAACCCCCTTGATAGAATTTATACGCAGTGTCCGACTTCCATTCCAAACTTTCATAGTGTTTGAGAATTTTGGGATACTTCCTTCTGAGGTTCAATTTCTCCAAAGAGATCAGCTCCTACAAAGATTACTTGAAGGAGGATCGAGTAAAAAGTGGATTTGACAAGTCAGAGTAGTCTTTCCTTGGATTTCGGCTTGTCATGATGGAAAACTTCTTTTTAGACATCCCCTTCCCATCCTTGAGAACCTCACTATAGGATGGACTAACCATCACATTTTCTTTGTCACTGTCTGAGACATCCCCCCAATTTCCAGATACCAGGACATCATAGAAACTATCAACAACCTCCCGAGCATGTGCATGCAACGAGTTACAGTCAATAATAGCCAAGTATTGTGGCTGTCCCTCAATTTCCTTACTAACATTCACTTCCTTTGCTGTATCAACTGAAATATGTTGTAAATATTTACCTTCTTTCATTGAGGAACCCACCTCCACAATAGAAACCTCTTCAGGCACCAATGCTTCAAACTGATTACATGTCCCAACAGTACTTCCAGAAACAGTAGGTTGCATCTGCATCTTGGACCCCTTACTAGATGAAGATGAAACTTTGATATGCTTCCAACCATTCGAATTCAGCAGCCTCCCATCTTCCTTCAGACCAGCAATGTCTTCAATAGCACTAACAACACACCGCTTAAGTTCACTATCCACTTGTCCAGCACTGGAAACACACCCACCTTCAGGGTGTACCACTACAACATCATTCCAAGCACCACCTCCAGGAATATCAACATCCACATTCACGTGACACACACCATACCTGAGGTCCTGCTTAAGCCACTCAAACACCACCGTAACAGTTGGGTTTCCCAAGGCGGAGCCACCCATGCCATTTCCATCCTTATAAACATCAACAAGATTCTTCCCCTATCCAATATTCTTACCAATACACTTTACTAGACCTGAAATAGCTCCACTGTGATAGTGATCATCCCGGTGACCCAAACGATGGCTCCCCAGACAGTAGTCAACCCAGGATTCAAAGACCACCACCTACTTCCAGCAGAATTCCTCATTGACCGTAATCCAAATCCATTCTTCTGGAATCTTCGAAGCATCCACCTCCCATATTACATATGGAAAAAAATTACCACATATTTTTTTGAGAATATGTTATTCCCTCTAGGATATCATTTCATATAAATCATAGAACACTTTATAGATTTCTAGGAAAGGGAAAAAATTAATTGTGGGTTCAAATTCACATTAAGGGTTAAGTATAGTGGAATATATTATTAATAAGTAATCATAATCAACCTAAAAAGTTAAATAACTGAAAAATCAATCCATTTAATCAATAAATTGAGAATAAAATGCATCCATAAATAATATCATAGTGAAAATAAAATGTAAAATAAGATAAATCAAAATAAATATGGAATATCAAATAGCTGAACACACATTCCTCTTAAAAAATAATTATAGAAAGAAATACATCTAGTGATAATATCATTTTGAATATATAATGGATAATAATATAAGATAAAATCAATATGAAAAATTAAATAACTAAAATAACATTCCATTTAATAAATAAGATGAAAATAAAATTCATATAAAGATAATATCATTGAAAAAATATCATGGATAATAATAACTTAATAATTAAGGAGGAAAATGCTTAATCATTGGATGTCATGTTCTCAAGAACATGGTACCTCTACTATTAAGACATTCCCCAAGTAATTTGAAAACAATATATTGAAACCCATTTAATTCTAGCATACTCATTCTCCAAACGAGAATAATGGTTCATCAAGGGGATATCTATAACTGAGCCAGATCCATATGCAAATGTGCAGATCATTCCTTATATAGTAAATAATTGATTTAATTCATGAATAATATTATTTACCATTAAATATCCTCATTGAATAAAAATGTGGACTATAAATATTTTTCCAGTCAATAAAATAACCATAAATGTAAAACAAAGTATATATAAATGATATAAAATTTATTAAATAAGAATATCTAGGATAAATAATATTTATTTTTAGGGGAAATTTAATGTTTAATGTTAATTGGAAAGAAAAGATTTCAAGTTAATGTTAATGACTACAAAAATGAATCAAGAAAGTGAGGGTCAGTACTTCCATTAGTCAAAATGATCATAAAAAATACAGAGGAATAAAAAGAGTGATATCAATTTTATATATCCCAAGTTGAGTTTTATAAAATAAATGGTTATTTTCATTGACAAATAGATTCTCCATAAAAATATCTTCAAATTGTTTTTGAGGAAAATTTCTTTTTCATTTTGATAATAAAATTTTAAAACTAAAATAAAAAAATTGAAAATAATGTTCTTTGAAAATAAAATTTTAAAATTATAAAGGAATATTTATAACATTGAGTGGATACTATGACATGAAATTATGTAAATGTTGTACATGTTAAATCAAATATTCCTCTCACAATGCTGGTAAAATCCAAACGAGCATTGTTTGAAAAACAACTTGAAGATTTATTAAAGATTTTTTTTGTAAAAAAGTAAAACAAGGCTAAAATTTTCTTTAATAAATCATTAATAATAATTTTATAAACATTTTTGAAAATAGTTTTTTTTTGAAAATATTGTTTTTAAAGAATATAAATTTTTGGTCAATGAGAGAAATGAAGTCAGATTTTGTGAAAAATATTTTATCAATTATTTTAAGTACCAAAGAGTGACAAAATAGCACCATAACATAAAAATATCATGGATAAATAGAGGATTATAAAACATAATTGTTTTATTAGTCAATGATCAATTAATTTCCTTGAAATTAAATTCAATAGTAAACAATCTTTATTATAATAACATTATGAAACAAACCCATACAATGATCATAATGTTGAAGTGAGAATTAATCAGTAAATTGATTATGTGTATCAGTAGTAAATCCATATAAAACAATTGTAAATAAAACATAATATAATAAAAATTCATTACACACATAATCATAGAATCATAAAGATGATGAAGAAATTATAAAACCTAATAAAAAGAAATAGTGTTCTTAAATTCCTTACCAATTGGTAACTTTTAATTCAAATTGAATTAGTTAAAATACTAAAAATTGAAAACTTATATACCATGAAGTATGAAATATTCATGATATTACATGTATAGTTGGATTTATGTACACCATATAAAATAATTTAGGTGTATAACAATAAAATGATCCATAGTGAAGGGATATTGAGATGAAGTCACTTATCTTGAGTCTGAATCATGATGTACGTTCTTTATATTCTTAAATATTAACCAATTGATAATTATTTACTTAAATAAGAAAAAATTTCAAGTTTATTATTCCATTTATTTCACTTATTACCATGTTATATATTATTACTTAATAAATTATGTTTATGTCATATGTTTTGATGATATTTTACATATGTGTCAAAAATGATTTTGGTAGGTTGAATATGGTCAAAATGATAATTATTTAGAGATATCCCAAATAATTATCATGAAATGATTATAATATTTAGACATAAATTATACTCATGAATTATAGTTATGAAAAATTAACTGTGTTTTAATCATGAAGATGGTAGGCCGTATGTACGCATGAGTAAGGTTTTTATTTTTAAATGATCATTATAGAAAGAAGGTAAGTAATATTTTATCATTATAGAATTATCATAATATAAAATATAAAATATTATAATTATTTCATTCATATCGCATATATTCATTAAATTTATATTTATAACCATCTATGGAAAGAGTTATTGGAAAATGGATCACATTGCTTCACGAGATGGTAGTCCACCATACAAAGGAGACACATTATCATATCCACTATGAAATAGAAAGTAAAAAAGTTTTATATAATATAATGACTCTATAGGAATAATTATTTTATAAATATATTATATATAAATTAATTTAATTATAATACCCAACTATTTGTGGTATTATGGAAAACACATCACATAGGTTTGGGAGCCGACAGTCCGCCAAACACATGGGCAACGATATATTTCCCCATTTGAGGGAATATGAGAAGTATATAGGTAATTCACATAACATAATAAAATTTAATTATATGTGACATTATGTTTTTATTATATAATTATAAATTAATATTATTTTTAGGATGTGTAATAATTAATAAAACAAAAACACATAGTTAAGAAATTTACCTCTTCTCAGACCACCTCTTTAGGATTATACCTAAAGTATTACAAGAATTATTTTATGAAAAAAAGGATTCTAGAATATGTGTATGGAATTTTGGAATTTTAATATTAATATAAAATATAAATTATTGTGTTTCCAAATATTTTATCCATTATACCAAATTAAATTATTATTATTTTAAATAATAAATTTAAAATAAAACACACCGACGTGATGAAAAAACATGTTTTCAGGAAGTGTATTTTTTTAGAAAAAATGATTTTATAATAAATCCATGATGAATAATAATAATTATATGAAAGTTAGTTAATATATTTATATAATTAAAATAAAAATTTCTATTAAAAAATTCCCCATTTGATATTATTTTAATTAATTAAATAGAACACACATTAAACACTTTAAAACAGTTTTCAGAAAACCCTATTTTTAAACACAAAAACAAAATTATACTAAAATAAGATATAAAGTTGATTAAAAAGAAAATAAGTAAATAAAATATAAATAATTAATAATTATGTTACATTCTATCATAGTTAAATCATATAATTTCTTTTAAATTACTTAATTTATTGAAAACAAAATAGTTTTACAAAAATCCATATTTTTCACAATTCACTGAAAAATGAAACATTTTAGAAAAATATCAAATATTCAACCAAATATAATTTGTATATTAGGATTTAAACGATTATGTTAATTTTATAATTTATTTAAATGTGGTAAAAATTAATTTTAAATTATATGAGAAAAATGTTACTAAACCGTTTTTGGAAAAAATACAATTTTTTAGAAAACATTTCTTTTTATTTTAAATGATGATTATATTTTCTAATAAATATATAATGATAATTTTCATAATTTAGTTATTAATATTATTACATATTAATTTAATAGTTATTTTATAATGATACACTATATTAGATTTTATTTAGAATCAGTGTTGTGTGTTCCCCAAGCTATCTAAGAGACTAAATTTATCAAAAAATATTTCAGGGGTAGATTAATATTAGTGTTGTGTGACAATTATGATATAAAGTGTTATTTTATTAATTTATAATTTTATGGTGTTACGTTCTCTCTAATTTAAATTAATTACATCCTTGTAATTTGATCTTCCACTCAGAGATCAAGTGTTTGATATTTGAAAATTAATTTTTAAAAAACCCAAATCATAAAAAGGGTTAATAAAAAATCCTATTAATTTAAGATAATAGGAAGTAGAATGATCATATGGACTAAGAAATTTATATATTTTTATATATAACAACAATATTGAAAAGTGAATATATAGACATGGAATAAAAGAACAAATAATTATAAGGAGTGATAGAGGTCATTGATCATAAGAAAGTGAATGATAAATGTAAAGTTAAGTAACAAAAAACCATAAATATATAATTATTTCAAAGTCAAATTGATTAATCAATTATAAATGTAATAGGAAAATTTATTTTTTTTCAACATCATTTTCCCAAATTTGATGAATTCATTTACTATATAAGAATATAGGGAAATATAAATACTTGGTATGTTTCTATTTCATAAGAATAATTTCATCATTTGGTTATGCTTTTATAAATTTACAATTCACCACTTACTCCAAAAAATTAAAATGTAAAAATTAAATTTTCATGGGTGAATGACTAAATTTCAATTTTAGTGGATGGTAATATCTATAACAGGGTGATAAGTATTTTCATCTATCCTTTAATATTTTTAGAAATCAAAATGGTTATAAAATGTTGTCTAATATAATAAGTTAATATATAAACCTCAATAGTAACCCATTGGTTCATCATTAATATTTATTCATAAAATTATTTAACTAAAAATAATGAAATATTAACCCGAGAATCTCATAGGCTAGTAGTTGGCGTTAAAAACATACAATCCTTTAGATTTTGGTTCAATCACCATGAACATGCTAGGTGTGATGGGTTGTCATGCGGAATATAGGTTATACTTTTTCTAAAACCATATTAATATAATTCATATAACGTTTCCAAACCATAATGGTCCATAAATTCTACAACATCATAGATAGTATAATCCTTAAATGTCAGGGATACCTTTAATATTATGTGTAAAAAATGTAAATGAATACTTTCTAAAATATATAATTCATATAATAAACCAATATATTTCATTCCCATAAATATTTACCCAAAATAACATTAATCATATGACATTCCAACCATTTTTTTGATAGGGGTTATTAAAACATTGATCTTATGATCAATATTAAAATAATAAACCAATAATGGTATCTATAAATCTTAAATTAATGAAGACATATTTGTTCCCAAAACTCAACACACAACACAATCCTTAGATGATTCACAATACTTATAATGAAAATATGATTAATAAAAAAAATAATTTTTTTAATTTAATTCTGGAATCCAAATACATAAATACTTCATTAGTTTTATTTCAACATAATTCTTTCCTTAGTATTGGGGTTAACCTTTAGAAGTGGTAATTGACATGAATAATTCCCATGATACCCACACTTAAGATAAAAATATATAAATGGATCCCGAGTTTGAAATTTATTTTCTTACATCATACCCTTCATTTTTCCTCAACAATTATTTTAATTTTCCCTACTTTTCTATACAGTAATAATTTTACTATTCCTTTGAGACACTTTATTGGGTGTCTCTTCCCAAAATTATGACATGAAAAAAAATGATCCTTCTTTAATCCATGATATCCACCACTTCAGCTCTTAGAAAATCCATCATTATATTCATTGGTGAGTCTCGAAGTTGTGTAAGGTATAAGTTGTTAATAAAATTTCGGGACAACTAATTTGGAATAATCATGATACATTTAACTCCATTCACTATACCATTTAGTTTCTCATATTCCCACACTATCTTTTTCATTCAATGTTAACATTATTGCTTCAGGTTTTATCCATTGACTAAAAAAACCATTGTGTGGATAATATTAATCATAGTGTGAAAACCATATAATCATCTATAGGTTGTTTAAATAATGAAAAAAATATTTTTAATTGATGACACCTTCAGTTTAACCTAGAAAATTAATTTTCGTCATATATTAAAATCCATAAAAATACTTTATAAATAAAATTTTAAAGATCCCATGCATATACCCTAATAGTGTCAAAGAAGGTGTACATTAAGGATCGTTTTCATGCACCAATTTATGATCAGGTCAATACCAATATTCCCTTTTCATGGTGATTACCCTTAAGAAGATTTATTATAGAACCACATCCACTTTTATTAGTTATAAAGTTATGTATTACTATAAATAACAAAAAAAAAATTCCTCACCAAAAAATTAGGAAGTTCATCTATATTTATCTTCAATGGTCATCATAGGGTTATATTCCATAATCTTTGTTTCCTTTAATCCTATTCCCAAGGTTTCTACTAAATTGAATCTAATAACAACTGTATTGAACCAGACCCTATTTTTCTAGAGATGAGGAGTACTTTATTACATTGACATAAGATACAATAAATCACATATAAAAGGACCAAATAGTATAATATTATTGGTAAACTCTATATATACAAGATTGTGATATTTATTTAAAAAATACAAATTGCAGTATTTTTTTTATAAGAATAAAATTATCCTCTCAAGAATATCATTTCATATAAATAATAATACAGTACATGGATGCCTGGGATAGGAAACAAAAATAGGGTGATCATAAATTCTTAGTAAGTGATATGTACAGTGAAAGAAAACATGAATCAATAAAAATAATTAACATAGAAATTTAAATAAATGAAAACACATGCCATTTAATCAATTAATTTATAATGAAATTCATTTATAGATAATATCATTGTGAAAATATCATATATAACATGATAAGGAATAATCAATATGATAAGGTAAATAAGTGAACACACATTCTATTTTATAAATAAAAAATAGAATGAAATTAATCTAGAGATAATATAATTGTGAAAATATCATGGATAATTAGATAAATCATAATAAATATATAAATGTAAATAAATGAACACACATTCCATTTAATTAATAAACTAAGAAAGAAATTCATCCAAAGATAACATCATTGTGAAAATATTGTGGATAATAACTACTGAATTCTTAGTGAAGGAAATTCTTAATCATTGGACATCATGTTCTCATGAACATAATACTTTTATCATCAAGACCATTCACAAGATAAAGTAAAAACATAGTTAGAATCCCATTCAATTCTTTGTTACTAATTCTCCTCTTGATACTATGGATGAATTGATAGTATATATATAACCAGGCCCCACCTATATCTATATTTCCAAAGAATTATTAATATCTCAAACAATCTATTTAATTCACAAAAAATATGACTTACCATTAAACATCCATATTGAATAAAAGGATATGGATTCTTAATATTCCCCCAGTAAATCAAATAACTTTAAATATAAAACACATTATGTAGAAATGATATATGGTTTATGTAATAATAATATCCCTGAAAAAAATATGTATATTTAGGGGAAATTTAATGTTCATTGTTTACAGGATAGTGAATATTTAATGGAAAATTTAATGACTAAAGAAATGAATCATGAAAGTGAATGTGAATAATTTCATTGGTTAAAATGATCATAATAAAAATATAGTTAGTGCAAGAAAAGTATCAATTCAATATATACATAGTGTATTATATGTATAATAAAGAGTAATTGTCATTTATGAATAGAAATACCAAAGGATATATTTAAAAATATTTTTGGGAAAATATAATTTTCATCTTGAATGTCACATAGTTCACAAAATATTTTGAAAAAAAATTATTTTATTTTTTTTGGAAATTTATAAATGAATCTTTCAAACACTAAGTGGTCACGATGGGGAAAAAATTTGTACATGATGTACATGTTAAAATATAGATTTTAATCACTTCTTGGCAAAGACAAACATGCATTGTTTGTAAAATGACATGAAAATTCAATTATTTTTTTAAAAGAAAAAGGGGTAAAAATGTAGTTAATAAATAATTTTAAATAATGTTAAACAATTTTTTGATTTTTTTGGAAAACGTGATTTGGGTAGAAAATAGATTTCTGATCTAAAATAGAATTGTATTCAAATTTTATTAAAAAACATTTATCAATTATTTTAAGTATCAAAGAGTGAAAAAACTGGTAATATTACCTAAACAATCATGCATAACTATAGTATAATAAAATTAAATAGATTTATTATAAAATATTCAAATAAGTTCCATCAATATAATTTGAATTATAATCTATCATGATTTGAATGATATTGTGAAACAAACCCTTATAAGGACAATAACATGGAAGTGAGAATTAATAAATTAATACATTATGTGAATAAAATATAAATAAATATAAAAAGTTCAAATAAAACATATTATAATCAATCTTCATTATATTATAAATTATAGAATTGAAAAGATAATAAAGAAATAATATAACCCAATGAAATGAAATAGAGTTATAAAATTCATTACAACTTGGTAACATTAAATTCAAAAAAATTGGATAAAATAATTAAAATTGAAATATAAAATACGAAATATTATGATGTATTCATGATATTACATTTTAAATTGGTGGTATACACTCCATATAATATAAATTAGGTGCAGAATAATAAAATATTCCTCAATGAAGGGAAATTGAGATGAATTCCTTTACTATGAGTCTGATTCATCACATATGTTCTTTATCTTCTTAAATAATAAAATTCTGATAATTATTATATTTTTTAAGAAAACAATTCATGTTTATTATTCCTTTTATTTTATTTTTTTCTTTATTATATATTATTATTTAATCAATTATGTTTATGTTAAATGTTTCGATGATATATGGATTATGTGTAAAAAATAATTTTGGTAGGTCAACTATGGTAAAAAAATTAATTATTTAATAATATAAATAATATTTAAAATTTCATAATTATCATATTTATATATTAATTATAATTTTAAAAAAATCATGAAATATGGATATGAAAAATTAACTACGTTACAATCAAAGAGACGATAGGATGTATATATGCATGGGTAACCTTTCCATTTTTCAATGATCATTACAGAAAGAATGTAAGTTATATTTTATATTTATATAACGATAATAATATCCTGTATAATATATTATTTCTTTAAATATACTTATAAATATCATCAATGTGTTATGTGGATGAAAAGAGAGTCACATTACTTCGTGAAGGCGGTAGTCCACACGTACACAAACGTCCTTCACATTTTTTAGCATAAGAAAGAAAATGATATAATATATTTTAATAATAATAAATATATATTTAAAAGGAAAATTACTTTATTTATATCACATATATTCATTAAAAATATCCTTATTACCTTCCATGTAAATAATTATAGAAAAATGAATCACATCGCTTCGCAAAGAGGTAGTCCGTCGTACACACGAGCAATGTTATCGTATCTACTTAAAATTTGAAATTAAAAATGTATATATGATATAATGAATCTATATGTATAATTATTTTATAAATATTAAATATATATAATTTAGATACATCATCATACCCAACAGGGAGAGGTGTTGATGGAAAACCTGTCACATCAGTTCGTGAGATGGTAGTCATACACACGAGTGATGTTATCATTTCTCATTTGAGGGAAGAGGAGAAAAAAATAGTTCATGAAACAATAATAATAACATATCATTATAGTTTATATAATTGTGTTATTATATTATCATAAAGGAATAATATTTGAAAGAGGCAGAAGAATAAATAAAACAAAAAATGCACTGTTAGGAAATTTACCTCTTTTGAGAAGATCTCTTTAGGATTATATAGAATGTATTAATAAAATGAATTTTAGGTCATACAAAGGATTATAGGATTATGGTATCGAATTTGTGAATTTATTTTTCTCGGTATTGTCAATAAATGTTTTGAAGGTGTGAATAAGAGAGGAGACGGGGTGGCCTTTTATAGGGGAGGTGAGTGGCATACTTGTAATTTTTAAAAATAGCAAGGTGGTCTTACATAGTTCACATTACAAAAGGTTATAAAATGGATTAATATAGAGACTAAAACATGATAATATCAAAATATGTTATTAAAATATATTTTTGACAAGTTTCTATTTGATTTTAACCCTTATATTTTCAATTTAACACCCTATAAACCCATTTGTACCTTAACTATAGTAATTAATTTCTAATATTTTTTATATTCATTATCATAAGAAAAATAATTTTTAGTCATTAGAAATTAGAAATTCTGTTTTTTATTAATATTTAATCATTTTAAGAAATCCAATTCATAGAAAACAAAACCCACCGAAGCAATGTAAGAGTGAGTTTTCAAGAATTTTTTTTTCAAAAAAATGATGAATTTATATTAACTATATGCTTAGTAATTTTTTTATGAAAATAAATTAATATTTATTTATATATAAAATAAAAATTTCATGTAAAACATTACTCATTGTGGATTATTTTAATTAATTAAAAATAATAAACATTATGCACATTAAAATAGTTTTAAGAAAAATATATTTTTAAACCCTGAAACAAACTTATAATAAAATATGATATAGAGTTGATTCAAAAGTAATTAAGTGGAAAAAATATAACTGAATAACTATTATAATACTTTAATCATATTTAAATCATATTGGTACTTTTTAATTACTTAATTTAATGAAAAGTTAAGAAAATTTTACAAAAATTGGTATTTGTCTCTATTTTCTAAAAAATGAAACATTTCAAAAAAAACATAAAACCCACCTAAGATATTTTTTATAATATAATTTAAAAAATAATTTTAAAAAATAATTTTTATCTAAAATGAATAAAGATTAATTTTAAATTATGTGAAAAAAGTGTGACTAAACCCACTTTTAGAAAAAATAATGCCTTCTAGAATTTGTTTTCTTTTAAATGATTCTTATTTTATTTATAATAAATAGATAACCATAATATCCATAATTTAGTTATTACTATTCATACCTACCAATTTAATTGCTAGGTTATTACAATACACCATATTACTATTAATTTATACTTGGGGTTCCACGCTCCGTAAGCTATCAAATAGAATAAATTTAAAGAAATATATTTTTTGGGTTGTTTAAGCTCAGTGTTGCATGTCATATATGATATCAAATACAATTTTATTCATTTATAATTTCAGGGTAAAAAAATTTACCTTACTGAGCATCTAAGATCACCCTTAATTATGTTTTCTTTTACCATAGATGGTAAGAAGTGTACTATGATTGAATGAAATGATATCATAATGGGAATAATTATGTTCAGACTGAAAATAATATGATGGGTTTTAAATTTTCAAATATAATTTGTGATTCAATAATGTTTCTTGTTTTCAAATCCTACTAAACTATTTGATATTCTAGTAAGGGATCCCTTATATCTTATCCCAATGTAGTAATATAAAAACTGGCACCATATTTATAGGGTTGGGGTATTAATAGTATGAATTCATCGATTATGTCTTCTAGAGGCTGTGTAGACAACCACTTCTCATACAGATGTACAAAAAGACCCATCTGATCCTTTTGATTTCCATATTTATCCACCAGTTTAGAATTTTTCTTATTCCAATCCAATCAATAATTTATATAATATAAAAATATAACACAAGTTATAACTATGTAGTCCATACACAACTGCACCCAAGGCAATTTTATGTCTTTTGTTGTTCTATTTTATAGGTAATATATTTTTTCTTTTTTTATACAACCAAAATTCCGCCATATTAAAAAATATAGCTCAACTCTTGTCACCAAACTGGTCCGAAGACTCCAATTTTGACCTCAATATTCTGATCATAGTGATAAATGTCCCCATTTTTTAAATGTGTCAACTACCTCTTAGTAGTTGTCCAACTTCATTAAATCCCACAGAAACCATATGTGAGTAGTGAAAACATTTAAATAAATGAAATCATTAACTGTAATGTCTATAGTTGTGAGAGAGAGGATTAATATGATAAAATAAAAGAATAATTATATTTAAATTGAAAAAATCATCAAACTGAAGGTTATAGTAGAGAAAATGAAGAAGGATATAAAAGAAGAAAAATAAGAACTCCACAGAAGTACACCACTCTCTTAAGGCTAAGTCGAATCCTCTAAAGTACTAACCTCACAATTAATAGCTATAATGAAAAAAATAATATTTTATACCCTACTACCAAAAACCACCATAATACCCCCAAAAAACAAAAAATTAATCAACAACTAAAAATTAAATAGAAAAAAATAATTCTCTCATGACTGCTAATTCACAACACACACGTGGGTAACCATAACAGCTGGCCCCTTATTCCAAGCCAATGGCCAATGTTCCTTTCAGTAATTATCAAAAGGGAATTTTTTTTGAGTCAATTATAATAGGATTCATTCAAATATTAAGAAGTTTTAAAATTTTTTCCTAATAAATCATATATATTTTCTTTTGAATATTATTTTGAAGAATCATTAGGGGAAATCATTAAGTACATTAGAGGTGGTTTTGTGATGGTGACTTTTTAATGGAGAGATGACATCTTTAGGGAAAAATTTATTTATTTAAATGGTTTTTCAACCATTTATATTAGTATATAATATCAACCACCTTTATTTTTTAATATTCGTCTATCACTTCCTCTTCATTTTTGATTTTGAGTTCAAATTAAACATGTTTTTTAACCTATCGATATTCTAATTTTTGGTGTTTTTATATTATATATATATATATATATTTCTTTTTCTCTTGTCATGTATTTTATCACATGTATTTAAGGTTATTATTTATGAAACCTATTTTTTTCATTTTTATGTTTTTTATTTTATGATTTTTATTATATTGTGTTTTTTATTTTGAGTTTTATATTATTAATTATCATGTTTCTTTTTTTGTTTTCTACCTTTTTATTATGTTTCATTATGTATTTTTATTTATTATATATATATATTTTATATTTTATATTTTATTTTATTTTATATATATTTTTTATTTTATTTAATATTTATTTTATATTTTGTAATCTATTTTTATTATTGATTTCCAAATTTTTTATCTAATAATATTTGTTTTGTATTGTCTTATATGTCTTATGTTATCTTCTTATCTTGTTAATTATTTGGACATGAGATTAATGGAAATTTAGATCTATGATATTGGATACTTGATAAATTATTTTTCACTTTTTCTCCCTTCATCTATTATTTTCACAGCTCTCATATTGTATCTTCTGACTCTTAATTTTTTACCTCTCATATTCATTCTTGGTTATTTTGATCAATTGTTCTGTCCAAAAATTATCATTTCATATATTGGTCTTCAATCATTGATATTATATCATGGATCTTAGATCTACAATCATGGGATCAAATTTTTTTCAAGACATATGATAATTAATCATTTATCTCCCTAATCTATACCTTTCATAATTTTTATTTCATATTTTTCAAACACATCGATATAACCCATATTTATATAACTTATTTATATTATTATTTTCTTAGTTTATTTTAATTTTATCATTTTTTTAAATTTATCATTGTATATTTGATCCTATCTATATGATCACTGTATCTCTCTATTATAAATTTGTCATATCTAATATTTTTATCTTTAATATCATGTATTTAATCATTATTTTTTCTCTCATTTGTGTTATCTCATCACCATTTTTATAATTTATGATCTATAATATTTGTATCTATAATCATTGTGAGTTTTATATATTATATATAATCAGTCATATGTATTAAAAACTCCTTGATCTTTATTATTTTAGGTCCCCATTATTTGTGTTCTCTTCTATATAAGTATCTAGTTTTTAGATCCTTTGTTCTTTATTATTTTGTCTCTTGCTTTTCGAACATATTCCCTTTAGATTTTTTTCATCTAAATTACTTGGATTTATTATTTTCTCCCTATCTCTCTAGTTATCTGAGATTAAATTATTTAATATTTAGTTCTCAGGGTTTATGCTCATCACATCCCTTTATCTGGTCTTTAAGTCTTTGATCATTATTATTTAATTTTTGGTTAATTGGGTCTTCATTCTTAGGTATCCTTTTTCATATACATAACCCGTCTATTTTCTTTCCCTATATCATTGTTTTTTATGCTTGAACACTATTTTTTCACCATTTTATGTCTCTATCTCAAACTTATATTTCAATATTCATATATAAATTTTTTTCTTATTTTTATCTTCATCTTTGATCTCTGTCACTATGGTCCCTCTTTGGTTTCCATTTTTTTACATTTGTATACAATCTCTAGTATTTAGTCATTTGTCTCTAATTTTTAATCATCAGGATCCATATTATTCCATATTTTTCCCCATAATCAATCATTTTTTATCTATTTAACTTTATCCTCTAATTCTAGATTGTTCTTTTCATGCCAATTCATTAATTTTGGATTTTAATTTCCAGCCTTTTTCTTTTTATTTGATCTTGATTTTATCATCATTGATCTCCATCACATGGATCCATCTATGGTTTTACTTCAATATTCACAATTTTATATAATATATGGTATTTGGTCCTCGATCTTATGGTTTCAGTCTTTAGGATCCAGATTCTATTATGTGGTCCCCTATACTCAGTTATTATCTTTATATATTTTTCTTCAATCCATGGGTTCTAGTCTAATAGTCTCCAATTCATAATTTTTCATTTCACACATGGGAGGATAAAGGTTACTTATAGTGAAGGATACACCTATACTCCCCTGAAGAGAAGGGCAAGGAAGGATTACTCCAATATTCCAAGGATTGTGTCTAACAGGTCCTCTTCTAAGGCCTCAAGATGGATTGATGATGAATATAAGAAAGGGAAGTTCAAAAGGTATTTATATATGGCTTAACTTACATTAGAGAAGATAAGTCCTAGAGATATGTATTCTTCACTCCAAAATAAAATAAAAAAAATCAAAATCTGAATGGGAGTCAGGAGATGTTGGTGTAGATTCTAATTATGGATATAGTGATGACATTGACCCCTTTAACATGTAGCGTTATTTGGGAATGAGTTGTTTTACTCTATCTCTCCTTATTATTTGTTACTTTTCTATCTTTAACAAAAAGTTAGGTTCCTTGGCATCTTTCTAGACCAACCTTTGTATAATTATAGTTTTTTATTTCCCACATCTTACTGCATCTCTAGTATTCCTTTTTTTAAATTTAATCTACATCAATGTACCCCTATTTAGTTTCCCTTTGTGATTAATGTCTTTATAAAATATCTAATCTTTAGTCCTTGCCCTTACATTAATAATTTTTAGTCTAATTTATATATGTGGTATCCCATACCCGATCATTTTCATTATACATTTTTATTCATGTTTTGGGATCTAGGTATTTTTTCTCCATTCAAGATTATTCTTTTCATGTTTTTCCTCTCATTCTTGTTTCTGATATCATATATCATTCTTAATCCCTAGTATTAAATTTTTATCATTTTCAATCTATAGTTAAATATCAAATATATTTTTATTCCTTTGTATCTATCTCTAGTTCATTTTGAATCTTTATATTTGCTCTTGTGTAATTAGTATCCACTATTTCTTCATATATAATCATTTTTTAGTTTGTGGTCTATATCACCATCCATTGATCTCTAGTCACTAACCACTATCTAAATATTATTCTCCATTTATACACATGGTCACTTAATTAATATCTCCATATGTTTCATCTCCTCTTCTATCTTTTTTTTTTGAAATTTAATCACTAAATTATAATCTCTATTATCCATATATGGTCTTTTCTTCAATCTAGGATCCTCATCCCTGGTTCTCATCTTTGATAATTTATATTTAATATTTTGGATTATTTTATCTCATTTATGAAATCCCATTATTCATCACTAGTCTCTAATATATATCATATAGATCTTAATTTTTTTAGAATCACGAGTCAAATTATTGGATTATAAAATTCTATGATCCCAACAATCTCATGTTAAATCAGATATATGATTATTTTTTATTAGTATTTTCAATTTTACATGATTAATTAATATAAGTGTTGGATTAGATGACCCCCATGAGACAAATGATTTATTTTTTTTGGTTTTGGTGGTCTCTATTAGGTCGTAATAGATAAAGAAAAAATGTGGTACTCCATGAAGCCTTACAACCAACATAATTTAAATCTTTAAATGATAATTTAGAGAGAAATATTTTTGATATTGATGAACTATGATTAATTCATAAGGTGATCAAATATAAACCATATAGTTTTGTTCCATTTAGATATTTTGGGGAGTCCAAAAAGAAATCCAGGGTGAGGTTTGTCGATTTACATTCTTATTTGGGTAATTTTTTTAACATCCCTTTAGTATTTTTACTCTCAACCTTATCTTACTAACATATGAAGCACCAGGATACAAATTTTGCAAAATCTCTCTTCATTCTATCACACATGAAATACTCATTTAGATATCTATACATATTTATACTTTAATAATGAATATATAATGAAGAACCATGTTCCTCATCCAAAAAATCTTTTTTAAATATGATAAGTATGAAACACATACACAGTTTCAGAATCTTATCATTCCATTACAATCAAGACTAAACTTCGAAAATGTATCACATTCTTCAACAGTTCTACACCTCCCTTTTAATCCCCATTAATGTTAATGAGGATAATATTTCTCCTCTTATATCAATATTTCTATATCTATCCTATGTAAATAAAAAAATATTGGATCTTTTATGATCCTCATCATAGATAATATACCATGACCCTTTCAAATTACAGAATCAACCACCTTGTTTGATTCCATTGGGTAATAATTTATTTACTAGTCATAATAATTTATCAATTCCAACTATCTTCAATGGTAAATATTCATATCTTTTTGTGTGTGTGAAAATATACATTAATACAAATATTACCACAACTAACTCAAAATATTTAATTGGGTAAATTTTCTCATGAACATTCAATTTTCATGAGTAATAATTTAAAATAATGACATTATATATGAGAAAAAATTCCAATACCTTCTTTGATGAATCAATATAGATTACTAACCCTCCTCTATTACAATGTAAAGTGAACATAGGTACAATGATTAACATTCTCTTCAATTTTGTGCTTTTTTACACATTAATTTTTCAAAAGAAACTTAGATTACTTTCAAGATAAAATTTTCACTAGATTTGTCAGTCTTTAGAAATTATCCAAAAACAATTAATAATATCCAACCAAAATAATAAATCTTTGGATCTCAATCACACTGGTCAGATAGGGCTAGCATTCAATAACTTCAGTCTTTGGTGGATTTATAAATATACCCTCTATTTAGATCATATATCCCCAAAATGAAACCTTCTGTGATCAATATTCCCACATTATAAAATTTTAAAATAGTTTCTCCTTCTTTTAGGTCTTTATCATAATTATCTAGTGATCTTCCTGATCTTCCTTCCTCTTTTAATATTGAATAATTAATTTTATAATGAATACCATAAACTAATCATTGAAATCTATAAAGGCTCTATTAATTAAGTCAATGAATAAATCAGTGAAACTTTTAAGACCAAATGGAATCATAATTTATTAATAGTGTATATACATTGTAGAAAATTCTATCTTGGGTATATCCTCCTTCTTAACTCTCAATTAATTATATCTAGAATCAAGATCAATCTTAAAAAAGTATTGATCTCAACATAGTTGATCAAACAGGTCATAAATACGGGTTATATGATACATTATCTTGATTGTTATCTTATTTAGTGCATGATAATAAATTTAGGGTCACATAAATACATATATACTCTTAAAAAAAGAACTGTTGCAACGACTTGTGACACAATTTGTCAAATAAATACCTAGTCAAGATTCTTCTAGCATTTCTTCTTTAATTACTATTTTTCAATCATTGATATTATATATTAATTATTTGAAATAATTATAGAACTATGTATGATTCATATTGAAAAAAACAACATTATTAAGTGTAATACTATGAAAATATTCTAGAATGACATTGAAAACCCCCTCACAACATGTCACGACCTATCCCAGTGGGGCCCATACTATGACTCCCCAATCCCACCACAATGGGATAGGGGATTTAGACTAGCACCGAGTAGGAATATCTCTATCATGGGAGGACTTATCCTATGTACCTGTACACACACACACATCTCCAAGGCCATAAAATGATGAAATGTAAAAAAATTGAACAACCATACATGAATACATCTAAATCCCACAACCAGAGTATGACATGAAGTAAAGTAAAGAGGGTTAAATATAATTCCACCACAAACAGTCTGAAAACAAGTCTAACCTACAAGTAAATATGGAGATACTTTTAAGATATCGTAGGAACACACCTAGGTCTGTTTAATCTTAATAAGAACCATCTAGTCGTGGTCCATCTAGAACTCTTTCAAATGGTTGATCATCTGAAAAATACATGACACGTGCAAGAAAATCCCATATAGGGGTGAACATAAAAATACTCAGTAGAACACTATGAAACCATAAAAAATATAACAAAGGAAATAAAATCATATCTACATATGTATATTTCTATAAAAAAAAGAATAATAATATCTAGATATACTCATAAAATACACACAGTCTCATAGGTAAGTCACAACCATAACAGCTAGCCTACGGTTATGGCTTTAGGGTTCCAAATAAGAATCATTTGGAAGAAAACACTTCTAACTATGATAACACTAATGAAATTTTTCCAAGATGTAATGCTAATTAGTTCCCATCATTAGAAATACATGTTGATATCCAAAAGAGATAAGATACACAGATGATGATCACATCGAAGGAAATGGGGTATACCAACATATGAATCAGGATTAATCCACTATGTAGATGATTTTTTCCTACATAGTGTTAGTCACAATGATACCATGAACTCCACCTAGGTAATGAAGAAGAATTGTGGTTCTCACTCTAGGACTCATGGTAGGATTCCAAAAACTATATCTAAGAATTCCTATTAAAGGATCACATTCCTATGTATAGGAGGTGATTCCATAATAAACCTAAAGGAATAGATATGGGGAACACAACCTAATGAAAAATTTCCATGATACAAAGGAAAAGGGTCCCAATCTATCTTTTAATGAGTACATGTAGAGCATAAGGGATACATGCCATGTCCTTTGACCCTGGGTGCTACTATGTAAATGGAAATTGTCTCATATCTTTGTAACAGTACCTGGTGTGTCAAATTCCCATGTAATATCTCAGTTTAAAAATACATGGCTTAGACTATGTACTTGTCCAGTTCATGTCCATGTGTGTGTGTGGGGGGGGGGGGGTACACATCATTCTCCAACTTGTGTACTCTAATATGTGTTTGTGTACCCTCTGAGGTACATTCCTAGATTATCAAAGGGGACCACATTATATGTGATAGGGTCACACAATGTGTTAAAATTATCTCCCACCATTACCCTATCTGTAGATTGAAGGAGCCCACATGGCATGTGGCTCAACATTACATGCTATGTAGTGTGGAATTTCCCCGAAACTCGGATTTAGTTCCATGTGTCTTCTCTGATTCTCTAGATAACATTTTGGCCATAACTTGCTTAAAAGAACATGAATAATAATTGGTAGATACTTTCTATTGATGATTAAAAACATATATCCCATTGATTCATTTTTAAAAATCTATCAAACATTGTTCTACATTCAGTGCCATAGAATGATAAATCTGGTACCCAAAACTGTCTGACCCGCCACCACTCCTATTTTTGCACCACTTTCATGTCATATCAATCCTAGATTTATTATATCGGATCATTTTCCTAATAAATAGGTGTGCAAAAATTTATTCATTAGGATATGTCAAACCACATTCCAAACAAAGAATGCCTATGATGAATGAAGAATCATGGGAGAAAAGAACAAGAACAATAAATAGGAACACAACTTGGTTGATGTTCATGTTATCCTCGATTAATTTACATTAGAATGATGAAAAATGAATACACAATTAAATCATGAAGAAATTCTCCCAAAAATCAATTAATCATGCCTTTCCCTCAATACACATGATCCACAAATCAATCCATTTGTCGATTGATTCATGTTCTTTATAGAAAATAATAACAATGAAATAAATCAAATCAAACAAGCATCCAACCACAAATTGTATTGATCACTAATGTATAATGGAGCTACGCCATGATCATTAGAAAGATACTTTGAATTTTCCTCACACAGGTCATCGATCTCCAATCTCACCCTCATCTTCCAATGGAATCTCATTTGAAGGCTCTCCAATGGTCCTCTAGATCTCTAGGTTTCAACCAATAAACCTAATAATTACCCATAACATTTATTTAAAGAATATATAAGGTTGTTGTGTCAATGAAATAGAATAAAATAATTCATTTAATTATTTTATTCATTTTCATGCTCGCGATTAATGATCAAAAAAGGACACACACCGACCAAGATTATGTTTCACCTAGGATAAAAACCAAATTTTGAACTAAATTATGCCCTCCTATTTTTGATCTAGGCCCCTATTTAGATTCTATTCTACATTTTTAGGAAATTTTCATGCACATGATTTTTAATATATTTAATATATTTCATAAATTTTTTATGAGCACACTGGGCCTCATAATCACATTACATATTACCATCTGGTCTTGAAAATAATCCATACAATATCCCAAAAATAATACATGGAAAATATGGTACACTAAAGTCTCCCCAAAATATGGCTTTACATACAAAAAATCCAAAAACAAGGGCTACACAAAGAGATGTGGGTATGTGAACGTATCTGAGCCCCCTCTCCCATTTTCTCTCATGGAGACTCCCTTAATGCCACTAGACATGAACTAAAGGAGTAACTCACCCAAGAAATAACCTCTACTATCGATCCTTGATCTCTATTAGGTACTCATCAAAGGTAGATCAATACTCGATGTCCATCTTTCCCTAGTCGATAACGTTTGATAGTTCATGAACACAACTCCTCAGCTGTGATACATGGAAGTTGTCGTGTACCTGATCAAATTGTAGATATAGTGTTAATTTTTATTCTACCTCACCAACTCTATGAAATATTAGGAAAGGGATAGTGAATATCAAAAAGAAATATCCACCCAGTCCAAAAATCCATAATCCATAATGAGGGGAAACACATAGGAACAAATGGTCTCCTTTCTTAAACACCAAATGCCTCTATCATCTATCTGTATAGGACTACTAATGGATATGTAAAATCTCTGTATTATCTTGAATGATTTGAACCTTCTCGATAGTCTCTCACAATAACTCTGGTCCCATAAGTGATGACTCTCCAGGGACAGTTCAACAAAGTGGTGACCTACAGTGTCGCCCATACAAAGTATTAAATGGTTCTATACTGAAGTTGGAATGGTAACTATTGTTAAACAAAAAATACACCCGTGGTAGGCGATCCTCCCAACTATGGCCAAAATCCATCATGAAATCGCACAACATGTCCTCCAAATCTGGAATACTTTACTCAGTTTAGATGTTAGTTTGGGGGTGAATAGATATTATCAGGCATAATTGAGTCCCAAAAGCCTCCTATAATATGTTCCATAACCAAGATGTGAAGTGAGAATCACTTTCAGAAATGATCACCAAGAGATCTTCATGGAGTTGGACTATCTCCTACATGAGAGGTATCCTAATCTCTCTAGTGAACTCCAATTCTAAATAGCTAAGAAGTGGGTCGACTTGGTGAGTCGATCTATGGACAACTAGATGGAATCATGTCCCCTAAAGAAATGTGGATAAATCATCATGGAGTAAATGGATATACCATCCCACTTTCACTCTAGTACCTTGAGGTGTTGAGCTAAACCTGACAAAACTTGGTTCACATTATTCACTTATTAAAATGTAAGGCACCAAAGACAAAATCTAAAACTCCTTTCTTCATACTTGAACACTAAAAATGACATCATAGGTCCTGATAAATTTTTTCCACACAAAGATGTACCTAAAATGGATATGTATGGATCTCTATCAGAACCTACTCCCACAACGTCATTAATACCAATGTGTATCGTATAAAATAAATACTTGATCTACACCTTTATAAAATACATCAGGATCATGTACAATGGATATCTGAGTATATTGGGTCTCAATGTCAACATGTCCAAGAAGATCCTCCTTGACTCACTACAAGACCAGTTAGGTAATGAACATCGACTAGAGGTAAGCTTATCTATCTCTGTATATAAAGGATAACTGCAGTGATGAAATCTACTCTGAATCCTTGATCAACAACTACGAATAAGATATACTAATAAGATCATTTTATACTATATTTCATTTCCCAGGAGTATAGACTTTCTAAAATTCATAATCTTGGAGGAACTCTAGACATCGCTTAAGTCTCAAGTTATGATCCTTCAAAGAGAATATATACTTGATACTCTTGTGATTAGAGTAGGTTATAAAACACTTTCTAATCATGTATTGTCACAATATCTTTATTATTAAGACTATCACAATTAAATTAATATTTTGGGTCATTTAGTTTTACTCATGTGGTCTCAAAGGGAGTGAAATATAGGAAATCAATATCGACATTTGCATCAGAACAAAACAAACCCCAATTCCCGATGCATCATAGAAAACTAAATAGCAGACAACCTCCCTTGAAAATCTCAAGATGAGAGCACTCATCAAGTTATACCTCAACTACTAAAAATACTACTACCACCTTTCTTCCCATAAGAAAGGCTTCCCCTTTCAAGAAAAATATGTCATGGGTGATGATATCATGGAGGAATAAGATATGAATATCAAGTAATAGCTTTACAACCAAAGGAAGTTCCACACCTCCATCACGCTCTTGGGCATCTCTCAAGCTAACACTACATCAACCTTGGTCGGGTCCACTGCCACTCTATCTGCTAAGATAACATGTCCTAGAAACTAGAAAACCTAATTTTAGAACTAACAATTAGAGATATTTCTATAAATTTGGTTCTCTCAGAGTACATCCATAACCTTCCTCAAGTGTCTCTCATGCTCCTCCTTAGACACTGAGTACACAAGTATATCATCGATGAAGAGTACCATGAAATTGTCAATGAATGGTTGAATGATTCAGTTCATGAGTCCCATGAACACTACTGGGGAGTTTATCAGACTAAAGGTCATCACAAGTATTCATAATGAGTATAGTGAGATATAAATTATTATTTTTGTATATCCTCATCTTCTACTCACAATTGGGGATAAATTTACCTAAGGTCAACATATTAGAACCATAATTCCAATATAAAGTGATCAATTAAGTCATCAATCCTTCGTTTTGGATACTTGTTCTTCATAGTAACTAGGTTTAAGCATCAATAGTCCACATATTACCTCAAGATCCCATCCACCTGCTTTTTGAATAAAAATGGGGCTTCCCAAGGGGATTTTTTTAAAAAATACCTTCCTATGAATTTCATCAAAATTCAACCGCTTCTCTTGAAGCTCTGTGGGATCCATCTGATACTCTAGCATAGATTTTAGTGCCATATCAAGGTGTATAAATATGCATAATTATATCTCTCTATAAGGAGGTAAACCTAGAACATATTTGAGGAAGAAATCCTCATACTTTTCCACAACTATAGGAAACTAAAAACTCATAACATCCACTATAATAAGTGTCAGAAAAGCCAACTAATGAGTATTCTTCCCCACCCTCCTATGCAGTAGTCCATACTATGCTTAATGGGTTTCATTTTCATCGAAAAAGGAGAACCTAGTTCCATTACTGTGGATACACCAAATCCTCCACCTTAAATAGCCAACTAATGAGTAATCTTCCCCACCCTCCTATGCAGTAGTCCCAATAGACACTCTCACCTTTAAGACTAATGTCACACTATCGATACAAGTATTTGATAACTAATTCATCTCCAGTCAGGGTCTCTAAGCATAAGGTTTGAGCCATGGGCTCAAACAGAATTTTCAAGCCTCTCACATGATACATGGAAATAAAGGAATGACTAGAACCTATGCCTATAAGTACTATATCAAGGTAGAAAAGACACATATGAAAACTAGAATCACTCCCAGAGACTCTGCATTGTAAACTTCAATTTCCTCTAGTTTTCCCTGCCCTGTCCTCTAGGTCCATGAGCCTGGCATGGACCACATATGGGTGGTGATGGTAAAAAATAAATGCATTCAAAATATCCTACTACCCTCCCAGTCCCTCTACCACATCCACCGCCCTTCAATACTATTTGTTCCGTACCATATCTCTCCCTTAGTATCCCATCCATGGAATCTCTGTTAGATGTATAGCGGGTCGGACAATCTCTAGATAGACGTCCCTTTCCATCACATGAGTAGTACTGCCTCTCTAGGGGATGAATGGACCCGCCTAATGAGATATGAACTGCAAAACATTTATCGTGGGACCTTCTCCTGAAATTTATTACACATTTAGGTCCATGAGACTGACATCAACTCCATGCTGTCGAGGTCTTTGCTCATACTTTCTCATTACAGGAAACCATTGGTTGTATCTGCTCATCCATGAAACACTAAACAACCAAAGATATCTCTAGAAACCCATTATATATTCGAATTCATAGAGGGATAACACTAGAATATATGTCTCTACATATCCCTCGATCAAAGGTCTGATCCTTGAATAATTGGTCCCAAACATCTTAAGAGTAACTGGAGAGGTTGGTAAACCTCGATGAATACCCATCTATTGTTATGCTGCCATGTAAGATATTAAGAAGATTCTGAATACGTATATCCCTTAGAATAGATAGAAATAAATCTTCTTTGAAAGGTGACCAAACTCTTTCCATGCTAGAGTCACCTCATCGTAAGACTAGTTCACTAACCCCCACCATCGTTCTGATGAGATAAGAAGAAGGCTCACTGACATGACTACCATCTATTCTGCTGGTGTCATGACCTGATGGAAAACTCAGATAACCACCTCAAGATAGTCTTTAGCCACCTATGGGTTGGGCTTTACTCAGAACCTGAGGGGTCTCTTTCGCTAAAGCTCACGAAGTGTTCTCATATTACGCACCCCATCTGTGGGAACTAAGAGTACGTTGTGTTGCTCAACATTTCGTGGTATAGATGGTGAACCACTTAGAGGTAACATCTATTGAACATGTAATTGAATCAATGCCTCATCACATATAGAATCATACCCATGATCCTGATGTTGAAACCTAGCTAGCATATATTGTGCATGTATCCTAAAATAAACAAGATGTACCACATTCAATGAGTATATCTGGGGAGCTGACTAAAGAAGGATATAGAAACTACAAACCATTTTTATATGATGCATGAACCATTGTTTTCTCTATAACCAGTGTTATCTTGCACCAAGTGGAAAATTAAGCATTGAGGGTCTGGATGTATGGATCTGTTTTCCTCCACACCAACATTGGAGTCCCTGACCTAGAATATGAACTCGAAATCTTTAAAATTTTTCCCCAAAACAAAATCATAGACTATGACCCTGAGGATGAACCAACTCCCCGGATACAACTTTATCATAACCATCCTAATGGGGCCCATTTTGGGACTCCCCAATCCAAATATAATAGGCCAGGGGTTGGTGATTAGAACTTTGTAGGTATATCACTGAGTGGGAGGCCTCAGATGATGTACCTATGCACACACACACACATCTCCAAGCCTATATAATGCTGAAATATAAAAATGAATAAACAAAAAATCATTAATATATCTAAATCCCACTACCAGAGTAAGACACGAGGTAACGAAAATTAAACATAGACAAATAATATCCCACCAAAGAGAGTATGAAAAAAGGGCCAACTAGAAATTAAAACTGGTACTACTGTCATGATATAGTAGGAATACACCTCAGTTTTTTTGGTCCCCCTAAGCATCATCTGCTCCTAGCCTTTATAAGATTCTGTCCAAAGGTTCATCGTCTCTATAAGACACTACATCTATGGGAAAAGACCATGTATAAGTGAGTATAATAATACTAAGTAGGACACCCCAAAACCCCAAAGAATAAAAAATGGAAATACAGTCATTTATACAAAGGTACATGTCTACAACATATATAACAAGAATATCCAGATATACTCAGTAAACACATAGAGTATCAAATTTAATTCATAACTGTAACAACCAGCCTTGGATTCCAACCTAAAGGTTCCACATTGCACTTTTCAGGGAGAACACACTCCTGAGTATGATAAAGCTAATGAAATCCATCCAATAGGTAATGATCACCGGGTCTCGCCATTAGAAGTACACTCTAATACTCCAAAATGGTATGATACAAAGATAGTGATCATACCCAAGGCCATGGGGTATACCAAGAACTCAATATAGATTAACCCACTAAGTAATGTTTCAGAACCCACATAGTGTTAGACATGATGATAGTATGAACTCTACCTAGGGCATGAAGATGAATAGAAGATCTCACTATGGGTCTCATAGAAGGATTCCAACAACTCTGCCCCATAAGACCTAATGAAGAGATATATATCCTATGTATAAGAGGTGATTTCATAATTTTACTCAGGGAATTCATTTAAGTAATGAAACCTAACAAAACTTGTCCATGATAAAGAGGAAAAGGGCTCTAAGCCATGTTCTAATGAGTACATGACAAGTAGAAGGGTTACATGCCATGTCCCTTGACCTTGGGTTGTTACCATATAAATGGACCATGTATCATACTCATGTAATAATATATGAAATGTTGGATGTCTATGTAATCTCCCAATGTACTATTACTTGTATTAGCCCATTTACTTGTCTAGGTCATGTCCGAGTGGGGGGAGTGCACGACCTTCTCCAAACCGTGTACTTCAACCTATGTCTGTGTACCCTATGAGGTACACACCAAGATTTTCCAAGGGAACCAAATGCTATATGATAGGGTCACATTCCATGTGATACTTATCTACCACCATAACCCTAAATGCTTCTAGGAGGGGACCACATAATGTGTGGATCTTTAATACATGATTTGTAGTGAAAAAATTCCTAGAAACTAAGATCTTCTTCTAAGAATCTTCAACATTTCTCTATCCATCGTTATGACCATACCACTCTAATATTAATTTGAATACTCATTAGCTAAGCCTCTCCACATATGATTAGAAAATATAGTGGTTTGTTTCATTTGGAAAATTCCATTAAACTCCATTCATCATTGAATGTAGAACAATGCTAAATTTGTTATGCAAAACCACTCTATATTTCACTACTCAATTTGTTTCACCACTTTCATGTCATTTTGATATTAGATATATGATATAATATTTTTTTCACCAAGAAATGGGTGGAAAATAATTGATTCATCAGGATATTTTGAATCATAGGACAAATTAATAATTCCAATTATGAATAAAGAATCTAGGGATAATAGAACAATAACAACCAAGAGGAAGAAACCTCAAACGATGTTCATGTCAACCTCGAATCATTTCCATTATAACGATAAATGATGAATCGAAAATTAAATCATGAAGAAATTCTCCTGAAAATTTATTAATCTAACCCGTCCTGCAATACACACGATCCATGAATCAATCCATTGTCTAAATGACTCATTCTTGTCATTAAAAATAATAAAAAGAAAATAAATCCAATAAAACAAACATCTTACATAAATTTGGATAGACTGATGATGAATAATGGAGTTACACCATAATTTTTGGAGAGATACTTTGAATTCACCTTGTAAAGGTCATCGATCTTTGATCCAATAATGATCCACTAATGGAATCAAATTCAACAGATCTCCAACATTCCTTTAGATCTCATGGTTTTACCAGATAATCCTAGTAATTCCATATAAATATTTATTTAAATATGATATTAGTTTTTTGTTTCAATGAAATAAAATAATATAATATCGTTAATTTTTTTATTTATTTTCACACCTATGATGAATTTTCCATAAATGACCTACATCGACAAAGGTTATGTAACACCTAGGGTAAAAACTATATTATGAACTCAACAGTTCCCCCAAGTTTCTAATTTAGGACCATATTTAGATGTTATTCCAATTACTTAGGGAAAATGTGGATGTGTGCTATTTAATATATTTAATATATTTTATACATGCATTCTGGTCACATGAGGCCTCATAATTGCATGTCGAATCAACACATGGTCACAAAAATAATCCGTACAATATCCAAAAATAATACATAGAAAATACATGTAACTAAACAATATAAAAATCATTGATGTTGAGTTTTACCTTACCAACTAATATTAACACCCCTTTTTCATAGGAATCAAGACTCATACAATGGATGCGATTTCAATTGGATTATCATACTTATCATCACATGGATAAATGATCATAAGGTTATTTAAAATACCAATCATGACTTCCATTCCTCATAAATCAATATGGAATTCCATTATATAAATTCAACATGTGCCTAAGATAACATAAAATTTTTCCTAAGGGAGAATAACAAGATTTACAAGGACATTCCCAAAAAATTCGACTAGTTAAGTATTATATACATTTGATGAGATCATTGTACCACTAGGGGGTTTCACTATTAATTCAATATATAATCATTGATGATATTAATTTACATTTCTGGATACTATTTCTGGTATATATAAATTCATATAACTAATCTGAAATATGGAACTTCAATATTTGTGCATAAATGTTACTACTTCAACATTATTATTCTATCTTTAACACCTTAATAAAACCCAATTGGTTTTTATTCCCATCCAAAATTTTAAATTAAAGGGATTAATCATTTAATCATGATAAATTATTCATATAAAGTCTAAATCATAACACCTTATATTCAATGTAGGACACCATAAGTTTAAAATGGTTCATTCATGGTCATCATCTACTGAAATCCTTCATGGTGTTTTGTAAGAAGTTTGGCAGTTTCAAAAAAATATCCCCCAAGAGTGCCCAAATAGGTGTTCTACAAGGCCCACTATTGTGCACTAGGTGATGATTGATTCAATTCCCAATGAACCTTTTCAATGCTGTCACCCCTAGGAATAGTTGTTACAAATCCACATCCACTTGTAGTTTCCAGAGAGAGACATAATTTCATGGAAACCACTCACTTTATCCTTAAAAAAAATTCTACAACATTTCCTTATACATTAAATTATCCCTAGGGTTCTCTCTTAAGTATTCTCATCTAAGTTTCCAATGGTTAACTAATAATTTCTATGAAACCAAATATATAGGTATGAAATTATTACCAGTCAGATATAATTGAAACCTTTCATAAAACTCAATGGGTAGATAAACATCCTAGGAAGGACTCAAAACACCATCCATAGTGGTATCCCATTGAACATGAATCCATTGGTTGGAGAGAAAAAATTCATTCAGTACTAACACATTGGAGTTCCCAAGGATTGGGTTCCTTCCATCTATCTGATTTGAACAATAAAAAGCCAAAATTTTCACAACTAGTTATCATATAATAATATATTAATATTCATGATATGACAAAATCATCTAGGATGAAGTTTTATAGGTATAATATATTTGGAAACATGGATACACAAACAAATGGTTCATAAATAAACTAAACCATCTCTGACTAAGTTCTTCATAACTAATAGCCTCATTATATATATATATCAAACTTTGTACCTTTCTGCATGACCTAGGGAAACGAAACATAAGAATGAGTGTGATGATATGCTCATTAAGGGTAAAAAAGGGATACATTAATGATCACATAATCATAATATAGGAAGAAGGGTATGAGAACAAGAGATTAACCTTTTAAAACCATTCCCTACATATCAAAGATCATATTATTATTTCATAGGGTAATATTAACAGGTTTATAATCCCGGAATCATAATGGAATCAAAGTACATGTTCTATGAATGAATAAAATTGTCATAATATATATATTTATGGAATACACATTATAAATAAAATCATTTCCTTAGTATTCATGGGCTTATTCCAAGGCTATGATAGTGGAATGGTTCCACTAACAAAACCATTATAGTATTCGAGGTTCACTCCCAATATAATCATATTTTTTATATTCTCTTACTAAACACAGATTACTCCCCATTCATGTCCCGTTTATCTCATTAGACTTCCATCAGTACCAAATTCATTGGAGGGATATGTAGTTTTTTTCATGACCCATCAAATAATGAAAATCATACAGATGTTTTCTACAAGATCATAAAACATTCTTCATATCATAAACCCAGGAAAAATTAATAGTTTTTATAAGAATTTCATAATTACATAACTTGTGGAAAAGAAATGTGATTCTTAAACAATTCATCAATTTTTCATATCCTATAGAAAGGGAAAGAGTATCATAAAAATATTATCATTATAATCATAAACCATCTAGAAAAAGAATAATGATGGTATACTTGGATCATATACCCTATATAAGATAAGTAGAATCAATTTTTTTGTCCCTGATGAATATAAATACCATTAAAACATTATTAAAAACATTATTAAGGAAAATACCCTTTACAATATGAAAATAAGAGTTCAAAATCAAATAATTTACCAAATATTAAATAAATAATTTTCTTTAAAAAACATTGGAAATATTTAAAGGAATATTTTAATCTTTGAGTGGTAATTATTGAGTGGAATACCACACATTCTCTATAAATTAAAATAATGATTCCTTTACCATTTTTATAAAAAAGACATATGTACATCATTTGAAATATAAGAAGATTCCATTTAAACTATTTTTTTAAAATTAGAACATGGTTATAAAATAATTTAAACATTAATATATTAATATTATATGTTTCTTTAAAAGTTTTATTAGAAAACAATGATATTAAAGGAAAAAGAATTTCAAATGAAGAAAGAAAAAAAAAATTTCCTTCAAAAAAGTATTTTCTTCTCCTCAGTTATTAAAGAGCTAAAAAATAATGGTAAAACAAGTATTATAAAAAAATAAGAGGAGGATAAAGAATTTGTGTTTCTTAAGAGATATACTATAATATTTCATCATTACAATATTAGTCATAAACAAATCTGATAAATAATGAAATTGTAACATAAGACTCATAAAAATGTAGTAATTTTTTAATTATAATACCTATAAAATAAAGAAACTTATATGGATATGTATATCACATTATGTGCATGTTAATGATCATAAAATACATTCATGTATATTATATACATCACATAAAAAAAATGTGAAGAATATGGCTTGTGTCCCACAAAAATATAAGTGAGATGAAAATCCCATACCTCAAGTCTCATCTTACTTCATACATGATTAAAAATCTTGCATAACATATATATGATTATTATAAATATAACATAGAAACATAATCAAATATATTAAAACATATATTATTCACTTATAAACTTTTACCTACCATTTATTAATAATTCTTTATTAAAATTACTATTCTGGATTATTTTGTTTTGCATGTATTTTTGGTTTGATAGTTTTGGTCATTGTAATTTGATTATGGTTATATCATATAAATAATTTTAATTATTATATAAATATCATATAATCTAATTATATAAATTAATATATTAATCTATAAAATATATATATAGAAAAATGAATTATACTATTCATGGAGATGGTAGGTCGTACGAACATATGAATGTTGTCTTTATTTTTCAACAGATAGAAGACAAGAAATTTAAATATTACTTAAACCTTGAATAATAAATTTAATATCATATATATCAAATATATTAATAAAATATCGCTTTATTATCATCCATGTCATAATAAAATAAAAAATGCATCACATCTCTTTATGGAGGCGGTAGACCACACGTATGCTTGAGCGACATTATAATTTTACTATATATTGAAAGATAAAATGTATTTGTGCTATTTTAATTAAAAATTATAATAATTTCAAAAATATATTATACATAAATTAAATATATAATTTTATCCATTTGTGAGAGGTAGTTATGGAAAACAAATTACATCGGTTTACAAGGCTGTATTTTTCCGTACACTGGACCAAATGTTTTGTTAACCATTTGATAGAATAAAAGTTTAATTTTGGTTAAAACATTGTCATAATAAAATATATTCATATTTATAATACTGAACTTTTAATATCATCATGTTTGAATAATATTTTAATGATTTAGAAAATAAATAAAACAATAACACATGGTTAAGAAATATACTTCTTCTTTGGAATCCCTCATTAAGTTCACAAAAAAATCCATATAGGAAGGTTTTATAATAAAAAAGGTTGTATAAGTGATGTTAATATATTTAAAAATTGTATTTGGGTATATATATTTCAAAAAAAATTCTTTCGAAGTGTAAAGATGAGATGCTAGGGGTGATTGTTTATAATTGATGTGAGTGATTTTTTTAAATTTTCAAAGTTTTCAAATAACACCATGCCAATTTCCTTGAAACAAGGCTCCAAAATAATTAATTATTAAACATTAGAAAACATATGTTCGATATATCTCCATAAAATAGGAATTATAAAAAACTTATGTCATTTTATCTCTTATCTTTTTTAGTTTAACACTCAGTATACTTTTTTTAATGTTAATCTAGGTAATTAATTTTTTTAATGTTTCTAATATTAATTTTGAAAATAAAATAGGTTGGAATTATTATATAATATCAAGTATTACTATTAATAATTTGGAATTTATTTTAACAAATTCAATTAATTTAATTGGAATAATTTAATTTAACATTTAATCCACATATGTGATGTAAAGGTGGGTATTCCAAAGAAAAAGTTTTCCTAGGTATAAAAAATTTTATTAATAAAACTCAATATTTAAATTTATTCAAATAACCTAAATTGGATTAATAATAATATAATTAGATTAATTTTACTTTTAAAATTTTTTATAAAATTATTTAAAATTTTAAATTATTAAAATAAAATGAGAGTTTTCATTAAAAATCAAAAAATATCACTATTCATCACCAAATTAATTATTTTAGAAAACTATAAAAAATTTACTCTATGATAATTTAGAAATTTTTATTCTAAAAATAATTTTTTTCATTTATTTAAATTTTATTAAAGTAGGATAAAATTAATTTTCATAATGCTTTTTAATGAACAACTTTTTAGAAAAATATAGTTTTAAGTATAAAATAGGATTTATTCTTATCCCATTCTTAGAAACAAATAATGTATGAATAATGAAAAATTATATTGAAAGTATAATATATAAATTTAACTAAAATAATTCACCAATAGTGAATAATTTAATTAATATAAAAACCCAATGAACACATAAAAATAGATTTTAAGTGAAACATTTAATTTACTTTTAATTAATTAATTTTTATTTGTAATCAATTTATAGAAAATGAATTTATTTTATACATGTGTAAACCATATAAGTTTGATAATTTAGTTACCACTGTTGATCTATTCCAATTTAGTGGATAGGTAAAACTATCACTTTAAATAATAATATCTAAATAGTACATCAGTGTTTGTTTAATCTCTGTTTAACATTTGACATAAGATATCAAAGAAATTAAATATATTTAAAAAAATATTTTATAAAACTATAGGGTGTTATAAATCATCTATTTTTTGTCTGCAAATATAATCTAGAACCAAACAATTTTTTCCATAGTTGATGGATTGATCTATCACTCACCCCATTCGATGGGTGGATGACATACTTATAGGATATGGAAAATTGTTTTTACACTACAATTACTATTTTTTTTGGTATGGAGTGTGATATGAAAGTTCATATCATTTTTGGCATGAATTTCAGCTGAACCCATGTAGTTTTTATTTATTTATTGAATGGAAATTTAATTTTTAATTATAGAGAAATTATGAAGAATTTAATGTTTCTAAAAATGTTAAGGGACCCCCAAAACATGAAAGCACTAAAGGGATAAGAATCTAGAAGGAGAGGAAACTTTTGATGATGAAAATAAAGAGTTATTGAAGATGATTTATTAGAATAATAGTATGACCATACCTATAGAAAAATTACTAGGAATATATTCTAGGATGGAGAAGGTATATTTTTATGAGTTTGAGGGAGAGTTCGTAGAGAATTTAAATAATTTTTTTGAATCCCTGGACCTGCACTCCTGAGTCCAGTGTTATAAACACATACTTTTCATACTTTATTCTATACCATATATAAGTTCCCTTATTTAACTATCAATTTTTACATAAATAAATGTAAATTATTCATCACATACATTCCAGAGGCCTTTTTAGTTTAGAGATTTAGAGAATTAGGACCAAGAAATAACTAACATACCCCTACGTTTATTGTATTAAGAATATATTTTCCCCATTATATCCAAAACTACACAATTCATTATAATTCTTTAACATCTATGAAAAACTATTTCATTTGGGTTATCCTTCTAAATATGTCACATATACTAATTTTCATCATAAAACAGGGAATAGAAAAAAAAATTAATGGTTAATCTCAAATTATTAGTAAGGGAAAAATATAACTAAATACGTTAAAATCCTAAGCCTGAAATACATAATATGATAAGAACAGACAATCTAAAAAATACCATTACCAAATAAAATTTAAATCTTTCTATATCCATGAAAATAAAATTAAACATCGATTATAATAATTAATTATCTCATAATGATGAAATTGATAAAATATGACATCAAGAACTTATTGTCAAGGCATTATGCTAAGACACTACAAATATGGGTAGAGGTATACCCTAAAAACCTAAGTTGTTTTATGTCATGTGACCTATTAATTCATCCAGGGGCTATATAATTTTATTACCCATCAGTCCCTCATTTATGTCTGACACATTTACTATAAGAGTTAACAATACATTGCATACCATTCCCAAAGGAACCTCTAGTTGAATAATAACAAAGCAATATTTATATTAAAAAAAATGGAATGTAAAGAGATAATTAACCTACGTTAGATAATAATAATATTTAAGATATCAATACTTTTCCCCGTGTCAATAAATGGGATCACACAATCACAAACCATATAGATTAATAAAATGTATATTAAAAAAATAAATAATAAAAATGTCAATAATCATACATATTGAAATAAAAACATATGGAACACCAAAAATTTTCCACTTTTCAACAGAATAACATTATTTCTAGGTGATCACAATCAAATTTGAATTATCTAAAATGTGATTTCTACACCATATAGATCAATGTGTAAACAACTAAGTCAATACTAGAATAACATGATCATAATATATATATATATAAAAATAATTTGGATGGTTTCAAATAAATATATCCCCACTAAAACAAAGGAATCATAAAAGGGTTTTGACATAAATGAAAAACACCCTAACAAAAAAATCAAACAATATCACAAATGAAGGGATGAAGAATCATGTTTCTTAATATCATGAGTTTAATCTCATAAATGATAACATATATTTTTATTTTTAATAAGTAATGGAATAAAAACCCCATTAGAGAAAATCCTTTTGGAATTGATAAGGTAATTGGAAGTAAAAACATAAAATTAGTTTTAGAAATATTTTTTTAACATTAATGTAAAATCAAAATTTACATGTCTCTTCCAATGATATATTTTTAAATTCAAAAGTGAAAGATATTAAAAAACGTTACTTGTAAATTGAATCTCCAATAATATATAATTTAATATCCATAATTTAATTCATTTAGAAATTATGAGAGAGAGAGAGAAAATATATTAAAGTTAAATGAAAACCCATTTTTTATTTTAAAAATACATTTTTTTTCAAATCTCTGATTGTAAGAAGTGTTAAAAAATAATTTCTATTAAAAATTAGTTTCACCAAATAATATAAAAAAAATTAATTTAATAAAATATTTTTCTGGGTGAACACAAATATGGAAAATAAAATTTTAAAATGATGCATTTTAGCTCGAAGAAAAGAGATTCGAGTTGTCAATATCCCATACGTGAAACATAATCATTGAATAATGATAAATTTTAAAAAGAATTTTATGGTATAAAAGTAAAAAATTAAATAATACCATATAATACAATCAAATTGAATAATTTACCCAACTCATATGTAATATATTCAAGTGAATTATCATAACTAAATAAACAAAACTTTAGTTAATATAATTTTAATGATATGGGTAACACTTGTGTCAATGACATTTGAAGAAAAGAACTTATTTTTTCATTGTATATCTATTGAATTTAAATAAAATAAAATATATAGAATTCATGGGATTATAAATAATTATAAAACCATTCATATGAAAAATGATGTATAATATGTAACAAGTCTCTGAGAATTAAAGTTGAGACAAATAATACACGTATAACTTTAGAAATATTAAAATCAAAACCCCTTTAAATAGAGAGATTTTAATTTAACATATAATAAAATTATTAATAGATAATTAAAAATATGATATCTCAAATTTTTATTATATTCACAAGATAATTGAAATTTTCTTAATAATACCAAACATGCCTCAAAGTGAAGAATTTGATATGAAAACCCTTAACTCGGTTAAGATTCATTATGAACATGCCCCAAATGTGAAGAATAATTAAATTAGACAAATTAAATATATACCTGGTAACCTTATTCAAAACTATAAACATTTATACTCCTCATTTATAATCATTCTCTATGTATAGTTTTCAGTTTTTACTTGTTTTTAACACCGGGTGTAAGTAGTCTTTATTGATTTGAATTATTTTCATAAAAGATATGTTGGTATTTATTTTTCTTCCAAAATTACTACACTATTATATCATATAAGGTAATATAATGGATGATACAATATAGTTTATAAATCTATAATTTCATTCTATTGTAGTTTTTGGTTACACATCATGAAGATGAAACCAACGACAATCATGTTTTATGGATTTTTAAAGAATGAATGATATATTATTAATTAATGAGTTAAATTTTGGTATAAAATTATAAAATAAATTATTTACATATTTATATAATACTGTACTAGTTAATAAATTATCATTTTCATCCATTATATAAATTCATAGCGTTGTTTATGTATGCAGTTAAACTGACCCAAACTTTAAAATCCCATGATTAATAGATAATTATGAGGTGGTTTAGTTATAATATCATTATTAAAGAGTCATAATGATATTATTTAGTGTTTTTGGTGTTATATATAATAATATTAATTATTTAAAAATATAATATAATTTATATAAGTCATTACATTGATATAGGATTTAATTTTTCGGTTAGTTCGATATTTTTAAATGACTGATTTAACAATACTCATTTTATGAACATATCATTAATAGGTTCTCCATTTTTTTATACCAACACCTTAATGATATCATGTAAATATTATTTATACATTCATATTGTCTTATTGACTATACATCTAATGCGGTGATGAAAAGAAAAATGAAAATCAATCTTTCTATGGAGGCAATAGTCCATATGTACATGTGGTTGATGATTTCATTATCTATAGAATTAGATAGAGAAGTAACATGTTATATTATTTAGGATTAATAAAAATGGTATAAATAACATAATAATTTATTAAATTTCTCTTCTAGAATACCATTTTAAGGTGTTGAAAGAAAATAAAACACATTAGGTCATGGGGGTGGTAGTTCACACAATGCATGAATACAAGTTTCGTTTTTCTTAATAGAAAAAGAGATAAAGTTATTAATGATTGAACACATAGAATAAAAAATTATTAGATCAAAAATAATTATTTTATTATATATTTGTTTTAAAATTATAATATTAAAAGAAAAATAGAAAAGATATATGTCAAGTAAAAATTATTACACATGTTGAGATTTTGAGAATTACATAGAAGATATCTTTAAAATAGATAGAATAAACTATTATCTTATGATTAGAATCTCAAAAGAGTGAAACATTATTATATGATAATTAAAAGGTATGTTTTCATGAGGAAACATATGTTTTAGTAGTGTCTTGAAGGGTAGGTGAGAGACCCCTTTTATATGTGGTTGGAATATCATTTTTGAAATTATTTTAACTTAATATGATGGAATCATATGTTAAATATGTCACATGATTCAAAAATTGAGAAATAATTTGTTGGTTAAGAGATAAGTTCAATAACTACCTCATACACTCAAATATAGACATTTTTTATCATTTTTCAATACCATTACCCCTTAAATTATTACTCTTACTATATTATCCATTATGACACTAACTATTTTTTTATTGAGGTAACTAAATCATTATACAAAAAAATAAAGTTTTCCTTGTAAATAATTTTTACCCAATGATTAAAAAACATAAATCCATTTTATTAGATTCAATTTATAAAAGTGATCATAATTAATTTTTAAACAAAGATGAATAATTTTTTAAAAAGAATTTACGAGAAATAGTTATTTTGTTCTAAAATATTAAATATTTATTTAAAAATTAAAACCAACATTATTAAAATTATAAAGCCACTTATAAACTAATTATTTTGTATTATATTTTCTAGTAATTTCTAATTCATACTTATATACTAATATTTTTCATAAAATTCATGCTATTTATAAATATAATAATTTCTAGTTTTCATGTATTTTTTTAGAAAAAACCTAAAAATTAATTTTAATAAAATTTTATTAGGAAAAATCAAAAAATAAAATTTATTTTTTCAAATTGAAATTATTTAATTAATAAATTTAACTTTTAAATAAAAATATGAGTTAAAATAAAAAACTATTTTATAGTAAAATTACTTTTTATGAATATTTATAATTATAATTCATGTTTCCTATCATTTACTAACTAAATTAGTGTTAAATAATTATTCATATTAGATCTATTTCATCATCATTAGTTAAATTTTTCATGAAATATAAATTCATATATCATATAGAGGTAGTATTTATAAAAATACATTTCTAAGTATAAAATGATCATATGAGTCATTTTAGCAATACTAATTGAATTTCATTAAAAGTTAAAGAAGATTTAATTTCATTCACTAAATATTTCATAATTTGATTATTTTAATTAATTACCATTAATTAGAAGGTAATGTTTTAGTGGTTATAAATAATATTTATATTTTTATCAAAATATTTCTTGATTACATTTTAGATTGTTGTTGTGTGTGGAGTTATATATTGATCACATTTTTATCATTTAAATGGAGACCTATATTACAATACATGGGTGTTGTATTATCCCATATTAAAATAAATTTAATCTTCATCATTTTATTTATAATATCCTATTATTTTATATTGGATACTCATAACTTACCATGCACTTCTAGAAGATCAATATTTTAATTAGGATATGGAAAGATTTTTATATATCGGAATAAAATATTATATGATCTATATAATAAGATGTGATTGTTACCTATTTATATATAGAATTACACTAAGGTAATAAGATCAAGGTCCATATTAATAAATTCCCAAGAACCTTGAAAATTATTTTTGTAATAATCATACCATTAGGGTTTTTTTTAAATCTCAACATCCCATAGTTTTTGTAAACATACAATACATATGATACTAGAAAATATGGAGTGAAAAATCACTATCAAATACATTAGTAGAAGATTCAAATCCTTTATCTTATTCACATAGTTATTGGTGACTATTTCCATCATTGGACCTTGGAATGGGATGTTGAGTCGCATAATGTCCAACTCTCTTGTAATTTAAGAAACAAATTTTTGGAGCATCTATATTTCCCATACACTTGTTAGTTTGTTGAAATTTATCTCCACTCTTGTAGCATTTACCTATGCCTTTATGAAGATTTACCCTATGATTTTACCACATTCATGACATTTAGGGTTTTGAATATTCATTATTTAATCATCTTCATTACATTATCATCTATGAAAATCCATATTTATCTTATTTAGTGTTTTTATGACGTCGACTATGTTCACATTTTTAATTATATTTCATGAAATATGGTTTCACTTAATCACAAGGTTTATCAATCTATATCACATTCTAGTGGTCTTGTCATTGATGTAATCTATCCATTTTCCCTCAAAACCATAGTTCCTTCTATTTCTTTCAATTGCTAAATCCAAAAGGGTTGACATGTGGAATGAGAGATTAACAATATGGGGCATTTTTCAAAGGCAATAACATAAAAGGGATATAACTGTAATGGCTTTTACCATAATATTAAAATTAACTAATAATTATTTTAGTTCATTCTACATTAATATTATATTAATCTAGGTGACTTTAAGTTGGGCTATCTTATACTTATCAACATATTATCTTAGAATAAAGATCCCAAATTACCATGATTTTTTTTAAAATATATTAAACCCAAAAATAATTTAAATATATTTCATAAAAATAAAAAATATCTTTTATCAAGGGAATACAATATCAATTAATATATACATTAACATATGAATGTCCATGTTTCAATCTAAATTATTCAGTCTCTTTCTTATTATTTTATTTATCCAAAACATTTTGAAAACCCTTATAACAGTTCATAAAGAGAATATGAATTATTCAAATAAAATTCCATAGGAGTATCAAACTAGGTGTGATGTTAGGATTATTTGTTGTGCACCAAGTAATTTTCATGATAATATCAAATCCACTATTTTGGGGTTATGACCCCTAGGTACATATGTTCCAGAGAATGTGTTAAATTGAAGTATCCAATTAAGAATGTAATTTCATGGAGAACCCCAAAATCATTACATTACAAAAACATCAGGATTTCATCCTATACTTTAACTAATCTATAGGGTTTTGAATAAATTTCTCTTTTCACAATCCCTAATTAAATTGAGAATTATTACCTTATAATTAAGTAATATAATCTCTAAAAGGGTTATCTATAACTTTTAAATTATAATCAATATTAGATTATCAACCCCACAATTATCTTTAAAAAACATCCTAGCACTACAAAAAAAATGCTATTTAGCGATGTTTTTTATTCATTAGCGATATTTATAAACATCGCTTATTCATTTACCAACCTTTCTGAAAATTCATCACTAAATGAGGTGTCACTGATTTAGAAACATTTAAAAAAATGAAAATTTTAAAAGAAAAATTCACTGATATTTTCAAGAAACATTAGAAAATGATATGTCACTTACTAACATTTCTTGAAAATAACAGTAAATGTGGTGTCTCTAATTTAGCAAGGTTTACAAACATCACTAAATCAGCAATGCCTGTTTACCTGTGTTTCCAAAAAACATCAAAAAAATGAGGTGTCACTAAAAATTTATATTTAGCAACACCTCATTTACCGACATTTTTTAGAAACGTCGATATTGAAAATGTTGGTAAATTGTTCTTCTATGTTTTTCATTTTTTTGAAATTTATTATATACTTTTATAAAGAAAATAGAAATATATATTACCCACACCTCATGTTCGTTACACACCCTCCATGTTCCCTATTGTTCCTCCATCCCTTGTCTGCCCCAAGCCCCTCATGTTCCCTCATATTCCTCCCACGTCTACCCTACCCAAGCTCCTCCCGTTCCCTCCTGCTTCTTGTAGCTCACATCACCCCAAGCCCCTCCTCTCCTGTAGCTTTCCTCACCTGTCTTCAAGCCCCTCTTATCCTGTAGCTCTCCAAAGCACCGTGCCCCTCTCCTATGGCGTGCCATGCCCCAGGACACCACACCCCCTGTATCATGAAATGATTAAGGTGGTTTCACTAAGACTAAAACCTGAGATCTTTAGTTTACAAAAGATACAAACAACCAACTAAAAAAACTTATTGTTATGTTTCTTAATTGTAATATCTTATATTTATATATATATACATATAGATAGATTTAAATATCTATGAAATTAATATTATATATATATATTTTATATTTTATAAATTATTTCAAAATTTTATATTTTATGTTCATACATACATACATACATACATACATACATACATACATACATACATACATACATACATACATACATACATACATACATACATACATACATACATACATACATACATACATACATACATACATACATACATACATACATACATACATACATACATACATACATACATACATACATACATACATACATACATACATACATACATACATACATACATACATACATACATACATACATACATACATACATACATACATACATACATACATACATACATACATACATACATACATACATACATACATACATACATACATACATACATACATACATACATACATACATACATACATACATACATACATACATACATACATACATACATACATACATACATACATACATACATACATACATACATACATACATACATACATACATACATACATACATACATACATACATACATACATACATACATACATACATACATACATACATACATACATACATACATACATACATACATACATACATACATACATACATACATACATACATACATACATACATACATACACAGACATACATACACAGACATACATACATACATACATACATACATACATACATACATACATACATACATACATACATACATACATACATACATACATACATACATACATACATACATACATACATACATACACAGACATACATACACAGACATACATACACAGACATACATACACAGACATACATACACAGACATACATACACAGACATACAGACACACAGACATACAGACACACAGACAGACATACATACATACATACATACATACATACATACATACATACATACATACATACATACATACATACATACATACATACATACATACATACATACATACATACATACATACATACATACATACATACATACATACATACATACATACATACATACATACATACATACATACATACATACATACATACATACATACATACATACATACATACATACATACATACATACATACATACATACATACATACATACATACATACATACATACATACATACATACATACATACATACATACATACATACATACATCCATCCATCCATGCATGCATGCATGCATGCATGCATCCATGCATCCATGCATACATATTTTACATATATGATTATATTTTATATTACATATATGTTTATATTCTATATTTATATATATATTTATATATATATTTATATATATATTTGTGTGTGTACATATATATGTGTATGTATACATATTTATAAAGATAATTATAAATAAATAAATAAATAAATAAATAAATAAATAAATAAATAAATAAATAGATTCATTTTAAAGCATTGGTAAAAATATCATTAAAATAGTCATGTTTTCTTAAAAAACATTTCTAAATATAAAATATTTAACTTTATTATGTTATATATATATATATATTAGCATTTAAAAATTAATATTATATATATATATTTATATATCAATATAAAAATATAAAAATATATATGTTTATATGTTTATATTTTACGTTTAAATATATATATATATATATATATATCTGTGTGTTTATATTATAATATTTATATATATGTTTATATTATATATTATATATACGTGTTTATTATATATGTTTATGTTTTATATCATATATATATATATTAATATATATATGTTTATATATGTGCGTGTGTGTGTAAATATATATGTGTACGTATATATAATTAAAATTATAAATATATATATAATTTTTCTTGTTTTAAAACACTGGTAAAAATACCACTAAAATAGATACGTTTTCAAAAAAACGTAACTAAATTTAAAATATATGTGTGTTTATATATATATATATATGTGTGTGTGTGTGTATTTATATATTTATATGCGTGTGTTTATATATATATATATATATATTAATATATATATGTGCGTGTGTGTGTGCGTCTGTCTATGCTTATATATATATATCTACATCAATGAGTTGAAATGAGATACATAAATATATATATATTTAGCGATGTTTCTAGAAGACATAATTAATTTAGTGATATTTTTGGAAAATGTCACTAATTTAGCAATGTTTTTTTGGAAGCGTCGCTAATTTAGCGACATTTTTGGGGAAGTGTCACTAGTTTAGTGATGCTTTTGGGGAAGCGTCACTAATTTAGTGACATTTTTGGGGAAGAGTCACTAATTTGACGACATTTTTTAGAAACGTTGCTAATTTAGTGATATTTGTTTGGAAATATCACTAATTTAGTAACAATTTTGGGAAAACATCACTAATTTAGTGATGCGTTTTCTAAAACATCGCTAATTTAACAACTCTTTTGGGGAAACATCACTAATTTAGTGATGCATTTTTGGAAATATCACAAATTCAATGAAACTTTTGGGGAAGCATCGTTAATTTTGAAATTATATTTTGGAAGCGTCGCTAATTTAACAATGCTTTAGGGGAAGCATCACTAATTTAGTGACACTTTTTTATAAGCATCATTAATTTAGCAATGATTTTGGGGAAGGATTGATAATTTAGTGACATTTTCCAAAAAGCATCGCAAAAAAACATCACTAAATTACAATGTTTTTGTTTTAGTGTCTAATTTTATCTAAATCCTACACTTATACGAACTTTGACACATCAATACCACTCTCCCTAGACTGGTTCTATAAACCCAAATATGATATATCATCTTCGATGCTAAATATATATTTTAATTCATAACTATCCATAGTTACATTTCTTAATGAAAATATTTCATTATATAGATTCCCATTAACATTTGGGTTTAGAGATTTGGAGAATTATTATAAAAAAATAACTAACAAACCCCATATTCTTTATATCAAATAGAAAATTTTCCTTTTATATTTGAATCTACATAATTTATGATAATTCTTCAGAATATCCCAAAAAATCATAGACATATCATATTTCTCTAACCATGTAACATGTTCCAATCATCTTAATAACATGGGGAAAAGAAACATAAGAAAGGGGTGAGCTCAAAAACTCAGTGAGGAAAACATATATCTAAATCTATAAAAATCATTATCATTATATACATAATATGGATAGAATATATAATCTAGAAAATTTGATAATTGAATGAAACTAAGCGTATACTATAGTTAGTAAAATAAATGAAATCTTGGATAACAATAATTACTAATCACATACTAATGGAATGTATAATTTTTGAAAAAACACATGTTATCCATACCTTGTTCCATGACATTTTACTAATATGGGAAGAGGTATACATCAAAACATAAGTTGTTTTGTATCACGAGACCTGTAAATTCATCAAAGGGACATGTAATTTTAAGCCCCACCTATCACATGTTTAAGTCCAATGAATTCACTATTTGAGTCAACAATATATTTACTACAATTACTTACAGAATAATTGGTTGAATAAAATAATTGAATTCCATATAATTAAAAATATAGAAATCTAATAAATAATCAACCATGTTTTCAGTCAATAATCAGTAACAATGTCAATATTTTCCCCATGTAAATAAAATGGATAACATGATCAAAAATCTTCTAGAGAAATACAGTGGATGATAAAAAAATACATAATCTACTTATCAATAGTCATATATATTGGAATAAAAAAAATACATAACACAAAATCTGTTCCCAATATCAATAAACTTATATTCTTTCGAGGTGAACATTATCAAATCCAAATTTTATAAAATATGATCTTCACACCATATAGACCAATGAGTATACAACTAAATAACTATGGGAATAACATGATCATAATCCATCTAGAAAATAAAGGTTTATGGGTTTAAAAGTTTATATATATAGTGCAATAAGGTAAACCTAGAAGGGTGTTGACATTAATGGAAAACACCCTCACAAATATAATTCATAAAACATTATCAGAAAAGAAGGGATTAATAATTTATTTTTTTGATACCATGAGTTAAATCCTCAAAATTATAATATCTATACATATTAGAGGATAAATCAGGAATCATAAACCTCTATAGGTTAAATAATTTTTTAGATGATAAGGGAAATAAAATAAGAAACACTAAATATCTTTTATAAATAAATTTTTATATTAACTAAAAACAGAAATTTACATGTTGCTTTCAGAGGTAGATTTTGAAAAGTGATGTTAAATCTTTTTAAGAACATTAAATTTAAAAATAATTTTTAGTATGTTATCTTTGAGAAGATATAAAGTTTATCTTTCAAAAATTAGGAGAATAAGTACAAATATATATATGTGAAAGAAAAAACATATTTTATTATTTTTAAAATACCCCTATTTAAAACACACATTTTTTGAAGTGTAAAAAACATTAATTTTTATAAAACAAAATGTTTCCAAATTGGAAAATAAAATATCATATAGTAACATATTAGGCTAGGAGAACTCAACCATGGTAAATCTAAGTTCAAAATGAAACATTAAGACTCAAATAATGGTGATTTGAGTTATCAATATACCTTAATATAAACATACTCAATGAAGTATGATATATTTTAAAAGGGGTCCAAGAGTTAAATATGAAAAAATTTGAGAATATAACATATTAAAATAAAAGGGTATATTTTATACATCAAATATGAAATATTTTCAAGTGGATTATCATAACTCAATGAATGAAAATTTATTTACAAAAATATTTACGAAGTAGGTAACAATTGAGGATTTTTTTTTGAAGAAATGAACTTGTTATGGATTATTTATCCACATTAGTTTATGGGAAATTAATTATTTATAATTAAATTAATATATATCCATACAAATAAAATATGGTATATAATGTGTAACATGTCTCAAATAATTAAAATCGATACCAAAAAAACCCTTTTGAATTTAGAAACATTAAAATGAAAAAAATTGACTGAAAGGGATAATAATTTTACTTCTAATAAACTTGATTCAAATTGAATTCATGATATTATATCTCAAATATTTAGTATATACAAAACATAAAAATATAGGTGTATAATACAAAACATGTCTCAATGAAAGGAATTTGAGATGAAAACCCTTACCTCGGTCCATATTCATTATGCACTTGCACAACAATTACAAAATGATTAAATTAAGTTAATTAAAAACATAATAAATAACCATATTCATAAGTATTATCATTTATAATCCTAATTTATAATCACTATATTCATATATATTTTAGTTCGTGTTTAACTATTTTCAACAATGGGTGTAAGTAATCTTTATTACAAGAAACTAGTTTCATAAAAGTGGGGTTGGTATCTATTATTTTTTTCTAAAGTGGAAAACTATTAGACAATATAAGACACAATAATATATGTTCTATGATATCTCATAAATCTATAATATCATTATATTGTGGTTTTGGTTACAAACCATGAAGATGAAATTAATGATGATCATGTTTTAATGACTCTTAACAAATAAAAGGTGTTTTCTTAATTATAGAGTTACATGTTGATATAAACTTACAAAAATCAAAACTAAAATAATTACATACATATTTATATGACACTATTCATGTATATAATTTATTATATTAACACATTTTATAAATTTATATTATTTCTCACGGTGGATGTTATATTGACCCAAACATGAACCTACCTTGATTAATGGATAATTATGAGGTGGTTTTATTTTAATATAATTATAAAAGAATAACCATGATATTATTTATTGTATATAAATTTAATATATACAAATTTTAATGATTAATAAAGTGAATATAATTTTTATATTTTGTTACTTATAAATAAGAGACCATTTCCCTCTTGGTTTTCTTGTTTTAGACAATTGAATTAATGATAATCATTTATTGATGATGTCATTAGTTGGTCCTCCAATATTTCACACCATAAAATTAATTATATCATAAAATTAATATTTATCCTTTAATAATATCCTCATTATTATCCATTAGTGGAAATAATTAAATGAAAAATGAAAATAAATCCTTCCATGGAGGTGGTATTCCACACACACAGATGGTGGCATATGTAATTTTACATAGAATGAGAGAAAAATGTAATATGGTTTATAGTATAAGAATAAAAATAATGATATAAATATGAATTTTTTATTAAATTATCCTCTTTACCATCCTTTTATGGTAGTGAAGGAAAATGAAACACATCTGATTGGGGATGTGGTAGTTCGCACAATTCATGGATGACGATTTCATTTTTATTAATAGAAAAAGGAAAAGGTGATTAATGATTATTGAAGTTAAATATAAAAAGTTATTATATAAATAATATTTATCCTATTACATATGCATTTTAAATTTCTAAATGAAAAAGAAAAATAGAAAAAATTAATTTAAGTAAAAACAATACTCATGTTGAGCACTTTAAGAATTTCTTAGGAGATCCCCTGGAAATGGATGGTATATGATAATCTATTATAATCAGAAGCTAAAGATATTGAAATAATATTATATGGTAATGAAAAACATATTGTTTTGATATGGAATTTTTTTTTCATTCCTTTCTAGGGTGTTGATATTCCCCATTTATAAGTGGTGTCAATGATAACTTTTTAATAATTTCAACATAATATAAAGAGAGCTCCTGGTAAACATGTCATGTTGTACAAAAATTGATAAATAATTTAATGGTGAAGTTAAAAGGTCTATAATCACCCTATAAACTCAATTATAATCATTTTTTATATTCAATCCCCTTAACCCTTAAATTATTACTTTTACCATTTTTTCTATTACAACGATAAATAGTTTTAACTATAGAAACTAAATAATTATACATAAAAAAGTTTGTTCTTATTATATAATTTGGAACCAATGATTAAAAATATTATTTCCGTTAACATTGATTTAATTTATAAAATTAATAAAATTAGTTTTAAAATAAAAAATTATAACATATTAAATTTCATTTGGAGAAATAATTACTTAGGTAATAAAATATCAAATATGGGTTGGTAAATAAAAATCAAAATTATTAAAATTTAAAATTCATGCATAAAATAATTTTTTTTATAAAAATTATTTATGAATTGAAAATTAATATTTATATAATAACAATTTCATAAAGTTAATGTTATTTATAAAAAATTATTTTTCTCTATTCCCTTAAAATCTATATTTTTAGAAAAATACTAAAAATTAATCTTAAAGAAGAACTACTATAATGAAGTCAAAAATAATTTAGATTTTTTTCAAATTAAAATTATACAATTTAAACATTTAACTTTTAAATAAAAAACATGAGATATAATGAAAAATTATTTTTAAAGGGAATTTGAATTTAAAGAATATTAGTCATTCCAATTTATGATTCCTATCATTAAATAAATAAATTATTATTAACTTATTATTCATATCAAATATATTTTTTCATTGATAATCACAATTTTTTTAAAATTGAAATCCATATCCTATAGAAAGGGAATTTTTATAAAACTACATTTCTATGTATAAAATGATTGTATTAGTCATTTTAACTATAAGAATTGAATTTAATTCATATAAAAAGTATATTTATATTATTTCTATAAACATTTTGTAAATCATTTATTACTATTCATTACCACTAATTCAATAGATAGGTTTTAATAGTCATACAATTTTTTTATATAAATACATTGTAGTTTTGTTTTAGTTTGGGGTTGTGTGTGGAGTTAACTGTATTGTCCTGGTTCTGAGTGCGGCCCCAAGGTTCCTCATACCCAGTTGGTCACATGGACTAAACCACATATCCCTAAACACTAGAGGTTTCTGACTAGCAGTGAGGGCCTTGTGTATGATTGTGGGAATACTATTCCCCCCATCAGCAAAGTAATGTAGTGGAATAACAATCATATACAACAATGGAAGTAGTAATACCATACAATAAGTAAACAATGGAAGACTAAAAGTAATAAACAACTAGAGAACATATATAAATGATGCATGAAACATATGTCTAGGAAAATAGCCAAAAAACTCACAATGCTAGAATACAAAACAGAAACCAAAGTACTGAAAATTAGATAAACTCCAATAACATCACAAGCCTCAGCTTGGACCCTTTCTCTCCAGATCCACAACAATCAAGTACCTAAAATATAAGTGCACATTCCATTATATATACCTATAATAATATAATCTTTTTGGCCCCAAAATCATAACCCAAACATGGTTTGAGATGAATCCCAGTAGGCCACCACCCAAAGATCTGTTCCTAATAGTCAGGGAATATATATTTAGCATAGAATACGAAAAATGAAGTAATGAACAAGGAAGTATACAAAGGTAAACAATTATATAGTTTCATCTTCATTTATTTACATTTTTCTACATAATCAACCAAACAATCATAAGTAACCCTCTTGGAATTTCTTACAGTCTAACACCTCTGGTTCAGCTTAAAAAAAGACTCTCTAGGGAAGCACTCACCATAAATTCCCCCTATGGTCTCACAAAGGTAAACTACAGAAACTCCGAGGAAGCACTCAACTTCCAATTCCCCCTATGGTCTCCCAATGTAGAACTACAAACAGTCTAAGGGAGCATACACGTCCATCCCCCCTATGGTCTCACAATATAAAAGTATAACAAACACTCTTGGAAAGCCCTCAGCATCCATTTCCCCTATGGTCTATCTACACCAGGAAGCCACAACCATGTGTAAGTCAATCATGAAAAATGATATCCAACAACCAACGTAAATCACAATATACTACTTGGATAAATAGCTACAAGGAAAGGTACATGCATGTCAGATAATATCACTTCATCCTAATAGCACTAGGCATGGAAAATAGAGCATCCTAACGGGAAAAACTAGACTCAACAACCATTATCAGTTCAAACATGGGAAAACACATCCATAGAGATGTAATTAAACCCTATTCTCAATCAATATCCCTAACTCATGTAATCCAGGCATAGTAGGCATTAAAGGATTAAATCCCCTAAACACGCAATACCCTAAACTAGGGTATTGGAAACATCTTCATATACAATTCAAAGACAATCTACAGAAAGGCACCAACCACTTACCTCGACATTGTATGATCGATATAGTTGAACCTTAGTCATCAAATTGACTTATAAAAACTTAGATCTATAAAAACATCTAAAACTATCAACCAGGTATATCTCACAAAAGAGTTAAAATCAAGAGGTGAGGCTCTAAAAGAAGGAAGAACTCACCGTGGTGATTCCAACCCATTAGACAATATTTCATTCAAATAATGGACAACCAAACAGGGGCTCAAAGAAGAAATGATGATATCCATCACTCCTGGATGAGATAGGTTTAGAAGAGGACAATTCTGTCAATGAGATGCAATCCCATTTTGATATAACAATTAAAAAAAATACACGGCGTGTTCCCTGAAGATACACAGTGTGTATAGGATTTTATCGAGCCCCAATTTAGGCAGTCTCTAGGTCACCTCACATGAACAAGTACTCTGCCATTATATGGACAGTATAGAGCTACATGCAGAAACTGGGTACACATCTTGTACTCCTAAGTACACGGTGTGTTCTCCTTAAATTTTTAGAAATTTCCATTTTTCTTAAAACACCAGAAATCGAGATCCATACCTAAAAAGAAGATATGGGTTCTTAAAAACTTCCCCCCTTAGATAAATCTATCCCTGAATTTCCCTAAGAAGGAGGTGCAGAAGAAGAATCCACGAACAACTTTGGCCACTACGATTGCACACTGGCCTCCCTCTCCCAAGCCTCTTCCTATACTCGCCAATGCTTCCATAGCACCCATACTAGATGAATAGACCGACCAAAAAGAACCATAACACTGTGGTCAGTAATCTAGATAGGATGCTCCTTAAACGATGTGTCCAACTCTAACTCAACCTCCTTAGGTTGTAAAACATGAGATGGGTCTGAGAAGTAACGTTGTAGCTTGGTAACGTGGAATACATCATGCATAGTCTGATACCTCTGTGGTAAATTTAACCGATAGGAAAACCAACCCGACTCTCTCCAAAACCTCAAACAGCCCGACACATCTCATTGAAAATTTTCCCTATCTTCTAATAATCCTATGTCCCAACATCAGTGTGACACATAGAAAAACCTGATCACCGACCATGAACTCTAGAGGTCATCCCCATCGATCTGTATAAGAATTCTGTTGTGAATTTTTAGTATCCATCCTCTTCCAAATAGACTATATCTGATCTGTGGTCTCCTAGACAATACGAGGTCCCAACATAGATACCCCTCCTACCTCCAGTCAATACAAGGGTGATTGGCATGGCCTACCATACAAAGCCTCTTACGGTGCCATCTGAATAGTTTCCTGAAAAATATTATTATATTCAAACTCCACCAGAGGTATGTGCTTCTCCCAAGAACCTCCAAATCTAGGACACATGATTGAATAATGTTCTCCACCACCAGTATCATATGATCAGAATGGCCATTTATCTTGGATGGTAAGCACTACTTAGAAGTACTTGTGTACCCAAAGCCCTCTATAGTCCCTGCCAGTACCGATAAGTAAAATGGGAATCCATTTCAGAAATTATGGAGTGCATAACCCCATGAAAACGTTAAATCTCTCGGATGTATAACCATCCCAGTTCATCAACAATGAAGGTATCCTTGATTGGTAAGAAGTGAGCAACCTTTGTGAGTCTGTCAGTGAAACCCCAAACTACATCATTACCTCGAGGAAACCTTGGTAAACCTGTCACTAAGTACATATCTAAATCATTCCACTTCCACTCTGGAATGGGTAACTACTACAAAATCCCTAATGGTCTCTGATGCCCTACCTTCACCAGTTGACGGGTGGAACACCTCATCACAAAACTAGCAACATCTCTCTTCATACCTTGCCACCAATACTGACGGTGTAGATTTCTATACATCTTGGCGACACAAGGATGAACTACCCAAATTTATGAATAAAAATACCACATCAGCTTCTAGAATATGTCTACTGACACCCAGACGCATTCATGGAAATGCAAGATCTCATCCTCGCCTACGACCCATCTAGGAATAGAGTCCCCTTCTGACACACTAACCCATAGGACTGGGCCTTAAAAATCGGATTGCTACCTCATCCACACTCAATCAAGTAGGTTAGAAGTTAAGGCTACAAAAGAAAGTAATGTATTCCCCTATCTATCATGCACCTCAAAATACATCTATGAGAATAGAGCCACAAGTTCTAGTCACTACTGGCCTCCTAAACTGCCTATATCTCATCCCTCTTGCTCAAAACATCAACCATTACATTACCTTTCCCAGTTATGTAGGAAAGATCAAAATCAAAGTAATGAAGGTATTCAATCCACCTTCACGGTTTCAAATTCAGATCGCACTGAGTGAATATATAGTTGAGACTTTTTTGGTCGTTGAAAACCACAAAATTCTCTCCCAAAAGATAATATCTCAAATAACGTAAATCATGAAAAACTGCAACCAAGTCATGATTGTGCATTAGGTAATTACTCTCATGTGGCCTAAACTGCTGAGACCCATACACAATGAATCCTTCCCCCAGCATAAGCACTGCTCCCATCCCGATACCTAACACATCACATTAAACATTATACCTCTTTCCTGGATCTGGAAAAACCAGTATCACTACTAAATCCATCCTGCCTTTCATCTCCTAGAAGGGTGAATTACTAGAATCTTTCCAAAAATACTTCACTCCCTTCTTAGTTAGGCCTTTCAATAGAGCTTCTATGCATGAAAAGTTCTGTATAAAACATCTGTAGTAACATCCAGCCCTAGGAATCTCGGTACCTAAAAGATCTTCTTCGGCTGCTCCCATGAAACTACTTCTATCACTTTCCCTGGGTCTATTGATACTCTTGTCTTTGATATAACATGACCTAAGATGTGAATCTAGCCCATATAAAAGATTCATTTTGAGAGCGTATCATACAACTAATGCTCTCTCATTGTACTTAAAATGATCTCAATATGGGTACCATGGTCGTTTCAAGTGTGAGTGTACACCAATATATCGTTCATGAAGACTACCATGAAAGAATCCAACTATTAATGGAACACTTGGTTCATCAGTGCCATAAAAAATTCAGGTGCATTCGTGAGACCGAACGGCATAACCACATATTCATATAGACCATACCTACTCTGAAAGGATGTAGGAGGTATATGTGATGGTATAACACACAACTGATGATAATCGGATCTCAAGTCAATCTCTGAGAACACTCGGTATCCTCAAAGCTGATCAATGAAATCATCAATCCTTGACAAGGGATATCAGTTCCTGACCATCAACTGGTTTAGATTCCGATAATCCACACAAATTTTGAGGGTACCTTCCGCCTTCTTTGCAAACATGATAGGAAAAACCCCAAGGAGAATTACACGGTCGGATGAAAGCTTTTTCATGTAACTACTCCAATAACTTCTTGGGCTCCAGTAACTCTGGTGTAGCCATCCTATAAGGAGGAATAGACACCGATGCCACTCCTAACACAAGTTTAATTGAAAATTTTACCTCTTGATCTAGAGGAAAATATGAGAATTCCTTTGGAAAGACATATTGGAAATGATCCAACACCAGAGTAAAGTCCACCAGTGATATCCCCTAGTCATCTAGATAGAAACTAGAAATCTGGGAAGTAACGCCTCCCAACCCATGATGCTTAGGTGCCACTCTTCCTTCCTGGACATCCCATTCTACCTAGTATAAAAACAATCCGCTCTATGGTGATGTAAAAATCACCCTATGACAATAGAAATCTACCACAACCTAGAAGGTAACTAACTAGTCCATTATGAGAATGAAATCATAGCATTTCATCTCTAAGACATTAAGCTCCCATAAGAAGTGACACCAACCAAACTCTAGAAGGAACTCCTTTCACTGACTTACACTAGTTGTTCTAGTCCTTAATGGATTGTCTAGTGTCAACATATCAGTAGAAGTAAATATAAAGAGCCCAAGGCATTCCACAACAGTGAAAAATATGAAATTATGGTAAGCCCCTGTATCAAAAGTGTAGAAGCTAAAACTGAGGAAACTAGAATCGTACAACTAACTGTAAAGCGTCTGGGATCCTTCTCCTGCTGGATCTGCTCTATCGCAAAATCTTGACATACATAGTGGAGCTGTGAAGATGAATGAGATCCATGAAATGGTCGAACTGGTGGATTTAGAAAACCCTGAGTCTGACCATTGTGGCCAAAACCTCTATCTCGGCCTAAACGGCCTGAAGAACTCCATCCCCCAGTCTGATGTGGTACTGGTGGTCCTATTTCGGTACAAGGAGTCGAAACAGGACCCCTATCACCAACTACTGGTGAGAAAACTAGAAAGAAGTGTTGTAGATGACCCATCTTGCCACAAGATCAGACCTCTACTATGTCTCTCAAGCAATGTCGCCTCGTATGCCTGCTCTTCCCACACTGGTAGCACACCACCTAGCTACCAGAAAATGTATCCTCCCCCCACAGATCTATGTGCATAGACTTCCTACGGTGCTTCCTGCTATCAGTCGGAAGGGTACCAACTCCAGATGCCAATCCACCCTCGCTCATAGCCCTAGTATCACTAAGATTGTGCTATGTGATCAGCTCTATGTTGATTATAGAGCTGATGGAAGTCAACCTAAATATGTTTACCTAAGATCGAAAGTTACTCCGAAGACCATACTTAAACCTCCTTGCCATAAATAATACATCACCTCCTACAATGGGAGTGAATCACTGAAGCTCTTTGATGTGAAGAGAGTACTCTATTACTGATAGATTACCCTATTCCAGACTCATGAACACTTGGTCTCGATCGGTCCTCAAGGTCTCTTGGTAGAAGTAATCATAGAAGGCATGCTGGAACTCATCCCATGCCATGACCTCCTGGTGTCCCGCCTGTGGGATCACATCCCACCATCTCTTGGAATAATCCCAAATCATATAAATAGTGAGCTTCACCATCATCTTTGGAGGAATCTCCAGATGCTCTAAGATCGATAGCATGGATTCTAACCATGACTCTACAACCTGACATCCTCCACCCCCTTAGGACGTAGGAGGATGCCACTACTGAAAGACCCACATCTGTTCTTCCATAGATGGGGAAGGATGAGGCACTCCCTAGAAGGTATGTATAAACCTCATGAATCTATCTCGAAACTGTTCATCGACACCTGTATATGGAATAACGTCTAGTTCTAAGACATGCATGATAGGAGGATCTGTTGTTAGTCCTTGATCTACTATGTCCAGTTTCTATTCACTGCCCTGTATTTGGCATACAACCAGAGGGAATTTCAATGGCATGACTCTGCAAGGTCAACCACACACCTTAGTTCAAGAATCTCAAGGACTGAGACTTAGAAGTGAATGAAAGGAACATGAGAATTAAAGCATTAAAGTTTTTTAAAACATGGCTACATAGGGTGTATAACCCCTACACATTGTATTCCCTTAATCCTTTACATGGGTGTGTTATCCTACTAACACTGGTCGTGTGACACCCAATACACACAATGTGTTCTCCTTAGACATGGAATGTACTTGAATTTTTTCCCCTAACCGAGTTCCCCTACACAACTAACCCATACGTTTCTCTTAGGAAAAGACAACACATTGTGTTTGTACCAGACATGGAATGTACTAGAAGGAATCCACTGACCTGTGTCATTAGTCACACAACTGGTTACACGGTTGAATCCACACAACGTGTTCAAGATGAAAACAATGTATAATACCAATGTTTCAACCACCCGTTTTGTTAGTCACATGGTCAGAGACACATTTGAATCGACACGACGTGTCTATACCAGACATGGTGTCTACTAACTCATTTTCATCCACCAGTGTCGTTAGTCACACGACCGGACACATGATCTCTACAACACGACGTCTATGTCAGGCACACGACATGCTCCACCAAAGGTTTCCCAACTCCGTGTTCCTAATCACACAACTAGTTACACGGCTAAAGACAACACTATGTGTATATACAGTACAACACACACACATAAGAAAATTTGGTCCCTCTTGAAAAAAGGACACATGGTGGGTATTAATCAATACAATCCATTTATTCTCGGTTATTCCATACAGTATGCCTCATAAAATTCTCTAGAAACCCATAACACACAAAAAAATATTAAAGTTCCAAATTACGATCTATGGGGCCCATAATCCCCAAGAATCAAATCTTGGAATCATATTTAAGTCATATAAAAGTATAACAGTTCAACGATCCACCAAATTCCTATCCATGAGGTCCCATAACACCTCAGGGACCAAATTTTGGCATTCATTCAAAAGAAACTTTTCACAATCGAATACCCTATCAAATAGCAGGTATTTTATCAAGGCATATATTAAAACAACATGCATATCTAGCACAAAATCTATCACAATAACATGAAATAGGTAATTCACTCTAAATGTCATGACAAGAATGAATGACATGTAATCTCTAGCAAGGGCCTATATGATGCATGAGATGGAATACCCACATCTCATCAGGTTGAAATAAAAATAGAACCCCAAGAACATCAATAATAACATCGTAAAATATATGAATCACCAAATGGTGAAATCAAATAAACTATAAAATTTTAAAACTATAAAAATTGAAATAATTGAGGTAAATTAGCTTTTCCCTATACATGAGTTAGCTACTACCAGGAATAGATAATTACCAACTACCTATTACTTCCTATCCCTATTTATAGGATCCAAATAGCAAGTCAAGAAGAAAAGAATCCCTTTGATACCACTTTGTATCTTCCTGGTTCCAGGTGATGCCCTAAGGTGCCCCATACCAGGTTGGACACATGGCCTCATGAACATCTCCCTGAACGCCAGAGGAAACCGACTAGTAGCGAGGGACTTGGGTGTGATAGTCGGGAAACTATGCCCTCATTGGAAGAGTAATATAGTGGAATAACACTCATATACAACATCAGAATCACTAATACAATAAAATAAGTAAATAGTGGAATACTAAAAGTAATAAACAGAAGGAGCACATATATAAATGATGCATGACACAAATTTCTAGAAAAACAGCCAAACAAGTCATAATGATGGAATAAAAAATAGAAACCAAAGTAATGAAATGTAAATAAACTCCAACAGCATCACAAGACTTAGCTTGGTCCCATGCTTTCTTTCTCCATAGAAATCAAGTACCTGATGTATAAGGTAACTTGCCATTATATAAACCTACGCCAATATAATATGTTTGGGCCCAAAATCATAACCCAAGAAGGGTGTGAGACGAATCCCAGTAGGCAACCACCCAAATATCTAGGCCTAACAGTCAGTGAATATATATTAAAAAGGAAATATGAAAAATTAAATAATAAACAAGAAAGTTATCAAAATTAAGAAAAAATTATAGTTTTATCTACATTAATTTAAATTTATCAACACAATAAACCAAAAAATCACAAGAAAACCTCTGGGAAGTACTCACAGTCTTACCCCTCTCTGGTTCATCTTAAACAATGAGTACCTATGGAAGCACTCACTATCAATTCCCCCTTTGTTCTAACAATAGTAAACTAAAAACACTATGAGGAAGCACTCAACGTACAATTCCCCCCTGTGGCCTCGTAATTTGGAACTACAGACACGCTGAGGGAGCACACAAATCAATTGACCATATGGTCTCACAATATAAAATTATAATAGAAACTCTTGGAAATCCCTTAGCATCCATTTCCCCTATGGTCTAACTATGCCATGTTCCCACAACCCTGTGTAAGTCAATCGTACACAAATTATATCTATCAGCTATTGTAAATCACAATATAATACTTGGCTGAACATCAATTAGTCAAGGCACAATCATGTTAGACAATATAACTCCATCCAAAAGCACTAGCCATAGAAAACAAAGCATACTAATAAGAAAAAACTAGACCCAATGGCCAATATTATTTCAAAAATGGGAAAACACATCCATAGAAAGGTAATTAAACCCTATTCTATTTAAAGACCCCTAACTCAAGAAAACAAGTCATAACAGACATTAAAGGATTAAATTTCCTAAACCAACATTACCCTAAACTAGTGTATTGGGAATTTTTCATATATAATTCAAAGACAATCTTGAGAAATGCACAAACCACCTACCACAATGTTGTATGATCTATATAGCTAAACCTCAGCCTTCGAATCGATCTAGAACACCATAGATCTACAAGAAACATCTAAAACGTTCAATCGGGAATATCTCACGAAAGAGGAGAAATCAAGAGGTGAGGCTTTAGAATAAGGAAGAAATCACAGTGGTGATTTTAACACAATCGACGATGTTTGATTCGGAAAAAGTATGACAAAACGAGGGCTCAGAGGAGAAATGAAAATATCTGTCGCTCCTAGATGAGACAATTTTAGAAGAAGATAGTTCTATCGATGAGACACTACCCTAGTACGATATAACAATTAAAAACAAAAATACATGGCGTGTTCCCTGAGGATACACGGTGTGTATTGGCCTTTTCTGGGCCCTGCTTTAGGGGGTCTCCAGGTCACCTCACACAACCATGTACTCGAACATTACACTAACAGCACACGACTACCCGCTATAACCAGGTACACGACATGTACTCATAAGTACACAATGTGTACTCCTAAGTACACGATTTGTACTCCTTAAATTTCCAGAAACATCCCTTTTTCTCAAAAACACTAGAAATCAAGATCCATACCAAAAAAGAATATTTGGGTTTTTACATAAGCAATGTAACCCATTTGACTCATTATAAGATAACCATATTTTAAAATATCAATGTCTTACATTATCCCCTATTAAATAAATTACATACCCATAGTTTAAATAATAAGATCATAGTAATTTATATAAGAAATGATAATTAACCATAAATTATAGATGAATAAGGGTTTATTTAGTACGCTTAAAGAGTTTTATATATGTGAAAAAATTATTATAACAATTTTTTAAAGTTAGATAACTCCTTCTTAATTACACATATAATTTTACTTTGGGAATAAGATCTAGATCTATAATGAATAACAACCAAAAAACATTGAAAATAATTTATATGATAATACTACTACTAGAGGTTTTATTTATAAATCTACATCCAATATTTTGTAAAAATGTAAATTAAATAGGAAAATATATAATAAAGAGTGAAAAATCACTATTCTATAGATTAGTTGAATTTTCATTGTTTTTTAATTATTCACATGGATGTTAGTGATTATTTCAATTGTTGGACCTTAGATTGTAACATTGAATTCCAAAATCACTAGCAATTGAAGTAATATATATTTTTAGTTTCTCTATTTTCCTTAAACTTGTTAGTCTATTTAAATTCATCTCCACACATATAGAATTTACCTATCCCTTAAAGGTAATTTTAGAAAAGCATATTCTAGTATTCTTCAGATGTATGTAATTGAATATTCATTCCATTACCATCTTAATCACTTCATCTTTCAGAAGTCTCGATATTTATCATGATTAGTGTGTTTGGAACATTGACTATGTTCACACTGTTAATCATATTTCATGATATCTAGTTTTTCATAATCAAAAGGCTTCTCACAATAACTCCCATTCTGATGGGTCTTTCATCGAGGTAATCTCTGAATAATCCATTTCACTCATGGATCATTATAGTTATATTCATTACTAGAAGAAAAGAGTTGACATGTGTGATTAAACATTAAAAATATAGGATAATTATAATAACAAAAAAATATAAGGGATCCATCCTTAAAACATTTTACCCATACCATAAAGTGAGCATATAATTCTTTTAGTTTATCCTAAATCAATATTAGTTTATATTAGGATACTCTATGGAAGCATATCCTATATTTCTAAATCAAATCTCTTAGAATATAAGTCCCAAATTACCATGAAATTTTATAAAATATTATATGAAAAAAATAATTTAAATATACGATCTCAAAACCCAGATTATCCTTTATCAAGGGAATAACATATAAATTAATATTTAACTTGACTAATTAATCTCCATGATTCTATAAATATTATCTATAGTCACATTCCTATATTTTTACCTAACCAAAACATATTCAAATATCAAATAATAGCTTATAATGATAATGTGAATTAAAAAAAACATATCCCTTGAGGCTGTCAAACTAGTTGTGTAGTTCAACATTTTTTCATGTACCAGGTATAGATCAAGTTAATACCTATTTCATTACAGTTATGTATAATACTACCATGTATATTTTCTCAAGATAATACTGTTTTTTAGAATCCAAAAAATGTTGTAATTTATAAGAGAAGAAAAAAAATGAAACATTGAAAAAACATTAGGATGTCATCAAACATTTAGATTTATTCATAGGCTTTTACAAATGTAATATTATCTAATACCTAAATAAAATTCCCATTATTACCAGAACATTAAATTATATAATATCCAATATGAGTATCAATTTCAATAAAACTTTGATTAATATTATCTTATCCACCTTGAAATTATCCATAACAAACATCATAATCTCTAATGTTATCTATACCCAACATTGATACCAATTGTGATGCCTTATACCTACACTCCTGATCCCAATTTTATAAAACTTACTTTACATACTATATTTGATACCACATATATATTCCCAGACATAAATATATATATTTACACAATTTAATAGAAATATAGAATAACAGACATCCCCAAGAAAATTTAGGTTTAGATCATTAAAGAAATAGGACCAACCAATAACTAAAAAATCTCACATTTTTTGTATCAATATAGAATTTTTATAATTATATATGAAACCACTTAATTCCTGATATGTCTTAAATATATCCAAAAAATTATTTCACATGTTCCATACTTCTAGTCATGTCACATGTATTAATTTATTTTTACTATATGAAATTGAACATAAGAAAGTGGTGATCTCAAGCGTTCAGTAAGGGAAACATATTACTAAATTTGTCAAAATCACAAGGATTGTATATATAATATGGAATTAATAAATAATATTAAATATTTCATAATCAAATAAAATTTATATCATTCTATATTCATGAAAATAAATTAAAACATGGATAATAATAATTAATAATCCCATAGTTATCAAATGCATAATTCCTTATGTAAAAAACAAGCTATCAAGGCCTTGTGTGAAGACACTATAATGATATGGAGAGAGGTATACACTAAAAACCAAGATAGTTTACTCAAGAGACATTTAAATGCATCTAGAGACTATATAATTCTATGCCCCACCCATCACTTGGTTATGTCCATTGAATTAAACATAAGATCCAACAAGACATTTCATAACATTCTCTAAGGAAACTCGAGCTAAAAAAACCAACATAGCCATAAATTAAATTTTTTTATTATTAATAAATAATCAATATATGTTAGCACTCAATAATCATTTAGAATTTTGATACATTTCAAAATTTCAAAAAAAATAACATGATCCGAACCTATCTAGAGAAAGAATGTGAACAGTCTTACAATACATAATCGATGATCCTATAATCATATGTATTGGAATAAAAATATTAAAAATTAGAATACTTTTCCCCATATCAATTTAAATATTTTTTTCTAGGTGAACATCATCAAATTTTAATTATGGAAAATTATATTTATACACTATATAAATTAATGGGTATACTTCAAAGTAAATATTAGAATAACATGGTAATAACCCATCCAGAGAAAGATGGTGGATGATTTCAAATTAATATATCTTCAAATAATAAAATTTAACCTATATGGGAATAGAAATAAATGAACAAATCCTAATAAATAGAATTATCCAAATAGTATCACAGAATAAGGGAATAAGAATGATGTTTTTAGAAACCATGAGTTTAATATAACCAATGATAATATATATTTATATAAATTAAAGAAAAAATCATTAAATATAAAATCCATTATGTTATATCCTTTTGATAATGATAAATCATTAAATTTAAACCCCATTAGGGTATATCCCTTTGATAATTATAATGGAAATAAAAGTGAAATATAAAAAGTGGTTTTAGAATATATATATAATTGTTGTAAAATTCAAATTTACATATCTCTTTCATAGGTGGATTTTGAAAACATAAAAATGAATATTTTGAAAATATTTAAATTTTAAATTAATCTCCAATGATGGATACTTGAGAATAAATTATTTTTATATTGGATAAATTTGAAGAGGAAGAAAAATCATTTGAAAGTGAAATGAAAACCCTTTTAACATTTTCAAAATACCATTTTTCAAAACTGACATCATAAGAAGAGTAATAAAACATTAATTTGTATGAAAATATTATTTAAAAAAAATATTTTTATAAAATATCATATAATAAAATATTAGTTTTTTATAACCCTTGTATGGAAACTAAATTTTCAAGATAAAAATATAGATTCAAAGAAAGAATATTTGAGTTGTCAATATCACATATGAGAAACATACTAAATAAAGAATGAACCACTTGAAAAATAAAATGGTTTAATATACCCAACTTATATGTAATAATCTTAAATGTATGATCATAACTCAATGAATAGAAATTGAGTTAACAATACTCTGATGACTGAGGTAACACTTGAGTCAAAATGAATTTGAGGAAAAGAGCATGATTTGGATTATTTTTTCTAGTGAATTAAAATTAAACAAACTATTGAAAATTCAACGAATAATAAATCAATATTACACATTAAAAAGGAAACATGGGTTCTAACATGTAACATGTATCAATGAATGGGGACTGAGACCAAGAAAACACTAATAGCTATAGACATATTCATGCAATCCCCCTTGAAAGAGATGATCATAACTTTAATTAAAATACCGTTATTAAAATATATTTCATGATATAATATAGAAAATAGGTAGTATGTACACCACCTAAATTAAACAAGGTTAAAAAAACTAAACATGTCTCTAAGGTAAGAATTTGAGACGAAAACCATCACCTAGATCCGAATTAATTCCAAAAATTCATGAAAGTCTAAAATAATTAAATTAAGATCATTAAATAAATACTAAATAAACTTATTAAAAACTATCACCATTTATTCTATGCATTTATATTCATTCTATAAATAAAAATAAGTTATTTTTTACTTATTTTCCACACCAGGTATAAGTATTCATTACCGATTTGAACTATCTTCATAAAATAAGTTTCGGAATTTGTTATTTACCTAAATTAAATCATTATTATATCATATAATTTACTATAATACATTTTTATAGACATTTTAGAAATATATCATTTTTTATATGATAATTTTAATTACAAACCATGATGACAAAATCATCAATGATCATGTTTCAATGATTTTTATTGAATAAAAGACATGTTCTTAATTTATGAGTTAAATATTAGAATAAAATTACCAAATAAAATATACATATTTATATCATATTTTAATAGTAAATAAATTATCATAGTAACCCATGATATAAAAGAAGAGTATATTTCTATTTGGTAGTTAATGTTGTGACTCGACCTTAAACATCAATTAGTCTAGTTAATTTAAAACTAGAAATGAAATTATTTTCCCAAAGATAGTTTAGGTCTAGAGTATTAGAGAATTAGGACAAACTATTACATATTAAAATGATATATTACAAGTGGAAACTTATACTCGGTAACCATTTTTTACCAAATTTATCCCTTTTAAAAAAAATCATGATTTCTTTTCAAGAAACATTTTCAATACTTTCATAATGTCATATTCAATATACTTTCCAACCTTAAGACCTTTGTTTTTTTAAACATGTGGTGAGAATAAAATATTAGTAAGAAAATTACATGAAAGGAAACCATTATTCTAGTGAAACCCCATAAAATATTTCCCTGAAAACATACATTTTTACCCTAAAAAGGAATCATTATTTCAAAAAAACCATTATATTACCTTTCTAAAATCATAATATTTTCATGAAAACTTATAATAAAGAATGTGAAAGATAAATAAGTAAATTAGAACATAATTATAATAAAATGGAATAACCATATGGTCTACTTCCATACATTTTACTCTTACAAATGGAACAACCATATGACTAACTTCCAAACCAAATTCATTAGAGGTTGTAACGTAACCAACCGTCCTTGGTTTATCCCAAAACCACCCATAAATGTCCAAGTACCATTATATAATAATAATACATAAAATATTAAAATATAACTATTATAATTTTATTTTCACTCATAAGAATACATTTCATGTTATTGAAATAATCGATCCATTTTCAAACCCCATTTTAAATATTAAAAAAGATATTTTTGAATCAAAGTGTCCCATACCAATTTTAAACTTTTCAAAGGAATTAAAATTTTAAAAATTTCAAGTACATATTAATAAATACACAAAACAATTTTGATAACATGGACATGAATTATAAATAATCAGAATAAAAAATCATTAAAATATTTAAAATGTTGTTTTAGTTAAAGAGACCCCTACCTTGTGTCCAACTCATCACGTATAATCCTTATACTCTAGAATAAAAAATTTACGTTAATTCTTTAATTTATTGATTAAAATTTTACAATTTATTATTTCTTTTTTATATAACTTATTATTCCTTTTTTATCACTTATTATAATGTTATAACAATTACTTAATTTTTTAATTTCATGTCGGTTATTTTCTTGATATTCAGTTCTTGAGTCCAAAGTGACTTTGGTATGATGTCAGTAGTCAAGAAAGTTAATAGTCTATAATATCCAGAATAATATTAATGAAATAAAAATCAATTTTATAAATTAATTATACATTTAAATAAAACCATTTATCTGTGGCTATGAAAAATGATCAACGTTATAATCATGGAGATGGTAGGTCGTACGTACGCATGGGTAACATTTCTCTTTTTCAATTATAATTATGGATAGATGGTAATTATTATTTTATATTTAAATAATTATCATAACATAAATAATATCATTTTAATCTTTTAAATATACTTATATATATCATTCATGTGATGTGGTGATGAAAAACTAATCACATCACTTCGTGGATGTGTTAGTTCACACGTGTGCGTGAATGATGTTAACATTTTTTCATGCATAGAAAGGTAAGAAACTAAATTTAACATTATTATTTAATAATAAAAAATAGGTTATTAATATAATTTATTAACATTAATTCCATCATTATAACTCGTCTTGAGATACAGTGATGGAAAAATAATTATATCATCTCTTGAGGTGGTTGTCTATTGTATACATGAATTATTAATTTTTTTCCCATTTGATGGAAACGAAAGTATATTTAGGTGATGATATTAAAATAAAAAAATCTCATTATAATTATGTTACTATATTTTTTATTTTGACAAGTTTTAATAATATTTTAAAGAATTAGAAGTGGAAATAAAACAGAAACACATAATTAAAAATGATACCTCTTTCTGGGATAATCTCCTTTGATTAACAAATTAACACCTCTAAGGAGTGTGTTACGCATATAATAAGGCCTCTATAATTTGGGGATGGATTATAGGAAAGTGTTTTGGTAAATATTGGATGAAACAAAAAAGTTTTGAGGTGCTACGAATAGATAATAATGGGTGGCTTTTATAGGAGAGGGGAGGGGTACTCTTGGAATTCCTCAAAATATTAAGTGGATATAAATTAATTTTCAATTACAATTGGCCCCAAAATGATCTATTTATACTATAGGATGATTATGGGTCAAAATAAATTAATATAGTGAAAATTAGACAGGTTTTACTATTCTTTTAACTATAATCTTTTTGTTTTAACCCTTATTAATTCTTACCGTGATATCATGTAATTTAAAATTTGATGTTTAATATATTTACTATACAATGAAAACCGACCAATAAATGAGTCATTGATGAATTTATGAGACATATCCCAATAATTTCGTTGAAATTAGGGTTTTAGATATTTTATATCATTTTAAAAAATAATTTTTAATTTAATATATCATTAATGTCAATTTTGACACTATTCATTATTTGGCCTTTTCAAAAATGTCATAAAAACCTGATATCTTCAACCCAAGTATTTTAAAACATCAATAATATGTGAAATTTGCCCAAAAAATTAGTGGTTAACATTAATTATAATAAATTATAAGAAATTATATTTATTTGAATATTTTTAATATCATTAATTTGATTCTATCTTTAATTAAACTATTACTGCATCATCATTGGGTCACTATTTAAGGTAATTATTTTATCACTAAAAAATATAAATAAATATCCATGATTAAGATAATTATTATATATTTAAAATAAATATTTATAGTTTAATATACCACCTTTGAAACTCAATATTAAAATTTTTATAGTTACGAGAAACATGAGTATGCCATCTTCGACTTTAATGAAAATATTAAAAACGTCATACCCACACCAAAGTGGATTTCAAAGGATATAAATTAAACCCAGAGATAATGGTTTTATTAAAAAAACTCATCTAATGAAATTAATACAACTATTAGTGTATTTTTTTATTTTTATAATATTATTTTTACCCTTAATTATACGATTTACTCTTAACCTTGGAAATTAAAAAAATTACTAAAGTTACTGTTCATAATATACAAAAATAAAATGAATCTATTTACTAAATTTTAAATTTTTGAATCCAAATATTCAATCCATTTTTAAATACTATAAACCCATAAATTTTATAAATTAATTAAAAATTAATATTATTGATAGAACAAGAAAATGAGTTTCTAATCTTAACACCTTCAATAGTTCATAAAGTTTTTATATCCAATTTCCATGTAAAATTGATTCAAAATATATAAATTATATTAATTGATAAAAATAATAATATAATTATAATTTAAAAACATTCAAATATATAATTTAACACTATAAATAAATTTTATGAAAAACGTTTTTCAATTAAAAATTCAATATTTCACCATATTCATTAAAAAATAAAACATATCAGAAAAAGTGAAAAAATTCAACCAAAGTAAATTTTATACTAGGATTTCAAATAAGTAGTTTATTTTGTCAAATATAATTTATAAAAGTGTTAAAATATATATTTGAAACAGGTTCACCATCAAATTGTGGAAAACTAGCTTTTTTGAAAAAAATATTGTATTTCCAAAATTTGTTTTATTCTTATATCGTGTCTTGAAAAAACATGAGATGAATTTTAAACATTTTATTGAATATTATATATATATATATAGTTCATATAATCCAATAAGATTTATTTTATTATTTATTAGTATAGTACACACTTGTGAAAATTTAAATTGGTTTTTAGAAAAACAATTCATTTTTTTAAATTGGTTTCACATTCCATTAAAATTGATTGGTCAAAAAATAATTAATTATATATAAAATTTTAAGAAATATTTTCATAATTCAATAAATATTGTTCATTCCCTCTATTCTAATGGCTATGTTATAAATATAACATTTAAATAATAAAATTTATATTTTCATTTAAGCTTGATGAGCCATATCTTGTACGATATCGAACATAGTGTATCTTTTTAGAAAATCAGGATGTTAAATTTTTTGGGTTTTTTAAAATGTTTCCTTACAATTTTAAATTTGGGCTCGATAACTAAGGTTTGAGTTTTCAAAATACCTTTATTAAAATCCAACATCGGAAATAGTATTAATTGAACTTCCACTTGAAAAGATAGATATGGATGTACGAAGGTCACTTGAGATAATATATAATGGGGTTCCTTGTAAGAAAACCAAGATAGGGAAGAAAAAACTAACTATCATGTGCAGATGAAGTTTTATAGAGAACATGGTCATAAAATTTTTAACAAAACTACTAAAAACAGGGGTTTCCCCAACAGACCTATCCTAGTGGTTTACCCTAACTATTGGGATATGATATTATACTGTAGGCTATCCCAATGGATTCTCAAAATACATTGGGACAAGCTCGCCTATTTCATTTGTTTAAAACCATTGGCATAGGGGTGCCTCGATTTTCTCTAAATCCATTACTCCCCTCACGTTTCCCATTCCCCACTTCCCATTCCCATCCCTAGAATATGGCTCCCCTCCTCCCATCTTGATCCCTTGCAGCACTCCCTTAGAAATCTAATACTAAGACCACAGTGGAGTGCACCCCTCTTTGTCTGAGCCAATGACCCCTCCTCTTTTTCCAACTTGATGATCCATCCTTGGTTTAATTTATTTGGTTTCTTCCATTTCAAACATGTGAGTTTTAAATGAATTATATCTTCTCACTAAATTTATTTTTCCATAATATCAATGTTGTTTATTTTCATTCCTCATCCACTTCAATCAATCCATTAATTTTTTCATTTGATTATTCTTGAATACGAAATTGGAATGTTAAAAATAATTAATGGGTGGAACTCTCACATATAATTTTGTATGTGAGATATTAGTGTTTTTACTAATTTAACTTTCATCACATAGTTTTTGAAGTATGTGATTTTACAATTTTTGTTATTTAATTTTAAATTTATTAAAATTTGATTTATTATGTGAATATAATTATGATTTTCACTGTCCTTTAAAATATATGATAGATTTTGGTTTTTATAAATCCTTAAATTGGTTTCTCATATGTGAAATTTTTAAGAGATTGAATTTGTGATTGAATTAGGGTATGATTTTAGTATCATTATAATATTTTGAATATGGTGGTTGATGTGAATAACTGTTTTTCATAAGTTCCTTTTTATTATATTATTATAACTATATTTATTTAATTATTTCAATGTTATAGATGTCATATATGGTTGTTTTTTTAATCGTAGTGATATACGACTATTTCTATTCTACCCACAATTTCATAGAGATATGGAAAGAACTAATATTTTATTCTTTAATGATATTATGGTATAAAAGGATGTTGCATTCCCTAATGATTGTATGATGTTGGGGTTATTGAAGGATGAGGGTTAAACATTAGACTTACTGTATTAGAAAAGGAATCCATTAAATTTTTTATTTTTGGGAAATGAATCCTTGTTGTCAAATATCCGTAAAGAAGTTGTTTATAAAACTTTAATTCATTTTTTAATTTTATTTATTAATCCAAATATGAAATAATATTCAATATTAGGATTTAAAGGAGGTTATTGTTGTTATAGAAAATAAAAAATCATTTTTTTAAAATTTATATTATTTTACTGTAAAGATTTTAATATTCTATATCATGATTGAAAATGTATAGGGGTATTGTTTTTTATCAAGAATAAAAAAATATGAAATAGTAATGGGAGTCTTAGAGATTGTGAGTAACAATTGTAGAAAATTATATAGTGATCTGACTTAAGTAGACATGAGTAGACCAGAACTACACTAAACTGTATCAAAATGAACTAAACAAAAGAAGTGAGCTAAATTGAACCAAACTAAAATAAATTCTATAATAATGATAAAAAATGATTTGAATTGAAAAATATTTAATAAAACCCTAATAAGAATGCACTGAAAAAATATAAATAAACCAAACCCAACCAAACTAAATTGACTAGAACTAAACTAATCAAAAATAAATTCAACTCGAAAAAATATATAAGAATTGAATATAATATTGTTACCTAGAACAAATAATCTTTTATACATTAATTTATTTAATAAGTATAATATTAGTTAAAAAGATAACACAATAATAAAAAAAATAAAAACATCAATTATAAACAATTTTTTGTAGTATTATGTATAGTTATTACTCATTGATATACTAGAATTCAATATCATGGTTTTCTATTGGTAGTATTTTCATATATATATAGTATTTTTTATATATTATATTTTGATTCTAATATAGAGTAGTGTGTCAGTTATAGATTTATATAAATTGAATAGTTCTCAATTCCTTTAATATATTTTGGATTAAAAATAAATCTTATTTAATTGATTTTACAAAATGACATGTAACAATTTTTGTACAGAATAGATAGAATATGGATGCATGAAACTAATCGAATCTGAAGAAATTTTCAAAACAAGTTGGAGAGATTTTTATATTTTTCATTTGAAAATGCTTTAGTTAGTGGTCACATACATTTCCTAAGATATAATTGTGTAAGAAGACCATGGTTGATTAATGAAGAAGTTAGATACCATATAACCAAAAATGGTGTTAAAAAAAAATATTATTTGTGGTATCGCATTGGGGAGAAATTAAATCTCAAAAATCTTATGATCTAAATGAGATGGACGGATCAAAAAATTTGTTAGATGAATAATTTCCATTTATTATTCAACATGAGAAAGAAGGGATTATAACCCAAGAAGACTTCAATATGAGCACACATGATGTGTCTACTAAAAATGATGATGTTGATAGGATGAAAAATTGAATGATGCTGCCATGAATCTAGTATATCAATAATGTGGTAAAATGAAGAAGCTGGAATTTTTAATTAGATTGTTTCATGGGAAAATAATGTATCGTACTTTTAATAATACCATTAATTAATTTTTTACCCTTTTGAAGGAATTTATTCCAGATGATGAAAGTATTCCCTCAAACCACTATATGGCATGTATGTTAGCTGAAGAACTTTTATTTTCAATTTTTTTTCATTCTTGAAATATTACAGCTTATTCTGGGAGGAAATAAATGAACATAATGATCTAATGAAATATGGTACATTCTAATGGAAGTGAAAAGTTAATGGAATACCATCTTTTGTGCCAAAAAAATTAATCTGGAACATTCCATTGATCCTAGACTCCAGAATCTTTTCATGTCTAAGGAAATAGAAATAAAATTTGATGACATGATACATATACCAAGAAGAATAATGATGAGTTAGTTCACCATATAGAAGGATTTTAATGTAAGATATTCGATTCTCAATATCCTGATTTCAAAGCTAATGTGTGAAATGTGAGGCTAGGTCATTTATTTGATGGTTTTGATCTATTTGGAAAGATTATTACTTTACACAGCACATGGCCAATTTTCATAAACATTATTAACCATCCTCCATAGATATGTATGAAAAAACCATTCAATTTCATGATTATAATAATATCTAGACATTCTGATGGTTGAAATGATATATATGTATACATTAAAACTTTAATACAATACTTGAAGCATCTTTGGAATGTGGGAGTACACACATATGATGCATGATTGAATAAAATATCTTAGATGCGTGTTATGATTATGTTGTTGATCAGCAATTTTATTTCATATGAAATGTTATCTGGATGACGCACAAAGGGAAAACTATCATGTCCAGTTTGTATGAAGAATAAACAAACTAGAAGACTGGAATATATCAATTGTTTTATATTTATGGGATATCAACGACTCTTGAAAATGGACCATCCATATAAGAATAATCATCAATGATTTTAAAATACCATGGAGACTAAAAATCCACCTTAGCGTTTGTCTAGAACTAATATGATTAATTAATTACATGATTTAAATTTTTATATTGGGAAGGGAAATATGAAACACAGATAGAGGAAGAATGTTTCCACTAAAACCTGTTATAATTGGAAGGATAAGAGTATCTTATTTGGGTTTCCATATTGTTCAACCAATTTTTCAAATCATTTTTTAGATGTAATGAAAATTTAAAATAATATATATTAATGTATGGTTTCAATTCTTCAAAATGGCAAGGGAAAGACAAAAGTTGATATTTGATCTCAATATTACTTGATGGATTGGGGCATTAGATCATAATTTAATCCTATGAGTATTAGTGAAAATAAATGGAAATTTCCATGAGATTCATTTGTGATGACACCTACAGAAAAATATAAATTTCTATATGAAGTAGATACTATTAAAAATCATTATGGATATTCAAAAAACATATCAAAATAGGTCCACTGAAGAGACTTGAAGTTGAATTCTCTAAAGACTCATTATTATCACATCCTTCTATATGAGTTGATCCCAATATAAATCCTTTATAATCTGTACAATAATATATGTGTTTTAGTTGTTAAGTTGTTATATTTCTTTAAATATCTTTGTGTTAAGAAGTTTTTGAAGTATTTCTTGTAAATTTTTGGTAGAGGTACCATTAATCTTGTGCAAGTTAGAGAAAATATTTCCTCCATCATTTTTCAGATGCATGATATATCTAACTGTCTATATTCTGACTAAAATACTTCTCTAAGGACCTGTATCTTTTCTTTGGATGTATCTAACTAAAATAAACACTTTCAAATTGAAGTCTTATGTTAAAAATAGAAATCAACCCAAAGGTTATATCATCAAAGGTTACATGGATCAATAATGTATGAAATTATATTCAATAAATTTTTTCTGATCTAACTATGAGATGGAATAGAAAAATGGGAGATTAAGAAGAATAATATGAGAAAATTGAACCGAGTTTTCCATCAATTCCTCTACATGGGGAATTCTTGTATCATATACATTGAAGAAATTAAGACATGAAGAATGGGAGATGGCACATCACATAGTTTTTTAATCGTCATTTGTTCTATGACTAAATCAAATAAGTAAATTGAACATGTATATCTTATTTCATATCATGTAATTTTACATACATGTTAAACTATTTCTATTTTTTGTATGAGAATATAAACAAATAATAAAAATAATGTATCATTATTTATCATTGAGATGGAGAGAGACTATGTATTGCAATGAGTTTTTTGGTTGGTTAAAACTGAATGTAGAAAAATCACTGTAATAAATAAATAAAATCATTATTTAATTAATTTAAATATTCAATTATATTTTAGGTATTGAGTTTTCCTCCAGGCTCTGTCTCTAAGGAAATGAGATCTTAGACATTGGGTCCTAATTCGGTGGTTTTTGGATACAAATCAATTGTGATGAATGGGTAAATATTTGTTATCACTGAATGAGAAATTAATATGAGAACACAACATGATGGTGTTATTTTAGTTTCAAAAATATACAGTTATGCTTATGCATCGAATAGTGGACCTCTATTTGAAAATATATCTTATTATAGATTCATTGAGAAAATATTAATATTGGACTATTAATAACATGGTTGAGGCACTTTAATAAAATTACATTGTTTTGATTTGATGAAGAGGCATGACACATTTTTTAATGATTGATGATTTCAAGTTATTTTCATTAGTCGCACTCATGATACTGATGAACCATATGTTTTGGTATTAGTGGAGAAAAAAGTTTTTATGTAAAATATCATCTTCGACCTTAATTTAGTTTCATTATTGAAGTAATACCAAGACATATTTTTGATGATGTTGATTATGTAATTGACACCATCACTACTCCCATTAGACCTAATCAATTTATTATATATGATTAATCTAATTATTCAATTATCAGAGTTGATTGTGAACCTAATTTTTTGGTGGGAAATATATAGAATCTTCCATATGCGTTCTCAGTTCTTTTATTTTAGATCGAATTGGGTTGTTGAGCATCGTTCTATACAAATTTATTTACTAATATTTAAAAATATGTTGAATCTGACTAGACCTTCATTTTAATTTTCAATATATAATGGTTAAAATTTTATTTGTGTTTCATTTTATAATATTTAATTGAACTGTATTAAATCCTACCATACCAAACAAAACTGAAACAATTAAATTGTAAGAAAAATCAAGATGAATTGAATTGGACATATTAAACTAATAGAAATGAAAATTAAAACCAATGAAAATAATGATATAACAAAATATAGTAGAATGACCTAACCCAAAATATGAACCAATTGACCTAAAATAAATAGATATAGAGAAATGACCTCACCAATTAAAAAAAATGAACCAAATGACCTAATTAATTGACCAAAATGAACCAAATAACCTAACCAAAATTGAATTGTATCAATTTGAAAATAGAAGAAAAATATATCATACCCATGATAAACATGATAAATTGAATTTTTTTTGATGACATGTCTTAAATTATGATATTATTTCTAGTAGATATAAAATGCTTTTGTAATATCACTATGTATCCTTTATTTGGTTTGAAAAGTTGTATTCATCAATTACGTTATGATGTTTGTTCTTTATTATTTCGGTTACACATTATTTATGGATTTATAATTAATTTCATATTTGTTTTAAACTAAAATAAATGAAAATAAAGTTAGGAGAAATGAAGAAATAATAAGGCAGGAAACAATCTCCCAAAGGGTGAGATATCATCCCTCCTCTAGTTCCCATTGTGAGTATTTTATTTCAATAATATATATAAATAAAATATAATTCCATGTAGTTAATTTTTTTATTAGTGGTTCTAGTGGTTTGGCTAGAGATTTGAGGGTGCATGGTACTACAACTAGGTGCTCGAGTCATCGTGCCCGATCACACATCGTACCTCCCCTATACATATCTTCAATAGCCCTTTCTGATCATGTGGTGTTATAAAAGACACTGAATATTTTTATACCACCCATGTTTGCACCTACATTTTTATCTAAGCCTCCCCACCTCTATTTCTCACATCCGTTGATGATTCCCACTCCTCATCCTTTTTATGAATTTGCATAGCCTTATGTGCCATCTTATTTCCCTTATAATTCCTTTTCCTTTGGCTACTACATTCCTTCTTCTTTGAATACTACTCCAACACATTATGACCTTGTAGGGCATATACATGGACCTACTACATCCATACAGGTTGATATTCCTTTAGTTTCTCGGGATTCTACAATACCCATCAATCATACTACCTCAGGTATATTTTTATAAAACTAGTATATTTTTTTGTCATAATTTATTATCATTATAAGATGTATTGATATAAAAAAAATATTCATTTACAACTGGATATACTAATAAGAGTCATGGGTATACATGAATGCATGAATTGTGGAACCACCGTATACAGCTGATGGTAGAGTATAACGAAGAAACATAATTGGTTGAAAAAACATAATAAGAAAGTATGAGTGTTTTAGAGACAACTTCCAAATACTCCAAAATCATTCTCATTTTCCCACTCTCCTAGAAACACCTGTTAAATGAAATAAAGGACAACACATGGTCAGAAATATAGGTAAAAAATTCATTGGATTTAATGATATATTATTATTTTACTCATTTGAATTAATATTTTTGTTCCATCTTCATTTTAATTTTCTCGATGGTGAGGCTGTGAATCCAACATGACTTATGTAATTAGGTGAGATCAAGATAGGATATAAGAATACATTATATAGTGGATGGTGTGCTATAGTTCGCAGGGATTTAGAGGCCAAAACTATCATGGATGACTATCTGGTAGAATATTATAGGGAATTTATTACTCATTGGTTGAGTTGTGAGTTCAAGGTATTAATAAAATATGAGGGTTGTAAATGAAAAATACCATTATTTTCATTAATAATGACTTTGGTATTATTAATTTTTTTAGGAATCTTCAATAAATAATAAAAAACAACGATGCTACGACATACCTCCACACTTTGGGGTAGACTACAATACCGGATCATGAGAGGAATCCGGTACAACAGACATTTCATTAGATGAAATTTATTTTTTATACTCATGAAAATATTGGGTTCAATTATCTTACAAATCACATTTCCAAAAAAGAACATCCAGTTGGATAGGTTTTATGGGTATACCCTAATATATATTTAACAATTTGATGAGAAATTTCTTCAGATATTTTTCTTATTTTATGTAGAGTTATTAAACTCTCTTAACAATATTTTCCTCCTCATATGAACCATAGTTTGAACTGGTTCTATCAAAAGGATCACTCTTAAAAAACTTGATATATAAACATTGACCACTTTGATCCATATATTATTTGAAGGGTAAAAAGACTTATATAATTATAAACTATTATTCACTATAATTTATTCATACTGAAATTGATATGTTTTAGCGGAAATTGGATGTTACAAATATTCTACCCCTAAGAATGTATGAAATGTTGGATTTTATGATTATTATACCAATAATAATGCATGACATACTAGTTCTCAATATATTGTTTAATTACATCTTCACATAACCTCATTTAATTTTAAAAATGAATATAAAAATAAAAACATCATAAGACATGAGTATTTTAATTGGTTCCCAAAAAATAGATAATCCAAATAGAATAAGCTAATGATATGTTGGCATACCAAGATGTAATACTACTCAGTATACTTATTTTAATTATTTTGGATATATTAACTATTAATTTTTGGGATTCTCTCCTTATAATATATAAACGAATTTGATGAAGGTCGTGTTAGTTTTTAAAATTAATGGTCTATCGATGATCAGTATAGAAAACATGATTAGAGAGCATATTCAAATCCAATTGGATGCTCTATTGACATTTATGTTTCCTACATTCCTCTTATTCAAGATATATAGGATAAAATCTTTATAGAGAGTGTAATTTTATGTCTTCCAAAATATCGGAAACAATCTTCCTTTAGATAATGATAATTCCTCATTAGAATTATCATTAACCACTCCTTCAACATACAGATGTGGAGATGTCATTCCAATACACTTCAAGCTATTTTTCCTCTTATACCTAATACGATGAATAGAATATTTTTTATGTCCCCTTATCTCCTTTTTATATTTTTTAAAATCATACATGTTGATGTGTACAGTGCCCACTACATCTCTTTCAAAAACCAGACCCTTGATATCCTCTAACCGCATTTTATTCATGAACATCTCTTTTATACACCCCAAGGTGTATTAATAGGTTTCATTATTCTCTTTTGACTCACATATATTTCTGATAGCAGATCCATTAGTATTTATTTTTCAATTCATTATTTTACCTCCATAAAATTTCAAAAAATAATCATGTGATATATTTTCCTTATTTGGAATATGGAAACTTAAAAAAAAACTACTACGTGATGTTCTCTTTATTTCCTTATTTCATATATTTTTCTCAAAAGATCATACTAGATAATTTCTATATTATTAATATAGAAAATTTATGAAATCATTGCCATAAAATCTTACTTTTTAATTCTTCATAATATTCATTGTATCCTTTAAATATCATGGTATTCACCAATCCAAAAAATATAAAGGATTCAATAATCTCATCCACCTATATTATCAATCAAATAATATGATTAATAATATACCTAAGCATGAAGATGTTGTAGTAGGAATCCTTTATACATAGTGTGGTCACCTTAAAAAAGGAAGAATAACTAAAATGCATATAATATTTATTATGGTTAAATGTTCATGGTCATAGGATGGTAGATCTCATAGTACTCACAAAAGGAAAGAGTAAAAACTTATTCTACACAAAGAAAAAACTTATTCATGGGTGGAATATATTTTAAAAATATTTAATTTCAAAACAAGAACCTTACACAACTTAAGATGTTTTCTAGAAAAACTTTACTAAAATAGGGTGAATTCATTCTTTTTCTATTTTTTATCCCTACTAATTATGTTATGCATCAAAAAATAATATTACATGTAATTCCCCGACCCTAGTTATCCACAGTCGATGTATTATTTTAATACATTGGCATGATTACAAGGAATCAAGTCCCTAAGGACCAATCAGTTTAGCTATCTTGGAAAATATATAACATAAAAGAACATTAAATTACATTATAAAATGAAAAAAAAATCATTGTCTCTATTGACCACATTCATATCCCTTATAAATTCCCTACAAGTCAGTCAAAATATACTTCTTCTCATCCTAGGAAAAATAAAAAATAGAAAGGGGTGAGCTTAGATGCCCAGTAAAGATAATAATATAGCAGAAACTTCTATAAATAAGCATAATCATTTAAGGCAATGTATAAGACTAAAAAAATAAGCCTTTTAAACTTAGGGTTCAAAATAATAAGGAAAATATAAATCAAATAATTCCATTCACTTATTCACATGGATATTCTACTATTCGAATAATCACATGTAATATCAATAGCCAATTTCATAATGATGGAATGCGTAATTCCATACTTCATAACCACATAGTCAAAGCCTCATTCCAAGACTAAAAATAAGATTTTTTCAAGGCCTTGTTCCAAGACACTAGTTTGTCTCATGAAACCTACCGATTCATCGAGGATCTATAATGGGCTCCACCCATCACTTACTAAGTCCCATGCATTCCTCATATGAAAGTTTTTAAACATAACATAAATATTAGTATTAAAACTAGAAATAGAAATGTCAATAATTTAACCATAAACCCTTAATGGTATAAAAATAGCACATCTGAAGTAAAACATAGCATAACTAATTCAATACAATATGGAAGATTTTATTATAATAAACCAACCTTGATCAATAATAATATCCCATAAAGGATGCTTACATTGTTGAAAATGATCAGAAAAAAATCTTTTAGAGAAATATCACTTTTTCATGAAATAATTTAAAAATCACACAATTTATAAAGGAAGTCATTTAGAAGTCACACAATTTATAATTGAAGTAATTTAAAAGATCATTTTTAATCAATGAGTCCCATAACACTTTGAAAAATTGTAAAGGAATTAACATTTTATAACATTCATGTCCATATAAATAAATAATTAAAACCATTTTGAAAACAAGGACATTATTGAGATAGGTTTAGAAGAATAAATCTTTAAATCATTTAAAATGAGGTTTTATTAAAATATTCCCTTAAAAATAAACCCATTGAAAACTCTTTAATAAATCATGGACATGGATAATAAATATGTCCCGGTAAAAACTTACACATAAAAAATCTCGAATAATAATGATATTAAGGAATTTACCATTACCATGTACATTTCCTTAGTCGATGGTATGTTAAAATCCTATATAATAGTCAAGAAATTGTTATTAAATTATACAAGAACTATATAAATCAATATTATCTCATATATGATCCCCTAATATTTCTTTCTTAATAATATTTAAGTAGTATCATCATTTCGGGTGTTAACTGATTCGTTTTCCTTTATATTCTTGGTTACGTAAGCCATATGTTTTATGGATAGGATGTATTTTATTCATATACAGAATGATATAATGTTATTAACCATTATTTTTAATCATAAAATGAAAAATATTCTTGAATGGTTACGATGGGGAATGAATCTCATCGGGTTTGTGGAGACGGTAATCCGTACGTATGCACGAGCGAAAATATCATTATATTGATGGATAAATCACATGTAATTGGATGGTATATCATATATAAATAATAATAAACATGTTATATTTATTATTTACATCAGTTATACCCATTATTATACCCATCCAAATAATTATGTGTTTGAATAACAAACTACACCACGATGTGGAGACGGTAAGCCGTACGTACGCATGTATGGTGACTTTGCAATTTATATGATTGATAGAATAATGAATATGGTTGTACCATATTTATAATAACATCACAGTATGTAGAAGTTATTGGAGTTTTTATTTTTTTATGTAAACAACAACAAAATAGGAAGTGGAAGAAGAAAGGAACCTGTAAGAGGGTGGTGAAATTATTACCTCTTCTTCGGTTGTTTCCTTTTTATTTGATCAAAAGGGATCCTTGGGTTATATTTTTGATAAAATTATGGCCTCTAGGTAGAAGGGAGGGAAGTTGGAAGGATATTCAAGGAGGGGTTTGCCGATCCAAATGGCTTTGGAGGTGTGAAATTAAGATAAGGGAAAATACCCTTTTATAAGAGAGGTGGGGGTCACTTTAGGAAAAGCTAGAAATATTATTTTATAATAAAATAATTTTCTATTTCTATTAGCTCCAAAAAGATTTATTTATATTATAAGGTGGGTATGGGTGTAAAACAAGTTAACCAATAGGTTTTAGATAAGTTTAGGTCACCATATTAACCTTATCTTTTATATATAACCCATAGTAAAATAATTTAACTTTTACCATGTATTCTTGTATTATTATAATGAATGGTTAATAAAATCACTATAAAATTCAAATAGAACCTAAAGTGGTTAATTAATGACATACCTATCATTATATATGATCTTTGGGAGAACCTTATATTTTTAGGAATATTATGTAACTTAATAATATAACATTTGTTTTAAAAACTCATTTATATCAATTTTGACACTATCTAGTATTTGGTTTTTTTGAAAGTCATCACAACTTGATTAATTCGAAAAAAATAAATTTAATCAAACCTAACATGTAATATGAACTTATAAAATTCTTGGATGTCATTAAAACGTGGAAATTATATTTATTTAAATATTTATAATACAATTTATTTGATTCTTTAATTAAAAATGAAATTACTGCATTATCATTGTGTCATAAATAAATTTAATTATTTAATGTATAAAAATTATAAATAAACTACCATTATGTATAAAATCGTATTATATTTCTAATAAATATTTTTAGTCGAATTGATATTATGTATTACCCTATATTAAAAATGTTTTAGTTATTAATCATTGAATTTAACACTATTAACTCTTCTTTAAATAAAATAATAATAAATTTCCTAAAATAATCCATGTGAACCAAAAGGATAATATTTCATTCCAAAGTTTTATTTTTTTATAGAAATATACTTATCCAATAGAATTGGGACATGTGTTAGGCTAATAATAATATCATTTTAACATTTAATTTCCCTATTTACTTTTAACCGTGGTAAATAAAAGTCAAAAGTTACTATTCACCAAAAATTATTTTCATCTTATTGAACCACATTTTACTTAATGATGTCAACCGTGTCTCTTTGAATTTTTAAATTCAACTCACAGAAGCAGTAAAATTATGTTTTATGCAAATTTGCAAATGCTCCTAGAAGGTGGGTAAAAGACGGTAAAAAGTTCAATAAAATTTTATATATCTAATTTTATTCTAAAATGACTCCAATGAATTAAATTGAACTTACATATGTATTATAAATCTATTTTTACTTAAAATAAATTTAAATAAAAATAAATATTTATTTAAATAAAAATTCGGTTTTAAACAATAACGTAGTGTTTTTCATTATTCATCAAAAATTGATTGTTTTCAGAAAAATAAAAAAAATTCACCCTAAGATAATTTTGATATTAAAAATTCCAAAATTAATTATATTTTACCAAATTAAAAACATAGATGTTGAATTAATTAATTTAAAATTAATTCCCATTGTCAAAACCTAAAAGTGGGGGTTTTAAAAGTAAAAACCATCAAAAGATTAACATGTGTTTATGTCAAATTTAAATGTGAAATTACTTATAATGACCTAAATTGTATTAAATGATAAAAATATAATCTAATTATACTTAAAAAACATTAAAATTCATAATTTAACACTATAAATTATTTTGATTAAAAAAGTTATTTTCAATTAAAATTTGGTATTTTTCACTATTCATCAAAAAAAGAATGTTTTCAGAAAAGTACCAAAAATTTATCCAAACTAAATTTTTTTATCCTAATTCTAAAGAACATAATTTCATTGAATTGAATATATAAGAGTTAAAATATTTTAAAAAGGATTCTTTATTAAATAGGCTGTAAATTTTCATTTTTTGAAAAATAATTCTTTTATCTAAAACATTGAATTTGTCCTTATATTATGTCTAATGAACACAAAATACGAATGTTAAAATTATATAGGATATATATATAAAATTTAAAATGAAGTTAATACTATTCAAAATTTCTTTTTAAATGGATAGTTTGGTAAGTCATGGTGTGCTCGAACTTGTTGTGGCGTGTAGCGCATGTTATTGAATTACTTTGAAGAGATAAAATACTATAAAATCTTGTGGTGTTACATTATCACCTCCATCAATAAATTGTGTCCCTGCAATGTGAAATTGTTCTTTGAAAATAAAAGGTTAAAAATAGAAATATACCTTTGGGGAAAACTCACATTGGAAATTGGTTTAAAAAAATTTAGTCGTAATAAGAGGGAAAGGGAAATGAAAAAGTCACCACCAAATAGTGATCTCAATCAAAAGAACATTGGTGGAAATTAGAGACACATAATTGGAGAAAAAAATAAATATTTATAGGGTGTGATTGTGGTCATAAATCACAAAAAAGTGTACAACTGAGGGCCTCAATGCCATCGATCTATGATGATTTAAAACATCATCTGTTCAAAAAAACATAAGATATTAGGATAACACATTTTTGATTTTAAGATCTATTCCCTAAAGTTTAGGAATTAATTTCTTCATTGAATAAGATAAAAAAATATACTTGACCATTATAGTTTCATCCTTCAACTAATCCCTATCACAAACTCATCTTTCACTCCAAAAGATAATAGAATTAAAAAATATTCTATTTATCATAATAGTATATGGTTCCAAAAAAAATTAATTTATAATTCATGTGTAGACTATTTAAAAAATCTACATTATACAAACCAGGACATCACATAGACCAGTGGTAGGTGATGCAACCTTGTCACCCTTCGGTTGTGGGTTCATGTCTCGCGGCCATGCCAGATGCGACGGGTAGTCGCCCGACCTCCAGTTTGTCCTTTTTATAACATTCAAAAAATAATCTTAAGAAATGTTTTAACCTTAATAATAGTATCCAATATCAAACTTAATACAATCCAACCTTTATACTTATCCAAAATACATCTATCCAAACTCATATTCCAAACATTATAAGGAATGTAAACACAGTGAAGATCTTTTTTTCCATGTAATAACATGTGAATACCTTCATCATGCAATCTTTTAAAACACGGTAACACCCTGAATTACCATAAAACCTCATTGATTACATTCATGCTACCTTATTCTTTATAGAATACTATATATACTCCTTATATCCATAAATGTTGTATAATCCAACAAAAATGGAATAACCAAACAATTAATTAGTTTCAAAGTAGTCAAGAATATTGAATATAATTTATCCAAATCAATCATATCTTATTCCAAAATCACTACCTCAGTATCAGAACCATATTAAGGATTATATTTCCTTAAACCACTTATTTTACAAATAGGTTAACTTTCATTTGAGTAACTTTTCTTAGAACCATATAGTCTCAAATCCTTAATGAAATAGTACTGCAGTACAATCCTTATTTATTTCCATAATTCATATAACAAGTACATCATTGATGCAAGACTAAAGTGAAATAATTCTTTAATAAAAACACAAGAACACTAGTCATTACTTTTCATCTATGGTAGTCTCATAACTTCATTATTATCCACTAGCATTATTTGTTGTATACTCTAATGATTTTTACATTGAATCACGTAGTGTCAAAACTACTTGAAGATGGAGTATTGTAAATTTGAAACCTTTTTCTTAACCTTGTAATCACATACATAGTGTCCTTTTTCTCCAAACTTATAACAAACTCCCATTCCCTTCATGCAATTACCAAGGTGATTCTTTCCACAGTTACCACATATGGGAAAATCCATCTTTCCCCTCATCCCTTTATCCATTTTTCTCTCTTCCATCCTTTTATTCTCTTGCTTCTCTTCAAATCCACAAGACTCAATGAATTCTTTACTTATCTTATTAACACATGATACTATTTATTCATATGGTGAGAATACATGGGAGACTATTTCCCTTCTAAATGTGAGCTTAATACCATGGATGATATGATCCTTATTAATCTTTGGATCATGCGTATTGTTGGAGTTCTCCTTCCTTATACTAGGCACAATTTCTAAACAATGGCATACACTAGGTTAGTTTATGAATCAAAATTCATAATTCCAAACTTGAAAAATATCTAACGTAAGTATAAAAGATTATACATATAATCTATAATAATAAAATGTTTTCCTTAAGGAAGTATTTACTCCTAAATCCTTAATAATGGCTTGTAATGAAAATGTTAATTATCCTAAGCATATCCCCCAGGAGTGTCATACCCAAGAGTGAAACAAGACCCATTGTCATGTACCTGATACCCTGGGTCAAGAATGAAACTTCTTTTCGGAGTTTTCACTCCTAGGTACATCTGTGCTAGAGCCGCCTCTACCTGCTTGTATCCAGACATGGATGTATTTCTTGGAAAATACACAAAATCATTAAATTACCAAAATTCTAGGAAGTTCTTCTATACTAATCCTCAAAGTCCATCTTATGGTAATGTTATCAAATCCACATTTTTATAAATCTAGTTTCCAAGGTTTGTACTAAACTTTCTCTGATACCAACAGTAATGCCCAGATCCCAATTACCCATAGTCGGTACATTATTTTAATAGATTGGCATGATTACAAGGAATCATGTACTGAAGGACCGTCCCGTTTAGAAGTATTCAAAAATATATTACATACATGAATGTTACATTACATTATAAAATAAAAAACAACAACAAAATTGTTTCCATTGACCATATTCATATCCCTTAGACTATCACTACAGGTCAGTCAAAATATACTTCTTCATATCCTCGGAAAAATAAAACATAGAAAGGGGAGAGCTCAGATGCTCAGTAAGGATAACAATATAGTGAAAACTTTCATAAATAAGAATAAACATTTAAGGCGATGTATAAGACTAAAAAAAGCCTTTTAAACTTAAACTTCATTATATTATGGAAAACATAAATCAAATAATTCCATTTACTAATTCACATGGATATTCTACTAGTCGAATAATCACATGAAATATCAATAGCCAATTTCATAATGATGGAATGTATAATGCCAGACTTCATAACCATAGAGTCAAGGTCTCGTGCGGAGACTACAAATAATAATTCATCAAGGACTTGTTCCAAGACACTAGTTTGTCTCATGAAACCTACCGATGCATCGAAGAGCTATATCGGCTCCACCCGTCACTTACTAAGTCCAACACATTTCTCATATGAAAATTTTGAAACATAAGATAAAAATTAATATTAAAAATAGAATAAGAAATTTCAATACTTTAACCATAAAACATGAATGGTATAAAAATAGAACATCCATAGTAAAACATATCATAACTCATTCAATACAACATGGAATATTTAATTATAATAAATCAACCTCGATCAAGAATAATATCATGTAAAGGATATTGACATAGTTGAAAATGACCTGTAAAAAATATTTGAGAGAAATATACCTTTTTAATGAAATCATTTAAAAGTAACACAATTTGTAAAGGAATTAATTTAAAAGATAGTTTTGAATTAAAGTGTCACATTCCACTTTGAAACTTTTAAAAGGAATTAACAATTAAAACATTCATGTTTGTATAAATAAATCTTTAAAAACTATTTTGAAAAAATTTACATTAATGAGAAAGGATTAGAAGAATAAATATTTAAATCCTTTAAAATGATGTTTTAGTAAGAGAGTCCTTTAAAAAGTATCACTTTGAAAAATATTTTATAAAACATCAACCTGGATAATAAATATGTCCCATTAAAAAAATACACATAAAAAATCTCAAATAATAATTAGATTGAGGAATTAACCCTTACCTTGTAATTTTCCTTAGTCGATGGTATGTTAACCTCATTTATAATAGTTAAAATATTGTTATTAAATTATACAAGAACTATATACATAAATATTATATCATATATGATCCCATAATATTTCTTTGTTAATAATATTTAAGTAGTATCATCATTCAGGTGTTAACTAATTCATTTTACTTTATATTATTGGTTACATAAGCCATGTTTTTTATGGATAGAATGTATTTTATTCATATCCAGAATGATATTAAGTTCTTAAACATTATTTTTAATCATAAAATAAAAAATATTCTTGAATGATTACGATGGGGAACGAATCTCATCGCGTTCGTGGAGACGGTAATCCATACGTATGCACGAGCGACAATATAATTATATTGATGATGAAATCATATGTAATTGGATGGTATATCATATATAAAGAATAATAAACATGTTATATTTATTATTCACATCATTAATACTCATTATTATACCAATAGAAATAATGAAGTGTTTGAATAACAAAATACACCATGACGTGGAGAAGGTAAGCCGTACGTACACACATATAGTGACTTTGTAATTTATAGGATATATAAAATAAGGAATATTTTTATACCATATTTATAATAACATCATATTTTTTAGAAGGTATTTTAGTTATTATTTTGGTATGGAAACTACCAAGAAACAGGAAGTGGAAGAAGAAAAGAACTTGAAAGAGGGTGGTGGAATTACTACCTCTTCTTCTGGTGTTTCCTTTTGATTTGATCAAAAGGGTTACTTGAGATGGATTTATGATCAAATTAAGGACTCTAGGAAGAAGGGAGGGAAGTTGGGAGGGTATTTGGGAAGTTTTTGGCCTATTCAAAAGACTTTGGGGGAGTTAAATTAAGATAAGGGGGAGTAACCTTTTATAAGAGAGGTGAGGGTAATTTTAGGAAAAGCTTGAAATATTATTTTATAATAAAATCATTTTTGGTTTATAATGGATCCAAAATGATTTATTTATAGTATAAGGTGGGTATGGGTCAAAAACTCCTCAACCAATAGGTTTTAGATAGGTTTTTGTCACCATATTAACCTTATCTTTTAGATTTAACCCTTAGTTAAATAATTTAACTTTTAACACATATTCCTGTACTATTATAATAAATGGTTAATAAACGTACAATAAAAAGAAAATAGAACCTCAAGTGGTTCATTAATAACATACTTATAATTATATATCTTCTTTGTAAGAAAGATATATTTTTAGTACTATTATATAATTTAATAATAAAATATTTGTTTTAAAAACTCCTTTATGTCAATTTAGACACTATTTAATATTTGGTTTTTTTGAAAGTCAAACAAACTTTATTACTTAGAAAAAAATATATTTAATCAACCATAACATGTAATATTCACCTATAAAATTCATGGTTTCCAAAAAAACTTTGAAATTATATTTATTTTAATATTTATAATTCCATTTTTGATTCTTTTATTAATAAGGTAATTTATGCATCATCATTGTGTCATAAATAAATATAATTATTTAATTTCTAGAAATTATAAATAAAATAAAATTATTTAGGAAATAATTTTAGCTTTCTAATGAATATATTTAGTTGAATTGATCTTATGTATTAACCTATATTAAAAATGGTTTAGTTATTAAACATTGAATTTAACATTTTTAACTCTTCTTTAAATAAAATAATTATAAATGACCTAATCTAGTCCCTATTAACAAATAAGATAATATTTTATTACTAAGTTTGATTTTGTTCCAAATAAACTTATCCAATAGAATTAGGACATGTGTTAGGGTAATAATAATATCATTTTAGCATTAATTACCCCATTTACTTTTATCCATGGTAAATAAAATTCAAAAGTTGCTATTCACCAAAAATTATTTTCATCTTATTGAACCAAATTTTACTTACTCATGTCTGCTGTGACTCTTGTAGTTTTGAAATTCAACTCACATAAGAGGTAAAATTATGTTTTATGCATATTTGTAAATGCTCCTAGAAGGTGGGTAAAAGACGGTTAAAAGTTCAATAAAATTTTATACATCTAATTTTATTTTAAAATGGATCAAATTAATTAAATTGAACTTATATAGGAATTATATATCTATTATGACTTAAAATAAATTTAAATAAAATAAATAATTATTTAAATAAAAAGTCAGTTTTGAATAATAACGGAGTGTTTTTCACTATTCATCAAAAATTGAATGTTTTTAGAAAGATACCAAAAAATCAATGTAATTTTTTTTGATATTCTAAATTACAAAATGAATTATATTTTACCAAATTAATAACATATTAGTTTCATTAATTAATTTAAAATTAATTCCCATTGTCAAAACACAAAAGCGGGTTTAAAAAAAAGTAAAAACTGTCAAAAGATTGACATGTGTTTATGTCAAATTTAAATGTGAAATTATTTATAATGAACTAAATTGTATTAAATGATAAAAATATAATATAATTATACATCCAAAATATTAAAATTCATAATTTGATACTATAAATTATTTCAATTAATTTTTTTTTTCAATTAAAATTTGGTATTTTTCACTATTAATCAAAATATGAAAGTTATCAAAAAAGTACCCAAAAGTTTTCCAAACAAAACTTTTTTGAACATATTATAAAGAAGAATTTAATTTAATTAAATTTAATATATAAAATTTTCAAATATTTTAAATTGTATTCTTCATTAAATAGGCGGTGAAATTGTTTTTTTTGTGAAAAATAATTCTTTTATCTAAAAAATTGAATTTCTCCTTATATTATGTATAAGAAACACAAAATATAAATGTTAAAATTATATAGGATATATATATATATATAAATAATTTAAAATTTAGTTAATGGTATTCTTAACCACTTTTTGAAGGGTTAGTTTGGTAATTTTCAGTGCGCTTGAACTCGTTGTTGTGTGTAGTGCATGTTGTTGAATTACTTTGAAGATATAACATACTATGAAATCTTGGGTTGTTAAATTACATATCACCATGATTCCCCTTTCCTTTTCCAATTTTTTTAACGACAGAGAAAACATATCACACATTTCTTATGTATATTATGTAACGCCCCGACCCTAGTTGCCCAGAGTCGGTGCATTATTGCGTAACACTGGCATGATCACAAAAGATCAAGTCTCGAAAGACCGATTAGTTTATTAGCCTTGGAAACACTAGATAAATTCATAAATGTTACATTACATCATAATGTGAAAAACTACAATAACATACTATCCATTTTACATACTCATATCCTCTTCTGACTATCCCTACAGGTCATTCATAAAATACTTCTTCATATCCTGGAAAATATTAAAACATTGAAATGGGTGAGCTCAGATTCTCAGTAAGGATAACAATATTGTGGAAGATTTCGTAAATAAACATTAACATTTAAGGCAATGTATAAATAAAACAAAATCCTTTTTAAACTTTAACTTTAGCATAGTATGACAAAAATAAATTAAATAATTCCATTTACTTACTCACATGGATATTCTAATAGTCGAATAATCACATGCAATATCAATAACCACTTTCATAATGATGGAATGCATAATGCCAGACTATCATAACCATGTAGACAAGGCCTCGTGCCAAGTCTACAATAAGCTTTTGTCAAGGCCTCGTGCCAAGACACTAGTTTGTGTCATGAGACCTACCGATGCATCGAGAAGCTATAGCGGGCTCCACCCATCACTTATTAAGTCCAATGCATTTCTCATATGAACAGGTTTAAACATATCATAAACCATAACATAATCGTATCACATAAAACATGCATAAAGGAAACATAAAATTCCCACATTTCAATCACAAGATATCAATACAACACATTTATATAGTAAAAACACTTTCAAAACCATTTTCAATACCAAAATTAAAGAAAATTAAAACTTTGTATTTATTTTTAATTAAAAAAATGTTATGGCTTATAGAGGAAGCCGAAACTCAAATAATGGTCACGGCGGCAGAGAAGTCATTGTCTCCGCATACGTATGGAAAGAAAAACATTCCTTTTTGTCATTTAGTAAAACGCTTCATATAAAAAAGATTCCTTTTGAATAAACGTAAATGTCAAAGGGGTTTATACACCGTATAAAAGAAAGTTGTGTATAAAACCAAATATGCCTCAATGAAAGGAGATTGAGACAAAGTCCTTACAAAGATCATTTTTAAAATAAAATAGGTCTATTATGTGTATTCACTATAAGTACACATAAGGAAAGTACAAATACAAGATATGAAATAATAATATCATGAAATAATTTGAAAGTAGGAGATTAACCCAAAGAATGGAAATTGGGTTAAGAAATTCCCTTACCTCGTGTCCGAATTCACTCGACCGTTCTTTGATCTCCTGAATAATAAACTAGAGTTAATCTATACCTTATTAAGAACCTTTTTCAATTTCATTATTCCTTTTATATCACTTATTACCATGTCATGAACATTATGTAATTATTTAAGTTTATAACGGTCGTTTTGTCGATCTTAGGTACTTGAGTCAAAAATAAACTTCTTATAATTACACTTTCTTCATGTGGTAAAATATATATTATATCCATAATTATATTCATGATGTATATATCATATAAATCATATATATCCAGTATATAAATTCATTTATAATATTACATAACATTTAGAGGTAAGAAATGAAATGCACCGTTCACGGAGACTGTAAGCCGTACGTACGCATGAACGCTACTTTAATTTATATTTCGAATTTAATGGAATGAAGTTATAATTATATAAAGGTATAATATAATTACAGTATAATATAATGTATAATAACATTTACTCCATCCTTTATACATCCCACATATGGCATTAACGATTCAAATCACTTTGAGGGGGCGGTAGTCCGCACTTCCTAAAATGAAATTATCGCGTTTACCCATAATGGAAATAATAAAGTATGCCATAAATGAGAAATAAATAAGCATAAGGAAAAAATAAACATAATATATATATCATATATGAAAATAGTGTCATCAAAATGGCCACCATTAGAGGTGTTAAAAGAATATTGAATAATCATCGTTTCGTGAGGCAGTATTTCGCCACCCACAGAAACAATATGTTCTTTAACCATTAGATGAAGGTGTGTGTAAGTGTAAACCAAATAATTATCATAACAACATCCTAGTATATTTTAGATACTGGTGTTGTTACAAAATAAATGAATAAACAGTGTTTAAGGGGTTGGAGAAGCAAAATAAAACAAAACAACATTAGAGAAGGCATTACCTTAAAATAGGGTAACTATTTTTGATTTGAGCCAAAGGCTTCCTTGGGAAGACTTCTGCCAAATGTGAGGCTTCTAAGAGTAAGGGAGGGAAGTTGAGAGAGTATTTGGGCAGATGTTGGCCGATCCAAAAGGCTTTGATGGTGTGAGTAAGGTGGTAGTGGTGGGGGCCTTTTATAAGAGGAGAGAAGGGGTACTCTTGGAAAGATTGAAATGATACTTTATTATGAAATTCTTTTTCGGATTCTAAAGGTCCCACACTTATATATTTCTAGGATAAGGTGATAAGGGTTTGATATCTACTCATCCAATAGGTTTTTGACAAGTTTAAGTCTTAGATTTTACATTATCTTTCCATTTTATTTAAATCGTTAATTAATGAGGTAATCACTACATCATCATGGTGTCATAAATAATTTAATTTATTTAATGTCTAAAAATTATAAAAAAATATCATGATGTATTAAATCCTTTTATCTTTCTAATTAATATTTATAGTCAAAAATATGACTTGTATAACCCCATTTAAAAATTGTTTTAGTAAAACAACTCATGTTTGTGACATTTTTATTTTAACATTAAATAAAATGTTTTTAATGTCATTTCCTTACCAATGTAGCTCCATGGGGTCCCCATGTTTACCCATGGTTTTTATTGGTCGGCCATGACTCATACAATAGGATTAGAACAAGTTTAAAGGTCATTTCCTATTATTATAACATTATATTTACCTTAAATTTCACTAATTACCTTTAATCGCGATTAATTAAACATACAAGTTACTATTCACCAAAAAATTATTTTAATCCCATTGAACCAAATTTTACTTCCTAATGACAACCATGTATGTCGGATTTTGGAAAATCAAATCACAGAAGTGGTAATGTTTCATTTAAACGAAAAATCAGGTTTTTAACTACCACTTAGTGGTTTCACTATTCATCAAAAATTGAAGTTTTTCAGAACAATGACAAAATTTCACCCTAAGCTATAATTGATATTCAGAATCCAAAAAAGTTGTCTATTTTAAAAATTACAAACATATAAGTTGCCTTAATTAATTTTATAATTAATTCCTACTGTCACAACAAATAGCGTGTTTTTAAGAAACAATATATATCAAAAGATTGACAATTGTTTATGTCCAATTTCAAAGTGAAATTAATTCTAATGAAAACCATTGGATAAAATGGTAAAAATATATTCTAATTATACTTTAAAACCACTCAATATTATAAATTATCACTATTAATTATTTTGATTAAAAAAGTTGTTTTTAAGTAATTTTCACTGTTCAAAGAAAATTGGAAGTTCTCAGAAAAATACCAAAAATTCAACATAGGCTAATTTCGATATTACGAATCCAAAAACGAAGTCTATTTGGAAAGATAAAATTTATAAAATTTCAAAAATCAGGTATTACTATTCATAACGGCTACTTTGATTGGTTGTGGTGTGTGTTAGGACTCCAAGTTGCGTACAAAACACGCTACTATATTATTCAAAGAGAAGTGTACCGTGGAAGCTTAAGGTGTTACATTCTCCCATCCTTCAAAAATTTCGTCCTCGAAATTTAAAATAATATCACTGTGTAAAAAGACTCTGGTGATTCTTCATCATAAGTTCCTTGGGTTCCCACGTTGCCTCCTCCATCTTATGGTTTCCCCATAGAACTTTTACCAGACGAGTCGTCTGGTTTCTCAACACTTGTTCTCTTGTATCAAGAATCCTGACATGCTCTTCGCAATAAGACAGATCAGGTTCTAGTTCTAATTCCTCATAGGTGAGTACATGCGTTGGGTCAGGAATGTATTTTCTCCACAGTGATACGTGGAATAAATCATGAACTTTGGAGAGACTTGGCGGCATTTCCAAATGGTAAGCTACAGCCCCAATTCGTTCTAGAATTTTGAAGGGTCCGATGTACCTGGGACTCAATTTACCCTTCTTACCGAAACGTATAACTCCCTTCCACGGAGATACCTTAAAGAAAACATGATCTCCTTCCAGAAATTCCAAATCCTTCCTTCCGTTGTCGGCATAGCTCTTCTGCCTACTTTGAGATGCTTTAATGTGGTTTTGGATTATTTTCACCTTTTCCATTGTTTCCTCCACCAGTTCTGGGCCTACAAGTTTTCTTTCACCAACATCATCCCAACAGGTTGGTGTGCGACATCTCTTTCCATATAACGCTTCATATGGTGCCATTTAAATTTTTGAATGGAAGATATTGTTATAGGAAAATTCTACCAGAGGTAAATATTGATCCCATATTCCTTGAAAGTCAAGTGAGCATGATCTCAACATGTCTTCTAAGGTTTGAATAGTTCTTTCTGATTGTCCATCTGTTTGAGGGTGGTAAGCAGTGCTAAAAAAAAGTTCAGTATCCAAGGCCTTCTGAATACTTTTCCATAATCTTGATGTAAAACGAGGATCAAGATCCGAGACAATCAACAGGGGTACTCCATGAAGTCTCATAACTTCATTAATATACAGTCTTGCTAGACGTTCAAGTGGTAGATCTTCCCTTATAGCAAGAAAATGTGCTGACTTCATGAGACGATCAATAATGACCCATATTGCGTCATTTGTTCTAGGAGTATTTGGTAGTCCCATGACAAAATCCATCATAATATTATCCCATTTCCACTCAGGTATGGGAATAGGTTGCAATACTCCACTAGGCAGTTGCCTTCCAGCTTTCACTTGCTGACAAACCATACATCTTGACACAAAATCAGCAATCTCCCTCTTCATGTTGTCCCACCAAAAATGTCCCTTTAAATCTCTATAAATTTTGGTGCTCCCAGGGTGTATAGAGAAATTGGAGATATGAGAATCATCCAAAAATTCCCTCTTTAAATCAGGTATATCGGGAACACAAAGTCTCCTCCCAAATTTCAAAATTCCATCTTCATACACAAAGTCACTCAATTGACCATCATTCATAACTTTAATCTTCTTTTTCAAATCTTCATCATTGGACTGAGAACACTTTATCCTTTCTAGTAAAGATGGTTTGGCAACCATTTGAATTTTTTTTGATTTTTCAAACTCCATGGTGATTCCCATATCCATCTTTACTAGATCCATGAAAATAGGATCCCTTTCTACTCTCATCATTTTCAAAACTCCATGATCTTTTCTACTCAAAGCATCTGCAACCTTATTTGTCTTCCCTGGGTGGTAGTGTATCGTGAAATCATAATCCTTGAGTAGTTCAAGCCATCACCTTTGCCTCTTGTTGAGTTCTTTTTCTGAGAAAATATATTTCAAACTCTTGTGATCGGTATATATCTCACATTTTTCACCATAGAGATAATGTCTCCATATCTTCAAGGAAAAAACTACAGCATCTAACTCGAGATCATGAGTAGGATAGTTTTTCTCATGAATTTTTAGCTATCGTGATGCATTGGAAATAACCCTATCATTCTGCATAAGGACACAAACACGTCCTTTTATTGATGCATCACTATAAATAATGAACCCATCATTCCCTGATGGTAGATTCAATATAGAAGAATTGACTAATATTCTCTTCAGTTCTTCAAAACATTCTTCACACACTTTTTTCCAGGCAAATTTAACCCCTTTACGTGTGAGATTCGTCAATGGGTTAGCCAATCGGGAAAAATTATGGACAAAACGTCGATAATAACCTGCCAAACCAATAAAGCTGCGTACCTCAGTTATACTCGTCGGTGCTGGCCATTCTTGGATTGCCTAGGTCTTAGAAGGATCAATGGAAATTCCATCCTTAGAGACAATGTGGACAAGAAAAGAAATCTCCTGAAGCTAGAATTCACACTTGCTAAACTTCCTATATAATTCATGCCTTCTAAGAGTCTTCAAGATAATGCGCATGTGATTTTCATGATCTTCATAGCTTTTGAAGTACACCAAGATGTCATCAATAAATACCACCACAAAATCATCTAGATATTCCTTGAAAACTATATTCATTAGATCCATGAATACAGAAGGTGAATTAGTCAATCCAAAAGGCATTACTGTAAACTCGTAATGCCTGTACCTTGTTCAAAATGCTGTATTCGGAATGTCTTCCTTCTTCGCACACAACTGATGGTATCGAGATCGAAGGTCAATCTTTGAAAAGTATTTAGATCCATGAAATTGGCCAAATAAATCATCAATGCGAGGTAGGGGATACTTGTTCTTTATTGTTATAGAATTGATCGCCCTGTAGTCAACGCACAACCTCATAGATCCATATTTATTCTTAACAAAAAGGACTGGGGCTCCCCATGGAGAAACACTAGGTCGAATAAATCCCTTATTACTCAATTACTCTAGTTGTTTCTTTAGTTCAACTAATTCCACTGTGGCCATCCTATAAGGGGTCTTCGATATAGGCCTTGATCCAGGAATTAAATCAATGGAAAACTCAACTTCTCATTCTGGAGGATGTCCAGGTAAATCTTCCGGAAACACATCTTCATATTCTTTCACTATAGGTACATCCTTTATTTGAACATTACTTCCCTCTCCCTCAGTTATTTCATTCTCTTCCTCCCCAATAATTGAATTTAGTTGAGCTACTAGGGGTAGATCTAAATAATAATTAGGTGGTGACGATTCTACTCTAAAAATAAGGTGTTCCCTATCATCATCATCAAAAATCGTAACCTCCTTCTTCTTACAATAAATATTTGCATCATAGTCCGAAAGCCAATCCATACCAAGGATTATATCAAACTCAATCATAGTTATGACAATGAGATCAGTGGATAATGAACAATTATGTGCTCTAATGGGGACTGATTCACAAAACTTTGTTGCAATAATACTTCCCTTAGGAGTTTTGACTGACAATTCTATTGTTAAATCAAATTGGAAATATCTAATTTTCTTAGCAAACTGGGAAGATATGAAACAATGTGATGATCCAGAATCAAATAATGAATTTGCTAAACTTGAGGAAACCATTAAATTACCTTCCACCACATCTTTCAGAGCTTCAACCTCAGCAGTAGTGATAGCATAAGCCTGGCCTTGATCCCTTGGCCTCTTTTGAGGTAAGTTCCCTTGACGCTTAGAAAATTCATTTTCATAATTTCCCATCTCTCTACAATTATAGCATTCCACATTGAAAACAACTTTTTTTCCCTTGCAATCATGAGCTTGGTGGCTTTTTTCACCAAACTTGTAACAGACTCCCATTCCCTTCAAGCAAGTACCAGGGTGTTTCTTTCCACATTTACTGTAGGACTGATATTTAACTCTTCCCTTCTTCCCCTTATTTCCATTTCCAGATTGATCAGAAGATCTCTTCTTTTCAAGATTTGCTTTAAAGTCATAAGACTTAGGGAATTATTTACTTATCTTATTAACACATGATACTATTTCTTCATATGTTGAGAACACATGGGAGACTATTTCCTTTCTAAATGTTGGCTTAATACTGTGAAAGATATGATCCTTCTTACTCTTTGGATCATACGTATTGTTGAAGTTCACATTCCTTCTACTGGGCGCAATTTCTATACAATGGAATAACCTAGATCAGTTTATGAATCAAAATACATAATTCCATACTTGTAAAACACTTAACATAAATTGAACTATTTATGGATATAATCCATAATCATAAAAAAAAATTCATTGAGGAAGTATATACTCATAACCCTTCATAATGGTTTGTAAAGAAAATGATAATTATCCTAAGCATATCCCATGGGAGTGTCGTAACCAAGAGTGTAGCAAGGCCCGTTTTCGTGCACCAGTTCCCGTTTGAGTCTAGCTCAAAGCGGTGTTTTCAGGTTTTACCCCTAGGTACATCTGTGCCAGAGCTGCCTCTACCTGCTCGTATCCAGACAGGGATGTATTGCTCGGAAAACTCACAAAATCTCTATAATACCAAAATTCTAGGAACTTATTCTATACTAATCCTCAAAGTATATTTCTGGGCTATGTGATCTAATAAGAGTTTATCTAAATCTAGCTTCCATGGTTAGTACTAAACTTCCTCTGATAACAACTGTAACGCCCTAACCCCAGTTGCCCAGAGTCGTTGCATTATTGCGTAACATTGGCATGATCACAAAAGATCAAGTCTCGAAAGACCGATTTGTTTAGTTGCCTTGGAAACACTAGATACATTCATAAATGTTACATTACATAATAAAGTGAAAAACTACAATAACATAATATCCATTTTCCACACTCATATCCTCTTATGACTATCCCTGCAGGTCATTCATAAAATACTAATTCACATCCTGGAAAATATTAAAACATTGAAAGGGGTGAGCTCAGATGCTCAGTAAGGATAACAATATTGCGGAAGCTTTCGTAAATAAACATTAACATTTAAGGCAATGTATAACTAAAAAAAAGCCTTTTTAAACTTTAACTTCAGCATAGTATGGAAAAAATAAATTAAATAATTCCATTTACTTACTCACATGGATATTCTACTAGTCGAATAATCACATGCAATATCAATAACCACTTTCATAATGATGGAATTTATAATTCCAGACTATCATAACCACGTAGCCAAGGCCTCATGCCAAGTCTACAATAAGATTTTTTCAAGGCCTCATGCCAAGACACTAGTTTGTCTCATGAGACCTACCGATGCATCAGGGAACTATAGCAGGCTCCACCCATCACTTATTAAGTCCAATGCATTACTCATATGAACAGGTTTAAACACATTCTAAACCATAACATAATCGTATCACATAAAACATGCATAAATGAAACATAAAATTTCCACATTTCAATCACAATATATCAATACAACACATTGATATAATAAAAACACTTTCGAAACCATTTTCAATACCAAAATTAATGAAAATTAAAACTTTGTATTTATTTTTCATTAAAAAAATGTTATGGCTTGTAGAGGAATCCGAAACTCAAATAATGGTCACGACGGTGGAGAAGTCATTTTCGCCACATATGTACGGCAAGAAAAACATTTCTTTTTTGCCATTTAGTAAATTTTTTCGTATAAAAAAGATTCCTTTTGAATAAACATAAAAGTCAAAGGGGTTTATACACCGTATAAAAGAAAGTTGTGTATAAAACCAAATACGCCACAATGAAAGGAGATTGAGACGAAGTCCTTACAAAGATCATTTTTAAAATAAAATAGGTCTATTATGTGTATTCACAATAAGTACCATTATGAAAGTACAAATACAATATATGACATAATAATATCATGACATAATTTGAAAGTAGAAGATTAACCCAAAGAATGGAAATTGGGTTAAGAAATTCCCTTACCTCGTGTTTGAATTTAGTCGACCGTTCTCTGATCTCCTGAATAATAAACTAGATTTAATCTCTACCTTCTTAAGAACCTTTTTCAAGTTCATTATTCCTTTTATATCACTTATTACCATGTCATGAACATTATGTAATTATTTAAGTTTATAACGGTCGTTTTGTCGATCTTAGGTACTTGAGTCAAAAATAAACTTCTTATAATTACACTTTGTTAATGTGGTGAAATATCCATTATATCCATAATTATATTCATGATGTATATATCATATAAATCATATATATCCAGTATATACATTAATTTATAATATTACATAACATTTAGAGGTAAGAAATGAAACTCACCATTCATGGAGACGGTAAGCCATACGTACGCATGAAAGCTACTTTCATTTCTATTTCATATTTAATGGAATGAAGTTATAATTATATAAAGGTATAATATAATTCCAGTATAATATAATGTATAATACCATTTACTCCATCCTTTATACATCCCACATATGGCATTAACGATTCAAATCACTTTGAGGGCATGGTAGTCTGCACTTCCTAAAATGAAATTATATCGTTTACCCATAATGGAAATCATAAAGTATGCCATAAATGAGAAATAAAGAAGCATAAGGAAAACCTAAACATAATATATATATCATATATGAAAATAGTGTCATCAAAATGGCCACCATTAGAGGTCTTAAAATAATATTGAACAATCATCGTTTCGTGAGGCAGTATTTCGCCACCCACAGAAACAGTATGTTCTTTAACCATTAGACGAAGGTGTGTGTAAGTGTAAACCAAATAATTATCATAACAGCATCCTAGTATATTTTATATACTGGTGTTGTTACAAAAGAAAGGAATAAAAAGAGTTTAAGGGGTTGGAGAAGCAAAATAAAACAAAACAACATTAGAGAAGACATTACCTAAAAATCGGGTAACTCTTTTTGATTTGAGCCAAAGGATTCCTTGGGAAGACTTCTGCCCAATGTGAGGCTTTTAAGAGTAAGGTAGGAAAGTTTAAAGAGTATTTTGGAAGAGGTTGGCCGAGCCAAAAGGCTTTTAAGGTGTGAGTAAGGTGGTAGTGGTGGGGGCCTTTTATAAGAGGAGAGAAGGGGTACTCTTGGAAATATTGAAATGTTACTTTATTATGAAATGATTTTTCAGATTCTAAAGGTCCCAAACTTATATATTTCTAGGATAAGGTGATAAGGGTTAGATATCTACTCATCCAATAGGTTTTTGACAAGTTTATGTCTTATATTTTACATTATCTTTTCATTTTATTTAAATCGTTAATTAATGAAGTAATCACTGCATCATCATGGTGTCATAAATAATTTAATTTATTTAATGTCTAAAAATTATAAAAAAAATATCACGATGTAGGAAATAGTTTTATATTTCTAATTAATATTTATAGTCAAAAATATGACTTGTATAACCCCATTTAAAAATTGTTTTAGTAAAACAACTCATGTTTGTGACATTTTTATTTTAAAATTAAATAAAAAGTTTTTAATGTCATTTCCTACAAAAGTGGCTCCATGGGGTCCCAAAGTTGACCAATGGTTTGTCTGGGTCGTCCATGACTCATCCTATAGGAGTAGGACAAGTGTCAAGGTCGTTTCCTATTATTATAACATTATATTTACCTTAAATTTCACTAATTACCTTTAATCGCGATTAATTAAACTTAAAAGTTACTATTCACCAAAAAATTATTTTAATCCCATTGAACAACATTTTACTTCCCAATGACAACCATGTATGTCGGATTTTGGAAAATCAAATCACAGAAGTGGTAATGTTTCATTTAAATGAAAAATCAGTTTTTTAACTACCACTTAGTGGTTTCCCTATTCATCAAAAATTGAAGTTTTTCAAAACAATGCCAAAATTTCACCCTAAGATATAATTGATATTCTGAATCCAAAAATGATTTCTATTTTACAAAATTCAAAACATATAAGTTTCATTAATTAATTTTATAATTAATTCCAGCTGTCACAACAAATTGCGTGTTTTTAAGAAACAATATATATCAGAAGATTGACAATTGTTTATGTCCAATTTCAAAGTGAAATTAATTATAATGAACACCATTGGATAAAATGGTAAAAATATATTCTAATTATAATTTAAAACCACTCAATAGTATAATTTATCACTACTAATTTTTTTTATTAAAAAAGTTGTTTTTAAGTAATTTTCACTATTCAAAGAAAATTGGAAGTTCTCAGAAAAATACCAAAAATTCAACATAGGATAATTTCGATATTCCGAATCCAAAAAAAATTCCATTTGGAAAGATAAAATTTATAAAATTTCAAAAATTAGGTATTACTATTCATAACGGCTACTTTGATTGGTTGTGGTGTGTGTTAGGACTCGAAGTTGCGTACAACACACGCTACTGTATTATTCAAAGAGAAGTGTACCATGGAAGCTTGAGGTGTTACATATTACACATACAAGTTGTTTGTTTTCCTTTTCCATATTCTTAAAATCCAAGAATATAATATGTATTCATGATGGTTCCTTCCCTTTTACACATTTTAGGACTAACCAAAAATGTTATGCATCTTTTAGAAATTATACATATACACTACAATGCCCTAGGACATTTTTATTTTTTTTTCAACTTCACCTAAATATGTAATGCAGCTCCAAAAATATATTATGTATATAGGTAACTTCAAGACATAGAAAGGATTGAGTCTCATACTACTCAGGAACACTTTAAATGGTTAGGGGATTTATAAATTCTCACAAGATCTTACTATAACTAAAAACACCATATAATAATTAAAACCACATGTTCCATGGGATTTTACCAAAATTAAAATCCTTGTATAACTTATATCCTCTATATATTATTAAATGTTTTCCATAAACTTAGTTTATCATCTTCTAGATTAATTTCCAAAACATTAGAATTAATTAAAACCTTGTAATATAAATCTGGGACTCTTAATTTACTTATGAAACATTTCACTTATAGATTAACTTTTGAACCACGTAATTACATAAACCTTCTAGGTCTTTAACTGTCAAGATTCCAAATATTGAACAAATTTTGTTTATCGAGCCTACTTCTATCATAAAATTAACCTAGTTTCGGATTCTCTGGAATAGATTTTGAAGCTTTTCCTCTTTTAGTTCTTTTTATTGAATCACTCCAAGTGATATGCATCCTCTACAACATCCAAATTTGGTTTCCATGTTTATGCTTACCATATTATTCTTCATTACTTTATATAATACACCATGTATACCCATTCCATTATTTATGAACTTTTCAAATAATCTGACCATGAAATTATTTTCAATAATTCTTTCAACAACATCACTACTTATTTTTTGAGTCTATTGATTGGAAAATAATAAAACACCAAACACACATTTTGTTACAACAACTTACATAGTTTATATTGTGCCTTCTAAAAACACTTGGGTATGGAACATAATTTTTTGAGTATGTACCATATTTCCATAAAAATAACACCCAATAAATCCTTAGAAGTTGGTCAGTTATTTCTAACACTACATCTGGTACATGGAATTAAAATTGTGTTGCACTTGAGGGAATATATTTGTGTAGTGTCATAGGTAGTAGAAAATTTGTAACTCCCTTAAATGATAAATACAATAGTAAGTAAATAAAATATAAATGACCCGATCCAACAATATATGAAATAAAATAAACTAAATAAAACTAATATTAAACAAATAGAATAAAATATAAGATAAAATAAAAAATTTGAATGAAAATAAATAAGATCTAACTCACTAAAATAGATTAATATAGATCTACATCCAACAGAAAATAATTAACTTGTCTTGATTAAATAAAATTAAAAAAACTCACTAAACCCAAATTAAACTAGAATAAATACAACATATTTTAAATAAACTTGAAATATTTAAATTAAATAAATTATAATAAATTCAAATTAAACATAATCAAACATAATATTTTTATAACTAATGGGTTTGAAATGATCTAAATGAAATCTCAACGAATTAATCTAAACTAAACTAAAATAAATCATTTAGGAAAACAAAAACCTAAAAAATTTAAACAAATATAATGGAACAGACTAATGACATATCAAATGAACCAGAATATAATTTAAAAAAAATTAACCAAACTTAACCAGTATAAAATCTGAATGAACTGAACTAATGTAAAGTAAATTAAATTAAATAAACTCAAAATTAAATAAACTAAATATAAGTGAAATAAACTAGATTAAAAGAACAAGATAAAATTGAACCAATTAAATATAAATTAACCTTACTATAAAAGTGATAACCCCACCCAAATGGTCCTAAACCACCTAAAAATTTTATGATTCTAATTGAACCAAACATATTAAAATTAATTAAAAAATGAAGTGAAGTGATCCAATTTGATATAACACAAAAACTGATCTAAATAAAAAATGATCCACATACATTCATATCTTAATAGTTTTAATAATATATCTAAATTTTTCTATCTCAATTATAAAGAAAAATCCACTAAATTCAAACAAAGTTTCTACATATTTCGTGGTAGAATTTTTTTCTTGAATTTCAGTTAGAGTAATGTTATTTTAATAAAAAATCATAGTGGATTTTTCCTCAAGTTCATTTTTAATTGTATATTGATTTAATTTTTTTACTTTTAGTGGGTTATTCCACCATTAATACCCCTTCACGAACATATTGTGATTTTATTTGTTTAATATCCTTTCAACTCATAGAAGTGATGCCCATGAAACATTATATTGGATGAATTTTAGATATTATTTTAATTTTATATTGATTCCTTTCAGTGTACTAATTTATAATGTTATTACAGAGGTAGGTTTTAAATATAGTAGGATTCATGCCTGGATCTAATCTTTGTTTCTCCAGTAGAAATAACAAATATGGAAGAGTGGTAAAAAAACAAGCACAATAATGAATTTTTAGTTTTAATTTATAGATTTCAATTTTTCTATTTATATTTTTTTACATAATATTCTATTTATATTTGTGATAGTATACTTTGGAGGAACTTGATTCTTAGGAACCTAAAAACGTTGGACCAAATGATCACTTACATCATGTTTTAGGAGATGAGAACCATGGAAGAGTACACTGCCAACTTGGGAAGAGTATTATCATGGTAATGTATTGGACAACTTAATGTGAAGGTTCTAGTAACAAAAATTAGTAATGGGTAGCATTGGCTGATGCTAAGGTAGAAAAGACTAAAAAAGGTCCATACAGGTGGATGAATGAAGCCAAATTCCAAACAATGAATTTATGAAATTTATTGATGTATTATGTTCATCAATTCCACTAGATACATCCACGACTTATGATTCACATATGTTGAGTATGCATAAGTTATATAGTGCATCGGGTAGTAGTCCTAGTGGTGGTCAGGACAATGATGTTCCTAGAGACGGTGATGGAGATGGTGAGGATGATCACGAGGAAGAGGGAGGGGATGATGGAGAAGAAGGGAGATAGGCTATGGATGAGGACAATGATGAGGGTGAGGATGATACTGAGTATAATGGTAATGATAGTGATTGGGATGGGGGATATATTAATCCATTACATTTTTGACAGAAATTTATGAACTTTTATTTTTTGATGTTTTGGTGTGAATGAATATACGTGATATTTTGTATGTTATTTATAATTGGTTAAATTCATAAATTGATTTCTAGTATTATAATTATTTATTTATTGGGTTGTTTCTATATGACGGTACTATATTGGTAAAATTTTAGGATATATGTGTTAACTATGTTCTATTGGTTTTATTGTAGGTTGAAGATGTTATGTTTTGATTGCAGTAGTCCTAGTGGTGTTCGGCTTTCAAATCAGGTGTTCAGTGTGTTGAGTATTTTTTGAAGTTCGGATTTTAGGCAAATGTATGTGTAGTTAGTGGGTAGTGGGGATGTTGCTGGTTGGTGAGTGGGGTGGGGTGGGGGTCTATAATAATGGTTTTAAAACCTTTGGAATAACTCTATTCCAACTATTCAAAATGAATAGTCGGTAAAATAAAATTCTAGCCCCATATATTAATGGTTCATTGTGAACCATTTATAAATTGAACTCATAACCACCCTATACCAACATTTCACTATAAACCATTGGTATGGGGAAATATCAATGTCACAAATACCAGTAGTTTCTAAAAACTTTAGGGTAGGATATCCTAGTGGTTTAAAGGTTTATCCCAATGGTTTGAAACCGTTGGAGAGGTTAGAATTTATGTAGTTCAGTCACAAAACCATAAATCTGTGAGAAGATATAAGGTCACTAATTTCATAGTAAAAAGTGTAAACAGATAAAATTTTGGTTTTAAGATCCTTTTCATAGAGTTTATGAATTATTTTACTACATTAACTACTATTATAAGAAAATATACTTACTTGACAATTATATTTTCAACCATTAATAAATTTTCCACCATAACACATATTTTTCTCCAAACGATGAGTATTCAAGATTAATTTTTCATACCCGAAGCACTAGAATCAAATTCTAGAGACTCACATAATCAATAAAAGATTAAATATATAATTATCTTCTCATTATACATTTACCAAAACCAAAATTGTTAGGATAAGATAAGATAATTCCCCCAAAAGAATAAACCATATATGATGGAAAACTACTACAATATTCAAAATTCAATAGTAATACCTCAAGTTGAACATTGAACATTCAACAAATAATTATCCTTAAAATTAATTAAAATAATCCAAAATGAGATTGGAGCTCGAAATCCAGATGGATTTGATCACATAGTCTTGAAAGATAAATTTTAACTTTTATCACCAAATAACATCGTTCACTCTTACTGCCTAATACCAAATATGTATTTTCAATGATCTCTAAGATATACAATTTTTTCAATATATAACCTAAATCCCCATAAGTATAAAATAAAATAATATATTATTCAAAAATATAAATTAACATTTAATTATCAAATAAAATCTTATAGTATTCTATTCTCCTTGATTATATATGATTGAAAAAGTAGTGAACATATTCTAAAAGACATTAATAACATAATCACCAAATCATTTCCCAATCTAAATATTATCTATTTGGAAAAAAATATGTTCCCAAAATAAACATATTCTTCATACACAAAATCATTTAACTAAAAACTTAGTTTCATACTAATTGAGACATCACATTGGCTAGTGGTAAGTGACACACCATTATCACCCTTCAGTTGTGGGTTCGATTCCCAAGACCTTGCAGGACAAGACGAGTTGTCACCCATCATATAGGTTGTTCTTTTTATGAAACCATATAATTATTATATCATTACAAAAATATGATAATTTCATAAAAAATAACCATAACATTTCTTAACCTCAAAGTTTATCTCACACCTTTCATTTTTCTTCCTAAAAAGTAATAACCAATAATTACCCCAAAAATGAATATCTCAAAAAACACCATTATTAACCTTAAAATTTAAAAAATTAAAGCCTACAAATAGATTTCTAAGACATTAGGATTATGATAAACCTTAAAATTATAAACCTAATATGATATAATTTACTCTTAAAAAAACATCATAATCTCCAAAGTAGTCTAAATCCTTCTATGATTCCTACTATAAGGACACAACCTTAAACATTACATAATGTAGTTATTTTAAAACTAGAAATCACGTTACTTTCAAAAAGATATTTTATGTCTAGTGTTTTATATAATTATTATAAACACTTACATAGTAAACACATTCATTACAAGTGGAAAATGATAATAAGTATCCATTTTTATTACGAAATGAAACCCCTTTAAAATAAAACATGATTTCTTTTCAAGACACATATTTAATAATTTCCTAATTTCATATTCTTTGTGCTTATCAACCTTAAGACCATTGAGTTTTTTAAACATGGTATGAGAACAAAATATTTGTATGTAAATTGAAATAAAGGAAACCATTAGTCCAGTGCAAAACCCATAAAACATTTCCTTAAAAACATACCATTTTTACCTTAAAAAGGAATCATTATTTAAAAAAGATCATTATATTGCCTTTTTAAAATAATTTTTTTTCATGAAAAAAATAATAAATAACATAAAAGATAAGTAGATAACTTAGAAAATTATTATAATTTATTATAATAACCATAGTTTCGACTTCCTTACTTGTCACTCTTACAAATGGAATATCCAAACAACCAACTTCCAAAAACAATTAATTAGAGGTTAAAACATAACAAATCAAACTTGGATTATCACATAACCACCCATAAAATGTACAAGTACTATTAAATAATAATAACACCTATAAACATTCAATTTTCCTAAAAAAATTTCATTTTCACTCATAACAATAAATTTAATGTTTTAGAAATAATCCATCCGTTTTCGAAAACCATTTTAAACATTTAAAAATATATTTTTGAATCAAAGTGTCCCATAAAACTTGGAAACTTCTGAAATAAATTAAAATTATAAAACATTCCTATGTATATAAATAAATCAATAAAAATATATTGAAAAAATGGAAATGATTTAGAAATATTTATAAGAATAAATCTTTAAAACATTTAAAACAAATTTTTAGTTAAAGAGTCCCTTACCATGTAACACCCCAAGTTTTTAAAAATAAATTTAAATGCATGAAATTTTTTTAAGTATATATTTATAACTATATTTTAAACATAAATTTTCAGCTTATATGATTTAATTTCAGAAAATGGTTATCTACAGTTGTGATCAGTAAGTTATTTAGAGTCTGATAGAACCAACTTGTTTTTTGGTGAATAGTAACATACCCTTATGAATGGAAATATGAATAGTAATATTAACCTTATGAATAGTAATATTTAATTTTATTTTATTTTATTAAGGTTATAATATAATGAGATTTTGACTAATTTTTCAGGGTGTTAAAAAATAAGTTATAAATTTAAAATTGCTATTTTTGAATAAATTATAATTTTATTTAAAAATTATATTAATAATATCTAGAAAATTAATTTAAACAAATGGAGTTAATTTTTGAATTTTACACATTGAAAAATTTTTGGGGTTAAATTTTTTGGATTTTTTTGAAATTCTTGAATTTTTGATGACTAGTGAAATATGGTAAAATACCGTATATTTAAATTATCAGTTAAATTCACTATTTTTGACATCATATCTGATGAAATAAAACTTGGTTGAAACTCACATGCACTTATTAATATTTTTGGTCAAATGAATCTAGAACATTCATATTCTTGAGAAAAAATTTTAAACTAATGATTAAAATAATGTAAAATCCCCCATCTACCCACTATAAACACCACCCTCATTCCCCTTTCCTCTCACACCTCACAAGCCTTAAGAATTTTCAAATATTAGAAAAATGTCCTCCCCAAGGCTCTTTCCCACGTCCAAGACCTACTGGTATCACCAAATGACCAAAATCAAAGGCCTTAAGGAGGATCTCAAGGAGAAGAGATCAAGAGGTAAGAATCATCTTCCCTTTTCATGTGTTTTCTTTATAATTCCTTTCGTTTCATATACTTTCTTCACCTATAATTATACAAGACTTATGAACTATCTAAAATATTTTATATTCTATATGTTATCATGTTCATGTAAAATATTCATCATCTTATTTCTTATCCTCTCCCTCCTGTTCTAAAAAAACAACATCGTCCATGATGTGCCAATTTACCAAAATCAAGGACGATGTGTTTACAATATCCATTAAATCACAATAATATGATCACAAAACCCTTTTAATTGTTGAAAAAGAATTTAATGTGTATTTTGAAACCTATTTTATGTTTTTTAAGGAACTTCAATGCATGAAATTAAATTATACAATGAAACAATTTCATGATTATCGAGAAACCGAAAAAATGATCTAAACAAACATCATAAATGTTTTATCCAATGATTCATCATAACATATGATTAAAAAATTATTTTCAAAATAATTATATATTTTATAAACATATTAATACCATTTCATTCCACTTGTTTAATTTCATTTCCATACGATAAGAAAATCAAATAAAAATCGTTCATGGAAGTTATGTTAAGAACACACCCAAAACAATGGAAGGAACAAAATACAATCAATTAAAGGGTGAAATTATATAATGAAATAATCATATAAGGTATTATAAATATTGATATGTTTCGTTAATATATTAATAACACTATTTTGACCATTATACAAGATTTTTAAATAAGTTTTATGTAAGAAAAACCCGAGGTAAGGGAATTCTTAACAATATTTCCATTCTTTGGGTTATGTTTATACTTCTATATTTATGTGGTATTAAAATTTTTATTCTGATGAATTTTGTTTATAATATGTTTAATTATGTTTATTTATAGTTTATATACATTTTACATCCACTCTATTAAGAAAAACCTCAATTTTATGATATTTGTAAGGGTCTTTTGTTTTCAAATCATCTTTTGAAATACCATTTTAAAAAATTCAAAACCAATGTTTTTATGATTTTTTTCATGTTATAAAATTATGTTCTAGTTCTTGGGTATTGTTTATTATTAATGGAGGGACCTATATATCTCTCTAATTCATTGGGTATGTGTAATTTAGAAGTCGACCATATGGTTACTCCAAGTGTATATGCGACGATTACCCAAATTGTAATGTAGCCCTGAGGGTTACAAATTATAAGGTAGCTGAGAGGGTTATAAGACTATGTAAGTAATTCCCAAGACAAATTTATGGTTCTATTTATGTTCTTTATGTTTTTGGGTAATCTTGTGGAAATCTCAAGTTTCACAATTTATGTATATATTGGTGACAAGTATGTCTTTTGAAAATTATTTCATATGTTATAAGTATTCATGGACTAATGTATTATTTTCTTATTTTTATATCCCATAATAAGATTTGTGTGGCCATTAAATGTTTTTAAATAATCTTTATAGGTTATAATGATGTGTACAAAATTTATAGAATCCAAGTTAAATGTTATGAAGATTTGTCAATGAAATCTTGTTTTATTTGAAAAGTTTTATATTTTGGAAGAAATGAATACTTTTTTCTAGTATCCAATCTATATTAATGTGGAATTTATGAATGTATTATGTCACAATTATCTTAAGGTAAAACTTTAAAAGATCCAAAATGTGAAAGGGAGTGATTTCTTGACTAAATTCAAGATTATATAATGTAATAATATAGGGTTCTTATAGTTGGTATTAGAGGATGGTTTAGATAACATAAGGGGTTATGATGATGTTGATAGAATACAATAAATGATTTTTAATTTTTATTTAATTTTAGATTATATATAATTTAAAGATTACCAAATCACTTTGACTATGATATGTTTGTTCAGAATGGTTTTCCAACGAAGAAACATGGAAGCTGAAGAAGAGAAACAATGACAAAATGATATCCTTCCGAATCTATAGCCTGTAATGGTAGGGACTGGAACCGATCAGTTTGTGATATTAATGGCTTTTCTAACATAGAAAATAATTGGTGGTGGAATTTTTTCAAGAGAACTACTAGATGTACAATAATGGAACATGATTATAGTGGAACCTTTTATAAGAAAACACGCTCCTACATTTAATGAATCTTCTGACCTAGTAGCAGCTAAAGGATGGATTAAGGCCCATAAAAATACATTCAATGTTATGGGATATTTAGATAATCAAAATGTAAGCCATGAAATTTATCATTTTGAAGGTTAAGCTGATCAGTGGTGGTCAGTGGTCAAGAATATCATGGGAAAAGAGAATATTGATGCTTCAGAATGGGATGAATTTAAAAGTATTTTCCTTGAAAAATATTTTACTAAGGTGGTGAGACTTAGGATGGAGATCCTTGAATTGAATAAATAGGAAGAAGATTTAGTGGATTTTTAGGAAGTTAACTTCACCCAACTGGTTAGGTATGCTCCAAATCTTATTCTGGATCTTGATATCAAAATCAATAGCTTTTAATCAAGATTGAAGCCAAGGTATTGAAGGGAATTGAACTACTATAAATTCAAAAGTTATGAGAAACTTATCTGATGTGCTAAGTGTGTAGAGATTTATTTTTCTGATGATCATGTGCACTTTTACAAAAAGTAGAAGAAGAGGTTTAGATAGAATGTGATGGGTATGAGTCCACCAAAGAAATCTGATGGTAAGAAATTTTAATTTCTAGTTTTTGAAAAGTGAGGTAAAATGCATCTTGGGGAATGACTTATAAAAACTAGGAAGGGTTTTAGATGTGATAAGTTTATAATTATGGACTGATATTAAAATGAAAATAATCCTAAGAATAATCCTGATATGAAAACACATACATGTTTTAAATGTGGAGAGATAGGTCCTTATGAAAATGCCTTCCCAAAGAGAGATCCAAATAATGCAATGAAGTTAGACAATAAGCAGAATGGTGTAGTGAGATACCTTGTGACTATGTATGTATACATAGGGCCATAAAATGAAGTTTTATCAGGTAGCTTGTTTCTTTACTTTGATTTCTATATTGTTTTGTTTGATACGAATTCTATACATTCCTTTATTTCTGACTAATTTTCTTGTAAATTAGAAATATCACCTTAATAAATGAGACTCGAACTTATTGTTAAAACACCTAGGAGAAATATTATAGTAAAGATGCGTTATAAGAATATTTCTATTGTGGTATATGGAAATAATTTACCTGAAAACCTTTTTTTTCTCATAGTAGAATTTTATGTCATTCTTGGAATGGATTGAATTTCTGTTTATCTTGTGAAGATTGACTGTAGAGCTAAATAAGTTTTTTTCAGAAAGTGTTTTAGTTTTTATACAAGAATGAACCCATACAATTAATAACATATCAGGAAGCTAATAAACTTTTGAATGATGGATATGAATGTTATCTTGCTCATATTTTTCAAAATAAGGGAACTGTTCAGATTAATGATGTGACAGTGGTAAATGAATACCTTGATGTTTTTTAATGAGTTACCTAGTGTCATACCTGACTAGGAAGTCTAATTCACAATTGAATTAGTTACTAATGCTAAGACAATATCAAAACCCCCATATCTAATCTATGAAATGGATGTTATTGAATTGAAAAATCAGTTGTATGAGTTTTTTGATAAGGGATTCATTCATCCTATAACTTCACCATGTGGTGCTCCTATTTTTTCGTTAAAAAGAAATATGGTTTCATGAGACATTTCATCGAATATAGATCATTTAATAACATCACTGTTAAAAACAACTACCCTTTACCTCATATTGTTAAATGTTTTTATCATCTCCAGGGAGCTCAGTACATTTCCAAGTTTGAATTGAGATTTAGATACCATCAGCTGAAGTTGAAGGAGGATGACATCCCAAAAATATCTTTACATACTAGATATGGTCATTATGAATTTGTTTTTATTCCATTTTTTAACTAATTCACATGATTTATTCATGGATATTATGAATAGAATATTTCAAGAGTTTATGGATAATTTTGTGTTTGTATTTATTGATGAAATTCCGGTATTTTCTAAGAGTAAAGAGGAGATGAAAATCATGTAAGGGCTATTTTGAAAGCCTTAATGGAAAAGAAACTATATAAAAAAAAATCATAAAGTGTGATTTTTGGTTGCAACATATTTCTTTTATTGGGAACATTTTAAATAAGGATGTAATAATAATTGATTTTTCAAAAAAAAAGTTGTTGATGAATGGTCAAGACCTACAAAGGTTGTAGAGATTCGTAGTTTTATTGGATTAGTATGTTATTACTGATGGGTTGTTAAAAACATTTCCCAGTTATCTATACCACTAAATATGTTAACACGAAAATGGGTTAAATATATTTGGACATAATAATGTGAGGTTTGTTTTCTGGAATTGAAGAATAGATTGGTGAATGCTCTAGTGTTGGCCTTTCCTTCTTGAAATGGTGCGTTTTTCATTTACAGTGTTGTTTCACTAAAGGGACTTGGTTGTGTTTGATATAGAATGATTAGGTAATTGCTTATGCTTTAAGACAACTAAAACCACATGAGTTAAATTATCCCACTCAAGATTTGGAATTGATACATGTGGTATTTGTTTTGAAATTTAAGGGCATCATGTATATGGAACCAAATGTGAAATATATATTGACCATAAAAGTTAAAAGTATATATTCACATAGAAATAATTTAACATGAGGCATATAATATGGCTTGAAATGATAAAGGATCATGATTTCACAATAAATCCCCATTTGGTAAAAGAAAACAAAGTGGTGGATTCCCTGAGTTGAAAACATCTCGCCTCACTAACCATGTTACATTTGGAACAAGATCCCTTGACTAATAATTTGATGAATATTATCTTAGATGTTGTTGGTGTAGGAAATACCTATATTTTGATTCTGGTTTTAGTGAATTCATCATTATCATATAGAGTTAACCAATCACATAAGGAAAACTGTGACATATAGAAAAAGGTAGAATTGGATAAAATGGGTAAGTTACCTTAATTTTACATTAATAAAATTGTGTTTTATGATTTGGTAAAAGTTTGTGTGTACCTTTTTATTCCCAGTAGAAGAAAGATTTTTTTTTGAAGGACATAGTTCTCCATTTTTAGTTCATCATTGTAGTACTAAGATGTACAAAGTTCTGTGGGAGTATTATTGGTGGGATGGCATTAAAAGTGATATTTCACATTTTACCATGAAATGTTTGACAAGTAAATAGGTTAAAGAAGAGCAAAAAATATCGAAGGAGATGCTTTAGCCACTGCTAGTTCCAAAGTATAAATGGGAGAATAAATCCATATACTTCATGGTGGGACTATCTAAGACTTATCAAGGTAACAATGCGATTTGGGTTATTATTGATCGGTTAAAAAAATCTGCACATTTTATTTCTATTCAAGATATAATGTATTTGGATCTAATTTATCAATTGTACCTTAAAGAGATTATTAGGTTACATGGAGTTCCTCTTTCCATTGTTTCTGACTGGGATCCCAGGTTAACTTCAAACTTTTTCAAGGGCCTTTAGAAGTCATTGGGAACAGAATTAAATTTTAGTATCGCGTTTTATCCTTATTTAAATGTGCACCTAGAATGAATGATTTAGAAGTTGGAAGATATGTTTTGATCTTGTTCAATGGACTACCAAGGATGTTGGGATAAAAACAATTCTTTAGTTGATATTTATTATAATAATAGTTTTCATTCCAGTATACAGATGACACCTTTCGAGGCAATGTATGGGAAGTGGGATACAACTACAGATTTTTGGGATGAAGTCAGAGAAATTATGTTAATGGGACTAGAATTAGTTGAGTAAGTGGCTGTGAATGTGGTTACGATCCATCAACACATGAGGATAGCTCAGATCTGGTAGAAAAGTTCTACAGATAACATGATGAAATACATTTTTTTTGAGTAAGGTGATCATGTTTTTCTTACAATCTCACCATGGAAAAGTGTTATGCATTTTGGTAAGAAAGGAAATATAAGTCCATGGTTCGTTGGACCTTATGAAATCATGGATAAAGTTGGATTAGTCACCTATATTTTAGTTTTTACTCTGAGTTTATCTCAAGTACACAATGTTTTTCTTGTTTTTATGGTGAGAAAATATATTCCAGATTCAACTCCTATTTTGAGCCCAGAAGCAGTTCAGATGGATGTGAACCTTTCTTAAGAAGAAAAACCAGTTCAGTTTCATGATCAAAGAAAACAAGTATTTCATAATAAGGTAATACACTAGGAATTTTTTTTGTGGAGAAACCACATGGTTGAAGAAGCAACATGGGAATCTAAAAAAATGAGGGAAATGTACCCTCCCTTTCTTTAAACAATAAAAATATGAGGACATAATTTTTGGAAGATGGGGATAATGTAACACCCCATGCATGAATTTTTTTTAAATTTGATACTTATAACTATCCTTTAAAAATATTTTTTTTAGCTTCTATGATTTTAATTTCAAAAACTGGTGATCTACAGTTGTGATCATAAAGTTATTTGGATTCTAATAGAACGAACATATTTTTTTTAGTGAATAATAACATTCCCTTAAGAATAATAATATGAATAGTAATTTGACTCTTATGAATAGTAAATCATTTTTTTATTTTATTTTCTTAATTTTATAAGACAATTATATATTGATTAATTTCTAAGGTGTTGAAAAATGAGTTATATATTTAAAATTGTTATTTTTGACCAAATTATGATTTTATTTAAATATTAAATTGATAATATTTAAAAACATATTTTCAAAAAATGGAGTTCATTTTGGAATTATACACATCGAAAAATAATTTTTGTGAATTTTTGGAATTTTTATTATATTCATGAATTTTTTTTATTAAAAGTGGAATATGGTAAAATACCGTATATTCAAATTATCAGTTAAATACATTATTTTTTAAATCATCGCTGATGTAAGACCACTTGGTTCTAAATCACATGAATTTATTACTATTTGGGGTCACATGAATCAAGACCATTCATATTCTTGAGCAAAAATATTAAACTAACAATTAAAATAATGTAAATCCCTCCTCTCCTCCACTATAAATACCACCCTCATTCCCCTCTACCTCTAACTCCTCCCAAGCCTTGAGTATTTTCAATGTTCTTTTAAATCCACTCCTAAAGAATCTTCCCTACGTCCATGACCTTCTGGTCTCAACAAAAGGCCAAAAGAAAAGTCCTTAAGGAGGATCTCAAGGAGAATAGATCAAGAGGTAAGAATCATCTTCCCTTTTCATGTGTTTTCTTCCCAATTCATTTCCTTTATTTTACTTTATTCCCCTACACTTAACCATGAGGTATTAAATATCCATAATCTTTTATATTTTTTATTTTATCATGTTCATGTATAAGAAAAATCATTTTTCACTCTCTTCTCCCTCTTGTTCTAAAAATGAAATCATTGTCCATGATGTGTTGATTTACCAAAATCACGGATGATGCATTTTCAATATCCATTACATATTTCCATGCATGACATTAAATTATATAATTAAACAAGTTCATGATTATCGAGGAACCACAAAAATGATCTAAAAAAACATCATTAATGTTTTATCTAATAATACATCATCATATATGATAACAAAATGATTTCTTGTATCATTATATTTCAGCAATGAAAATCATGTAAAGAATGCACCCAAAACAATGGATGGAAAAAAATACATACAACTAAAGGGTTAAATGATGTAATTAAATGATAATATAAGATATGATAAAGATTAATATGTTTCTGTAATATTTTAATAAAGTGATTTTAACCATTATATAGGAGTTTTAAACATGTTTGATGTAATACAAACCAAAGGTAAGGGAATTCTTAACCTGATTTCTATTCTTTGGGTTATCTTTATACATCATTATTTATGTGGTATTAGAATTTTTTGTGTTATGAATTTTGTTTATAATATGTTTAATTATGTGTATTTATAATGTATACAAATTTTCCATCCACTCTATTAAGTATCAATTCAATTATATGATATTTGTAAGGGGATTTTCTTTTAAAACCCTCTTTTAAAATTCTGTTCTATAAAATTCAAAAATTAATGTTTTTATGAAAATTTTCATGATTTATGATTATGTTTTGGTTCTTGGGAATAGTTTATGATGAAATTTGAGACCTTTATCTACCTCCAATTCACTGGGTATCTCAAAATTGGAGGTTTTTCATATGGTTACTCCAAGTGTAACTGTGATGGTTACACAAATTGTAAGGTAGTTATGAGGGATACAAATTATAGGGTAGCCTAGAGGGTTACATGATTATATATTTAATTCCCCATGATAACTTTATAGTTCTATTTATGTTCTTTATGTTTTGTGGGAATCTTTTGTCAATCTCATGTTTCAAAATTTATGTATATATGGGTGAAAAATATGTCATTGAAAATGATTTCATACGTTACAAGTATTCATGGACTAATGTGTTCTCTATTTTTTTTATATCCCTTAATGAGATTTATGTGATCATAAAATGTTTTTGAATGATTTTCATAGGTTATAATGATGTTTAAAATAAATAATTAAGCCATGTTAAATGTTATGAAGATTTTTCAAATAAATCATGTTTTATTTGAAAAGGCTTATATTCTAAAAGAAATGAATATTATTTTTATAGTATCCACTCTGTATTAATTTGGAATTTCATGAATGTATTATGTCCCAATTATCTAATGCTCTAAACTTAAAAATATTTTCAATGTGAAAGAAGTGAGTTTTTGACAAAAATCATGATTATGTAATGAAATAAGGTCAGGTCCTTATAGCTTGTATTAGAGAATGGTTTAGATAAATTTACGGGATAGTATGGTGTCAATAGAATACCACAAATTATATTTCATTTATAGTTAATTTGAAATGATTTTGAATTTAAATATTACCATGTTGCTTCAATAAGGATATGTTTTTTTAGAATGGTTTTCCATGGAAGAATTAGGGAAGCTGAAGAGGAGTGGAATTGATAAAACAATATACTTTAGTAGTGGAACATGAGGACAATGGAACATTTAATTATACAAAACCCACCTTCTTTCAATGGATATTTTGACCTAGTAGTGCCTGAAGGTTATTTTAAGGCCCTTGAAAAGATATTTTATGTTATGGGTTATTCAGATAATCAAAAGGTAATATTTTCCATTTATCATTTTGAAGGTGAAGACGATCAGTGGTGTTCGATGATCAAGATTATTTGGGATAGAGATGATATTGATGCATTAGAATTAGATGAATTTGAAAGTATCTTCCTTGAAAAATATATTACAACGTTGGTGCAAATTGAGATAGAGAATAAATTTCTTGAGTTGAATAAAAAGGAGGAATATTTAGTGGCTATGTATGAAGAGAACTTCACTCGACTGGTAAGGTATGCTCGAAATATTATTTTGGATCTTGATAAAAAATCAACCACTTTTGCTCTGGATTGAAGACAAGGTATCGAAGGTAATTGGCCTCCTATGAATTAAAAAGTTATGAGAAACTTGTTTGATTTGTTGAAAGGGTAGAGATGGAGTTTTCTGATGATCACATGCACTTTTACAAGAAAGGTAAGAATAGGTTTAGATGGCAAGAGATGGTGAATAATCAATTGAAGAAATCGAATGGTATGAAATTATAGATTACAGTATTTGAAAAGTGTGGTAAAAAGGACCCTGGGGAATGCCTTACCAAAATTAGGAAGTGATTTTAATGTGGTATGTTTATACATATAGCCTGATATTGTAAGGAAAATGATCCTAAGACTAATCCTGATAAGAAAACAGTTAAGTGTTTTAATATTAGATATATGGGTCATTATTAAAATTCTTTCCCAAAGAGAGATCCAAATGATCCAATGAAGGAAGAATATAAGAAGAAAGGTGTTGTGAGATCCAATGTGACTACATTAGTAGACATCAGTCTATCCAATGATGTTGTATCAGGTACCTTGTATGTTTAATCAGATTTTGATAAAGTTTTGTTCGAAAAGGGGTCTATACATTCATTTATTCTTGAGTAATTTTATGGTAAATGGAAAATTACTCCTCAAAAAATGAGACCAAAACATATTGTTAAAACACCAGAGGAAATATTATAGAAAATTTTAATTTTAAGAATCTTTATACTGTGGTCTGTGGAATGGATTTACCTGAAAACCTTGTTGTTTCTCTCTTAGTAGAGTTTGATTTTATTCTGGAAATGGATTGGATTTCTCTTTATCACACTAAGAATGACTATAGATCTAATGAATTTGTTTTTAAAAAAGTGTTTCATTTTTTATACAAGAAATATCCCATACAATTGATAACATGTTTGGAAGATAAGAAACTTTTTAATGATAGAAATGAAATTTATCTTTCTCATATTGTTGAAAAAAAGGAACTGTTTAGATTAATGATGTTCTGATGGTAAATGAATACATTGATTTTTATCCTGATGAGTTACCTGGTGTCATACCTGATCAGGAACTCAAATTCCCTATTTTATTAGTTCCTGATGTCAAGAAAATATCAAAATCCCCATATAGAATGGCTCATATGGAACTTATTGCATTGAAAAATCTGTCATAGGAGTTTCTTGACAAGAGATTCATTCATCCTAGAATTTCACCGAGTGGTGATCCTATTTTGTTTGTTAAAAAGAATGATGGTTCCATGATACATTTCATTGATTATAGAGCCCTGAATAACATTACTATTAACAAAAAATAACCTTTGCATCATATCAATTAATTTTATAATCATCTCTAGGGAGCTCAGTACTTTTCAATGATTTACTAGAGAGTTGGATACCATCAGCTGAAGGTGAAGGATAATGTCATCATGAAAACAACTTTTCATACTAGATACATGAATTATGAATTTTTTGTTATTCCATTTGGGTTAACTAATTCACCTATTATATTCATGGCTATTATGAATATAATATTTTATGATTTCATGGAGAAGTTTTTGGTTGTGCTTATTGATGACATTCTTGTATTTTCTAGGAGTTAAAAGGAACATGAAAAACATATAAGGGTTATTTTTAAACCTTATAGAAAAATAAACTGTATGAATAATTTATAAAGTGTGATTTTTGGTTGCAACATATTTCTTTTCTTGGAATCATTGTAAATAAGGATGGAATAATAGTTAATCCTGTAAAAAAGTGGTTGATGAATGGCCAAGACCTAAAAATGGTATATAGATTCATAGTTTTATTGGATTAGCATGTTATTACTGACGGTTTGTTAAACAAATTTCATAGTTATACATCCCACTAACTAAGTTAATGTGAAAAGGGGGTAAATTTATTTGGACATAAGAGTGTGATGTTTTTTTATCAGGAACAAATGAAGAGATTGGTGAATGCTCTTGTTTTTGCCTTGCCTTTCTAAAATGGTGAGTTTTTCATCTATAATGATGATTCATTGAAGGGACTTGGTTGGGTTTTTATGCATGATGATCAAGTAATTTCTTATGTTTCAAGACTACTAAAACCTCGGAAATTAAATTTTCCCACACATGATTTGGAATTTGCAGTTGTTGTTTGTGCATTGAAAATTTGGAGGCATCATTTTTATGGAGCCAAATATCAATTATATACTAACCATAAAAGCAAAAAGTATATATTAAGTCATATGGAATTAAAAATGAGCTAGAGAAGATGGCTTGAACTAATAAAGGATTATGATTTCACGATCAAATACTATTCGGGAAAAGAAAACAAAGTGGTGGATGCCTTGAGTCGAAAACATCATGCATTATTAACCACATTACATTTGGAACACGATCCCTTGATTAATGATTTGATGAATTTTGTCTTAAAAGTTTTTTGGTTTAGGAAATACATCTATTTTTTTCATGTTTCAACGTAGTAATCATTATCAGATAGAATTTACCATGCACAGAAGGAAGACCATGAGATATATAAAAAGGTATAATTGGTTAAAATGGGTAAGATGAAAGAATTTAACATTGATAAATATTGTGTTTTAAGATTTGTTAAAAGGTTTTGTGTGCCTTTTGATTCCCAGTTGAAGAATGATTTTTTATATGAAGCTCATATTTCTCAATTTTAAATTTATCCTAGTAGTACTAAGATATATAGAGACCATCGTGAGTATTATTAGTGGGATGTAATGAAAAGAGATATTATATATTTTATCATGAAATGTTTGACATGTAAACAAGTTAATGAAGATTTCCAGTTACTGAAGGTGGTGCTTCAGCCACTTCCATTTCTAGAGTGGAAATGAAATAATATATCAATGGACTTCATGGTGGGACTACCTAAGAATTCTCAAGGTAACAATACAATTTGGTTTATTTTTGATCGGCTGATAAAATATGCACATTTTATTTCTATTGGAGATACAATGTATTTGGATCATCTTTCTCAACTATACCTAAAATATATTGTTAGGTTACCTGGAGTTCCTATTTCTATTTTATCTGACAAGGATCCCAAGTTCACTTCAAACTTTTGAAAGGGCCTTCAGAAGTCTTTAAGAAAAGAATTAAATTTTAGTACAACTTTTCCTCCACAATCAGATGGGAAGTCATAATGAATGATTCAGACATTGGAGGATATTCTTATAGCTTTTTAAATGGAATACTAGGGAAGTTGAGGTTAACATATTTCTTTAGTTGAGTTTTCTTATAATAACAGTTTTCATTCCAGTATACAGATGGAACCTTTCGAGGCATTGTATGGGCAGTGGTGTAAAACTATATATTTTTGTGATGAAATCAGGGAAAGATAGTTAATGGGACCATAATTAGTAGAGGAGGTGGCTGAGAAAGTGAAGATGATCCAATAACACATGAGGACATTTTGGAGTAGGCAGAAAAGGTATGCATCAATAGGAGGAAATAATTTTCTTTTTAGGTATGTGATCAAGTTTTTCTTAGAAACTCACCGTGGAAAAGTGTTATGTGTTTTTGTAAGAAAGTAAAGATAAGTCCACAGTTCTATAGAACTTTTTAAATCCTAGAGAAAGATGGAAAAATACCCTATTCAGTATATTAGCCTCTAATTTTATCTTAGGTAGACAATTTTTTTCATGTTACAATGATGAGAAAGTATGTTCCATATTCAACTCATGTTTTGAGCCCAAAAGAAGTTCAGCTGGAAGTGAATCTTTCTTTTGAAGATAAACCAGATCAGATTCGTGATTGAAGGGAACATGTATTGTGGAATAAGTTAATACACCAGGTAATTATTTTTTTGGAGAAACCAAATGGTTAAAAAAGCAACATGGGAATCTAAAAATACAATGAGGGAAAGGTACCCTCCCTTTTATAAAATATAAAATTGCCTGGATGAAATTTCAAGATGGTGGGGATAATGTAATATCATAAATTTTAAAAAAAAATTGAAATGAATGATACTTTTTTTATTTATATAGTTATAAATTAACTTTAAAAAAAAATTCAACTTTTATGATTTTAATTTCAAAAAATAGTCATCTACGGTTGTGATTAGTAAGTTATTTGGAGTCTCATAGAACCAACTTGTTTTTTGGTGAATAGTAACATAACCATTTGAATACAAATATGAATAGTAATATGACCCTTATGAATAGTAAATCATATTATTATTTTATTTTTTATAGGTTATAAGATAATGAGATGTTGATTAATTTTGCAAGGTGTTGAAAAGTGAGTTATACATTTAAAATTGTTATTTTTTAATAAATTATGATTTTATTTAAAATTTAAATTAATAATATTTAGAAAATTATTTTCAAAAAATGGATTTCATTTTTTAATTCTACATGTTGAAAAATGGTTTGGATGAATTTTTGGGATTTTTATGAAATTCTTGAATTTTGGATGAATAATGAAATATGGTTAAATACTGTATATCAAATTATCTATTAAATACTCTATTTTGACATTATTGCTAATGTAAGACCACTTTTTTCAAACACACATGAACTTGTTACTATTTAGGGTCATACTAATCAAGACCATTCACAGTCTTGAGAAAAAAATATTAAACTAATGATGAAAATAATGTGAAATCCTTCATCTCCTCCACTATAAATACCACCCTCATTCCCCTCTTCCTCTCACAACTCCCAAGGATTGAGAATTGTCAAAGTTCTTCCAAATACCCTCTACAAGTATGTTCACCACGTCCATGACATAATGGTCTCACCAAAAGGCCAAAATAAAATTCTTTATGGAGGATATCAAGGATAAGAGATCAAGAGGTAAGAATCCACCTCTTTTTTCATGTGTTTTATTTCCAATTACTTTCTTTCACTATACTCTCATCCCATAAAATTAACAAATAGGTTTTAAATATCCCCAATATTTTGTATTCTATATTTTATCATGTTCATGTAAAAAGATTCATCATCTTCCTTCCTCTCATCTCCCTCTTGTTCAATAAATAAAAGCACCATCCATGATGTGCTGATTTACCAAAATTGTGGATGATATGTTTGAAAAATTTATTACAACCATAAAAACATATCATAAAAACATTTTAATGGTTCAAAAATAATTTAAATTATATTTTTTAACCTATTTTATGTTATGGAAGGAACTTATTTTCATGGAATTAAATTATATAATTAAACAAGTTCATGATTACCGAGGAACCGCAAAATATCATTTAAAAAACATCATTAATGTTTTTTCTAATGATTCATCATCATATATGACAAAAAAATGATTTATGGTATCATTATATATTTTGAAAACATATAAATACCATTTAATTACATTTTTTTAATTTAATTTCCATAGACAAGAAAATTAAATACAAATCGGTCATGGAAATCATGTAAAGAACGCACCCAAAACAATATAAGGAACAAAATACTAACAGTTCAAGGGTGAAATGATGTAATTAAATGATCATATAAGGTATTATAATGATGAATATTTTTACTTAAGATATTAAGAAAACACTTTTAACTGTCACACACGATCTTTAAATTTTTTTATGTAAGACAAACCCAATGTAAGGAAATTCTTAACCCGATTTCCATTCTTTTGGTTATCTTTCTACTTCATTATTTATGTGGAATTAAAAAAAATTTTGTGATGAATTTTGTTTATAATAATTTTAATTATGTTTATTTATAGTGTATATGCATGTTCCATACACTTTATTAAGTATCACTTCAATTATATGATATTTTTAAGGGGCATTCCTTTAAAACCCTCTTTTAAAATTCCATTTTACCAAATTCAGAAGAAATGTTTTAATGAAATTTTTCATAGTGTATGATTATGTTATGGTTCCTGTGAATTGTTTATGATGAAGTGTGGGACCTATATCTCCCTCTAATTCATTGTTTATGTTTACGTTGGAGGTCGGATGTTTGGTGACACCAAGTATAACTACGTTGGTTACACAAATTATAAGGTAGTCTTGAGGGTTACAAATTATAAGGTAGATGAGAGGGTTACAAGATTATGTATGAAATTACACAATAACCCTTTATGGTTATTTTTATGTTCCTTATGTTTTTTGGGAATCTTTTGGAAATCTAAAGGTTCACAGTTTTAGTTTATATGGGTGACAAGTATGTCTTTTGAAAATGATTTCATACGTTACAAGTATTCATGGAAAATGTGTTATTTCCTTATTTTTATATCCCTTAAGGTGAATTTTGTTCTCATCCTAATTTTTTAAATTATTTTCACAGTTTATAAGTATGTGTAAAACAAGGAAGGAATCTATGTTAAATTTTATGAATATTTTTCAAATAAATCATATTTTATTTGAAAAGTTTTATATTTTGGAAGAAATGAATACTGATTTTATAGTATCCACTCTATATTAATGTGGAATATTATAAATGTATTGTGTACAAATTCGATAATTCTATAAACTTTTAAAGATCCTCAATGTGAAATTAAGTGAGTTACTCACTAAATTCATGATTATGTAATGTAATAAGGTTGGGTCCTTGTATACCTTGAGTTAGACTCGTCATGTAAAATCCTTATATTACTAAATAATAAAATTGGATTGATTATTCACTTTCGTGATAAATTTTCTAAATTTATTATTCCTATGTCAATTAGTATCATGTTATACCAACTAAAATATTTTTTATGTTCATGTCATATTTTTTATCGATATTCAGTTCTTGAGTCCTAAGTGACTTTGGTATGATATAAATAGTCAAAGTAGTCACTAGTAAATCATCTCCAGAATAATATTAATGTAATAATAATCACTTTTATACTTAAATTATACTTTTAAATCAATATGTTTATCTATGGTTATGAAAAAGGAACAAAGTTATAATCATGGTGACGGTAGGCCGTACATACGAAGGAGTAACATTTCCACTTTTCAATGATAATTATGGAAAGAAGGTAAGTGTTATTTTATATTTTTAAAATGATCATAATATAATTAACATAATATTAATATTTTAAATATACTTATATATATATATCATCTATGTGATGTGTTGATGAAAAACGAATCAGAAGATTTTGGGGAGGTGATAGGTCATAGGTACGCACGAATGACGATATCATTTTTATGTGCATAGAAAGGTAAAAAATTAAATGATATAATTTTATTTAATAATGATAAATATGTAATAAAAATCATATATAAAAATTAACTCCAAATTTATAAATAGTCTTGAGTGATGGTGATGAAAAAATAATTATATCGGTTCGTGAGGTGGTAGTCCGACGTACGAGCAGACGATTAATTATTTTATCATTTGATGGACATGGATATGGATTTAGGTTGTTATATTAAAATAATAAAATCTCAGTATTTTTATTATTATATATTTATTATTTATTCATGTTTGAGTATTATTTTAAGTAAGTTGAAGAAGAAATAAAAAAGAAACACTTAATTAAAAATGATACCTCTTCCTTAGACGACCTCCTTTAATTAACACCTTAAGACCACTATGTAGGGGTTTCTTCCTCAATTAATTCCTCTAGAATATGGGGATAGATTATAGTAAGATATTTTGGAATTTATTTTATGAAAAAATGTGTTTTTATTTGTGAGTAATAGAGAATTGTGGGTGCCCTTTTATAGAAGAGGAAAGAGGCACTCTTGGAATTCTTTGAAATAGTATATTAAGATAAATTAATTTTCTATTCCAAATTTTCCAAAACTTATTTTTTTTTCAAAATATAGGATGATTAGGGGTATAAATAAATTCATCCAATGAAAATTATAAATGTTTTATGATTGTTTTAATCCTTATTTGTTTGGTTTTAAAACTTATTAATTCTTACCATGATTTCATGTAATTAAAACCTTGAGGGTTAATATATTTAATATTAAATGTAAGATGACCAATAAATGACCACTTGATGAAATTTAGACACATATAATAATAATTTTTATAAAATTTGTGTTTTTATAGATTTTATATCACTGAATTATATATTTTTTAATATATCATTATTGTCAATTATGACACTATTCATTATTTGACTTTTTTTAGAAATATCATAAAAACATTATACCTTCAGACCAACACTTTTAAAGAATCACTAAATTGTTAATGTAATCCATAAAATTAATTAATGAAATTTATCATATTAAATTATATTTATTTTAGTATTTTTAATATCAATCATTTGATTATTTTATTAATTAAACAATTATTGAATCATCATTGTTTCACCATTTAAGGTAATTATTTCAACCCTAAAAAATATAAATAAATTATCATTATGTAGATAATTTTTTTATATTTATAATTAATATTTATTGTTAAAAATATCACCTATATTACACCATATTAAATTTTTTATAGTTATGAGAAACATGAGTATGAGATCTTTGACATTACTTTAAATAAAATATTATAAATATCATAATCACATCCGAGTGTCTTACAAAGGATATAAATAGAATAAAAATATTATTTTGGAAGAAAAAATTCATAATATTAATTTATTACATGTTTTAAGGTAACATTATAATTTTTATAATATTATTTTTACCCATATTTACCTAATTTACCATAACCGTGTTAACAAAACAATATTAATGTTACAATTCATAATGTCCAAAAATAAAATGGAACTATTTAATAAATTTTGAATTTATTATTTAAAATATGGAATCCATTTCTCAAAATTCTAATGACATAAATTTCATAAATTAATGAAAAATTAATCTTGTTGATGGAATGAGAAAATGTGTTTTTAAAGTAAAAACCTTGAAAAGTTAACAAAAATTTTATATAAAATTTTAATGTGAAATTAATTCCGAATACCTAAATTAAATTAAATGATAAAAAATTATATAATTATACTTTAATACTATTAAAATATATAATTTAACATTAAAATTTTTTTGGATGAAAAAGCAGTTATCATGTAAAAATGAAATATTTTTCACTATACATCATAAAATGTAGCTGATGATAAATTTAAAAAAAATTAAACCAAAGTCAATTTTTATATTATTATTTAAAATAAAAATTTTAATTTTTCAAATATAATTTATAAAAGTGTTAAAAAATATATTTAAAACAAGTGCGCCATCAAAAAGAGGCAAAATTAATTTTTTTAATACTTATATTATGCCAAAAATTGGCTTTATTCTTATATAATTTCATGAAAACACATTAGATGAATTTAAAACATTATATTGAATATATTTTATAAATATTTCATTCATACAATCTATAAAGAGTGATTTTAATTTTTATTGGTATAAAACACACTTATGAAAATTTAAATAGTTTTTTTTCATAAACACATTTCTTTTTATTTCAAAAAGGGTTTTACATTCATTTATAATTAATTAATCACCTGTAAATTAATTTTATATTAATTTATAGACCATATTTTCATAATTAAATTAATAATTTTAATTCAAACCATTTAAAATACTAGGTTATAAGTATTACATTTAAATAATAATTTTTAGTTTTTAGTTTAAGCTTGATGTGGTGTATCATGTATGCTATCGAACATAATTTTTCCTTTTAAAAACATTGGATATTATAGTTAAGCTATCACAAACATTAAAATATCAATATTTATTCATAATTATGAGGTGGTTTATTTGTAAAATAATTATAAGATAATCATAATGATCTAATTTAGTTCTTATTAGAATGATATATCATAATTTTAATGAAGCGAAAATATAATATAATTTATATAAAGTAATTATTTTGAAAGAATATATCATTTTTCTTTTAATATGATTTTTTATAGATGATTTAATTAATTATTATCATTTCCAAATCATATCATTAATAGGTTCTCTAATTTTCTATAATATAACACATATCTAATAATAGAAATAATATTTTTTCTATAATCCCATCTTCATGGCTACAAATAGTTGATAGAGCTAGTATTCTACACATGAACATGGTTGACATTTTAATTTTCTATAGATTGTGAGAAAGTAGAAATGTGTTTTATTATTTTAGAATCATAAAAATTATAGAAATATCACAAAAATTATTAAATTTATTTTTTTACTAGCATTGTATGTTAGAAATGGAAAATGTAACATGTTTCATCATGGAGGCGGTAGTCTTTACATCACATGAATTTTGGTTTCAATTTTTGAAACATAAAAGGGAAAAGGCGATTAATTAAAACTCTAGTAGAATAAAAAAAATTTATAATCAATACTAATTTTATTACAAGGGAATTTTAAAATTATAAGTAGAAAAAAAAATAAGATATAATTTAAGTAAAAATGATTACTCACATAAAGAACTATGAGATTTCCTTAAAAGATAACATAAAATATTGATGGAGTTGGGTAATATATTATAACAATAAGCTAAATAGAGTAAAATATTAGTCTTTAGGAAGGGAAAAGTGCAGGGTTTTCTAAGGAAAAATAATATTTAGGAGTTCCTTAAAGTAATGGCGAGAGGCCCTTTTTATAAGTGTTAAGAATGCAATTTTTATAAATATATAAATTTTATATAAAGGGATAAAACAATAAACAAGTGAATTGGTTAAAAAATTGATAAATAATATAGTGGATAAGATATAAGGTCAATCAAAGCCTCATCCACTCAATTTTAGACATGTTTTTGTCATTTTTCAAGCCCTTTCCTCTTGAATTAGTACATTTACCATTTTAGATTTTACCATTATAATTATTTTTTTACCTAAGTTATCTTAATCATAATGACCAAAAATAAAATAGACCTAATTGGATAATTTTTTAATATTGAGAGATTTAAAACAAGGACATTATGATTAATAACATGCACGACATGCAATAAGGAGCTTAAAAGAGCCGTGAGATAATTTTAAATGACCGCAACAACGTAACCGTTAAATTTTCAAGTATGAATATGCTTGAATTATTTTTTGACTATATATAAATAATATTATAAATAAAAATATATTTATTAATTCTTAAAAAAATAAGCTCTAAATTTTGATAAAATTAATGTTATAATTCATAAATATGTTTTATTCAAAAATTGTATTCATTACTCTTTGCAAGAGAATATAATAATTTATTTTTTAAAAATTTAGAAATTTTATTTGAAAAAAGAGGTATAATTTTTAGAATCATCATATAAAAATTATACTACGGTGTGAATTTTATTTTTTTACAAAAGTTTAATTTTTCAATGAATAGTGAAAATAATGATTTTTAATGAAAAATAATTTTGAATTAAAGTAAATATAATGTAAAATTCAATTTTGGATTTGTTTTAAAATTTTATTAGTTTATTTTTTTTTTAAAATAATCCAATTATGTTTTTTAAATGAACTTTATACCAGTATTTAGTATAAAAAGTATTCCTAAAAGGGATTTTTTTCTTCGAAAACCATTTTTCATATTGTTTTTCTGGTTTAATTTATATTAAATTCCACCACTTATGAATTATGAATTAATTTTTTTATTCTTTATTTATAATCATGAGTTAAAATATTATAAATATATCACTTTTATTTTGGTAATTATGATAATTAAACTTAGTAATTATTATTTACATGGTAAAGGGTATATCGTTAAATTAATGTTCAAAAATAATATGATGAGTTCTGAAACACGACAAAAAAACCTCCATTAATTTTATTTTTTGAGTAAATTTCGTACATAAGTATCCTATATAATGTTATATGATAGTTTTTTCTATTTGGATGTGATTTTGACCTTTATAATATTTTATGTAAAGAAAAGTAAAAAATGTCGTACTCTTGTTTTTTAAAATTATAATATTTTTAACATGGGGTTAATGTGAAAAGATGTTTTATTAAAAATATTAAATTAAAATAAAATTGATTTATCTTTATCATTTCATTTTTTTAATTTTTATTTGTAAAATAATTAACATAAAATCTTATGAAACGTTGATGGAGTAATTATTCAAATAATGGAAAAAGAATAAATGATAGTAAAATTATTAAAATTTAATTAAATTGAAATAATAAAAATGATTCAAAAATATTATAGATAAATATATAATTCTATGTATTTATTAAAATATTTTATTTTAATTTTTATTGGTGAATTTACCCTTTACTCCTGGTGAAGTGGAGAAATTCATTAATAGATAGATAAAAAGGATTATGAGGTCCAGTAATCAGATGTGGGACTTGGAAATACCCTTTACCCTAAAATACAATAAACTAGGTTCCACAATGTTCCTCATGATAGTACAATATATCTTAGACCAATAGTCTCACAAAAAATAAAAAAGACACCAAACATGACCATACACACTCCCCCTTAAGCTGGGTCTCTAATTCTGTGGATGCCCACCTTGGTACATGTTATTGGTGAATTCCCCCTTGCCTCAAGGTGAGGTGGATATATTCATTAATTGATGGATAAAAAGGACTGCAACGTGGTTTAATCTGATGCGGGACTCAAAAATACCTTTTACCAATAAATACAATAAACTGGGTTCAATAGAAATTTAATTTGTTTTCTTGATGTTATTACTATCAATGTATATTAGTTGTTCTAAAATTTACATTATTGATATTTTATGAAAATAATATTTTTTAAAATGATTTAAAAATACTAAAAATTATATAATTTCCTAAGTGAAATGTATATTATTTTTTATATCAACTTTATTATATTTATGATTAGTTTTCCTATTTACAGAAACTATATTGACCGTAAAATAGTAAAAAACATCATTATCACGATAAGTGTGAAATTTTTTATGAAGGGTTATTTTAGAAATATATTTGTAAATATGTTATATAAAAGTGAGAAAAATTTATTGTATGAAATTATTTCGACTTATATTATTATTATATTTTAATATTTTTAGTTTGGAGATTTTTATGATTGAAAATTAGTTGATATTAGTGTAATATTTTAATAAATATCATGATTTACCCTAACCATATTTTATAAAGGGACACAAATTATTCTCATTTAATAACACATAACAAACTTTATTTCATGAAATCCTTACCAAAATATCTTCATAACATCCCACCACATAGTCTTGAATCCTTATTTAATGTATAATCCAACCATTATGGGTCTTAATGTGTAATGAAATGGTGGTATTCTGAAAAAGAAACATAATTCTTAAATGAGCATTATAATTTTATTGTTCATCCATCCCCTTAAAATATTTTTCAACCAAGATGGGATAATAAAATCAGTATATATCATATAATGATATTTTTCTTTTTATTGTAAAATCCTATATCCAACTCCAACATCCATAAAATGGGAAAGGAATATATCTTTCGTGTGTACGGTGGGCAACCACCCTATAGAATATTGAGATTAAATTTCCATAAAAACCTCACATGGATGGTTGTAATGATGAAATTAATATATATATATATATATATTAAATTAATTTCATATTTATCATTTGAAAAATATAATATATCATAAATTTTCTTAAATTTTCATTCACTGAAAAATAATAATATCGTTCATGCGTATGTGTGAACTGCCACCTCCATGAAGCGATGTGATTCTCTATTAATATCCACATAACATGCATTATATATATAAGTATAATTATAGAAATAATATGTAATTTATTACATTATTATCATTATGAAAATATAATATAATTAAAACCTTCTTTCAAAAATTATCATTGAAAAATGGAAACATTACTCATGCGTATGTATGGACTACCATCTCTATGATTGTAAAGAAGTTCATTTTTTCATAGCCATAATTCATGATTGGATTTAAAAGTATAATAGATATATAAAATTATAGTTATTTCATGAATATAGTTTTGTATGTGGTGTAATAATGACCACTTTTACCATTGGTAACCCACTGAAGTAATTTTAGACTTATGAAGAAAATATCATCAAAACATCCATGGTGAACTTAATTGATTAGGTAATTGTACAAAAAATGGTATCAAATAAAATAAAATGAATAATGAAATATAAAAATTTTCTTATGTAATTAAATATTGGATAAAATTTTCTTATTATGATATTAAAGAACATAAATGATGAGATGGACTCGAGGCAAGGGACACATCAAGGTAAAACCCTATTTTAAAATTTATAATGACTTATTTTTAAAATCATTCTCTTATGTGTCTAGGTTTTAAAAGTTATTTTATTAATATTTTTTATAAACATAAAATATTTAAAAAGGAAATTTAATTCCTATTTCTTTAAATGATTTTCAAAAAAGGAATATTTTTTTTTAATTTTTTTGACTTTCATTACAAAAGAGAAAATAAATGTTCTATTTTATCATACACTATTACAATGAATTTTTAATGATATTTTTTTTAATTTCTTATTCCTCTAAAATATTCCATTTTTTCATACAAGAAAAACTATAATTCCCATTTTATAGGTATTTTTGTATTTCAATTTTTTTTCTATAAAATGTTCTTTTGATATTTTAAATATTTTTTCACAGAGGTTAAAAAGAGTTTTTCAAGGGTTTTATTCATGATATGGTACTTTACATTGTTTAAAATGGGTTAAAACCCATTATATCTCATGGGTGATCCTGATATAGACTATATTATGGGTGATCCTAGATATTTATTTAAATATTTGTTTAGTGATTATGTTATTCAGATAAATATACTAGACGTTAGTTGTGCGATTATTCCTATTGTAAGGGTTATTATAAGTGTCCTATTATAATGTTGTCCTAAGGGACCTACATGAATTTTATATTCATGATAATAAGTTTTCATGGGAACTATATGATATCAAATGATAAGATAAATATCTTTTTAAATTAATGGTTACATCCTTTTAGGTTAAAAAAGTTATGTTTTTGTGAAATTTTTTAATGGATATATTGTTTTCTAAGAAACTCTCATGAATATGATTTTTTCCACTATGAATTTTTTATTATAAAGTGGTTTATGAAAATCATTGGGAAGTAAATATGATTTCACGATTAATTGAATGATTATTTTTCCTCCAAGTTTATTTAATTTAATTGAAAACTAATTTTATGATATCATGTTTTGTAAAATATGCTAACATGTTATTGTTTCTTATTTTTATGTACATTATTGAGCTTTTTGTAATCATACAACATTTAAAAATTTATTTTACAATGATATAAGGATTATTAGGGACAAGGATGATGTCAAGATAAAATTTGTGAGGATATGTCTCAAAAATAAAACGTGTTTCTTTTTAAAAATTTTCTTTGGTTTAATAAATTGATACTGAATTGATGTGTCCACTTTGTAATATATGGTATTGTTATGTTCAATTTATGACCTAATTTTATTAAACTCTAAACCAAAAACATATTTAGAATAGAATAAAATGAATTATAGTCTATGTCACTAAAATATGAAATGTATATGGTTGGGTATTTAGAATTTTAGACCCAATGATTCTAAATTTGAAATCTATTTCATTTGATTATAGTTATAAAAGTAATAAAAAGTAATTTTAAAATAATTACATATTATCTATTATTTTTTTGGATAAAATATTACTTATGTTCTAAAATATCAAATATGGGTTGGTAAATCAAAAACAAAATTTTTAAAATTCTAAATTCACATATAAAATACATTTTTTATTTTATAAAAATAGTTCATGGACGTCTAATTCATAATTATATTGGTTATGATAGTCATATTATATGTAAAACAATTTCCATTATTTTCTTAAAAATAATTATTTTTATAAAAATCATAAAAAATAATCATAAGAATATTTTACAATATGAATTTAATTTTTTTTAATTTTTTTATATTCAGATTCCATAATTTAGAAATTTTACTTTTCAAAAAAAGATTAGATATAATGAAAAATATGTTTTTATAGTAAAAATTATTTTTTAAAATACTAAACATGCTCATTTATATTTCATATTATTTACTAGTTAAAATTTCATTTACTAATTATTAACATCAGACATATTTTTTCAGCGTTAATCATATGTTTTTGGAAATATAAAACCTTGATTCATTGAAAGGAAATATATTTTTTTAAAATGAATTTATATGTAAAAAATCACCATGTTAGTCACTGTTTACTATAACAATTGAATTTCATTCATATTTGATATAGATTTTATTTTATATCTATAAATATTTCATAATATGGTATTTTCTATTCATTCTCTATAACTCAACATTGAGGTTTTAATACATAGACATAATATTTATATTGTTATCTCATTATATGGATCACCATTTTTATCTTCATTTAAATATTTATACAATTAATTTTTTTGATCCACCCATATATAATATTATAAATGGTTTAATATATCTCAGTTTAACTATGTATGTTACATATATATCATGTAAATAAAAAATCACTAGGTACACATTAAATTTTAATTGTTTCACAACTATGATATAATATAAGATTCTAGAAATAGAAATGTGCATATAAAAGAGAATTAGTTATAGTTTTTGGATCAGTCAATACTATTTTTTGTCACATTACTTATAAGTTAATAGTTTGTGAATACTCATTCTATAATCACATCCATCAAAATAACCCTCCATTTATCACCACTCCGAAGGGGAATAACAATAACATATTGTCTCATAGGAAAATACTCTAAAACCTATCCGCTATTGTAGATGATGTATAGAGTGTGGATTGGTGCTGTTGATTCACTATTACTACTATTCATTGGGAAACTATAGAATCCTCGTAAATAGCCTATTCTTTTTTTCCATTAGAAATTTAAAAAATTCATTCTTCACATTCTATGAAAAACATTTAAGTCTTCCTTCTTCTTTTGAATTTTTTTTATGAGTGCTAAGAAATTTTTTTCTATAGAAACACATTTTCCATATCTTTATGAGATTTTGATTTTCAATATGTACCTATTATTATTATATATCCTTATTTTATTATATAAATTCTCAAATTATATTATATCATCTCTAGAATATTTTTTAATTTCATATTTTAAATTCAAACAATAAACAACTTTCAACTTATTAAATTCAAATGCATTCATTTGAGTTTTTTTATTAGATATCCAACATATTAATAGAAATGATAGTTTCTAAAAATTTGTAATAACATACAAACTACTCATAAAATTAATCATCATCAATTTTTTTCAAACTCCTCAAAAATCATTATCCACAGATTGATTAAAATCTCTAAGATATGAATGATAATTTTTTGTTTGATTCAACACAAATTTTCAAAAAATTCATGATGTTATAATATATTTATTGCATGAGTATCACCAATAAATAATCCTTAAAAATGAAATTATTTAATTTATATAATGAAATATTTTTCATGGTTTTAACCCCCATTCATGTTATATAATCATAAATTAATGGAGTGAAAACGTGTATTCTAGAGGCACTGAAATTTATCTCAACTACTTCGGTGTCTAATAAACTATTCAAAACATTAATTATTTCTAAAACACCTAAATTAATTTATAATAACATCAAAGAACACCCAAAATTAAAAAAAACTCTGATGAATTTCATATTCAACACTGTAATGATTCATAGAAAAAATAATGGAAACATAGGAAAAACATACATCTTGTATACTAGAACTTAATTGAGAAATTAATTTCATATTATAGTTCAATACCAATCGTCCAAAGTCAAGTCCTTGATATATAATTACATAAACATCTCTGATCATACTAATTTTTCATGTTATTTAATTTTCAAATCATTTATCCCATACTTCTATTCCCATCATCACCATCCTCTTTCAGTAGATCCAGCAATAAAATCAATCAAGACTTATTTTTCTATTATCCTAGAGGAATCAGATATTGTAAAAACATTTTCAAAAAGTCATATATTCCCACATTCCACTTATATTGTTAGAAACCATCTCATATACTTCTATATTTTAAATTTCAAACAAATAAATATCTTTTAGGGTACTAACAAACAAATATATTTTAAAAAAATCCATAAAAAACCATTTGGGTTGATGATGGGTTACATGGAGAAAAATTTTGTCAACTAACTATCTGATAATAGTAAGGTGAAGGGAATTTTAAATACTAAAACATATACCACGTGGCTCTATGTTTAATCCTTTAATACTTATCAATTATATTTTTCAAGTTTTTTTAAGGAAATTCCCATGAAAAAAATAAAAGGTAAGACAATGAATGATGTGAGAGAAACCAGAGAGAATAAAATATTAGAGATTGATATTTTTAGGGGATCATACTTTATAGAATTTAAGTGGGGTGGGAAAATATATTTTTGAATACATAGGCAAGGCCTGATGAGAAAGATTCATTGACTACATATTTACTCTTGTTTCAATATTATATTATGGAATTATTGTGTATTATAACTGTGAAAATGTTGTTAGCATTAACATCTATATGGAATGAGATTATTTTTACTTATCATTTTTTCTACATTTTTGTTCATGTTTTAAAATTATGATAAAGTATCCCACACTTCCTTCTTTATCATTTTTAATCTCTTTCAAAAAGAATTATTCTATGAAAACACTTTAGACATAAAATGGATTTTCAATAAAGATAATAGTCTCCTTACATGGATAACAAAGCGATTTTTATTATAAAATGACCAATTATCTCAATTTTGACTCCATTAAAAAATGAAAAATACATAAGTAATACAATAGTATGTTCACATAATGAAATATCGGTGACTACCCGCTAATGTTGATTTTTCTCATAAAACATTTATTTATAATATTTTTATTAATGTATTTTATCAATTACCATCAATATAAATTCCCATGATCCTTTATTCATTTAATTTTGTTCATAAAAAATTTAATTTCTAGTTTTATCTATTTTATTGTGGAGTATGGACTATTTTTTATAGTCTTGGGGTGGGAGTGGCCTCCTTAGAGAGAGTTAAATGTTATACAACACATATAACCTATAATTATTTCTAATATTACTTTAACTATTAATTATTTTATTGAGAGTAATTAAAAGATGATAGGATAAAAATTTGATTGAATTTTTTGGAGTCCCATATATTTTGTATGACCACATGAATGGAATGAAGATTTGAAGTATTTGAATCATCCATTATCCACTTGAAGATTTGACTCCAACACCAAGATGTGGGGAAATAACATTACAATAAACAACATATATTGTAGGAATAATTATTTAAATATATAAAAATCCATATATAAGAGATAACCTTGAATATGTATCAGTTTATTAGAATTTAGTCAGAATGAATATGATGAGGGATGATAGAGGTAAGACCACCAATGATGAGGAAGAAGTTATTAGTTTTAAAACCTAATCCAATGAAAAGATTATATGGATTATGGTGGTTAAAAAACACAGGAGAGTCTATGGGGTAGATTGTGAATTATATTATGATTAGAGTAAGCCTATGAAGATTCCAACCTTTTTTTGGAAAAGATCTCGTATAATGTATTTGGATATGAAATGTATTTTTTTATCTATAAAATTTATGATGAGATGATGGTGTCCTTGGAACAACTATTTATTCAAGGAATGGTTCAATACATTATCATATCTTCAAAATCTATAATTTTAGAGCCTAAATGGATTTAATTCAAGGAAGATATTCTCGAAAGTTATAGTAATGTTACATAGGAGGATCTAGTTATTTTCCAAAAAAGTATTACATCAGACTGGAGTTGTGGATGAATATATATTTGTATTTGACCATATGGAATTGAAACTAATTTATTTACCTAAAAAGATAACATGAGCCCCTTAATTGGGATATTTTACTTAGAGATTAGTTGTAATTTGTTGAACCATGATACAAAGGATAAGGAATGACTATTGAAGTTGACTAGAAGATTATAATGTGAGTTAAGTGTGAAGAAAATCATCAATATTCTATAATAGAATGTATGTAGTAGTTATTTATGTTAGAGATGGAATTGGAGAATGTACCTGGTGAAATTAGTGACATATGAGATTGGATTTAGTGGTGGAAGAAAGGGTGAGGTGACACCAAAGTGGAATGGAATAAATAATATTATAGGGAGGAGTATGATGATATGAGAGATATATGGTTGTTTTAAACATGTGTAAAATAGTTAAAATAGGGATTTAAATTTCCATAAAATCATATTAAAATTATGTTGTTTGAATTTGTGTTGTTAGGATAAGTAATATTCAATTGTACCATTACTAGATATGAAAAGGAGGTTGTGATTGGTTACCATAATGAATGAATATGAGAATTTTATATGTTGGGGACTACATCTTGAGTATAAAATATGATGAAAAAAATGATCTAAGTGAATGTATTATATGGGATTATTTTTTAGGTACCAATGTTGGTTATTATGAATTGGGAATCAAGCCATAATTTCCTATCAAAGAAGCTGTTAAATTATTTTACCACACATGTTATTAATTCAAGGAATTTCTATATTTGATTTGGTGATAGACACTAGGAGGAATCGAGGAGAGTATGTATGGACTTAAATGTGATTTTGGGAGATGTTGATTTTGATGTTTATGTTTATATTTTTATAGGACATTCCTTGATTGAGTGATCAAGATTTCTTATATTGTGACCCTTTTCCATGATACTACCCACAAGGGAAATATGGTAAGTGTTTTCAGTAGAAGGGTTAGGGAGTTTCCATATATGGATTACAACAAATAAGGGTACTTGGGGATTTTTATGAGTACCTTGGGGGAGTATGATTTTACGTCATGTCTTGTAGTGAGATGTTTCTAGTAACTCAATTTGAGAAACTTCTTAATATTATTTGTTCAAAGTAGTGAAAATTCAGGAACTATTTAATTAGAATGATATTTTTAAAAACATCAAAAAGAATTTCCTCTACAAAAAGAAACATATCATGCTACTAGGATAAATGGAGTTGGTGAAACAATTAATTTTATAACTATATAAGAACACATATCATGCATAGAACAAGATTGAAAAATGTCCTAAGAGATTTTAGATGACGGGTATTTCATGCATAGTTAAAGTATATAATCCAGTCTAAAAAGTTTTCCTCAAATTATAGATGGAGGGTGGTGCATGTTCATTATATATTATACATTGAACTGATAGATGTTGTCACCTAGATATCTCAGACTAGTCATTAAAGATCTCATGGATGAGAATAGTGGGATGAAATATTTTAATAAAATTGATTTGAATTTGTTTCCATCATGTATAGATGAGAGAATAGGATGTGGGATTAATTGTTTTTAAGAATAATGAATAGAATTATAAATATCTCATTATGATATCCAGATTTATGAATACCCCAAATAACATACAAGAAGTAGCGAGAATGATAATTTGGACTATACTATGATTTATTGTGTTAGTACGTTTCAATAAAATGATTGTATACTATGAATGTTAAAATAAACACAGAGAGAGTTTTGTTGGGTACTATAGATTATGAATAAAAATACATTGTACACCATACACAAAAGTCATCATTTGGACAAAGAAGTGGGGAATAATTGGGATACATATTCTTGGTATATGGATTTTTTATGTATCCCATGAAGGTATGAATAGTATTTATATAGAAGAAATCATGAAATATGTGAGAGTTTAGGGTGCTTTGGGATTGAAGGGATAATATAAAAATTCATAATACATTAGAGGATGATTTATTAGCCCCTAATAGTATTGACCAAGAAGGAGGGGTTTTTTTAACCTAGAGGCTTAAGAAGATTTTGAAAGACTAATTTGTTACATGATTTATTTACTTTTAATTAGAATTGAGGAATTATCAAAATAATTTTTAGAGGAATGTGATGAGTTGTGAGATTAGATAGAAACTATTTTAATGTTGGATAAATAATTCTTTTCTTATATATCCATGAATTTATGTAATTACAATTGGTCAAGTATTTTCTATGAGAAGTGACATATGGTGTTAGTTTTTTCAATTCAACATGGGAAGTGGTATCTTTTGTGATGATGTTTTTTGGTTCTCACTGAACCCCATAGTCTAAAAAAGATTCTTAGTCAGTGAGTGACATCAATCAATCTATAGTTTTATTATTCCGAAATATAGGTCTTTGATTTTGAGGTTTTTTCCCTTCCAGTAATATTGAACAATACATTTGATAATTTTCTGAGGGAAAATTTGGAAAACAACACATTTTTATATCTATATTCAAACTGGAATGGTTTAACCTAAAGACAATGAAAGATTATGTTTGATTGTACATTCTATTATATGTGGTAATTGGGGATTTATAGAGTGATAATCCCACTAAAATAGGTTTCTATTATCATTTAAGTCTTTTATTTTTGATGAACCACTTAGTACACTATAAAGTATAATTCATGATACCAAGAATACTTTAGTATGACCATTATTCTCTTATTTTGGGACACTTTGGGTTCCAAAAGGAAAAAAATTACTTGATCATTGGTTTTATTAGACATTAATGATTAGGGAAGTGCATTAGTTTGTATACTCTTGCGAGGTGTTCTAATAGAGTATATATGAATTGATGAGTTGAACTCGAATAATACAACGATAACCTCTGAAAATAATGGTATGGGATTAAATCTCAATGGATTTCAATTAGAAGATCCCTAAATCGTACGACTATTTAGTTTCTTCAATAGTAGTTGAATAATTAAGAAATTATGCTAATTTTAATTAACTCATGAATATATATTTATGAAATATAGTACTGGAGGTGTTTATGAAGGATATTAGAATACTTCATGGTATTTTTAGTGTAATTGTTTGTGATTGGGACACATTATTTTATATATTCTTTGGTTAGGAATAAATCAATTTTTAGGGTACATAATTGTAAATTAATACATTCACCATGTAAAAATAATTGGTAAGATTGAGGTGGTGAACCATTGTCTAAAACTCAATTTTGATTTTTTTCATCATATCACCTAAATCATTTGGTATTTAGGGTTTTATGGGAAGAATTACACTACAAAAAATCCTTATACATGTCTAGTTAATGGATTTACTTTGATGTTGGGTATGGTTAGGCACCACTAAAAATCAAAAACAATATTAAATGGGAAGCTGAGGTGGAGGAAATTGAGAAATATTTAATTGAACAACTAGAATCATTAATGTAGCATCTCATGAATCCAATCCTACCATGGTAACTAATGTTGAATTATGAAAACCAACATCTATAATAGGTGGATTACATTTTTGGGACATGGTCTGGGAAACGATATTCCCTAACAAGATGGTAGTAGTATCATGGATCAATCCTAAATTAAATTTTGGATATTATGCTCCCTTTAAAACTATTAAGAAAGTATTAATTTTTTATTATTGGTTGGAAATCCATGTTAATAGTTGTATTCATACTTTATATCATGAATTATATTTTAAGGCAGTTGGTGGGAAATGGACTAGTAATGTTCTTTAGAAGGGGATTTTGTTGCTATGTGGGAACCTCCAATCACTATCTTCGAAGTCATGACATAGTAAAAATAATTATTATGAATTATCTAGTGGAAGAATAATTCTTCTGAAGAATCATATTGGGAGATAGATGATGGAGTATTGTCCCAGTTCCTTAATCTTTACCTTGGGGATAAGGTGATACCTCAAGGGCATGAAAATTATAGGGTGGTTGGGGTTATAGGGGATGTGGAGAAGGTGTGGGGGTCTTCAGGTTGACTAGTTTAGTATTTTACAATAAAAAAGAGTGGGAGGAATTATAAGGATAAGATCAAGAGTGTATAGTAACTATGCGGTGGAAGAATCATAATTGACATTCTGTAGTATGGTTGATAAGTAAAATAAAATCTATAACAGTCAATGAGACTAGAGGTATTTATTTTATTTTAAGGATCATATATTGTTTTCAAACATTAATTGGATGGAGTGACCTCCTTTTAGAGAGTTATTTATATAAAACAATATACATATTTTAATTCAAACTTAAATTATTATCCTTATTAATTTCTTATCACATATTTCATTTCGTAATTATTATTTTTCTTTAGGATCAATAAATAATTTCTTTATTTATAAGTTTTACCATAATCCTTATTATAATAGTTATTAGTATGAAAATTACTCATTTTTTTATTGCAATGAAGGATAGAAAATTTTGGGTGATATTTCCATAGAAGGCATAATGTGACTAAATGAAAATAAAAAACATAAAAGAAAAATAAAATTTGAAAACTATTAGTTTATTCACAATGGATTTAAATTATAAATAGTGGATCCTATTATACTATAAATTCATAAACATTTTAGTGCTATAAAAAGGAAAGTACAAATGGAAATGAGGAATCTTAGAGAGAGTTATCCTGTTAATAATTAAAAATTTATTCAAGAGAACTTTGAGAGACCTAGTATGAGGAAATTGAATATTCTTAAAGTGTCAATAAACCCATCCACCATTAGGGTTTAATAAATATTTTGGATCTAGAATCTCAAACTATCTTACTTGTAGTTTCATCCCAAGTTTAATGGAATTCCCAATAAATAATTTTTAAGGAATTATATACACTAGTATGAAATAGTCAATATTTTTATTACATTATTTTGATATTAAATTTAATTTATTCCTTCATATTCGTTAATTGAATAATTTATACTATATTTTTATTTTAATGTATCATTTAATTAAAATTATTAAATATTGTTTGAAACTAGAGTATTTAAATTTACTTGAAATATTTTTATAATATATTTCAATTAATTATTTTTTATTTTTTTATTTCATCAAGGACCAAATTTTATTTCATGAATATCATAAATAATTTTATGGAGTTTCGGTTTTGAGAAATGGAAAAGTCATTTATCCTACATGCCGTAAGAAATTTTTCTCCTAGTGTTTGAATTTTTGTGGTTCATATAATGTTTTGTGTATGAATATAACTATTAATAATATAAATAGAAATATTTTATCCATACATAAAATTTCAACCCATGGAAAAAATTGTCCTATTTCCCTTAGAGATTTTAACCTGTGTAAGAAATTTTTCCAGAGAAAGTTATTTTTGTTTGTGACTGCCAGATATTTCAAGGCTCATAAGAGATTTCCTCCCACATTAAACTATTTAATTTTCATTTTAGGGTGACATAAAATATATATAATGGTCTTCCTATGTTTTGATACTTGTATAATAGTAAAAAATAACCACTTTAATGTCACAACTTTTGAAACTTTTATGTAGGATCTCACTAGAGGACTTAATGTTGAGGGATTGGGCTTCCCTGTTAACATGCATACAGGATATATAATACTACCATAAGGATTTAAAAAAATATCCATCAAATTCAATGATTAGTTTTTTCCCAAAATTAAGGTAATAATAATCATTATATATTGATGTTGTTGATTTTCTATAAATTTTTAGACTATGGGATAAAAGGAAATATAATTATTTCAAATGGAGATTATCTAAATGGGTTGATTAAGAATATAAAAATAGATGAAGAAGGATTTATAAGAAGGGGGAGGTAAAATTCCCTGAGATACTAGTTCATACATGGCTGGCTGGGGATTTCAAGTGCTATTTATATTTCCATTTTTTTATTTTATGTCAGAAATCAACTTCTTCTTATGAATTCATTTAAAATACCCTTTGAATGAAAGGGTAAAATCAAAGTGATTGGGAGATAATAACGAATTAAATTTTATTGATTTAGCCCTCATTAATTAATGAATGAAAACTATTTTCCACTTATTTATTTTGTTTCTTATTAACTTTTTGGACCTTTTAAAAAAATTGTGTTTCAGGATTTTTACTTATTAATTGTTTAACATATAAGTTAAAAACATAAAAATCTTCATTTACCTAGTACAACTTGTCTTGAAGGGAGTGTTTGTAATTATTGGTGAGTGTTTGATAGTTGATGAATTACATGGGCTTGTAGTGTGTTCCTCTCGTATTTTTGAATAGTAGAGAAAACTCATTGAGTATTTCCTTAACATATAAGTTAAAAACATAAAAATCTTCATTTACCCAGTACAACTTGTCTTGAAGGGAGTGTTTGTAATTATTGGTGAGTGTTTGATAGTTGATGAATTACATGGGCTTGTAGTGTGTTCCTCTCGTATTTTTGAATAATAGAGAAAACTCATTGAGTATTTCCTTAGAATATTTGGGATGGATCAATTGGAATGTTTGATACATTACATAGACACATTGGAAGTGAGAATGATCAAATATTAATCGAAATTAGATTAAAATCAAAAATAACCTTCAATATATAGTGTTCAATGAATCAATTGAAGATTAATGAACATATAAATTAATAAATATATAAGTATAACTTTTATTTAAAGAATATGATATTATTTTCAAAGGATGTTTGATTCTGAACTAATAATTTATTCATTATTTTTTTAATATTTTATTCCTTTTTAAAAAAATTTTAAAACCAAACACATTAAAATGATTTTGATTTTTCCTAAGAACTTATTTTTTTAACTTTTCTCTAGATATATCGTAGTGTTACCACTAGTAATACATTAATCCTTCAGAACTAATTTATTTTATACACCTATGAACAAGATATTGGAAAAATTTAGTTGTTTAAATATCATATTTTAAGGGAAAAATAACTTAAAATGGAAGTTTTTGAATTTATATAGAAATTAAATGCATGAAGTTGGTTATAATTATGAGAGTTTCTTCCCAACCAACTTACATCCCTTCTGGTAAAAATATACTGGACCCGTCATTCGGTTGAAACTAAATTGACAATATAGATGTAGAATAAAAAATATTTATAACATCATTGAATTAAATTTATAACAAAAAAATGTAGAGGAAGAATATTTAATAAGTGTAAATAAAAAACTGGATCAAGGATCTAAATAAACTCTGAAATTTCTAAAATTAAAGAAAAAATTTAGTCCTTAATTTACGAGAGTGATAAGAAAAATTTTATTCAATTTAGCTTCTAAAATTTACCAAGAACATAGGGAATAGTGTATTCAATATGGTATGTTCGGAAACACAGAGAACAATAATCATAAATTTTGTCCTTAAAGATCCAAAGTGTGAAGATTTTTTTTTCAAACATGGCTTCCAATATCAAACAAAACCATTAGAGACCCACATGCTCAATGTGTTGTGTTTGGGCACATAGATAATTATTTTCCAAACATTGAAATGCACACCCGAACCCATGATAATGATATTCATATTGGATTGAAACATATTTTGTAATAAAAAAATGATCATTTTATAATAATTACAACACCAGTTTAAAATACCATGAAATCAAAAAATATATATTTTTAGAATAAATTTAATTTTTTTGACAACTTGTGTTGCACGAAATACCATGTTTAAATGAAACACGAGTTAGTCATAATTTGCGCATTTAATTTAAAATTAATTTTTCCCACCTTCATAAAATTTATTTCATAAAATAATTTTTTTAAATCATAATATAAAATTGTCTTAGGGGTTTTTTTATTTTTTTGAGAAGTTTCACCTTTTGATGAATAGTAAAAAATATTGATTTTAATTTAAATTTTCCTTTTAATTCAAAAAAATATAATGTTAAATAATATTTTTAATTGTTTTTATGTAATATTAGTTCAAATATAAATCCATTAATTCAATTAAGGTCATTGGAATTATTTTCTTATTAAATTTTGATATAAAAACTTACTAATCAATTAAACATTTTCACTTTAAAAACTCTTGTTCTCATTGTACCTACAAGATTAATTTTAAATTATAAATTTAAAATTTATGAATTTAATTTGAAAAAATAGATTAAATATTTTTAATCATCATACTTTATAATTTATAATAATGGAAAATTAGAGTTTGATAAAAATAATACGTGAAAAAGTTTAAAATTAATTATCTTGATTAAAGTGAAAATAGGTTTACAATGGGGTTATGCTAAGAAGATAAGCGTTTAAATGATATACCAATTTTCACAACACCAATTAGATAGATATATTTATACTTTTATGACATTATTCACTATTTTTATGATATTTTGGAAAAATATTTTATTAATGTAACCTATATAATAATTTAAAAAAAATAAAATAAAAAAAAGAACATTCCTAAGCTTTAATATCATTAACGCTTTGAGATAGGGAAAAAATATGTTCAGATATAAATATTATTTTGATTTATAAATTTGTTTTCTATGTCATGATTATTTAATTTAATTTTTTGATATGAAATAGCAACATTAAATTCTTATGAAATGTCAGTACAATAATTATTTAGTTAATAATACAATAAAATAAATCATACTAAAAATATTAAAATTGATTTAATTTAATAAAGAAATATATTACATGAGTTTTTAAGATGAATATATCATTTTGAAAAGGTTTTTGAATAATATATTCTAATTACCTCACTGTATTCATATTTTTAAATTCAAATTAAATTAATAATGTTAAAATTGACATAAAAGATATTTTATATTAAGTGTTATTTTATATCATGATTTAAAATTACGAAAAATAATATCTTATACCAAGTAAATTTTAATGTTTAATAAATATAAAATATTTTATATTTATGGAACTATTATTATATATTAATGAAATTTTTAACCCCTAAACAGTAAAAAAACGATGTTATCATAGTTAAGGTTAAAGTTGTGTTTTTGCACGTTACATGTGCTTGTGTTAAAATTAATTTCGAACACAAAATATGATTTTTATTTCTTAAATTAGATATAATATTTATAATCAGTTGGTATAAATTTTCTAATAATTCTTACTTTAATTTTTTTAGTAGGTAAATTTCATATGTTAGAAAATTAGTTACCATAGTGAAAACCCAAAATGGTAAAAATAGGGAAACTTAGATATTATTGAATCATCTATTTAAATTTTTTTTTCTATTGTGTGGTGTTGGTATTGATCAAACATAAACTCGTAAACTCTTTTAATTATAAATTTTATAACCACATGAGGTAATCATGACCTCCTTAAAGTGAGTACTTTTGTGCATTTACAAGGATTCTACTCCTCTATTATAAAAGGGTACCCACTCTACCCTATTATTTACACATCACAAGCCATTAGGATAAACAAAACCCTATCCAAATAACTTCTCAAATTCCCTAAACTAATCCTCAAAGTATTATATTCACCTAAATCTGAACTAAGAAGGATTTAGTGAAAACCTAAAGAGAATACACTAAGAAGAGATAATGTTCTTCAATGAGCGTCTTTATATTATTTCTTTCTCCACATCATTGAATTATAATTATACCATGACTATATTATAAGAGAAATATATTACATAATTTGGGATATTTTTATAATAAGATAATTACCTATAACAATCTCCACTTCCATAAAATAGGTAATGAAATCATCATTCGTGTGTACGGCGGACTACAACCTCGTGAACCAATATCATTTTTTCTATTTCCACTACTTAGGGTTGTGTATGATGATGAATATAAAGTATATATATATATATATATGATATTTATAACATAGTTAATCTTTTTCAGTAACTATATTACCCATATATATATATATATATACCATCCATTCCATAATAGATATGATTACATTGCTCGCGTGTACGACATACTACTGCCTCACGAAGCGATGTGATTTTTCTTTCTCTAACACTTAACATGGAAGGTGATAAAGATAATTTTAAATACTATATTAGATATACAGAAAAAAATTATTAAATTATTGAAATATTTATCATTATATAATGATAATATATATATATATATATTTAATTTTATTTTTTCCTTTTAACTAACTTAAAGATAATATCATCATTTGTGGACATGTGGACTAATGAATTCAGAAAGCAATGTGACTCTCTTTTCATGACCAAATCACACGAATGATTTGTATAAGTATATAATATTGTATTAATTATTTTATTATGATGATGAAAAATTAAATTACTGGTTACTTCCTTTCCATAATGATTATTAAAATGTGGAAATGTTACTCATGTGTACGTACAACTTACCATCTCTATAGTCACATCATACATTATTTTTCATATGAATCATTCATTATTGATATAAAAAGTATAATTCATGTATAAAAAATATATTTATATAATAATAATAAATATTTATATGATATAACTATATAAAATGTTCCCAAACTGGATCTTTCATAATGAAACACATAAGAGAAAACAAGGAAATTGACACCCCAAAAAACCAAATTTATAAAATATTACTAATTAAGAGGTAATAAGATGTTATAAAAGGATCATATATGATATTATAAATATTAATATAGTTATTATATAAGTTAATAAAATTGTTAAAATTAAAATACATGAGTTCAGACCATGTTCAACCAAATGGAAATGTGAGGTCAGTGATTTCATCTCAATTAACATTCCATTGTGGCTTGTTTGTTGTTATACAAAAATTCAAATTTATGTGGTGTATATACTAACAATATAACATTTAATATCATGATTAATTAATAATTCATGGTATTTTATGTTTCAATTTGAATTATTTCATTTAAGGTGGTTTGAATTGAACACAATTACCGAACAATATAACTTTATTTTGTAATGGTTAAGTTTCTTTTGAAACAAACATTTTCCTATAATAATTTATCATTGGAAATTTAATTTATCTCAAATATAAATATTATTTCAGTACGTATATGATTTTCATAAAAACCATTCACTAATTTTTTAATATGGTGGTTTTTTGAAAATTATTTTATTAATAATGGAAGTATTGATAAATCTGTTTCTATTACTAAATATAAATATTTGATGATAAAGCACAATGATTCATGAATTAAATAAATTATTGTATATAAGTAATTATTTGGACCTAAACACATGTTTGTTTCTTGTTTAATGATATCCCCTCAATGAATCAGTAGTCTCATGAGGGGAATTAGTTGGCTAAGTGAGATGGGTTTTCACCCAGTATGTTTTAAAATATCTTGTGAATGGTTTTGACAATAATGGTATCATGTTCCTGGGGAAAATGATATCTGAAAATTAATCATTCAATTAATTTAGAATTTATCTATTACTATACATGATATTTTTTGATTTGAAATTCTCAGTTTATTCATTTAACTCTTATTTTATTTATAAAATTGCATGAGTTTTCATTTACTTAACCCGTGATATTAATTATTTCTTATATATTAATCTAGTTAAGTTATTGAATGGAATGTGGGTTTAGTTTCATAAATTTTCCAATTGATTATTCTAATTTATTCTTGATTGTATTTTCTGTACTTAAAAATTATTGAGTGTTTGATATTACCCTTATATTTTTCCTTTCCCCTAGCTATGAAGATAAATCCTTTGAATGAATTTTCAAGGATGTTGGACATTTTTTATGTTTTATTTTCTGTTGATAATGTAAAATGAGTATTATGTTTGTTCCTAGTTATCCATGACTACTAAATTTTTTGGTCATTTGAGATGTAATTCCTTGTATCTATGAAAATATAATAAAGTAAGACACTGGATCTGGGATATAGGGTCAAGGTCATTATAGTTGGTATCAGATCAAGTTTAGTAGTGACATTGGGTTCTAGATTTTGGAAAAAAATAGATTAAAAAACATAAAACTATGATTGTACTGGGAGATAAGTATAGAATAAAATAAAAAAGTTTTAGTATAGAAGATATTATGTGGTTCTTCATAGAAATACATCACTTTCTTGATTAGAAAAGTGGACGTGGTTTTGGTAAATAGGTACTTATGGGTAATAAATCTGAAAAATGTGTTTTGAGATTGACTTGAGTGTGACTTGGTATAAAAAAAGGCCATATAGGACACCGGGTTTGATGTGCTTAGAAAATACTCTTAGGATAATTCACATTTTATTTTCAATAAATTATGAAGAATTTTAAGACAATGTTATCCCTAAATAGGTCATGTTTATGATTATGAGATTAGTTATGCATAAATATTTCAGTTTAAGTTATTTATTTCACTAGTTATAGGATTATAAATTATGTTTCATAATGATATAATCTAATATAGTTTATGGAATCATTTAGAAATGGTTCCTAGTAGAAGGAATGTGAACCACATCAATACCCATAATCCAAAGAGTAATAATGAATGTTTATTCGATATGATTAAGACAATATTTCAAAGGAAAGTAATATCCTAAACATCACATCACATGACACCATAATATATTGTGATAAAAATATATAGAAAGACTTGTATAAGTATTATGGAATTGAAGGAATTGAATAGAATAAGGGGGATATAGAGAAAAATAAAGATAAAGGGAAGAAGGGAACGAAGGATTTTACAATATGTTACAATTATGGAAAGAAACACCCTGGTGATTACTTAAAAAGAATGAGAGTTCCCTTAATATTTTGAGAGAAAGGCCACCATTCTTGTGATTGAAAGGTTAATAAAAAATTTCTAATATAAAATTCTTCAATTGATGGGAATGAGACAATACACAAATTAATTTCTTAATCATAAAAGGAATATACCTCAAGTTAGGCTAACAGATCATGGTCATGGTTATTCTATTACCACAGATGAACTGAAATGATTAATGTTCTTATGTTTGGATTCAAGAATCATGTCATTGAGTATTATATCAATGATATACTAGTTATAATAATAATTAAATACATAAGTATTGTAGTACATTAATTCTTCCTTAAGGATTAGAAATTGTATGTTGTATGGTACTGCTGACCAATAAAAATGATTCAATGGAAAGTTGAACATATTAAAGAAATTAAATATTAAGGGAAATATAACACTTAATATGATATCGATGTTGATATAATTATAATGGTATAAAGAGATGATTTATTTGGATGAAGTAAATTAGATAATATTGACTACCTAGGAACTGAATAATGATTTTTCGATAATGTGGACTTTTATAACATTGATAGACCTTTAAAAATTTTTGGGTTTAAGGATGATATCAATTGAACTATTTTTTATTTATGAAATAAGGAAGATTATATGTTTTCAATATAGATTTATAATAATTATGGTAATTACCATGTTTCAAGAGAAAATATGATGAAGGTATTCACAAGTTTGGTATTTGACAATTAATAGAAAATTTATTTTTTCTAGGGAATCTAATGTTTATTTAGTAACCTTCCATCTAAATTTAATAATACATATTTTAGATGAGCATTAAGTTTATCTATTTATGGAATTTTTTAAGATATATGGAATATACTGTTACTATTTTAAGGATTATACAACTTATTAAAAGTTAATTTTTGTACATTAGGTATAAAAATTCATATTGGGATATTAATTTCTTGAAATAGGGGATGAATTATAATTTCATCAAATAACAGAAAAATGATGAAATTTTTCTTATGAAATATAAATTTATCAGGTAAGTAAATTTTATAATATTTTTAGAAAGTTTAAAAATTCATAAACTATAGGAAACTAATATTAAAATAATTTTTTTCTTATTATTTTCATTTTTTATGATATTATTGACCATTTTCACACCTATTTGATTTATGGTTTTGTTGTTGTTAACCATTTCTGGATCACCCAATTTTTTATGATTAATGTTCTATATCACCCTTCATTATTATTTGGGTGTTATTTTTCTCTTCCATATATATGTTTTAATTTCCCACCAATGTTCATGTACTCATATACCTAGTTATGTGATTATTCTAGATAGCCTTTATGCATCTATTTCTCTCTTATTAAGAGGATGTTTTATTAATGTCTTTACAATTTGGGTTTCTAAATAATAGAATTTTAAATTATCAAACCATTAATTATAGAGATCACACATAAATTGCAAGAAAATAATTTATTTAGGGTGGGGTATAAGGTTAAACTCTATGACATTGAAATGTATTTCTATTAGAATAAATTTAATTTTATTGATAGGTCACATGCACACAATGTTGAGTTTAAATAAAACTCGTTTTATCCATTATTTGTGCATTTAATTTAAAATTAATATCAACCACTTTTAGAATATTTATTTGATAAACTAAAAATTATTTTTTAAAACTAATTAAAAATTTTTTTATGGTTAATTTTAGGGATTTGTATGAGAAGTTTTATTTTTTGATGAATAGTGAAATAAATTGAAGTTTAATTAAAAACTACCTTTTAATTTATTTTATTTATAATGTTTAATTAAATTATGAATTGGTTTCAAAGTCAAAATAGATCAATTTTATATCCATTAATCCAATTTAGGAAATTTGAATTAGTTTCATATTGAATTCATATATAAAAATATAGTATATTTTTGAACATTACCACTTCAAAAACCCACGTTCTCATCACATCTGCAAGATTAATTTTAAATTAAAATTTCCCACTTATGTGAATTCAATTTGAAAAAATTCATTCTATATTTTTAATCAACATAATTTATAATTTATAATAAGTTCAACTTAATTTTTAAACAAAATTATTCATAATAATTGTTATGAAATAATTACCATGATTAAGGTATATATTGGCTTACCATATCATCCACATAAATAATTAAAACTTGGTTTATGTAGTTAGCTTCATTCATATATAATTTTACTTAAAAATTTCCTTTATAAAAATTCATAATTATTTAATAATTTTCATGTTTGGTATACCAAGAAAGTGGGGCTTATTTCATCCCATACATTGATTTTATAAATTTTTAATCATTTATTTGACCATTATCAAGTAGAAACCCACAAGGTTTCTCAATGTAAAATTTGTCTTCAAATTATCCATTTAGAAAACAATATTTTACTGAAATATGATCAATATTGCAACTTTGAGGTGAATACACTATCAGAAATAATTTAAAACATTCTAATATTGCAATGGGGTTAAAGTTTTCTTGAAAATCCACACATTCCACCTATTCACAACCTTTAAAAACAAAAATTAATTAATTTATTAAAAATTCTCAATATTCATTCATCTTGTTTTTGTATACCTATTTTATTCAAAAAAACCTTTTTATTTTATATACATGAAAAAAATAACATGTTTTGTTTTTCTCAATTTGATCAAAATGTTCATTCATTTTGTCGACCCATTATTTATCTTCAAAAACTTTGAAAAATAATTATTGATTAATTTTTTAAATTAGTGATGTTGGACATTAAAATATGAACAATATTCTCATTTAATTAGATATTTATGATTACAAAGTGTATTTTTTTTGTTTCAAAATGTATCCATAAGAAAGGAAATTTTAATGTTTCTCTTCCAACATCAGTTTCCTCATCATATGATTCCCCGGATTTTTGAGATATCTATTTTGAATCACTTTCACAATTAGTGGAAATCATTAGTTTTTATTCTTCAAAAATTTCTACCTACTTTTAAGTAATTTTCATTTTCCATTAATTTTACATAATATGAATCCCCCGTCTTTATTAAAATATCGTTCCAATATTTATAACTTATTCTATTTGGTGAATATCTGAGAGAAAATTTCTTCTTTAGCTTTCCCCAAATAATTTACAAGATCCAGATATGAAATTTTTATTAAACATTGAAATCTGAAAACAATGAAGTATTTTAATGAAGGTTTTTTGTTATACCACATTTCATAGGAAGTCATGAAATATTATAACTTCAAAGACACCTATTTTGAACAAGTAAAGAAGTATTGATATCTGCACATTATTAGAAGTTTGAATGTTTTTATTCTACTTACACGATTCTTCCCATTTCCACTGAAATTCTACTTATCATTTCTACTACTTCATTTTTCTTTGGGGCGTAGGGTGTGATATGTAGATGTATTATTCCACTCATTCTTAGATAACATTAAAAATAATTTCATGTGAATTATTTACCATTATATGTTATAATATTTTATATAAACCCCTGTTTCTCACTGAACATATTTTCCAAAAAAATATGACATCTTTATAGAATTTGACTTGTGATTCATCAAAGTGATGTTAGTTATCTATGTGAAACAATAAATAAAAGTAATAAATTAAAAATATACTATTTATGATTTATTTATCATTGGTCCATAATGATATAAATGAATAAGTTCAAGAGGTATGGTAGACTGAATCTCAACTCTCTTATGGATTTTTCTAACCATATTTACTTTACAAAACGTAATACAAACATCATATTCTCTAATTTGAAAATTTAGAAAATTTCATAAAAAATCAAATTTATAATTTTGCTTCATACTTTTCCACCCGTGGTTGTTTATTAGATAGTTCCAAAACATATTCTTATATTGAACATGTAGATAATATGAGTTATCAAGTCCTACAATATAAAAAGGATTTCCACTCTTTATTTCTCATATCATGACAATTTTTCTATATTCCACACTTCAGATGATGTTAGAATATTTTCTAAAAACCACTTATTTTCTGTCATCACAATCTAGACTTAATATATGTAAGATATATTTTTCCTATAAAAAACAAACATCCATATATTTCAAATATTTTTCATCAATCTCATCCATTATAATTCATTTAATTTATGAGGAACTATCATATCCAAAGGTAACAAACCCTCTATCACAATTTTAAAAAACTTCTACTTTTTTCCAATCATATTTCATGTATTGTGAATAACCACTATCATTTATCCATGGTTTTCTATATTTAGTTACATTTAAGGATCTCTGAGTAACAAAATCTAATTCCTTAACTTTATTCTTTCTAGATAACAATTATTTTATAGCATAAGATCATTTTCCTAGAAGAGTTGTCATACATTTTTCAGTATGGTGGAAAACCTGGTCCCATATTCCATATACATCTTTAGAAATTCATGTTTTGTATTCTTTTGGTTTATTTATCACATTTTGATATTTTCTATTCCAACTTCTTAAAAATTATGATTGTTACTCATTCAACTTCCACCATTTCGTCCCCACTATTCATACCATCTTCTAAGAAGTGAAAAATTATTAAAATTGTTGTATTTTAATGAACATAAATTCCAGAATGTCTATCAATTCTTAGTTTTCAATTGAATTATTTTCTTTTACTATAGAAATATTATTGTGGGTCATAAATTATTTTTACTCTTACATTATCTAGTCATGTAACATAATTCCTACTAAGGTAATTTTTTAATTATTTTGATATTGTAGGTGTCTCATATCACTTTACATGCTAATATTTCCCAACAAATTTTCCAAAACAAGAATGTTTAGTAAAATAATATGACCTTGAATGTTTTGTGGGTGCACAATTCACCTGATTCTTGAAATGATTTTTTTTTCTTTTTTCGATGATTCAACTTTTACTTATGAAAACCTATTTAAATTTTCAATTATGATTCTTATGTTACATTATGCTTCAGGAATTCTTGAAAACATAATCTTCTTTATCTACAATGTTATTACTGAGGTCTCCAATCATCTTTCCATGTTTGAAAATTATTATTTTGTAACTTTATAACTCTTAGATGTATTCCTCCCCTTAATTGACAATATTATTTCCACTATCTCTATTCGTCATTCTAATTTCACTCTTGAAAGTCCTATTTTTTCTCAAGATATGAAATAAGTTCAAATTTAATCTAATTATCTCTAAAATATTTTAACCTCTTTGTTCTTCACTATTGGATAAATATCCCCTTTTCTCTTCATTTTCAAAGAAGGTTTTAATTATTTCAGAAGATTCATCCTCTAATGAATCAATATCATCTAAGTCGTATTCTACTTTAATATTTATATAATTATTTTTTAATGATATTCTTCTTTCCACTAGTGTACTTATTTTCTTTCTTAGAAGTATTATCAAACTACTTCCACTGAGGTTTTAAAAATGGTATAAAAATTCACCAAATTTCTTTTTGGGGTAATTCATATCAAAATTCCCAATTCCAACACACTAAAAATATTTGAGAGGAAGTTTTCCTCCATGAGTTCATAATCCTATCTAATTGTTATTGGATATAATAGATGTGATTTTTTCTCATTCAAATAAACATCTTTTATATCTTTTGAATCAAAAGGATAAACATCTTCAATATCATGAATTTTATTCTTTATTATAGCTTCGAAATAAATTCATAAATTCATATTATTTTTTAACACTAGATATTTTCTCATTTTATAAGAAATAAATTTTTTTTCTATCCATCTAGAGATAAATAATATTTATCTTTTAAATAAGAAATTTTAATGTAAAATAATTATAGAAATTTTCTCACCAATTTATTAACAATTGTAGAATCATCTATGAAATTTACAAAACATATATTGTTATAAAGAACCATTAACTCTTGTGAAGTACTCATTAATTGTTTTTCAATATCTCGTTATTATATCATAAAGATTTATAAACAATATTTTCATCACTTATTCCTTCTCTTTAGTATTTAATTTAATTATAATTTTGATATTTTCCCCTATAATCATTATTATTTTGAGAAACAATAAATTCATATAAACATTTTTTTGATACAGACATATGAATATAATTTATTTATTTTTCATCAAATTCAATATTTATCTATTCGAAAAATTTATCAGAGAATATTTTTTAATGGGTGGAAACCAAATTGTAGCATCATCAATGAATTCAAGGCCAAGTGAATAAAGATAAGGAATAATTTTGTTTATTCATCCATAATATGTTCTTCCATCAAATTTAGTAATTCTTATATTGTTAAAGAAATTACGATTATCCTTGAAAATGATTCAATAGGGGAACCTTTTCTTTAAAACTAATTAATGTTCCCAAGGATTTTAGAATCACTGAGAATGGTGGTTGAATTAGTGATTATATTTTCAATTTTTTTATTAGTAATCATAACTCCTATAACATGTAATTGTTTCTTACTTATGAATTTTTGTAAACTCTTGTGCATGATTAAATTAAAAATTAAATAAGGAACACATGATTTACAAGGTTTGGCCTCAGTATGAGATCCTGCATCCTCTCTATAGACACTCCCATGAGTTATGGAAATACACTATGATAAATAAGTGAATATAAAATGTGTTAAATTCCATTAAAAATATTCTATAGAAAACTAGGAATTATTTTATTGAATTCTGCAAGTTTTATTTTTTTATTACAAATATTTTATCCATAACTAAAATTAAAATATTTGAAAATTTATACTCCATAAAAGTCATGTTCATAAACTCTATTTATGAGATAACTTTATCTGATCTTATTATGTTATATGGAATTCCTCCGATAGCCATAGACTAGAAACACTGTTCTAAATGTGGGGTATTCTAAATATTATGTTTAAAAAAAACTACACTTCTAAAAATTCTGTTAAAAACTCACATTGATACAATTAATTCAATTCTTCATACCCTATAATATAATAATTTCCCCATATGATCATTTGATTAGAAAACTGTCTCCTAAAAATATTCTTCAACATGAAACAAATTTAGTTGGAAACTCATTTCTAATACTTAATCTTCATCATTTGAGATTTCATGCATGGGTGAAAATTGTTATGTACCTCTGTACTTTGAATATGTTTTTATAGAAACTCCATAAATAGAAATGGTGGGAAATTAAAATATTTTCCAACACTTAAAAATTCAAAAACATGAATTTATCAGATATTTTAAATTAGTCTAACCACATATCAATTATTCTCAAATACTTTTGAGTTTTCTCAAATGTTCATGAATTATATAGAACTATAACATTATCAACTTTAATTGAACAAGAAATTTGAAAAATATTTTTCACAAAATTGGTATTTTTGAACATCTTATTATAGAAATATTTTAATAAATATAGTTAAATTGATCCATTGAAACCAAAAAAACTCAATTGTATAAAATAATTCACAAAAACAATTGAATATCATTGAAAATATCATTATAACTTTGGAAGAATTTCATTTCTTGTGATGAAATTATTTAAAACTCCAACATTTCTAATACTTCTTCTTTCATTTGGTCAACTTGAAATTTCTTAAACAATATCTACTAGAATAAATAATCATCAAACTATTTTATGATAGATCTATGTCAACGGATCATCAGATGAATTTATTATTGAATGGTGTATTCTATAGATGTTATACAACTTTTTTTATAAAAAAATTATCGTCTCAGAAAACCCATGTCTAGAAAAAACAAAATCTTTATTTATTTGTTTTATCACTATTATCATGAGGTTTTCCATGATATTGATAATGTTGAGATCAAAAAATCATCTTCTAACTATTTTTTAAAGTCTTACGACTCCCCAACTTATTAAGTATAAGAATATTTCTATCTATCTTCATATAATAAAAAAATAATTTATTACAAAAGAATCATATGAGGATGAATCCAATGATGTTCATAATCAGTATCTTTTAAATATAATTTATTTATCCAAATATTCAAAAACATTCCAATTTTTTTTACAAAATTACAGTAAAACATTTTTTAATTATTTTAAAATACATTATTTTACAAAAAATTAGTTGTTAACAAAAAAACATAGATAAAACAATTACATAAAAGGGATCATCACTTATATATATATATTATAAATTTTTCATGAAATAATAGATTTGATTTGTATATAATTTATGACTAAGTTAGTAGATAATAAATTAATGGAATAAAGTAAGCTATTGGAAGGATATTGGGTTATCATGTGATGAATGAATGATTTGATCCAATTACATAAATGAAGGATGTAGTGATAGTAAAAAGTGGTGAATTGTTTAAATAAACATTCATGAAGGAACTCAAATGTGTTAGTTGGGTGATAAATGTATCATGTAAATCAATTCATAGAGTAAAACATAATAATAACATTTATTGATATAAATATTGAATTATAAATGTGATAATAATAGATAATATTAAATTTATTAATGGGAATGAAATGATGATACAACAATAAGGAAAATTATTACCTTAGGAAGTGTGATCTAATCATAAATAAATTTCATTTTTATAACGAATATGAATTATAGGAGGATAATGTGGAAGGTTACAATGATCAAGACCAGAGGAAGAATTTGAATGTCTTTGATAAAATATTTGTACATTTTTATTGACCATGTAACCTAGATAAATTATTTTGATTTTCTCTTAATCGATTCAACATAAATTTCATGGAGAGAGGGAGAAATCATATATTGTGAAACTTCTAGTAGAATAATTCAATATCAATATTTATTATTTATAGAATTTTTATTCATCCTTTTGAGTTTGGGAAGTGGGCATCTATTGGGAAGGATGTTGTAGCTAGTTTTCTAATTATGAATTATTTTTAGAATGATAAGAGGATTTGATATTGTGATGTGGTGATTATTTAATCAATATTTACCTATATTGATATCTGATACAACCTCTAGAGTATAAATATCTAAGGACATGGGTTATGTATATGTACCTCTTTTTCACTCTCCCTCAACATAGTGTTTTAGTGTGATGAAATTAATTATACCCTGCCTCACCCACTAACCCAGGTAGAGACTAGTAATGGAAATTTCTTATATAATCCACCACACATCCATTAATCTAGGATGAGATTGACCATATAATTATTGGGGATAGTCAAGGATAATTAATTCCTCCCACATGTCTGATATAATAGAGATAAAGATAGGAAATTCCACCAGTGTCCTTGATGTGAGAAAACATGGGTACGATAGGTAGATATGACTAGTTCATCTAGAATCCTAGTTTTGAGGAAGTGATGGATGGTAATTCATATAAGTGATAATGATCTTCCTCAGAAATAGATTAGGGTTCATGGTGGATTATATAAAATACATACTATTCCAAATCTCTACATACTACTTTGGGAATAAATACCCTAACATACATATATATCCATAAATATGAAAATTTCATCCATTTTTCTTTAATTTAGTACAATCCCTAGAGATGGGTATTTCTTATAGTTTCTATACATGTATACACTTCTAGAATTAAAAATATGTATTGCCTATATCAAGAGATGTTTATTTAATTCAACACTTTATGGATATATAGATATGTGTATTAAATATAATGTTTTAAAGATAGATAGAGATATGAATTTCCTCTAATTTTTCCATATTATGTATTGTTATTATTACCCATGCATGTGAATTTTCATATTGTCCACTATGTGACCATGAATATTTGTTGATATAGTGGATGGATGATCATGGATCCTAGTGATATATTTTGATTTATTTACATAATTGAATGTGTAAAATTGGTTTAACAATACTAGGTTTTTATTATAGTTTAATAAGGATTATTTCCCAAGAAAGAATATAACAATTGATTTATATTTATTAAAAATTAAAAAATGGATATAGTTTTAATGAAAATTGGGGTTTTTAATTAGATATATGTAAAAAAACTGGATTTTAAAATGGTGAATTTATTAGAGGTATCATGATAAAACTAGGGTTATTGTGTCTTAATTTTCATATATAGTTAATTTCAAGGGATGTGGGAGAAATAATTGGCTCCATAAAATATACCTACTAAGACTGGTACGTTATATATGTTACTATTAGGTTAAAACAACTATTTTATTGATTTAATAATATTGATAACTGGTGACTAGTAAAAATAAATGAAATGATAATCAATTTATAATATAAACTATGAAATCAATCACATAAAAAATGTAATTTGATGGTAATATTTGGGTATAATATTAAATATCATTCAAGGCAAAAACATGTATAATCAAGGATGAAAGGTTCTTGATACCAAATAATGACACATTCCACACAATAACTTATAAAATATAAAGGGTGAGATAAGAGTTTAATATGCTCAATTCATCACATGATATGAGTTTTTTTAAGAAAGTATAAGGATTCAAGTTATATTGATATATATAAGAACATACTAGTATAGACACAACATTAAAAGATATAAATTGATAATAATAAACCACAAACATAAAAATTCAATTACCATCCAAACACAAGGCTTTTAATTACATAAAATATCACCCCATGTTTGAATTCATGTTATTATAAGTACATTTGGAAGAATTAAAAGATATTTATTGAATAGATTTGTTAAATTCAACTCAACAATTCCCATGGAAATTCTAAAAAAAATGACTAAGGGATTTATTTAAAAATTATATATTGAATGTTAAAACCAAGAAATGTCATGGAACAGTTTCACTTGGTGACCCATTATAACATCCTTATATTTTATGAAATAGTTCACTTTAAATAAAGTTATTATTTGGTAGCTTTCTTAACAAACCACATAGATCTTTAAGAGAACTGTGATATATTGTAAATGCAGAATTATTTTAATGTGACTATTATAACCTAACAATTTGAATTGGAATTATGAATAGGAATAAAAATGTTATAAATTTTTTTATAAATGAATTATATAATTCAATTTTATTGTTTAATTCATAATAAATAAGTACACTATTTTCTGTAAAGTCTTTTTATTCTTCAAAAATAGTTTTTCTTACAAAATGTTTTTTATTTTATTTTTCTACATGAATTATACAATTTCATTCAAATAATTTTAAAAAAATAATTGAAAAAATGGATTTATTTTTTTCATTCTCCATATCAAATTTTTATTTGGGTTAATTTTAATGATTTTTCTAAAATAGATGATTTTTGGGTGAATTGAAAAAAAATATATTTTTCAAATATTGTCACTTTTATGATTTTATTTTATTTTAAGAATTAATTAATAATTTTTTAATCCTTTAGATATAAAATAGATGTTAAAATATTTAAATAAATTATTTTAAAACCTTATTTTTAATTTTGGTTACTAAGCTTTTCTTTTGGGAATTTATGTGTTATTTTATTCAAATTAAAAACAGATTTTGTGTCTTTTCAATTAATGGGATGTTTTTAATATTAAATTTGTTATTTAATTGACAAAATTACCAAAATACTCACTTTTTTAATATTTAAACAAACAATTCACGAAAACATAGTTTTTACCTCATTTTATAGTGATGTTATTTTTACACTTAAATTAGGTATTTTCCTAACAAAGTTCACGGGATTTGAATTATTATATTAAATGTAATATATGATTCATATTGAAATTTAATTTAATAAAATCAATTCCAAAACTGGAATAATCATTCTCAATTTTTATAGTGGCCACCTTTTATTTTTGTTCATCTATTTAACACATCATGGAAAAAGGTTATATTATCACTATTTAGCATAAAATGAGTTTAATTTGGTTTAACTTGGGTATGAGGCATAAAATGTATCAAATTATTTTCTAAATGTGATTGATTTAGTTTATTTTAACCCAATAAATTATTATCTTTATGTTTGGAGTACCTTTGTGTTAAATAAAGTGATTATGATTATATTATTTTTAAATATTATAACTAATTCAATGCGTGTCATTTCCCTCTCTTAAAAAACAGAACCTCCTCTCCTAAATTTTCCAGAAAGTTTTAGAAATATATATATAAGAATATATCTACAATAATACCATGTTATCTTCTTTCCCCACATCTTATAAATTTTTTTATTTATTTCCAAAATACCATCCTTTTAGTGATTATGTTCTAAGCAGATTGAGGTTTCTCAAGGAATACTTATAACTCTAAATCAAGTACTTTAAATTTTATTTATTATTCTTCTTCCTCTATATATGTTGAATAATAATAACATTATAACCACATTATTATAAATATATTGAAATGTTGTTAAGATTAATGTAGAACCATTATCAATATTCTTTCCATCCTATGGTTAAAGAAAACTTATCTCATGCGTACTTGTGACTACGACTTCCATGAAGAGATTTTTTTCTTTTTTCATCACTAATTCATTTATTTGGTTATAAATATAGATTTAATAAATATATATGATATTTATAATGTTATTTTAATTTTATTTTGGGAAATATTTTTTTATTTTCATTCATTCAATCCATAAATAGTTTGAAACAATACTCATGTGTACGTAAAGACTATTGTCTCCATAAAGTGATGGAATATATTTTTCATCACCGCTTTATATAAATAGTTAAAAATATCATATATTTATTAAATATTACAATGATTATATTATTAAAATTTTTGATACTATTTAAACATGATAAATTTAAAACTTCTAGGACTTCTCAAATGAGTGATGCATGAAAAATGAAGCAATTATCACTCGAAATAATGTTTTAAATAAAGAATTGTCAATAAATTGACGATAAGATAATATAAGTAAATAAAATATGGTATTATATATATGAGTAAATTAATATAATGTATATCTAATAAACATATATTTATTATAGTGGAGTTTTGAGCATGTTTGAAGCAAGACAATACTTGAGGTAAGGGATTTATGAAACAATGTAATTTTAATTGTGAATTTTTATGATTGAATTTCTATTAAGGAAAATTATATGTAATTATCAGAAAAAAAAATTTCATCTTACTGCCATATTTTTAATCACGAAAATTTCAATTAATATTACCATTTTCATCTCTATTTATTTTAAAATGATTGAGATGTTTTTTTATGAAAAGAACACTATTCCATCTTTGTTAAAGAATCATTTTCTTCCATGACCATGTTTTTATAAAAATATATTGAATAATGTTTTTAGTATTCTCATATTATTGGTTAAATTAAATTTTACCAATGTTTAAATTTTTATGACAAAATATAAATGGAAACTTCAAGTATTTTTTTTCAAATGAGGTACTTTATACATTTTAAAGAAACATTAAAGGGAATATTTATTTTAGTAGACTTATCATAAATGGATTTTTTCCACAAACAAGAAAAATAAATTATTTTAATATTAATCTTTAATATTACATGGTTATTTTCCACAAAAAAATTTCATTAATATTTTGGATATATTTTTTAAATAAGTTATTTAAAAATGAAAATTCTATTTTTCGTAAGAAATGTTATTATGATCTTTTGAAGGATTTTTTATCCACGATAACATCATTGTATTTTAGTTATGATTACTTGGGGATATAATCCAATTATACCGTGATTATGTTTTCTCTAGATGGATTATGACTATGCCAATGTTATTATTATGAAGTGAGTTTATTATATATGGGTTATTCTATAATGAAATGATAAAATATATTTTAATTTTGTTTCATTTCCATGAGTAAAGATATGGTGATATGGTTAATATATTTTGTTCTTATGGAACTATTATTTAATATTTTTAATATGTGATTAGTGTTATAATAATTAAATTTACCAAAAATTCCTTTGAAAAAATAGATATATCAAGAGATAATAAGGACATAAATGAGGTGTGATCCAAGTACAATAAGGGAATTTATACACTATGATAGTCATGGGAGAGAACCTTGACTAAGTATATTATGGAATTGGGAGTAATCCCAATACACTAAGATAGTATTGTGAGTGATCCTTGGATAAATTTATAATGGAGTGAGGAATTAACCCAATCCAATATGTTTGTATTCGCAGTGATCCTTAACTATGGAAATGTTTATTTATACTATTGTGAATGCCAAAAACTTATGTTAAATAAAAATGTTATAAATTCATGGCCCATGCTATTTGATACCTTTATGATTCTTGTCTTATGACCTCCCATATTTTATTCCTTCAATAATGTTTATGGTTTATTATTTTTTGGGTGTGGTTTTCAAATGGAAGATCATGTTATTTTACCCTTATTATCTTGTTATGCTTAAATTATAATTGAAATCTTCCTTGTTTACCCTTAATGAGAATCTAAGATCACAAATTATTTTTTATATTTTTCCTAGGATGTGAATAATTTATTTTTTATGTTATGTATTAAAATGATACGAGCTTTGAATATCTTAATGGGAGATGATTTAGATATTTTATTTACAAGTTTTTAATGTATCATTTTTTCCAAATGAACTGAACATTTATAGTTTTGGCATAGAAAAAAATGGTATATAAGAAATAATCATATAATATTTTGTAATATCTATGTATAAATATCACAGATTTATACTTTTGGTATTTTATTAAGGCTTATTTATTCTTAAAAAATAGGATGATAAAACATTATTGAGAACATTTAGTGTTATAATATGTGTAGTAAAACATCGTTATTTATTGTAAATAAAGGAGAGTGGTTTTTTAGAAAATAAATCCCTATTTGGATTAACAAATTAGATTCTTTTTCTGAATGGATTCATCTAGTCGTAACAAAAATTAATGGGAAGGATTCAGTATTAACTCGAATGTTGCATGTTCATGACGAGTTACCCTAAAACTGCATACTTGGATAAACACTCCTTGGGGATATGGATGAGTTAATTCAAATGTTAATTATAAACAATTATGATATATTTGAATAGATCATGATTATGTATGACCAAGGATAAACTTAAGGTGTCCTAGATTGAAAAGAAGGTGTCATGACTTAAACATCCTATAAATTATTTTTCATGATTATATGATTTATCACAATGATTATTATTTCTCACACTATGATTTTTGTGTTTTAGATAATGATTGAAACCCAAAGGAACAATTTCAATGATGAATGTGATGGATAATGAAGTGATTTTCCTCTTTAGGAACAAAATTTTATGGCATATAGTATATAAAATCTTGTTTATAATATTATAAAACTTTCTAAAAATATAAATAAACTTGATATCCCAATAGAGAAATATAGGTAACAATGTTATATTGAGTCCTTCATGAGGTAATATGGACATTATTTTAGTGAGTTTAATGATCCATTACTTTCTTACAAAATAATTTATTCCACTAAAAATGTATTTTCAATTTTCCAGTGTTTAGAACATGAAATATTTTTTTATGATATATCATTTGGAAGGAAAACTATATCGAAGGAATACTCTTATCAAGAATATTATGTAATGAGAATAAGTTGAATTTATGTAGTGGGTTCAGTTTAGAGGGTTATTTTTAAATAATTATTTTTTATATTCTTTATACAAATATGAATATAGAATTAAATGATCTAATGAAAAGGATGATGAATCAATTCGTACCTATTAGAAAACTTTTACAAGACATGTGAGGTACAATTCTTGTATTATCAACCAATTTGAAAATAATATTAATTGATTTTTTAGTGGCTTAGAACCATATATCTGATTGTAGTTATCCATAATGGAATCCAGTAGATATGATGAATTTTTTTGATATTCAAACAAGGTTGAAATAGAGAATGGAGTTACACACCAATATCAATGTTTTAAAAAGAAAAAAAATATGTAATTTAAAGGAAAGTATAATAATAAAAACCATGGAGAGAAGAAGATGATATTTACTTTATAATCAATGTGTTGAAGGAAATATATTGTATGTTGTATTAAGGGGATTGGTAAATTTTTAAGTGTTTAAAGAATGGTCATAGGGCAATTGAATGCTGATTTTTGAGGGATGAATAAGCCAGCTAATGATTAACATACAGATAAAGAACCATAGAAATCACCATAAACACACTAATGTTTATAATTAAAGGAGTATGATAATTATGATATCCATTGATCAAATTTGATGTCTAATGATGATGATTGACATATACACCATCTTATGCAAATATAAAAATAGAAATCTCACATGATCACAATTGAAAATTTTGGGTACAATAATGAAATTGTAAAAGGTACACATATTATCCACTCTAGAAATTCTAATGTCATAATTGATTCTATATTTACCCCTATTTTATATTTAATGAATTTTATAATGATATCACAATACCACCTCAATGTTGAGGTGTTGAATTAGTAGTGAGAACTCATAATGGTATGGTATTAACATCTCCAGTCAATCAGTCTTCTCTAATTCATGTATGTAGAAATTTAATTCAAGTAAATATTTTTATTCTTCCTCTAGTCGAGTTTGATGTAATTTTTGGCACAGATTATCTTTATTTACATAAATCCCACATCAATTTCCAAGCTAGGATAAATTTTATGTTATGAACCATCCTACAATCCTCTATATGTGTGATGATAAATATGAAAAATCAATATAAATTATAACCATTATATGGGTCTCAATTACTATTAAATGTTTTTATATATCTCTGATGGTTAGAGAGAAACTCAACATAAATGATATGAATATTGAAGGAGAGTTTGTCGATGTTTTTACGAAAGTTTTTCCTAGTCTTCCTTGAATCATGAAGTGGTATTTTCAATTGAACTCATAGTTGGTGCTATAACTATATTAGATAATTCAAATAGGATAGTCTCAATTAAGTTATAGGATTTCAAGAAGAGACTTTAGGAGAGTCTTGATAAGGGATACATTTGGCCCTGTGCATCATCATGGGGTGTTCCTATTCATTTTATTTATAGGAAATATGGATCAATGTGACTCTAAATTGGTTTTCAGTAACTGAACAAGATCAAAATATAGAATATGTATCCCCATCCCAGTATTAATTATTTGTTTGATCAATTAAAAAGAGATAAAATTTTTTCAACAACTTATCTTCAATCTGGGTACTATCAGTTGATGGTAAACTGTGAATACATACCCAAGACAGACTTTCATATGAGGTATGAACACTATGAATTTATAGTAATTATATTTGGTCTTACTAATTCCCCAAATATCTTCATATATTTGAGGAATAGTTTATTTATATATTATATTTATTATTTTGTGTAAGTCTCTATAAAAAATATTCTAATATATTCTAATTGTATAAAAGATCATGAATATCAATTGAGGGTTGTACTAAATACTATAAGGAACAATAATATGTAAAAAATTACCATGTGTGATTTTTTACTATAAAATTATTCATTTTCTCATATAACATCATGAGAGGATATATCAATGGATCTATCATAAGCATAAATTATTATACATTGTCCCATTACAATTATGATGACTGATATCTATACTTTCCTTGGTTTGGATGGATATTATCAATGAATTTTGAATAATTCACTATGGATATATAATGAAATAACTATGTTAACTCAAAAGGGATTTAAGTTCCATTGTATTGATGAATGTGAAACAATTTTGAAGCAATTTAAGATATGTTTAGTCAACAAACCTTTACTCACACTACCCTATAGTGAGGAGGGGAATGTGATATATAGTGCTGAATTAATGAAAGGGTTTAGATTTGATCTCTTGAAGAATTATATTGTGATAGATTATTCCTCACAATAATTAATGTTTCATTAGTATAATTAACTGACTCAAGATTTGGGGTTAACTATTGTATTAATTTCATTAATGATAGGGTGGAATTATCCTTATGGGGAAATGAGAGAAATATATACAATTCCTGAAATTTTAAAGAATATATTCACTCAAAAGAGTTAAATATGCTATAAAGAATATGGTTGGAGTTGATTAAATAATATGACTACTAAATATATTACAACAATAGTAATGAAAATAAGGTTCCCATGTTTTTAATGTAAATTATTATACTATCTTATTTATGATGAGAATAAAAACTATCAAATATTTACATATATTTGAAGGATGTACCTTAAAATATTGAAGGAATGCTTAAAATGTTATCTTTCTCAAATGATTTTTTACCCATATATTCAAGTGTAGTTTAAAGAGTTGTATAAGGAAGATATTTAGATGAAAATTAAGGTAAGAAATGTTCCTAATATCAACCTTGATGTAATTAGATGGTAATGTTCATGAACTAAGTATGTGTCCCACAAATACCATACAAGAAGAAGGAAAAGTTGGATAAAGCCCATAAATCATCATTGTCTATTAATCCTAAATTTACACAAATGTATAAAAATATTAAAGAGTATTTCTAGTGGTATTATATAAAAAGTTATGTTGAATCATATATATCCCAGTTCTTAGTATGGAAGTATGTTATGTATATGAGAAATAAGTCTAAGGGAATTGTATATCCATTACCCACACTAGATTGGAAATGAGAAAATCACAAAGGATTTCATCATTGGAATCCCTAAAACATAAAGGCCATAATACTATTTGGGTTATACTAAAAAACCTTAAGATTTCATCATACTTCATATCCATTATATAATATTTCTCACATGATCATATTTCAAATATATACCATAAACAAGTGGTGATATTGTATAGAGTACCATTATTTGTGGTATTTGATCGATATATGAGCTTTAACATGATGTTTCGGTAATGTATTTAGTATGATATAGACATAGAGTTTTTTTTATATCTACATATCATCATTAAACTAATGGGAAGTCTGAGAGGACCACCAAAACTATGGAGGATGTGCTGTGATTTTTCTCTATATTTACAAGGATTTTGGGATCAATATCTTGATCTAGTCAAATTCACTTACAACAATAGATTTCAATCGATCAATCAGATAAATCCTTATGAAAACCTCTAAGGAAGGAAGTGAAGAAATACAACATACTTAATTAATGTTGGAGACTGAAGGAATGTACAACCATAAATAGTTGAGGAAATGAATGATAATGTGAAATCCATGCACCATCACATCATGGTGGATCATAGTCAATCAAAAATTTATACTGACAATCCTATGTGAAATATGGAATATAATGTTCATGAGAATGTAGTCCTATGAATTTCATGATAGAATAAGGTTATTAGGTTTAGAAAAAATGGAATTTTGAGTCATGGGTATATTGGACTATACAAGATTCTTGATCGACTAGGGTTGGTTTCTTATATCTTGGTGCTTCCACCAAACCTATCCCAAGTTGAAGAAGTGTTCCATGTATCTCTATGGAGGAATCACCTACATAATCCATCACATACAATAAACACATAGGTCAAACTAATAGGGAAATATCAATCTTATGAGGAATAATTGGTGACGAATATGGATCATTGAGAGAAACTAAGGTGGTATAAGACCACTCACTTGAGAAACAATCTATTAAAAAATTCAAAATATAATGAACATATGAGGGAACTCGAGGAAATGATAAGGTAAAATTATCCTCAGTTTTTTATATAATAGTGATAGAATTTATAGGGGAAAATTTATATAATGGTATTAAAATGTAACAACCCTTGATTTTATAAAAAATTTATCATCAAATAAATTTAATTTCTTTGATATCTTGCTCAACACAAAACATCGAGCTTCAAGTGAAATATGATTTACCATAAAAATATTACCACTTCTATGTTGCTATTAAAAAATAGACATTAAAAATGAAAGTATGAAATGAAATAATTAATTTATGGAAAACATGTGTATTTTTTTCATATAATACAAGTGAATTGATTTGTGAACAAAAAATACATACTCAATTTTTAGTGGATATTTTATGATTTAAAAATACATTTTCTTCAAAAATGGTTTTTATTGTATTTTAGCATGAATATTATAATTAAAATATAAAAATTTAAAATATTAATTTCACAAAATATATATCATTTTTTATTCATCATATAAAATTTCTCTTAGGGTGATTTATTCTTATTTTTCTAGAATAATTATTTATTAGTGAATAGTAAAAATACACTTTTTCAAATGCCGTTAATTTTATGATACAACTATGTATTAAGAATAACATAAAAAATTATTAAAATTTCCCTCAGAAATTATATGTAAATATATTTAATTTATTTATTTTAAAAACTTATTTTGAATATAGAAACAAAATTTTTATTTTTGTGAATATTAGAAATATTTTTTTTCAAATTAATAACTATTTTTTGAACTTTGAATTTAATGGCATCATTGGAAGATGAAATTTGGTTTTTAATTAATCAAAAAATGTAAATACCAACATATATTTTATTATATAACTAAAAAAATTTGGATGACAATTTTTACTTTATATCATGGTGATATTATGTTTACTCTTAGATTTTGTATTTTCTAAAATTTGTTTATCTTGAGTTTTGTGTTACTATAATAAAAATAATTTCTAACACAAATAGAAATTTAATATGATAAAATGAATTAAAAACTTTGGCTCATCATTACTTATTTTTATAAGGTCAATTGTTTCCTCATATAATTTTTCCATTATGTTAAATAGTTATTTTAAATGGTTAAGGATAAAATGGGGTTAAATTTGTTTAACTAGAAGATACGACATAAATTGTATCGAAAACCTATCCAAATTTGAATTATTGAGTTTATTTAGACGTTATAAATTCTTATCATAGAATTTGGGTTTACATTGTGAGACATGAAATGATTTTGATATATATTATATTAAAATATTTTATGTAATTCCAATTGTGTGTTTTACCTCAATTATAAAAGGGAGCCTAATCTCCTACATTTTCACTAGATTTTAGATTAATATATTGGTCAATACCTTCCACTTATTTTTATTCCTAACTCACATACTATATATTCTTTTATTTCCAAAATATCACCCTTTCAGAGACTATGGTCTAAGAAGAAAGAGGCTTATGAAAAAGGTTGTATAACTCTTATCCAAATACTTTAAATTCTATTTCTTATTATACTTACTATAAGAATGTTTTGTCTGGGGTAAAATGATAAATACATTATAATAATAATATTTATATTTAATTATTATTATTTTACAATCATTACCCACCTTTTTTCAATTCCATAGTAAAAGAAAACATTGCTCATTGGTATGTGTGGACTACCACCTTCACGAAGTGATGCATTTCATTTTTCATCCCGATGTCACTTGGTTGTTTATATTGATATATTTATTTAATATATACAATATTCATGAAACTATTTTATTTCTATAAGGTAATATTTTTTTTATCCATCAAAAGTGGATACATCACTCATGAAAATGTACAGACAATTGTGCCCATGAAGTGGAATAAATCATTTTTCATCATTACTTTATATGATCAAATATAAATTTTTTAATAATGATTAAATTTTTTACTCATGATATTAACACCATTATTTATATTATGTAACCATGATCAATGTACAAGGACCACAACAACTGAATCGAAACATGCCTAAAAAATGAAGCACCTATCACTAAAAACTGTGTTTTTAATAAAGAATTATCAATAAATTGGTGATAAGATGTTATAAGTAAATAATATTTGGTATGATATATATGATTATAGTTATAAAATATAAATATAATATAAATATATATATATATTATATAAGAGGTTCAAACAAATATTAAGTAAGAGAAGGTAAGAGGTATTAGAAATATGTTTCAATATCAAATTCATGAGGACCATTAATGATAGAAAATAAATTGATGAATATTATTTGAATCATACAAGATTAAACAATTTAATTTTATCATTCTCTAGTTATTCATTAATTTTTCATGTAATACTACAATTTTCCTCTCACTGGTTCCTAAAAGGATATAGAAAATGTCCATAAGAAAGTCAACATGTATTTCATCTTTTGCAGGGAATATTTATTTAATGTTAATATTTTCTCTAAAATATTTTCTAGAATGTTTTGACTACTCTACTATGATTTATAAAGTAATTTTTACACAATTTTGAATACTTATATTTTTTTTCAAATGATTTTTTTTTTCATTTTCTGAAAAAATTATTTTTTAATTTTCACCGAAATTGTGAATGTAATATTTGTTCTAACAAACTTAAAATAAAAGAAATTTCATTCCATAATGACCACTTAATTATTTGAATATTACAAATTAAAATTAAATTGTTTTTAAAATGATTTTATTCATTTATATTTTGTAAATTTTTATATTTTAAATATGTGATTTCAAAATGAACAAGGTATATACCTCAAAAAAATTATAGTCATCTTTTCGTGGTATTTTAATCCATGATAGAATCCATTGATAATAATTAAAATTAAAAGAGGATATGATCCACTGATACCATCTGTATTATTTATATCGATGATTTTTTACTCTTCTTATGAGATTATTATGGACACCATTTATTTTCCATTATTTTTGATATGATGAAATGATGAAATATTTGTAAAACCTGTTTCGTTTCCACAAGTTATAATATAAATTTACAAATAATGTTTTATGATTGTTTTATACAGAAATGTATGATTTTCATTATGTGATGGATGGAACTAGAATTATATATCCCTCTAATGCATAGGGTAAAAAAGTATATATCATGAGATAATAAGTAATATAATGGGGATTGAACACAATTTTTTGAGGGACTCTATCCACTATGATAATCTTTATAGTGAACACTGATTAAGGATATGATTGAATGTGGAGTGAACTGAATCCACTATGATTGTTTTGGGAGTTATCTTTGAAAAATTATATGATGTATTGATGATTAAACCTAGTCTACTATGATTTTTTTGTAATTATTCTTGACATGTGAAATGATTTTCTACGAATATGTGAATTCCATACACATATATGTTCATACAATGTTAGGATATCTTGTATAATTTTTTTGGTCCCTATATGATTCTTCACTTATGATCTTCCAATTTTATCCCATGACTCATGTTAATTATCTATGATTTTTTGGGTATGGTTTTCAAATGTTAAACTCATGTTATGACACCTATATTATACTATTATACCAAAATCATCATTGAAATATCCCTTGTTTACCCTCAATAGGGATATATGCTCACCCTTTATTATCTTTCCTTTTCAGAAGGATATTAAGAAAAAAATTTAGTATGTTTTTTCCAGGAAGGTTTCTAGTTTTTAAGAACACAATGTATGATTATTTAGATCTTGTATGTACTAGTTGTTTATGTATCTAATTTTAAAAATAAACAAAACCTTTATAGTTTGGGAATGGATAATAATGTCATGTAATAATTAATTATATAATAATATATAATTTAAATGTGTAAATAATATGGGTTTCTAATACCATTTTCAATAATTATTATCCATATCTATATCCATGTGAATCACTAACATTCTATTTGATTCTGCACTTTATTTTTTATCAGAAAACATATCATCACAATACCTTTTTAATTAATTTTTAATCAACCAAATTGGATAATCTTATCCAAATTTATGTTCTAAACAAAATTGCTTGATGGAATCTTAATCGGTGAGAGTTTTTATTCTTGGTGAGCCTCAATTTAGCCTCGTGTGTATGGATGTCACCATTTTTCTTATTAATGGATTAAAGACCCATTTCCAAATAATACAAAAAAATATTTTTCATGTTTTGATTGGTGTAAGTAAATTATATAATAAAAAACTATAGTGAAATTAGGCCATTATGTACAATGGTAAAATTCTATGCTGTTTTGAAAAAAAACTATTAAACATCCAATTTCAATCATTGAATGAATAAAAAAGGCATGCGATAGATTATTAATTGTTTGAAAAAATTCCACTCATCAAATATATTATTTTTTTTGTTAACTCTAATAAAAAAATCATATATCCAAATAAACATACATAGATAAATCATATGTCTGAAAATTTCCTAGATACTTTTAAAATTTAAATCTAACATATCTCAAATATTAAATCAATTTTTCATTTCTCACAATTAAATTTATTCAATATCAATATTTAAGCCATGAATCATTTAGAAACCTATATCAAAATAATTTTATGACACTCATCACTCATGCTTCAAATAATTTCGTAGTTATATTTCACATTATAATATTGGAAGTCACACAATAGGCTAGTAAAATTCTTTATAGGATATAAAAAAAAACATTCTTCAGTAAATCAAATTTTAAGGGTGTGAATATTTTCATAGGTTTAGTGGGAAATAATTTAATAATTCATTTTATAGAGAGGAGGATTTATCATAAAATACAATTCATGAACAATAATTCAAAAATAGAGTAAATTCCACACTTAATATACCCAACCGTAGATGAACTAATTAAATTCAACATTTCTAAAAAAGTACCAAAAACACAAAATATGTAATGTTCATAGAAATATTTTTCCACCTATTTTTTAATTTCTTAAATGTGTATTTTTTTTACAAAAATGGAAAGGAAAATGAATAAATTGGCTGAATAAAAATTCATTCCCTTTTATTTTTATGAGGTTGAAGTGTCACAAATATTTATGTGATAATGGAGTCAAGTATAATTCCCGATTATACACACACACACACACACACACACACACACACACACACACACACACACACACACACACACACACACACACATATATATATATATATATATATTATTTACTCACTATAAAGAGGAAACAAATGAATTAAAATGAGACATGCATGACTTTAATATTTTACAACAATTATCAACTCCACCCACACTTTAATACAATTTCACTCCACCCCATATTAACTCACGAAATTCACAAATTCCAATAACATTATCTTGAAAAATAATCATGAAATAAATTGTTTTTAATGAAATATATATAAAATAGAATTGTAATGTTGCTAATCTAAATGTCATTACAGGGTAATTAGGGGTTCCAGGGGAAAATGTAAGGGTATATCTTAAATGATAATGAAAATAAGGGATCTTAAAAAATATTAAATATAATCATACATTCAAATTTTTTTGATCTAAAAGGTATCTACAATGAAGAAAATAATATAGATGAGAAAAAAATATAAATTAACTAAAAAATAGAGGGTACGTGTAATATTAGGTGAAAATTTGTTTGGAGAACTTCTCAAGATTGAAAATTTTACATCATTCATTGATAATGAGGCATGAGTTTCAAAAATCATTCAAAATATAATAAATGTTTTGAAAATTAAGATTCTTGAAATATATTCTATATCAGAACTCATTTAAACACATTTTTCTAAAAATCATATTAATTTACTCAAAGGTGACTCAACCGTGTAATTTTTTTGAATATTTCTCTTCAATTTAGTGTTTTCTTCTGAAGCACAAAAAAGACAAAGAATTATAATGAAAACTTTAAGAAAAGGTAAATTCTGACTAATAAAAACATATAATCATTTACATATAATTGATTATATTATTTACCTAATTAAAATTATCCTTGATTTATTTTTGTTTCATAATATGGCATAGAGAAATGATGTGACACCCTATATTATAATATAAGATGATTTATTATCTGATTAAAAAAATGGTAACCGTAATCACAAATAATGAACCATGGTAAACCGAGTCTATAAAAAATATAGGATCTCACACACTCAATAATAACATTGCAGTCATATATTCATGTTTATTTTTTTCCTTCACCCATTTGTAGGCGTAGCCAACTATAAGAAGAATATACAGATAACTAAAGTCAAGGTACTTTTATATAGTTCTTTGAGTCTAATGTGACCCCCACATTCATGATCGTGGTAGAACATGATGTATAATGTTATCTCATGATTGGGTAAAATACTTCATATCACTTAGTCAACAAATAATTTTTAAAAAATGGATTTATCCCACATGTAATATCATGTTCAATTCTAAACATAAATATTATTGTTTATTAAATACTATAGGTTCCATTTAGTAAAATAAAAATTTCACCAAATTGGAAAATGGTGGGATGGTATCATGAATAATGTATTAATTATTATCTGAGAAGGCTTCCATAATTATAGATTTATTGAATGTGTAGAGTTCAATATTAATGGTAACCAGACTAATACAGGTAGAAACTGAATTTCATAATGCCAGTTGATTTCTAATTTTGATAAAAAAATACCTAGAGTAGTAGCATCCATCAAATAAGGCATGGATTAACATTAATATTATTGAATAATATTTTAGTGGAAGCATAGATAGAAAACAAAATGACTTTAGAAACAAATAGATAAGAATGAAAAATGTCCATACACTAGCCCTAAGGCCTTCATTTTTTATTGATTTTTGATAATCCAACTTTCAAGTGGTGAGGTGGAACCCTTACAAGGATCGTAGGAGAATGTATTACATGTCTAGTAGGCCTTAAAATAATTCATTGCCCATAGGCTTTAAACATTACATAAAACATAGACTAATTACTTGGAACTGCTCCTCCCCAGTATCTTCATCGTGAAATCATCTCTCCACCTTCGCATGGCTATTCAGCTAGGCTATCCCATGCATGCACAGGCTTGTCCCGATGTCAGGTGACATACCCTATCAATCTTGCAAACCATGTAGATTCTTCTGTGGTGAAATCTCCTTGTTCATCCTTCTATAGAGCCGGTTCCATGTAGGTTGTCTTCTTAAAATCTGCACTTAAGGTGGTCGAAGGCCTTGAGGTGGCTCAAAGGCCTTACTAGACTAAAGGAAAGGGTGGCTCGAAGACCTTAAAGGAATCGAGGACCAAATCGGCGGCCCAAAGGCCCAAACAAGGGAAAACTCCTGGCTGCTACATTGCCAAATAGTTCCTGCTACAGTTCTCGCTACAGTACCCACTACAATACTTCATAGTTTCCACTATAGTACCTGCTACAACACTGCTACAATACCCGCTATAGTACTTCTACACTACCCCCTAGAAATTCTTCCTCCGCCAGGATTTGATCCTGGTCTCCTGGATGCACCTAAGAGTCCTCACCAACCTGGTTGAGGCTCATGTATATGAATTAACTATGTCAAAATAGAATACTATGTCTGAGAATTACCATTCTCTTATAGTGTATTCTTCTTGTGTTTGGTCCAAAGTCCATGATTCAAATGAAATTAGATGAGATGTATGAAAAAATTATAAAATTACTACTCAAACTATGTATTTGGATGTAACACACGTGATTTGAAAGGGTAAATACTAATATGGTGGTTAGATAATCTATGATAATATAATACTCATTTAAGATCTATCATATTCCATTTTAAAATTTTCATAATTTTTTTTACATATTTTGAAAATATTTGTTCAATGGGTGTTCATTTTTACTAAAACAATTAATAAATCAACATTAAAAAACATTATGAAAAAAATGGAGGCACGTGGTGAATATAACCAGAGTTGGGTAATGAAGAATTAATATCAAATTTTGATTTATAAAAATGTATATACTCCCTTGAAGAATCATTAACCCAATAATTCCTCCCTTTCACCATAAAATGAAATTCACCATAATTTTTTTTAAAATAATTTCAACGCATTGATACATCTTGGAATGAAGTTTAAATAGACATTCATTAATATAGGTTCTATAAATAATGAAATCATTCATAATGATCTGCATTTAATTCTCTATACAATTTTATAAAATACTAACCATTAAATGTTAAGATGCACCTACAACAATATATAGTAAAAATGAAATCCTTCTATATGAAAAATTTATCAAATAAAAATTTAAATGTTTTCTTTTAGTTATCTTAGGATACTATATGTATCTAGTGGTATGTTGAGATTTCATCATGAAAATTGTAATGAGACTTACCTACCATCCTTTCCAACATTTAGTCAATAAATGATAATATAAAATGGTCCTCTTGAGTTAAATGGTTAATCTTTTTAATCATTATTGGCTCATAATCTATTTTTCCCTCATGTTGGAACCAATTCAATATTCTCATTATGAATTACCATAAATCAAGTCTTTATAGGTAAAATTTATTCTAGACTGACCAATTTACTATTAAGGATGAGACATACGATCACATATTCTAATATATTCCATACCACAATTTTGAAAATATCACAGATGGTGGGATTTATTCAACATTCAGGTTTAATAACTATTTTATTCATATCCACAAGGAGAATTATATGAATGCATCTTAATTGTATAATTCTAATGTGGTTAGCTAAGACCTATATAATTAATTATTTCACTCCTGTAAAAAGTAAATGATATATATTTTAGGTTTTAAAGAGTGGTTAGTTCCTGTAATGATAGGTAATTGTTCGATTCCCTTATGAAATTCCTATTTTACATTAGTTGTAAGTGGATTCAATTCAATAATATGTTGGTTGAGAATAAAATTAAATGATTTTTGGGAAGTATATCATGTATCCCAATTTTCTACTCACTATTTCTAACCTCAGATAGAAATTAGAAACTATTGGTCACTATAGAAGCATTAATGTTTTCAAAACATTAAATTTGTATTAAATCATCCAAATACATACATGGGTCAAATATTTTAATACTAATGTATAAATATATTTATAACTCACCCAAAAATATAAAAAATTGACGAAATAAAATAAAATGGATTAAGAGGTGGATTTGAATTTTAACTATCCATGTGGATCACAATTTTTTTCTAACTATGATGATGTATTTCTCTCCTGAGGTGTGTTTCATTGCATCTAAAATAATAAAATGGAAAACCAAGAATGGAATTCTATGGACATGGTTTTATTATCAAAATGGGTGATTTTATTATACATTTTATAAATTGAATACCAATAATAAGTGGTGCATGTTATATCCATTTATCATCCTCTATTTGAAAACATATAATCCTTATGAAAATACGAATCCTTTACCTTTGCAATCTTATTCTCTAATACACAAGTTCAGTTCATTGTAAATTGATTCACCGATTGAACTATGAATCCTATGTGATTAAATTATCCAACCTATGATGTAAATAAAACTGAATGAATAATCACATTAATATAAGCACTAAGATCAAGTATAAAATGAGGTCAATAACACTCCCTAATGGTGTATGGAATTGTGATGTTTCTTGAATCCATTTAATTTTTTGGTAATGATGTTTGAATAAATGATGAATCATTTAAACCTATCATTACTTTCTTTCCACTCAATTTCACTAATTTTGGGTGAAACATTGTATAAGGAATTCCGCATATCACAAAATTTATTTTACCTCAATGATAAGTGACATATTAACTTGAAATTTTTAAATATGTAAATAGTTTCATTATCATATTCATTTTTATATAATTTATAGAGGAGTAGACTATTTTGGGATGTAAAAGTGGTATATTTGGTTTTAGTAAAGGATTCTCATAAATTTTTTACCATTTTCAATTTTTTTTAATTTTCCCATGAATCATTTTAAGATTAATAATTGGAGATTTTAGTAATGGGACTTAACTTTTGGGTATATTTCCCCTGAATAGAAACATTTTTATGAGATAGATCCTTTATAATTTAAAGAGTATAAACATATACATTACCTTGGTCATTGGTATTGGCAATTGGTTAGGAAATAAATTGTTTGAATAATAAGAAATTTATGTGACCAATGATGATGGATGATTACCCCAGTTGAGTTTGAATGTTATGAATTTCTTGTTCAGTGGTTTACTATAACTAGAGGTTTTGGGAATCCATATTCATCACTATATAATGAAGTGTGAGTTCAATATTAAGAGGTGGAAGTGGTGGATTGGTAGAAGTTTTTGGATGAGGACTGTAATCTTATCCATTATGATAACCATAATGCTTAGTGTTAGTAGAGTTTCCCCCTCGTTAGTATTTTTTTCATCTTTTCCACTTAAGGTTAGTGTTTTTACTATAGCTATAATTGAATGAGGGTTGTTTCAAAAATAGATTCCTTGTAAAACTGTTTCAAAATACGTAGGTTAAATCTAATTCTAATGGAATTTATAGGTGAAATAAGTGTTACAGAAACAAATATGAAAATTTAAAGGAATATGTGTACATTGATAAAAAATAATGATATAACAATTTTAACTAATAGAGTATGATTTAATCGAGTTAAGAGTTCACCTTTTTTTCAAGGGGAATTTTTACCTCATGAGATACTTTTGTTAGTGCTATTAGTTACGTATTGAATTGATGTTCATTTTATTCCATTTTAGATATCAATTAATTATTGATTGTAAGATTTATTTCATTGGGGAACCACTAACTACAAAAACTATCATGACATGGTCAATGAGACATGTACTTTATTGAATTATTTGTTTTGTAATTGGTCTCTAATATAGTTTTGAGGGTAATTGGTTTAAAATATTTTAAATCTCTCCGATTAATCATATTGTTTCTCTCCTTGTGATTTTATCATTACCTGTATTTTATTCCTAATGGATGTGGTATAGGATAATGGGGAAAAATTATATAAGATGACTTATTTTCATTTAGGTTATCATCCACTAGTTGATGAAATGAAATATAAATAGTATTTGGATGCACTATTAAGGGGAAAGGGTGTTCCTTGGGATCAATAAGGTCTCATTGATACAATAGAGTTTCATTCTAGAGAACACAATGAATAAATCTATTAGTTGTTTTTATTTATCACTATGAGGGCCATGAGATTTTGGGAATTTATGTACTAGAATTATGTATGATCTCAAACTTTTTAGTGGTATTTTTTTAGTTTTATTTTAGTTAAACCCAATTTAAAATAGTTTTTGGAATTATTAATTGGGTATAGGGAAGGTATTGTGACCTTTAGTATGGCTGGGATTGAAAATGATAGAAATATACCATAAAAACATGGAGAAAAATTATAGCATAATTACTTCTAAATGTGACACATTTATAGGGGACATAGATTAAGGTGGAAGTATATTTTTGAAAACCATGCGAGGATACTTTGAAACCAAGAATGTTAAGACTAGATCCATTCTCAAAACATCACCATGATTTACAAAACCATGAAAGTGGCCTAGAAGACCATGTCAAATGTTTTTACCTTAGATTGGGGAGATCATATAGTTTATTTCATGGATCGGGAAATATTGTATCCAAAAAATTATCCTCAGTAAAAAGTATTAAATTTACAGTTCTTCATCCAAACCTATATATGAACACACTTAGGTTTCTCTCCCATTTCACTCATAGAATTCTAAGGTTCACTGAAAACCCTCCCTCCTCTTATAATAGTGTACCTTATTTAATTTTAAGGATCTTTATGTCCTATTTATTTTTATTTTAATCCCTGGATAAGTCTATGAGTCTGTTTCCTTCTATTCTCTAAATGATTTATGACGTGGTAGTAAATCATCTTCCGGGTCTCATAATCAATTTTCCCATAGAGCTGTTTAATTTTGGGGTTTCTAAATTTTTAGTTCCAATCCAAGGTTTAGGCTAGATGAGTAGTTATATACCAACCTACGGTAGGTTTCCTATGATATTTTCCATAGTATTATTATTTTCAATTGTATTTCTTTATGTGAAATGGCATTGATGTGTTGTATTTTTGATTTCATAATTAATAAAAATAGAATTTTCTTTTAATTGATTTAATAGACCCTTCATGGGACCCATTGGTATTGGTGAGGACTACATGACTGGTGATATGATATCACATGGGGTTTACAGATTTCTTGGAAATGGTTATATGTGGGTTTAATGGTAAAATAAGGGGTTTATGAGCTTCAACCAGTTATAATTGTATCTTTATTTATTAGCATGGAATAGGGGGATGTTTTGATACACATGGGAATTAAATGTTTTGTAACATGATAATGGGAAGAAATTTTAAAGGGTAAAAGTAGAATCATCACGTTTCTGAACATTATAGAAGATAATTTAGTGGTTTTGATATATAATTAAATTATTATTTGGTTTAATTTTGAAATTATGATTAAAGGTGTTGTGTTTTTTAGACCATAGAGAATAATTAATTTTAAAATATAAAATCTTGTTATTTTAGTATGTATAATGGTCAATGATGATGAAAATTAGAAATTTTAAGGTTTAGTATGGTATGGGATGTTGGATTGATTCCCCTTATCCTTAGGATAGTGTTATACTAATTCTGTGGGATCCACTGATGATTATAACTAGTTTAGATGCTGGATTGAATCATCAAGCACTAATAACAATTAATATAGAGTGGGTACTAGTATTAATTCTCCTCGATACCTTGATTTATGAAAGACATTATTTTGTTTTTTGATAAATTGTGTATCCCCTAGGATATATGGTTTAGACGACTGATATGAGGTGAATCATGTTATATTTTCCTAGTTGTAACTTTATAACCCATGGTCCAAAGATATTACTTAACAACTGTTATATTTTAAAATGTTATTTAATTTATATTCTTTTATATTATATCATTGTTCATCAACATACAATATAATTTAGAGTGTATTTATTTGGGACATTTTCTGTGGTGGACTACTGATTTGAACTAAAAACTTACAATAGATACCATTGGTACCATATAATACTTCATAGTTTTATGTATAGCTAAGGTAAAAGCCTCGGTTATAGAAGTTCGATTTCAGAATTAGTGGATTTAGCATGGATAAGGGGTCCAATTTAGAAGTAGAGAGCCATTTTTTGGACTATAAGTTTGTGTTTTCATTAAAGTATGTGTTGGTATATAAGAATATTAATACATGTCATGTTTACCCTATTGACTTGTGGAATTTTACCCAGTTCTAGGAATTTGATATGTGATGTTTTGTTACTTACTTATTATTGTTAATTATTATTTCTTATGATTATCATCTTTTACTCTAATAAAGAGTGTATAGACCAATATAATTTTTAATATACCATCACCTCTAGTTGTAAGCCACTGATGTATGGTAAGATTCTCTTTTGGTCATTTGGTGAATTAGTTATACTACTAGTTACAGTAACCAGGGTAGGGATATTATAAAGTTGTATCAGAGTCCTATGTATTTTTTTATTTACTTATTGGGGAAGTTAAACATGATAATACGTTGTTTTAGGGATTTTAAATGACATTGATCATGGGAGTATCTAACCAATGTGTGGGGGAAACCCATATTTCTTTGGAAAAGAATGCTATTCTTGAGGTTCCAATGTTACAGTTGCGATATTATTTCAACTAGAGTGATTGACTTATTATGTAATATTTATATTTATTTAGATTTCAGTCATGTACTTGTATTTCATCATATTGGGCATGATTAAATCATTTTTGAATTCATGGATTTCTATGACATTCATCATCCTAGGAACCCATTGAAAGCATTCCATGATCTATTTCTTTGAAATAGAAAAATTGGGTAGTAGGAAATAAAAGGAATTTATAATTCATTTTAAATCTAACAAAATAGTTCCTAATAAATAGTTTTATACTATTCTAAATTGAAATATTTTAACATAAATAATTAAAATGGTGCTAAATATAAAGGTGGTATATTGGAAGATTACTTTTACTGAAGATAGCTAGTGGGCCTAGATATGAATTTTAGGTGTAGTCATAGTGTTGTTATATATGTTGGGATAGTATATCTAGATTAGATTGATCATGGACAGATGTGGCCCTTATTTTCAATAGTTCTGTGAATTAACATTTTTGTTCCATGATACCCACATTCTGAATTATATATGGACTCATCCATAATTATGTTTCTGGAAGTGAATTTGGAGTACATTTATGAGATTTCACCAACTGTAGTGGGACCATAGCCTCTGCTGGCTTCAGGTGATAGGGAAGAAGATAAGATTCACGATAAGTTCAAACACTTTATATATTTTATGTAGAGAAACCAAGTTCATGATCAACCAAGTCTGTTTATTGTGACTTTGGAGTTCCATTTGAACATCCTCTAATATTCACTAGAGAGGGTGTTCCTGAGAGAATTGTGTTCTATATTTAGTCTATCTAGATTATCCCTAACTACTTAGAGTATATTTATAGGAGTAGAGTTAAATTGATGGATTACATTATATGAGGACCAATAAAGCACTAGTGGTATAATAAGATCTATTTTGATCATCTAGAGGAAATGGATTGGAAATATATATAGAAGAAGTTATTGGAACACTTTTACATAGAGAAATTGAGATAATAAACATCCAATGAGTTTATGAATTTAACCTATAGGAATATGTTTTTGATATATTATATATAAAACTTCCTATACATGTATCATTTTTTTCCTAACAGTGGTAGGACATGAGGAAGTTAGGGAATTTTTTTGGATTGGATCATATATGAGATCATGATAAAGTAAAACAAGTTTTAATTGAAGATTTTTAATGTGGTGGTGAATCAGGTTATCATCTATAAAGGAATACTTATTGATGTATTTAGTGGAGATCCAATAGTATCATTTGGGTGATCAATTTTTACATCCTTAGATGGTGTTAATAATCATTATGAGAACATCCACCACTGTAATGGTGGGAAAAGTATCTAAGGGAAGGATTGGACTCTCAAGGTTTTGATCAAGTGTTCCTATAGCATTGTTCTAGATATAATCAGATAAGATGTTAGTGTACTCAAATACGTATGGTGTATGAATCTAGTAAAAGCAACATACACGTAAAATAGTTCTCTGGGAACCCTTTAAAAATGAATTGTAAAGGGGGGCCTATGAAGTCATTGAGGAGCCAGAGGGGATCTACTACACTATAGTAGTATTGAAGTTATAGTTAAAATGGCCATACCAGCTTGGGTGTGGGATGACATATTCTAGGATAGGAGATACAATTTCAATAGAGTATTTTAGTGTATGATACCTATACAAGATCTCAGGGTAGAGGGGTTGATCAGCTTAATGTAGTTAAACATTATTTTTTTGATAATGACACTGGGCCATGGAATATATAACATATGATTCTTGGAGATTATATGAATGTTAGTTTTTTATATGATAAATGGGATTCGTATTATTTTATATCATTATACTTTTTGAAAGGTTTGGGTCAGGTTGTGGAATTATTTTATCAAGTTTTGTTCATCGAAAAGAAGTTAGATATGTGATCAGATGGTATCCATCACTACATTGAGTGTTCCGTTAAGATTAGTCGATACTATTTTCTTTAGGATCTATCCAATCTTGAGATGATGGGTTATTAAATAATATAGATAATGGATTAGTTGTTTATATACAATGATCAAATTTATAGTTACCATGGGAGGGTGACAGTCATGTTTCACAAGGGTAATAAATATGTCCATCATATGAAATTAGATATTGTGGCTATCAGTATTGGGATAGTTTATTAGAATATGGGTGATATTTCATCCTTATATTTTATTCTTGTTCTTGATTACCAGGGATAATATCATGATATTTTCAATCCTATAGTGTATTATTTTTAGGATGTATTTCATGAGGAGTTTTTAGGGTTTCAACCTGAGAGAGATATTGATTTAACAATTGATCTAGGGTGTGGATCTGGTATATTTTTCATTCCTCCTTATAGAATGGAACTATAAAAGATTTTTAATCATAATACCAAGTTAGTGGAATTGGAAGATAAATGGTTAATTCATCCAATTATGTTGCCTTGGGGTTCTTCAGATCTATTTTCTATTAAGGAAGACGAGACAATGCACTTATGATTTTATTTCCAAATGTTGAACTATATAAAATTATAAACCAGTATTCAAATCTGTATACTAGAATCCTCTTTTCCCAATTGAGGGGTGGATGTGTGTTCTCCAAAATTGTTTTAATTTATGTGTACAATCAGTTGAGTGTGAGACTAGCTGATTTACCCCAAACATATTTTATATGTGACTATGAATAATATTAGTTCTCTTTGATTCTGTTTGGGATTATTATTCTCCTGTTGTGTCCCCACCCTTGATAAAAATTATATTTTACTCATATTTAGATCATTTTTGAGTGGATTTTGTTGATGAAATATTTTTTTATTGTCATTCTATAGAGGATCATGTCCAACATAATTACATCATATTAAGGATGATGAGAGGACATTAGATGTATGAAAATATATCTAAATGTTTTTTATTGAAAAGGATTATTTCATGGGTTATATAATTATGGAGAAGGGTGTCTTAGTGAATCACAGGAAGGTACAATAATTTATTTATTGGGATCAATCCATGAAAGATATTAACATCTCAATAATTTTTTGTTTAATAGGTTACAAAATAATTATTTAAAAAATGTTTTCATCATTAAAATATCTTTTCATAAGAATAAACAAGAAGGGAATAATGTTTGAGTGGTTTTGAGCATGTGAGAATAATTTTTAGGATATGAAGGGGCTGCCGACCACCATACTAATTGTGATCAAACCCAAACAGAGTATGGATTATAGAATATATTTTGATGCATCTAAGATCATAATTTGGGGAGTCTTGATATAAGGATAACACATCATGATGTATGAGTCATGTCAGTTGATGCCACATAAATAAAATAATCGTTTTCATGATCTCGTGTAGTCTGTGGTAGTCCATGACTTAAAATGTTGGTTTCATTATGAAATGGTTGAATTATTTTTTATTTATAATTATTATGAGATCCTTAAATATATATTTTCACAGAATGATATAAATCTTCATATGTAGAGATCAGTTGATTAGATAAAATATTTTTATTTTAAGAAATTATATTTTATGGGAAAAAGAAATAGTGTTTTTGATTTATTAAGTTAGAAGAGACAAACTCAGGTGGTTTAAGAGTGAAGTTCAAGGTTTAAGATGATGGTATTATTTGATGAGATACATATAGGTGTTCAGGAGGTGTAAGAATAGATAGACCAAAAAATTTTATTCATTTCACCCTCTCATCTAAGCTAGATCAAGAGGAGGAAATATGATGATCTTGAGTTTTTGATGATGAGGGATAATTTTGACGGTAGAGAGTTACATCATAAATAGACCATTGATGATGATGATATTATCGATATCCAAGGATGGATTTATTTTCCCATAGGTATATAAGAGGATTTGATTTGTGGGTTTCATGATCCAAAATTGGTGATTCCCCATGGAATCAAAAAATTGTACCTTTATCATTGTTTCTAGTATTGGTGATTAATAATGAAAAAGGATATCATAGGTTATGTGATATGATGATACTCCCGTCAATAGGTAAAGGATAATAATCAGTGACCTGCTATTCTACTATAGTAGTTTTTCATTCCAGAATGTAAGTGGGACAAGGTTACTATGGATTTTTGTGTGTGTTTACTTGGGACTCCATAGAAGAGACTTGATATGGGTGATTGTGGACCCATTGATAAAGGTAACCCATTTATTATCAATTTAGGATACCCTCACCATAAATGAATATGATAACCTATGTAAAGACCTAAAATTTCCATGTAATTTTTTTTAATATATGGGAATTTTACGAGTCCTTGAAAATTGACGGTGCGTGATTTTGAGGCACAGAGTGCCCAGAATGAATTTTTGAACATTATTTCAGGTACATTCAGTAAACGTGTGAGCGGGATTTTCTAACTTTTGAATCGGCACTCAGAATTGAAGTCCAAGGGAATCCTTGAACTCACAACACCGGTATTCGCTTAAGGAGACCTTAACCTCGACCACGGTAGGTCGAGGGTAGAAGTTAGCTTTTCACATATTCGTGAAAGAATAAAATAAAAATAATAATTGTGTAGATTTTATTTTTATTTTTATTATAAATACCTTGTGGATGTTTGATAGGTGGGGACCACCTGAACTAAACCTCCCATTAGAGGTAATGGTGGTGGGGACCACCTGAGTCTAAACCCCCATTTTGAATCCCTTGAACACCCCTCTTAATGGGAGGAACCCATTGAACTACCATTTAATGGGAGATAACCCTTGGTATCCTTCATTTTTAATTATGCCAATGCAACCCATTTATTGTTGCCAATTAATTAATCCAAAAGTGATTGCCAACAAATTAAATAGATTAACATATTTTTTTGGTTGGATATTCTTTTGATGGAAATGTGTTGGCCAAGGAGAATTGGGAGAACATGGGAGAAAGCTCTCCAATGAAGAACACACTCTAGGATTGAAGAATGTGGATGATGTTTGAACCGACTTCAGAAGGGTGACCGGAGAAGCGATGATCATTATCACTCTCTTATCCTTCATCATTTCCATATCACGATCTTCGTCAAAAATTCTATGAGGTAGGGGTTTATTTGTGTATGATTATTTTTCAGGAAGTTGTAGGATGGTTGTTTGAAATTCTTCTCTCTTTCTGTTGTTGATAATTTTCTGTAATTCAAGAAGGAATTCTTGCTTCTTCCTACCGCTCTAATGTGGAGAGTGTGGTGCAAAAAAACATGGACTGTCCTCTTCACAAATATTGTGGTTAATTGTTGATCGTGATGGAGGAACAGTTATGAACCACGGTGGGATATGAGAATGGCGGCAGGCACCACCACCGACCGCAATGAAGGCGACGACGCAATGACGTCTTCTCATGGCCACTGCTGCCCCATGGCCTTCGCTGCCCCGCGGTTGAGCCACCACTACACCACGGTCAGGATGCCGCCCCATGACCGAGCCGCCTCCCTCTGCGGCTGTGCCGCCATCCACAGCCAGGTCGCCGCCCCGTGGCCAAGCTGCCACCCTCCACGACCGGACCACCACCCCATGACTGAGCCGCTACTACCCTGCGGCCGAGCTGCCACATCTGCGGCTGAGCTACCACCCGCGGGAGGGCTGCCACCTCCCGACCGAGTCATCCCACACCCTCACGGAACCCCCCAGTTGAGCCACCCCTGCGGCCTCCGCCCTCCCGGCATGGTCGCCCCGCGCCCTCGTGGCACCACCGTAGTCAAGCCACCGTCCATGGATTAGCCTACCTGTGGCCTCCACCGCCCCGCGACACCCATGACATCTGCGACCCCTCGCATCCCTCGCGGCCTGCATGAACGCCTAGCGGTCTGAGCCGCACCACAGGCTGGGTAGAACCCAGTGAGTCGAGCTAGGTCGACTCGAACCAAGTCTACCTAGGACAGGTGAGGTCGGGTCTGTCCAACCAGGTCGGACCGAACTCGGACCTGATACAAACCATTATTTTACTTGGGCCATAACTTTGGCCCCGGACGTCCGTTTAACGAACCGTCAATGGTGTCAGAAACCTCAGACTGAGACAGTCCATTTGAGTTTACCCCACTATAGTTTTTGATTATTATGGGGTATGATCTGGTTGGATCGAGCACGAATCCAACCGGGCCCCTGAGACTAAAAGGATAATAACTCACAGACATAACGTCTGATTGCCGCACCATCTATTGCGTTGAGAACCCTGTGACATGGTGAAACTTTGTGATACTTCTTCATAGGACATATTGTGAGTTGAGTAATCGACCAGTGGCTTGGGGAGTGGACTCTCCCAGAGATGCGTAAGTCTAGTGGGAAAACCCAGTAGCTGGCTGTGACGAGAAGTGTGCTTCTAGAGATCCTGAGTAGGTCAGCTCCTAGAGATCCTGTGCAAGTCAGCTCCTAGAGATCCTATGTGGGACTACTCCTAGCGATCCTATGTGGGTCAGATCCTAGAGATCCTGTGTGGGTCCGCTCCTAGTGATCCTGTGTGGGTTAGCTATAGTGATCCTATGTGGGTTAGCAGCATAGCCTCTTAATAGAGTAATATGATTTAGTAGTTACATCTAATCATCTCTACTACTATACCTAAAGATATACCTAGTGTGATCTGAGTCATAACCTCTATGTTCCTTCATGATTGAGATGGATTACATGATAACTTAGGTATATGTATGGGCATAAACCTATGTAGGTTTATTTGGAGATTTTATACTTTTTGGTTTATCCATGGTGGATTTTGTGAGACCATGAGGGTCTCGGGGTCCCTAATGAGTATCATTATACTCACCCCTGCAGGGGCTATGCTTGAACATTGTTGTGTTTGATGCAGACAATGGATAGTGCTGACTGAGGATGAGGGTACTAGGACTGGACGATGCTCAGAGGTGGACCATATGGTGTGTCGGTTCCTAGAGGAGATGAGTGGACGTGGAGTGCTGAGGAGGAGATCTGTACCTACCCTTCATATAGGAATCATGGTGGATGATCTAGGATCTTCTTTTCACCTATCAGTCATCTTGTACATTCTATTTTCCTTATACTTTTTAGTTGGGCTTGTATTCTGGACCCTTTTTCTTACTGTACTCACTCTATTTACTATTTAGTTCACTTGAGTTCATATCTTGATATGTGCTTGGTTGTGTGTTTATAGGATTTAAAGGAAATGCCTTCCCAGTTCTAGGGAATTACACCTTTGGTGCTAGGCACCAGACCTTGGCCTAAGGAAGGCGGGCTTGGGGTACTCACGACATTGGCCCCGAGGGACAGGTCATGACAAATTTCTATCAAAGGTGTAGGTTCTACTGAAGAACATATGACTCTAAAATTTCTTTAAATGAAAATAGTGTTATGTGTAGTGAGTGTGGTTATAAGTTTAGGGAATCCAGTGTTGGTGCGGCGACTGACATATCCATACACCAGGACCCTGACTTCTGATTTCCGACTCAGTGCATGAAAACACTACTTGTGTGTGTGTTTTTAGAGTCTTCTTTTTGAAATCGTTGGGTCATGTCACCATGTATAACTTATTAATCTTGGAACACCTGTTTATTTTTAGGATGCCTCCACACAGATAGCCATCTTTTGTTCTGGGAGTTGTATACACTGATATCCCACCGAGCAATGAGGCCTCGATTCAGTGCCCTCTTCTAGTAAAGGCACCAGTGGAGGCACCAGTGGTACCATTACCCATTGGGCCATCGATTCCACCATCCCCAGTAGCATAGAGTGCATGCCACTTGATTGCATTGCATGAGTACCAACGCTAGAGGCCAACCATGTTCAGGGGAGAGATGGACCCACCTGCAGTTGAGGATTAGTTGGAGGCTGTAGTGAGAGTCCTCCGACTGTTAGGGACACTAGCCGATCTCATGGTGATACTTACCATCATTCTTCTACAGGAAAGATCAGGATGAGGGGGGATCTTTATGCTCTTGGTTAACGATGAGGTGACACATCTCTAGGAAGACTCCGAGAGCCAGTTTTGGGTAGAGTTTGTTCCAGTGACTCTTCGCATAGTGCACATACAAGAGCATCTCCATCTACAACAGGGTATCATGAATGTAGCCCAGTACTCAGTGAGGTTCACTAACCTCTCACACTACTCCATGGATATGGTACGAGACCCATTCTTCATAGCCCAGACTGTCGAGAAGGGACTCAGGCAGATGATCAGGGATTCAATGATCTCACTTAGTATCCCGACGCAGACGGGGGTGTTAGAGCGAGCCCTCTTAATGGAGAGTTTTCTTGGCGAGCAGTCACCAGCAGTGAGACCCACCACTAGACATCACGTAGAAGAGTCTTCTGTAGTTGGTAGCAGATAGATGTCACATAGGATCAAGAGGACCAGACCTACAGGTGGATGACTGCATGATTCAGATTCGGTAGTGCAGGGAAACTGAGGCAGATCCGGTCATGCCAGGAGTGGGTAGTTTTACACATGCAGCGGGTAGGGTCACATGGCTTGCTATAGTTTGACCTGTCGTATGTATGATCAGTAGACAGTCGAAGGACCACCCATGCATAGATAGATATTCGACTGAGGAGTCCCACATGGAGTAGGTGGATGTGGTAGAGGAGCTGGCTGTGTAGCTTGCAGTGGGTGACGATTCGAAATGTTACCGACAACACCACTAGGTGGTCCACCCCGACCACAAGAAGCAGAAGGATAGAAGAGATCTCAGCTCCAGGGAGATGAGGCCTATGATCACAGTGCTCCAGAGATGATTCGAGGTACAATCTGTGTCTATTAAAGCTTAGTTGTAGTACTTATAGACAAATGTTTCAGTCATTCTTTTATTTCTACTTCCCTCATTCGAAGCTCTGAGATTATTATGGATCCATTGTCTCGATACTTATGGCTAGAGAATCCTATGGGAGTGGATTCAACAATTGCGTATTGGTGTTGTTAGTGTGAGCTTACTCTAGGAGGTGAGGGATTTGGCTGGGATATCCTTGTAGAAGTGTCGAGGCTTTACGACGTCATCTTGGTTATGGATTGGTTATCTACAGTCCAGGCTTAGATAGACTATTTTAGGCACAAAGTGTAGTGTGTCTGCATGGATGGGACCAGGATTACCTTCACCGACGAGAAGGGATCCTTTGCAGCATAGGATGGACTTACACGGAGGAGGCTACAGCAGGTTACTGATCAGTTGGCTAGCCTTACCCTCAGAGAAGTTGATGTGAAGAGTTAGAGTTATCCTGTAGTGGTGGACCAGTATGAAGATGTCTTCCCTGATGATTTTATGGGTCTACCTCCTCACAAAGAGGTGTAATTTTACTTTGACTCGTACTAAATGAAGACACCGATATCTATACTAGCATATCAGATGGCTTCCATGGAGCTTCGTGAGTTGTGGGTATAGCTAGAGGACTTGCTGGGGAAGGGATTCATACAACCCAGTGATTCTCCATGGGTAGCCCTGATTTTGTTTTCCAAGAAGGTGGATGGGAGCTTGGGAGTTTGTGTTGACTATCAGCTCCTGAACCAGGTGACTGTGAAGAACAAGTACCCACTTCCAAGGATTGACAATCTCTTTGATTAGCTGAAGGGAGCATGATGGTTCTCAAAGATAGATATTAGATCAGGCAATCACTAGCTCAGAGTACGAGACGAGGATGTGCAGAAGACGACTTTCAGATATCGGTATGACCATAAAAATTCTTGGTTATGCCATTCGGTGTAACCAACACTCCATCAGTGTTCATGGGACTCATGAATAGGATCTTTCAGCCATACGTTGATCACTTTGTAGTAGTCTTCATTAACGAAAATATGACCTACTTAGCTACTGAGGAGGATCATGCCTGTCATTTGCAGGTATTACTGGACACACTCTGAGCACACCATCTTTATGTTAAGCTGTCAAAGTTCTAGTTTTGGATTTGAGAGGATCACTTTCTAGGACACGTCATCTCAGAGGCTGGAGTTGCAGTGGATCCAGTGTAGATTGAGGTAGTACTTTCTTGGGAACCACCCATAAGTGTGATGGAAGTACGGAGTTTCTTGGGTTTGGCTGGTTACTACTGAAGATTTTTTCCAGATTTCTCCAGAGTTTCAGCACCAGTTTCATCATTGACGAAGAAGGGGAAACCCTTAGTGTGGTCGGAGAGATGCTAGTAGAGTTTTCAGGATCTGAGGTAGAGGATGACTAGTACCCCCATATTGAGGATTACAGAGGAGGGCATGGGTTATGTAGTCTACTGCGACACATTACGGGTCAGGTTTGGATGTGTCCTGATGCAGGACAAAGTAGTGATCGCATATGGTTCTAGATAACTGAGACAAAACAAGCAGAATTATGCTACCCATGACATGGAGTTAGCAGCAGTGGTTTTCGCCATGAAGATGTGGTGACACTATCTGATGGGTGAGTTTTTTATAGTGTGCTTTGATCATAAGAGTATTAGGTATATCTTCTCTCAGAAGGACATGAAACTGAGGCAACAATGATGGATTTAGTTCCTCCAGTACTATGAATTTGATATAGTCTATTCTTCTGGGAAGGGGGACTTTGTAGAAGATGCACTCAGTAGGAGGTCAGGTATACAGCTGGTAGGCGAGGCGACAGAGAAGTTGGCCGCTTTGAAGATATCCTTTGTGGATCGGGATAAATAATCTTTTCTTCAGTCTCTTACAGTCACTCCCCCACTTCTTCAGCAAGTCAGGGAGGCATAGCGAGGGGATGCTGACTGTGAGACACGACGTGGACAGATATCCATAGGACAGGCACCTGATGGATTTTATGAAGGTGGGGAGCACATCATCCTTTTTAGAGGACGTACCATGGAACCCGTGTCACTTTGGGAGGATGTGATGAGGGAGTTCCACATATCCCATCTAGCGGTACATCTAGGAGTGGAGAAGATGTACCGGAATCTCTGACAACAACATTGGTGGTCGGGAATGAAGAAAGTAGTGGAAAATATTGTTTCTCGGTGTCTCACTTGTCAGATAGTGAAGGTAGAGCATCAGGTACTAGCAGGCTTGGTTTAGCCTTTATAGGTCCCATAGTGGAAGTGGGATGAGATATCTATGGACTTCATGACAGTACTTCCACATACATCTAGGGGGCATGACTCGATTTGGGTGATTGTCGACCAACTCACCATGTCGGCCCACTTCCTACCGATAAGAGAATAGGGTTCAGTAGAGATCATGGGACGCCTCTATGTGCAGGAGATTGTGTGGCTACATGGAGTACCCTCAACGGTTGTCTCTGATCATGATGCATGTTTCACTTCCCGTCTATGGAAGGGGTTGCAGGAGGCTTTCAGGACGCAACTTTGTTTGAGCACCGCCTTCCATTCTCAGACAGATGGCCAGACTGAGCAGGCCATTCAAACCCTCGAGGACATGTTGCATGATTATGTCCTTGACTTCAGTCATAATTGGGAGGATCACTTTCCCTTGGTTGAGTTTGCATACAACAACTATAGATCAACCATTGGGATGACACCTTTTGAGGCGTTGTATGGGCTACCATACAGATCACCTTTGTGCTGGACTGACCCAGGGGAGTCAGCACCAGTGGGACCAGAGATAGTACATGCTACCAAAGATAAGGAGAAGATAATCCAGGAGCAGATGAAGACTACACATAGCAGGAATAAGTTGTATGCTGATAGGATATGGAGACCTCTAGAGTTAGAGGATGGTGACCACGTCTTTCTACGGGTCTCACCTCGACGAGGTTTGTAGAAATTTGGCCGAGGTGGAATGTTATATCCGAGATTCATCAGAACTTTTTAGGTCCTCATCAGAGTTGGAGAGGTGTAATATGCCTAGATCTTCCACCTCTATTACACCGGGTACATGACGTCTTCCACATATCCTAGTTTAGGAGATACATTAATGACCCTTCTCACATCATCGACCATCACGATCTGGATGTCGATGATGGGGTGACTTTTATAGAGGTTCCAGTTGGGATTGAGGATTGACAAGAGCGGGTCCTTCGTGGGTGGTCGATACCTCTGGTGTGCATTCGTTGGATGTACGAGAACCTCTAGGAGAGAACATGGGAGAGTGAGGCTCTGATGCGTGCTCAGTACCCACAATATTTTACCTAGTTTTGTGATGTGGCTTATGGGGATATAAAGACTTGAGGTGGGGTAAATGTAAAGACCTAGAATTTCAGTGTAATTTTTTTAATATATGGGAATTTTATGAGCCCGTGAAAATTGATGCTGTGTGATTCTAAGGCCTAGAGTTCCCAGAATGAATTTTAGAACATTATTTTAGGTTAGTTGAGTAAATGTGCGAGTAGGATTTTCTAACTTTTGAACCGGTGCATAGAATTGAAATATGAGGGCACTATTGAATTTGTAGTACCGATATTAACTTAAGGTGACCTTCACCATGACTACAGTAGGTCGAGGGTAGATGTTAGATTTTCCCATATTCATGAAAGAGTAAAATAAAAATAAAAAATGTGTAGATTTTATTTTTATTTTTATTTTAAACTCCTTATGGATGTTTCATAGGTGGGGACCACCCGAACTAAACCTCCCATGAGAGGTTATGGTGGTGTGACCACCTAAAATAAACCTCCCATGAAAGTTTATGGTGGTGGGGACCACCTGAGTCTAAAACCACATTTTGAATCCCTTGAACTCCCATCTTAATTGGAGAAACCCCTTGAACACCCCTTTAATGAGATATAACCCTTGGTATCCTTCCTTTTTAATTATGCCAATGCAACCCATTTATTGTTGCCAATTAATTTATCCAACTTTGATTTCCAACAAATTAAATGGATAAACATATTTTATTTGGTTGACTATTCTTTTGTTGGAAAAGTGTTAGAAAAGGAGGATTGGGAGAACATTGAAGAAAGCTCTCCAACAAAGAATGAACTCTAGGATTGAAGAACATGGATGATGTTCAAATCGAAATTAGAAGCATGGCCACAGAAGTGACGATCGTTTTCACTCTCTTCACCTTCACTGTTTCCATCTCACGATCTCCATCAACAATTATCTGAGGTAGGGGTTTATTTGTGTATGGTTATTTGTGGGAAGTTGTATAATGGTTATTTGAGAATATTCTCTCTTTACTTTCATGATAATTCTTCATAATTCTAGAAGGAATTATAGCTTCTTGCTACCGATATAATGTGGAGAGTGTGGACCAAACAAACATGGTCCATCCTCTTAGAAAACTTTGTGGTTAATTGTTGATCGTGATAGAGGAATGACTACGAACCATGGTGGGGCCTGAGACTGGCGGCTGGAACCATCGCTAGCCGCGGTGAAGGGAACAATGCCACCACTCAGCCACCACCACCCCATGGCCTCTGCCAAGCCGCCACCACCCTATGGTGGGGCCACCGCCTCACGGCCGAGTTGCCAGCCTTTGCGGCTATGCCTCCACCTGCGGTCGGGCCGCCAAATCGCGGACAAGCTACCACCCACCACGGCTGGGCCACCGCCCTGCAGTTGAGCCGCCCCCTCCCTACGGTCGAGACGCTGCCCCACGGCCGAGCCTCCACCGTTTGTGGCCGAGCCACCGCCCACAGCTAGGCCATCCTGTGCCCTCGCAACACCCCTCGGACGAGCTGCCCCGTGGCCTCTGTTATCCCAACCAAGTTGCCCTAGGCCATGCTGAGCCACCCTGCACCCTCGTGGCCGATCCGTCGTCCACGGCCGAGCCGACCCGCGAACTCCAAATCCTCCTGTGACCCTCATGGCCTACCATGCCTCCCAGTGGGCTAGACCCCACCACGGTCCAGGTCAACCAGAATCAGGTCTACCCAGTCCAGGTCTGGTCAGGTCGGTCCGACTTGGTTGGACCGGACCCGGACCTGATACGATCCTTTATATTACATGGGCCATAACGTTGGCACCATATGTTCATTAAAACATCATCAGTGGTGCTAGAAATCTCGAAGAGAGACGATCCCTTTGAGTATACCCCATTAGAGTTTTTTATTATGATGGGGTACGGTCAGGTTAGATTGATCATGGATCCAACCAGGCCCCCAGGACTAAAAGGCTAACAACTCACAGACTGAGAATCCGATTGACACACCATTTGTTGCGTTGAGACCCCTATGATGTGGCGAACCTTTGAGATACTTATTTTTGGGACACCATGGTAGTTGGAGAATCAACCAGTGTCTTGGAAAGTGGACTCTACCATAGAATATCATGTCTAGTGTGGAAACCCATTAGCTGTCTGTGACGAGAAGAGTGCTCCTAGAGATCCTGTGCGGGTCAGCTCCTAGCAATCCTGTGCGGGTCAGCTCTTAGTGATCCTATGTGGGTCAGCTCCTAGCAATCCAGTGTGGGTCAGATCTTAGCTATCCTGTGTGGTTCAACACCGAGTGATCCTGTGTGGGGCAGGTCCTAGCGATCCTGTGTGGGTCATCTCCAAGTGATCATGTGTGGGACAACTATAATGATCTTCTGTGGGTAAGCTCCAAGCGATCCTATGTGGGTCAGCTCCAAGCAATCCTGTGTGGGTCAGCTCCATTAATCCTGTGTGGGTCAGCTCCTAGAGATTCGGTACAGGTTAGTAGTAGAGCATCTTATTGGTGTTAGATGATTTAGTAGTTACATATAATCATCTCTACTACTGTACCTAAAGATATACCTGGTCTGAGCTGAGTCAGAACCTCTATGTTCTTTCATGATTGAGATGGATTACTTGATAACGTAGTTATATGTATGGGAATATACAAAAGTTGGGTTATTTATTGATTTCTTACTTTGTGGTTTATCCTTGGTGGATTTTGTGAGACCTTGAGGGTCTCGGGGTCCCTAATGAGTATCGTTATACTCACCCCTGCATGAGCTATGCCTACACCTTGTTGTGTTTGAAGTAGATGATGGACAACGCAGACTAAAGATGAGGGTACTAGGACTGGATGGTGCTCCGAGGCGGACCATTTGGCGTGTCAGTTTGCAGAGGAGACAGGTGGGCATGAAGTGCTGAGGAGGCGATCTGTACCAACCCTTCAGGTAGGAATCATGGTGGATGATCAAGGATATGCTTTTCACCTATCAGTCGTCTTGTACTTTTCATTTTTCCTTCAACTTTCTAGCTGGGATTGTATTCTGGCCCCATTTTCTTACTTTACTCACTCTGTTTACTATTCAGTTTACTTGAGTTCGTATCTTGCTATGTGCGTGGTTGTGTGTTTACAGGTTATAAAGGCAATTCCATCCCAGTTCTAGGGAATTACGCCTTTGGTGCTAGTCGCCAGCCCTTGGACTAAAGAAAGTGGGCTTGGGGTAGTCACAGAACATTCCCCAGGGGACGGGTCATGAAAACCTATATTTTCGAGAGATAGTACATATTGATAGGGTGCCTTAGATTATTTTGTTCAGATCGAGATCCCCATTTTACATTCTGCTTCTGGAACTACTTTTATAAAGCACTAAATAATCAATTATTGATGAGAATTTCTTACCACTCATAAATTAATGGGAATTACTAGGATACTATCCTAAATTTATAAGAATTTTTTTGATAATGTATCCAAAAATTTTGTAGTGAAGGTTCTGGGAAAATAAGAAGTGATAGATTGGGCATGCCCACCTTGATTTTTTTATAATAATTGATTAATATGAGATTTACATGATGATAAACACTATGTTCAATAGAATTAAATTAAAAAATATTTATTAGGAAAAAATCTAGATCCAAAGTGTAGGATCCACACATATTATTTATAATTAATTAAAGAGACTAAATAATAGCTTTGCAATAAATTATTACTTCATTGTTGGATCTAACAACATCTCTACCTTGTATCATTATTCAATTAAAGTAATCAAAAATATATTCCCTATATAAGAGATCCAAACATAGTCAATGGACTACCAAACATTTCTATAATAATCTCTTGGTGCTAGAATAGTAGATCCAAATGCTTCCATCATTCACTATTAATCTCCCAAATAGTCATCCCAAGGAATGGTTTATATTTCTCTCTCTAGACATGAGAGCTCTAATTTAGAAGGATCACACCCTATTCATTATAGTGTTATAGGAGAGGGATATCTCTAGGGATATGAGAGGATTATCTATTGATCTAATTTTGAAGAACCAAATGGATTATTTCTCTTGGGGAAATAGAAAACTTGATTTTATATATCTATAGTGTTAAAAATTGAATCTCTCCCCTAATTATTTTTATGAATTACTAAAAAATCCCATTTCTTTAATAATAATAACAATATATTTATTTATTGAAATGATCTAAACTCTCGAATTAAATTAAATATTATTTATTCAAAAAATATTTAACATATATTATTTCTAACCAGACCATTAAAATCAGTGATCCATTCCTCCACAATATATATAAGACCTTGAATAATGAAAATTTATTTAATAAATAAACATCATCCCATAATTTTATAATAAATAAAAAATTTATTATTCAGTAAATCATAAATGAATAATAATTAAATATTCTACTCATGTAATACTCTCTTAAATAATAGGTGATGGAATATATGCGATCAATAAAACATAAATAATTAATAAATCTTGTTTGAGAATAATATTGTTTTTCTCCTCTTTAATAATAAATTATATTATTTTTTAACTTAGGTTGTGTTTATACTTAGTAAGTGTAACACCCAGTTACCTTAAATAGGTAATTTTACACTTTTTGTATGTCCCCGTTCGGTTAAAAATCCTTAATTTTTTTGTGGTTTACTACAGATTTTAGGACTATTACGCATTGTGTACCTAATGTAAACGTCATGTACCTGAATTACACACCATGTACCTAAAGTACACATTGTGTACCTGAAGTACACGCTCTGTACTTGGGGACAAATTCAAGACTGGAAGTGGGGGTCATGCCATGAGATGGTACATGTGTTGTACCTACAGTACACGTGAGATGGACTGAGGTACATGTCATGTACCTGAGGTACATGCCGTGAGATGGCCTACATGTCATGACGCAAAGGTACACATTGTGACTCGTCCCGTGCCCAGCTTAAATTCACACATTATTTTATTTTTCTTGCTGCCTTTCATTCTATACTTCTGGTATCTCAAAATAGAGAAGTTCTAGTAAATTTTTGAGAGAATCAACTCCTTTCAGATCAAACCAAACGACATGAGATCTTTATTCTTCTTGCAGTGCGATTCTTGGGTAAGTTTTTCCCCCACATTATTTAAGTTTATCTCTTCCTCTCCATGTGGGTTTTCAGTGAATCATCTTGGTATTCATGGATCCATGTCTTGTGTTTTTGGATCTTGCCACTAAAGAAAGTTTTGAGGTCTCTACACCTTCATTCTCATTGACGGGTTCCGTTTCAAGTGTTGTTCTTCGAAGAAGAGGAAGGTTTATCTGTCAAGATTTTCCAAATTGATTACCTTCGAATTACCTGATTTATTTCAATTATTAATTTAAATAAAATTTCATAATCTTTCTTTCAATTGATGTAAAAAAACCCAATTCCAATGTATTGGGAGATTTGAAATGGTTTTTTTCACAAAAACGTGGAAAACCAACAATTCCATTAAATTGGGGTGGGTTTATGGAAATTAGAATATTTAGATTGTTTAATATAAATTATGGATTTTATGGGAATGTTTTCAATTATAATTTTGAATTTAATTATGGAAATTAACTATGAAAATGAAGGAATTATTTTTCAATGTATTTCAAACTCCTGAAAATGTCTTAAAATGATTTGATAGGAACCCAATTGTTTTATCTTGTAAAAAAGTAATGTTTTTGAATAAAACCTATTTTGATTTTAAATGGAATGAAATTGGAAATTTTGAAAATGGAAGAATGGGATTGATCATATTTTAAGCAATCCTAAAATAGTTCTCCCATCATATAAGAGCGCATGGAAACCTTATGTTGTTAGTGAGTTATTTGGATACACTATGAGCTCTGACAATGTTCTAAAACATAGTTATGGTGGGTCACATCCCTGATGGGTTGGTGATGAGTCTGCTTTGGCCAGTGTCATAGGGATGTGTGTATACACATTTTTCTGAGTTAACATAGAATGTGTAGAATTCTATAGCTGCTTAATACTATCGTACCTTTTGGGAGATGACCATGTTTCTCACATGTTTATTTATATTTGAGATATAAATATATTTCAATGTTTTTTGGAACTGATTTACATCCCTACTAAATTTATATAATTGTTTTTATATAAATTCCTAACTTAAGCCATTATTTTTGAAATATTCCATCTCTTTTAAAGAAAATCATGTTCTTTAAATGAATTTTCCATCATATCGGAATTTTTAGTAGGTTTTTTTAAATATCCTTTTGAATTTCCAAACATGTTTATTTTGAAAATTGAATTCTATTGTTTGGATAATCTACATTTGGAATCTATTATGGAATCTTTGGTGGTATCCTACAAGGCTTCGGCTCACACCCTACTTTTTCCTTTGGGTGTTTGTAGACTTTATTCTTCCAGACTCGAGCAAAGGGAAGAGATCTCTTGGAGTTGGATCCAGTTGTATAGCTTTGGATGTGGCGAGTTATGTCCTAAAGGACCTTGAGGCTATTTTCATGTTCAGTACTTTGGGTTGTAGTACTTTTCCTTTTATGCCTATTTGTGTTCTGGTACATTTACTCCCAGTGGAGTTTTCTATTGATATGCATACTTTCTTTTATCTTTCCCATCCTCATTCTTGTGGAAAAATTGTTCCCACTTGTTTTTTATAATGTGAGGTTCTAGTCACCAGCTAGTGGAGATCGACAATGCATTTCGGGTCATGTCAGGGTCTACTCGGTTATTAGGTTACTAGGGTACTCAGGTAGGTTTGTGACGAATTGGTATTAAAGGAGGCTGTTGATCTTCCTTTTTCTAAAATTCAGTATTCATTTTTGAAATATTATCAATACTTAAAAGGTAGTTGCAATTGGGTGCTATGCCAGCTCTCCCCGCAATGAACCATATGGTGCCAGGGGTGGTTAGGGAAAGACTTCCCATGGATTAGTTCTAGTATTTTCCCTATAGAGTTTTGGATAGGTTGAAATCCAAATTGTGTTTATCCCTTCTGTTAAGAATATTTTTTCTTTCAACTAAGTTTGAGTGTTAATCTAATGTTCTCCATCTATATGTTGATGTTTTGTAGCATTATGCCTCAATGGAGATGAGCGAATTAGATAGAGGAAAAGACTACTGCTGAATGTCAGCAAGAAACTCCTTATGTCGACCCGAATCCAGTTGAGGTAATTGTGTTCACTATCCATGCTCTGTGATAGCCACCACCTCCAGTTCCCACTCAAGCTCTAACTGTGTATCCATAGGGGGATGTTCTTTAAAATCATCCTTAAGAGTTCCTTCTATAGAAGACACACATCTTAAAAGGATCCACTAATCCTCAACGTGATGAGGAATGGTTGGGCATGATAGAAATTTTTTTGAGGTCTTGGAGAAACCATAAGTGATCAGGGAGATGTTTTCCACCCTTGTGATGGAGGGACTGAGTAGGAGATGGTGGGACACTATAGTGATGGTGGGGAAACATGAGGGATTTTAATGGAAAGTCATAAAGTTTATTTTCAGCAATTAGTTATATCCAGATTCGATGGTGTTGTCGAAGGATTTAGAGTTTTTCATTATTGAGTAGCCCGAAAAAACCATGACTTAGTATTAAAATCACTTTTTTGAGATGGTTCAATTTTCTGATGAGATTGTATCAAATGAGAGGCTGAAGGATTGATGGTTTGAGTTTCGACTTCGATCAAATATTTGGTCTCTTGTTTTCTTGTGGATACTTCCAACTTATGTTCATGTTCTGGATAGGGAGATGATGGTTGAAATGGACTTTGGTGGTAAGTCAGGTTTCATGGGAATTCCTTTTTCTCCCAGTGGCAGCGTTTGTCCCTTCAATGGAAAATGTAAGAGTGGTGATACTCATGGAAGTTCTAAATGGAAGAGTCATTCCAAAACTCCTACATCTCCAGGATGAAGTTTGTTGATTTAATATCAGTGTGGAAAGCCCATACATTCTAGGAAGGTTTACACTAAGGTACCCAAGAACTATAGCTCCTGCAGACATTCAGGACACTTACAAAAGTTCTGCTATCACTTATCTACCTCACATAGTGGGACAAGATCATCATCTCCTCTTAACACTGTAGGGAAATAAAATTACTCACATTCAACAGGGTTCCAGACATAGGCATTCATAATGAAGATTCTTGAAGTAGTGGAAGAGTCTCTAGAGGAAGCAGACATGGGTCCAACGATTATGAGAGGTACCATTACCATCTCTTCATCATTTGTGACTGCTCTTTTTGATACTGGTGCATCTCACTATTTTATTTAAAACTATATTGTTATATTGCTAAATATTCCTATGGAGAAACTATCTTGTGCAATGGATACTACTACACCCCTTAGTACGAAGAGAGAGCAAGGTATCCGTAGTCCAACCTGTGTCTTCTCTCTATTAGATGTTGAGCTATCTTGGAGTTTTCTGGTTCTCAATATGAAATCTCTTGACATCATATTCAGGATGGATTGGATCAATTCCAACAAATCCCAAATTGATTTTTATCTTCGATGGGTCTACTTTACAACACCCAGTGGTGTGCCCCTTGTTTTTCAAGTAGAATGGGACCCAAGGTAAAGAAGAACTGGACCATCTTATCCCAAGTTGGGGAAAGTGATATCAGTGTTTTATTTCAGCCTAGAACAAGATTCAATGGGTGGTGATCTTCCTCCAATTGTCATCGAGTTTTACAATGTGTTCCCTTACGATTTCTCTAGTCTTCCACAAATTAGATAGGTTGAGTTTTCTTTTGACTTAATGCCTGACACTCAACCTGTCTCTATCCCCTCTTACCACAAGGCACCCACTGAGCTGAAAGAGCTGAAGTCTAAGTTGGATGACCTTCTTGAAAAAGAATTTATTCATCCAAGTGTGTCACCTTGGGTACCGTCAGTTCTCTTTTTTAAGAATTTTGATGGTTCTATGTGCAATATCTGAGAACCTTTCTGAGCCTACTGTGAAATCACCGCATTTATGCCAAGATTTGAAAGTGTGATTTTTGTATTTAAGAAGTGAAATTTTTGGGACACGTGGTGTATGAACATGGTGTATTAGTTGATCCTAAGAAGGTGAAGGAAATTATGATGTAGCAAAATCCTTGAAATTTATTCATGATTTGGAGCTTATTAGGCTATGCTGGATATTACTGTAGGTTTGTGAGGGATATCTCAAAGTTGGATTCTCCAATGAATTCTCTAACATGAAAAGGGGTGAAGTTTATGTGGGATGATATATTTCAGAGATATTTTGTTGAACTAAAATTTCTGCTGACTACTACGCCAGTGTTAACTCTTCTAGAAGCTAGGCATGGCTTTGTGGTTTTTTTGTGATGCATAAGGTTCTATCTTGGGAAACATTCTTATGTAGGGTCATCGTGTAGTAGAATATGGATCTTATCTTCTTAGTCCACATGAGAAGAATTATCCTACCCATGATCTGGAACAAGAATCTGTGATGCATGCACTTAGAAGATGGTGGCATTACCTTTTTATAGAAAGGTTTACTATGTATTCAGCCCACAAAATCCAAATTTATATCTTTTCTTAAAGATATTTGAATCTTTGATAGAGGTGTTGGATGGGTTACCTATAGTATTTCGACATTGACTTTACCTATACCCCTGGTAAAGTAAATGTTGTTGCTGATGCATTGAGAAGGAAGCTTCCAACCCAAGAAGTGAAAGAATATTTCAAAGAGTGGAATTTGATGGATCTCTTTACACAGTTGCATATTGGAGTTTGGGAGGAAGAGGCTGATGTTTCTTTAGCCAGTGCACAGTTGACGCCTAATCTTCTTAAGATGCTTCTTCAAGACCAAGAGGTTTATGATGTGTTTAGTAGAATTATTGAATCACTTTATAGTGGGGAGATAGTTGCCGATTGGTCATTCTCCAAATAGGGTGTTCTATGCTATTAGAATGACTTTGTTGTTTTGTTAACAACAAGAAAGGAAATGATGGGGGATTTACATAATTCTCAGTGGGATGGGAACCCAAGAACCACTAAGATGATCTAAGACATGAGGCAGTAGTTCTGGTGGCTAGGTATACGACGGTACATTGCGGAGTTTGTCCCCTATTTCTTTACATGGAAACAGGTGAATGATGATCACCAAAAACTCTCAGGTTTTCTTCAGCCACTTATAGATCCTACTTGGAAGAGGGATGTGATCTCTGTAGACTTTTTGGTTTCATTACCACGTACACAGAAGAAGATGAATACAATATGGCTTGTGATCGACAGGTTGACCAAGTCGACTAACTTTACACCCATTCATGATATGGACAATGTTGAGGAGTCAAGAAATATCTACATGAAAGATATTGTTAAATTGCATGGAGTTCCATATCTTATAGTCTCTAATAGGGATCCCCGATTCACTTCTCTCTTTTGGAGAGGCCTTTAGAAGGCACATGAATCTCATGTCCGTCTGAGCATGGCCTACCATCCGTAGTCAGAGGGCCAGATAGAAAGAGCTATACAGATTCTTGAGGATATGTTTTGTGTCTGTGTTATCGACTTCAGAGGGGCTAGGGATGATTACTTGGTGCTATTTGAGTTCTCTTATAATAACAGTTACCAGTCCATGATCATAATTTCCCCTTTTGAGGCCTTGTATGGCTGACCATGTAAATCTCTATTGTGTTGGTTGGAGGTCAGTGGAAGTTATTCAGTTAGGCCAAGCATGGTGTAGGAGACGACATCAAAATTTTTGTTAGTTCATTAGATGATGTTGACATCATAGAGTTGATATAAGTCTTATGTTGATCGATGCCGTAGAACTTTGGAGTTCTCAGTTGGTGACTATGTGTTCTTGAAAGTTTCACCAAGATTAGGTCATTGACCTCTTTGGAGGAATGGAAGCTTGCTCCTTATTTTGTTGGACCATTTGAGGTTATATAGAAGGTGGGGAAATTTCTATACTGCTTGTCACTTACACCACATTTGACGTCAATACATAACATGTTCTATGTATTGAAGTTGAGAAACTATCTATCTGATCCATCCCACGTATTGAGTTGGATGGATCTGGAGATCGAGCCTGATTTATCTCTGACTGAGCAACCATTCAGGATAGTTGATTCTAATACCAATGCGCTTCATGGGAAGACTATAGATTTGGATCTTGTAAAATGAAAAAATGGCACTAAAAATCATGAGATGTGGGAATGTGAGGCCGTGATGAGAGAGTAATGGCCTCATCTTTTTGGCATGAAATATTCTTAATAGGTCTTCTGGGTGAAAAATGTTTTTAGGGTTGGGAGGATTAAATATTTTGTTCCCATGAACATGTAATTTTCCACTATTTCCGAGTCCCCATTCTGTTAAAAATCCTTAAAAATAGTCTTCTATGGTTTATAAATGATTTCAGGACTATTACATGTCATGTACCTGAAGTACATGCTAGGTACTAAAAGTACACAATGTGTACTTGGGGATGGATTCAATCCCTGAAGAAAGGGTCACACCATGAGATGGTACACGCTGTGTACCTAAGGTTCACATTGTGTAGTTTTTAGATATCAAAATTTTAAGTTGAGGTGACAAATTTTTCAGCGTACTTATCCAGCGTGGCCTACATACTGTGACCCAAAGGTACACATTGTGACCCGGCCCGCACCCAGCTTAAAGTCATGCATTTTTCTATTTCTCTCTATTCTTTTGATTATATACTTCTTTGATCAATACCTATTGAGGTAATGGTGCATTTTTGAGAAACTAAACTCCTTCCAGATCGAACCACACACCTTGGGATCATCGTTCTTCTTAAGGTGTGATTCTCAGGTAAGTGTTACCCCTTGTCATTAAAGATCCTCTCTTCATCTCCTATTGTGTTTTCAATGGATCATCATGGGATTGATGGATCCATGCCTTGTGGTGTTGGATCTTTCCACTAGGGTGAGTTTTTAGGTCTTCTAACCCTTAATTCTAGTTGATGGGTGCCATTGTGACTGTCGTTATTCTGAGAATAGGTAGGTGGTTCAGTCCCGATTTTCCAAATTGATTAACATTAAATTCCATAATTTATTTCAATCACCGATTTAAATAAAATTGGTTAATCATGCTTTAAATTGATGCAAAAAAACTCATTTCCAATGAATTAGGTGATTTGAAATGGTTTTGGCAAAAAAACATTGAAAACCCCCAATTCCATTGAATTGTGGTGGGTTTATAGAAATTAGATGATTTTAATTAATTAATTTAAATTATGGATTTGATGAAAATATTTTCAATTAAATTGATGAATTTAATTGTGGAAAACAGTTGTTGAAATGATGGAATTAGTTTTTAATGGATTTCAAATGCATGAAAATGGATTAAAATGATTGGATATGAACCCAATGGTTTTATCTTATGAAAAAAGGATTTTTTTTTGAATAAAACTAGTTTTGGTTTTAAATGGAAAGAAATTGGAAATTTTGAAAATTGAAGAATGGGATTGAACATATTTTAAGATGTCCTAAAATAGTTCACCCATCATGTAAGAGCTCATGCAATCCATGGGTAGTTAGTGAGTTATTTGGATGCACTCTACACTACCACAATGTTCTAAAACATACTTGAAGTGAGTCACTTACCTGATGGATTAGTGAAAAGTCTCATTTGTCCAGTTTCATATAGACGTGTGTAATTTTTTTTTTCTGAGTTTACATAGAGAGTGCGGAATCCTATAGCTGGTTAATTATATCGTACATTTTGGTATGTGGTCATGTTTCTTGCTTGTTTATTTATATTTGAGATAAAATGTATGTCAATGTTTATTGGAAATACATTAAATTCCTACGAAATTTATTTAATATATTCTATATAAATTCCTTTCTTTTTTCCATTGTTTTAGAAATATAACATCTCCTGTAAAGTAAATCTTATACTTTAAATAAATTTTCCATCATATAGAAACTATTTAGCATTTGTTGTTTAAATATGCTTTTGAATTTCCAAAATTTTTAGTTTTGAAAATTGAAATATATTTTCTGGATAATCTACATTTGGAATTTTTTATAGAATCATTCATGGTATCCTACTGGTCTTAGGGTCACACCCTAATTTTTATATTGTGTGTTGGTAGACTTTCTTCTTCCAGGATCAAGCAAAAGGAAGGGATCTCTTGGAGATGGATCCATTTGTTGATCTTTGGACATGGTGAGTCATGTCCATAGGGACCTTGGGGATGTTTTCTTGTTTAGAACATTGGGTTGTAGTACTTTGGCTTTTATGCCCCTTTGGGTTATGGTACTTCTACTCCAACTATAGTTTTTTATTGATATACATACTATCTTTTATCTATTGCTTCCACATTCTTGTGGAAAAATCATTCCCACCTGTTTGTTGTATGATGCCAGGTGCTATTCCCCAGCCTATTGGGAATCGGGAATGCACTTCGGGTCATGTCATGGTCATCTCGGTTATCGGGTTACCATGGTACCTAGGCTGGTTTTTGATAGTGTGTGACTCTATAGCCCTCTTTTTCATTTTTATTTGGAAAAGTCGTCAAAAGTATAAAGTTAGCTTTTAATAGAATGCCAAGAAACAATAGATAAATATGATAATTTATTAATGATATAAAACCACATATAGATTATTAATATGTAATATAATACTTTCATCTTCATATCTCTAATCAAGTAGGTTTCATTCTGGTGATATTGACTTATATTATCAATGTCTCTTCCTTTGTTTCTAAAACTCAAATGTGGCTATAAAATTCCATTTATATTGATTTATTTAGGCTATATCACTTCTATAAAAGGTCATGAAATATTAGTTTTGATTAAATAATAGAAGGAAAAAATTTATTGAATCATATTATCCATGTATTATTTTTGGATATTATATGGATTATTTTCAAGAACAGGCTCCGACACAACATGCGATTATGAGGCCCAGTGTTCTCGAAATAAATGGTTGAAATATATTAAATATATGAAATTTCACACTTACATAGTTTTCTAAAAATGTGCAATAATTATTAAATGGGGGCCAGAGTAGAATTATGAGGGATCCATTGAGTTCAGAGCATTTTTTTTTACCCTTGGTACATTGTAATCATTTTTTGTGAGGCCTGTTTGTGAAAAATTCATCACATCTATAAATAAATAAAATTAAATAAAAAAAATCATTATTATTTATGATGAAGTGACCCTTTTTCTCCTTTATGTATGAATTTATGATATTCTTTAGGAATGGATGCTCAAACCTTCGAAATATGAATGACCATTGGAGATCTTTCATGGAAAATGATGATGGATCCAGATCAATTCATGGATCATTACGCTAACAAAGTTCATATATCTCATAAATAATTGAAACAAAATTGTTCATCATCAATGATCAATCCAAACTACAGGTTGGACGTTTTTTGTGTGATTTCTATCACGTTTCATAATCCTAGATGAATTTGGATCAATTCCATGAACATAAATAATATACGCAACATTTATAGAATTAAATTGATGTAATTATTTATTTGTTCTTTTTTATTTATCCTAGTTTGTATGTATTATTCTATGATGATAAATTGAGGCCAAATGAAAAAATGATGAGGTTTGTTCTTTGTAATTTTTGGCACATGGATTTCTCCCATTTTTTCATTCGATCGTCATTGGTATTTATTAATTCCAATAGTTTGAAAAATACCTTTTTTATCATAACATGACTATTAATTAGTGAAAAAGATCAAAAATAGGTGCAAAATGTGGTGGAGTTTGCATCTTCAGAATCGAGGATGACAGTGGGTATATCAGTTTCTAATGAAACTGAATTAGATGTTACACATTTCCCCAAGAAACTTATGGCGATGCCGACAATAGGTGATTCTTTCTAAATCCTTTTAGTGTCATAAATCAAGAGAATGACCCATATAAGGGCTGGTAAACCACATATCTGATGTTCTTGCATGATATTGGTGGTAGATGTGGTAGATCTATGAGAGGCATGATCTTGTCATTGATTTCTAGAAAATCCTGATAAACACATAATGTAAATCAGGATTACCATCTATGTCCCCATGGCTTCAACACTAGCGTTCATCCGGAGTTAAGTATCACATGTCTTATTACTGGGTCACACACCATGTTACCCCTCCATGTGGCTCTGCGTATAACTAAAAATGTATAGAGACATTGGAAGGATTACTCATATGGTGGCATGCCATGTAATTAAAAAATTGAAATGGTCTCATGTACATGGGTTGACACATGGACATGGACATATGTATGCAGAGATGTCTCAGAGACACATGAAGGGTTTCAAGTGCCTCAAAACACTATGTAATTATCTTTTTCTCCCTGTATGTTGAGACTTACATGCTGTGTGTGCCTTTACCACATGGGAAGATATGAAGAGAGATGGACACACTGTATACCCCATGGTGCATGCCATGTACCCACTTCAAGATTGTTTTCATCTCCTCAATTCCTTAGTATGGAACAATACAGATTGTGTGTGTTATCATGGTCTATTCATATGAGGTTATAGTGCAACATTACATCAACAATATAGGATTGTGATCTTCTCTAGAGGTCATGTAATTGATAAAGTTGTGGTGTCACTCCTTGTAATGGAAGTGTGGTCCTCTATCATCTTCATTATGTAGTTGGGGTCTGTGGAATTGACGTGACGTCCCTAAATAGGGCATTGATCCTCCATCTAGTAGTCTATATCAGTGGGGTTTGTGGTACCATTTTCATATTCTCCTTTATGTTTTAGGTTGATCTATATTGGGTTTAGGGTGTCCCCCAATGGTTCCAAGCATGCCCCTTTATATGTGTCAAGGTATTCATAGACCAATTAGTTTTCATGGAAAATGCCCAATGATATAAACATCATCATCAAGTGTATGTAATGATAACATGGATAATGGAGTAGACTATCTTGGAATGATTGTTGCATCAAGAAGAATCTTATGGTTGGAAGTTTGTTATGATCACCTGGTGGTATGGTGTCTTTTTTGAGTATATCTGGGTGTTTATGTTATAAATTGATTGTTATATCTTGTATTTAAGTGACAAAATTTGGTTCCTCTTGTTTAGTATTTTTGGGTGTTTCACTGGGTATTTTTATACTAACCCCTGCATGGGATGTTCCAACATGTGCCATGTCTTATGCAAAAAACATCTATTTTGATAGTGTTCTAGGAGGATAGTGAGTGGGTGGATCTTAGATGGAAATTTTCAGACCAAGGTGTTTTACTGTGTGATTTTATTGGTCTTTAGATCTCACCCTTATAACATTTTTAAAAAATTTATAGTTTTAGTTGGGATTTCATTTGAGCCCTTTTTTTGCTTTTATTAAATTATGTTTGTACTCTTTTGTGGGATATTAGATGTATTCATGAATTAGTTTCATTTGTTTTACATTTCAGCATCTATGTCATCTTGGAGATGTGTACATGTGTACACTAAATTTACAATAATGCCTCTGATTTCTGGGATATTTTTACTCGGTGATGGTCGCTAGCCCCTGATCTATTGGAGGAATGCTTGGGGTAGTCATGGGTTAGAAAATTGGTTGGGAAGGTCGTGACAGAGTGGTATCAGAGTGAGGTTATACCATATGACTATCATAAGTGATATTGGTTTGGGGGAAAATTTTTAGTATTTCTAGTTCAACTTTTAGTGCAGGGACTCTAGTGTTGGTGTTGTGGCCGACCTATCCATACAAAAAGACTTCGGTCACCTGCCTTTCTCCTCAATACAATTAAAAATTCATTATAGGGAAATATTTTGGTACATAAATCATATATGAATGGGTGTGTTTTACTTGTCCTTCTTGAGTCAGTTCCCCAAATTTACTCTTTTTACCATGTTATATATTATCTTATTAAGGGATGCCTCGACACTACCAACTAGCTAGGATTCCATTACCTGATCATGAGGATGATCCACCTATTGGTGAGGCTTTGGTATTGGGGAATGTACTAGACATAGCCCCTTCAGATGGTTTACCAGCTATACCACCACCTGTTGATTACTATCTAATGTTAACAGTACCATCTGAGGATGAATGTGGGTTGAGTGCATTGCACAAGTTTCCAAGGTAGGGACCTCTCAATTTTTGGAATGATCTAGGCCACAATGTGGTGAGATTGGCTAGAGTAAGTCACTCACATTTTTCATTTTACGATTATGTCTATAGATAAGATGGTGGTCATCACAGTGAATCTTATTTAGGGCTCTTCTAGATGATATTAGAGCTTAGTTACTCATTTTCATGATGAGACAACTCTCACTTTTTCGTACATTGAGTATATCTTTATGGTGGAGTTTTATTAGGATACATTGTGATCAGAATTGTTTCCTGATCTTTAGCATCTACAGAAGGTAAGTTTGAATTTGTTTGAGTACTCAATGAGGTTTATTGATCTATCATGTCAATAATTGGATATTGTATGGGATCAATTCATTATATCTCAGACCATTGATAAGGTATTACACTGGGACATCATGGCTCCATTAGTATCCCTTTTCATTCCCAATTATGTAGGGTTGATTATGTGAGCCTTGGTTGTGGAGAGCTTTCTAGAAGAGATGACACCGAAAATGGGAGACAATAGTGGGAACCTTATATCCAAGAGCATAACATCAGGTAGACAATGATAGTCTTAGGGATACATGAATGTCATAAACATCAAGAGGCGAATCTAGGACACATGGTCAACTTTTTAGGGCTCTCTGGGTGGCTTGAATAAACTGAGGGAGAGGTAGTGTTTCTCCTACGAATGTCAAGGAAATTTGGATATGGATTTTCCAACCTATCATACAATAGATCATGAGATTGTCAAGGAAACATTGATATTGACACAAAGTCAGGAGTAGGGTGGTCCATAGGCAGGAATATGTGGTAGAGGGTCTATAAGGTAATTAGGATGTGGTCATAGGTTTGACCAATTACAACAACCACCCATAGTGAAGGTATCAAGCATGCAAAAGAATCACCAAATAAGGGATTTTAATATTTTTCACTGATGAACTACAAGAAAATATTTATGTCAATGAATTTATTCTTGATTACTTCCTTTGGATCATGCATGACAGTGATTATGTGCAATATTAAAATTCTAAAGTACCTAGATCGATCTGAATCCATGATAAACGTCAGTTAGTAGATGGCGATCACTACTTGAATAATATGTAGAAAAATTCCTCTAGATCATCTAAATTCACTTCATGAACATAAATTAGTGTTGATAATAAAATTATTTATGCTAGCGTGGAGAACCGATGACACATTCAACTCTCTAATGACCACCACATCTTCTTGCTTGCGGTGCACGAGAGAGAGCTCGATCCGATCTCCTAGATCCAGAGCCTCTATATCTAGAATGTGTAATAGATAATTAGAGAGAGAGAGTGAGGCCATTAATAGTTAATGTAAAATATCTCTTCTCCTCTATTTATAGAATGATGGGGATTACCGGGAAAACCCATCCCGAACCTAGAATAATTAACACAATATATTAATAATATTTTGACTACTAAACTAAGTCATAAATATCATTTATTATTATTATTATAATAATTTTCTTATAATATATTACATTATAATCCTTGATCCATTATCTAGACTCATCGTTCACACAAATATTAAATTAACCATGAATAGTTTAAATTAATATTTGTTCAGTTAATATTTTCCATGAATTTACTTTAAACATGTAAATATATTTAATAAATAAATTAATTTCTAATTATTATTAACTTGAATAATATGTATTTATTTATTAATTTGGTGATCGTATCTCCTTGGAAAAATCCCAGACCGCAATGGTAGGGCCCACCATGTCTATTATACCAATTTAAGATAACATGGATGATTCTTGAATATACGATTTTGTGTGACCCTCTAGGCACTTATCTTGATAGTAGTGAATATTAACCCCAATCCAAGAGAGGGATATAGTAACCCATCATATCCCCTAAAGACATAATGATTTCCACAATAGTGAAAACTAACCTACAAACACATATTTTGTAGTACAATCTCTTTATTTTTAATATCTCATAAAGTAGGGTGCACACCCATGTCATCGCCCTTTACGTTCTTTATTATTTGTTGATCTAACATGATGAATTTAGAATCTAATACCATGGTCATTGTATTATTAAGGTACTAACATCAGGAGCAACATGGCCTGAGATATATAACTCCATAACTTGGAAGCAACAAATCCTTTCCTGACCATTCAACCAATGCCATACCACCAATGATGCACCCAACACTAACTACCTCACCAATGTTTCATTATGATGGTTTTTGACTTGTATCAATGTATACGATCAAGTTGAAAAAATTAGAAATGATCTCAAGTTAGGATACCATTACACATGTTCATAGATAGGAACAACCAATGTTATCAAAAACATGTTGTATTTCAATTGGTAGGTCTCTCCACATGATCTCACTACTACAGATCACTTAGTGGGAACTTTATGAAAAGAAGTCTCTATTCTTATGAGCCCCGAATATGTGAAAGTAAAACATCTATTTTTTCTAGTAAATAATATGTATCTAAACCATAAGACATATATTTAAGATTAATTTCATTGTATCTTGAGGCTCTCATTATAGCCTGGGATATGATATAACCATTTTATATGACAATTAATATATAGACATTACTATTAAATAGTGGACATAGAAATATCTACAGTATAATGTTAAGAAAAACATCATGTATATCAAATTGTATACATGATATGGTAATAAAAAGTACTATTCAATCTGGCTCTAGGGAACCCACTATTAAAACACTCCCACTTTCACTAAGGTCAACTTTATAACCATAATTGTTAGATACTCACATCATTAAGATCTTGTTTTTGCAGAGTTGCGGCTTTAGCGGCTTAGTCTTCCACGTTTTTTCCACATGGAGATTATGCTATTTGTGACCTCATCTCTTTGAGTAAAAATTCTTAAGAGATCTTATCCCTGAGTATATCTCTTTTTTCCACTGTCATAAAATGACATATTGGCTAGTAAGTATATCTAAATTTTCATTAAGAAAAAAATTTACTTACTAGGTGTGATTCCAAGAACTCGAACAAATAATTCCATATAACTACTTCCTCGGTGCCTCAGAAGCTGCAACATACTCAATATTTGTATCTATGGATTACACTAGAATATATGATCTTTACTTGATCACCAACTTAGCATAACTGTGATATTAGATCATGTGGATCTATAGGTGACTAGTTTGTAACCCCTTAAAACTAAGACCCTTTCTTCTCCGCTAGCTAGGTACATATCTTTTGTACTTTATGAAGTACAATCAGATAGTGCTAACTTCTTCCCATGTAGTTCTCCGAGATTTAACTGATATTTTCCTATTATAAGGCATATCATAGAAATATTAGTTCTTGTACATATCATGGAATACGTGATTGACCCATCACTAAATCATATGGAGTTTAACTCACCATGTTAATCTCATCCCATGTCATAGTCTTGTCAACCTAGAGAGATATATATGATGTGACATTGATAACAATTCCACCTAAATTTTACCATATTTTATTTTTCAATACCATTTCAGGATATTTAAGATTTACTAGGTCCAAGAAGCCTTTATATCCACCACAGTAGATCTTGTTCTCTATAACTTAGGTTTTTTACATCAAGTTAATCACTGTATAATAGTTTCTTTCATTCTGGCCTTGACTAATTGTAAGACCAATATCCGTTTTCTATATGTTTTTTAACATATTATAGTTGGAAAACAATGTAGCTCCCAATAAACTATTATATAAACATGGAAAACATTTATTCCAAATGTATACTATATTATCATGTTGCTTTCTAGAATCCTTAACTATATTCCAATAACATGAATCATTTGTTAGCATTTTGGGATGTGACCATCGCTTTCTAGTTGCATCGTACAGATATCTTCCATGATTTCTGGTCATGAAATCAAATTATCGATATAAATGGTCATAAATATTAGCTATGATAAGTAAAATTCTAATTGATTTAGGTAGAATGACTTCGTATAACCAATCTACTCTTATTGGTACTACACTTGTTCCATCCATGTATCATCTCATTAGAACACATACCACCATTAAAAATTGCAATCCCCTTTTCATTTTGATACCTGGAATACATTATTGAATTTTAGTTGGTCTTTCCAATCATATCTAATTTCCATATACTTCTTTCTTGTATTAAAAATTATTCATAATGAATAATAGATCTTCATTCATGGTGAATTCCCACACCATCACTATGGTTTTTACTTCCAATGTAGTATGTGTCTCAAGAACATTTGTGTTCCACATGCACTTGTGGAACTTCTTCCATTTCCAACTACTTGTGCATCTTTAGCATTGACTAAACCCAAGTCAATCTAGCTCCCACAATCTCAAAAGATTTGTGCTCCATTTTATATAAATGTAGTCTATCTCTTGAATACCACATTTCTATATTAGGTATTTATGTAATATCTTATGAAACTATTAAGATGATTACAATATAATCAAAATGTATTTTTAATTGATGAAAGTTTTTTTATAACCTTATAAACACTTAGCATCTAAACACGTCTTGTGAAATTATGGATTTACATCATACAATAACTTATATGATATCCATTTTTCCTGATAGTTAGAAAATGGTTATGGCATATCACCATTATTTGTGAATCATGTTAGGAAATGTAATGGAAATTTCTAAATGTTGAAACTTTGACACTCCTTACATCATAAATTTGATGCATAAAATGTGCATTTAGGAATTTCTCCACACTACTTTTTATTGATCAACATTAACATGTAATACTTCATTATCAATCCTCCCCATCAACATAAATGTTGTGATGTAGATAAGGTAATGTTTATTTAGGAATTACTCCATGATACATTATCAAGATCGATGAATGCGTGTTCAAAATATTCTTTTTCATGTCAAAAAAAAAAACAAAAAACATATTTTTATTATGCACAAATCAAACATCACTTTACCATTCCGTAATAACATAATGGAATCTTATGGGTATACATTCCTATAGCTTACTATTGGAATAGTAAACAATCACTTGTTTACCTAATCCCAAAAACCATGCATCTTACCTGTATTTCTAAATGTTTTTTTCTAAACTAAAGACATTGATCATACCAAAGGCTTTCGGATTTACCTAGACTAAATACCAATATGGGTAAAAGATTGAATTCCACTTTTAGATTTACTTTACAAAATACTATCTTTCCACAATTGGTTATAAAAGTCTTAAATTTATATTCAATATGTATTGCCTATGATTCTCGTATTACTGAACTATTGGTTGAGTATAAGATAACAAAAAAACATTCCCTTTTTAAACTTAGAGTAATGTATCCTTATTTCCAAAGGACACGTGAGATAAATGTTTTGGTAAAACTCAATTATAGTTTTTCAAGAATCATTAACCTGACAATAGATATGTTGTCTACTTCTCACCGTTGACTTAGGAATATACCTTTCTCAACCAATGAGAAAATAAAATTGACTTATATTAACATTTATATACTCACTTTTTTACCATATTTGAATACAAATTTGTGAAATGCATACTTTATTTTGTACCCAATAAGTATGATTGAAAAATTACGTTGATGAATATAACTGAATATAAAGTTAGTAAATTACTTATTTAAATCACATTATTGTGATTAAACTTCCATAGACTAATTTCATGATATGAAATGAAAATAACATCTATTAATATCTCTTTCATTGAAGTATGTTTCAAATATGGTATTGGCATGTCTTTCCCTTAGTCGTTTCTCCTTGTCTTTCAATTTGTTCTTCATAATAATTAATGATGAAACTATCTTTTTATTCTTATCAACTTAGGTAACATTACCTAAATAGGTAAATAACCATTTAATCCATTCTTCTCAATTAGTATCCTTAAATGAAATTGGCATTAATGCGTGAATGTTAATATATCTTGATCCATCTTTATATAAAAAAAATCTAGTGTAATTACCACAAATTCATATTTTTCATCACTTTCTCCTTCAAAACTTCTATGAGATGAGACTTCAAGTTATATAACCCATGTAATGATGTAGTGACCTCAAAAACATCAAACATTTATGAAAAAAAATTATATAACAATTATATGGTTATTACATGATTCTCTTGTATGAAATGTACACCCTTTCTTTATAAGGGGGCTTAACAGGTACAAGGACAATATCACCTTTAGTTTCACACACTGTAGTATTGTTTGCAAGTGCATATAATACACTTGGAACTCATGCAAGTATTGACATTAAATTTTTCCATTATTTATCGTGGATTTTAGTTGTGGTATAAATTTCCATTTTCTATAAAAATAAAATTACAGATGATCAATATTTTAATCTTGATTACTAATTTAGTCATTCTGATAAATTCAATTATGAAATTTCTCCCATTATATTATTGAATTCTAGGAACCCTCTATGCTAGAATTTGAATACTCTACCACTTGAGTATTATAGTGGAAAGAATACCTAAACCTCCCCTCATATTCTACAATATATGGCTACACAACCACTCTAAGGGTTCAAGGGTGGATTTTTACTAGACAACCACTTTATCTCTCAGTTCCTTGATCTATTGAGTGAAGTCCAAACTTCTGAAATATTAACTTGATTTACTCAATACTTGCCTCTAAAATGATAGAAATTTAGTTATGGATAATACCCACTACAACATTAGTTATTTAAACCCACTACTCTCATAATAACTCCTCAGTAGCAAGAGGCATCCTCAACTATGGCATGACGAAAGCCCCAAAAACAAAGTTTTTTACAAATTTGAATGATGGAATAAGGGAATGTCTTAATATTATTTTGAGATTTTTTTTATTTTAATGTGATGAAGTAAATATTTTTCTATTTTATAATCATGTATTATGTTATTGTAGTCACAAATGACCATGAAATAAATTGAAAATATTCGTCGTGTCACATTGTCATTTTATCTTTCCATTCCTGTTTATTATTTATATGTGATAATGAATAAAATATTCATTCAAAAAAATAACAAACCATGAAGAAAATAAAATGATGAATTGATAATGAGTCGAAAATTCCTTCTCGGAGGGGACAATGACACCAATCGGATTAACAGGTCTCAAAATGTTTCTCGGAGGATGACAAGGTGTTGGTGTTTCCACGAGACCAGGAGCAGGGTGTCTCCACAATAGAGGAGGGAAGTTGAAGAGAATGCCACTATGAGTCTATGAGTGCTGTGCCGAAGACAATACATGAAGGTCCTATCATAGGTTGATGACTGGCACTGTGAAACTCCCATAGTGGAGGAGCTCACTACTATAGGGGAGGTACCAGGTCACTAGTGTGGTGCCGCAGGTGGCCAGATCTAGTTTAGAGTATCCAAGGGAGAGATCCAAAATAGAATTTGAGGGAATACTTAGGAGGTCTTCCCATGGGAGGGACGACTAGGCATGCTGGGAGGCGGAAAGATTCAGTCATGTGGAGGCACAACTGAGCCACATAGGCCAGCCTATAGATCTGACCACGGTGGTGCCTCAGGGAAGTTCCGGGCAGGTACGAGCCGCTGAGGTAGGTGGAAGATGAGAAAGTATAGGATAGGGGGTCACCCATTGAATTTTTTTTAAATGTGGCTAACATGCTGTGACTTAGATACTTTGATGGTTTTTTTTAAAATGGCTCATCGATCAAGACAACCATCCCATAAGGTAACTACAGATTTTTTATTTTATTTTATCAAGGATATTTGATATAGACATTAAATAAGATAATAATAATGATTATAATAAAATAATAATAATAATAATAATAATAAAGGAATCACATTATAAGTGGAATTTATGCACAACCATAAAACCTTATTTTGGCCACCAGAAATCGGTCAGAAAATTTAGGTTCATAAAATAATCCAATTTTTTCTGAAGATTTTGAGGATTTAAAGATTTTTTTAATAAATATTTTCTTTTATTTATTACTTTTTAGTGAAATAAACAATCAATTCATATTAAAAAAACTTTGGATGGCCGTAACATGGTTCTTAGATGCCAAATTTACTCAATGTATGTGGTATTAAGACCAAAACAATACCCTCATATAAATTTAATTCAAATTTAATTCTTTATTTGGATTAAAATCATCATGTGTCCCTCTAATACCAATTCAAGGTATCAGGCATGCATTGGAATCCCCAAATATGGGATTGTCAAAATTCTCTCTGATGAATGACTTTAACTTATCAATGTCGGTGAATCAATTCCTGTTTACTTCCCCAATTTCATGCATGAAATAGATTAAACACAATATTAAAATTTTAATGTACATAGTTTGAGTTGAAGCCATTATCTACGTCTTCCCATAAATGGTGATCACTGCTTGAATAATACGAACCTAAATTCCTCTATATCATCCACACATGTTTCACGAAATTATGAGAGCACCAATTATCGAATTTAGGATTCTAGCACAAAGATATGATGATGCCTTCGATGCTTTAATAACCACCACATCACCTTACATGTGATGGATAAGAGGTATATTGATCTAATCTCATAGATCTAGAGCCTATCTCTGTAAAATGTTGGAGAGAGAATTAGAGAGAGAGAGAGACCATGAATAGTCGATGGAAAATATCTCTTCTCCTCTATTTATAATGGGATGGTGATTACTTGGAAATGGCAGCTTGACATCAGAATAATTAACACACTATAAAAATAATATTTTGACTACTAATCTAAGTATTAAATATCATTTATTATTATTATTATTATTATTATTATTATTATTATTATTTTCTTGTAATATATTACATGACAATACCTGAACCATTAACTCTACTCATCGTTCCTCCAAATATTTAATTAACCTTCAATATTTTAAACTAATATTCATTTAGTTAATATTTTACATGTAGTTAATTTAATAGTATAAATACATTTAACAAATAAATTCAATGCTAATAATTATTAAGATAAATAATATGAATTTATATATTTCTTTAGTGATATTATCTCCTTAGAAAAATCTTGGACCCCAATGGTGTATCCCACCATGTCCAATATTCCCATTCAAATGAATTCCGAAGATTCTTGAATATGATATTATATGTGACCCTCTTGGCCATTATCTCAATAGTAGTCAATACAAATCACAGACCAGGAGTGGGATCTTGCAATCCATCATGGAACCTAAAGAGATATGGATTGTCAGAGTAGTAAAAAATAACCTATGAACACATGTTGTGTAATATAATCTCTTTGTATTTAATATCTCAAAACCCAAGATGAACACCCGTGCCATTTCCCTTTTCTTACATTATTTTTTTTGATCTGACTGAACTGACGTACCGTTGACTTCTATGGCCATGGTCCTATAAAGGTACTACTATCCTGATCAATGTGGCCTGAGATATATAACTTCTACAGCTTGGAAGTGACAAATCCTTTCTTTACCATTCAACCAATTTCATAGAACCAATGATGCACCAAACACAAACTACCTCACCACGATTTCATTATCATAGGTTTCACATCACATAAAATTACGTTATCAAATGGAACACATTAGAAATGACCTCAAGTGAGGAAATAATTACACATGTCTATAGATAAGAACAAACAATGATACACAAAACACATGGTTTTCCTATTGATAGGTTTGTCCTCATAATCTCACTACTAGAGATCACTAAGTGAGAACTTCATGAGAGGAAGTCTTAATTCTTATGAGCCCCTAGCACCAAACAATCAAATCTCTATTGTGTGTAGTTAGTCAGATGTATCTAGGCCACAAGAATCAAATTTAATATTAATTTCAGGGTATCTTGAGGTTTTTATTATATCATAGGATAAACAATGACCTTTTGATATGACAATTAGTCTATGGATATTACCATTCAATAGTGGATGACGAAATATCTTCACTATAATGGTAAGAAAAAAATCATGTATATGTAACTATAGAAATGATATGGTAATAAAAATTACTCTTCATGTTGGGTCTTAGGAACCCACTATTTCAACACCTAGGTGGTCCGCTCCAAGCATAAGTAGCTGGTGGATAGGGATGAGGCCAGCTGTAGGCTATGAAGGCCTTCGAACCCAAGGTTCCAGGGATGATAAAATGTTCAATCTCTCTCTTTTATACATTATCTACTGTATTGATTAACACATGTGTGAGTTATTCCTTCCTTTCGACTTCATTGGTTCAAGACGTAGAGGTTCCATTTGAGCCATTATCTTGAACCTTGTGACAAGAGACTCTGATATAACATGAATCAGTGATTGTGAACTTGTGATGATAATATGAAATGATTCTTTGATAATATAGTTTTGTATGAGATATCTTTTTATCTATAATGAGGCCTTAGAGAATAATCTTAGGAATGGACTATCTATCCAAAATTCATGCTCATATTGAGTATTTTAGGCAGAGGATGAGGTTTGTCTGTAGCAGAAGAATGAGGTTTTCCATTTTGGGTGAGTAGGAAATATTTATGGAGTAGGATTAGCCTAGGAATAATGTAGTGAAGCAGTTTACTCACTAGTTGGATAGAATTAATCTTATAGTAGTGGATAAATTAATAAATTATTTTCCTATGGTGGTTCCAGAGTATAAGGATGACTCTTCTAAGGATTTACCAAGTTTAACTCCCTACAAAGATCTTGAATTTTTCATCAGCATGCATCTTGGGACTTTAATGATTTATACACCAATATATCATATGGATCCCATAGAGCATAAAGAGGTAAGGGTGTAGATTATGGAATTACATGAGAAGTGATTTGTCACAATAATCATTTCCCCCTCGGAAGCCCCAATGTCATTCACTAAGATGGAAGATGGGAGATTGAGGTTATGTCTGGATTACAGACACTTGATTCAGGTGACTGTAATGAATAAGTATCCACTACTAAGGATCAAAAACCTATTTTATTAGTTGATATGTGACATGATGGTTCTCGAAGAATGACCTCATATTAGGATATCAACAACCCTAAGTAAGGGAAAAGGATATACTGAAGAAATCATTAATATATCTTTATAGTCTATATAAGTACTCGATGATATTATTTGGCATGATAAATTACCTATAATTCCTCATGGGACTCATGAACTAGTTCTTTCATACATTCATAGATTGGTTCATGATAGTCTTCATTAATGAAATCCTAGTTTATTTGACATTAGAGGAGGTGCACAAGAGACACATGAGGATGGTTCTAGACACACTCTAAGAGGAACAAATTTTATAGGAATATCTTGAAGTGTCACTTTTGGATTCAGAGTACCACATTCAGGAACATTTCATCCCATAGTATGGAGTAGAAATGGGCATGAAGAAGGTTGAGGAAGTTCTGGATTGGGATCCACCCAAGAGTGTTATTAAGTTGCATAGTTTTCATAGGTTGGCATGCTACTATCCAATAATTATACTAGATTTCTTCATAGTGTAATAATCCTTGACAAAATTGACATGAAATGAGAAGTATTTCATATGGATAGAAAGGATATAGCGATGCCTTCAAGAGATGAGTCTGAGGTTGATGAGTTCTCCCATCTTGAGATATTTAGAGTAGTGTGTAAAGTATATAGTCTTCTATGATGCATTAGGGACTAGACTTGGTTGTGTTCTAATAAATAGGTAAGTGGTTATTTCCTATGGTTCTTGTTAGTTGATACAACATGAGTAGAACTATATGACCCACTATATTGAGTTAGAAATAATAGTGTTTGCACTAAATATGTGGTGGAACTACCTAATGGGTGAGAAGTTTATCATTTAATATGACCACAAGAGTCTCCAATATTTCATCACATAAAAGGATTGTATCTTGAGATAGATGCGACATTTGGAGTTCCTCTAGGACTATGACTTTGATATTTTGTATTGTAATAAACCCAACCCAGAATCCTAGATCCAGTGAATTAAATTTATAGAATGGAATGATTAAAAGGAATCACATCCCAAAGGACAAAATAGTTTAGTATTCTTGAAGAAATATCATTCATAATTTAAATTCACTTTACATTTTAAAACATAAAATACATAAATAATTTCATTAAGTCTCCCATTATTTAAAACTATTTATAACCCTACATATTAGTCATATTGTACTTCTTGGAATCATGGGGACAGATGAATCATATGAAAAGGATAAGTTCAAACGCTTAGTAAGGGTAAGAATACAACAGAAGTTGGGATTAAATAAGGAGTAAACAATATGGAATGGTAAATAACTGAAACACATGAAATTTAATCAATATCATGAGAATATAAGGACATGAATAAAATATAATCAAATAATTCTATATAAATAATCACATGAAAATGAAACTAAACCATTTCTATTCAAACAAATCATATAATAACATGGAATATCAATAAAAAAATTATAACGATGGAATGCATAATGTGGATCATCTAAAATATAGTATCGTTGATTCTTTCTAAGAATCTAATGTTTTCAAGGCATCATGCCAATAATCTAATATTATTAATGCTATTCAATATGAATCTAATACATGTGTAAGGAGTTGCCCAAAACATAGTTGAATTGTCTCATGAGACCTACTGATGCATCGAGGGGATATAGTGGGATCTTCCCATCACATAATATGTCTAATGCATTCCTCATATTAATGTGGTGAAACATAATCAACATAATAATTTGTATTGAAACTAGCATAATAAATGAAAATAACATTCCACATTAAGTAAACATAATCACAAACCATCTTTAGTAATATATTGAATGGTGTCAATATATTACATCCCTAGTCAAACTAATCAATGACTAATTAATAGAATATGGTAGATGATATCTTAATAGATCAAAATAAATTAAGAACAATATTAAAAAAAGGATATTGTCCTAGATTAAATTACATTAACTGAGATCATTAAAAAATTCTCGAGGAAAATAATATTTAAACATTCCAATGTGTTCCATACCACTTTGAAACATTGGAATTATAAGCCCCATGAAGGAATAAAATAAAATTAAAAATATAATATAATGGGAATAAGAATATTCCTGAAATGAGAAGTAAAATTTTCAGTATATACACTAAAAAAAGTTTTGAGTAATAGAAATATCTCATAGATGCAAAAGTGAGACAAGAAACCCCTAACCTCATGCTTTCCTTTATTGTTGAATTATATAAACTCATGTATATTTGTTTAAAATGTAATTAATTAATTAAAAAATTATATTCATATATATAATAACTTATTTCATCAATTTATAACTTCTTACCACCCATAAATTAATAATATTTCTTTATTTTTGTTGATTCGAGTGTGTTCATTTCATGGTTTCATGATCGGTTCACTTGTGTATAATTATGGATTTTATTGTAAATTGGATGTAAAACTCTATAGTGTAATGAAATGGTATTAATTCACTTCCATAAGTTTAAATAGTCCAATTTATCTTTTTTTGGCATGTGGATGATTCATTTTATAAAATATTAATGATAAATTATTAGTTTAGTTATAAATATTTTATGAATATCATGAAATAGTTTTGTTTTATTTAATATTATGAGTATATATTAGTTATAGAAAATTAAATAGGATTTAATATACTTATTAAAAACTTGTTAAAACTGATTAATTGTTTTATTACCTTCCATGAATGTGTTAATGGATAATGAACAAAATAATTAGTTATAGAGACGATTAATCGACAGAACCTAAACAGTAGTTTCGCTTCTTTCAATCATAAGAGCTAACAAAAATGATAGATATAAGATATTCCATTCAAAAATAATTCTCAAGTATATATTTTATTTTTTTGTTTTCATTTCATGATGAATGAATGATATGAGGAGAAATTAGAAGAAGAAAAAAAAATAAGAGTTGTATTTTGAGAAAATTACATCTTCAATATCACCTCCTTAGAGGACCCCTTAAGGACCTTGTGTTTTGAATTTTAGTGATACCGGAAGCACTTTTTAAGGAGGAGAGTGGGGAGGAGAGGTTATGGAAGATATTTTATTATCTTAAAGGTTTTTGGGTTGATATGGGGTGGTATCTATACTTTATGAGAGGTGGGTTTAAGTGATTAAAATAATGAATATCTTATATTTAAGGCCAACCATATTAAAGTTTAATTATCTTCAATGAATTATATTTCCAATTATTGTTTTGGAGGCTTTTTAGTGTCCATAAAGACATCAAAAAACAACTAAATTTTGTATTTTTTAGGTATGTTAATATTTTACTTTTTATCATTAAACCATGTCACTATTTTACCTATACTACAAAAAATATTTTTTTACCACATTAAATTTTTATAGCTAAAAATGAAATTTAACATAAAACATAATTTATAAATTATTATTAAAAATATTAATTCATTTTATCAAATTCAATTAACATAATTGGAAAAATAATATTTAAAATTAAACCTGTAGAGATAATGAAAAAGCTAGTTTTTAATGTTAAAAGTTCAAAATTTTGAAATGTTTTAATATAAAATCTCAAACTGAAATTGATTCCAATGAAATAAAATGGATTTATTTATGTATAATTTAAATAATTATTCTCTAAAAAAATTTAAAATATAATTTTGTAACGTCCTAGATCCGAGTGCCTCCCCAAGGTGCCCCGTACACAATTGGTCACATGACCTCAAGCACATTTCCCCAAATGCCAGAGGCTACTGACTAGAAGCAAGGGCCAAGGTATGATAATGGGAAAACAATACCCTCATTGGTAGAGTATACAAAATATAATAAAAAATAGTAATAATAGTGGAAGTAGTAATACCGTACATCAAAAGTAAATAGTGGAATATTGATAGTAAAATAATAACTGGAGCATATATAAATTATTCAAGTAACTTGTGTCTAAGAACGAATCCAAACATGTCATAATGCTGGAAATACAATACTAAAAACAGTGTATAGAAAACAAGTAAACTCCAACATTATCACAAACCTCAGCTTGGTCCCATGCTCCCCAGCTCCAATAACAATCAAGTACCTGATGAAGAAGGGGGATTTCCCTTATCTATACCTGCAACCATATAATCTGTTTAGTTCCAAAAGAATGACCCAAACAGAGTGTGAGATGAATCCCAGTAGGCAACCACCAAATGATCCATGCCTAAATATCAATGAATAAATATATTTAGAAAATTTGGGAAAATGAAGTAATAAACTAGGAAGTACTCAAAAGTAGACAATCCTAGAGTTTCAAATTACATTCTTTTAAATTTATTAATTATTTAATCCATTGAATAATGTAACCTTATGATCTAGCCTGAGCTCTGTATCCCACTTTATAATATTAACAACATACGTCTCAAAAGTCCATCTAAACTACCAAGTAAGATTGAGTCCGGGTTTATGCTTTGGCATGAAAGGTTCGTCGCAGTCATACAATTATTCAAAAGAAACCCTCTGGGAATGTTCTCATAGTCTAAACCCTTTATATTAAGAAATAATCAATTATATAAATAATGAACCACTGGGAAATCACACATAGTCTAACCCCTTTGTCTCACATAGCACTAATCATTTACAAATCACCAACTGGGAATCTCTCATAGTCAATGCCCCCTTGGTCTGCATAGAAATAATAAAAATATAATGACCACCTAGAAGCTCTCAAAATCAATTCCCTAGGGTCCAAAATTCATTTAATAATGACCCTCTATGTAGCTCTCATGGTCTAACCACTCTGGTCTATGACCACCCTGTAGCTCTGATAGTCAATACCTCTAGTCAACATAACAATAATCAATACATAAATGTCCCAACTTAGGGAAGTTATCATAGTCAATTCCCCTTGGTCAAACTTTCACAATGAGAATCACATGCATCTCATATATTCAGTACCTTTATCCTAACAAAATGAGGATTGGAAAACAAGGAAATCCAAATAAGGCAATCTGGACTAAAAATCCATAAAAAATCAAACAAGAGAAACACACCCATAATCCAGGTATAAAACCTTATGAAAAATAAATAACCCCATTCTCAATCAAACACACCATAATAGGTTTTAAATAGGGCTAAATTTCAAAACACGGAATACCCTAAACATGGGTATTCAACAGTTTTAGCATATATAAACCAAATAAAACCAAATAAAGGCACATACCACATACCTTGATGTTGTACGATGCACACTCTTGAACATCATCCAATGAATTGGCATAGAAGGACATAGATCTACAAAAAGGTGAAAAATGATAAACCCTTGATAACTCACGAGAGAGGAGGATTCTGGAAGTAATGATCTAGGGAAAGAGAGAACTCACTAGTGGGAATCCAATGCACCTAGAAACATCTCAATTAGAGCTCGGATGGAGAACCAAGAGGACCTCAAAGTTCTTATTTTGGTCACTTCTCTGCTGTATGAACTGAGCGAAGAAGATGTGTTTTCTTGAGATGAGACATGACACTTCTCTGACTCATCAATTAAAAATAAACGTACATGGTGTTTTAATTAAATATATACACTGTGTATTAGCCTCAACCATCTCACACTTTAGGTTGTCTCCCAGGTCACTTACATGGCTATGTACTAAGCCGTTACGTGGATAGTACATGGATACACGTGGAAACCAGGTACATAGTGTGTACTCAAAAGTACACGAAGTGTACATAGAGAATTTCCCATTTCTTCTTTTTTCGTAAAAAAACCTAAAATAAAGATCCATACTTTAAAATAAGACTTGGGTTCTTAAAAACTTCTCACATTAATGAAATTCATCCCCAAAATGCCCTTCCAAGGGCAGTGAAGAAGAAACATCAAACAACTCTGGCCAATAGGATCGTACGTCGGCCTCCCTCTCCCATGTCTCGTTATTTACTCACCCGTTCTCCCAGAACACATGTACCAGAGTAACAAATTGGACATGAAGAACCTCTATGTTGTGTTCCACAATCCAACTAGGGTGATTCTCAAAGGATTCATCAACCTACAACTCAACCTCCTCAGGATGAGAAATGTGAGACAAGTCTGAAAAGTAATGTCATAGTTGAGAAACATGAAAGATGTCTTGTATAGGCTAGTACCTCTAAAGTAACTACAATTGATACGAAACCCCACCAACTGTCTTTAAAACATGAAATGGCCCAACATATCTCGTTGAAATATTTTCCTATATCCTAATCCCAGGGTGTCCCAATCTCGGTGTGACATGTAAGAAAACCTAATCTCCTTCCTCGAACTCATGTGGTCATCTCCGTCAATCAAAATAATATTTCTAGAGATATTGTGATGTATCTATCCTCTTTAGTATCAAATCCACATACTCAATGGTCTCTTGGACAAGACGAGGTCCCAAAATAGCTTCCTCTACTTCTTCCAACCAACATACGGGTGATTGGAATGGTGTACCATACAAAGTCTCAGAAGGTTCTATCTGAATCATCATTTGAGAACTATTATTGTAAGAAGAAACCACTAGGAGTATGTCTCTCTACCAAGATCCCATGAAATCTAGGACACATGCTCAAAGCCTGTCCTCCAAAACCTAAATCATGCGCTTAGACTGGCCATCAGTCTAGGGGTGGTAAGCTATACTCATATGTACTTGTGTATCCAAATCCCTCTATAGTCCCCTCTATGCACAAGAAGTAAATAAGGAAAAATTAGTAGTAATATAAAAATTGGAGTATATATAAATGATGCATGTCACATGTGTCTACGAAAGAAGCTAAACTAGTAAAAATGATGGAAATACGATACTAAAATCAAAGTATAGAAAAGAAGTAAATTCCAACAGCATTATAAGCCTAATCTTGGTCTCATGATCCCTATCTCCAACAACAATCAAGTACCTGATGAATAAGGGTTCTTTCCCATATATATTTCTACAACCATATAATATATTTGGGTCCAAAATCATGACCTAAACAGGGTGCGAGATGAATCCCAGTGAGCAACCACCAAAAGATCTATGCCTAATTGTTAGTAAATATATATAGTAGAAAAATATGTAAAAATGAAGCAATAAACTAGGAAGTACTCAAAATTAAATAATCCTACAGTTTCTAATTATATTCACTTAAAATAATTAATTGTTCAATCCATTGAATAATATAACATCAGGATCTATCCTAATCTATGTATCCCCCTATATAACAGTTCCAACAGATATCTCCGAATACCATCTAGAAAACAATGTTAGACCGAGTCCAAGCTTGTGGTTTGGCTTGGAAGACTCATCGTAGTCGTACAATTATTCAAAATAAAACCTCTATAAAAGCTCTAAAAGTCTAAACCATCTATATTAACATATCATCAATTCAATAAATAATTAACCTCTAGTAAATATCATACAGTCTAAACCCTTTGGTCCCACATAGAACTAATCATTTACAAACGACCACTTGGGAAACTCTCATGTTCAATACCCCCTTGGTCTGCATAGAAACAATAAAATTATAATGACCACCTAGAACCTCTCACAGTCAATGACCTAGGGTCCAAAATTCATACATAAATGACCATACTTTGGGAAGCTCTCACAGTTAATTCTCCTTGTTCAAACTTTCACAATGCGAATCACATGCATCTTATAAAATCAGTACCTCCATCCTAACAACAGGAGGCTTGGAAAACAAGGTAATCCAAACTGGAAATCTAGACCAAACGACCGTAAACAATAATAAATGGGAAACACACCCATAATCAAGGTATAAAACCTTATGCATAATCAATAACACCTTTCTCAGTCGAACACACTATAACAGGTCTTAAAAAGGGCTAAATTGAAAAACCCGCAATACCCTAAACATGGGAATTCGAAACATTTAGCATATATAATCCAAAGATAACCAAATAAAGGTACAAACCACCTACCTTGATGTTGTACAATGAAAACTGTTGAACTTAAACCCTTGAATCATCCTAGAATGACATAAATATGCAAAAAGGTGAAAAAAGTTCAACCCTTGATAAGTGATGAGAGAGGTGGAATCAAGAATAAAGGCTCTAAGGAAAAAGAGAACTCATAGGTGGGAATCCAACACACCCAGTGGCATCTTAATCGATGTTCAAATGGAGAACTAGGAGGAGCTCGATGTTTTTTAGATGTTCGTTGCTCTCCTGTACAAACTAAAAAGAGGAGAAGTGTTTTCTGGAGATGAGATGCTATTCCACTTCAAATCATCAATTAAAAAGAAAACTAAATAATGTGTTCATTTAGTGTATGTTTCATGTACTAGAATCAATTATCTTCTACTTTTGGCAGTATACTAGGTCACCTACACAGTGATGTACTCAGCCGTTACATGGCTAGTACACGACTAGACATGACAACCAGGTACAAAATGTGTACTCAAAAGTACATGGCGTGTACTTAGAAAATTTTTTATTTCTTCCCTTTTCCGAAAAAACAACCCGAAAAATTGATCCATAACTAAAAAAAAGATCCGAGTACTTAAGAATTTTACTATATAAATAAATTTGATGAAAAAGCAGTATTAATTAAAATTTAATAATTTTCACTATTTATCAAAAATAATGAAACATCTTAGAAAAATACCAAAATTTCACCCTAAGATAATTTTGGAAATATTATTTCAAAAATTGACTATATATTTCAAAAAATACATATAAAACATTCATAATTCATATTTAAAATGGGTACACCATGAAATGGTTGAAAAAATGCATCTAAAATAAATATAAATTTTTATTCTTAAAATTGGAATTATTATTTTCTAAATCCCATCAAATTGATTGGATTAATTAAAAAAATTGGATGAATATATAACATATAAATTTCTTTATTTTCTTTCACTAATAGTGATTAATTTAATTTGTTAATTAAAAATTCCATTATGGGCATAAATGTTTTTTAATAAAAAACAAATTCTTTATGTTCAATTGATTATTATTTTAATTTATAATTAATTGGTAATAAATGAATTCATTTTATAAATATGTTTAAACTATATTTTCATAATTTAGTTATTCTCATTTAATCCCACCAATTCAACCGCTAGGTGATAACTATCACAATTAAATAATAATATTCAATTTTCTATGTATGATCAATGTTTTATGTAATGTAATATATCAATGAAATTAAATTTATTTAAGAATATAAATTCCTTAAAATATTGGGGTGTTACATTCTCCCCACCTTAAATAAATTTCATCCTTTAAATTTGAAATTTATCTTCAAAAATAAAAAATTGATACTTGAAAATACGTGTGTCAAAAACGTACTTCACATATAGGGTTATTAAAACATCCCCTTAAGATTAGGGAAATGTAGATGTGATGGTTACTAAGAAATTATGATTTTGAGTAGGAAAAAATTAGCATCGAGAAAAAATTATCACGAAGAAAATTTTTTGACAAGGAAGAGAAATTTAACTATCATGTTATGATGGAGGGTGATAGAAAACATGGTCATTAGAAATTCAACCATCACAAAATTGTAAATCTATTATGGATCAATGAGGAAATTTATTTATTTGTAAGAAAATTTAAGGAATAATCTTTTCATTCCAAAATACTTTTCCAAGAGGTAATGAAATATTTTACAATATTAATAAAAAAATATGATAAAATAAACACACATAATTTATTTCTATGTCACACAGATATTCTTATCCTTTGGTAGTGCATAAATATATTTCTACTTCATATCTAATTCTAGATAATTGATACTCAAGATGATATTTTTTCCATAAGTAGTTTTATCAAAAGATCCATATATTTATCCTTTGGCCTTTGGTTTCTAAATTTTATCCAATATGATAAATAATTATTTTACCTCAAAAAATAATGTCCAATGTTAAAAATAATATATTATTTAAGTAGTTAATATTAAGACTCATTCAAGGTTTGTCTGAAAAAATTCAAAGTCCAAAACATTATAAGGAAGGTCATTAATTTTTCACAATCATCTTAAAATTAGTTCCACTAAACAACAAAATGTAGCTCTTATTGTCACATAACACATATATGAATACCCTGATCATAATAAAACCTTAATGAAAACATTTATGCTTCAAATAAGAAGGAATACTAAAATTAAATATTTATATATGTTAGGATAATTATAATTATAAAAAATAATTTAATAATTCCAATTTCACTATAGTAACAACATAAGATTGACTTTGATCCATTTAGTTATTTTGAGGTATATTTCCCTAATTGTTGTGGAATTCATATTCATTGTGCTTGATGTCCTTATAGTGGAATCATTTCAAATAGTTAATTTTTTTCTTTTCATTATAATCACAACCATGGTGGCCTTTTTCCCCACACATGAAATAAAATCCTTTTCCTTTTAATCATATAACGTAATGTTTCCTTCAACAAGTATCACGTGTTGGAAAATTCTTTCTTCCTTTATTCCCTTTATTCAAATCTTGATCTACCATTCTCTTCTTCTCCTTATTTCCTTTAATGTCATAATCCCTTGATAAATCTATCTATCTAGTGATAGTACATGAAACTATATACTAATATGAAGATAATGTTTGGGAGACTAGTTCCCTTTTGTTGGATGGCTTTAACCCATCAATGAAATAGTAAATATTTCTCCTTGGGTTATACATGTTGTCCTTAACATGCCATGATAACCTTGTAATCCCGGATTAATATTTAGAAACATTATCTTCCCCCTTTTCCCTTATATTGTAGAATTATATCTCTATATCCAATCTCTATTAACAAGGTAAATATTTTTCTAAGAAAATTTTCTTTAAATCCTATTATTCCAGGTTAATTTTCTCCTCCTCCATCATGCTATTAATCAATGACCTCCATTGATCCACATACCCCAAGAGATGAGAAACTACCATGATAACCTTTTGCCTTTAATTTTTAATGAAAATATTAAATATCTTCTCTATCGAACATATCCATTGGTCAGCTTCAAATGTATTTTTAGTCCCATTAATTGATGGTGGTTGTTGAATTATAAAGATTTTTAATATTCTTTATCTTCACTATGGGTAAGGATGCTCTATATGAGTATGTTTATTTGTCAAAACCTGAGTTAGATGTCTCTGTATGGTTATATGTTATTCAACACCATTTTCATATCCACCTCCAACATCATTATATTTCATAAGAGGCGATCCCTATATGAATTACATGCATTTATAGAGTTTACCTTCCTTATTATAGGTTCCATTTCCAATCAAAGGAATACACTATATTATATCATAAAATTAGGATACATAATTTATAATCTAAAATCTAGTGAATCACATAACCTAAAATGAAAATTTTTGTACATCTAATCTCTAAATCATAAGATTATTTTAGTTTTATATATTTCCAAATTCTATGATAGAGTTTCATTCTCTATTTTATGTTTTCATAAATATAGTTCTGAGGTTTTCTGCTAAACTTCCTCTCATACCAGCTATAAGGATACCAAAATTAGTATCCTGAAGCTGGTTCCTTACTTTAATAAATTAACATGATTAAAAAAATAATATCCCGAAGGACCAAATAATTTAGTACCCTTGAAGAACTAAATTCCATAGTTGAAATTTAAATTACATTTTAATTCATTAAGTCTACTGTTATTCCACACTTTGTGTAACACTTTATATCAACTATATTATACAACTTTTAATCCTGGGGAAAATGAATCATTTGAAAGGGGTGATCTCAAATAGTCAGTAATAGTAAGTGTAAAATGGAAGAAATGAGTACATAAAGAATAAGGAATATTTAAATTTAAATAACTAAAAAACATGAAATTTAATAAGTAACATGAGAATATTTTGATAGGAATAGAATAAAATAAAATATTTCCATATAAATTACCACATGAATATGAACCTTAAACATTGATATTCTAACTAATTGAATAATCACAAGGAATATCAATAACTTAATTTGTAATAATTAAAAGCATAATGAAAAAAAACATATTATTGGAAATTTGAACCTAGAATCTAATATTGCCAAGGGAACATTATAATAATCTAAAATTACGTGGCCTTATACCATGAATCTAATAACTGGGTTTGGTCTTGGCCGAATGCCAGTCTAATTCATCTAATGAGACATACCGATGAATCAAGGGGAAATTATGGTCCCGACATGTATCATAATAAGTCTAATTCATTACTAATATGGAATTAGTGAAATGTAATAATCATATTCATTTTTATGGAAACTATCATAGAAAATGTAAATAACTTTCCCCATTAAGTAAACATAATCACAAACCATCCAGAGTAATATACTGAATGGTTACGAAGTACTACTTCCCCAATAAAACTAATCAATTAAAATTTAATATAATATGGTATGTGGTATCATAATATATCACCATCAATTAATCACAATATTCAAAAAAGGATTCTGACATAGATTAAAATTGATTAAATGAGATCATTGAATTTTTTTAAGGAAAATAATATTTAAACATTCCAAAGTGAGCCATACCACTTTGAAACATCTGAATTATAAGCCCCATGAATGAATAAAATTAAATGTATCATATAATATCATGAAAATAAGTATATTAATCATATAAAATTTAAAATTAGTAGTATATAAAGCACACAACAAAAATAAGTGGTGAATAAGGCATAAAACTCATAGAAGTAAAAGTGAGATGAGAAACCTCTTACCTCATACTTTCTTTTAGTGTAAGATATTTATCTTCCAAAATAATGGTTTAGAGAATGTTAGTAATTCATTAGAAGACTATATTAATATTTTTTATACCTTTTATTATCCTTTTAGAACACCTTACCATTAGTTAATTATTGTATTTTATTATTTTCATTTTTTGGGTGCATTCGTTTCACGGTTTCATGATCAGTTCAATTGTGTATAATTATGGATTTTATTTTCAATTGAAAATAAAAATAAAAAAAGTGTAATTATATGGTATTAGTTTATATATATATTTTTAAATAGTTCTATTTGTCAAATTTTATTAATTTATGATGATGGTTTATTTGAGAAAATTTTAATGACAAATGATTAATTTATTTTGATGATATTTCTGAACATCATGAAATAGATTCATTTTATTTGGTATTTTGAGTATGGGTTAGTTAAATAACATTAAATAGGATAGAATATAACTAATAAGACCTTATTTATCAGTAATAATAGTTTTTTTACCTGACAATAAGTTGGTTATGGAAATTGAAGAAAATAATTATTCAAAAAGACGATTAATTGACCTAACCTGTACAATAGTTTCATTTCTTTGAATAAGAGAAGGTTATAAAAAGGTTTTATATAATATAATCAATTAATAAAAAGAAACATTTATTGTATAAAATATTATTGGGACATCATTCCATGATGGATGAAATATATGATGAGAATGAATAAGTATAAAAGAAAATTAGAGTGGTGGTTTGAGAAAATTACATCTTGAATATCACCTCCTTGGAGGACCCCTTAATGACCTTGGATTTTGTATTTATGTGATACCATAAGAACTTTGATGTGTTGAGATTGAGTATAAGATTATTTTGGAGAGATTTAAGGATATTTAAGGCTTTTAGGTTGAAATGGGATGGTGATGGGTTGTATTTATACTTGATGAGAGTTGGGTATAATGATTAAAATAATGATTATTTTATATTTAAATCTAATCACATTGAGGTGGATTCAACACAAATGAATTATAATATTAGTTAATATTATTTAGGATTTATAGGTTTGAGAAATACTTCAACCAACCCTTAAAGAATATAATTTTTAGTTATGTTATGCTTTTACCTTTTATCTTTAACCTAGATAACAATTTTACCTATAGTGTGGTAAATAATTTTTTTACCATGATATATTTTATTATAAAAAAATTAATTAAACATTAAAAGATATTTTGGACCATATTATTCAAAAAATGGAACCAATTTTACGAAATTATATTCAAATAATTGGAAAAATTATATTTAAATTTATCCTCATATATACAATGAAAAAAAGAGTTCTTAAAGTGAAAAGATAAAAGATGGAGATTTTTTTATATCAATTTTCATTATGATATTAATTAAAATTACATAAATTGGTTTTATTTATTTATAATTTTGATAATCATAATTTAAAAAATTTTAAAATATAATTTAACTAAAAAAATCAATCACACAAAAAAGTAGTTTTTAATTAAAATATAGTAATTTTTATTGTTTTTTAAAAAATGAAACCACTATGAAAAATAATATAATTTCACCCAAAGATAATTATTATATAATTATTTGAAAAATGAAATTATTTTTCCAAATAAAACTTATAAATTTTTCCAAATTCATATTTAAAAGTTGTGTGCTATCAAAAGTGTGCAAAATTTCCTTTTAAACAAATTTAATTTTTTATGCTCAAAATTGAATTTATTCTTATCTTAAACCTATAAAACTTAATGTATTAATTTAAAAACATTTGGATTAATATAAAACATATATATTAAATTAATTTATCTAATTAAAAGTGTTTAATTTAATTTGTTAATATAAAATTCAATTTTGGGAATAAAAATAGTTTTTATAAAAAGCATATTCCTTATGTTCAATTGGATTTAATTTTCATTTATAATTAATTGGTAATCATTGAATTAATTTTTTAATATGTGTAAACTATATTTTTATAATTTATTTACTCTAATTAATTTCCACCATTCCAACTTCAAGGAGATAACTATCATAATTAAAAAATAATATGTAATAATTTGTTTAAGGCCGGTTTTCTGTGTAAAGAAAGTTATCAAAGAAATTTAATTTATTTAAGAGGATTCATACCATAAAATATTGGGTTGTAACATATATAATATCGGGAATGGGAAAATGGTGGAAGAATCTCTTAGTAGATGATTATGTTCTCAGTTACTCGATGAGGTGTCAGAGCAGCTATCTTTGTCGTAGTTATCCTCCATGGATAAGGATGACACTTCTTATCTTTAGTCAATGGTTTATACACCACTAATTTTACAGATTTATAGGGTAGATCAATATATATATACTTATTTTTAGGTCTTATGTACTCATATATCCACTAGACATGACCTTGATCGATATTATGAAGGTGGGGAGCATTTCAACATTTTTAGAGGGAGGATGATGTTACATTTGAAATTGCAGGAGGAGGTGATATGGGAGTTTCAAAAATCCCTTTTATAGTAAATTTAGGTGTGGGAAATATGTATAAAGCCCTTTTATATCACTTTTTGTGGCCATTCATGAATAAAAGTGTTGCAAAGTTTTATCTCAATTCCTCAATTGATAGAAGTTGAAGGCTGAGAACAAGGTTCTAACGAGTTTAGCCCAACCCATTAAGGTGCCAGAGGTAAATTGGGATGGGATTTCCAAGTAATTCATGATGGTGTTACCATTTATGACTTGGTGACACAATAATATATTGGTGATCATTCACCAACTCACCATGTCGACCCACTTCTTTTCTATTCAATAGTAGAGTTCAGTAGAGAGATTGAGATGCCTCTTTGTGCAGGATAGTCTAAATCCATGGAGTTCCCTCAATGACCATATCTGAACATGATGATCAATTCACATATCAGTTTTGGAGAGGATTATAGGAGGCCTTTGGGAAATAATTACTCTTGAGAATAACATTTCTATCCTAGACTAATGACAAAATAGTGTATACTATTCATGTATTGAAGGACATGTTGTGGGATTACATGTTGACCTTTGGCCATATTTAGGAGGATCACATACCATTGGTGGATTTTACATACAAAAATAGATTTAATTAAACCATTGGTATATCTCTATTTGAGGCTTTGTATGGGTGGCCTTGTGGGTCACCAATTTGTTAGACTGATCCACGAGAGTCATAACTCATGGGCATGAAGTTGGTGTCAGCTACAATAGAGAAGGTTAAGATAATCTTTGAAAAGATGAGGACTACAATGATCCATAAAAATTATTATACTAACCAATGACTTAGTCCTAGGGAGTTCAAGGTGGGATATAATGTTTTCATGTGGGTCTCACCTTGACATGGATTGAAGATATTTATTAGTAGCATAATGTTATCTCTGAGATTAATTGTCCCCTTCCAGATACTTTGTAGAGTTATAGTGGTGGAATTTCTCTTATCTCTACCACCATAGTTGTATTAGGAACATTTTTTGTTCAATGTTTTTCAACCAAGGGGGTATGTGCATGACCAATAAAACATTATCATTAAGGGAGATCTGGAAATCAAGGATGAATCTATATTTATGGAATACCCAATAGAGATAAAAAATTGACATGATATGATCCTCCATGGGGGAATGATTCCACTAATGAGTGTTTGATGATATAATGAGAATTATCTAGAGGGAACATGGGTATGGGAGACCAAAATGGGAGTCCAATACCCTTATATTTATGAGTAGGTGATTATATTTTTAGAATGGAAGGTCACAAGGTGAGTAAAATTTAATGACTCTAATTTGTTGAGTACTATTTATGGATATTATATGGATTATTTTCTAGACCAGCTGTTGATACAAAATTTGATTCCATGGATTGGTGTTCCCGGAATAAATGTTTGAAATATATTAAATATATTAAATATATTAAATATATTAAATATATTAAATATATTAAATATATTAAATATAAAGCACACATAGTTTTCATGAAAATATGAAAAAACTCCCAAATGTGGGATAAAATTAGAAATATAAGTGCACAGTTATGTTCATAGCATAGATTTTAACATAGGAATGATATAATAATTTATCAATGTGAGTGGTTTATGAAAAACATATCCTGGTAATAAATAAATAAAATAAAATAAATAATTTTTTTATTTTTTTTGATTTAGAGACACTTTTATCTTTTGAGGATGTGGTTCAATGATTTATACATGGTTTCCTGCTCAAATCATAGAGTTCTATTTTACCATTGGGGAAATTTCTTAGTGAACAATGATATAATGGGATTAGTTCATTGTCCATTGCAGCGATGACATCCATGGATCTCATCAATGATGGAAATTAAACTGTTCTTCATCATCAATCAATCCAAAATCTAGGTAGATTTTTTTCTTTTATGATTTCTAGAGCTTTTCTTAATCATTGATGAATATAGATCAATTTGATGAACTTGATTGGTATTTGAATCTTAGATAAAATTAAATTGACTATATTATTTATTTGTTCATTTTGATTTTTCAGCCTTTTTTCCCATTATATAATGTTGAATCGAGGAAAAATATAAAACATATTAGATTTATTCCTTAAATTTTATGGCTAATAGATTTCTTAAATTTTTCTTTGTTTGATAATCTTTGGTATTTATTTGGAAAAACATCCTGACCAATACACATTTTTTGATGATCGTGGAATTGTTATTCAGAATAAATGATCAAAACCATGGGTAGGGAACATGATAACAGTTGGAGTTCAAGAATCGATAATGATGGTGGCTAGATAAGGGATAATGAAACTAGATACAAATTTTGTAGTTTTCTTGAGAGGCATATAGTGACACAGATAAAGGGTGATGCTTTCCCGACCGTTTGGTGCATAGAATTTGGAAAAGTATGATTTCAGGGATAGTCATCCCCATATATAGTGTTCTTCATAAATAATTGTGTCATAGGTCAAATATTCGGGTGATGTGGGAACCAGGGATATATTTTAGGAAAATATCGATCAACACAACGTTTAAATCATGATTTCACACCATATGACTCAGTGACACACTGTGTGACCCCTCCTTGAGGCTCTCCATGTACATTGGAATGTACACATAAATGGGTATAAGTACATGGACTGTGGTACACAATGTAATCAAACACAGACATAATGACCTATACATAGGCAGGCACATAGAAACAACCACCAGTATATAGATACAACCATGAAAAATTGACAGTGTTTTGGGTGTCTCTAGATGCCTTTTTCATCCCATATATGCCATTTATGTTGAGAATTACATGTCGTTTGTGAATTTTCCATATAGGAATACTAGGGTATAGCTGGATATGCTATGTACCCCCATATGCACACCATGAACATCGTTCAAGTATGTTTGTAACTCTTCATTTCCATAATTTGAATTTGTATAGGTTGTGTGTTTTCCCTTGGTCCATTTTCATGAGTGTACAATGTGACATTAAATACACATCACAGGATTTTAATCCTTTATAGAGATAGATTCTTAGTAAGAGATATGGTTTCCCTCCATGATACTAGACTGCGATCCTCTATCATCTTTGTTCTCTAGGTGGGTTTTGTGGAATTGGAATGAACACTGTGAGCATGACGTGGATCATTGATATAGAAGATCACATCGGTATGTTTTTTAATATAATTGGTATATCATCTTCTATGTAACGCATTGATCCAGGTTGGGATCTTGGTGTCCATCATTTTTTCTGGGTGTGACCCCCCATATGAGTGTCAGGGTCTTATTAGAATAGTGAGTTTTCTTTGGTTTGGACCAATGATCTAAACCTTTTCATCGTGCGTCTCTGGTGATATTGTGGCTCATGGAGTGGGCTATCATAGAATGATCATTTCTTCAAGAAGAATACTATTTTTGGTATCCGTTTATGACCCAATGGAATCAAGGTGTCTTTCCATTGTATATCTTGGTGCTTTTTTATACATTGGTTATTTTATCTTGTATTGATATGAATATACTTGGTTCTTCATGTTTAGTTATTTCAGGGTGTCCTACTTGGTATTTTTATACTCTATATAGTATAGGATTTTACCTTAATTGTTGTGTATTATGAAGATTACAACCCTTTTGATGGTGTATTGGGAGGACAGGGTGGGAAAGGAGCCATGATAGAGATTTTTAGACCGAAGGGTTTTATGAGGAGATTGCATTTGATTGGAGTCCTTTCCCATGGGGTAGGGTGGACACTTTAATGTTTTCGATGGTATTTTATATGGCCCTTTTTTCTACTTTTAGTACTATATTTTCATTCTATGGTGTGGGATTCTAGATATATGCATTTATAAGTTTCATTTGTTTTAAATTTTAGATTTTGTGTGGGCTTGGAGATATGTGTATGTACATGTAATTTAGGATAATGTGTCCCATTTGTGGGATATTCCTACTTGGAGCTGGTCACCATCCCTTGGCCAATCTGAGGCTATCTTGGAGTAGTCATAGGTTGTAACTTGACTTTTTAGTTCATGACAAAAAATCCATTCTCACATTATTAATTTAGGAAATATTACTTGTGATGTTCCCAATTTATAGTACCTTACTGTTAATATATGTCATCAGTGTATTCAATATTACATTGAGGTACATGATATATGATACTCATTAAATATAATATTAAATTCTACTGATCAATACAGGTGTCTTTAAATAGGAGCATTCAAGGATACATATAAATTTGGATTACCTACTAGTGAGTTTTGTTCTCTTAATATAATATTCTAGATATCCATATGACTTATCAAATAGTTAAGGATAACCATAACAATAGACCAATGATGTTCTCTTCGATTTTCTTGATATCTTCTTACCAAGATCAATTCATAGGCAACATGAAGTATGTTACTTAATATGGAATACTTGATATATCTGGTCTGTTAAGAATATGGGATCTTACGTACTATCTATTTCTCATATTTTGACTATTGACACATTTTATAAAAAATATTAACTACAATAAAACTAGGTAAATCCATTTCTATATCATTAATAATGTTATCAAAAAAGGATGTTAAAGACCCCCTTTGTCAGTTCTAAAAAAATGATGTCAAAGGGGGTCATTAACAGTACTAAAAAAGCATTGTTAATGGGGGTCCTTTAGTAGGGCATTTTTATAAGCGTTGGAAAAATTATACTTCAAAAAAAATTATATTTCATTAATAATAATATAATAATATATTTATATATTTATATTGATATAAATATAGTATATATTTCTTAAAATATGTTTTAGATAAGGTAACAAGTCATTTAAACTTAATATATAAGAAATTTAGCGGAAATGGTATATTATATAATTTAAAAAATAATAATAATAATAATAATTATTATTATTATTGAGTAATAATCATTTAATGACAAATTTAAGACACAAAAAAATCAAAAAATTAATAAAAATCTAAAATAAGTTGAAAACATAACTCAAACTTCAAACGTCCAAAACTTTATCAATCATAAAGGGGTTGAGGAAGTTCTGATGAAGGGTGTGGGAAGGGCATGGAAATATTTTTTTATATACCTTTTATTAGTGGGACCTTTATCAAGGCCTTTTAGCACTGTATAAGTCCCCCTTTAATAGCGATAAAAAGTACTGATAAAATGGGACATTAATATTGCTAAATAAATTGTGTTAAAGGACCCTTTTAACATCTCTTTTTTTAGAATTGTTAAAGGAGACCTTTAACAGTGCCTTTTTAGCACTGATAAATGATTCAGGTCTTTAACTGTGCTCAAATTATTGGTACTTTTTATAGCACTGATAAAGGCCTTTTCAAGCACTGTTAAAGGAATTTTTTGTTTTACTGATATATCCTATGGTACAATAGAACTAATCACATCATAAATTGTCCCATTGTAAATCACATTAGTAGCTGGTCAATGTTTTTTTATTTCTATAGTCCATGTAACCTCTTGGATTTATCACTAATGTTTTAATCCCTTGAATGAAGTCTACTTCACCTAAGTCCTTCATGGAGAAGAATTTGTTTAACTAGTCCTTAATAGAATGTAATATTTGTATGTTTCTTCCATAATGTATTATGTCATCAACCTATTCTACTAGGAAAATGACCAAATTCCCACTAAACCAATTATTGACACATTTCTCACATTAACTATAAATGAAACTGAAATATTTTATAACTCCATTGAATCAAATGTTCCCAAACATGGATGTTTTCTTCAATCCATAAATGGATATCTATAATTTTAAAATCTTTTTAGAATCACCTAGAGTCCCAAACCCTTATAGTTGTTCTATATATAATCTCCCTAAAGTTTCCCATTAAGGAAATCATTTTTGAATTCCATTTTTAAAATTCATAGTCATGGTATGAAACTATAGAAACAATAATTTTGATGAATTTAAATTTAAGAACTGGTGAAAGGGTGTCATCATAGTCAATTCCTTGTTGTTTTTAAACTCTTTATCCAGTAGACTTTCTTTAGAGGTATTTATTTTAACATCCATATATAGTTTTCTCTTCAAAATCTATTTTCGTCCTAGGATATTTACATCAATTGGTGCATCGACAATAACCCAATATTTGTTTTGATAAATTGAATCAATTTCATAATTCATGGATTATTTCCATCTTGTATATTTATTTATCTTTTCTACCTCTTTGTTGGAGAGAGGTTTATCATTATCAACCAATAATGACTCACTATCTTCATTGACTATAAAATCATATCTCTATGGTTCCATTTCCTCTTTAGTGACCCAATAGAGTTCTTTTGGTTATAGAAATACTTCTACCAGGTGGACCTATGCAATCTTTTAATATAACAACTTTTTTGTATCTTGATAATTAACTTCCCCAAAGTCAATCTTTCTCCTCCTATATTTTTTGACTGTGTGATCCTTCTCAAGAAATGTGGATTATATGGTGATATTCATTTTCTAGCATTATGGATTTTATAGGTAGTATCCCTTTGTTTCATTTGGATACCCTATAATTATGCTCTTTTTTCATTACAGTGCTATTTTTTCATAAGTCTTTAAAATCAACCTTCTAACCCCATGAACATGTATAAATATTTCAAGTTTCTTCCCACACCATAACTCAAAGGTAATTCCATTTTACACATTAGTTAGTACTCATTTAAGTATATTGGATGCATTTTGTAATGTATATACCGAAAATGATAATATAATATCTACATGACTCATCATATAACTTACCATGCCCTTTAAGTAATAGATCCTCCTAAAACCAACACCATCACAATATGGTGTGTATGGTTGAGTGATTTGATATAGAATCCAAAACCCATGTGAAAATTAAATAAACTATTGGTTAGGATATTCACCCCCTTTATCAAATATAATCATGTTTATCTTCCTTATGTATTGATTATTTTCATCATTCTTGAATTCGATTAATTTTTCAAATGACTCAGACTTTTACTTCATCAAGTAGATATATCTATATCTAATCAAGTCATCCATAAGAATTATGATTAATGAATACCCATCAATATATTCTACTATAAATGAACCCCACACATCAATTTGTACCAATACTAGATTATCAGTATCCCTTTAACTATATGAATTTAAAGGTGGGTTGGTCATTCTTCCTTATAAAATATCATGATATATGTTAAGTTGTTTTACCTCAAAAGAGAATAAATATCCTTCTTGAATGACAATTTTGATATGCTTCTCATTAACATGACCACAATAGTGATTCCATATCATGGTGTTATTTGAGTAATGAAAACAATATTTGTTATCAGTTTCCATTAAATTGTTTTTGTAATTTAATATATAAAAGATGTTAATTGAAAGATCCTTTCAATAATTTAAGTTGTCTTTATAAAATAACCACCTTTTTTTTGAATTTGAAAATAAAAACATATGTATCTTTGAAGGATACAAAAATTATTTTCCAATTAGTAGTTGGTACATAATTAAAATATCATAAAACAAATATCATTGTTGTTGGTAATGAAAGGTGGTAGTCTCTAATGGCTAGAGTAGCTAGCCTCCCACCACTTCCAGGTCACAAATATAACTCCCCTCTAGAAATATTTTGGAATCTACGTAGTTCATACATTTGTAAATAGATATGAGCACCAGAAGCTGTATCTCACACTCAATTGGTAGATATTAAAATATTACACTTGAAAATGAATGATTATTTAGTTGTTGATTACTTATGTGGGCAGTTCCTCTTCTAATGGACTTACGTACCACATAAAAAACATACTATTTTTTTCCATTCCTTTGATTATATTGTCCTATTCAGGGAAGGATAATTTTAGAGAGATTTTGAATTTTTATGAATCATGGTCTCCTTCACATTGATTATAATTTTTTGATTCACCATAAGGATTGTGGTTTTGTAAATCCCTATTTCCTTATAAACATAGTTAATGAATGTAATAAGTTATGAAATAATCTTATCCTTATTACTCAAGTTATTATAAACAATAAAAATGGAGAAGTATTAGGTAGTGTGGAATGTATGTGATCGGTGCACTACTCATCTAGGAATATAATCCCTAAAATGTCTAACTATTCAATATATCTAATAATATTGACTATACGAGGCCTAACTAGGGCTGAATCTAAAAATATAGTTGTAAAAATGTCATTCTAGATATTGTATCTCTATTGAATCACCTTCTCATTAAAGAGATCATGAAGGTGAGATATCACGATATACACATCCATGTACTCATGTTTCTTTTTAATTTTATAGGTCATGGATAGTAGCATGAAATATTGAACATGTGTAGCATTGTTAAAATTTTTCTCATAGAGGGAAAAATATTTTTCACTAGACTTTTTACTTGGTCCTTTAAGATCAGGTTCTTCCAACAAATACAATTATCTTCATGGTATGGTATAACATGTAAGAGACTTTACCACTCAAGGAAATATCTTCAAGGGAGAAGGTTATCCTTCTCAAGTGTAGATCATGATGATATGATTGATGTCATGTTTATATCAATTTCTAAATATAATATGATAAGTGTTTTTATACTTTATCCAATATAATTTTATCACGTAAATAAATATTATATTTATAACTACCCAACTATTTTTTCAATACCCAATGTCCCCCACCATTAGCTTCAGAATATACTATTTCATATTTATTCTATTGTAAAGGATCCATATTACATATTTCATAAACCATACTTTTTTTGGCCAAACTATATGATGGGTTTTAGGTAGGAAATCGATATTCCATCTTTATTAACTCATATTTCCACGATCTTTTGAGTGGACTCCCCAAATCTGAAACCCTTAAATTGAATTTACCCAAAATTTTACTCTTAGTTACACCATGAAATACTTGGAAGTCAACCATTAATGTGATATAATTTATTTCAATCCAAACCTTCTTGTTAGAAATCCTCGATAATTGAATACACCCTAATTTTTTCTAGCCAGTTACTTTAAACTACTGTTTGATTTTAACATAAGTAGTGGAAGGCTATACTGACTTAGTATATAAATTTGAGAGCATTTATATTTCTTTGTAAATTAAAAATTATTATATTTATTACATGCATGATAATATTATGTGGATTTACTTAATTGATTAACCACATCTTAGATAATTTTTATGCATAATCTAGTTTATTTTAATTCTATCTTTTATTCTTGTTATTTCATTAATTTTTTTGATCATAAAAAAATGACCATAATGAAATAACCATGAAAATTACGAGAAATGAAATAATAAAGTGGTAGTATCCTGAGCTTTTACAAATTGTTAGATTATCTAGTAGATGATTAACAAATCTTTAACCTTGGGGAAACCACCTTGAACTATTTTATGGTCTGTGTTTTTGCTTTCCACATGCCCACCTATGCATCTCTCTTGGATTGATTTCAGCTCAGCTCCAAACATGAACAACCTCCACTATCTTAGGGTATCCCTCTATTACATATTCATTTACTCACATATAGGTTATGGGAACCAAAGGATTGGTTAAGGGGTTTATTTAAAAGTAACCATGTGCACACATACCCTTATATAATGAGTGAAGGTAGGGAGCACATCGCAAATAATTAATTTGATAATAAATTAAAATAAACCGATCATATATATTGGTCTGATATATTATCTTAATCATCCAAAAACTTGTAATGAATTATGAATTTAATAAAATAGAATCCAATTATAATCATTATTATTTAAGATATATCATTATTGAATCAATTAATCAACTTCATTAATTAATACATTCTTTTTCACTAATTATCATCTTAATTTTTCTAAAGATTATCATCCATTATAAATATATACCTAGCTTGTACCTAAGAGGAAACATAGTGAATACCTATATAACTACCCAAATTTTATTGTTCTAAAAATTATGTATAATAAAAATTATAAGTTTAATATATATATATATATATATATATTATGTGCACTATTATATTAATGAACCCACAGAAAACATGTTGATACAATTTAAGTAGTTTAAAAAATTTACTTTTAATTCTTATAAATTTGGTATACTTATGTGGCATGTACAATCAAGTTATACCTAATTTATTATTCTCACAATTTATCTAGAGAATGGGTCTAGAGACAAGACAAGCCACTTTGGAGAAGAAAATATTGTATTACAAGATGCGTAAATGGGTTATATGGCATGTGGTATCCATGTTACACAATCAAAAGTCATGTAGGCCATGATATAATATTGAAAACCAAAATATGATTAATAGACTAAACATTGTTTATGGAAGTTAAAAAAAATGTACTATGGATTACTGTGCACCAAAATGGCATAATCAACATCTGCTGTGTAATTAAATACACCACATGTAATAAATTAATATGAATTGAATTAATTCTAAATTTATCCTGGGTGCGTTAAACATGTGTTCACTTTTTGTACATCCAGGTTAAATGTAATCTACTCTTGTGTTGTCTGAACAGACTTCCTATTACCACCATATTAATTAAAAATAATAATATCATTCATTTAATTTTTTTTAATGATTATATTTTTGACAAATGAAGAGAATGAAATAAAATATCACTATTAATATTACTGAATGATTAAACGTGAATTGAAAGATAATGACTACTGCATAAATTAATCAATGATATTTAAATAATTATAAATAATTATTCACCCCTTTGATACAACATGAAAATTATTGGGATAGTGGATGCACTGGATCACGCATGAACAACTCTAATTTTTCTGATAATGGACAATTAATAAAATATTTTCATGAAAATAAACTCCACGATCAATTGAATTAAATAATGGAATGTTGACGAGAAAAGATACTAGAACCAAATTATAGGATAATCACATATTATTTATTGTTATTTTTAAAAATTAAAAAATTACATTGTAAGGAATTATTTCTTCGTTGATGGATCTGATAATGTTTCTACATCATAACATCATTTCATTATAGGATTTAGGAATAGATTCCATTTAGCAGTGATCCAAACGTGTTCCTCAAACATATGAACATTAATATAGGAATATCTTCGTTCTATCACGATAGATCCTAATTTATGTGGCATTCACCATTAATCGCCCAGATAATATCATCAAGGAAGGGTTCTCTTGGATCACTCTAGACTTGAAAATGGTGGTGGAAGGGGATATCTCTCCATTATTAAGAGAAGTCTGGGGGAGGGATATTTCTGAGGATTTATGTGGATTATTTTTGGATCTCATTTCTCCTGACCAAATGAATTTTCTCTCTTTGAAAAATTATATAATTGGGTTTATATATATTTATGTTAGAAAAAATAATTTCATATTCAACCTTAATAATTTTTTTATTCATCTGAAACCCCCTTTATATTACAATTATAATAATATTATTATTTTTTGAGATATGATAAACTCATAAATTAAATTAAATATTATTTATTCAAATAATATTTAATAAATAGTATTATTCAAATAATATTTAATAAATATTATTTCTCATCAGATCATTAAACTCTGTCCGCCATTCCTCCAAAATATTTATCAAACCTTAAATAATGTATATTTATCTAAATATAAATATCACTTCATTATTTTCTAATGAATAAGTAAATATTATATTCACAAAATAGAAATAATCATTTATTAAATATTCTATTCACATAATATCCTATCGAATAACTGGTGATAAAATATATCTGATAAAAAAACATGAATAATTATTAAACCATGTCTGAGAATAATATTTATTTGACTACTTAATTAATAAATGATAGTATTATTTAATTGTGGTTGTAGAGAAACATACTATGTGACTCTCTAGGTCTCATTTTTTGCTAAATTAGTCAATGTAGCGCAAATTCAAAGGTTATTATATCACAACATGCCAAGGAACCATAGAGAAATAAGTTAATATCACAAATTTATATAGTGACATAAAGATGCTTACTTTATAATATAATACCTTTATTGTGATATCTCTAATTAAAAAAGTTTTATACTGGTGTCATCAACCTATGTTCTCAATGCCTTTTTATTTGACTTTTTAGAAATCAAACATGTCCATAGAATACCATGAACATTGATTTATTTATGTTATATCATATACATCAAAAGGATTAAGATATAAACTTTCATTAAATAATAAAAGTAAAAAATCATTTCTCATATTATTCATTGATGAAATATTACTCATTAAACACCCAACATATGGTACTTTTCTATGAACATATGTCCCCATTGTTTTTTCAATACCTCAATGCATGAGACGTATAATACTCATTAATAATAATAATAAATAATAAATCTAAGTACACATGTCTATAGATATTATCTTTTAAATGACACTTAAAATTTTGGATTTCTTATTTTTCAGTCATATTCATATAATGTGATACACTATATATTACCAACGGTGTACATAATGTGAAGTTACCTCAACATCCTATGAGCTCCACCCTTGATAACCTGTATAAATTGTGTCTGTAAGATGATTTAATTATGATAGATAAAATATATTTACGAATATTGTTTCACTTTTAGGATTTCATCATATTGAGGAACTATTATGACCTTTCAGAGAAAAAACTATTGTTAGGACATGATCACATAATATGTTACATAGAAGAAATACCATTATGGGATATGGAGTTTATTAGTATTAAAAATTATTAATACATATTATCATAATGTCCAAAGTAGTTGGTTATAGGGTCCCAACTCTATCAGGAGAAAAAATGGATAATCACTTAACACATTATGGGTTTTTCTATAACAATGGTTATTAGGTGACTATTTTGAAGGAACCCTATGATGAAATTTTTGGTACACTTTTCAAATAACCTTTCAACTGGATGGTAGTGGGAGAATAAGAGTTTTTGTTTCCCAGGATTATAGATGAGACATTTTATCATATCTAATTGTCTGATATGTGTATGAAAATAACCTATAGTAGAAAAATTCATCAACCAATCGATGTCCTTGAAATATAATTTTTTCAATGGATGCTCTTGTATTCTATCATATGTTTCCAGTACTAGGTTATCATTTGATTTAGAAGTATGGTATTTTGGTTCTTAAGTATATCGGGTATTCAATATTGCAGAGAGGATAAATTTGGAAATTTATATACTGGATCTTCCACAATAGAATGCTTCTATGAATTATAATCTTCACATGTTATATATTTATCACCCTAACCCTTCTCACGTCATTGAGCTTGATTATGTTGACCTTGATTCCGATTCGTACTTTGGAGAAGCACTCATTTTTTTTTGTTTTGGATTGTATAGTGAAAAATAAAAAGTTAAAGGGTGTCCCTTTTATTCTATTGTTGTGGTTTCATGTCTGTGATTTAAAGAAAACATAGGAGTGGGAAGATGATATTTTTTCCAAATAGTGAGTCATTTTTACATTATAGGCATAGTTATGTTAGGGAGTATTGATAGAACATGATCTATTTGATAGTGGGGAGGTTATAATATACTCACCCTTGCATATTTATTTTTTTATATTAATTTTGGTTCAAAAATATTTTAAATAGTTTATGGATTGGTTTATAATGTGTGGGTAAGGTCACAAGAAAATTAAAGGGGTTATGGATTTGAAAATATGAAAAATGGGATTTATATAACATGGAACATAGTTTGTAATATCCATGAACCAAGATCTTGTAGAATTATTTATGGTAATGAATGGTTTTGAAAACTATGTGAAGAGTTCTATAAAAAATGTGGGATGGGTCCAAATCCATTCACATAGCTCTCACAAGTTTTTCTAATAAATGGAGGTGCCTTAGGGAACCATGTGGAATCCTTAGAATATGAGAACTCATGTTTGGTTCAATTATTAGGAAACCATGTAGTCAAACCACAAAACTCATTAAAATGGGTAAATTAACACTTTCCCTCACAACCTTTATAAAATTTCACTTGGATTTCACCCCCCCCATTTCACTACCATCTTCCTTGAGTAAACTCTATAATCTCCCTCATCTTTCAATGGAGTACCTCCTTATATTATAGATAATTTTATGTGTTTTTATGTGAAATTCAAATCTCTGTTTAAGTATATGATTTAAATTAATTTTATTCTCAAGATGACTCACTACTTGGTTGTCCCTCTCTTTAATGTCTCATAATGCCTATTTCTTAGGAGTTGTATTTTTTTATTGAGGTCATTTAACTTTAATCAATGGTATGGGTTTGATGAGTTGTTATCTATGAACCAAAGATATTTCTTCTAACATTTTTACCATATTCTTATTATTCTTCAAGTGCATGTTTTATGTGTGACATGTCTTGCATGTTTCAGTTAAAATTCCATGATTAAGAAGAATATATTGGGGCTTTAACTTATATCTTATAAACATTAATTAACTCATTAATTATATTGATGATAATAAGACAAGACCAAATACCACCCATGATATGTCCTGATTTCTTATAAATGGTAATATGTAGTTTTAATTGGGAAATATGGATGTTATAATTTTATCCTAGGTTGATATGTACCGTTTCTTGTCAGCATGGTGTATGGGGATATTTGGTTAAATGTGGGAATTATATTTTTTATGTAATGATTAAGGAATGAAATGTTAAATTGTTAAAGGATTTTGATTAATTTGTTAAATGGGTTTAAATAATATTTAACATTTTTTATATTTAAATAATTGATTAATGGGTGTAATTGTAAAATTATCCATAAATCTATTGTGTATGTTATAACATGGTGAATAATTAATATTAAAATTAAATATTTATTAGATTAGTGTGATAAAAGTAAAATGAAGATGAACCTCAAAAACTTTTAATGGTGGTATTGGTAGGAATTCTAGAATGATGTTCCTCATTATTAGGTTGGTTTCACACTTACTCTATGGGAACCACTATTGTTTATAAAAAGGTTTGGATACTGGAATGATTCTCTAGGATATAATATTATTTGACTTGATATGTGTAGATGGACTAGTTCCCACTGATTCCTATATGAAAATAATTGATTCTAACCATTATTTTTATTAATGTTTGTATCTAAAATAGCATATGATTGAAAATACTGGCATGAGTCAACATAGGTTGGGTTGTAGCATGTGTCAATTTGGAACATGATGGCTGAAGAGGTTAATTAACAAATGTTTACTTTAAAAAATTATTTTCTTATACTTACTATTATATTATTTCTGTGCACATATTCTTACACTATAAATTATACTTAAAATTTCATTAAACATCAATGGTGGGTGCCTATTGAGTTGTATTTTAACCCTTCTCAGGATGTTGTTTGTACTCCAGATGACTTTTGGGATATAGGTATGGATAAAGGAAAATGCATAGTGACAGATGCATGATTTGAGACATATGTTATGGGGCATAGATGAGGTCACTAGGATAGACGTCAAGATATATCTTTGGGATTTTTAGTTTTTTTCCTTCCAAGTCCCATTTAGAAGATGATATTATCATTAAATTTTATGTTTACTATATTGGATTGTGTTTATTTATCCACTTTTGGTAATTTTGATATATTATGTGTGGTTACATTTTGAAATTGTATCTTATTATTTATTATGATTCCACTTTTGTTTTACTTTTATATGGAGGATATATAATCCCCATGTTTCTTATTATAACCTCACTATAGTTATAATCCTTTGTCATATGGGGAGGCGTGCTTGGCATCATGTGGACAACCGATTTGGCTACTTGATCGAGTGATATGGGATAAGATGGCACAATGAGAACTAATCTAAATATTTATAGCCTCATGTGGTTATTGGATGTTTTTATGTTGGTAAATGAAAATAATCTACCTAATAGGGTGCCTTCTAGGTCTATAGGTTATTGAGAGTGCCACACAAATATCATATCCAATAGTCTAGGGGTTAGTGACTAGCATTGATTACTATTATTTCACTATATGGGAGGCCATGGCCTATTTCCACCAGTAATATATACATTTCCAATGTAATAATATAACCATACACAATAATAGTATATGGTTATACCATCAAACTAACTATAAATAATGCAATGCATCAATCACCATGTAAAATATCACTCCACAATATTAGTTAATGGAAACAAATAAATATGAAAATTCCCTAATCTATTGGACTCTTGTAAGTTATTCCATTCCACATGAACTCTTAAATACAACTATAACTGCAATATCACATATATTTTTATAAACACCAGGGAATCCAAAATACTCCACTAAGAATATCCAAGCTTTATTGTGTTTTAGCATAGAATATGACACACTAACTCCAATTTTACTAATATTTTATTCAAACTATGCATCACCTATATAGAGACAATATGTGTGGAATTAAGGCCTATGTAAGGGTGTGTATAAAAATACCCATAGGGAATACTTAATATAGATAATGGAAAAAATTATAAGACATATTATTCTCTAGGTATGAACTAAAGTAACATAAAATGAAAAATGACAATTTAGATGTACTATATGACAAGATGACATAGTTATATGATGAAGTCCCAAATAACTCATATCTAATACTTTGAAGCCACATCTCAAGATAATCCCATTGTGATGTGAAATCTATAGAGTCTACTATGATATATATTGATAGTTAGTTGATATCCACATATCTAGGGAAACCTATGGGGTTCCTAGGGAGTCATAAGTCTATATGAACCCCACATTTATCTTTCTTTACTATTTCTAACTCGCAACAAAAAAATAATGATAAAGAACCATCTCATCACCATATCATTCTCTATAGTAGAGGAATTATTACTACCTCTAGTTAGACATGTTATAATATCGATTTGATACATGTATGAATTTACCATAAATGATTGTAACCTCTCAAGAACTATAGTGGATGATCCCACTCCCCACATATATTGGCGAAATAATGACTCCAATATCTTCTCCTAAAAAATAAAGTGAAGGAAAATCCAAAAATCCCATGAAACACCTCATAAAATATTATATAGGGACCCATTTTTGAATGTATATGAGAAAGAAACATCAAATCCATTGGAGGATCATATGCTTGTGTTATATCTTAACACGTGAGGAAATACCAACTCTATAGATAGGGGATGCTAGAAACATGAAAGTATGTGGAAGTACTGACCCTATTTAATCCCTAGGTTGAGGATCAATACTATATCCTTAAACATGGTGGGTTTTACAAACTCTTCCTATGTATATTGCAAGCGTGTTATGTCATAATATGTTATTTCAACCAGAGAGTATTAATTACAAAAAATGGAAACACATTGAGAAATACAGATTTCATCCTATTATCAATGAATTAAACTTTATGATGGGACCAATGGTTTATGATATGAGTCAATGTTAAGTATAAAAAATTAGTCATAAAATGTTCATATCATGGTATATGTTGAGATTCCTAAAATTGTTCACCAATATTAAACCATTTAAATAAGATATGATTGAAATAAGTATAGTAATAATAATATTATTATTCTTGGTGTATGGTTTATAAAAAATAATAATAATATTTTTATTAATAATTTGATTATTATTATTAATACAAAATATAAAAAGATTCATACTTATATAACACATGATTGCCTTAAATGTTAAATATCAATGTCTGGGTCATGGTGTCGATGAGTGATCGTCATTTTGTTATCCCAGCACATCGATATTTGAAAAATGAGAGATTAATTATAATAATAATAATTATTATTATTATATATACTATAAAACATATATAAATATTTATATAAATAAGAATCATAGGAGAATCCACATGACATCCTTATCTCTCTAATCATGAAAAATAAAGGGTACCCTCTCCCTCTTAAATATTCAAATTCTTATTTTATTATATCTATTATATATATATATTTGTATGTGTAAAAAGGATAGTAGGTGGGTCTTACACTAAAACTCCCCTTTCTCATGTGATCATGGTTGTTCCACATAATAGCTTCACGTAGCCCCTCTCATTATCCTCCACCCCTCTATACCATATTCACATTATTAATTATTTAATTCCAAATTTAATGTCTTTATACCCAAAAATCCAAGATGTATAATTGGATAGAAAACCTCATCCTATCCCTAAAATCGTTATATGATGACCCCACAACATCAACCCACTAATAAGACACCTCTCACACTAGAGACCTCTATTCAAAATGATCTCCACCATGAGAACACATGACCAAAAAATATCTACTATCTTAGAAGCCCATCACCAATACTACGGAAATACTTGTTTAGAGCAGTATATGGTACCAACTATGCTAGCAAAATCAATATGAGATAGAGACTTCTGTAGTTGAACCACAGTGAAAAAAAAATTATGAAAATTGAAATAATTTTACAACCGTTGGTTGATGATGGGAAGCCCAACCAACAAATATAAATTATACGAGGAACATTTTGAAGAATGTAAAACATATATTAAATGAGTAATTCAAGAGCGAGGTAAAAATATTTTATGAGAATACCTATTAAATTTATTCAAAATTATCATCACATCAAATAATTCTAGAGATCAAAAAATACATTCAATCTGTTGTTAATTAATGGAAAAATATAGCTATTATATATTTCATCAATTATTTGAATGAAAATATTTATTATCATTCTATGTATGAATGTACCAAGGTGTATGGTTTTTAATCCCCAATCATGTTATTGACGAATAAAATGGGGTTTCAATAATCATTATGATTATTCCATCACAATTTCATTATGAATAATGAATCAAAAAAATTCAAATGATGAATTAGATATTTGAAACAATTAATCATACCTCATTAGTGAATCATTGATTCTTTAATCCATCATTGATTTTGTGATTTTAATTTTATCATCACACAATTTGATTCATCAAGGTATTCATGAATTCGATACAACTCTATCAATCTAATGTAATTTCAACCAAATTAGGGTCTCTCCATCACATTACTCTTTCTAGGGTTTTCAAATGAGGATCAGAATATAGAGGCAAAACCATAATGTATAAATAGAGGGGGGATCTTGGGTTTCACAATGTAACACCCCAACCCCAGTTACCCAGAGTTGGTGCATTATTACATAACATTGGCATGATCACAACAGATCAAGTCTTGAAAGTCCTATTAGTTTAGTATCCTTGGAATCACTAGATACCTTCATAAATGTTACATTACATCATAAAGTGAAAAACTACAATAACATGGTCTCCATAGTCCACACTCATATCCCCTTCAGACTATCCCTGTAGGTCAGTCATAAAATATTTTTTCACATTCTGGGAAAAATAAAACATAGAAAAGGGGTGAGCTCAGATGCTTAGTAAGGATAACAATATAACAGAAACTTTCATAAATAAACATAAGCATTAAAGGCAATGTATAACTAAAACAAAAGAATTTTAAAATTGAACTTCAGCATAATATGGAAAAAATAAAATGAAATAATTCCATTTACTTATTCACATGGATATTCTACTAGTCGAATAATCATATGCAATATCAATAACCACTTTCACAATGATGGAATGCATAATTCCAGACTATCATAACCACATAGTCAAGGCCTTGTTCCAAGACTATAAATAAGATTCTGTAAAGGCCTTGTTCCAAGACACTAGTTTGTCTCATGAGACCTACCGACGCATCGAGGAGCTATAGTGGGCTCCACCCGTTACTTATTAAGTCCAATTCATTCCTCATATGAATAGGTTTAAAAATATCATAAACCATAACATAGTCGTATCACATAAAACATGCACAAAGGAAACATAACATTTCCGTATTTCAATCACAAGATATCAATACAACACATTGATATAATAAAAACATTATCAAAACCATTTTAAACACAAAAATAAAAGAAAATTAAAACTTGGTATTTATTTTTCATTTAAAAAATGTTATGGCTTGTAGAGGAAGCCGAAACCCAAATAATGGTCACGGCTGCAGAGAAGTCGTTGTCACCGCATACGTAAGTCAAAAAATTCCATTTCTAGTTTAGTAAAAATGCTTCATATAAATATATTCTTTTTGAATAAAAGTCAATGGGGGTTTATACACCATATAAAAGAAAGTTGTGTATAAAACGAAATATGCCTCAATAAAAGGAGATTGAGACGAAGTCCCTTACCTCGTGTCCGACTTGACTCGATCGTTCTTTAACCTCCTGGATAATAAAATAGAGTTAATTTCTACTTTCTTAAGAACCTTTTTCAATTTCATTATTCCTTTTATATCACTTATTACCATGTTATGAATATGATTAAATTATTTAAGTTAATAACGACAGTTTTGTCGATCTTTGGTACTTGATTAAAAAATAAAGTTCTTATAATTACAAGTTGTTCATGTAGTAAAATATCTATTATATACATAATTATATTCATGATGTAGATATCATATATCATATATATCCAGTATATACATTCATTTATAATATTACATAACATTTAGAGGTAGGAAATGAAATGCACCGTTCATGGAGTCGGTAAGCTGTATGTACGCATGAATGCTACTTTCATTTCTATTTCATATTTAATTGAATGAATTCACAATGATATAAAGGTGTATTATAATTCCAGTATAATATAATATATAATATCATTTACTCCATCCTTTATATGTCCCACATATGGCATTAACGATTCAAATCACTTTGAGGGGGTGGTAGTCCACACTTCCTAAAATGAAATTATCGCGTTTACCCACAATGGAAATCATAAAGGTATGCCATAAATGAAAAATATAGAGGAATAAGGAAAACATAAACATAATATATATCATACATAATTATAGTGACATCTTAATGGACACCATTAAAGGTGTTAAAATAAGATTGAACAATCATCGTTTCGTGAGGCAGTAGTTCGCCACCCACAGAAACAGTATATTCTTTAACCATTAGACAAAGGTGTGTGTAAGTGTAAATCAAATACTTCTCATAAAAATATCCTAGTATATTTAATATACTGGTGTTGTTACAATATAAAGGAATAAAAAGGGTTTAATAGGTTGGAGAAGCAAAATAAAACAAAAGAACATAAGAGAAGACATTACCTTAAAATCAGGTAATTCTTTTTTGATTTGAGCCAAAGGATTCCTTGGAAAGACTTCTGATCAAATTGAGGCTTCTAGGAGTAATAGAGGGAAGTTGAGAGAGTATTTGGACAGAGTTTGTCCGATCCAATGGCTTTGAAGGTGTGAATAAGGCGGTAGAGTTGGGGGCCTTTTATAATATGAGAGGAGGGGCACTCTTGGAAAGTCATGAAATGTTACATTATTATGAAATGCTTTTCGGATTTTAAAGGTCCCACTATGATATATATCAAGGTTAAGGTGATAAGGGTTCTATATACACCCATACAATAGGCTTTATAAAAGTGAGAGTCTTATATTTTACCTTACCTTTTGATTTTATTTAAATCGTTCATTAATGAGGTAATTGCTTCATCCTCATGGTGTCATAAATAAATTTATTTATTTAATGTCTAAAAATTATAAAAAAATTACCATGACGTAGGAAATATTTTTATCCTTCCAATTAATATTTATAGTCAAAATGTAAACTTATATAACCCCATGTAATAATTGTTTTAGTAAAACAACACATGTGTATGATAATTTTATTTTTACTTTAAATAAAAAGTTATTAATGTCATTTTCTTACCCAAGTGGCTCCATGGGGTCCCCAAGTTGACCCATGGATTTTATTGGTCGTACATGACTCATAAAATAAGGGTAGGACAAGTGTAAAGGTAATTTCATAGTATTATAACATTATTTTTACCTTTAATTAGTCTAATTACCTCTAATCGCGGTTAATAAAACTCAAAAGTTACTATTCACTAAAAATTATTTTCATCCCATTGAATCAGATTTTACTTCCTAATGAAAACCCTATATGTCATATTTTCTAAATTCAATTCACAAAAGTGGTAATGTTTCATTTAAACGAAAAATTAGTTTTTGAACTACCACTTAGTGGTTTCACTATTCATCAAAATTGAAGTTTTTCAGAAAAATACCAAAAATTAACCCTAAGATATATTTGATATTCCTAATTCAACAAATGATGTCAATTTTACAAAATTCAAAACATATAAGTTGAATTAATTAATTTAATAATTAATTCTCATTGTCACAACAAATAGCATGTTTTTAAGAAACAATATATATCAAAAGATTGACAATTGTTTATGTCCAATTAAAAAGTGAAATTAATTATAATGAACACTATTGGATAAAATGGTTAAAATATATTCTAATTATATTTTAAAACCACAAAATTGTATAATTTATCACTATAAATTATTTTGATTAAAAAAATTGTTTTTAAGTATTTTTCACTATTCATTGAAAATTGGAAGTTCTCAAAAAAATACCAAAAATTCAACATAGGATAATTTAGATATTTCAAATCAAAAAATGAAGTCCAATTTGAAATATAAAATTTATATAATTTCAAAAAGTGGGTATTACTATTCATAACAGCTATTTTGATTCGTCACGATGTGTTAGAATCTTGAACTTGCGTACAATGCAAGCTATTGCATTATTGAAAGAGAAGTGTATCATGGAAGCATGGGGTGTTAAATTCTCCACTCCTTCAATAAATCACATCCTCAAAATTTTAAATTGTTCTTCTAAAATAAATGGTTCAAAGTAGAAAATACCTTTGTGGAAAACCCATATCAGAAATAGGGTGAATAAAAATATAACTTTAAAAGAAAGAAATAGAAGTACAAAGGTCACTCTAGATAGCCCATACTAGGATTATATGAAAACATTGATATGGAGGAGAAAAAACCTTCAAGGTCTGATGGAGAGTTGTAGAAAACAGGATTAGGAGAAAGTTAACTACAAGAAAATCACAAAATTGTGATTGGTTAAACGATCATTGATTCACCGGTAGGAAAAGTTAACAGACAACATTTTTGTTTTAAGTTACCTTTCATAAAGTTGAGGAATTTTTTTAGGAGATTTACTAAGAAGGTAAGGAAATATAAAAACTTGTCATGTATACTTTTCATTCTTTAATAAATTTTTACCACAAACCCATCTTTCTCTCAAAAAGATAATAAAACTCAAAAATATTATATTTATCCTAATCGTACAAGGTTTCAAATATTAACACATACCATTTAGAATATGACAACTATTTTTTAATAACTAGGGACATACTGTAGGCTAGTGGAAGGTAATAAAGGCTTGTCACACTATTGTTGTGGGTTTGATCCCTACATCTTTGTCCTACGTAACAGGTTATCCCCTGACCTGCAGGTTGTCCTTTTCCAAAAAATATAGTATTATAATATTCCAAAAATAATCTTCAGAAATGTTTTAACCTTAAACAATACTATACAAAGTTAATCTTAATCATTCCAACCTTTATAGTTATCCAAAATACCACTGTTCAGACTCTCTCTAAAAGGTCTCTAAATTCCAAAATCAATTGTAACATCAGATTCCCCAAACAAAGTAAAGTTTCTATTATTTTCACATACTAAAAATATGATTACCTTTATCATATTAAAAACTTAATGAAAATAACATGTACTACAATACAATCCTTATATACATCACATTATTCTTATAACCAGAATATAATCCTTGAGTCCAAAAGCAGCAATACATTAATTATTCCACTTCAACTGTGGTAATACCATAAGATTGGCCTTTCTCCCTTGGCCTTTTCTGAGATAAGTTTCCTTGGTGCTTAGGAAATTCATTTGCATAATGCCCCATTTACCTACAATAGTAGTATTCAACATTGATTTCCTCTTTCTTTCCCTTGCAATCACGAGCCTGGTGACCTTTTTCTCTACATTTATAACAAACTCCCATTCCTTTTAGGGAAGTACCGGGGTGATTTATCCCAAAATTATCAAATAATAGAAAATCCTTCTTTCCATTTTTCCCTTTATCTATCTGTTGTTCCAATTTTCTCTTCTTCTCTTGCTTTACTTTATTGTCATAAGATTTAGAGAATTCCTTTTCTGTCTTGATAGCACACGAGAATATATCTTCATATGTTGAGAAAGACTATGATACTAAAGATCAACAGAGAAATGGTTTTAAACCATCAAATAAGAGATCAATATTACTTCTTGGGTTACGTATATAATCTACAGCATACCTCACAATCCTTGTAAAGTTAGCCTCATACTTTGTGACATTCTCATCCTCCTTTTGTCTCAGACTCAGAAATTGTCATTCCATATCTGTTCGATGGTCACGAGGAAAGTATTTTTTTAATAAAATCTCTTTGAACTCCCTCAATTCCATATTTGATACTTCATCATCTTCTTTTGTGTTTTTAATCAATGAACACCATTGATCAGCATGTCCAGTGAGGTGGTAAACTGCCATGATAACCTTTTCCCTTTCAGTAGTCCCTAAAGCCTGAAATATTTCCTCTAGGGAATTTATCCACTACTCAGCTACTAAGGGATTTTTACTCCAATTGAATGTTGGTGGTTACTACCTCATGAAGTTATCTAACATTGATCCTCCACGCTGCGAATCACGGTGCTCCATACGGGTAAGATTATTATTCATAACCTGAGTGAGTTTTCGCAGAATGGTGATAAGCTGATTAGCACCAGTTGCATCACAAACTCCATTATAATTATCTTGAGCAGGAGGGAAATCCTTACATGGAGTGCATGCATTGATACAGTTTCTATTCCTTCCACTATGCGCCATTTCTAAACAATGTCATAAACTAGATTAGTTTATAAATCGAAATACATAATTCCATACTTGTAAAACACTTAACATAAATTGAACTATTTATGGATATAATCCATAAAAAATGTTTTCTTTGAGGAAGTATATACTCATAAACCCTTCATAATGGTTTGTAACGAAAATTGGAATTATCCTAAGAATATCCCCCGAGAGTGTCGTAACCAAAAGTGCAGCAAGACCCGTTGTCGTGCACCAGTTCCCATTCGACTCTAGCTCAAAGCGGTGTTTTTGGGTTTTACCTCTAGGTACATCTATGCCAGAGCCGCCTCTACCTGCTTGTATCCAGATAGGGATGTATTTCTCAGAAAACTCACAAAATCTCTATAATATCAAAATTCTAGGAAGTTCTTCTATACTAATCCTCAATTTCTATCTTAGGGATATGTGCTCTAATCGGAGTTTATCTAAATCTAGCTTCCATGGTTAGTAATAAACTACCTCTGATACCAACTGTAACTCCTTGACCCCAGTTACCCAGAGTCGGTGTATTATTACATAACATTAGCATGATCACAAAAGATCAAGTCTCGAAATACAGATTAGTTTAGTAGCCTTGGAAACACTAGATACCTTCAGAAATGTTACATTACATCATAATGTGAAAAACTACAATAACATGGTTTCCATATTCCACACTCTTATCCCCTTCAGAGTATCCCTGCAGTTCAGTCATAAAATATTTCTTCACATCCTGGGAAAAATAAAACATTGAAAGGGGTGAGCTCAGATGCTCAGTAAGGATAACAATATAGCAGAAACATTCATAAATAAACAATGGCATTAAAGGAAATGTATAACTAAAACAAAAGCCTTTTACACTTGAACTTCAGAATAATATGGAAAAAATAAAATTAAATAATTCCATTTACTTATTCACATGGATATTCTGCTAGTCGAATAATCACATGTAATATCAATAACCATTTTCATAATGATGGAATGCATAATGCCAGACTATCATAACCACATAGTCAAGGACTTGTGCCAAGACTACAAATAATATTTTTTCAAGGCCTTGTACCAAGAAACTAGTTTGTCTCATGAGACCTACTGATGCATCTAGGAGCTATAGCGGGCTCCACCCATCACTTATTAATTCCAATGCATTCCTCATATAAACTGGTTTAAACATATCATAAACCATAACATAATCGTATCACATAAAACATGCATAAAAGAAACATAACATTTCCACATTTCAATCACAATATATCAATACAACACATTTATATTATAAAAACATTATCAAAACCCTTTTCAATACCAAAATAAAAAAAAATTAAAACTTGGTATTTATTTTTCATTTAAAAAAAGTTATGGCTTGTAGAGGAAGCCGAAACTCAAATAATGGTCACGACGGTGGAAAAGTCATTGTCACCGCATACGTAAGACAAAATATTTCTTTTTTCGTTTATTAAAAATGATTCATATAAAAAGATTCATTTTGAATAATAGTCAAAGGGGTTTATAAACCGTACAAAAGGAAGTTGTGTATAAAACAAAATATGCCTCAATGAATGGAGATTGAGACTAAGTCACTTACCTCTTGTCCGACTTGACTCGATCATTCTTTAACCTCCTGGATAATAAACTAATGCTAATTTATACTTGCTTATGAACCTTTATCAAGTTCATTATTCCTTTCATATCACTTATTTCCATGTTATGAACATTATGTAATTATTTAAGTTAATAACGGTCGTTTTGTCGATCTTTGGTGCTTGAGTCAAAAATAAACATCTTATAATTACAAGTTGTTCATGTGTTAAAATATCCATTATATCCAAAATTATATTCATGAGGTAGATATACTATATCATACATATCCAGTATATACAATCATTTATAATATTACATAACATTTAGAGGTAAGAAATGAAATGCACCGTTCATGGAGACAGTAAGCCATACGTATGCATGAATGCTACTTTCATTTCTATTTCATATTTAATGGAATGAAATCATAATGATATAAAGGTACATTATAATTCCAGTATAATATCATATATAATATTATTTACTCCATCCTTTATACGTCCCACATATGGCATTAACGATTAAAATCACTTTGAGGGGGCGGTAGTCCGCACTTCCTAAAATGAAATTATCGCGTTTAACCATAATGGAAATCATAATGGTAGGCCATAAATGAAAAATACAGAATCATAGGGAAAAAAACATAATATATATCACATATAAATATAGTGACATCATAATGGCCACCATTAAAGGTGTTAAAAGAAGATTGAACAATCATCATTTCGTGAGGTAGTAATTCGCCACCCACAGAAACAATATGTTCTTTAACCATTAGACAGTGGTGTGTGTAAGTGTAAATAAAATATGTCTCGTAAAAACAACCTAGTATATTGAATATACTGTTTTTGTTACAAAATAAAGGAATAAAAAGGTATTAATGGTTTTGAGAAGCAAAATAAAACAAAAGAACATAAGAGAAGACATTACCTTAAAATTGGGTAACTCTTTTTGATTTGAGCCAAAGGCTTCCTTGGGAATACTTCTGCCCAAAGTGAGGCTTCTAGGAGTAAGAGAGAGAAGTTGAGATAGGATTTGGGCAGAGTTTGGGCGAGCCAAATGGATTTGAAGGTGTGAATAATGTCGTAGAGGTGGGGGCCTTTTATAAGAGGAGAGGAGGGGCACATTTGGAAAGTCATGAAATGTTACATTATTATGACATGATTTTCGGATTTAACGGTCCCAAAATTATATATTTCTAGGATAAGGTGATACGAGTTCTAAATCCACCAATACAATAGGCTTTAGACAAGTGTGAGTCTTAGATTTTACCATCTCTTTTCATTTTATTTAAATCGTTCATTAATGAGGTAATCGCTGCATCATCATGGTGTCATAAATAAATTTATTTATTTAATGCCTAAAAATTATAAAAAAATTACCTTGATGTAGGAAATCTTTTTATATTTCTAATGAATATTTATAGTCTAAAAGTTATCTTATATAATCCCATGTAGTAGTTGTTTTAGTAAAACCACACATGTTTGTGACAATTTTATTTTTACTTTAAATAAAAAGTTATTAATGTCATTTTCTTACCCAAGTGGCTCCATGGGGTCCCCAAGTTCACCCATGGATTTTATTGGTCGGCCATGACTTATCAAATAAGGGTAGGACATGTGTAATGATAATTTTATATTATTATAACATTATTTTACCTTAAATTACTCTAATTACCTCTAATTGCGGTTAATAAAACTCAAAAGTTACTATTCACCGAAAATTATTTTCATTTCATTGAACCACATTTTAATTTCTAATGACAACAATTTATGTCAAAATTTTAATATTCAATTCACAAAAGTGGTAAAGTTTCATTTAAACGAAAAATTAGTTTTTTAACTACCACTTAGTGGTTTCACTATTCATCAAAAATTGATGTTTTTCAGAAAAATACCAAAAATTAACCCTAAGCTATATTTGATATTCCTAATTCAAAAATGATTTCAATTTTAAAAAATTCAAGACATATTAGTTTAATTAATTAATTAAATAATTAATTCCAACTGTCACAACAAATAGCGTATTTTTAAGAAACAATATATTTCAAAAGATTGACAATTGTTTAGGTCCAATTTCAAAGTGAAATTATTTATAATGACCACCATTGGATAAAATGGTTAAAATGTGTTCTAATTATACTTTAAAACCACTCAATAGTGTAATTTATGACTATAAATTATTTTGATTAAAAAAGTTGTTTTTAAGTATTTTTCACTATTCATCGAAAATTGGAAGTTCTCAGAAAAATACCAAAAATTCAACATAGGATAATTTAGATATTCCAAATCAAAAAATGAAGTCCATTTTTAAATATAAAATTTATATAATTTCAAAAATTGGGTATTACTATTCATAATGGCTATTTTGATTAGTCGCGGTGTGTTAAAATCTCGAACTTGCGTATAATGCAAGCTATTGAATTATTGAAAGAGAAGCGTATCGTGGAAGATTGGGGTGTTACACACATTATTAGATAAATTAATCAATCAATTAAATTAATTTATTCATTTGTGAATGAAATCCTTCAAGGACCCTGATGTGAGTGAAAATAACATTGTTCCTAGGGTAAAACCCGTTCGTAAGATTCAATAGAATTATGAATTTTCCCATATAAGGAATCAATTAGGAGATATATAAATTTCATATAAAATAGTAAAATGAATGAAAAATAAAACAATATTTTTATTATATTAGTTTTTAGGATACAATATATATTCATTTCATCATTGGATCGATATGGGGGTAAAATTAGTTCTTTGTAACCAATATATCTAGTATAATTATTTTTTATTATATCTAATAAGGTAAAATTAACATATGACACATAGAGAGGTCACATGACTTCAAAAATTTTAAAATATATTTACATAAAATTGTAGAAAATTGATTTCACTACATCCTCCTCACCTTAAATATTTACAGCCTCTAAATGTCATCATTTAAAGTAACACCCCAAAAATCTAACATGGAGAAAAACACAACATGGTGTGCACTCCCTTAATATTTTATTATGTAGGATTTAAGAGAACATGATATAAAGTAAATATGAAGAAAAAAATACTATCTCATTTAAGGAAATATATACTCTAGTATATCTTAAATCATGCGATATGTAGGATCATGCATTCATGGTAGGTGAATATCACCCAATAACTACACGAAAAATTTAACTTCATCAGAAATGTGATTTACCAAAAAGGGTGAAATGATGCCCATAAATATTAGACAATTCCTCATAATTGTTCATTTTATAAATTCAAATCTGATGGGAGTTCTATAATCCCCACCTTAAAAAAATTATCTATTAGATTTCTATATGAGACAAATCCATCAACACCACACCCCTAAATGAGTGGTTTAGAAGATTCCATAACATCATTGATAAATATTCATGGTCAAATGAATTTTAAAATTCATGGCTTTCCATTTATAGTCATTGGTCAATAATTCTAATTATTTATCATTGAAGGATTATCATACAATAGAAAAAATACCTTCCTCCAAAACAACATCATAAAAATTTCCGAGGATCTAACTTTTACATCATGTCTTCCAAAATATTTATACCCACAATATATGATAACCTATAGAATATTTCATATCTTATTTATAATAGTTTCTCATGGGAACATTAGACAGAACACCATCCTTAAAAATCTACTCAACATATCACTATTTCTTATTGAATGTCTCATCGTCCATAATCTGAAATGGATAGTCCATCCCATTTTGATGACCATGATCAATCAGCTCTATAACCCAGGAATGAATCTTCCTCTGTGATCAAAATTCATTACCACCCAATAAAACCGCCCCCTATATTGTATATAATGGGTTTTCATTATATATAAACTCACAAATAAATCCACTGGGTAGGAAATACACAAGACAATTCTTTATAATATTGATTTCTACTCATAATATCCATAATAATATTCAATATGAAAATTTGGATAAAACTACTATCCAACTATATAAGCGGTTGGTATTCTCTCAACCTTGATGGGAAACCTTAAAAGTGGAACCCCATACCTTCACCCTTAAAGTCAAGTGAAAAAGTCATACTTTAAAACTGGCTTCAATACCAAGTGAGACAAACCAATGTAAACTTATGAAAATTTCACTTTAATATTATACATCATGATATTATTTCACAATCCTGAGAATCTTATTGTTGATTTTATTTGAGTAATTTCTATATAATAAATTTATATTACAGTAAATCTGAACAATTTTCCTAAATTTTACCATAGTATACACCATTCTATACATCATCTAAGTTATACACATCTCTATATCCAGGGGAAACAAATATAGAAGTATGAAATGATGTAAAATTATTATAAATTGTAAAAAATATAAATGTGTTACAAATGGTTTGATAATAAGCATATGAGAAACATGATCATGGGAGAAATATCTTTTTAAAAACTAAATAAAACAATAATGGTTATCCATATGTCATGGTATCGTAACATGTAATCTCAAATGGACAAACACATACCCTATAAAAGAGTGTTATACAATAAACATTATTCATATTTCAGAATCATAGGCATACTATATAGAGGCATGGAATGTAACTAAAACATATAATTATGAATTAAGACAAAATGATATTCTCAAGGAATCATCATATTATGAGAGTCCTAGTACTGATGAAAACTAGTGTTGTAAAAAATCTATGTATCTCCACCCTATATGATTGTCAACTAATCCATGCTTGTTATACCTTTATTTAGTGAAAAAATAAATGCAAGTACACGTTTTATAGGTTTGGGAAATTATAATAATTTCCATAAATTATGTTGTGAACAAAAAAATTTCTACACATCATATTGTGAACAATGATATATCCATTCTTCCAGTTGTAAAAAAGTTTCTACTATTCATGTTGTAAAGAAATAAAATATCATTGCATCATATTATGATAAAAAATAACCATGATCCTGGGAGTGAAAAAATAACCATCCTTCATTTTATGAATAAAAAATATTTCCATCCCTATTAATTTTATTTTTTTGATGTTTCTTATTTTGAACAAAAAAAATTATTTGATTCATGTTTTGAATAAAAAAAATTCCACCTATTTTTTTGTACAAAAAATGGCCAATCATCATGTTGTGAACAAACAAAATGTTTATGATTCTTTTCCTGAATAAATAAATATCCATGATTCATGTTGTAAATAATATCAATCCATAACCAATTCATTTTTTGGACATATAGGAACCCACCCATATCATTTTAATAATCCAAAAAGATTTTATCTATAAAAAATCAATCATATTAGAAGAACCCAAATAATGGAAATGATTTTTGTAACTTTTTCTGATTGTATCCCATAACATGATATCAATATTATTTCAATTAATACAAAACATTTACCATTTAAAAGAAGTATTTTATAAAAGACTTTGAAATCTAATACATAAAACATTAATCTAATGGATATTGATATTTCTGAGGTAAATATGAAATTTAATTTTGAACCATGAAATGTGATTTTCGAAAACATTTCATATCATTTTCCTAAAGAGATGAAATTACGAATCACTTAAAAAATTAAATTTCATGAAGTCAACTTGAAAATCTATTTTAAAAAATGCGTTAAAAGAAAATAAAATAATATATTATTTAAAAGTACAAGTTATTTATGTCTAATTTTTTTAATGGAAGATAAAGAAGAAGAAATGTCCCCTTTTCGAGATTCTCAAAATGTATTTAAAATGTTTTTTAAAAAGAATTTTTTGATAGATATATTTTTTTTAAAAAAAATACACTATAAACCTAAATTTGTTTATAAATAAATTAATTAAAAGATTGTTTAATTAAAAAAATTATTTGAGGAGGTATAAACACACAGGAGAGTCCATTATTAAAAATTGAATCCATTAAAATCACTATTAAAAGAAGAATACTTTAAAAAAATTATTTTAAAAAATATATGAATATTTCACGTATTACAAAATCATTATGAATTAAAATAATTTATAAAACCATTATAAATCATTGAATGAAATATTAGTAAATAAGAATTCTCATAATAGTGAATGTTACTCATAATAAATTGGTTACATTTAAATCAAATGGACTTAAAAGAGAGAACATGATATGGGAATCTAAATACCATTTACATAAAGATAATCATGCATTAATATTTATAAGAGTTAGTATATACAACAAAAAAATGAAACAAGTAGTAAATATGAAATATGTATCAATGTAAGAAGAGTGAGACAGTAAGACATTACAACATTTAAAATATTTGATTGAAAACATTATTAAATATAAATATCTAAATAAAACATTAAATACATTGAATAAATAAATATTCATCACATAATACTTCCAAGAGGAGGAATAAACACCATATAAAAAAAAATTGTTTCATAATACAAAATGTCATGACCCCCTACCCCCAAAGTATACTCCTTAGGGGATGGATGTGTGGAGAAGAGAGATAATGACCCATAAGTCATACATCCATATGTCCTTGAGTTTGTGACTATCAAAAAGGGGATAAAAAACACATAGATAGAAGGAATTACCCACTAAGAGAAAACATCCAGAAGTGAGAGATACGATTGAAACCAAAAAATCCTAATTAGAATGTATTATAAATGAACCCCAAGTGTACATATGTAATTTCATGAAATAACTGCTATAACTGAAATGGAAAAACTACAAGTACTAAAAGGAAGTATAAAGGTAGCAACCATAAATCTGAAAGAGCTCCTGTAAAACCTAAAAGAGAATAGTAACCTACCTGATCTCTAACATTCTCCAGGTGACATAAAAAATAGTTTATATATATACAGGGTGAGTATAAAATTATATTCAGTAGGATCTTCCATGGATCCTATTTTTCAAAATCAAGGAAATTATGATAAATATCAATGAACAATAAGTGAAACTAACTCTTCACCTATACAAGTATACTATATTCCCAGCTACAACATTGATAATCTCACCAAGTATTGCATATAAGAGTATATAAAATAATAAATAATATCAACCGTACCCCACTACCAATTCCCCAATAGTTTTTTTTCCCAAACGTTGTACATCTTTAGAATCTCTCTACAAAAGGCTGGCCCGAAGACACCTTGGTGAGCACCACAATATGCACCTTGTGCAACAGAAAGTCTTACCCGTAGACACCTGGACGAAGAACCACACTATCCACACAACCTAATGTAACCAGGTAGTTTCTAGGAGCCAACAAAACCCACATAATGTGTATCATACATTGGGTATTATACCTCAAGCCATTAGAAACCCATATACTGAGTAAGGATCCACAAGTTATCACAGCCTATTCATGTTGTACCTATAGTAGCACAGAGGAAACTATATCCAAAATATATGTGTTTGAAAAAACTAAAAGACATTATATAACTCTACACACATATATTGGGAAAACTATCCCCTGTGCATACCAGTAGAAGTAACAACCAAGAGAAGAGAGCAAGGCCAAAAGGGGAAGCCATCCATCCATCCTCCCACCAGGACGTCGGAAAAAACACCCCCTCGAGCTCAAAATCCCCAGGCTGTTAGTCACCCTAACTGGAAAGGTGGGGTAACATAGAGATAGAAAAAAATTACATGGTATAATATATCACACAACTACACTATGGAAAGAACTTAGTCTCAGACTCAACTATAGCTAACACCTCTTGAACTCTCGACTGCCACTGCTAAGACTAGGTATCCTATAAGCAGACAACCATTTAAAGAGATAAAATATGTTAAATTATCCCTTTTAATCAGTTCCACATAATGTTAATTAATTCAATAACAATTAACTAACCATTATCAATTCCACATAACATTTCATTAGCATCCCAACAAAGTTTCATTCTCTCCAAGCATAACCAAACAGAGTCCACAACTTCTAATAGTCATAACCTTAGCATTGCATCCCTTCAAGTTCCAACCGCATGAGTTAAACAACTATTCATACATATATTGAACAACATTTCCACTTTCCATAATATAGTTATTCTATGATTTAATTTTAAGCTACTAAACGCAAGGGGATCAACACGGTGAGTAGATGATCTACCAATAGAGTCTTCGAAACATATAGCAGGATCATAGACCCATCTATCCTGGAGGAGCTAAATACAGAAATCACATGATATAACCAATCCATATTCACATATTTTGGAAGGAGGGTAAGAAATACCATTTGTGTCAAGTAGCGGGGAAGGTAAAAGAGATAAACAAATAACAGGTTCAACAAAAACCACTTTCATGATGATAGGTAAGCCAAACTTCAAGTCGTTCCATCATCCCTAGTGTCCTCACTGACACCCACATTCATAAGCCAATGCATCTTTCCACTACATGTGTTAATTTCTTCCACCACCACCATTGGGCCTCCCTACCCCCACATACCACCACATCATTCCAGGTTCCATCATCCCATGCTTAAATGACAACACAAGTAGCAGGAAAAAAACAACATTGAAACTAGGCACTTGGTCCTAAAAAAGGCATTCATTCTTAGCACACAACGAGTAGTCATAGCTCCAAAGAATAAGGTTCTAGGACTTTACATGAAAAATGGTAATGAAGAAACCTACATGGAATTCTCTTTTAATACACATCATGTTCTTTATTCGATCGTTATTTTATGGAATCAATTAACATGTGTAGCTATATCCATTTGATTATTATCAAATCAGAACCAAAAAAATAGATTAATTAACCATGTCTATTTAACTTAGCCAATTAATTTACAATTAAACCCAGCATTATGTCCTTTAATAATTTCCATACAGAATGAAATGCTAAACAATATTTCATAGATATCAAACTATCTAGAAAATCAGAAGGTAATAACATTTCTAAGATAATGATACCTATTATTTAATCTAGTTAAAATAGTTATCATGTAAATTTAAATATGATCTAGGTGAAAAATCATTATAACTCCATAATTTCATGTAAAAAATTAGAGAATATTTGAATCCACTACCTCAAAAGGTCTTCGATGTTCTTTGCACAAGAACAATAAAACACAACAGATCACGATCACCTCTCCTGCAATGACTTCATCAACCTAAGGGCACTGTGACACAACCTGATTGACCAACACTAAAGAATAATTCATTATAAATATGGAGATTACATTCCATCAGATAGAAAATAGAAATAAGAGGAAACATATTGAGGAACATATAAGAACAGAGGCCGAAAAAACCTTATATTGATGATGGATCAACACTTCATGTTTTCACCAAAATAGGGGGTGTGCATACACAGGGAAAATATTTATGGGGAAACAATCCAAGGATGACACAATCACACAAATCCTTAAGAACAATGGTTTGGGGTTACTCACACCAAGTGAAAACAAGACGAAATAACAATAGAGGAAGATATATTAGCCCTTTTGAAAATCTAAATAGAGGAGCGGTTTAGATATGTTTTATATTTTCCATTAAAGGAGGATCTGGTCAAGACTATATGGTTTGTACATGTAAAGGAATCCTAGCACTTAGGAAAATTAGATATGGGTTATGGGATTTGAATCAGCCATAAATCCCTTAAAATAAGGCTTTGAATGTGTTTTACATAAAAAAATTCCAAATAATAGAAACTGTAGGATGTAAGAACATTGTTCACATATATATCACTGATGAAACTGTTCAAATATGTATCACCGATAAATGAATCATTGATAGAAGAATCAATGACATATGACTCACCAACTGATGAATCCCTAACTGATGACTCACCGATAGATGACTTACTGATAGGTGACTCAACGACAGATGGATCATTAATAGATGACTCACCAACAGATGACTCCCTGATAGATGACTCCCCAGTCGATGACTCACCAACAGATGAATCACTGAAAGATGACTCACTGATAGATGAATCAATGATATATGACTAACTAATAGATGACTCACCGATAGCTGGCTCACTAACAGATTACTCACCAAACTAAAAATTTTGAAATTGGTGGGAATAAGTCACCTTTATCTCCCAGAACACCACAAACACTCGATTTCAGTAATGAAATGGGTTGGAGAGTTCTGGTCCATTACATGAGATACCTCAAAAAACGTTCTCATCCTCAAGAATCCAAAATCAACCTAGAGAGGAATCATAAAAAATGGGTCCGAACAAACACCTTTCGAGATACCTCTTAAGGCTCTCTCCACTAAATGAGGTCAACAACTTCCTCAAAGGAACAATGAGAAACCATGTGGATACCAAAACCATCTCCTAAATAATCTCCAAGGGAAGATACCTCTCAAAATAGTCCAATACGCAACAAGAAAAAAACAAAAGAAATATCAAAAAAGAAAATGTCCATAACCACTTAACGGACAACATTATAAGAAAAACCTAAACATCAAACAACATGGGGTATTGAGCACATTTCTGCAACAAATGTTCCTAGGTAATATCCTCCACACAACCATTCCACAACAATACATAAACCAAGGGGATAACATGGATCCACAACACCTTCTACTTATGGTCATGGATAACTATAGGCTACTACTCAAAGGTCACATCATCGTCAACATCAATCTCTCCCCCATCAATGATGTGAGAGTCATCTTGAAGATAATGGCAAAGTTTCAACACATGAAAAACATCATGTATCATGAACATCTACGAGGGATGTTATAGCTGTTATTCCACAACTCCAACATGAGACAACACCTCAATAGGCCTAATAAACCTGAGAGAAATCTTACTCCCATGAAAAAAAAATCACCACCCATGGAAGTGAGTCACATTTAAAAATATGTGATCCCCAATGTCAATCTCCCAAGGTCTCATCCTATGATCAAAATAGGATTTATAATGATCCTGTGCTGCCTTCATAATTTCATGAATCACCAGAACCATCTCTATCATCTTGCGTACTAGTTCCAGCCCAAGAATTGCTAACTCTCTAACCCCAATCTAGCACAATGAAGAACAACAAGGTCAACCATACAAGGACTCAAATGGCACCATACCAATGGTGGAGTAGAATATATTATATTAAGAAACCACTACTAAGGGAATGTGACTCATCCACAAACCTCAAAAATCTAGGAAAAATGAGTGCAACAAGTCTTCAAGAGTTTAGAGGGTCCGCTCCATCTGGCCATCTTTCTACAGATGAAAATAATTGCTATGAAATATCTGATAACCAAAAGAATAATGGAGAACTCTACACACCCTAGAGGTAAAACAAGGATCTTGTCAAGAAATGATTATCCTTAGGACTTTTTGGAGTCTCACCACCTCATCTAGATACTATCTTAAAAAAATAATCACTGAGCTCGACTCCTTTATTTCTATAAATTGGGTTTATTTCATCAAACGATCTACTACCACCCATATAACATCATAACATACTTGAGATTGAGGTAAAATAGTAACAAAGTCGATTAATATCTCCCCCCACTTTCACTATGGAACATATAGTGGATAGAGAAAACCACCAGTAATAGGGTTCTCGACCTTAACATTCTGGAAGACAAAACATAGAGAGACAACCCTGAAACTGCATGATTCAAAATAGGCCACCAAAACCAACTCCTCAAATCGTAGTACATTTTTTTCATGTGAGGATATACCACTAAGTCAGAACTATGTAACTCTCTGAGAACCATCTCATGCATCATAAAAGGAATGAAAATACTTCCCTAAAATAACACTAGAAGTAATTCATCATTAGTACAGCCATCAGGGACCTCACCACAAACATCTCAATCTCTCTAGACCTCCACTTCAAGATCCCACAATTGGGAATCCTCCTCCTTCTAAACCATAGATGACTGAAAATTCATTTGAAAAAAGAAAACCTCTTCCCCCAACTTCTCCCATATCATGATGTAATGATGAAATTTATTTCATTACACTCTAGGAATCTCCTGATTCACACACTACATCACTATGAAAGTTCATTCTCAATGCATCGACTATAAAATTCCCCATACTAGGTGTATACAAGAATTCAAACACATAATACCATAAGAACTCCTTCTATCGACACTCTCACAAGTTCAAGTGATATTTGGAGAAAACATACCATAGGATCTTATGATTATTGAAGACCAGAAAATTCTCACCAATGTGGTAATGTATCCAAATCATTAAGGAAAACACCATTTCTACCAAAATGAGGTCATGGGAGGAATATTTACATTTGTGGGGACATAACTATAGAGGCCCATAAGAAAAAACTGATCTATTTTGCATCAGAACACAACCTAACCCCAAACACAAAGAATCATAGAAAACCTCTTATCCGATCTCATTCTACTACCAAACTACGAATTAGAGCACTGACCAGCTTCTCTTTTCGATACTCAAAAACATCCTTTCACTGATAAATCCACACAAAGGACTAATCCTATCTATTCAACGTAATTAGAGGAGTCATAATTCAAGAGAAATTGGGTATGAACCTCCTGTAATATCCTTCAAGACCAAGGAAACTTCATACATTTACCACTATACTGTGGGATTCCCAATAAAGAACTACTTCTATCATCGACAGATCTAGAGCTCCTCCCTTATGGGATAAAACATTCCCCAAGAAACAAACATCTCAAGCCCAAAACTCACACTTCAAAAACTTCCCAAATAACTCTTGTTAACAAAATAATCCCATAAAATTATATTGTTTAACTTCATGCTCCTACTAAAATGTGGAGTACAAAAGGATTTCTTCAATGACGACTAGCATGAACTTATCTAAGAACTCTCGAAACCCAGTGTTTATCAACCCCATGAATATAGATAAATCATTCATTATGTTTAATATCATCACAATGAACTCATAATGACCATGATGAAAATAGAAGGTAGACATTGGGATATCCTCATCCTTCACATGAATCTAATTATACCCTAATCACAAATCAATCATTGAGAACCAACTTTAAACTTTTATTTGATTGAATAAATCATCAATTTGTGGAAGAGGATATTGGTTCTTCCCTATCACTCTGTTTTAGCAACGATAATCGATACTCACCAAAAAATTTCATTAGCCTTATTTATGAAAAAAACTAGTGCACCCCATGGTGATATGCTTGGCCAAAAAAACTGTACTATAATATAAAATCGAGATATATATGTATCTCCCACAAATAAGAAGGATCCATCCTATATGAAGACATAGATATAAGAGACATCCCTAGATATAGCTCGATCCTAAGCTTGATCTCCCATTGAGGGGGTAATGATACAACCTCTTCTGGGAAGACATCAGGGTACTTCTCTCTAGCCATAGGAAACACTAACAATTGAACCTCTGATGAAATCATCCTCATCTCATCCATCAAGGATGATAAGGAAGGAACACGCCTTTAACCCATCTGAGGACCTTGTTAGCCAACAAACACTTCTGGTTCTCCATCTACATCGAAGAACTCCACCTGCCTCTAAAAGTAATTCATGATAGACTACATAAAATGTAGACAATCCCTATTGATGATGAGATAATATGGTGGTATTATTAAAAATATCAAATATTCCCAAGAGTGGTTTTACCCCACCACTATCTCACATTCTTTACATAATTAAAACATGTTCGTTTGAACTCCAATAGGTGTAATAAATGCCCAGGGAACTATAAAACTCTCTATTTTATGTTCCAAGGCATGGACAAGGGTAGGTGATATGAAGGAGTGTGTCACTCTGGAATCAAACAAAGCATACACTAAAGCACAAAATAATTAAAGGGTACCTCAAATGATGTTTTTCTCACATGGTGCATGAAAAGTTATGTATGAAATTGATGAAGACATACTCCATGGCCTCTATGACCCTAATGAAGACCAACACCACGACCACACACTGATCTCTGAGGATGATGAGCTTCCTAGGGCAGTCCTCTGTCTGGACCATCTTCTCTCTGGTGATCCAAAACTAGTATAACCTATGGCTTCAACCTCGTCTAGAAATTCCGTAACAGAAGAACATGAAGTGGAATACCTGTTTCACACTCACTGCTCAGAATGGTCAGACACTATCTCTATTAATGACTGTAACCTAAACAATAAAAATAAACACCTGATCCATTAGCATAGCCATGAGAGACACTACCCTTAGAGAAACAAGATAATGAGGTCCAGAACCTACCCCGGCTGAATGGAAACTCTTTTGATCTAAAAACTGAGTATTGTAGACAACAAATCTACTTCATGAGGAATCTTGATGACTACCCTCTCATGATGATCAAGTTTTGGATAATGTCCTCTCAATGAACTTTTCCCTTTCTATAACCTCAAGATATGTTTTCAGTATAAATAGTGTTACCTAGCACTAGATCTATGGATGTAATGCCTCCTCGAAATGCCATGATCTAGCCTCCTCATCTTGAAATAGGTCTGAAGCATATCATAAAAGGTTCCTAAAATAGATTCTAAACTCTTTCAAACTAGAGATCTATTCTCAAAGGGTAAATAGCTCCTCGTGACTGGCTGCCTTCACAATCAAAGACAAGAAACTTGACTTTGAACTGGTCTTGGAACTCATCCAATGAGATTTCCAACTACTCACGATCCCCATGAAATAAGAACCACCACTTACTCACTGATCCATGAATCATCATCACAACCAACGACTCCCAGTGCTCCTTCCAAGCACGGATCAAACTGAAAGCTATCTAAACTTCCTCACACTAGTCTTCTATGACTACATCTAAAATCGTGCCCTCATACTTCTACATACTCGGACACTGAATCTCTCAGAGTTTCCTCCTACAAGTTTCATCATTTTTAGCCTCTACTCATCGGTGATCTTCTAGTGCAACCTTCTGGAGATATTCTACGAGAACATGATAAGGATGTCAACCTGTAGCCATACCTACAAAATAAAAAATTGACATAGCTCTTAAACATAGAATATGGAATAATTTAAAATTAATTAATTGTTTTCTTTTATTATGTTTTGGTTAACCAATACCATGTTATACCCATTAAAACATATGAATAAAGTGTAATGCCTGATTCATTCCTACGTCTCTACCCTGCAACTGGTATCACGTTGTTTAGTAGCCACTGTAAACTCAAATGTCCATGTATCAGATCACATTATGACCTATATACCTATGTCGTTGTTGGAATCTAGTGTTTACAACACATGATAAACTTTAATTACACTATTTCCCTATCACTACATGCAATCTCACTTGTTCCTAACCAAAAAATCCATCTTATCCCTTAACCATACCTCTTATACCACTCTATCACAATACCCTCCCCACAAAGTGTACCCCACCAAGTCCATTAACATGATAGGAGAGATAATGAACCCCAAAGTCCCCCTCTAGTAGTCCATGGGTTGACGACTAGCCCTAAGGGTATAATAAAAACCTAGATGGGAGGCATTACCCTCTAAGAGAAAACATACAGAATATTGAGATAAGATAGAAACCAATGAACTCCATCTCAGACAACAATGTAAAAGAAACCCTAGTAGACATATGTATTGTCATGAAGGAACTACTACAACTGAAAGGAAAAAACTGCAAGTACCAAGACAATTTAAAAAGGAAGTGACCACGAATCTTGAACAACTCCTGCAAAACCTGCAAGCAAGTAACAACTTGCCTGATCTCCAACCTTCTCCAAGAGACCTAGAAATAGTTTATATATGTAGGGTGAGTATAATAGAATATTCCGTAGGATCCTCCCTATATCCTCTCATTAAAAAGTAAATAAATCTTTCTAAATCACAGTGAACAACAGGTGAAACTAACTCGTCACGTAATCAGGTACACTATGTTCCCAGACTCACCATGGCTACTCTCACCATGTATCTCATACAAGAGTATATAATAAAAAAATATCTAAGGTGCCCCACTACAACTTCCCCTATAGCTTTCCACTTTTCCCCAACATTTCATGTCCTGTGCATCTCTCTCTCCAAAAGGTTGGATCGAAGACAACTGGGCGAGCACCACAATAGGCACCTCATGAAATAAAAAGTCTTGCTTCAAGATATCTAGAAAAATCCCCATCCACATAACCAAAAGTAACCATGTAGTTTCTGAGAGCCACCACGGCCTGAATAACATTTATCATACATCGGGTATTATACCTCAACCCATTATATACCCTACGTCGTGTAAGGATCCTCATGCCATCAAAGCCTATACACATTATACCTATAGTAGAACTTAGAAAAAATATATCCATAATATATTCTTGTGAAATAACCACAAGTCATTATAGCCCACTACAAAAATATATTTGGAAAACTAACCACTACGCATATTATCACAAGTAACTAACAAGAGCAGAGAGCGAGGCCAAAGGGAGATGCCAGCCATCCATCCTTCCACCAGGATGTTGGGGAAAACTCACCTAGGGATCAGAATCATTTGAGTGATATTCGCCTTAACCTATAGGATGAGGTAGTGTATAAAAACAAAAAATATACATGGTATAATATATCTCAAAACCACACTATGTAAAAAACCTAGTCTTAGACTCAACTGTAACTAATATCTCTCAGACTCTCAGTTACAATTGCTAAGACTAGATAACCTATAACAACACAACCATTTATGGAGCTACATTTGTTTACTTTATCCATTTTTATTCATTCCAATTTATATTAATGATTTATTTAAACATTTATTAACCATTATCAATTAGAAATTACATTTCATTAGCATCACAAAACGTTTCATTCCCTCTATGCATAACCAATCAGAGTCCACAACTTCTAAAATTCACAACTTCATCATTGCATCACAACAAGCTCCAACCCCATGAGTTATATAATTATTCATTAATTAATTTATCAACATTACCAATTTACATAATACAGGTATTAAAAGAAATAATTCTATGATTGTAAACATAAGGGGCTCAATAGGCTGAGTATATGAACTACCCATCGAGTATTTTCCACTTATAATTAGAGCATATAACTATCCATCCTCAAGAAGCTAAACAACAAAATCATTTGTCATACCCCATGAATATTCACCTATTTTGGAAGGATTATAAGAAAAACCATATTCCTAAAGTAGCGAGGGAATGTAAAATAGATAAAAAACAACATGTTCAATATCAACAACCTTCACAATGATTGGTAAGCCTAGATTCAACCCATTCCATCTTCCACAGTGCCCCCTAACACCCAGATGCATAACCCAGTGCATATCACCACTCCAATCATTAACTACTACCATTACCACCACTAGGCCTCCCTTCTCCCACATACCTCAAAATACTACCAGGATTATCCATCCTAGGATCACACCACAACACAAGGAACATGAAACAAACAACAAAGCAACCAGGATCTTCTCCCTAAACAAGGAATTCAGCATTCACAAACAATGAGCACTCAAAGCTCAAAAGCATAAGGTTCATGGACTTTATAAGAAAACGGATAACTCATAACCCTAGAAGGAATTATCTTATAATATAGAATAGTTTCTTTATTCCATTTTGAATTAACCAATTCAATTAAACATTCATAATTGCATCCATTTTGTTATCATTAAATCAGAATAAAAAAACCTTATTCCTAAACCGTGCCAGTTCATCTTTAGCCAATTAATATACAATTATTCTGGGATTTAGGTTCTTTACCAATTTCTATTAAGAAATACATGATAAACAATATAGCATAAATATCACACTATCTTCCAAATCCAGTGGCAATAACATCACTAAGCAATTGATACCATATATTTTATTTGGTTAAAATATTTATTAAGTTAATTTCATTGAGATATAGAGGATAAATCATGAAAACTCTACGATTCCACATAAATAAAATAGAGAATAAATGAGTACTCTAACATAAATGGTTTATTATGTTTTTTGGAAGACAATAGACCAACCCAACAAATTACAATCACCTCTCCCACAATGACTTCATCCAACAGGGGATGTCATGACACAACAACATCGAAAAACACCCATGAATGATCCATTAAAAACATGGAGATCCGATTCCATCACATGAAAAAGAGTAATGGGAGGAAATATATTGAGGAACCCAAATGAATTGAGGAATGCCATAATATATATTTAATATTGATCAACACATCCTATTTGCACCAAAACAGGGTGTGTGCAAACACCAGGAAAAGCACCCAAGGGAAATGATCCAATGATTGAAAATTTATATAACTCCTTCGGAATAATATTTTCAGGAACCCCATACTAGTGAAAAACAAGACGGAAGAATAAGGGTAGAAGATATCTCATCCCTTTTGAAAATCTAAACGGAGGAGGGGTTTAGATATGGTTTTGATTTTCCATTAAAGGAAAATCTTTTCAAGACAATGTTGTTTGACTGAGTAATGTAATCATGACCCTTAAGAAATATTAAGATAGGAGTTATGGGCTTTGAATTGACATTAAATCCCTTAAAAAAGTCTTTGAATGTGTTTTTAATTAAATAAAAAATCGAACAGGCAAGACTGTCGGAAGGTGGAAACACTGATCACATCTGTCTCACCGACGACACTGTTCATATATGTCCCACTGATAGATGACTCACTGAAAAATGACTCACTAATAGATGAATCACTGACATATGACTCAATGAAAGATGAATAACCACTAGACGACTGATGACTCGCCAACAGGTCACTCACTGATAGATGACTCTCCAAAATAAGAATCACTGAAAGAGAACTCACTAACATATGACTCACCGATATATGACTCACCAAGGGAACTATTCATAGAACTAGAAACATTTTTCACAATATTGAAATGTTTTCCATGTGTTAGGAATAAGTTTCATTGAACTCCCAAAATCCCTCAAACACCGTATTTTAGAAAAGAAAAGGATTGGAGTGGTCTGGGCCATTACAAAAAAAATGTCTCAAATAAGGAAATTTTAGATTAAACACTTACCATAAAACATATTTTATATGAATACATATTAAAATTGTATATAATAATTATTGATACCATAATAATTAAATTTAAAAAAATGTATTCATTTCTATTACCCTATACACTCATTAATTAAAATAAATTACTATATTTTTTTAGTTAGTTATCACTTATTTTGATCATACATGTTATTGATATTAGTTATTTTTTTAATGATTTAAAATGTTGATCTTGATTCCTATTCATTGATAAAAGGTTCACTAGTACTATATTTTCTAAGGATCTTGAACAGACATTTTATAATTAATTATAAATATCTAATTCATTTCCATGACAATTTAAGTTATGGATTTTTTATGATAGAATGATTGATGAGATTGTTTTGGTGATTTAGTATAAATAAAAGTATCTATTATAACAACAATTTTTTTAATATAATCCTACAAAAAATAAGAATAAATTATTTATAGTGTAATATAATATCCACTAATTAATGAACTTCTTCTAACGATCCATGTTTATTGGTGATGAAAAAAGAAGTACACCATTCATAAAGGTCTATTCCATATGTAAACACAAATTAAAGTTTAATTTTCCATAGAATTGTTAAAATTTATAAAAATGTGTATATTTTTAGAATATTAAACATGTTACAAATATCATATTTATTTATTAAATACCCCCTTTAACCAAACATATAAAAATATAATTTTTTCACTCATGAAGGTAGTAGTCCATGCATATGAATGTATGCCATATATTGTTTTCATCAAATACATATTATGGTAATAGAAAATGGGTTTACCATTAAAAAAACTAGTATAAAAATAATAGTTATGAAATTAAATTCATAAGGTTTGAATATCTATGGAGGAGGGTGGATGAGAAAGATAATGAAAATAATTTTAGGTATTCGATAAAAATTATGTTGAGAGTTTTTATTTTCTATTGAAGGATTCTTTAGAATTGGCAGAAAAATGATAAATTTATCAGAATAAATAATTATTAATGTGTAAGAGGCCTGTAGTAGGATTATAATGTGTCGGGGCTCATAAGTACTTCTTTTGGATATAGTGTTTTGAATTTGGGGGTGTCTAGCTCATTTAATAACTTAAGAGAGTGAAATTTAATAAATTCCCATTACTTAATAATTAATTCGTCTCATTTTCAATTGTAATGTTAGTGAAAAGTGTTAAATAATGGATATGAGGGGATTTTTTTGGGATAAAACTTCTCATATAATCATATGATGACCAGGATGTGGTAATTTTTTCTCTTTCTCTTGGTTTTTAAATTTTACTAAAATTTATATTTACCGTGGTATAATTTTTTACCAATGGTAACTTTTTATCTAACTAAAAAAAGAACATTTAAGGGAAAAATTTTATATTCATATTAAAAACATGAAAAAATTCATAATAGTAAATTTCAGAGAGGTAAAACAACTAATTTGGAAATAATAAATGTATAACATATAGTAATTATATTTTGATAATATATTACTTCTATTAGTGATATATTTTATTATCAATAAATCATGATCTATTTAGTAATTTAAAATAAAATCACTTAACATTTAAAAAGTCAATTTTTTTAAAATATATTTATATGCACAAATCAATCTTATTTTTTATTTAGCTATAGTAATTACATTTTATTAACGTATTTATTTTATAAATGAAGTAAATTTTTATTTATATATATTTTTCAAAATTTGGTTATTTCAATTAATACAAGTCATTTTAATGGATGCATTACATTAGTAACATTTAATTCATATAATTTAATATTTATAAAATGTTTCTTGATTCTTTTTAGTTAGGTGTGGCATGGGAAAAAAGCTATTTATCATTGTAAAAAATTAAATGAAAATATATACTAGTATTTTTGAGAATTATAATACAAGATTACTATATTAAAATCACCATCATTGCATCCTTTACATAACGGAAATTTGTGGGTTCATCACTATAAAGACCCATAAATTTCAAGGAATTTTTTTTCATAATTTCTTTGAAATTTTACGAGTCCGCAGTTTATGACAACACCTGATTCCGAGGCCCGGTTTTCCTGGAATCAATTTCTGAATATTAGACAGGCTATGTTCAGTGAACGAATGAGCGGGTTTTTCTATCTTTTGAACTGGTGCTCAGAATTTAAATCTGACGGCACCGATGAACTCGTAGCGCCGATAATTGCTCAGGGGGACCTTTTTCGTAGCTGCGTTTTGAGCAGGTTGAGGTTTAATAAATGGGGATTAGATTAACATAGATAAAAGTTGTTAAGAACATATTTATCTAAGGAAGGTGAATTTAATCCTACAAAGGGGGAGTTAGAGGTGAGACCCACACCCACCTAAAATCCCATGGGAGGGTTTAGTGTGGTGGGACCCACACGAACCCCTAACTCATCACCTCCCCATAACTCCCCTTGACCTCTTAAAACCTCCCTTTTTAATTTCTTGGAAGCTTCCCTTCTTAAAGAGGAGCCTCCCCACCTCCCAAACTTAATGAGCCAACTTAGGGGATTTAATAACCTTATTAATTATCCCTGTCACCTTTTGACTTTTTGAATTGCATGGTGATCTTTTAATTAATGGGGGCTTAATAAAGTTTTGGCTTGGAAAATATGTTGGGGGGATTTGAGGAGAGCCTTTTTGTGAAGAAAGACGGGAGTTCCTTCTTCGTGAAGAACTTTATCCTCCCGCGAAGAACGACTCCCTCCCTCGACGAAGAACGGTTCTCCATCCGTCAGATCTCCAACGAACAAAGTTTGAGCCAGATCAAAGGACTTTGAGGAAATGATGAACGCCAAAGACCATCGTCATCTTCATCTCTTCCCTTGCGACAATGTCGATGAGCCGATGTCCACCCTCACGCGATATCGTCAACAAACGACGGACGACACGAGGTAGGGTTTTCAAATTATGTATGGTTTTATTCCCTTGTATCTTTTTTTATAAAGAAAACAAATAACGCAGATCAACTTATTATCATGTTGATCCATGAATGTTTTAATTTCAAGTTGGGAATTCTAGTATGCTTCTAATTTTATTTAAAAGATCGTGGAATGTTTTGATTCAATTTTATTTAAATAAAATTGATTGTTTGATCTTTATAAACCCTGTTTAAACTTGGTTTATTGATAACGCCTAACACGGAGGGCGCGGGCTGAACAAACATGGCCTGACCACCCCCCGCAGATTGTTGTCGATGTGTGATTTGACAGTGACAATGAAACGGGACCGCAAAGGCAATTTGAAGCCTCCGTAGTAAAGATCGGGTTCTGAGAGGACCGCTGGTGAAGACGACGAGCAAAACAGACCATAGGAGCGCGTCCGGTGGTTGGTGGAAAGCGGTGGCGGCGTGCTGCCAGAACAGAACCGCCGTGGCTAAGCAGCAGTGGTGGACCAAAACGAAACATCTTAGCCGTTTCGGAAGTAGAGGGTTGCGACTTAAATGCCGCGCCAGCTGGCCGCCAATGCCCCCCTGGCCAGATCGGGGCGGGCCAAGCGGACCCGAACACCAGCGCCAGCTGGGTCGGGCCACGCCATCTGGGCCAGGGCGCACCCTAATGGGCCGGACCTGGACCCGGGTCGGGTCTAACCGGTTCGGACAGACCCAGGGGGTATCGGGCCGGGTCGGACCGGGCCCGAACCCCCTATTCTCGGGCAGTTTAGTTCAAACACCCATAATTTGGGCTACAAACCTCCGATCGAAGCACCATCAGTTGCGATGAGATCCTTCGATCGAGAAGGTAATTTTGGTATATTATAATCAAGGTTTCGGAGAACTTTGGGTACGACCAGGTTTGTTCGAACACGAAACCAACCGGGCCCTCGGAGCGGAAATGCCTATAACATGAGCTCCGGACATCCAATTGATGTGCTCTTGACTTTGTTGGATTCCTCTTAGTGAGATGGACCTTTTTGCTTACCCTAATTGAGGTTTGGACGCAGTTGGATTATGGGCGCGTTGGATTGTACCTGAAATACAACCGGGACCCCGGAACGGAAAAGTCGATAACTTTCAGACCGAGCATCCGTTTGACGAACCATCAGCGTCGTTGGTGATCACGTTGAGAAAAGGTCCCTGTGAGTATACCCTATGTGAGTTTGGGGTATATTTGAGATACAGTCGGGTTGGTTCATACATGAAACCAACCAGGCCCCTAGGACGAAAAGGCTAATAATTCACAGACTGGGCGTCCAATTGATGCGCCATCTGTTGCATTGAGACCACTATGAAAAGGCGGTCCTTTGAGATACTTATTCATGGAACTTTGTGTTACTTGGAGTATCGACCTGTAGCTCATGGAACGGACCCTCCCAGAGACAAGTGTATGGAGTACGAAGACCGTGTAGCTGGCTGAGACCTGATGACTGCATGTCTGATTTGATTTGGAGTGACTTGCATAGCCTAGTGGGGAGCACTACTTTGTGAGGTGGCAGACCCATGGCGGAGGAGCACTACATTGTGAGGTGGCAGACCCACGATACTCGACAGGAGAAGTACCTCTATAGGCTATGAGGGGGGGGGGGGGGCACTATTGTGTGAGGTGACAGACCCATGGCGGAGGAGCACTACTTTGTGAGGTGGCTGAACTGTGGTACTCAACAAGAGGAGTACCTCAGCAGTCTTAGGTTAGTGAGAAGTACCTCAAAATCATGATAGGATCACTGTACTCGACAGATACATAGCTCTTTTGTAGTTATAATTTCGATAATGAAAATCCAGGTTTCAGCTGAGTCAATGTCCTTTGTGTTTTCCTCATGATTGAGATGGGTTATTAGATAACTTACGTATATGTATGGGCATATACCTAAGTAGTGGTTATCCTTTGATTTCATATATGTGTGATACCTTGTGTCTGAGATGGGTGACTTTGTAACTTAGGTATAATTATGGGCTTATACCTAAGTAAGGGTTATCTGTTGAGAACTTTCTTTGTGACTGTCCTTGTTGGATTTTAGTGAGACCTTGAGGGTCTCGGGGTCTCTACTATGTATCGTATACTCACCCATCCACAGGCTTTTCCCGCACTTCATTGTGTTGGTTGCAGACGATGGACATCACTGATCGTGGTTGAGGCTTGAAGAGCTGGATGGTACCCGGAGTTGGATCTCACGACGAGTCGGTACCCGGAGGTGGATCCCACAACGTGTCGGTACCCGGAGGAGACAAACAGAAGTGGAGTGCTGAGGAGGACATATGTACCTACCCTTCAGGTAGGAACCCAGAGGACGATCCAGGAGCTGCTTGTCACCTTTCAGCTGTTGTCTTTTGAGTTGTACATTACATTCATTTGTAGCTATACCTTTCTTTGGGCTTGTATTTCTATCCCCTTATACTTTTAGCACGTTTGTTATACTACTTTACTTAGTGTAGCTTCTTCTTGTACTCTGTTAGTGTGCTTTCATTTTGTAAAGGAAATGCCTTCCCTTTTTATTGGGATTTACGACTTTGATGCTAGTCGCCAGCCCCATGCCTATGGAAGGCGGCCTTGGGGTAGTCATGGAACGGGCCCCGAGGACGGGTCATGAAAAATTGGTATCGAAGGAGTCAGTTCTACTGTAGAACTTATAACTCTAATTTTTCTTTTCTGTGAATCAATAGTGTTAGGAGAACCGAGTGTGGTTTTCAGTTCAGGGAGTCCAGTGTGGGTGTGAGCGGCCGACGTATCCATACACCAGGACCCTAACTTCTGATTCCCGACTCAGTGCACGAAAACACTGATTGCGTGTGTGTTTTCAAAAGTTTCCCCTTTAAAACAGCTCAAAACAGGTCAGATCACCAGGTATAATCATTTGACCGTGTCACGTATGTTTCTTGAAGGATGTCATTCCACGGATGACCAACTAGAGCCCAGAGGGATGTACGTACTGACAGCCTGCCGAGCAACGAGGCTTCCGTACAAGGCCCTATTTCAGTTGAGGCACCAGCAGAGGCACCAGCGATACTACCATACGTTGGGCCACCGATGCCACTAGCCCCAGAAGCAGGTGATGCACGCCGCTTGAGCACGCTGCATGTGTTCCAGCGCCAGAGGCCACCCAGGTTCTGGGGAGTGACGGACCCATAGGCGGCTGCGGAATGGCTGGAGGCTATATTGGGAGTTTTCAGGATAGTGGGTACACTAGCGGACTTAATGGTGATCTTTGCTCCCAACCTCCTTCAGAAAGCAACAGGCAGGTGGTGGAGCCATATGCTCTAGTTTTGTGATGAGATGACCTTCACTTAGGGAGACTTCGAGAACTTCTTCAGGGTGGAGTTCAGACTAGTGACTCTACACTCCGAGCATGCGCAGGAGCTGCTGCCTTTGTCGCAGGATTTTCCATCAGTAGCCGAGTAATCTATAGGCAGTAGACAGATAATGCAGGGGTCTAAGAGGACCAGACCAGTAGATGGGAGACCTCAGGATACATGTTCGGTTATGTGAGGAAAATGAAATAGAGCAAGCTATATGAGGACCAGGAAGTGTTATGAATGTGGTAGGAAGAGTCACCTGGCACGTGACTGTCCGACCCTCCGCATAGTTGATCCCCAGGAATTGGAGAGGCCACCAAGACAGAAGCAGCGGCGAGTTCTTGAGCAACAACCAAGCAGTGGACAAGGTAGTAGGGCTCTGGAATCAGGTGGACAGGAGAAAAACTATTGGATACTTGTTTACCTTGTACTTCTAGTTCCATGTTGCTGTTGTATTTTTGTCTTTGTACTTCAAGCTGCAGTAATAAAAGACACTTATCTTTGGGATGTTTGCTTTCCTATCCATCTATTTGGTTGATACTGAGAGGTCCCGGTAAAAACTATTGTCTTGACCCTCACTTTCAGGATTTCTACAGGAGGAGACCCAGTGACCTCACACTGATACTGATAGTGTGACTCGACCCTTGGAGGCGAGAGTGACAGTTGGATCTCATGGTAGTAACGTCGAGGCCTTACGACGTCGTCCATGGTATGAATGCATCATTCATGTTAGGATTGGCTGTATTAGGCAATGGGCGTGGTTCATCCAGGGGATGAGACCGAGTTTCTATTTTCGGCAAAGGAGAAATCTTAGTAGCTCTTACAGATCGTAGGCAATGAAGGTGCAGATCATCCAGAAGAGGATGAAAACTGCATAGTACAGTAAGAAACAGGAAACTAGCGCCACTCTCAGAGACTCAGGCATGTAAAATGTTTCAAGAAGAGGAATAATTAAGGAGAGATGAGTCTACGAAGTAGCATATGTGGAGGTAGAGCTAGGAGATCAGCATGAGGTGGTGTACGTTTTAACATGTTACAACCACCCGCTTTAGTTGTCCCCACCAGGCTCAGGGAGATGGAGGGCAGGGGAAGAGTGCGCATATATGTGGTCAAGGATTGTGACCCGATGGATCTAAAAAAGATTCGAGGGACAGTCTGTGTCCACTACTAGCTGCCGTAGTAATAGACGTTGATATGAATCATTCCTTCCTTCCACGAATCTTTTCCCAGACCTAGAGTTTCTGGTAATCCATAGACATGACCCTCACGTTTGGAGATACCTTGGGAGGAGACTCGATAATCACACTTACACCGACAGTGTGGTCTGAACCTCGAGGTGAGAGTTTCGGTTGGAATATCATGGAGGCAGCGTCGAGGCTTTATGACATTGGTCTCGGTATGTATTGGATTCACAATTCATGCTCAGATTGACTATATTCGGCAAAAAGGTTATGGTTAATCTACAACATTGGGATTGGTTTTCTTGGGTTGGCGAAAAGGAAACCCGAGGTAGCACAGGATAAACTCATGCATAGGAGGGCGCAATCAATCACACTTGAGTCAGTCAACCTTACCCACATGGCATAAGGAGTTTTGAGTTTCTTTTCTAATCGAGAAAAGGAGGCCTCTAGAGTTTGAGGATGAAGACCACGTCCTTATACGGGTCTCACCTCGAAAAGGTTTACGGAGATGTGGCCGAGGCGGCAAGTTATCTTCAAGGTTCAATGGACCTTTCTAGGTCCTCAGCAAGGTAGGCAGGATGGTTTACCGCTTGACCTTTCCACCTCAGTTGCACCGAGTGCATGAAATCATCCACGTACCTCGGCTGATGAGATACTTGCATGATCCTTCACACATCATCAACCACATGGAGTTGGATGTCAATGATAGGGCGACATTCACAGAGGTTATAGTGGAGAACGAGGATCGGTAGGAGCGGGTCCTATGTGGATGGTCTAATCCTCAGGTGCGCTTTCACTGGCAGCATGGGAACCTCCAGGAGAGCACATGAGAGTGGAAGGCTCAGATGTGTGCTCAGTACCACTTTGTTTTCCTTAGTGCGTGTTGAAGCTTTATGGGGATGTAAATCCCTGAGGTGGGAGTAATGTAAAGACCCAGAAATTTCGAGGAAATTTTTTTCTTAATTTCTTTGGAATTTTACGAGTCCGTAGTTTCTAACAGCACCTGATTCCGAGGCCCGGTGTGCCCGGAATCAATTTTCGAAGTTTATCTTAGGTACGTTCATTGAAAAAATGAGAGGGTTATTCTATCTTTTGAACCAGTGCTCGGAATTGAAATTTGAAGGCACCGATGAACTCGCAGTGCTGGTAATTTCTAAGGGGGACCTTTGTCTTAGTTGCATTTTGAGCAGGTTGAGGTTTAATACATGGGGATTATATTAACATAGATAAAAGTTGTTATGAACAAATTTATCTAAGGAAGGTGAATTTAATCCTACAAAGGGGAAGTTAGAGGTGGGTCCCACACCCACATAACCCCCCATGGGAGGGTTTAGTGTGGTGGTACCCACACGAACCCCTAACTCCTCACCTCACCATAACTCCCCTTGACCTCTTAAAACATCCCTTGTTAATTTCTTGGAAACTTCCTTTCTTAAAGAGGAGCCTCTCCACCTCCCAAACTTAATGAGACATCTTAGGGGATTTAATAATCTTATTAATTATCCTTATCAACTTTTTAATTTTTGAATTGCATGGTGATCATTTAATTAAAGGTGGATTAATAAAGATTTGTCTTGGAAAATATTTTGGGGGGATTTGAGGAGAGCCTTTGTGTGAAGAAATACAGGAGTTCCTTATTCATGAACAACTTCATCCTCCCGCAAAGAACGACTCCCTCCCTCGATGAAGAATGGTTCTCCAACTGTCGGATCTCCAACAAATGATGTTCGAGCTGTATTGAAGGACTTTGAGGAAATGACGAACTCCAACGACCATCATCATCTTCATCTCCTCCCTTGCGACGACGTCGATGAGCCGGCGCCAACCTCTCACGATATCGTCAAAAAACGATGGACGACACGAGGTAGGGTTTTTAAATTAAGTATGGTTTTATTCCCTTATTTCTTTCTTTCTAAAGGAAAAAAAGAACACAGATCATCTTATTATCAAGTTGATCCGCGAATGATTTAATTGAGTGTTGGGAATTCTGGTATGCTTTTAATTTTATTTTAGAGATCGTGGAATGTTTTGATTCAATTTTATTTAAATAAAATTGTGTTTTTGATCTTTATAAATTGTGTTTAAACATGGTTTATTGATAATGCATAACGCAGAGGGTGCGGGCCGAACAAACACGGTCCGACCACCCTCTGCAGATTGTTGTCGATGTGTGATTTGATGACGACAAAGAAACGAGACCGCAAAGGCAATTTGAAGCCTCCACAGAGAAGATAGGGTCCAGAACGGACTGTTGGCGAAGATGGTGGGCAAAACGGACCACCGGAGCGCGTCCGGTGGTTCGCGGAAAGCATCGGCGGCGTGCCGCCGGAACATAACCGCCACTGAGCCGCGATAGTGGACTAAACCGGAACGACTTAGTCATTCCGGAAGGAGAGGGGTGTAGCTTAAATGTCGCGCCAGCTGGCTGCTAACGCCCCCCTGGCTGGACTAGGGCGGACCACACCTACAATGCCGGGCCACACCCTAACAGACCGGACCTGAACCCGGGTTGGGTCGACCTGGTTCGGGCCGACCCAGGGGGTATCGGGCCGGGTCGGATGGGGCCCAAACCCATTATTCTCAGGCAGTTTCGTTCAAACACCCATAATGTGGGATATGAACCTCCGATCAATGCACCGTCAGTTGTGATGAGATCCTTGGATTGAGACATTTGTTTCGTTGTATTACACTCAAGGTTTCGGAGAACTTTGGGTACAGACGGGTTGGTTCGAACATGAAACCAACCAGGCCCTTTGAGTGGAAACACCTATAACATGAGTTCCGGACACCCGATTGATGTTCCGTAGACTTTTTTGGATTCCTCATAGTGAGACGGATTTTTTTTCTTACTCTGCTCGAGGTTTGGATGTAGTTGGAGTATGACCGGGTTGGATTGTACCCGAAATCTAACCAAGCCCCTAGAACAGAAAAGTCGATAACTTTTATACCGGACGTCCGTTTGACGAACCATCAGTGGAGTTGGTGATCACGTTGAGAGATGGTACCTATGACTATAACATATGTGAGTTCAGGGTATAGTTGAGATACGGTGGGGTTGGTTTGTACACGAAACCAACCGGGCCCCTTGGACAAAAAGGCTAATAACTCACAGACTGGGCATCCGATTTACGTGTCATCTGTTGCGTTGAGACCCCTATGACAAGGCGGTCCTTTGAGATACTTCTTCGTGGGAATTTGTGTTACTTGGATTATCGACTTGTAGCTCATGGATAAGACCCTCTCAGAGACGAGCGTACAGAGTACGAAGACCGTGTAGCTGGCATAGACCTGATGACTGCTTATCCGATTTGATTCGGAGTGACTTGCATAGCCCAGTGGGGAGCACTACTTTGTGAGGTGGCAGACCCATGGTAAAGGAGCACTACTTTGTGAGGTGGTAGACCCGCGGTACTCGATAAGAGGAGTACCTCTGTAGGCTATGAGTGGGAGCACTACTGTGTGAGGTGGCAGACCCATGGCGGAGGAGCACTACTTTGTGAGGTGGCTGACCCACGGTACTCGAAAGGAGGAGTACCTCTGTAGTCTTAGGTTAGTGAGCAGTACCTTGGAGTCATGACAGGATAACTGTGTTCGATAGAGACCGAGCTCTTCAGCAGTTACGGTTTCGATAATGAAAATCATGGTTTGAATAGAGTCAATGACCTTTGTTTTTTCCTCATGATTGAGATGGGTTACTAGATAACTTATGTATATGTATGGGCATATACCTAAGTAGTGGTTATCCGTCGACTTCATATCTGTGTGATACCTTGTGGCTGAGATGGGTTACTTGGTATCTTAGGTATAAGTATGGGCTTATACCTAAGTAAGGGTTATTTGTTGACAACTTTCTTTGTGATTGTCCTTGTTGGATTTTAGTGAGACCTTGAGGGTCTAGGGGTCCTTACTGAGTATCGTATACTCACCCTTGCATGGGCTTTACCCACTCTTCGTTGTGGTGGTTGCAGACGACGGACATCACTGATCGTGGTTGAGGCTTATAGAGCTGGACGGTACCCGTTGGTGGATCTCATGACGAGTTGGTACCCGAAGGTGGATCTCACAACCAGTTAGTACCTGGAGGTGGATCTCACGATGAGTCAGTACCCAGAGGAGACGGACAAATGTGGAGTGCTGAGGAGGAAAAATGTACCTACCATTTAGGTAGGAACCCGGAGGACGATCTAGGAGCTGCTTGTCACCTTTCAGATGTTGTCCTCTAAGTTTTACATTACTTTCAGTTGTAACTGTACCTTTATTTGGGCTTGTATTTCTAGCCCCATGTACTTTCAGCATGTTTTTTATACTGTTTTACTTTTTGTAGCTTCTGCTTGTACTTTGTTAGTGTGCTTTCGTTTCATAAAGGAAATGCCTTCCGTTTTTATTGGGACTTACACCTTTGGTGGTAGTCGCCAGCCCCTGGCCTATGGAAGGTGGGCTTGGGGTAGTCACGACACAGGCCCTGAGGACGGGTCGTGACAATCAATATCAACCAATGGTGAGAAAAAATTATATTTACAGATAGAATCCATGACTCCAAGGAAACAACTCACATAGATACACTATTTCCAAGATGCATGGTAACTCATTTGAAGGATACCAACACCATAGCAATGTTGTATCCTCATCTAAAAAAATAATAGAATCATAAAGACCAATCATATATGTGAAAATTTAGGTCTAATTATATGAGAGAGATCCAAGAAATATCCCAATAGGTAATAGGTTTCTCAAAAAAAAATCATCTAATTGATTAATTTTGTTTAATGCACTACTACTTCAAAATGTGTTCATTATCCCCAGAATTTTGGCCAACACATACATAAAATTCTCATCAAGGGTCCATGATAGGTCTCACTTTTGATAAATCGATGAATTCCTCAACACTCACAAGAGGACAATATCTTCTATCAATACACATCACACAAACACATAGTCACAAAAGAGGGTAAATATATATTTTATTGAGAGGGTTGACTCTAATTTCAATACCTATGGGGTCTCACTCACTAATAAGTACAAAAACCAAATTATCACCATGGTCAGAAAAACCTTATGATAATCATAATGGGTAACCAATTCATAATAAGGTGAGTACCACAATATATTTTCCTTTCTAGGTATTGAATATTTAATAAAACATGCTTCTACAATAGAGTTTATTTCAGTTCACGATGATGGTTGAGTAAAATACATTACCATTAGTTTGAAATCTCCAGTCATCTAGATTTTAATGTGCAGTCTTTCCACAATATCCAATTCCCACATGCGTTCTAGAGGATGAACAACACATTCCTATGTCATATAGTTTGATGGTATATGGGTAATGAACAAAATTTTTACTATATTTTACACTAAATATATGATTATTATAGTAATACCACATAAATAATCCCATAAATCAAGATTTCATCACTCTATGATGATCTTGAACCAACTATGGGTGGTTTTTTTAGAGTTGAATTGATATTTTATACTTATTAAACCATTCTTGTACAACCATTTTCTCAAGTAAATAAATACTTTGTAGATTACACAGCCTAAAATAAGAGGATTATTTATTTCATCATCATTTGAAAGATGAATTTACATTTAGGGTATGAATCCAACTATCTTAATAGGAATGGATAACATTGTATTTTTTCTATGGAACATCTCCAATTGAATTTACAATCTACCAATGCTCACACAGGTGACCGAGGAATACATGGTGTTTCAAGTGAGCACAACAATGACTCAATTTTTTTCACTAGAGACTCTTCATGAATCACTAATAAAGGTAAAGTTCACAAAAAATCATTCTCGAAAAACATCTAGAACAGGTTTGTGGCCTAGATGCGTACTCAAAATTTTTTCATCAACCATGAAAAATTTTATCGTCAATTAATATAAAATTATACTAGAAATGGACTATAATACAATCCATAATAGAGCAGTCTCATCGCTTGTTTGATAAATTAATTTCCATCTCTTATTATCATATTTTGTTACCATATAGTGATATAGAAGCAATAATCCCTACATTTTCTATATGTTGATAAAAAAGATGCAATAATTCAGGTCCAATACTTGAGAAAATCTCCCATCACCTAAATATCAAGATGTACCCAATAATTACAATGCACACCATGATGCATCAATGATACAACACATCACTCAATAATGGTAATCAACTTCACTACATAAAGCTAACATAAATAATAAAGGTAATAATAGATACATTATATCATAATTAAATGGTACCTCTAATACTAACTTCTAAAATTATTCCTCACTGACCACAAATGTGTTTTGAAGTGTCTTTGTATATGAATTGCCTCATCATGGCCCTACCTATGCATGTTAGATATATATCATAGGGTTATATACATCACCTAAAATAATATAACTATAAGGACTAGAGAATATTTTGATGAGAATACATAGAGAGAATATGGAAATCATATATAACTGCTATGTAACACATATATCATTCTTAGTTGTTCCCTTTAATAATGTTTTAGATTTATGAGATGACTAATAGGTTGTCACATTCTCTGAGAAAGAATATATCAGTAACCACACCTATTATATTCACCATGGTCTGATAAACAATATCAATAATTCTTTATCATCATTTCCCTATGTTGAAAAATCAACATTCATATGACTTATAACTCTAAACACCATCCCCAGTTCATGCATCGACTTGATACCACTCAGATATGACCTGACCTATCAAGTTCCTTCATGGGGGAACAATAATACTAGAGTTCCACCCCAATCCAACCACCAATAGGCTAGGGGATAGTGACTATAACTAAGTAGTAGTTACCTAAAATATAGGAGGCCTTAGAATACTATAACCTACAATAAACTAGTCTAAATTTCGACAAGATGACCATAAATATTTAAAAGATATGAATATATAATCAATTGAACTATAATAAATCAAAAAGTATGAGATAAAAATTAAAGGATCATAGAAAATAAAATAAAACTGAATTAAATATTTCTTAGAATTATTTGATCCACATGACACTGGGAAGATACCAAATGCTATATACACTCTTAGATCTCATTCCAAAAATAGAGGTCACCACTATCATTAGTAAATATATGAATTCTAGTTTACTCAAACAAGATACTACATGAATCATCAAGGGTAAGAATAAAAAAATCCACACTATATCTATTTATATAGATAAAATCATTAACTATTCATCACCAATAAAGAAAGAACACATGTGGGAACAAGGCTCATGCATGGTTTAGAATAAACATAACCTATAGGATACCCCAAAATGACATTGAACGACAACCCTACAAGATGGATCAAGATCCAAGTATAATGGAATGTTTCCCATTAATAAAAACTAGAATCCCTATATTCACTATAAATAAATTTTATAGGTATATGATAATTCCCAAGGAAATCATCTCTAATCCTTAAAAGCCACATATCATGATTTTCTATGAGTAGTAAAAATATTGGAGAGTCCACTATTCCTAAAGTTGATTGTATATTGAAAACCATGTCTAGGTTAACCTATGGGGTTCCAAGAGATTTAGAAGTCTCAATTATGCCCACATGTCTACACCATTCTTACTACCACCTCATTGATATAATTGATAATATAGAGAATACTCATTACCGAAACACAATCACCAATCAAGGAAGTAGCACTACCTCTAGTCTAACTTCTTCATAACATTGACTAGATAATTTTATGTATCTTTAATATAGCCCATGTAACCATTGAATAATGGTAATGGAGGAACTTTCACCCCACATTGATAGAATGAATACAAACTCAAGTGTTTTATCCTAAGAAATAAAATCTAACAAACTAAAAAAATATCATATAATCCCTTATAAACTATAATAGACGATAACAACAAAGAACATAGATGAGTTGTAAATACCAAATCTAGTGCAGGATCCTAGGGTCATGTGATCTTTCAACGTGGGTAAAAATACCATCTCCAAAGAGAAAGGATCTTATGAATAATAAATTTGGGGAAAATATTCACGTTATCTGATATATAGGTAGAGAATCCATGTAGCCTATTGAAACTACGTGTTAAGTAATCACCCTATTTAATGATAGTGTGAAGAATAACTATTCTAATCCATGTTTTTAGAAATATAGGATTATTAAATACTGATATTTCCATGAATAACTTATTATCCATATCAATGGACCCACATATCCAAATTTAAAATACCCCTACCCTATCTCATCATGCCAAAAAATCTCAGATGATTGGTCAAATTACAACATTGTGATCTACATATAAAAATAAAAAGGATAAGTTACATAATTTAACAAAATGAAAAACATTGAAAAATATAGATATCCTCATATTAATAGGAAAATATTATATGTGAAGAGACCCAGCATTCGAGCCATTAATTAGATCAAGGTATCACATATTTTTCTTGGAATGTTTGTTTGATGGTATAAATCAAGATTTTATACATTTTTCATTAATTCGAAATTATAAGAACAAGATATAACCAAAATAATGATAATAAAAATAAAGATATGGTTATTATTAATATTAATAAAATATATAACTTGACATATAATAATTTAAAATAAAATTATCTTGAATATTCCTTCTCAATGATCAGGTCATGATGTCAAAAACGAATAATCAATATAATGCTCAATCATTTAGATAAAACTAAATGAATATTTAAATAATAATAATAATATTATTGTTATTATTATTAAAAATATATAAATATTTATATAGATATGAATGTTTATAGAATCGCTGCCACCCCCTTCTCACTCCAATAATGAAAAATCAAGGGCTCCCCTCCCTATTGAATATTCTAATTACACTTTTATTATATATGTATATATATATAAATGTAAAGTGGATAATTGGGGGGGGGGTATCTCACACTACCCTCTTCCCTTTATCATGCATATAGGGATGTTTTATATATTCCCTTTACCCAACCACACCCATGAACCTACATTACCCTATCTAACTTATTCTTATTCTAATTTATTTACCTCTATAAGTCACATCTTTCTCACCTATAATCATGAAACCGTATTATTTGATACCACTATGACATGTACCTAAATTATTTTGATGAACACCTAAAAAAATCTATCACAACAAGTATATGACTACATTAATTCCAAATATCACCTAAAGCTCATGTCGTTGAACCTACAAAACTATCTCTAAAACCTAATGTAACTACTAAAAAAATGCCTTCTAGATCCGCCTCCAATTAACCTAATAACCTATTATAATTTTTATGTGATAATGGATTCTATATTTAATCACAAATGGAAATAATAATGGAAAATAAATGAATGATTTGGGAAATGTAAATTAAATGGTAGGAATCTCGACCACCCAATATGAATATATGTCATCCCATTTTTAAGAATGTAGATCATGGATTATAAGAGAACTTCACCAATGAGATAAAAATCTATTTGGAGAATAAACATTAAATATAGGCTAATATAATAAATATTGAGAAATAATGGTGTTAAAATAAATCATTTAACCCATTTAAATTAATCATAATTATATTTTTATGTTTTTTTCATCAATTATTCCAATCAAAATATTTATAGTCATTATAAAAAATATATTAAGAAGGTGCATGGATTTGATCCCCAAAATAATGGAATAATAAGGATAATAAGGTTATATGAATTATTTTTATTAATCAACCAAAATTGTATGAAGAATAATTAATTAAGATAACATATATGATAGTTCATAAATTTTAAATAAGAAGTCCCAATTCGTTGGTAAATAATTGATGCTTTAATATATCATTAAAATCATGATTCGTATTAATCACATGATTTTATCCATCAATTTCATAAAAAATATGATCCCACTCCATTGATATTATTTCTTCACAACTAATGTTTGGAATCTCTACCACCTCCTCTTTATAGGATTTGAAAATTTAGGTCACTATTGAGAGGTGTCTTAATGAAGTATTAAAAAGGGTAAATATGGTGTTTTAAATAATTAATTAAATTAATAAATTAATTAAATATAGTCATTCAATCATTAATTATTGTATCCCTTTAAGTATCCCAATTAGAGTGAAACTAAATTCACTCCTATGGTAACATACATATTTCAGATTCAATCCCTATCTCAGTTTCCACATCGAATGTCCTACCTAGAAAATATAATATTTTCATCAATAAATATCATTAAAGGACTAAAAATAATATAATATTTTTATTATATTGTGATAAAGGAACTATGACGCATTTTTTTCCATATCGCTTCATCATAGGAGTAAATTTCATGTTTAAAAACCAACAAAAGAATAATAAAAATTTTATAATGTTGTTTAATAAGGTATAAATTGTATTATACACTTATTGAGGTCCCAATACTCTAAAATTTAAAAATTCATTTATGTCACACATAGAAAATCTAGGTCACTATAGTAATCCACATATGGGGTAGTGAATTATATTAATTTATTATTATTTCACCCAATATCACAATTTCTTGATAAAGGTTTACTCATGGATTTATGATGAATCTTATGGGGATACGACTCAATTATTTCTTTGATTGAGATTTATTTCTCTAATCTATAGGAATAGTTTTTTTGTGAAAATTACTTCTTCTAGTTCACGATCTACATCATATAACATAATTTTAAATTCTATCTTCTAGAAAGTAATGAGACAGACCTAAAATGAAATTATTATCTTAGTTTTAAAAAAATAATATAAAAAACATAAAATTAATTTATATAATTAAAGACAAAAACTATATTGAAATTTGAATGAAGGAAACAATTACTTCAAAGTTAACCTAAATGATTTAATTTGAAAAAATAGGTCCATGATCACTATGAGAGTATTTTTAGAAAGTTTATTGATCCTTGGATTCCTTATTCTAGCTCAATATGAACTAATTATTGGATTTTGGTATACACAAACCCAATCAAATTATTATCATTAATCAGGAGAGAAATAATAAAAAGAAAAATAAAATACAATAGGTATGATCAAGAAAAAAAGTCAAAATTATAAAAATATAAAATATACTTTTCTTATTGGGAATTAATGATAAAATTATTATTGTGTCATCAAATTGGTAAAGATTGATTTCAGTTTACTATATGCATTATATCATAACCTAGTTGATTTACCAAGTTTGTTAGGACTAATAAATTTAGTATTATTTAAGAATCTACAATTCATATTGGATTTAAATAATACTTCGATTTTAATTTAGAATTTTTTGTTAAAAATAATATACTAAATTGACGAATCAGGTAGAGAAGTAATAATTGACCCAAGGTAAGATTACTTTAGTACTCATCGATCATCATTCTCATTGGAAATTGGATAAATCATAGATTCCTTGATTATACATGACAAAAAATTATGGAATATGTGTAACTACTAGGTTAAAACCAAGAATTTTATCGATTAACTTATTTTTATTACCCGGTACTACTCATAATTAATAGAGTCATAATTAACATAAATTAAAATCCTAGCAATGAATCACATCTACATTATAATTTGATTACCATATTCTTATCTAAAAAATATTTATTGACAAAAAAACCATATTTATGAGTTTTAGTTTGTAGACTTTATGAATTAATATAATTTTTAAGACAAGTCACGAATGAGAAATGGTGAGAGAAGACACCCACACACTAAAATAATCACCCGATTAGTGTTATATATGAAACCATGGGGATTAAAAATATTTTTATTTTTATATGTTTATAACAACATAAAAAAATAAAAGGATAAAAACGAATACCAATGGAATAAATATATGAATGAATCTATCAAATTTGACTCAAACTCACCCGTGTAGGAATAAATTATAAAAATTATCCAGGGAACTATTAAATCTAGAAATCATGAAATTTTTCTCCTACAAATGTTGGACTAAGTGTTGAAGCTGATTGATCATCCTAAACTTGTCTCCACATCTTTAACCGCTTTATCCACATAATTTCTTGATGAATTGTGACATAATAATTTATAGGATTATTTTTATTCAATGTTTTTAAAATTACATTATAATATGTCCATTTTGATGTTCCCAACTGATGTTGTTCTCAAAATATAGAATGTTGGTAAAATTTTCATTGATAATAATTTATATTCTTTATGTAACTACCCGACCCCAGTTAACTAGATTCGGTGCATTATTTTAATACATTCTCATCATTACAAGGAATCAAGTCCCGATGGACCGATCGGTTTAGCAGTCCTGGAAAATAGATTACATACATGAAAGTTAAATTACACCTTATAACATACAAAACAACATAAATAGTCCTTTATGAAAACCATTATTCCCTTGGCTTAACCCTGCATATCAATCACAATACACTTCTTGGAATCCTAGAAAAAATGAAACATAAAAAAGTGGTGAGCTCAAACACTCAGTAAGGGTAAGAAATACATCATAAACTTTAATAAATAAGCATAAACATTTAAGTCAATGTATAACTAAAATAAAAGCCTTTTAAACATGAACTTCAACATAATATTGAAAAAATGAAATGAAATAATTCCATTTACTTATTCACATGAAAATTCCACTAATTGAATAATCACATGTAATATCAATGAACACTTTCATAATGATGAAATGCATAATTCCAGACTATCATAACCACGTAGCCAAGGCCTCATGCCAAGACTACAAATAAGATTTTGTCAAGGCCTCATGCCAATACACTAGTTTACCTCATGACACCTACCGATTCATCGAGGAGCTAGAGCGGGCTCCACCCATCACTTACTAAGTCCAATGCATTCCTCATATGAAATGTTTGAAACATAAAATAAACATTCATATTAAAACTAGCATACTAAATGTCAATACTTTAACCACAAACCATGCATGGTATAAAATAGCACATCCACAATAAAATGTAACTCATTCGATATAATATGGAAGACTGTATCATATCAGATTAACCACAATCGAGAATAATGAAAGATATTGACATAGATTAAAATAATCATCAAACTATTGATTGATATATCCACCTTTTTCTTGAAAACATTTTAAAGTCACACTATTTGTTAAGAATCCATTTAAAATAGATTTTTGAATCAAAGTGTCCCATACCACTTATAAAATTTTAAATGGAATTTTGATTTGAAAACTTTAATGTCCATATAAATAAATTCTTAAAACCATTTTTAAAACATGGACATTAATGATAAATATTTAGAATAATAAATCTTTAAAACATTTTATGATGATATTTTAGTTAGAGTTTCTAACCAAAAGAGAGACACGTGAATACAAATAATTGAGGTAAAAAAACATTGTAGTATCATGAGAATAAAGGGATTCATGATATACTATGTCAAATTACATTATATACAAAATATAAAAGTTATTTTGTGTATAACAACAGAGGAGTCTCAATGGAATGTAAATTTAGATGAAGTCTCTCATAAAGGCCGTATCCTTAGGTAAAGGATAAATCAACAACATAATTATTTGTGATAAATATAAATACACTAAATATGATTTTATATTCAATGTAAAACAATAAAATTACATTAACATAACTTCTTGTAAAAAAACTCCAATTAATTGGATGTTTAACTCAACAAATGGAGATTGAGTAAGAATTACTCTTATCAAGTTCATACTGATGACTTGAGAATATATGAATGGAGTGATTATTTGTATAAATATTATATCAACATAAAGGGGAGTGGAAATTATGACATAATAAAATGATGAGTGATTCCACACATAATCTTGGAGTAAAATAATAAATTATGTATGCGCAAAGATGAATGAGTGGAAATTGAAATTTCAAATTCCCTTATTGATTTGGTAACATAAAAAACATAAACCCATGAAAGAAGGATAATACAATGGTGATGTAATTATAAATAAATTAATGTATATTACACAATAAATACAATCATGGGAAGTACACACACCACATGCAATAAATAGGGGGTGAATAATGGAAATCTCAAGAAATTAAAAGTGAGATAAGAAACCCCTTACCTTGCACATTCCTTTAGTCGAGGGTACGTTTAGCCTCCTATATGAAGACTATAGTATGTTATTAAATTATAACTGAACCATATTAATATTTATGATATCATACATTAATCATTTATTACTTTATACTTCCCATTTGATAATAATTTCCATGTTATATTAATATTTCGGGTAATAATAACTTTCTTTATCGTACGTGTTTAACTTGTTAATCCTGATTGTATCACTTAGATCATGATTTAAATACTTCCAGAATATAAAACATGATTTATTTATCATATATATTTAGAATATAGAAATTTATAATAGACATATATATGAAATTGAAAACACCTTTTATGGAGACGGTAGTCCGTACGTACGCATAAACGCTGTTTCCATTTTCATATAGTATTGAACAGAATTAAGTGAATAATATATATGTAAGTACATAAATAATTATTTATATAAATATATATATATATATCTAGTAGAATTATTATGTCATATATTACATACTTATTAGTAATATATATATTTTATAATCATCGATGAATGGTGAACTTTGAAATGAATCTCACCGCGTCGTGGAGACGGTAATCCGTACGTACACACGAGCGAAAATAACATTTTTTGATATTAATATAATATATAATTGGATGGTATATAATATATACAGAATCATTATCATGTTATATTTAATATTTACATGAATTATACATCATTATTATACCCATATAAATAATAATATATTGAATAACAATTACACCACGACGTGGAGACGGTTAGCCGTACATACCCACATATGGTGACATGTCATTAAAAGGATGGGTAGAATACTGAAAATTCTTATACCATATTTATAATAACATCTCAATATATAGAATATACTGGAGTTATTATTTTATAATTGGAATAACAAAGAAATAATAAGTTGAAGAAGAAAGGTACTTGAAAAAGGGTGGTGAAAACATTACCTCTTCTCCGGGTTCTTCCTTTTGATTTGATCAAAAGGGATCCTTAGGATGGATTTATGATCAAAATAAGGCCTCTAGATTGAATTTGTAGAAGTTTAGAGAGTATTTTAGCAGGGGTTGGCCGATCCAAAATTCTTTGAATGTGTGAATTAGGGAGAAGGGGGAGTTCCCTTTTATACGAGGGGTGAGGGGCACCTTTGGAAAATCTAGAAATATTATTTTATAATAAATTCATATTCAGTTTATAATAGATAAAAAGTATATTATTTAAATTTTAAGGTGGTAATAGGTCTAAAACCATTCAACCAATAGGTTTTAAACAGGTTTGGGTTACTATATTAACCTTATCTTTTAGTTTTAACTCTTAGTTAATTAGTTTGACATTTACCGTGTCACATTGTATTTCTATATTATATAGTTAATAAACATACTATATACATCCAAGAGACACCCTAGTGGTCCATTAATGATAAAAATATCATAATATAAGTTTCTTTGATGAACTATATATTTTTAGGAATTGAATATCAATTAATAATATAATATTTATTTCAAAAACTCTTTTATATCAATTTTGAGACTATTTAATAATTTAGTTTTTGTTAAAGTCTTAACAACATTATTAATTCAAAAAAAATCATTTTAGAAATACTAACATGTCATATTAATCAATAAAATTCTTGGATGGCATCATAACATTCAAATTACATTTATTTTAACATTTATAATACCAATTATTTGATTCTATCATTAATAAGGAAAAAACTGCATCATTATTGTGTAATAAATAATACTAATTATTAAAGGTATACAAATTATAAATAAAATACCATTATTTAGGAAATCTTTTTATATTTCTAATTAATATTTATAGTAAAAAATCCAACATATATAACCCTATGTAAATTTTTGTTTTCTAAAAGATATATTATTTTGTCATTTTTGTATTTACTTTAACTTAATTAATATAAAGTGTCCCTATCACCTACATGTGGCTCCCTGGTTTCCCAAAATCGACCTCAATATTCACATGGTCGGAACTGTATCCACCAATAAGGTTAGGACACGTTTTAGAGTAATATAGTATTATTATAATATTATTTTTTAACCCTTATTTACCGGATTTACCCTTTAACCATGGTAAATAAAATATTTACCGAAGTAATTACTCAAAATATCTAAAAATAAAAGCCACCTATTTACACAATTTTGACATCCTTATTCCAAATATGAAATCAATTTTATCCAAATTAAAAACACATAAGTTCCAAAAATTAAATTTAAAATTAATTCCTGCTGTAAAAACAAAAAGCGTGTTTTTAACATATAATAAATATCAAAAGATTGACACTTCTTTATGTCCTGTTTAATTGTGAAATTATGTCCAATGAAAAAAGTTGTATTAAATGGTAAAAATAAATTTTAAATATACTTTAAAACCACTCAAATTAATAATTTATCACTATTTATTATTTTGATTAAAAATATTTTTTTAATTAAAATTTAGTAATTTTCACTATTCATCAAAATATAAAAGTTATCCGAAAAGTACCAAAATTTTACCCTATGCTAAATTAGATATTAAAAATCCAAAAATGAAGTCCTTTTTGAGAGATAAAATTTATAAAATTTCAAAAAGTAGTTATTAATATTCATAACAGCTACTTTTATTGGCCGCGATGTGTTAGAATCTTGAAGTTGCGTACCACACACGCTACTGTATTTTTCAAAGAGAATCGTACCATGGAAGCTTGGGGTGTTACACATTATGGTCCCCCATTAGGCTGATTGTGGTTATATTTGGTATTTTTAACCATTTTAATGAATTTAATTATCATCTCAATAAACACCTAAAAAAGTAATTTTTAATTTAAATCAATGTGATTGATGTTTTTATTGAAATTCCATGCTACTATACAATTAGAAAATTATATTAAAATGTATAATTTTAATTTTTTTCCCAAAAACACAGAAACATAAAAATTTTATTCATTTTTTTACATAAAATTTGGTTTGTTATGTGATAATTGTTTTGAATATTTTTCACTACAATTAAATAATTATGTTTCTTAATTTTTTGAAAACTTTTATGATGCTATTCTGCATTTAAAATGTAAATTTTTATTCCCTTTTTATTTGATAACATTGAAATTTGAATTATTATATGATTTCATGTTATCTTTATAAAATCCTTAACCTTTTTCATCTTGAAACATGATTCATTTGTGACCTTCTACTATCACATTTTTTATTTTATTAGTGTTAATTGAATCATTTCAATCAATGTTAAACTTTATTTTTCATGCAATATTAAAAACATGACGGAATAAATAAATATATTGTACATTTAAAGTATACATTATTATTAGAGGATAGAACTAATGTTTTTTATCACTATATTTATTTTTCATATACTCAAAATATAATGATAATATCATACAAATTATATAGGTTTGGATTAAATCATAATGCATTATCTTTTATTATTCATTACATCCATCATTAAAAACACTTTATATTTTATTAAATTAATATGATAATATGTTAATAATAATGTTTCAAGATTAATTATAGGCTACATTTCTAATGATTAAAAAAATATATTAGATATAATTCACTTTAATATGTGTATTTATTAAAATTATAAAAAAGTAGATTTTTAACATTAATGAAATAGAATATAATAATTTTACAACTATAAACATGATCAAGAAAATATAACACTATATTTTGGATAAAATATTAATATAACTCTAATGATAATATAATTTTAATTTAATATATGTGAAAAAATTAGTTATAATTGGAAAACGCTCAAAAAATTAGTCATATATAAAATTTTTCGATCCATTCATTATATTTATGTGTAAAAAATAAAATTAAATTATGATTTTCTTGGTTTAATTATATATTTTTTTGGTTTGTTTAATATAAATTTTCAATTAATTTAAACGCAACATAAATCAACCATATATTATATTTTGTTTGGAGAAAAATTCAAGATAACATTATATTATAATAAAAAATTAATCGAGAAACATTAGTTTATATCACCATCATTGAAAATGAAATATAATTCACTAAAAGTATGTTAATTTCATGGTATGAATAATCGTAATATAAGAAAATAATATTTTTAAAAAATACAAATAATTTAGTTATTTAATTTATCCTAAATAATGAAAAAGTGAAAATGCTTTTAATTGGTATTTCAATATTTAAATTAATCACTACTAATTTATTTACCTTAAAAATATCCTAAAAAATATCACTATTATTAATTTTTTGAAATTATTTATTAATTTTATTTTGTAAAGTCTTATATAATTACAATCTTGAACACATTCATCTAGATTAATTTAAAAAAAATTAAACCGATTGATAAATGAATAAGGTTGATAATATGATACATTACAATTTATCATTTCAAGATAATTAGAAGGAATAACTATTTCTAATGGGCTCAGTCTCTAGTCTATAAAGTGCATCTCAAAGATAATTTGAATCAATTAATCCTTAATCATTCAATACTTGTAAATCAAGTGACTTTATATAAAATTTGGAGGTCTTTAGAACTATTTTTTGTGATCTATGGTGGTTATCTTTTCCATTATGCCAAACATTTAAATTTTTTACGCACTATATTATTTTATGATATTTAAAGGATAAAAATCCCAAAAATAATGTTTGGGTTGGGATTTTTAATAGATTTTTGGTCTTTGGAATTTTGTTTTGGCAGTTTAACATTATCATCAAAGGCTATGGGGAGTGAGGTAATTTATTTTTTAATAGTGTCATTGGGAAAAGACTTTTATACTATGTTTTTAATATCTCATATCCTGGTATACATTTTTAAATTAGTTTTTAATGATCTTGAGATCAATTCTGTTTCTTATTTTAAATGGATATCCTTCAATAGTCTTGGAGATATTAGAAAAGTATTGCAAGAGATATTTTACTTTAACGATAACATGATAACCATTAATGTGAATAGGAAATAGAGTTAATTATTTTGATAAGAAATACAATTTAGTACATATTTATAATTAAATCCTATAAAATATATAATAGAAGTATTTTGATGTTTTTTAAAAATTAAATGCATCTTTTGGTGTTACTTTATTTGTAAAATAGTTAAATTTATTTCCATTTATTCCATCACATTGGGATTAATATTTAATGAAATTAATTTGAGGGATCCGAGGTTAGATTATTTTAGTTCTATATTTATTATACCCATAACTCATTTTATTTACCATCCAATCATGTATTTCCTTCGAGTTTGTTTGACCAAAACAATTTGATCATTACAATTTTTAATAAAAAAATGTCCACATAAGATATATCATGAAAATGTTAAAATATAATCGAAATATATATAAACATGTCACGAGATGCCATGATATCGTTCATATAAAAATACAAGATTCATTTTGATCTTTCTATGCACGAAAGATCATTATTTTCATGAATAGTAATTTTGGGGTTTCCAATTTATTTTATTCTCTTTTTTATTTTTCCTAGTATGTTGTCTATTCCTTTTCTAAATTTGTACAAAATTTTTATTAGAAGTTAAATTATTAATTGATTTTTGGGTTTCATTATTAAATTCATTTGTATTATTACTTTCTCCAATACAAGATTTCTACTCCTTGAATTTGAATGGAAATTAGTTATGTGATTCATGGAATATGATTAAACAACCAATGATTTTTTTTATAACCATTAAAATACATAACTCACATGTTTTTTATACGATTCATATATCATAATTTATAAATGAAAAGTTATATAACTATACTATTTATTATGTAAAGTTATCTATTTTTTAAATTTATGTTCATTACTTTAATAAATACATTTTACCATTTTTTATTATTCAATGATACCTATTTGAAATATCTATTTGGATTGTACGTTAATAATATCATAACTGAATAATATATATATATATATGTCTGTATGTATATTATTTCCCAAAAACTAGTGTTGATTTCAATTAGATATAAAATCCTTAATTGCATTTTTATGGTAAAATACATTTTATACCTAGTAATATATTTTTTAATTGATTTCCATTATTAAGGTATCAAAAATATTCTTTATGACAAAAAATAAATCCATTTATTGATAGTAATACATTTACCTGGAAGTATATGAAAATATATATATTTAAATTATAGTTCATGAATAAATGAAATACTAAATTTGATAAATTTTTTAAATAAACTATTATTAATAATTTTTTTGAATCACATGGAAAATCTATTTAATGAAATTGGAGTTCACAGAGAAAGGTAGTGGGAAATGCGAATCTTTTTTATTTGTATACATGTTAATTATTTTTTAATGTAACAAAATAATATTTTTAACAAAATTAATTAAAATACCTTGTATAAAAATATAATGATTATCAAGCATGTTAAGAATTTTTTATTAGAGAAAATGTTGTTTCAATGTAAGTTATTCAATGACAAGGTTTTCCAAAATGATGAATATTAAAAAATTACTTCTTTTTTAGAGGTAACTATATTTTAAATATTATGGTAAATATGGGATTCTATTTCTAATATCACTTTATTATTTTATTTATTCACATTTATCATTTTATATTTGTGATTATCATTAATAACTGGAAAGTGATAATACTTCAGATGACCAATTTTATAAAAATAAGCGGTGTATATTTCTTTTTTGAGATATGTTATACAATTAAATTAATAAAAAATATTTAAATAAGTGATAAAAAACATGTATTTAATAAGGTATTTGGATACAATTATATACAATTACTAATACATTATATGAAACAATTCTATATTATCACTTTTGGAACATGGTATTTCTTACGTCGGAATTCAAGAGGTGAATTTCTTGAGGGAAATGAATTATCATATTATCCCATGAATTATTTTTCATGACTTTTTATGTACTATATTTTCTTATATAAATTGTGTTAAAGAATATTCCATAATTTATACAAATTTATTTATTATTATCTAATGCATCTGATTTCTTTTGGTATTTCTAGGAATATTTGGTAATTTTTACATATATTAAAAATATATTCATCTTAAAATATCATTTTATTTATATTATGGATATATGAGTGTTATAAATACATTATATGAAGATGATATATAAATCCTAAACTATTTAATGAAAATATGACTTTTCTTTCATTATTCAGGTTAAGAAGTTTAGATTTCTCTTTAGTTTAGGTGAGGACCTCCAATACATATTGATGTATCAACAAAAATACTAATGTTTAGTATTTTTCTATAACTATATAGTAAAAAAAGTTCCAATATTCCCATTTTCATATTATATTCCTAGTTCCCTTTCTATATGATTTCGTTTTCCCGAAGATTCATAGTAATTATATTTCATTTTGTATAGTTCATTTCAATAATTCTAAACAATAACAGATTTTTTAATATGTGACTTTTAATTCAGAATTTTTTTAACATATCTTGATAGTTGACATATTTCATTCCTGGGTTAGCTATCTAAATATTTATATAGTTAATGGTGCCTTTCTTGGAATTAATATTATCTATATCTCTAATGAATTTTTTTTATTATAATGAAAAAGGATGATTTAAGTGTCACTAGCTAAAATGAATTTAATATAATACTTTATTATGGATAGATAAGTTTTTTCAAAAATGGTGATCCAAATTCTTTCAAAAGTTTAATTTTCATACGAATTCTCAAAATTTCATAACTGCATTTTTCGTTTGGAAAATAATATTTTAAATAATTAATTATTATTTATATTATAAATTTTTGTATTATTCCAGGTGATTGGATTTAAGAAAAGGATTAAAGAAACATAACCTAGTGTTATATTTTTCATTATCGATGAATTATTTGATAAAATGGATTTTTTTTCATCTTCTATATGTTTTTGTTTTATATTTACCTTTTTAATGTTTTTTTCGTGTCAATTTGTATCCCATATGATAAGTCTTGAATTTAATTTAATGAAACATGTAAATCATGTAACCTTATATTATTTTTTATATAGAAATGAATTTAAATATTATATTAATATGACCACACTAATTAATGAATTTTTCCTTATTTCAAAATTTATATAGGTCCTTCATTTTTCATTGAATTTCAGTTATTTTTTATTTATAACCCATTTTTATTAAAATATCATTGCTCTTTTCTTTTCATTTTTAATTATGATATTTTATGTTTATATTTAAATTGAACTTATTTAATTTGGGTGGTGTGTTTCCAAATATACATTGTAGTGTAATTGATGTCCCAATTATAGGAAAATTATTGATAATATATTGAGGTCACTAAGAAAGAGTGGAAAAAACTTTATAGATTGTGCATGAATTTAATCTCAATTAATGTTTGATTCTATTTAATTTAATTTATCTGTATCTTCTCCAAGATGTGATAGTTTTTCATGGAGTATGATTTCAAAATTAGTGTGGTTTCAAAATTCTAAATTTAAGGAAAATTAAAATTTTATTCTATTTTCATTTTAATTCTAATTTTTATGTCTATGTAACATGAGTTCAATGAAAATACTAGGATTGAATTTCTTTCAATAATATATAACTTTAAACCCTAAATAAATTTCCAATAACACACTTATGATGTCCAAATAATAATGATTCCCTATTATACCTTTTATTAATTGTGTATTTAACTCATTCTATACTATCATCCATTATTGATTATTTTTAATGAAACATGTATTTTAAATGTTTATAAAATCTGTTCCCAGAATGCATTTTTTTATCTACAATTTCATTTATCTTACAATGGTTAGAGTGTTCAAAATCAATCTAATAGTATAAATATTTAAATTTCATTATCGAAAACCCAAATATTGAATCTTATGAGTGTGAATTAATAGATTTTGTTTTGTATAATATTTAATGTATTTATTTTCTAAAAAGTTATTAGATTGTTGAAATGATAAAAATATCCTAGAAAATGAAGATATAATATATTTGAAAACTAAAAAAAAATTATTTTAATGTTCTTAAGAAAATAAAAATAGTTTTATATATAATTTATATGGTTTCATTTCTATTATAATTTTCATTAAAATTAACAAATATTAAAGTAATTTTTTTTAAAATTAAATGTTTTCTTATAAAATTAAATGATGTTACATATATTAATTGTTATCTATTTAATTTTGTATTACTATGATGGCTAGTTTTTTAAATTGTCTATTTAAATGCATAAAATATTTTTTATTTCTTCATGTTGGGATTTGATCATTTAACCATCATACAATGTAATCCAGTTAAATTCCCTTCTCATTTTATATTTGTTATATATAATTAAATTTCCTTTTAATTTTATTTTTTAAAGGAATAATTACTATTTATTAAAGAATTTTATTTTATGTTTATAGTTGCCATAATTTTAAGGATACATGTCATTTTTTTTATTTTCATGGTGTTTTTATAATGTTTCCTTATGAAATTTATTAGTGTTAGGAACTTTGGTGTATGATAGATGAATATAATGGGTAAACATAGAATCGTTATATTGAACTAGTATAAATCACTTATTTGAGATTTATAGTAGAGAAAGAAGATGAAGTATATAAAGGAAGAATATGATGAAGAAATTAATGGAAGAAAACTACTCATTCGTGGCCATATATAATCCTCTAAATGAACAACCTCCCAATGACAAACTTCAATGCCAAAATAGTATTCTATCCCCTTTGACTACCAATAACACATATTAATTCACTATTCCCTAAATAACCAACCCAATAAGTAAAAAATAAATGGAGTATACTACCCCTCATTAAATATCTAATATAGATTCCCACATATTGGGTTCCCCAACTGTCGTTCCCTCACTCATAACAATTTCCTCTCTTATAAAAAAACACATTTTCAACTTTTTGAACCAAAAATAGATTGTCATGGCTTCCATATAACTCTAATGGTATCTCTTACATTTTCAAATGATAGAACATGCATTTATAAAATGAAACCATGATACCCAAATGATATAAACATCAATTAATTTTTATCTTGAATCTTAATAAAATTATATAACTAAATGAGATGTAGGAATAATTATAGAGCTAAAAACAACATCTTTGAAACCATCAACTAGAATAAAATGTATAAGACCTTGAACTTAATAATTATATAATATTATTTTTTGTTGAAGAATTTACATAAATTCACACTAAGGATCTTTTTAGGTTTTTAATTTTAGATAACTGAACCATATGTCATACATAAAAAAACTATAAAGTACAATGTGGACACTTCTAAACAATATCCCTTTGTTTTATATTACACATGTTTTCAAATTAAACATGACTTATTTTCCATTAAAAATCATCGTAACATTAAACTTGAATTCCTCATTTCCATTACCCATCATTATACCCTATAAAAACATTTTAAAATTTGGTATGAGCACAAAAATCTCAGTAAGGGACATAAAATAAGGAAAGAAAATGGTTTTCCATGAATACTATAATCCCATGATTTTTGTTCACAAATTTATACAGTCCACCAATAAAACATACACTCGTATCTAACCTCATTAAAACATAAGATTCCTATAAAAAACTATAGTTAACACAAATCATAAATTCTACTTATAGAATCTAAATAATTATTACATTTTATCATTAACATATATATTAGGAGTAGCCTTCATTATTAAATTTTGAATACCCACTTTGGTATATTCCGAAAATCTATTAGGAGAAACCCAACCATTTAACTATATCAAATTATCCAATTCATTAAAGAGGTATCATGGGACCAACCACACTCATTTTATCATGAAAAAAATGTATTCATAAACTATTCTGAATAACCAAAACATAATCATAACACAAAAAATAATAATAAAGGGTAAATAACATTTCAAATTTAAAATCACATTTTATTATTACAAAGCTACACACTCATAAATGAAAACACATTATTTGAAAATAAAATGGTAAACATGTATAGAAATAATAAAAACTTCAAAGTGATATAAAATCATTAAAATCCATTCATGATGAATATGTTAAAAAAAATTCCTTTTGGATTTTATAAAAATAGTTTAAATCATAACTTTAAAGAGGTTTTTAAAAGAAAGTCCCTTACAATGAACTTAACTTGTCACATACAATCATTATATTCCAAAATAATAATCTTTAGATAATTATTTAATTTCTTAATAACTATTTTAATGTTTATTATTCATTTTATTTGACTTATTATTAGGTCATATCAATTACTTAATTATCTAGGTTCATATAAGGGACTTTTTCAATATCTGGTAGTCAAGCCCAAAATGACTTTGAAATGATGTTTATTGTCAAATTGGTTATAATTACATCATATCTAGAATAATATTTATGAAATAATAATCACTTTTATGTATAAATTATACATTTAAATAAAACAATTTATTTATGGTTATGGAAAATGAACTACTTTGTAATCATGGAGACTGTAGGCCATACATACCCATGAGTAATGTTTCTATTTTCCATTGATCATTAATGTAAAGAAGGTAATTATTATTTTTTATTTCTAGAATAATCATAATATCATTAATATACCATTTATAAATTTAATATACTTATATATATCATCCTTGTGATGTGGTGACGAAAAATAATCACATTGCTTCATGGAGGTGACAGTTCACACGTATGAACAAACGGCCTTATCATTTATATTTTCATGGACAGGTAAAAAATTAATTGATATATTATTATTTTATAATGATAAATATGTCATTAATATAATTTTTAAACATTAATTTCACCAATTTTACTATTCTTTATAGATGGTGATGAAAAACGAATTATTTTGGTTCGTGACGTGATAGTCTGCCATACAGATGAATGGATAATTCATGTCTCATTTGATGATATTGTATATGGATTTAGGTGATGATATTAACAAAATTAAATTTCTTTGTATTGATGATATTGGAGTTATTATTTCCTCATGTATGAAAAATATTTGAATGATGTGGAATAAGAAACAATACAACACACTTAAAAAACGATACATTTCATTCAGACAATCTTCTTTGATTAACACCTAAAAACCATTAGGGTGATTTTTATACTAAAAAAAGGCCTATAAAATGTGGGGAGTGATTATATGATGGTATTTGGGATGATAATGGTTGAAAAAAATGGTTTGGAAGTGTGAAGAAATTTTAAGTAGTGCCCTTTATAGGAGAGGAGAAGGGATGTGTTGGAAATTATCAAAGTAATAAATTTATACAAATTAATTCTCAATTCCAAATGGTTAAAAATTGGTTTATTTTGAATATAGGATAAATATGGGTTTAAATAAAAACATACAATTAATCTTAGTCATGTTTTACTATTTTTTAATCCTTATCATTTTTGTTTTAACCATTATTAATTCTTACCGTGATACCATGTATATTATACTTTGAGGGTTAATATAATTACTATAAAATTTTGATATACCACTAATTGAGTCATTTATTATATTTAATTACTCATCCTAAATAATTTTACTAAAATAAGTGTTTTTATAAAATTATATATTTTAATAAAATATTTTATATTGTGAAATTCCATTAGTGTCAATTTTGACACTATTCATTTCATAACTTTTTAAAAATAACATAAAAACATTATATCTTCTAAAAACTCATTTAACTCATAAATAAAATGTAAAATTTTTCCATAAAATTATTATTTGACATCAATTGTGTCAAATTATATTTAATTTATATTTGTAATATCATTTATTTGATCCTTTCATTAGTGAGTCAATTACTACATTATCATTGTGTAACCATTTAATTTAATTATTTATTTCCAATTTATTTTAAATAAATTACCACAATTTTGGTATATTTTTTTATTGATCAATAATATTTTTAGACTAAGGGATAATATGTGTAAACTCATATTCATAATACTTTACTTGTTAAAAAGAAGGTTGCAAGAAAAAAATTCTTCTCTTTGAATATACTATTTTAAATCCATTAAAGCCATCCATGTGGATCCATGTAGAACTAAAATAAACTAGAGGATGTTATTTTTATTAAATAACTCATAAAAATAAATTATCAAATGTGTTAGCATCATTTTATATTATTTTTAATATAAATTTTATATTTAATTAACCAATTTACCTTTGACTGTAGTAATAAATAATATTACTAATGTTACTATTCATAATGTAAAAAAATTAAAGGGACATATTTAAAATATTTTTTCCTTAAGATTTCAATAATTTAATCCATTTTTCAAAATTCAAAACAAATAATTTACAGAAATTAATTTAAAATTAATCCCATTTATGGATCGAGAAAGCATGTTTTTAAAGTTAAAATGTTCAAAAGTTATCCACATTTATATCCAATTTCAATGTGAGAATGATTCTAATAATCTAAATTAGATTAAATGATTAAAAAAGGATTTAATTATACTTTAAAACCAATTAAAAATATAATTTAACTACATAAATAAATTTAATGAAAAAGAAGTTGTGAACTAAAATGCAGTATTTTTCACTATCCAATAAAAATTAATCTTATTAGAAAAATACCAAAAAATCATCCAAAGTAAATTTTGTGAATCCTATTTTAAATAAGAATTTTATTTTGTCAAAATAGAACTTATAAAATTGCGAAAACTGAATATAAAATTAGTAATCCATTATAAGGAAATAAAATGAATTTTTATAGAAATAAAAATTTTAACCATAAAATTAGATTTATCATATAATATTTGGAATATAGTGTATATGTAATTTATTATGTAATTAAAATAATATAAAAATGACATATTCGATCATTAATATGGGTGTAAAATTCTTTCCCCCTTTTTTAAATTACGTCTTTGTAATTTTTATTCACCTATTAAATAAGTTGGGAAACCATTCCTTTAAAGAATTTCCAGATTTCCATATTGCCTCTTCGACCATATAGTTTTTCCAAGAATCCTTAACCTAATGAATCAAGTTATTCTTCCACACTTTCTCTCTATTTTTATTAACCTAAACTGGGTTTTCTCTGTAATATATATCCTCTTTCAATTTAACAAATTCTAGTCTCAAAACATGAGATGGATCCAACAAATTCCAGATTTCCATATTGCCTCTTTGAGAAGGACATGATCACCCACCTCATAATAATGATCCTTCCTCCAGTTATTCACATAACTTTTCTATACACTCTGAACTATTCCCATGTGTATTTGAATTGAATGAACTTTATCTGCCATTTCTTATGCCAGCTCTAGTCCCATCAATTTCCTTTCCCCGACATCATCCAAAAAACCTAGAGTTTCACCCCACATTCCATAAAATGCCTTAAATAGTGCCATATTTATATTGGAATGAAAAATATTATTATATGATTACTCAACAAAATTAATATTGTGTTCCCATATTACCTGGTAATTCAATGAACAAGCATGTAACATATCCCAAATGTATTGAATTGTTTATTCTAATTACCCATCTAGTTGAGGATGAAAAGACGTACTGAAATTTAATTCAGTACTCAACTACTTTTGAAGACCTTCTGAAAAGATTTATATGAACCTGGTATCACGATCAAATACCATGGAGAGAGGAACTCTTGATTTTCTCACTATATCTTTAATATAATTATGAGAAAGTTGATCTAGAGTTGATTATCTCAAATATGAAAAAAATGATAATATTTAGTCAATCAATAAAAAATAAAAAAGATCACATTGTGACATTAAGAAGTCTTTGGTAATCCAACTAAAAAAATCCAAAGATAAATTTTACCATTTCCACTCTTGCATTAGAATAGGATAAAGAATCCCTTTGTGTAACTACCTCTCTATTTTAACTTGTTGACATTGGAATCATATTAGGGTAATGTCAGAAATATTTCATTTCATTTCATCCCACTAGTAATACTCAAGATGGCCTATATACATCTTAGTGCTGCCAGTATGAACTAAAAATGAAGAAATATGAGATTCAAATACCAATTTTTTTTTCAACAATGAATCACATGGCACACATAATCTCTTCAAAAATCTCAAAACAAAATCTTTATCAATGTTAAATTCATGAAACCTAATCTTTTGAAAAATTTTAACCTTTTTCTACAACTAAGGGTCTTCTATATTTTCTTGCTTAATTAGATCTGAGAGAGTCGATTATACTGAAACCATAAAAAAATAAAGTAATTTTCTACACCAACAAATTCCAAGCCAAAATTCATTGAATCATTAACCAATGGATTTTGTTCCAAACCTAACATGGTTGATGTAGCATTACTTTTATGACTCAATGCATCAGAAAATTTGTTTTATTTTATAATATGGTAATGAATCATGAAATAATTATCACTGATTTATTCTATCCATATTCTCTATGTCATGTTTAATTATTTATGAGAGAATATATAATTCATATTTTTTATTAATATATGTTTCACACTTCACTGCGTACAAATAATTCTTCTAAATTTGTAATGAAAAAAAACAAAAACTAATTCAAAATAACTTTTAAGGTAATTTAACTCAAGAGGTTTCAACTGATGTGAAGCATAATCAATTAACTGATCATTTTTAATTATTCAAAAACGCATTAATTTTAACAAAGAATCCCCTAGATGAAAAATTTACCATTTTTGGAAGGCATGGCCAAAACTAGAGAATTCTCCATTCTTCTTTTCAATTACAAAAAAATCATCACCTTATATTTTCTGGATGAACTTACCAACTTTTTGTTCTTTTCCACTCTTAAAAAACGTTTATTTTATAAGGTAAAAAAGTTATGTCATCTTTAAAAATAATTTCTCCATGGGATAAAATTTATTACAAGAAAAATTCACACGTGGTGAATTTCCCAGAAAGATTATTTTCTTTCAAGGTTATAAAAAAACCCTTAGATGTCTTTGATGTTCTTCTTTACTTATAGAATATACCAAAACTTCATCAATAAATACAACCAAAAACTTCTCCAAAAACTCATGAAATATTCTATTTATAAGATCCATAAATAAAATAGGTGCATTAGTTAACCAATAAAGAATAACTACAAATTAGTAATGGCCATATCTAGTTTAAAACATAGTAATTAGAATGTATCTTTCATTTACTTTTAACTAATGGTACTCCAAACTTAGATTTACCATTGAAAAATACTATGTTCCCTAGATAATATCAAAAAAATCATGAATATGAGTCAAATGGTGCATTTTCTTCATACTGACATTATTCATGGATCTATAATCAATGAAATGTCACAAGGAAGCATCTTTCTTTTTACCAAAAAGACTAGAGAACACCATGGTAAAGTGCTAGGTCAAGTGAAACCTTTATCCAATAAATCATGAAATTGATTCTTCTACTAAAAAATATCCATTTAAGATATTTGAAATGGTTTTTAGAAATTTCATTTGCATCAAGAACTCAGTAAATTGTAAATTTAACTTCTCAATCTGGTATAATACTAATCAAATCACCAAAAAAACCTCAAGATACTCATTTAAAATAGGAACATCATTGATCTGAACAATGACTCTATTATTAAAAATATGGGAAAGATAAAATATAGTGTCATATTTTAAAAGTTTCTTGGCTTCCTGATATGTTATCAATGGCATGGGTTCATTCATGAACAGAAACTGAAAATATTTCTGAAATTAAATTTCTCTAGCTCTACATTCTATCGTGGCATATTAAAAATAAATCCAATCCACACATATAATAACATAAAACTATACAAGATGAAAAAATAATTTATGTAGCTAAATTATTACTACAGAAAAAGACATGAAGATTCTTATATTTTTATTCTTAATGTTTTCCCTAGTGTTTTTACCATAAGTTTTGGATTTATTTCCTGAGGTGGAATTTACAATTTACCAATAATTTCTAAAAAATAAAAAAATGTACATACCACAAATTAAAAAATACATTATAATAACACGAATAAACAAATAATTCACCCAATACCACTTTATTTGATATCCAAACATCTACTAAAGTAGTTTTAAATGATTTCACCACACTGTTCTTCTTATAGTATATCTACTTACCATCATTCAAATTCCTCTTCGAACACTCATTGTTTAATGACCCATCTCATTGAACATAAAACATTTTATTGAATATAAATAAAATTTTTTCCTATCCCTACCATTTTATTTTTCTTTGTAGTTATGAGCTTCATGTCCCATTTTACTACATTAAAAGATCAATCAAAAATTTAAAATGCATTCTCCAATGTGTTTTTTCATAATAATTCAAACCCTCTAAACACAATTTTCTTACCATCAGAAATTTTTTGATGAATTATTCCCTTTAAAATACCACCTCAACTTATTTCTCTACTAGTTATCAAAGAAAGCATGCTTATAAAAATCTCCATTTCTACCTTCTCTACATATCAAAAATGTTTTTTCATTACTTTTGAACACATGATAAGCCAATACCCTTCAATAATTTGGATATAATCCTAAGTAAAAAATGAATGATTTTACTACCAAGATCTCTGATAAAATTTAGAGAGTATCCTTCCAGTCAAGTGAATGTTTCTTCCTCTGAATCCACTAAATCCTCCTCCTGCTTCAATTATATGAATTTTTTTCCATCCTAAGTAAAACCACCTTAAGAAAATGTTTCTCAACAAAATTATATATGAATTCATCCCACTCCAAAGCCTCAATGTCCTCAGATTCCATGATATTATTAAAAATATACCCCCAATGATAGAATTTATCTTCAAAATAGAAAATAGAAATCCTAACATTTTTATTGTCTTAACACTCCATGAAATCAAAAATATTTTCTAGGGATTTTATCCACCTTTGAGATTACATTGGGTCAGATGATCCTCTAAGGATGATTATTGTTCCCTCATGAGATGATCCACTGCCGACATGTACCTTTGTAGTTAATATGGATGATCTCATGCATAGATAACACTATGATTTACAACCTAATTCAAAAAAGCCATCACTGCAAAAAACTATTTAGTTCTCATTTCAACTATCTGAGGTTGGTGATTTAGAATGTTATTTTCCTCTAGATTCCTTCTGAGTACAACTATCCTATTTCCTCCAAGGAAAACCATTATTAATATATATATCTTAGAATAATCAATATAGTAATCTTAAAATTCCAAATCATTTCAATATGAAAATAATATAAATATATTTTATGAATATTATATTAAAAATATCCTAACACTTAAAGTATTCTAAACTAACCTTTGATACCAACTGTAAGGCCCCAACATTACTCATTACATAATCATTTCTTTTTTTGAAGAATTTGCTTTCATTCACATTGAGGATCTTTTTAGGTTTAGAGTTCAATATAATTAGTCCATATATCATACATAAAAAAACCATAAATTATAAAGTGGAAACTTCGGAATAGTATAAATTTCATTTATAATATAAAATTATTAAAATAAAATAATATTTCTTTTTATTGGAAACTCTTTGTAACGTTCAACTTGAATTCCTCCATTCTCTTACAAATCCTTTTACCCTACTATTTTTTTAAAATAATTGGATGAGAACAAAGATACTGGTAAGGGACATAAAGGAATGAAAATTTTATTTATAAATAATTTAAAACCATGAAATTATCATCACAAAGTTATAGACTACTGGAATTTAGAGTTTTTCCAATGGTATTATACCAACAGTTTAAAGAAATCATTGGTATAGTGTATAGAAGGTAACCATTGCCAACAGTTTTTTCAAACTATTGGAAATGTTTAATCTAATTTCAAATTTACCAATAGTTTTCCAAAACCGTTGGGAAATCATGATTTTATTTAACATATACAAACGGTTTAAAAAAACCATTGGTAAAGAAAGACTTTCCCAACAGTTTTTAATAATTACTGGGAATGATTTCCCTAAAATATAGAACACTCAAGCCCCTACTCCACCCAATTGTAGACAGAACCTAATTGAGATCTTCCTGAATTGTTCTCGGCCGCGAGACTCCTTCCAGCCAATATACTTCTTCAATCAAACATAATTTCATTTCACACATCAAATTAGTAAGTGTTACCTTAGTTTTAGCATTATTCCTCATTTTTTTTGGTGTTTTTTGATTTGATTTAGGCTAAATTAGGGTTGATATTTACGGAACCCCTGGATTTGTTTTATGTTCTTTGTTCTACACATCAAACATGGTAATGGGTTTGTTTAGTGGGGTGATATGGTACTTTTAGTGGACTTTAGTTTAGTTGAAAATTGGATTTGGATTTTGACGTAGGGGTGTCCATAGGGGTGGGGGTGTCCAGAGGGGTGGGGGTGTCCGGGGGGATAGGGGTGTCTAGGGGGTGGGCGGGGATGTTCCGGAGGGTGGGAGGGGCAGTCTAGGGGGTATGGGTTGTCCAGGGGGTACAAGGGTGGGCGAGATGTCCATGAGGATGGACGGGCTGTCCACGGGGGTGGGCGGGCTGTCCAGGAGGGGTGGGCGGGTTGTCCACGGTGGGTGGGTGGGCTGGCCATGGGTGCTTGGGGTGTCCAGGGGGGTGGTCGGGCTATCCATGGGGGTGGGGGGCTATGCACAGGGGGAGTGGGTATCGAGGGGGGTGGGTGGGCTATCCACGGGGGGTGGTCAGGCTGTCTAGGGTGTAGGGGGTGTCCATGGTGGGTGGGTGGGATGTCCACGAGGGTGGCAGGGCTGTCCACGAGGGTGGATGGGGCTGTCCAGGGGGTGGGCGAGGCTATCCAAGGGGGTGGACAGGCTGTCCATAGGGGTGCCCAGGTTGTCCAGGGGGTTAGGGGGGAGTGTCTTGGTGGGGGAGGGGTGTGTGGGGTGTCTAGGGAGGGGGGTGGTCTATCTAGGTGTGGGGGGGGGGGTGTCCAGGTGGTGGGTGTGGTGGGGGGGGGGATGCCAGGTGGGGGTGGTAGGGGGGTGGGTTGTCCAAGTGGCGGGGGGGGGGGGGGGTGGCTATCCAGGTGGGGGAGTAGGGTATGGGTTGTCCATGGTGGGGGGGGGGGGCAGTCCAATGGGAACTGGGGGGAATCACCATTTTACAGATGCATGACTACTCCCATGACATAGGATGGATCATATATCATATGATTGGGTTGTATCTCAAGAAGCTAGTTCGAATTTTAGAATTTATTGAGCCTCTTGTAAAGTACTACTTCCTACTAGTTGTAACTATGTTTTTATTCTTGGTACATGACATACATTACCATAAATCGGTTTATGATTATGTTATTAGTTGGTATTATTGATTTGGTTATTATCATCCATTTCCAATATTTTCCCATTGTTATTTTTCTTCCACTTTTTAACTTATAATATTAAAATTGTGCAACTTAGGTAATGAGAGAATATTCTCCCCCCAGGCACAGCAAAGGCTCTCACTATTAGTCAATAACATTTGGAATTTTGGTAGATGTGCTTGAGGCCATGTGGCCATCTAGATTCAGGTCACTAATGAGTGGCATTCTGGTTTGGGAGGCCACAATTCAAGGATATCCTTTTTATAGGTGTTTATAATCAAATCTATACCTATAACAATTGAAGGTCCCTCTCCAAAATCAATTGGGACATGATTCAATGAATACACCCTACCAAACTCTGATCTATGGCACCAAACCTAGGATCCTTTAACCAATGGTTAAGGTGAAACATGATGAGGCCATAACTACTTTTGATATGATCCTCATCCTACTCCTCATCTTGATCTCCCTGAAGAAGTTAACTTATAAAACTTTTACTCCTAAAAAGGCTCTTAATGATTATGTATTCCTTGATCCACATCAAATATCTTACTGGGAAATCCTTGAATATAGGAATTAGAAATTCTGTATCTTATTTTCTTATATACACTATATTTTTTTTGTATTTATTAATATGATTCTCATATAGAGTAACGTGTCAGTTATGATTTTATTTATACTAAACGATTTTCATTTACCTAAATATTTTTTTGATTGAACATCAATATTATTGAACTGCTTTGAAATGACTTATTGCAATTTTTTACAGAATGGATAGAAGTTGGATGTATGAAACTGATCGGATTTCATCCGATTTTCAAAATAATTTGAACACCTTTCTAGATTTTGCATTTGACCAGGCTTCAAATAGTGGTCACATACACTGCCCATGTTCTAATTATGTTGGGAGACCTTAAATGAGTCGTGAAGCAGTTATCTATCATATAACCAAATATGGTTTCCAAACAAACTATTATATGTGGTATCATAATGGAGAGAAAATGGAATGTCAAAATTTTGATGATCCAAATGATAGGACTGAATTGGGGAGTTTATATATGATCAGTTTCCATTAATTCGGCATCATGAGAAGGAATGGACGTCCAACAAATAATTTTTCGATACAAGAGCACATTATGCGTCCAATGAAAATTATGATGTTGTTGGGGTGAAAAAATTAAATGATGCTCTGAAAACTCAAGTATATCGGTAACACTGTGAAATGAAAATGTTGGAATTTTTAATCGGATTGTTTCATGGGAAAAATATATATGAGATTTCAAATACTAAAATTGATTACATTCTTACCTTCTTGAAGGACTTACTTCCAGATGATGCAGATATTCCCTCAAACCACTATATGGCATTGAAGTTAGTTATGAACATGGATTCTCAAAAAAATTCATGCCTACCTGAATGATTTCAACTTATTTTGGGAGCAAATGGCTGAAAGAAATGATTGTATCAAATGTGAAGCCTCCCGATGGAAGCCAAAAGTTGATGGAACACCATCTCATGTGACATGAACAATAATGTGGCAATTTTCATTTATCCCCAGATTACAGAACCTTTTCATGTCTGATGAAATATCAGTAAAAATGCGCTGGCATGACACCGAGAGAAAAAAGAATAATGAAGAGTTTGATTACCCTGCAGATGGATTTTCCTGGAAGAGATTTGATGCTCGATACCCTGGATTTTCATCCAACGTGCATAATGTTAGAATGGGTCTTTAATGTGACGGTTATAATCCATTTGGGATGATGCTTACTTGGAATAACACATGGCTGGTTTTCATACACATTTATAACCTTCCCCCATTGTTGTGTATCAAAAATCCTTACACATTCCAGAGTATATTGATATCTGGACCATCTGATCCCGGTAATGATATAGATTTATACATGTAACCTTTAATAAATAAGTTGAAACTTATTTGGGAGGTGGGTGTCCCCATATATGAAGCATGTTCGAATGAAATATTTCAGATGCATGCTGCACTTATGTGGACGATCAATGATTTTCCTGCATATGCAATGATGTATGGATGGAGCACAAAAAGAAAATTGTCATGTCCTGTTGTATGAAGAATACTCGATCGAGAAGACTGAAATATCATCGTAGTTTTAGTTTTATGGGAGGTCTACGACTCTTTCAAATGAACCATCCATATAGAAACTATCATCGAAGATTCGACAATACCATGGAAACTGACGATCCACCTCAGCGTATGTCTAGAACTGATTTTCTTATTGAATTGAAAGATTTCAATTTTTCATTTGGGTAGGGTGTAATGAAATCTAGAAACAAGAAAAATGTTTCCAATGATACCTTTTACAATTCGAAGATGAAGAGTATATTCTTTGAGTCATTGTATTGGTCAACCAACTTGTTACGTCATTGCATAGACATAATACACATTGAAAAGAATATATTTAAAATGTTGATTTTGATTCTTCTAAATGTCAAGGGGAAGACAAAAGATGATTTATGATCTTGGCGTGACTTGGTAGATTGGGGGATCAGACCAGAATTGTATCCTGTCTGTATCAGTGAAAATAAATGGAAAGTTCCATGTGCTTCTTATGTGATGACAACTGCTGAAAAAAATCAATTTCTGGAAGTGCTAGAGACTGTTAATGTTCCTGATGGATATTCAAGCAATATATCAAAATAGGTCAACATAAAAGATTTGAAGTTGAAATCTTCGAAGACTCCTGATTATCACGTCCTTATGAGTTGATTCCAATATGAATCTGTCATCTCTTGTCCAATAATTTATGAGTCTCAGTTATTCAGTTGTGCTATTTGTTTAGAGATCATTTTGCTAAGAGGTTGTTGAAATCTTTCTTACAAAAACTATTTGTAGAGACATGATAAATTTTCTATGATTTAGAGAAAATATTTCCTCCATCATTTTTTACATGGATGTTGCATCTAACTATCCATCTTCCAACCAAAATACTTCCTGGAGGACCCGTTACTTTCCGTTGGATGTATCCAACTGAAAGAAACATGCTCACATTGAAATAATATGTTCAGGATAGGAATTATCCCAAAGGTTTTATTGTGAATAGTTACTTGGCTCGAGAATGTATGGATTTCTACTCAATGTATTTGTCTGATCTTACTACGAGAATAAACAGCCCAATGAGAAATGAAGAAGAAAAGTAAGGGAAATTGAACCCAGTTTTCCATCACTTCCTTAGATAGGAGGAATTCCAGGATCATATACATTGATTACATTAATCCTTGAAGAGTGAGAGATGGCACATCGCATAGTGTGGTTCAATTGTGATTTGTTCGACGAGTATATCAAGTAAGTAAATTATATATGTATCTCATATCTTATCTCTTTTAATTTTAAATATTTGTTAAACTATTATAATTTTTATCTACAGGGAACAAAAAAAATTGATATATAGAAAGCATCGTTCATAATCTTTGAGAATGAAAGAGACTTTTCATATAAAAGGGTTTTCTGCTTGGTAGAAATTGAAGGTAAAAATATTTATGTAATAACTAAATAAAAATAATATTTAATTAAGTTTAATATTTGTTTATATTTCAGGTATCAAGTTTACTATAGATTCTATTTCTGAGGAAATAAGAGTTTAGGATTTTGGCCCTAATACCGTGGTTCGTGCTTATAAATCACCTGTGATCAAAGGATATAAATATATTATCACTGAATGATCAAGAAACATCAGAACACAACATGATGGTGTTATGATAACTCCTAAAGTAGACTATTATGCCCGTTCATCAGATAATAGACATCGTTCTAAAAATGTATCTTATTACAGAGTTGTGGAGAAAATAAAAAATTTCGATTATTACTCACATGGTCGAGTCATGATGATGAAATTTCAATGGTTTGATTCAATGACGAGGCAAGACACCTTTATTGATAAATGTGGATTTCGAGTTATTGACATGACTCGCACTCTTGCCAGTGATGAACCATATGTATTAGCATCAATGGTGAAACAAGTTTTTTATGTCAAAGATCATCGTCGTCCTAAATTTGGTGTAATTTTTGAGGTAAATCCGAGACATGTTTTTGATGAAGGTGATGATGAAGTTAACACTATCTGTGCTTCAATTGGATGAAATCTATTTATTACTTATGATGAATCCGATATCTCAATTTTCAGAGTTGATTGTGAACCTGAAGTTGTGGTGCGAAATATATAGAATCATACAGTTGTGTTCTCACCTACATGTTTCACCTACATCATTCAGAGTGTGTATCCTAGTAATTACCTTAAAACCACCATAAATCTTCTGTTTCTTCTTGTTTTTTTTATCAAAATTGTTTTTCTATATTTTGTTTTTGGGTTAAAAATTAGTTATCTGTTTCTAATTAATTCAATATTTGTTTTCATTGCAGGAAATGACACCCATTGAAGGGAGACAGTGAAAAAAGATGACAGAAAATAATTGTCGAATGACACAGATGGGAATTCCTCCACTCATCCATGTTGTGATTATTTTATTTCAAATATATATATTTCAATAATGTATAATATCATGTGTTTAATTTTCTGTTAAACGTTTTTTCAGGATCCACCCCCTAGATGAGAGATATCCGATGAGGACCCTGATATTTCTCCTAGTACAGAGGCTGGTGGTAGGAGGGGGGGTGTCAGAGTTAGACAACCATCTAGTGGTCCTGGTACTGAGGCCGGTGGTATGAGGGCTCGTGGTGAGAGAGTTAGACGGTCCACTAGTTGGACCCGATTGGATCATGCTCCTAACAAAGACGTATATTCTATGCCCCATTTTGATCTTAGTGTGTCTTTAGGGACACATGAGATATTTAGGCCTCTGATTTTTACACTACCAGTTTGAAAGATGTCTGTTCCATCATCTTTTTCTTCTAGTTCATTATCTCTGGGCTACTATATTCCACCTTCTTCGACTCCTTCTCCAACACAGTATGTGGCTGAGGAGTGTACACTGAGGGACACTCCAACTGTACCAAATATTCCATTTCACTTCTTCACATCCAGTGACACCCATTGATCCAACTACCACAGGTATATTGATATAACTCTAACAAATTTTTATACCAAAATTTATATTTATTATAAATTGTACATATATTTTTTTCTGTAATAACAGATTCATCTACTTGTAAAAGGCGAGGGAGGGGGTGTACTCACTTGTGTGTGGTATGGAATTGCCAGACACAATTGATGGTTGAATACAATGGTGATGGACAGATGATTGAGAAATATAGGTAGGAATGTTGGGGTTTTTTGGTGATGCTAGATAAATACTCCGACATCATTCCGATCAGCCCTCTCTCTTAGAGACATCTTTCACATGAAGTCAAGGATAAGAATGGGGAAAAATAAGGGTAAAAAATCTTTTGGATTTAATGTAGTAATTATTTGTATTTATATGAACTAATCTATTGGGTTTCATCTTCGGTTTAACTTCCCTGGTGGAGGAGGTGCACGAATAGAGCGTTTAAATTAGCTAGGAGAGCTTTGGAGAGCTTATAATCATTTGCTATATGTTGGCTGGTGTGATAGAGTGGGAACGGTGTTGGAGATATTACCTATCGTGGATGACTGCCTGATAGAGCAATATCACCAAATGATTACCCATTGGGTGACTGCCAAATTTAAGGTATTAATCCCATTTTATTTATTGAAATGACAGTTTTCATATTTTTCATTAATATTATCTTATTTATTATTAAAAATTATTTAGGAATATTCTAAAAAAACAAAAAAATATTGATTCCAAGAAATACATCCACACTTTGGTGTGCACAACTATGTTAGATCATGAGAGGCAGCTTGTACGATACAGTTATTTATAATTTTTCTTTAGGACATGCCCTTTTTATTGTTTCCTACTTAAATTATGTGATTTATTTAATATTGAATATATGACTATACTTGCAATTTATATTGTTTCAATGTCATTATATAATCACAAATTGAATATTGAAGGACGTATCCCTCGATCTAAATTATTTTTCTTGAGTAGAAAGAAAAAATATGGAACTACGGTTAATGAACCGACACAAGAAAATATTGTCTGTTTTAATTTGTTTATTTCAAAGTTTAATATCTATTTTGAAATTTAATAATCTGTTAATATTTTTAACATGCTGCTTTAGAGGCTCTTGATGCCCATGACCCTAACAATATTGGGCCACATTATCATTTATATCAGGTTTTGGGAAATGAGCACTCTGGTCGAGTATGCTACCGACCTGGTAAGAATATAGTCTCGAGGAGGTATTGGTCCTCTCCAGGTATCCACTCAAGTACCATTGAGTTATAATAGGTCAAGGAACCTGAATGACAGTCTGATAAAATGGTCACAGAGTTGGAAGAACAGGTTCAAACGAGGGAGAAAGAATTTATGAAACTGATCAATGCTTTATCTTCATCACTTAGACCAGAGGCCAGCGCGTATTTTCAAACATATATGTCATTGATGGGTGAATTATCTAATGTAAAAGGTGGAATTTCTAGTGTTGGTCGAGATGATTATGTTCTTGGTGATGACGAGGATGCTGAAGAGGATGAGGGTGAGGATGAGGATGAGGATGAGGACGAGGGCGGGGATATGGTCGAGGGTGAGGATAGTGTCGATGGAGAGGATGGGGCCGACAATGAGTATGGGGACGATGAAGAGGATTACGATGAGGACAGAGATGGAAGAGAGGATGAGGCCGATGATGACAATGGTGATGGTGATGGTGATCCGGGGCAGATTGATCCATTACATTTTTGAATTCTGTAAAACACTTTATTTTTTAACCGGGTTTTTCACTCTGGTATGGATATTTTTGAATTCAGTATAACTCTTTATTTTCAACCAAATATGGAAGCATAATGATGTTATAGTTTTAATGACCCACGTTTTGAGCTGGACTAAAACCCAAAGTAATTTTAAAATTTTCTATTACTGAATGGGTTGTTTTTAAAACCGAGATTCGGAATAGAATTCAAAAAGTTGGAACACTTTGTTTTTAGTTTTGTGGTTGGGGAAAGTCCGGAAGAGTTTTGCCAGTGACTCGGAAAGTTTCGGAAGTTCCAGACATGAGCTATTAAGGTTAGAAGAAGGTGCATTATGGGCGAACGATTTATCAAACCATATGGCCCAAACCATGCGACCTAAATCAGGGAGACCAAGGAGTCAGCACGGCCTATGCACGGTTTCCCCAAACCATGTAGCCAGCCAGTGCGGGGTGTCTTGGGTGTCCAGTGGGGGATGCATAGTTGGCGCATGGTTTTCCAAAACGTGCAGCCCAAGCCATGCACTGTTCCCTATTTTTGGTTTTTAAAATTTTTAAAATGAATTCAAAATAAAAAGAAATTAAAAAAAACCTAAGTCTAAACAACCTCCCTCACTTTCACTCAGGCCGCATGACACTAGGAGGGGCTCCCATTGAGTCGCATGATGCCTTCCTCCTACAGCCTCCACCCTCCATTTTCTTCAGATTTTTTCTTGGTTTCTTCTCCGATACTCCATAGTAAGCTTCCATCTTGCTTCTCCTCCCTTCCTTGGGATTATTTTCGACCTAATTAATGCCCGGTGAGGTGCGGCCGAATGCCCGAGGGTTTAGGGTGATCCATTTTTCAGTTTGTTCTTTTTCTAGGATAGTGAGAAATGTCTATTAAGACTCCATGGTGTGAGTTATAGCAACCTATGCAGAAGGTGAAGCGGTTCGGGTGGTTTTGGTTTGTCGGTGTGGTCGGTACCACTCAAAAATTCTTTCTTTTGTTTAAAATGGATACGATTTTATGTAAAAACAACCGAAAAATGGAAGAACAACTAAACACATTTGGATTATGTTGATATTTTAAGAAAACAATCAATGGGTCCTTTGTGATGTGTAAGAGTCAACCCCACCTCAATCAGAGGCGCGGTGTGGCCGGAACCACTCAAAGTGTAACTCTTTTGTTTCAAAAGGACATCATTTTATGTGAATACAAAAAATGACATACGGAAAACTAACCAAAGGCATTCGGATTCTATTTAAACATTAGGACAAAAATTCATTGTTCATATGTGACATGTAGGAGTCAACCCTACCTCAATCCGAGGGCTGGTGTGGCTGGCACCACACAAACTGTTTCTCTTTTGTTTGAAATGGACAAGATTTTAAGTGAAAACAACAAATGTCATACTTAAAATCGACCAAATGCATTCGGATTGTGTTGATATTTTAGTAAAATGATCCATGAGTCATTTGTGATGTATACGAGTCAACCCGCCTCAATTCGAGGCACAGTGTTGCAGACACCACTCAAAGTGTCTCTCTTTTGTTTCAAAAGGACATCATTTTAAGTGAATACAACAACAGAAAATACCGAAATCGACCAAAGGAATTAGAATTATATTGAAACATTAGGAAAAATATCCATGGGTCATATGTGACATGTATGAGTCAACCCCACCTCAATCAGTGGCACGATGTGGCTAGTATCACACGAAGTGTCTCACTTCTATTTGAAATGGACATGATTTTTAGTGAAAACAAAAACTGGAATACAGAAAACCGAACAAATTCATTCTTATTCTATTAAAACATTAGGAAAAAATACATGGGTCATATGTGACGTTTATGTGTCAACCTCTCCCCAATCTGTGGGGTGGTGTGGTAGGTACCACTCAAAGTGTCTTTCTTTTGTTTAAAATGTATACACTTTTAACTAAAAACAACCGACATACGGATAACCGACCAAACACATCCATATTGTGTTAATACTTTAAGAAAATAATACATGGGTCATTTTTGACGTGTATGAGTTATCCTTGCCTCAATCTGAGGCGTGGTGTGGCCAGTACCACTCAAAGTGTCTCTCTTTTGTTTCAAAAGGACACCATTTTAAGTGAATACAACAATTGACATACAGAAAACCGACCAAAGGCATTCGGATTCAATTGAAACATTAGGAAAACGATTCATGGGTAATATGTGACATGTAAGAGTAAACCTCGCCTCAATCCGAGGTCCGGTGTGGCCGGCACCACTCAATGTGTTTCTCTTTTGTTTAAAATGGGCATGATTTTAAGTGAAAACAACAACTTCCATACTTAAAACAAACCAAACACATTCGTATTATGTTGATATTTTAGGAAAAAGATCCATGAGTTATTTGTGAAGTGTACGAGACAGCCCCACCTCAATCTGAGGCACGGTGTGGCTGGAACCACTCAAAGTGTCTCTCTTTTGTTTCAAAAGGAGATCATTTTAAGTGAATATAACAATTGATGATACGGAAAATGGACCAAAGGATTTATAATTCTATTTAAACATTAGGGAAAAAATACATGGGTAATATGTGATGTGTAAAAGTCAACCCCACCTCAATCTGAGGCATGGTGTGGCCGGTATAACTTGAAGTGTCTCACTTTTATTTGAAATGGATAGAATATTAAGTGAAAACAACAACTAGCATACAGAAAACCAACCAAACACATTCTTATTCAGTTGAAACATTAGGAAAATGATCCATGGGTCATATGTGGTGTTTATGAGTCATCTCCCCCTCAATATGAGGGGCGGTGTGGCCGATACCACTCAAAGTGTCTTTATTTTATTTAAAATGGATACGCTTTTAACTAAAAACAACCAGCATACAGAAAACCAACCAAAATCATTCTGATTGTGTTGATAATTTAGTAAACTGATACATGGGTAATTTGTGATGTGTATGTGTCAAACCCGCCTCAATTTGAGGTGTGGTGTGGCCATCACCACTCAAAGTGTATCCCTTTTATTTCAAAAGGACATCATTTTATGTGAGTACAACAACCAACATATGGAAAACTAATCAAAGTCATTCAGATTCTATTGAAACTTTTGGACAAAGAATCATGGGTCATATGTGACGTGTAAGAGTCAAACCCGCCTCAATCTGAGGGATGGTGTGGCCAGCACCACTCAAAGTATTTCTCTTTTATTTGAAATGCATGAGATTTTAAGTGAAAACAACAACTAGCATATTTAAAACGGACCAAACACATTCCAATTGTGTTGATATTTTTGGAAAACAATCCATGGTTCATTTTTGATGTTTACAAGTCAACCTCGCTTCAATCCAAGGTATGGTGTGGCCGACACCACTCAAAGTGTCTCCCTTTTGTTACTAAAGAACATCATTTTAAGTGAATACAACAACTGACAACACAGAAAACCAACCAAAGGCATTCAAATTCTATTTAACATTTAGGAAAAATATCCATGGGTCATATGTGATGTGTACGAGTCAACCTCTCCTCAATCTGAGGCACTCTGTGGCCGGTATCACTTGATGTGTCTCACTTTATTTGAAATGGATAGGATTTTTAGTGAAAACAACTTCTAACATACAAAAATTGGACCAAACACTTTCATATTCCATTGAAACTCTAGGAAAATGATACATGGGTCATATTTGACGTTTACCAGTCAACCCTACTCCAATACAAGGGCTGGTGTGGTCGGTACCACTCAAAGTTTCTTTCTTTTGTTTAAAATGGATACACTTTTAACTAAAAACAACAGACAAACAGAAAACCAAACAAACACTTTATGATTATGTTGATACTTTAGGAAAACTATCCATGGGTCATTTGTGATGTGTACGAGTCAACCCTGCCTCAATCCAAGGTGCGGTGTGGCCGACACCACTAAAAGTGTCTCTTTTTTGTTTCAAAAGGACATCATTTTATATGAATACAACAACAGGCATATAGAAATCTGACCAAAGGAATTCGGATTTTGTTGAAACTTTAGTAAAACGATTCATGGGTCATATTTGACGTTTATGAGTCAACCCTAAAACAATCTAAGGGCCGGTGTGGCCGGAACCACTCAAAGTGTTTCTCTTTTTTTTTAAAATGGAAAATATTTTTAGTGAAAACAACAACTGGAATACTTAAAACTGACCAAACGCATTCGGATTGTGTTGATATTTTAGAAAAACGGTCCATGGGTCATTTGTGACGTGTACGAGTCAACCCCGGCTCAATCCGAGGTGTGGTGTGGCCGACACCACTCAAAGAGTCTCTCTTTTGTTTCAAAAGGACATCATTTTAAGTGAATACAACATCTTACATACGTAAAACCAACCAAATCTATTTTGATTCTATTAAAACATTATGAAAACGATCCGTGGGGCATATGTGATGTGTATGAGTCAACCCCACCTCAATTCTAGGACCAGTGTGGCCGGAACCACTCAAATTGTTTCTTTTTTGTTTGAAATTACTGGCATACTTAAAACAAATCAAACAGATTTTTATTGTGTTTATATTTTAGGAAAATGATCCATGGGTCATTTGTGACATGTATGAGTTAACCCCTCCTCAATCCGAGGCGCGGTGTGGCCGACACCACTGAAAGTTTCTCTCTTTTCTTTGAAATGGACAACATTTTAAGTGAAAACAAAAACTAGCATATATAAAACTGAACAAACACATTCAGATTCTATTGATAATTTTGTAAAAGGATACATGGGACATATGTGACATGTATGAGTCAACCTCGCCTCAATCCGATGCACAGTGTGGCTGGAATCACTCGAAGTGTCTCAATTTTATTTGAAATGGACAGGAGTTTAAGTGAAAACAACAACTGGATTACAGAAAAATAACCAAACACATTCATATTTTGTTGAAACTTTTGGAAAATGATACATGGGTTGTATTTGACATGTACGAGTCAACACCGCCTCAAACTGAGGGATAGTGTGTCCGGTTCCACTCAAAGGGTCTTTTTAAAAAAAATGGATACAATTTTATGTAAAAAAACCGACATATATAAAACCAACCAAATGAGTTCATATTGTGTTGATACTTTAGGAAAACGATCCATGGGTCATTTGTGACATGTAAGAGTCATCCTCGCCTCAATCCGAGGCACGGTGTGGCCGATACCACTCAAAGTGTCTCTCTTTTGTTTCAAAAGGACACCATTTTAAGTGAATACAAAAACTGACATACGGAAAATTGACCAAAGGAATTTGGATTCTGTCAATGATTCATGGGTCATATGTGATGTTTACGAGTAAACCCTGCCTCAATCCATGGTCCAGTGTGGCCGAAAACGCTCAAAGTGTTTCTCTTTTGTTTGAAATGGAAAAAATTTTAAGTGAAAACAACAACTGGCATACTTAAAACAGACCAAACGCATTCGGATTGAGTTGATATTTTATGGAAATGATCCATGGGTCATTTGTGATATGTACGAGTCAACCCCGCCTCAATCCGATGTGTAGTGTGGCCAAAACCACTTAAAATGCCTCTTTTTTTTTAAAAAAAATGGACATGATTTTAAGTGAAAACAACAGCTGACATATGGAAAACCGACCAAATGAATTTGGATTCTATTGAAACTTTAGGAAAATGATCCATGGGCCATTTTAGACGTGTATGAGTCAACCTCCCCTCAATATATGGTGCGGTGTGGCCGACACTACTCAAAGTGTCTCACTTTTTTTTTGAAATGGACAACATTTTTAGTGAAAACAACAACTGACATACGAAAAATGGACCAAAAACATTTGGATTATGTTGATACATTAGGAAAAGGATCCATGAGTCATTTTTGTCGTGTAAGAGTCAACAACACCTCAATCCTAGGAACATTGTGGCCAATACCACTCAATGTTTCTTTCTTTTGTTTAAAATGGATACACTTTTAAGTAAAAACAACCGACATACAGAAAACCAACCAAACACATTCGGATTGTGTTGTTATGTTAGGAAAATGATCCATGGGTCATTTGTGACATACATGAGTCAACCAAACCTAATTCTTGAGGATCTGTGTGGATGTAACCACTCAAAGTCTCACTTTTGTTTCAAAAGGACATCATTTTAAGTGAATACAATTGAAATTTAAACTCATCAACGATAGTCGTAAAATATTTTTCATGAGTTGGGTAGTTTTACTCATGAGGTCATAAGTGACGAGACACCTAAGAAAATACCTTTTCACCATATATTATAAAAAATAAAAGTTCAATGAAAAATTCATCACAAATCATTACATACCCAAATCTAGGATCAGAAAAAAATGGGATTTGAGCGAATTTCAAACTCTTATTCAACTCTAATAGGTATTTCTCAAACTATAGGTCTATTAGAATTTTATGGAGAGGTTGGGGGCTATGCTGGTTAGGGGGTTGTTTAGGGGTGAGGTGAATTACTACTGGATGATTGTTTTTATATGAGGATTAAAATAGGGAATTGTAGTACATGACATGGTTGGAAGAGTTTGGTGGTTTTATGTGTTTTTTGTGCTATTTTATGTTTTTTTATAGTGTTTTAAGTCTGTATGTGGTTTTTGTGATATTTTTTATGCAGGTGTATAGTGGAGGGGCTACTGGAGTTCTGAAGAAATACAATACCTATGGTTTTAAACTGTTGCTATACGAGTTCTGGAAAAACACAATACCAACAGTTTTAAACCGTCGGTATAAGAGTTCTAGAAAAACACAATACCAAAGGTTTTAAACCATAGGTATAATAGTTCTAGAAAACACAATACCAATGGTTTTAAACTGTTGGTATAAATTTAGAAAAATTTAAAAAATCAATATATACCAACAGTTTCTGGAAACCATTGGTAAAAATGTCATACAAACATTTATCAATGATTATCCTACCACCGTAGGTATATCAATAAATAGAGTGGGATATACCAACTGTTTAGATCAAACTGTTAGTATAAGGATTTCATCACGGCTTACTACCCTGTGGTTTGTAAAACCATTGGTATAGACCATACTAATGGTTTTCCAGCCAATACCAATGGTTTTAAACCGTTGGTATAACCTTCTTTTTCAGTAGTGATACTTTCTTCCTCTAAATCATAATATATTTAGATTACCTCATGAAAAATAGGAATCCCTTAAAAAACCATAGAAAACATAAAACAAAAAGGTAACTTAAGGAATCCAAATGATCCTTAAACTGCAACATTCATGGTAACATAAGGATAAACCTTCATGGTTACATTTGGAGTACCAACCATGGTATATTTGCTAAATATACTTGGAAAAACAATAACATTTAACTCTGTTTCAATATCTAATGCATTGGAGAGATTTAATAGGCTTACATACACTCAGTTGTTCACAAAAGCACCTGTATTAATAAAATATTCCCAAGAACAATAAAAAAATCATAAATCATAAAATAGTAATATTGGAAAAATAAAATTTCAACATTTATATCACATTTCATTTTTTACAAAACCACACACTCATAACTGAAAAAAAATTATTTGAAAATAAAATGGTTAACATGTAAAGATACCATCCAAAAATTAATGTGTCATCAAACTGAGAAAATCCATTCAATACATATAAGATAAAAAATCACTACTTTTGGTTTTTATAAAACAGGTGAAATAGTAACGTTTAAGTAGGTCTTTAAAAGAAACTCTCTTAACTTGAGTCTGAATCATCATTTAAAATCATTATCTTCAGGAATAAGAAAATTTTGTTAAATATTTAATTTCATGAGATCCTTTTTAATGTTTATTATTCTTTTTATATGACTTATTATCATGTTATAACAATTACTTAATTATCTATGTTGACATCGGGTGCTTTGTAGATATTCGATACTCGGGGTCCAAAATGACTTTGAAATGATGTCATTAGTAAAAATTGTCATAATTAAATCCCATAGATAATAGTATTCATGAAATAATAAGATCTTTTATATAGGAATTATAATTTTAAATAAAACCGTTTATTTGTGGCTAAGAAAAATGAACAACATTATAATCCTGGAGATGGTAGGCCGTACATATGCATGAGTAACATTTCTATATTTTATTGATCATTCATAGAATGATGGTTATTATTATATTAACATTATAAAATTATCATAATATATTTAATATAAATTTAATAATTTAATAATAATTATATATATAATTCATTTTATTAATTGAAGAAAAACAAATCACATCACTTTGTGGAGGTGATAATTCACACATACGCACAAACGATGTTATCATTTTTATTTTCATGTAAAGGTATGAAAATAACTGATATATTACTATTTAATAAGGATAAATATTTCATTAGTATCATATATAAACATTAATTCCATCATTTTAAGTAGTCATGAGAGAATGTTATGGAAAATGAATTATTTTTGTTCCTGAGGCGGAAGTCCACCATACACGTGAAAGAATAATTAATTTAGCATTTTTTTGAAATTAGAGATGGATATAGGTGATGATATTAACATAATAATATAAAAGTATATTGAGGATACTAGAGTTAATATTTCATCTTGTATGAATAATATTTTATTGAAGTGGAAGAAGAAACAAAACAAAAACACTTAAAAACGATACCTTTACTTAAGAAAATATTTTTTTAACACCTTAACACCTATAAGGTGTGAGTTTTTATAAAATAAGAACGCTAAAGTTTGGGGAGTGATTATTTTAAGGGATATGGGTAGAAATTGGCTGAAAAAATGGCTTTTAAGTGATAAGAATCAGTTCCCTATTATAAAATAGAAGAGGGGCACTCTTAGAAATCATCAATGTAATAAAATTATATAAGTTTACTTTCTTTTTAAAATTGATCCATAGGATTTTATTTAGAAGATATGATTATTATGGGTAAAAATCCAGTTGTCCAATGAAATGAGATTATTTTTTTATAATTTTTTAATACTTATCTTTTTTTAACCCATATTAATTCTTACCATGATATCATGTAAATTATATTTGGGAGTAAATATAATAACTATAAAATGTCAAAATACCACTATTTTTGAAATCTATGAAATTTTATGAATTATAAGAATAATTTGGCCAAAACATGGGTTTTTTATAAATTATATATCATTTAATTAAATAATTTATATTTTAAAATACCATAAGTTTCAATTTTGACTTTATTCACTTATTGGCTATTTAAAAATATCATAAAAACATTATATATTTAAAAAAACTACATTAAATCATCAATAAAATATTAAATAAATCCCTAAAACTCATTTTTCACATCAATTATGTCAAATTATATTTATTTTAATATTTATAATAACATTTATTTGATTCTTTCATTAATGATTCAATTACTGCATCATCATTGCATCACCTTTTAATTTAATTATATTTTTCTTAACAATTTTAAATAAATTATCATGATATAGGTAAAAATTTTATATTTCTAAATATTATTATAGTATAATGTATCCCATGTAAAACCGCATATTAAAAATACATTATTTGTTGAAAATAAGGGTGTCACAAAATGTGTCTTCTCTTTGAATATAATATTATAAATGTATTAAGGTCATGCAAGTGGATCCATATGGTCCTAAAATAGACCCAAGGATGTTATAGGTCAGAAAAAAAATCATGAATGTAAATTATAACATCTGTTAGTGTAATTTTATAATATGTTAATATATTTTTTTACCCTTAATTAACTGATTTACCCTTAACCATGGTAATAAAAATTATTATTAAAGTTTCTATTCCTAATGTACAAAAATAAAAGGGACCTATTTAAATAATTTGGACCTTCTTATTCAAAATATGGAATCATGTTTTCAATATTCAAAACACATAATTCCAAGAAATTATTTTACAATTAATCCCATTTAGGGATCAAGAAAATCGATTTTTAACCAAAAAAAGTTCAAATGTTCTCGATGATTTTATAAACAATTTCATTGTGAAATTGATTAATATAAGATAGATTAGATTAACTAACAAAAAATTATTTAATAATAATTTAAAAACAATTAAAAACAAAATTTAACTGTATAAATAAATTGGATAAAAAAGTAGTTGTGAACTAAAATACAATATATTTCACTATTCATAAAAAATTAATATTGTTAAAAAAAATCATCCAAAGAAAATTTTAATAAAAATTTTCAAAGAATAAGTTTATATTATCAAATAAATAAATTAAAATTTACAAAAACAATATTTAAAATTAGTTCTCAATCGAAAGGTAGTAAAACTACTTTTTTAGAAAAATAATTTATTTATCGATAAAACTAGATTTATCAAATACACTCTTAGACATAGTGGCAACATTATTTTCTATCTTATTAATAAATATGATAAGGATTTATCATATCATTACATAGTTTTTTACATAGATTCCCATTGATTATTGATTAGAAGGCATTGAATAAGATGATGTACTCGGGGTAATCTAATGAATAATTCACATCAATAATCAGTTGAATTAGGTGAAAATTTTATCTGAGTGCACATAAAGTCATACTACTTCCTTATAATATCAAACGTGTTATTTATAAAGACCTAGAAAATTCAATGTAAATATTTTTTTAAGTATTTGGGATTTTAACAAGTTTGCGTAAATTTACGAGCGTTATTCCGAGGTCTGTTGTACGCTAAATGGATTTCTAAACTTTTTTAAGGTATGTTCAGTAAATGCATGGGAAGATTTTTCTAACTTCTGAAGCGGTGCTTGTATTAAAAATCCCAGGGCACCGTTTAATCATCAGGGCCAGGATTCGCTTAAGGGAGGCATCACTTCGACTGTAATAGGATAGAAGAAAAGGATATTTTTCAGACCTTTTTAAGAATAATAAAATAAAAATTTTATTGTTATTTTATTTTTTTCTAGAAGATGATTGGTGGTGGTGGGACCGATGAATTTTCAAGCCATTAAATGGATTTAATCATAAATTGTTTAACCACACCATTTTGAATTAAATGATATTTATTAACTACATTTGAAAAACCACATTAACTCTCTTGTGTGTTACTCATACTTTCCCCTCTTATTTAAATGGAGCTTGGGGTAGGATTTTTGGATGGATTCTTCAAGTGGGGAAAATCTGCAGAAGTCCTACAACAAAATCCACTGACGGAGGATGGAATCTTGGGTGACAATGATCCAGGATCGACGAACACCAAAGACTCCATCCAATGTGGACGCTCCTCCTACCGCAACCACAACAACTCCAACAGACCTCGAGGTGGGGGGTTTATGTTTGGGTTTGGTTCAACATTATTGAAATTTATTTAGATAATATTTAATGTTAGAGAAATATTATCCCAATTGTAATCACATTAACGTAGAGGGCGCAGTCCAAACGAACAATGTCCAGACCCTCTGACGCTTCGTTTATGTTGCGTTCATCGGGGAAAAATTTCCTCAGTTTTGATGGAAACATGATACACAGGGTCACGCTGTGATAACGGTAGTCTGGGAGACGTGTAGGCACAGACAACACCAAAAACAGACCACTAGAGAACGTCTGGTGGCCCATGGAAAAAACCACCAGCACGCCATGCCTGTGGCGGCCGGATGTGACCGGAGGAACCCTGCAGCAACTAGGCATGGGTTGTGGGAAGGAGGTGCATCATCACGTGCTAATGTGGATAGATGTAGCCAGCCCATGTCAGCTATGTGGGAGAAGGGCATCACCTGCAGGTGCCACTGAAGACAGTAGCTGCGGCCAGCGGGCTGTAGTAGTAGGGGCGGTGCGGCCCCACACCGCACCGTGTTGGTTGGAGAACGGTTGTCCATCTGGACGACTATTGCACTTGGTGTGGAAGTGGACCATTGGCTGGATGAAATGGCCCCACATCCATATGGCCAGGTGGGAATAATGGTCTGCCTTTAGGTAGATTGGGCCGAATGCTGGGTGGTCGAACAGGTCGGACTCGCGGCTTAGCGGGCCAGCGTGGGTGGGCTGAGACCCACCCAGCGGGCCGGGCCAACTGCGACCCAAGCTTACAAACCAGCTGGTCCGACCCCAATGAGCTAGACCCAGTGAAATGGGTCGACCCTAAATGGTCCAAATTAGAGTGGAGTTAGGTAGGACCTTGGATCTGTTGCGTCGGGCTGGATTGACCGAGTCAGACCGGGTGTAGACCCAACTAGTCCTCGAATAAAGAAATGACTGTATCTGACAAACCAAGTGTCCATTTGACACACCGTTAGAGGAATTAGGACCCCTTTTGGAAAGTAGTCCCTTTGTCATATTCCGGCAGGCCCGACCGGGATGGGCCGGACCGAGGTGTGATCACCCTCGTTTCACTGAAAGGTGTGTTACTAACAGAACATGCATCTAATCGATGCATCATCTATGGGATAAGGACCCTTGTGACAAGGCGGTACTTTGGACATACTCTATGTGAGTTTTTATAGTGTTTTATGTGAAACTTGGGCTGGTTCAAACTTGAATCCAATCGGCCCCTTTTTACTAAAGTGTCCATATCTTACAGACCGTGCGTCCGATCGATGCGTTGTCTGTCACGTTGGGACCACTATAATAGGGTTTCCCTTTGGTTATACTTTTTATGGGACTTATTATTAGTAAAAATATGACCGATGGCTTGAGGAGCATAATATTCCTAATATTAGGCTTGCTTCATATGGGAATCTAGTGGTTGGCTGTGACATGAAGTAGATGAGCGTCAATTATGGGCCATCATCATAAAATCCATAGTGTGATGATCTTGATATATGACCAATTTACCTCCCTCTATACCAGTGACCAATATGGGTTAACACCAGTGACCAATACAGGTCAGCACCAATGACCAATATGGGTCAGAACCAGTGACCAATACAGGTGAGCACTAGCGACCAATATCCGTCAACATCTAGCGACCAATATAGGTCAGCATACGATGACCGATATGGGTTAGTATTAGATTTACTATGGATATGATAATCTGGAATTATGACTAGTCATCCCTATCCCAATAACCTTGATGTTATAGTGTTAGAGTGACATGTCTCTTTTTCTTTGTGCTTCAGGATGTAGATTATGCTTGTGATATTACCTTTGTGGTATTTCTTGTGATGTTTTTCATTTTGGATTAAAATAATGCCTTCAGGAGTCCCCTACAAAGTTGTTACACTCACCCCTGTATGGATTCCACCCGCACGTGTGTGTCTGGTGGATACTACTGATGCTCCACGACTGACTTTGGTTGTTCAGGGCTTGGTGGAGCTTTTTGCGATGGGAGCAGTCGAGATCCTCTTCTTCGACTTCAGAATTACAGCTAGTACCCTCCAGGTAGAGTTCCAAGGAAGTTGTGATAGCTTTTTTACTTCCTTTTCAGTTTCTAGGGCTTTTATTCCAGCCCACTATTTTCAGTTTTTAGTTTTACTTGTGGTTGTACATTACTATCGTGGTTATACCTTACTTTTGTTGGTTGTTTACTTCTGTTTCCCCTTTTGAGTGTGTACATATCTCTAAGGCAATACCTTCCCTATTCGGGAAAATCCTTCAGGTGCTAGTCACCAACCCCTGGCCTCTGTAAGGCGAGCTTGGGGTAGTCATGTCTAGGCCCCATGGGGCGGGTAGTGACATTCTTACATCATACTCAAATACAGGTGAAAAACTATAATTTTTTATCTTCAACATGATATTCATGAATTACTATTATCTTACTGAATGGTAATCCATAAAAAAATAAAATTACCCATAATAGAGACACTAAAATATTTTATTTCCTAAAAAAAAATTATACTTGATAGAGAAAGATTATGATAATATTATATGCAACATAGGACACTGGTCTTTATAAGATCCTCCCACATCCTATTCGATATGATACATTTCAAGATATATTAGAAGTATCTATCTATAAGAAGAATGGAATGTTTGTTGGTCAATATACCATCAGTGATATGTTTCTTATGAGATGACCAATATATTACAATACTCACTAATAACTACAATTAATTGGTCAATTTTGTCAAATATCATTTCTAATATATGTCCCCAAAATGAATTTTATTAACAATAACTATTGAATCAGCTTCACAAATGATAAAACCCTCATCAAATATCGGAAGACCCATAATCCCATGCTAAATTTAAATATTCCTTATCTTCCTTATTTTTTATGTAAATTTAATAATACCCAACTTTCTCGCCCCCTCCTCTAGAACAAATTTTATGTCTTCCATCAATATTAGTATTTTTATTTCATTTTCCTTCACCACATGAATTTTATAATAATCTATTGAACATCATGAATTGTCATCATTATTATAATCTCCTCATATAATGATAAATTATACATTTTCAAATGATTCCTTACTTGAGGTCAAAATATGACCACTATTGACAACAACCTAAGTAAAACATATTTTGCAACCTAGATAATAATTTTATATTCACCCTTCAAAAAGTGGATGAAAAACAAAAACATGAACTAAAAAAGTTTTTGTAATCCTTGTTCCATCAGTGTATTTAAGGGGAGAGCATATAGTATTGAAATATGATCCTGATTAAATTAAAGTAAACATCACTTAGTCATAGAAAAATAGGGTGATCTTCGCATTAATTTTTTATAATTCTATTTATTTAAAAGCAATGTAATATTACCAGGACACAAAAGAGTTCATTTCCCAATCACATCTCAATTTACTAAATTTTTTATAAATTTAGTCATCTCATGACCAATCATATTTGATTCCATTTCACTAGGTACTTCTTCAAATTTTCTGATAACTCTGGAAAAAAATAGAGACAAAGTATTCCATAAGCTCACATCTGTTGTTATTTCTATGTCCAGACAAGTATCTTTGTAAACATACTATTGATTGAACTATGAAATTAAAATCCAAATTCACATTAATTTGTTATATAAATTCTATACCATGCTCAAAATAGTCTGTACTACTGAAAATAGTTTTGTAAACCTCCTATAACATAGCATGTGTCAACCCCAATGGTTGTATTTTCGTATCCAGATACGTAGCACCCATATTTTTTGAAAAGGCATTGATTATCTAGTCGGCTAAATTAGATATATTGATAATTAAAAATAATGTTATGATCATCCCCAATATAGATACATCACTATTGTCTCATAGAATTATAAAATCCTTTATAGTTCTGAACTTGAAACGAATACATATTTGATTATTCAATATTAATTACTCAATTACAAAATTGTACAATTAAATTAACAAATGGTACAATTTTAATAACCCGAGATTTTATGATATGTCTCGTTAAAATTTAATATCTTCAATAACTGTTTTTCGAAGAAATATCGAGCTTAAAGGAACCATGAAATACTATTAAATATTCACATGGCCATTGGAATAGTAATGAGACCGTTATGAATAATAATATGGCTATTAGAATAATAAACTCACCAATGAAAGTATAATAAAAATTTAGGTATCTCATAAATGAAATATATAATTTATTTATATTATGAATTAAGTTAATAAATGTTTTAAAAATGATAAATTAAGTGTTGGTAATTCTTGTGAAGCCGAAATGTTTATTTACAATTTTATAATTATTATAATGATTTAAAATAAATATTATTTTCATTAAATAAATTCATAAATTAATATTTTGTTATATTATAATTATAATATAATTTTATGAGAACCTAAATAATTTTTCAAAGTGTCTCAAAATCAGTTATAATATTAAAACCAATATTTTTTTGAATAAATTATGTTTTTGAATTAAAAATTAAATTTCTCATATTTATAAGTTGGAATCCATTTTTAAATCTACATGTCAAAAAATCATTAGGGTTAATTTTGGGGATTTTTCTAAAAAAATGGATTTTTTTTGTAACTAGTTAAATAACGTAATTTAATATATTTATCATTTTAAGAAAAATAAATGAATTTCTGGTTCATTAATGATGTAATAACTAATATGTTCGAACACACATGAAATAGTTACTATAATTATTCACAATAAAAAATAATATTTCAAGTTGTGATCCAAAATAATAAAAAATGAATTAAATAATCAAAAACACCCCTCACCCCTATAAATAGAACCCTCACCACCTCTTCTCATCCCACCTTCTAAGATTTCTATATTAATTATCTAATTCCCAATTCCTCCCCCAAACTTTTTATTTATGTTTGTTTCTTTTATGTATCCCCATAAGACCAATCCAATGTTCGTTAAAGAGGTTCTCAATGAGACATTATAAAAGTTGTAAAATCCTTCACATTTCTCTTTTAAATTCATTCTTTATTCTACATAATCCTTCCCTCAACAGTACAAAATTACATTATAACTCCAGTATCCTATATATACAATAATTTTACTGTGTTAATTTAAAATTAGCAAACCAATTTTTTATCATATCCTTTTATTCTAAAAATGAAAAAATCTTCAGTGAGGTGTTGATTCACCACCTTCATTGATGAATCATTTTCATGTTCCATTAACACCATCAAGTATAGTGATAAAACCATTATTATTGTAAAAATCAATTTAATCATGTATTTTTATCTACTTTCATGTTTTGGAACTAATATAGTAATAAATTATAAAACTAAACTAGTTCTTTATGATCGAAAAACAGCTAAAATAAACTAATAAATTTTCATTTACATTTTATCCAATGAATCATTATCATATATGGAAAAAATTATTTATAGATAAATTTAAAATTATGGAATTATATTAATACCATATTATTTCATTTCAACAATTTATCATCCATTTGATATGAACTACCATTATTAAAATCAAGGGAATTGACCATAGACTATAAATCCATGTAAATAAGTTTCCCAGAACAAAATAATTAATCATTATAACTCATAAAAAAGTCCATAAATGATTTTAGTAAAATTATAAAAAAAATATGTTTCTAATATTTTATATATTTTTCAAACTATTAATCAAATTTTATTATCTAGTATATTAAGTAAAAGGTTAGAATGATTTCATACATAAGTTAAGGGTTTCTCATCTCACTTTTCTTTTTATGAGATATGTATTATTCACCACTTATTTCTTGTTTTTGGTATATGTATACTGAAATTTGATATATAATATCATTAATTTATTTATATTAATGGAATTAAATGTTTCATTTGGTAATAATTTACTTAATGCGGCATACAGTTCGACTGTTTGCAAAGTTGTAATGTAATTCTTAACCAACTTTCCATTCTTTGTGTTAAAATTATACTCCAATGATTATTTCATGATATGATTATGTGTGAAACAACATTCTATTATCTTATGGTTTATTTAAACTTATTTTATATAGATTTATTACTTATTCCCATAATTTATTCATTGGGTTAAAACACATAGTTTCTTTGAAAAATACTCCATTAAATGATTATTTTTTGAAAATTCAAAAGAAAGGATTTAAAAAAACATATATGGAATGAGTGGGTTTTCTTGATTTTAAAAAACCATAATTTATCTAGAAATACTTTAAAATTATACAAGGTTATATTAAAATAAAATATTTTGTTTTATAATTGTGTATCTTTTTAGTTAAAATATTTCAATGCAAAATTGGCATTTTTGTTAGAATTTTTAAATGATTATATTAGTGTATTTCCATCTATGTAAACAATATTTTCTAGATATTATGATTATTTGAGGTTGAAATATTATGATACCATAGGTAATATTTTATTGAATTTCATATGCTAATTTTGAATGTGGATGTTCTATTTTGATACCATTCATCATATGACACTAGATAATATGTGATTAGGTTTATTGTTTTGGGAAATCTATTAACATTCCATATGTCAGATTAAATATGAATATATATATATATATATATTGATTATTTTTAACACCTTCCATTTGAGTAATTCAGTTTACTTAGCGGGTGTGATGTCGGGTGCACAATAGCACCCCCAATGAATCGGTCGGTCTCATAGGACAAACTAATTTTTGTATTTGTTGATGTCTTACCCGATTATTCATGGTGTATTGGTCAAATATTTGATGGTATATTTATGATGTCATTCATTATTCATTATATCTTTATTAAATTATTTACTGTTAATAAATGTTATTATTTAAAAAATATAATTTCCTTTGTTATGTTTCGTTCTCTTGTGATTATTTTTTGGAATTAATTGATCAGATTTTATTCCAACTGAATTATGCTCAAGATTATGTTTCAATTGAATGTGTTTTTAGTTATTCACCTTGAATTATTATTTTTGTATATCTATGATAGAGTCCTTTGTATGATTACACATACTAATCATCCAATCTACCACTTTCTTACATTTTATTCTTCCTAAGGATTCCAAGATGTTTACTATGGTTGATACATAAGTTTAACTATGATAAATAATGGTGTTATCAAGGAAAATATTTTTTTTGTTTTTTGTTTAAAATTTATTTTTATTTTAATATATGTAGCTAGTTTTCTACGAATACTAATATATTAGGTATTTTGGGTTGTGATTCCTTGTAATCATGACAATGTAATAATGTAATGCACCAAATCCTACTACTAGGGAAAGGGTATTTACAATTTGAAAGAGAATATTTTTAGTATAAATCGTGTGAAATATATGTAGGAAAACCTATATTAGGGAACATAACACTTAGATAAAATTTCATGATTAATATAGAAGAAAATCACAAACAAACATTGTTTATGATTTTATTTATGAATAAAATTTTAAATTTATTTTAAATACATCTCTAGTTTTTGGATTATACATTATGTTTTAAAATGCTATGATATAATCTAATGTATGTTGTCAATTAGAAATGGTACCTCACATATGGAATGGGAACCTAACCAATGCACACGATCCAATGTATGGAGGTCCAAATCATTTATGGTATTATTCCAATCTTTCTAAGGGAATATCTCTCCCAATCATTCTCATCATATGATGATATAATATCATGTGATAAAAAATGAAATAATTTTATATGTATGATGGATTTTTTGGAAATCTTGAGAAAAAGAGTAAAATTCGGAAAATGAAATATAAAGTAATAAAGAGAATGATTTAGTTTCCCACATGTGATAATTGTGGAAAGAAACACCCTGGTAATTAAAAGGTATGGATTTTTTCTACAAGAGTGGAGAGAACGACCCTAATGATTCTAATTAAAAGTTTAAAAATGGTTTTTGATTCATAAAACATCAACTATAAGGATATGAGATACTATGAAAATAAATGTATCAATCATAAAAGTAATATACTCTAAAATAGGATAATTGATAATGGTCAAGATTATACTACTACCGTAGACCATGTGGAATGATTAATTTTTCTAGGTTTGGATTCTAGAATTATTTTATTTGTGTATTTTATCAATAAGCATCTAGTTATAAGTGTCATGAAATATATAAGGACTTTACTTAAATATTATTCTTTATTAAATTTAATCATCTAATAAATAGAACCCATAATCAAGAGAAGTGATTTTGTTTAAAGTTGAAATTATTGAAAACACATGACTTGGGAACGAAAACCCTAAGTAGGTTTTTTTATGTTGAAATAAAAATAAATAATTGTTGTTGGGATAATATCAGGGACTATAAAGGTGGTTAGTTATATGATTCTTTATTTTATAATGTAATTTTTCGTTTTTTGGATTTAATGAATATATTCAACAACTTGATATTTTTCTATTGGAAGCATGCATGTTTCATAATGGTTTTAATGAGATTAAACAAATCGTATATTTTCTATGTGACAATAAGAGATATATTATTTTTGATAATATTATGTTAAGTTAATTTTGGGAATTTAGTGACCTTCTTTCTAAATTTTTGGTATTTAAATTTAGTTAGACATGTTTTGGATAAGATTTAAGGTTAACTACTTATAGAATGAATTAAAGATATTATTGGTTAAGATTAAATTATGAGTTATCATATTGGATGACCTTTGATACCCATTTCGGTTTTAATAAACATTTACAGAATGAAGTAATTATACTAAGATCTTATGATTCATAAAAGTGCTTCATGAATAAATTTTTTTCTTGAATACCAATCTCTATATTTATTAAATGAAGTGAAGATTGATCAACGCATAACCAAAGGATGAGATTATGACATTGAAAGGAATCATGTGTGTTTATTTTATCAAGTGTTTATCTAGATAGTAAAAGTAACTCTAAAATATAAGAAAAATGATTTTGTAATAAAAACATCATCCGTTAAAATTTCATACTATGACATGAAAATTCTTTGAATAGATCTGAAATTTACAGTATTTTAATAGTATAATTTAAAATGACCATGTTATCTATCACTATCCATAAATTATATTGGTTTGATTTATATTCCATGTTAATATTTTCACTTATTATTAATTTTCTCCGATTTAAAAGACTAATTTTGTTGTGGCCTTAAAATTTTCCTTTCCCACTTGATAAGAATACGTTTTTTTAACCCTATTTATGATATGTGATTCAAAAAAAAAAATGATTTTACAAGTACTTCTATTTTATTTTCAAAGTACCATTTAAAATTGTGAGGATGAAATTTATTGAAGTATGGGAGAATATAACACCAAAATATTTTTTTTTGTGTCACTTATAAATTTGAGATCATAAGTATAATATGATTCATGCATCACCAAGATTAAACAAATCATGATATAATATTAAATATTAACATGACTGTTGGAAGAGTATTGATATTGTTAGGAATAGAAATGTGTCTATCAGAATAATAACCACAACTATAAATGTATAAATCAAATTTATTTATATCATAAATTAAAATACTATATATTTATAACATGGAATAAGTAAATAAGTTCTTTAAAAATGATAAATTGTGTGTTTTTATTTTTTTGAAATGTAAATGTTTATTTACAATTTTCTAATTAATATAATGAATCAAATAAACTTTATTTAAATAAAAAATTCATAAATTAATGTTTTGTTTTATTATAATTACAAAAAAAAATTATGAGACCATAATTAATTTTTTAGTGTGTCGAAAAATAGGTTATAATATTAAAATTAGTATTTTTTGAGTAAATGATGATTTAAATTAAGAATTAAAATTATAGTAATTATAATTTTTTTATAAAATGGAGTCCATTTTTAAAATATATTGCTCAACAAAATTGGGGTGAGTTTTTGGGAGTTTCCTAAGAAGATGATCTTTTGGTGAATAGTAAAATATATTACTTTACGATATCTAACATTTTAAGATGAATACAAGAAATATTCGGTCATGAATGATGTAAGAACCCATTAATTTTAACTCATAGTCACTATTTACTGTAAATAGTCACCGGGATCATCACTATTTATATTCCTAGGCCAAAATAATAAATAAATGAGTGAAATAATAAAAAACACCCCTCTTCGACCTATAAAACCCACCGCTCACCACCTCTTCTACTCACACCTTATAATCTATTTAGATTGATTTCATTATAAATTATTCCTCCCTAATAATCATACCTATATCTTGGTATTTATAGTCTCACCAAAAGATCAATCCCATGTTTCTTGAGGAGATTCTCAAGGAGACTCTACATAAGAGGTAAAATCATCCACCTTCTCTTTTAAATGATTTTTTAGTCTACCTCATCCATCCCTCCAAAATAAAAATATACATGATAATTATAGTAGAATATATATTTTTATAAATTTATTTTTTTTAATTTAATATCCATAATCAAATCCCTTTTCTTTAAATTTTATTCTAAAAATGAAATCATTATCCATGAGGTATCGATTCACTGCATTCATGGATGATGAGTTCTCATTTTCCATTAACACTTTCAATGCATGTTATAATACCATTATTATGGTTTAAAAAATATTTAAACTTGTAAATTATAAATTGTGTCATGTTTTTGAACTAATATAGATACATAACATAAAATATTAAAATAGAACTATATCCTGATGATCGAAAAATCACCAAAAAATAAACTAATAATTTTTCATTAATGTTTTATTTAATAAATAATTATAATATATGAAAAAATTATATACGGAAATGATAAAAATTAAATAAGTATATTTATAAAATTTCATTTCACTTCAGGAGTATTTCTTACATTATTCAAGAACTCCCATAATTAAACTCAAGGGAACCAACCATAAAACAATGAAACGAATGCTCTCGAAACAAAAATATTAAACATTATAACCCATCAAAATGGGGACAAATGAACATAATAAAATTATAAAAAGTAAAATATAAGTTTTAAAGGATATGATTTATGTAACTAATGAATATAATTTTATTATCAATAACATTAATTACAATTTTAGAATGAATTCAAACATAAGGTAAGGGTTTCATATTTAACTTTTATTTATATGAGATACTACTTATTCACCACTTATTTATTGGTTATGGTGTATGTATAGTATCATTTTACATATCCTAACATGAGTCTATTTATCATCATGGAATAATATGTTTTAATTTATAATAATTAATTTTATGGGGCATATGGTTCGACTATTTAAAAAGTGGTTAGGGAATTCTTAACCCAATATCCATTCATTGTGTAAAACATATACTCCATTAAATATGTCATGATATTATTATGTTTGAAACTAATTTTTATTATCTTATTCTATATTTACAATTGTTTTATTTTTATTTAAATCTAATACACATAATCGATTCATTTGGTTAACTCTCAAACTTTCTTCTAAAAATACTCGTCAAAATGATTCATTTCATTAAAATTTAAAAGGTGTATTTAAAAAAACATGGCATGAGATTATATTTCCAATTTCATGATAAAATAATGTTTTTAGGAATAATTTACAACATTAAAAGGTTATTTTGAACGAAAATGTTTTATTTTATAATTGTGCATGTATTTAAACACACAATTTCAAAGTAAAAGATATATTTTTCTTTGGAATGTTTCAGTGGTTTTTTTTCAGATTATTTCCATATATGTCAAATTTCATTTCAAGATATTATTAATAATTGTGGCCAAAATCTTATTATATCATTGGCTATATTTTATTGGATTTTCGATCACTATTTTCATTGTGTATTTTCAATTTTGATACCATTCATCATATTAAACATGATAGTCTATGATTATGTTTATTGTTTGAGGGAATTTTTTAAAATTATATATTATAGTTGGAAAATGAATTTATATTTTAATTATGTTTGAATAATTCTATATGAGGAATACATTGGAATGATTAATTATCAAGTGGGGACTACTATAGTCCGTCGATGCATCTGTAGGTCTCCTAAGAAAAACTAGTTTAGGTATTGGATGATGTATTACCCGATTATGTACAGTGTCTTGGTTGAAGCCTAGACATCATTTTTATGATATACCCAATTATGAACTAACGCATTATGAGATTAGTTATTGATAATCCATTTGATTATTCAGCTAGTATAAAATACATGAGTATGTTTCATTCTCATAGGATTATTTATATGGAATTATTTGAACTGCATTTATTATTTCTATATTATGCTAAAGATTGTTTTTTAATTGAATGTTTTTTATAATTATTCAAATCTCCTTATTTTTTATATATTTTTATGATAGGTTCCACTATAATATTACCCTTTCTGAGAATCTTAGATATACCATTTCTTATATTTTATTCTTCCATAGGTTTCTATGGATTTTCTTTTAATTGATATATAGGGCTTTGCTAAAGGGAATAATGGGTTTCTCAAAGAAAATAATTTTTGTGCTTTATGTATGAAATGTATTTTTAATTCCAAATATCTATGTAGTTTTGAAGCACTAACAGAATATTTGGACCTTTTGAATGTGATCCCATTTAATCAGGAAAATGTAATATGTATGGCACCAGATTTGGGATACTAGGGTCGGGTTATTTTCAAAAACCTCATCCTTAATATAATATAGTGGTTTTTTGAAGGATTTATTATCAAAATTCTTTCTAAAAAACATCATTTGTTCCTTTCCATTATCATATTTCTCCAGTATTCCCTTCTTTATATTCTCCTAATCACATCCAGTACTTTTATGGTACCATGATATGAACTAGGATTGAATTTTGTACTCCATACTAAACTACATCCAAGAAAGTTTTAGGTATTTTGATGAATGATTTTATAGTTAATAAAATTTCTCTTTTCAATTCCAATGAAAGGGATCATCTATTAAAAAATATGGCATCTAAAATATTATATCCATAAAGGTATACCAAATCCATTATATTCCTTCTATTATATCTTACAATGATTTGGATCCCTAGAGTTTTTGCCGCTGTACTACATCCCATTGAACATATTTCTTCATTCACTACCACAATGATATTTTCATAGAAGTGAACATTTTTATCTCAATTAAATCACTATTTTTTAGGTTTGTATGTTTGAGAGAGAAGAATAAGATGAAAAAATTTAAACAATTATATTAAACTAGAAGAAACAATAGAAATGATAATTACTATAGAAAATAATGTATAAGTAGAGAAATGAAGATAAATAATTGTAACTCTATGAAGGAAGACGACTTTACAAAGGATTAGATGAATCCTTTGAAGGAAAAACCTCCCAATGACCAGCTATAATTCCAAAATAAAATTATATCCCCACAAACATCAAAAGTTCCAATTTATAACCCTACCTAAAACAATATACACAACAAGTGAAAAGGAAAAGGTAAAAATTTACCCTTCTATATTAGTTAGTAAACATACACACACATTACAATGTATAAAATATAGCCCCTCAATTCAATAAAATCCATTTTTTATCTCTAAGAATTTTATAAATGGATTTTTTGTGTCAATTGAAATAATATTCCTTAAAATCTTCAAAAGTTATTTGATATGGTAATCTCAAAGCATGAAAATTTTCTTTTAATTTTTATATTGAGGAACCATAATGGAATGAAATTTAATATGTCTAATTATATTGAAAGATGAAGAATTCTCAATAGAAGGATGAATTATAAAGAGGGTAAGTTATTTATTTAAAATAATGACTCAAAGTTTTTTGTAAGTATGCAATATAAATTTTATTCATATTATCACATTCATTTATCTCTTTCACATTATCATTGAGTATGAGTTAAAATTCATCTTCTTATTTTTTTCTTCTTCTATTTCTCTTTTATGCATTTTTATTTATTATTATAAGTTACTTGATTTCATTTTATTTTTATTATTTTTTCATGTTTATTTTAAGTGTTTTTAGTGTTCTAATATATTAATTTTGAATTCTGTTTTTATCAACCCTTTAATATATATTTTATTAGGTATTTCTATTATATTATATTTTTTATTTTGAGTTAATTATTTATCATTATTGTGTCTGTTCATATGTTTTATATCTTTTGTTCCATGTTTTCTTCTCCATCTTTATATATCCTTATATTTATTTTGGTAATTTTTATTTTTATATGTATTTTTCTTTATATTTTATATAATATATTAAATAATATTTGAACTATTTCTTGTATTAATGATTTTTCATTTTAAAACCAATATTATTTTTTGTGTGTTTTGTGATATGTTTTTTATTTTGTGCAAATCTTTTTTATTATTTAGATATGCAATTTGAAGGATATATGATCTCTAATATTTGATCTCTCATGTGTGATTATTCATTTTGGTTCCCCAAATATTTTATTTTTTATCCCTCATATTGTATCTCATATCCTTTATTTTTTACCTCTCATATCCATTATTGGTTCTTTTTTTCTTGTAGTAGTGCTAGAACATTATAATATCATATTAGGGTGTTGAAACTATGATATGAAATATTTGATCATGGATATCTATGGAAGGGATAATATGACCCTGAGGTCGTCTGATCATTAATCATTAATCTCCTGACCGTTTACCTCCCATGTATATTATCTAATGTTTGTCCCTAAACTCTCTTGGTTATTAACATCATACAAGTTATTTTTATTACATTCTATTATTTAATTTATAATTTTTTATTTTCACTCCTTTATTGGTATTGTTTTCTCTTTTATCCTATATATCTCATCCATGTATCATTTTTTATACATCCCTAAAATCTAATTCTTTTATCTCTAATATTTTCTATTACATATTTATTTTTATTCCATCATATGTATTCTCTCATCTCATTTTTTCTAATATATAATCTCTAATAATTGAATATTTAATCTCGATGCATTTGATATATTAAATATTTTCTTTTATATTTTCTCTCCCCTCTTTGATAATTATTATTTTAGGTCCTTGTTCACTAGGGTATCTATATTTAAGTCTATATTTTTTAGATCTTATATTCTTTATTTTTTTTCTTAGGTCATTAAGCCTATTTTCTTGGAACATCTAATATTATAAATTAGAATTAACCGTTTTTTTCTATTTTTATATCTATTCTTTTGAATCATATTTTTTTACTCTTAAAATCCCAACATTTAAAATCATCAATCATAGTACTATTTTTTCTTATTATTTTCTATTAGTTCATTCATTTTTTGGTTCTTGGGTCTTCACTATTTTGTCAATTTTATCATCATTATCTCTATTTAGTAGATTTTTCTTTAGTATTTACTATTATCTGATGGCTGAAGTATATATTTTTCACCAGTTTATTTGTTTTTCAATGATTTATGGTTCAAACATTATCTATTGATTATATTATGGACTTTTTATTCATATTTAATCACCATAATTATACTCACTCTTTTGTTTCCTTTTCTTTTTCACATTTTTAAATAGTTTCATTTCTTTAGTTATCAATCTCTTATTTGAAATCCTTGGGGTAAAATTTCTTATATGTAGTCACTCATATCCAATCATTTATTATATCATTTAATGTTCATCCTTCGATTCTATATTTTTTTATCGATTATTTGATTTTTAATTTCAATTTCTCGAAAAATTATCCTTATCTAATCTTAAACACATAATAATTAATTTATATCATAATAAACCCTATATAGTTTATATTTTTTCTTCACATTTTTATAAAATCAATTCTCTTTGTCCCTCAATCTCTTATTTTAAATATTTAGGCTCTAGGTTCTTATTTGGGGACCCCATACTCTATCATTATCTTTATATATTTGTGTTTAGGGCATGGGATCCAAGACCAAAATATCATGTTCTAGATTATTTTTTTTTCATATCTATTAGTTAATTATAATTTCTAATTCCCTTTACTTTTCTCCTTATCTAGTATTTATTTTATCTTCTCTAATATCTTTTAAAATTATCCCATTTTTCTTTCTTTTTTTCTTCATATTTTTATAAAATCTATTTCATATAGACCATGATATAATTTTTCTAATCAAAAATTCATTTACATGAGTACAGTCTCTGACACCCTGTTAATGTTTATATATTTTTCTTCAGGATTTACATTTTGGTCTATTATTATTCAATTTTATTTTATTTTTCCATAATTTTCCATAAATTATCAATTCTGATCCATAACCTCTTTCTATATCCCCCATATTTATTTTTAATTATGTATTCTATATACAGTGTCATATAAAATCCTTTTTTATAAAATTATATATATATACAATTCATCTTTCTTATATTAATTTGGTCTTTCATAGTTGTTCTGTCATATTTGCAATCAACAATCGATTTTCAGTGTGTATTTTACATCTCCATTCATTGGTCTATAGTCATTGATCATTGTATCATTATTATTTTCTCATTCAATACATGATTTATTTTTTCATTTCTCCATATGAGGAATCACATATAATATCCTTTGTTTTTTGTATTTTCACTATATTATTTAATATATATTCTCAATATATAGTCCTTTTCATAAATTTTCATCCCCCATCTATGGTTCATAAACCTAATAATTAATCTCTGATCTTTTGAGATATTCTATATTATAGATGAGTACTTTTTTAATCTCTATTATTCAACATATCATCCTTGGATGTTAATATTTTCATAATAATTTTTTATCTAAAGTGTTGTTTGATCCTCTGATCTCTACTCTCTCATTTTGAATCAATGACATGATTACGTTTCTATTAGGATCAATAATTAAAAATGATTAATCTAATGAATTATTAAATCAGATGATCCCAAAGAGATAGAAGATATCATTTTAAATTTTAGTTTTTCTCCATAAGATCCTAATATCCATAAAATCTTACAAATGTTCATCCATATAAATGAACAAACCATAATATAATAGAAATAAAAGTAAATTTAATCCCGAATAAAATACAGTAGTACTGGACTCAGGTTTTCTCTAGGGAGTCTTGTTATGGGTGAATTTTTTTCTGTTATTTTATGACATAGAGTGTATAGAATATGAAGTGATTTATATTATATACTATTGATTTATCCTTTAGAATTAGTTTAAAGAGTAGGAGAATTATTTTGGATATCCCCATCCCTGTTCATTAAATCATTCATTCATTCCACTACTCTAGTAACTCTCTGTCAAATGAAATATTAAATGACTACCTATCTGTAGTTATTTCAGCCTAATTATATAGTTAAAACAATCATTTCATCCACTAATATAGCAATTAATAGTGATTTAATTACTCCAGTTACTCCATGTTCATCACAAAACATAATATTATATCAGTGAGGAAGTTCAAAGTGGTGTGTTTTTGAAAACTAGATGGAAAGTAAGAATAATATAATTTCATAAAACAAAATGGAATCTCCTAATATTTCATGGATTTAGAAAATTATAGAGAGGTGAATAATTAAGACTTATCAATTGATTTTTGAAATCATCTATAGGTACATAATGTTCTTTGTATTTACCTGAGTGAGACTCTTATCAATTTTGAGTTTGGATGTCTCGAGTACTTAGTACAGGTAAAACATAAATTTTATCATTATTATTGAAACTATATTTTTTGATTGTTTTTTTGTTATGGTTTATGGTATTTTCACCTTGGTTTAGCCTCTAGGGGAATGATATGGGTTCCCATCCTCATAATTAATATAATAAAAATGTTATATTATTTTTATTCTACTCATGGATGTTTCTAATGAAAAATTTTAATATCATAAATTAATTATTTGATGGGATTCCAAGTATGTAGTGGAATATTAATCACTTGTTTTACTTCAAGATTAACCTAATTTTTATTCAAATTATGTTCCATAGTGATGTAACGTCATTGACAGTTATAAATGTTAAAATTAACTGAATTAATAAATTGAATAGATAAAATATTTTACCAAAATATTTTTGATATACACCACTAATAATTCAATCACTTGGGTAAGACACATAACCACTGATATGTTTTTGAGAAATAGTGAAAGAGAGTTCTTGGTGGAATAAATATTTTTAGTTTAACTAAGTATTGAATATTGTTGTTTTTCTATCATTGATATTGATAGTGATGATGATGTGTAACATACTAGACCCAGATTCCACTAAAAGGATACCTAGTATTGGTTGTCTACATGTCCTCAAGATAATATACCTAAACACAAGTGGCTACCAACTAGTAGAAAAGGAATATGGTTCTTTTATATGGATATTATGCCCTCATCACCAGTATGTAGCATAGTGGATATACAATAAAAAATATGTAGTGGAAGTAGTATATATATTAGGAAATATATAGATGAACCAGAGAACAAAATCCAAAGATAGATATATATAAATAATTACTTATGAAGTCTTATATAAAATGATGATAATGTCATATGTCTCAAATTATTCCAAAATAGGTAAACATGGAATCAGTATAATATATGTGGTAATAGTAAAAATAGGAAAAAATCTCCCAGTTAGCATCACAAGCCTCAACTCAATCCCATGCTTCCCTACTCCTAAGAAGTAATCAAGAACCTATATCCAAGCACTTTTCCTTGTTCATGCCTACAATCATATAATCTGTTCAAGTACCCAATGTCTGCCCGAATAGGGTGTGAGATACATTCCTAGTAGGCAACCACCTTGAGAGAAAGATTCATCATGTTAGTGAATATATAACAAGAAAAGTGTCCAAGTAGTAATAGAATAATTAAATGATTTAATGAAGGTAAAAAACCCATACACCCATTTATTTCTACCCCTTCAACCATAGAAATACTTTATCTTAATTAAAAGCAATCACTGTCTCAATTTATAGTCAATTAATCAATAGATAAGTGTTGAGACCTAGTGCATAGCCCAGTGTCCCCCATAATGATATATGGTTGAGAGATACATAAACATGCCATGTATAAGGTGTAAGGAACTAATTGAATCCAATATCGAGCTTTGTCTGGGTAGATGAATCATATTAATCATTTCATTAATTATTCAACAAATAAACTCATCCCTTCTTTAACACTTTTTATTTGGAATATTGGAATTTTTATAGGTGTATCATGAACCAAGAAACATATAAACCCATACATATCATTCCTCATTGGAACCCTAGTATCGAACTTAGTGTGGTATAACATCTATGATAATTAATTCCTTCCATAGTGGAACATTAAGGGACCCCAAGTGTCCCCCATGGCGTATATGGTCAATTGACCTCTTAGTTCATACTTGGAAATCAATAAGGATTCTATGTATCACCTAAGAATACTATTTTCATCCCCAAGTGTCCATCCTTGGTAGTCCACTAGGGTTTCCAAGTGTCACTCTAGTGTAAGCTAGGTGATATACAAATGAGTCCTTCCATTGAATTAATATAAGATCCCATGTGACACCCATAGAGTATAATAACATTCCAAAAAATTATTCAATCATGTAAATGTCATCACTACGATCAAGTCATTTAAAAATTACCTTAGAAGGTGGATAAAGGAATGAATAAAGTTAGAGGGATTATTATCATAATTAACTGACAACATAATTTCATTATAAAAGGAAACTCAAGCATAAGATAAAAAGAGAATGTCTAAATCCTAATGTAATGGTCATGCCATTCCATTTCATAAATTAATTAAATTAAAAACACAATCATCGTTTACAATTTAGCATATCACATCCCAAGGAAAGGGTTAAACGGAACACCTAAAGGGTATATGAATTCAAAAAACAAACTTACGGTGGTCCAACTAATTGAAAAACACACCTAAAGGGTGGTATAAATAAATGGTTTTTATCCTCTATTCATTATCAACAGTGTCATTAATTACATAGGTCCTTCCTATCCATTTCGTTAAAGGATTTAATTGCATTTCAAGGGAGTAACTCTGATAATTAGGTATATGTGACAATTCAATATATATAAACACTTTAACATTTATGGAAAATAATTAGAACACATATTATAGGTTATTATTTGAGTGTGTATCTAGTATGATATAATAATTAAGCTCATATTAGGAGAAAAAAGAAGAACAGATGAAGAACCTGGATTTAGGTTATATTATCTGGACCCTAAATAGCACAAATGATTTCGAACCAAATGAGGATTATCACAAAAGGAATGGAAATATTATCAATTTATATACAACAAGTTGACTAGTGCTTTAATCTAAAATCATACGGAGGAACATGATCAATATATACCTAAGGGATTCAAAAATAACTCTCTAGCCAGATCCTATCCAATAAAGGAGGATAGGAGAAATTAGGGTTGAGTTAAGAAACTTTTTAAAAGAAAATCAGTGAATACAGAAAAAATTGGGTCATAAAATTTGTCTGAACGATTAGCCAAAATATTTACCAAATTTGTTCCTACTACTATTAGAAGTGTAATTCACACAGTTTTACATACTTTTCACAAACCATATCTCATACCACTATCAAAAACTACAAATATTACACACTTGTGTGTGAGTCAATAACACGATTTCATCAAAATTTCGCCGCTTATAGGACCCCACTATCTAGCCTCACCTGGTTAGTAGTAATTGTGAGACCATCCCACATAGTTTCTACTAACTATGCATCAAGCCTATTTTACCCCAAAAATTATGTTCCAGGCTCCAAACATGCCCTAGACACCCAAAATACCCCCATGACCTCAAAAGGTTTTCATATTAGGTTGTAATTAATCATTTAAACTAATAATTTATGAATGGGAAAAGATTCTATGTCGTTATAAATAACTGGGTTCATAAAAACTTCCATATAAAGCAATTCATCTGTGAATTTCCATTCCATGGGTAGTGAAACACAATCTGAGAACAAATATAACCACTATTATTATACATCAACCTCTCTCTCCCATTTCTCATCTAGTACATGGTAGTAATTCCCTAACACCCCTACTAGAGGAAGTCAACATCCTCAGAGAACCATTGTTCTATGATTCACAATACATATAGGATGATCCTCAAAGGACACATATACCTATAATCAACCTCCTCAAGATGAAGATAATGAGATTGTTTTATGTGATAATGTTATGGTTGAGACATGTGGAAGACATCGTGCATGACCCGATACCTCTGAGGTAGTTTCAACTGATATGCTACTGGCCTGAATCTCTCTACAATATCGAATGACATGACATATCAGGGAGAACGTTTACCCTTTATCATGACCCTCATTTGTACTGGCCTCAATTTGACATGTAAAAGAACTGATCCATGACCTCAAAATCTAGAGGTCGCAAGTGGAAATTAGCATAATATTTATTTGGAGACTATGCAATAGAAATATATTTCCAAATAAATTGATCCTATTTTGTAGCCTCATGTATGATCCAATGTTCCACAATAGATGACTCTCATTCTTCTAACTAGAATATGGGTGATCAGAATGCACTACTATACAAAGCCTCATAAGGCACCATCTATACAATATCCTGAAATCTATTGTTGTAGGAGAATTTAATGAGGGGCATGTACCTCTACCAAGAGCCCCAAAAATAAAAAATTCATTCTCACACAATTTCCTCAAGAACCTATATCATGCGCTCTGACTGGAAGTCATTATGAAGGTGGTATGTTGTGCTCAGAAGCACCCATGTATTAAACAATCTTTACTGCCCTTTCCAAAATCATGATTTAAACTATGAATTCCTATATGAAATGATAATATATGGGACCCCATGAAGTTTTATTATCTCACAGTTATACAACCATCCATGATCTTCTACATAAAGGTATCCTAGATATGTTGTAAATGACTAACCATTATGAGACTATCAACAATAAACCAAATAGAATAATTTCCTCATGGTGATGTTGATAAAATGGTAATGAAATCCATTGCAATGTTATTCAATTTACACTCAGAAATGTTCAGTTGATGTAAATGTTTGGTTGGTCACTGGTGTTCTTCATTCACCTTCTTATAGGTGGAACATCCCGTAAAAAACCCAAATAAATGTCTTTTAATACTCAACCACTAGTATTGGAGATGTAAATTACAATATATCTGTGTGACGCTAGGGTTAACATACCAAGAAGAATCATGAAATCATATCATCATATCATCACATATGTTTTTTGAAACCCATACATGACCTTGTATATGCAGAATCCCATCCTTTCCTATGTTCCAACCATGATGAGGTTCCTCAAATTCCACACCCTCCCATAGTCTATGCCATTATAATCCTAAAACATAATCAACCTCAACCTATCCACTAGGGTAGAGGTCATAGTATGAAAGGAATGCTTTCCCCAAACTATTATGTGCCTCTAAGTTCATAACAAAGAAAAATACAGAAGGTTCGACTCATTGTTGGGCTCCAGAACTGCCAGTATCTGAGTTCTCTAGCTTAGTGAATCAACCAATGAATTTCCCTTTCCTAAAATAACAAAACGATCGAATTCATAATTCTATAGGTATTTAACCCATCTTCACTTCCTCATATTCAGCTCACACTATGTAAATATGTACATGAGGATTTTGTGGTCCTTTTACACCACAAAATTCTATCTGGGAAAATTATTTCTCTAACAACATGAGTCATATTCATTCAAATTTAACTCAAGATCATGTGTCAACTAATTCATCCCATGTGTCTTCAACTGTTGAGACCCAAAGATCATGAATCTATCTCACTCTATAAGAAATTATCCTAGCCCAATACATGTTGCATCAAAGTAAATAGTATAAATCCTTCATGGCTTTGTAAAAATTAGTATCAACACTAAAATAAATCTCTCTTTTAGCTTTAGAAAGGCTACGTTATAGGTATCTAAGTATAAAAACATCACACCTTTCTTAGTCAAGATCTTGAAGGGATCCTCTTGGAATGATAATTATTATATTAAATGCCTATAATATTTATCTTTTTCTGAGAAACATTATACCTTAAATATGTTCATGGACTTCTCCTATGAAACTATAGATCTCACCTTCTATAGGTATACCAATACTCCTGTCTCTGAGATGATGTGACCCAATAAGTGAATCTAATCCATCACATAGTGTAACTTTGTGATATTAGAATATAATAGATTCTATCTCAGTTTATGAAAAATGATATCAAGATATTTTTTGAAATCCTGTTGATTATGTGAATACACCAAAATTTAATCCCCAAAATCCACCATAATAAAAAACCAATAAGGATGGAAAACTCAGTTCATTAGTGCAATGAAGATTTTCTAGATGGTTTGTGAGACGAAAAAATAGAACCAAATACTCATATAGATTATATATACTACAAAAGTCTATGTTAGTTACGTCTGATGGTCTAACATGCACCTGATTATAACCAGATCTCAAATAAATTTTTGAGAATACCCAAGAGCCTTGAGGCTGATAAACAAGGCAATTTATCCGTGGTAGATTATACCAGTTTATAACATTAAATTGGTTCAATTTTTGGTAATCCATGTATATCTTGAGGGAAACATATTTCTTTTCCACAAAAAAGGATTGGAGAGCTCAATAGAGAAGTAATGTATTAGATAAACACAATTTCCTCATAATCTGCATGTTTTACCTTAGGATCCAACATCTCATTAATATCCATCATAAAAAGGGGAATGGATACCGATGTAGATCATGATACTATATTGATATATAACTCCACATATCTCATGGGAGGTAATCCTGAGAAGTTTTATGATAAAATATCCATGAAATGGTTAACCATTGGAGGGAAATTTTCCTAATATGTTCCCTAGTCATCTCGATATAAACCCAAAATCTAGGCTATTATCTTTCCCAGCTCAAGATTCTTAGTTCTAACTTGAATCACCTTAACAACCCATTACCATTTTGAATAAACTTTCCATCCTTTGGGGATGTTAAATTCACCATTCGATGATATAAATCAATAAAATCGTAAAAGGGATCCAATTATTTTATCCCAAGATTTAGATCAAAACCATTCATATCGAGAAAAAAATGTCCCATATGAAATGAAACCCTCCAATATTCAGGGTGAACTTTTTATACTAATTCACATCCTCTTTCCTATTATCTAACGGAGTGTCAACCATCATAATTCCATAAGAACACTAAACGCCATTTCTAATTTTCTCAAAAAAGGGAACATATATAAATCTATGAGAAGAACCTACATAGAGAAGTGCAGATGAAAATTTAGAGGCTACTAGGATAGAACCTTTCAAAGTAGATAGTCTATAATTCTTCTCCTAATTTTTTGATCACACTATATATATCTCACCTAATTTATAGCCTTATGAAACATCATGATTACTCATAATAGATTTTCTCTATTGTCACTGCAAATATTTGGTCATACCACCCTGACCATGACCACCACCTCGACTTGATCGATCAATTATACAATAAATGCCTTCCAGATGAGATGCTATAGACCCCTTTCCTGTATATGGAGTCAGTGATGAACCTCTCCGACTAGGTGCCAGAGGAAAAGTTTTGAAATGCCTTTTAGATGGCCCACCTTACTAGAAGATCCACACTAGACTGGGTCTCTCATGCACTATGAAATTTTATGTCATGATCTTCCTCACTAGTGGCACCTCACCAGGCTACCCGAGTATGTGCTATGTCTACTAATATAACCATGTAGAAGATTTTCATGATGATTCCTACTTCTCTTTATGTAATACCATATCTCGGTGCAAACCCGTCTTTCTTATCACCCCCATAATCTCTCATGTTAAGTTATATGATAAGTTATGATTCACTATTATATAAACAGTAGTAAACTAAATGGTATTCACCTATAATCAGATGTCATAACTTTGACCATCCTCGAATATCCTTGCTTTAGATAACTCATCACTAATAAAAATAGGCATGAAGTGTTTCAACTCTATAAAACATTCTGAATAATACATAGTTGATAATTAATCCTACTCCAAGTGCATGAACTCTTGGGTTCTAACACCCTTCAATATCTCAAGATAGAAGTAATCATAGAAGACCTTATGAAAATCTTTTGATGAAATTTCTCAATGACGATCCTTCTAGGTTATAAAATCCCACCATCTCATGGAAGAATCACACTATATATAAGTTTTTAAATTTATCCTTCTATCAGAAGGTGTATCTAGATGCATGAGTTATATAGAATGGCATGTAGCCATGGCTCCATAGAATGTGGTCCCCCATTTCCCAAAAATGTGGATGGATTCCCCTAATTGAACTCACAAATTAACTCTTCCATAGTCAAGGCTGACTGCATTTCTCCTTAAACAGTATACACGAATCATAAAAATCCATCATAGAATTATGCCTCAACACCTATATCCAATAACATCACTATTTACACAACTGTCTCTATTGGAGGATCCATTATTATCTCATGGACCATCACCACCAGAGTGTGGTTATTTCCACCCTCTTGGAATATGACTAGAGGTTGTCATAATGAAATATCTCTATAAATTTCAACATAAAACTTAAAATCAAGATTCAAAGAATACTAAAAGTTTAGATATTACTATAGGATATGTACAAGAATTCAAATATAAGATCACACCCATTTTTCTACTCCATTAGCTAGGTCTAGGTAACATATAGATCATCAATAAGTAAGATATACTACTTGATACCCACTATAAGGTTTGGTTCAGGTTCAGGTTCTCTACAATAAACAATTATTGTTTCCATTTTTCTCATATTAATTTCCTTTATAACACAATTAATTTTAAAAGGTTGAACCAAATATTTTACTAAATTCTGATCCATAATGGTCCATACTTCTCATGAATAGAAATATGACATCCTCCTAATCCACACCATAACACATTCCAGTCAATGTGACACATGGTCCATGACTCAACATCCCAAAATTGGTTTCTTAGGGTGTATGTTATAGCCAAATTAGGAAAAAAATTCTTAGGTTATGACATACACTCTAATTAAAAACCATGTTTCTCAGTACATTACATATATCATCAATCAAATTAGTTGGTATAACAATCATGTCACATATCACAACAACATGTAATCAAGTAATGAATCCTATATGGCATAGAATATGAATTCTAGAAGGTAAAAACATGATTCATGAGATAGAATAACCTCACCTCATCAGGTAGAAACATAAAAAAACCCACAATAATATAGATAAAAACATCGCAACTCCACTGTGTCACCCAAAAGTGGAATCAAATAAACTACAATAGCCAAAATCCCAAAAATAACAATTTCTATTTGAGGAAATTTACCTTGTTTTTGATACGTGGGTTAGCAAAAACCATGAAAAAATCATTACCCAATTCCTATTCATTGAAATAAAATTTTATAGTCTCAAAATACAAAATAATAGAAGGAAATAACTCCCTCCAATACCACTTTTTAAAATCCTAGAATGAGATTCTAGGGAATGGTTCCCTGAGCTTGGTTGGACACAAACCCTCAAGTGAATCTCCCAAGTTGCTACAGGTAGTAGACTATAAGTGGTTCCCTATGGTGTGTCTATGGTGACACTATTCCCACATCCCTAGTGTGTATAACAAGGGATATAACATATTAGATAAGTAGTGGATGTAGTAAATAAATTAAAAAATAGATAGCTGAATAGGTGAAAAACATACAAAGACAGATATGTATATACAATACAAGATGGAGTCTCATATAAAATGTTTATAATATCATATTTCTACAGAGTATCTCAAATAGTTATACATGGAATCAATACAATACTAGTTAAAATAGTATAAAATGCTAAATTATCCTAGCTATCATCACAAGCATTAGCTTAGTCCCATGCTTCCTTACTTTTAAGGTGTAATCGAGAACCTCTTGTAGGGTTCTTGCACTTTCCCATACCTAAAAACATTAATATGTATATTTAAATATTAATAACAACATATTAAACATTATATAGGAGGTTTAAACATATTTTAATTAATAAAACCCCGACGTAAGGTTATTCTAAACCCATTTCTTGGGTTAAACTTTTATTTCATTAATTATATGATAGAAAGATCATTTGGGTAATGAATTTAATTAATATTATGTTTTATTATGTGTATTTATAATTTATACACAAATTCATTTCATTATATCAATTCTAATATTAATTATATGATATTTTAAGGGTCTTTTCTTTAAAAATTCTCTTTTAAAATTATATTTTAAAAATTGAAGTGAAATGTTTTTATGTCATTATTCATGTTTTATGACTATTTTATGGTTACTGGGTATTGATTATGGTTAAGTTTTGGAACTATATCTCCCTCCAATTCATTGGGTATGTGTTTGTTGAAGGTCGGCTATATGGTTACTCTAACTGTAACTTCAATGTTTACACAATAAGGATTCTATAAGGGTTACTTTGTAAGGTAGTTGTGAGGGTTACAAATCAAATGTAGCCATGAAAATTTCAATATATGTAATTAATTACCCAATATATCATTACGGTCATATATATGTTCTTTATGTTTTATTGAAATCTAATGTTCCACAAAGTAGGTATTTATGGGTGAGAAGTATGTCTTTATGAAAATGAATTCATATGTATATATGTATTAATGTATTAGTGGTTTATTTCCTTATATTAATATTCCTTTACTATGATTTGTACACTCATCCCATGTTTATTAATGTTTTTCAAAGGTTAGAGGGATGTGTAATAGAAAAAAGGAAGTCAAGTACAATTTTATGATGTTTTGTCAAAGAAATCATGTCGTTGTTTTATGTAAAAAAATTATGATTTAAGATAAATTGATACTATTTTATTGGTTCCCAATATTTATGTTTGTTGGTTTATATGTATTATTAATGTCCTAAATTTATACCACATTAACTGAATTTTTTTAGTAATATTAAATGGGTGCAATCTAGTTGAAATAGCTTTATTTTGTAATGTTTAAGGATGAGACATTATAATGGATTTGTTCCTAATAGTAAAATATGGAATCAATGATCCTCATATTGTACTTTTTGTGGTTTATAACATGATTTTATAACATAATGGTTATCATACTTAAAAAAATTATCTAATCCCATTTTTTTATATTTGATAATTAATGTTTAGTGAACCTATCATTATCAAATATTATTCAGTTTTTTTATTCTGTTCCTTTTCCATCCATTCTATGAGCATTCAACATAAGTGTTAATTTCTAGTGGTGGTTAAATTGAATCTCATTGACACGAGAAATTGGGAGATCATTATTTAGTTATGTCAATCATTGTATGGAGGTTTTCATATTAAATATCAGAATAGAAGATGACCAAAACAGAAAATGTGAATCAATGGCTGAAATCAAGATGGATTTTTTTTCAAAAGTTTCTAGATCAAGAAGATATGATGTTAATAAGAAGTAGTTTTGATTAAAGGTTTTCAGTTAAAGTTGGATGGAACTCAAAAACTAGCCAATATTTATTGATATTAAACACAGTTTCTAGGATTTTTGAGTGTGAATAATTACAGATTTATTCAAGGAAGAATGATGGTTGAATGAATCAATGTGGATATAATATTATAGAAATTTATAGACTATGTAGTATGTTTTTTAATATAACATAGATCATCTAGTCTATTTGTCACAACATTCGGGTTTTTGTAAATAGAAAATTATGACAATACCATATGACTTATTTATGTGTTATATAACCTTGACATGCCAAGTATGAATGTACCGGATGTAAAGTTTTTGTACCAATTTGGCCAATATGACATTTGGGTTTGACCACACGTCGTGTACCTTAATAGGTACATAGTTCAGGAAGAAGGGGTTACACACTGAGTACACCTATGAACATGAAACATCATGTGTCTCTTATACTCACCCATATAGTTTGTTTTTTACATGCCATGTGGGACGAAGGAATGTGACCAGGTGGTTGACTTGGGATAACAATCCATATTCCCTTAGGAACTATAATGTACTTTCCCTTGGTCTGGAAAAGTGTTGTTAGATGTGGATTTCCCTATATTTTTTGTAGGTGGACGAGGTATATCACACATTAATACTAAGATATCCCTTTGTATCCTGTAATTCACCCACATAAACAAGGGGTATGGATCCTTTACATTTATTATCATATAGAGTTACTATTACACTCACATTACCTTGAAGAGATCCTATATATATGAAGAGTTGTTTAATTCAACTATAGAGCTAAAGAAAGATAGGTACCCCACAAGGGAATAGTTATTTAACCTTTAGACACGGGTAATGGATTCTCCAAAAAATCTTTGAAGGAATTACAGATTATATTGATGATTCTTATAGACTAAGTGATACCAAGATAAAGTTAATTTTACTTACTGAGATGTTTTAGATCATACTCTTTTACTTGAGTACCTCCTATAACTGTTACTAGGTCTATGAATTTCACTTAGATAACACACACTAACTCAATGGGAAGGTCTTATTAGGTTTTGATAAGATTCCCCTAGTGTTTTTGTAGCATGGTAACTAGAATACTATGATGTGAATGTATTTATAAAACATGAGATTCATTGGAACCTTAGGAGTTACCTTTAGGATGTGACCTTGTAGTTGGATATTGAATTTAGGCTTCTTGAAAATTTTAGTTTTCTGAGTGAAAAATATTACCCATGAAATCTTGATTTTGATCATTGGATATATGATTACCAAGAATCCTAATTTTCTATGAGACTGAAAGTGTTTTAGAATATTCGTATCAATCTTTTTAACTTCCTTTCATCTTATCATTAGTTCCATGAATCTTGAGATGATTTGTTTTTTTTTTATTTTCCTAATTTTCATCATCCTAGAAATCTATACTATTAAGAATTAAGTTCATTATTTCTTCATTAAAACATTATTTATTTTTTCATATCATCATACTAATAATGTTTATAATAACCCCTATACAGCCATTATGCCAATACATGTTTTGTAAGTAATGATGATGTACCAGTCAAAGATATATTTTTCGGATTGGGGATGATGTAGATTTTTTTTGATTTGAAACCTAAAAATCTTTTGGGATGTGATAGTGGAGTATTATAGCTATATATATATATGATATAATGGTAGAAAAAGTAGTTTTTAGAGGTATCTCATAGTGAGGGACTCTGCATCTTAATTGGTTGTTAGTTTTCCTTCTTGACTATTGAAATTGTATGTTTCCTATTTTTATTATTATTTATTTATACTAGTTATATTTTTTCTCTAAATAAACATATCATGCAAATGTTACATTGAGTAATATTGATTTCATTTTTTATAGACTACAGATGTGGTTTCATAACTTATACAATGGGGATATGAGTTAGTTGTAAGATGTTATAGGCTAAGGCCTCAAATGTTTGTGATATGACTATATGGTGTGTGTGACGGCCCCTAGACTATTAGAGGTGGTATTGATGTTTCCCATTTGTCTTACTATTATCATGGGTGGGGACCTGGTTGGTTGGTGTGTGAATGTCTTTTATAAGAGTGGGATTTTCCTAGGGATGGTGATGAGAGATAGTTTTCATGCATGGATTGGATTTAAGAACATTGGGAAATGTTGTTATGGGTGTATTTAGTATGGTTAATAAACTAGGGAAACAAGAACAGGTTTATCTTTCATCATATCCTTTAACCATGACCATGATAACCTATTATTCAACTCAAAACCCTAAGAAATTAATTGTGTTGTTCAAGTATGTTGAAACATGCATTAAAAAGTGGTCAATATTTATATTTTACGTATTTATTGTCTCAAATCATACAGATATGATCAAACCTTATGTGTGAGACATAATAATTATAGGGTTCTACCCACTAATAGATTTCATGAATATGGACGTAGGTTTGTGACTAGTTCATGACTGTGGAAAGTCATTTAACCACCTAAATGTTGGTGATGTGGTATTTTTTCTTGATATGTAGTTAAGAGGTAACCACACCCTATGATTTTAGTTTGAATATATTCCAAAGTTTTTGAAACATATATTTTGTTATGTATTATATAGTGGTTTTCTATATGTTTGATTAGGAAACCACAAAATTGGTTATATTATATGTGTTTAATGAAAGAGTCCTTATCAGTTTGTGAAGAAGATCTGAACCTTTAGTGACAGAGGATGAACATGAGTCTGGGGCTTGATACATCATATGGTTCTGATGTATAATTCCATTTGTTAGTTCATGTGTTGAACTTATTATAAGAAACCATATGTTGTTAGTGGATGAAGTACTTTTAAATATCTTAAAGGGACTACTCTACTATGGTCAGTGTCTGAGATCATTTTTGGGATGGAGTTCTCATTAAAGTGTTATGAACCATTTTCCAGGTGGCACAACTATATTAATTATAATTTGGATCATGTTGAATTTGTGAGGTTTTTTGTAGACATGTTCTATTTTTTTGATATTGATAATCTAGTAAGACTCTACTTGAAGATTGTTTGGCTTGTGGTTGATATTAAAAGAAATTTCACCTTTTAAAAATTCATGCAAGTTATCCCTGTATGATTGCATATAATAGAATATGTGCACCCTAGACATAGTATCTAGTTGTATTTTCAACTGAATACCGCTAGGTTGGTGCTCTTGAGGGACTTTTAGGACAATGGATGGTGGGTCTAGTAATATATTTATTATATACCTAGTTGTTTTACAATAGTTCATTAGTTTTGAATAACTTGGAGAGCTAATTAGCTAAGTTTCAAATGTATTGAATAGTGGATTATTAGTCATGGGTAGAAAATGATGTGATTATGAGTGTAACTCATGTTCTTTTTGTCATGTATCACCATAATGTATTATTAACAAACACACACTATTCGTATTATACCATACATATATTTCTTGGATATTCTATTGAAGTATTGAGTTAGATCTGGTTCATGCATAAAAACTCCTTGTGATATTGTGTATTATCCACTCATTCTTATAGTAGGGGGAGATTACCTCTTATGAAGGATAATGAATTTTTGGAAGTGCCTTCTTAACAGAATTTTTTTGTTCTTACCTACCATGATGTGTTTCGTTAACAACTGTAGGTACCACTTGGTAGTCATAAATTTCAAGGATGAGGTGATTTATGTCTACAATAGTGAGAATAAGCCATCAGATGTTGAAATAAGAATCACCACATTGATTATAGAGATAGAATCACCCATGTTGATGGCGGTGAGTTTAGACACTATGGGAAGAAAAAATAACTTCCCTCCAAATGAATATTGTAAATTCATTGATTCCTCAAAGGGGTAAAGTATTATAAAACCATTACAAATAACTAGTTAATTCATCTCCACACATACATGGAATATTGTTCACCATATTTTGGATATGTGATATATTGAACCAAATATCTCCTTGATATATTTGATGGAAGAGTGTATCAGGAATTTAAATTCATATGGGGTATAAAATAGTATCATGATGTTTCTTAGGACTTTGTTATCTAATATTATTGTGGAAAAGGGGCCAGATTATTACAAATATGGATTGGTGATTCGAGTTCTTCGAAAAAGGACATTATTTATATGGAATTGCATGAATATGGGAGGCTTTTTCATTCTGGAGTTCATTCTAGACTAATAGGGGACACATTTATTACCTTCAGAAAAGTGTGGTTCACTTACACCATTGTTTTTTTGTTATGTAAATTATGGGTAGGATGTGTACTAGTGATCTTGTGTTTCTGGATGTTCTCTAATGGAAAACATTTAGGGTTTTCAGTGATGGTGGAAATAACATACCCAACTAACTCAGATGAATATTGATTAATACCTAGTTTATTTTATTGGTATTGAGATGGGTATCCTTTTCAAATAATACACTTTACATCTACTTTTTTTTTGTTGTGTTATACCTACTGTTTATATTTCGACTTACCCATATCTTTGTGAATATTTTTTTATGTGGGTCTAAGTTCTATTAGTGGTTTGTTATATGTTTTCACTATGTTGATTTATTTATTTTGGAATGGATTCAATAGATAGGTGTTATATGAATGAAATAGACCACCCTCTTCAGATATTGGTGGATTGGGTAACCCAACGGCTAGTAAAATGGAATTGATTATACATCAAAGTGGTCTTTTAAACTCATTTTCACATCTAAAACCTTCATAAATGAATATAGACAACCATTTTAGGATATATTTGACCGTGTATGTGAGTTTTTTGGAGTTTGGTAAATGATTGGGTAAAAAATTAGGAATGATGTTGTCAATGTTTTTAGTATAAGGATCATGTTTCATATATGGGAATCTCTAGTGACGATGGCTCATGTGACTTATTGTAAGTCTATGGAAGAGGATCTAAATCAAATAATAAAAAGTTTTTGAACTTTTGAAATTTAAACCACAACATGAAAAATTAGTTAATCAATTTTTTATGTTTTTGTGCAATAGATGGATTACCATCAATGATTATCATGACAAAAAATCATTTAAAGGTGGGGAATAGGGTTCCCTCAGTAGGTTCAATCTTTTTTATGTCAGTTTAGGGGTGATTGTTGGAGAATTTTAGAATTTTTTTCCACCCAAACAATTGGATGGGTGCTGAATATAATGTAGAGGATGAGTATAACATGAATTTGGAAAAATTATTCTCTATTTTATTCTTACTTTGATATGGACTATAGATAGTATATTCAAAGATAAGGGGAGGGGGTATCCTTCAAAAGAAGTGATGTAATGAGTTATATTAGATCTCACATAATAAATTTGAAGGTATTATGTTTAATAGTGTGTATATTCTACATGATTCCAATCTAGATTCTTGTAATTCTATAAAAATAGTTTCTTACTTTTTGGGGATAAAAAGATTAAATGTGGGGAGATTATAATGTCCTGAGTTTTATCTGAGTGTTACTTTTCGTGATTTAGAGTTTTTTTAGTCACAAGAACTTTATAAGGGTAAAATAATCATTTAACCCTAGTTGTTTTCCATGAAATGTTTTGTTTTCGGATGGGTCCATTGGTTCTATATTATAATTCTTACCCCTTGGTTGATATGTTATTGAAATTTCATCATCGTGTATCCCTAAAAATAATATAAGAAAAAAATTAATCAATTTATATTCAGCGAATGGGATTTTTAATGAAAATTTTTAACTATTAAATAGAATCTCATAAGGGTAAAAATAATATTGTTATTTAATCAAGTGTGTGTGTTTTACCTCATGTGAAACTCAAATGTTGTTCATATAGGGTTCGAAAGTAATAAGTAGTCAATGATTATTGTAAATGAAAAAATGAATTAAATTAATAAAATGAATTAATTTAACATCTTAAGATGATATTTTATTTGTAGAACATTATTTGGAGAATCTATGGGGATTGTGTAATAACCCTAGAGAATTGTGTGTGATAGATATAGAGATCTCCCAATGGAGTATATGTTTTCAAATGAACATGGTATTGAGGATAGATGTTGTTTGATTGGTGATATTCATATAACCAATGAAAAATAACGATAAATTGACAATGATAGTGGTAGTGAATGTTTCCTCCTCCAAAGATAGAACCATACTTTTATATGGAAATTTTTTTGGGATTTATTAACATTTGTTTTATATCAATGTTATGAAGTACTAGTTCAAAATAATATAAATTAAAATTTAAATTCTTCAGGACTCTAATTTTTATGGTTAATTACCAGATTTAGGAACATGATGGTTATTTGTATTAAAATAGTTATATTATCCAATTATATCATCTTTTAATATCATGTAATTGATTTAAAATATGACAATGACAATCAAGGATTATTCATATTAGCTTTCCCCCATTTCTACGACTTCTTTAACATGACTCTTCATTGATTTTTGTTTTAATCGATGGCTCAAAAGAATATTGTAGAAATAATTCATTATAGGATAGTTATATAGATTAACAGATCATTATTTTTGGGTTTTAAACATTAATTTTAGAATAATATTGGATAAATGATGATAATGTTAATTTAAAAAGTATTATTAATGGCCTTTTCATGACCTGGGGAATCAGGATGTATAGAATTCAATGAGAATTGGGGATGGTTTATTTTTTTGTAGAAAGTTGGAAAAATTCGAATTTCTTCCAATCCAAGATGATATTAAGCATGGTATTCCTGAATTTTGGTTATGATTCAAGGTGAAATCGATGAAGGAGTCTTGAATAAAGGAAGATTCATTAATAATATTCGATTCTGGAAATTCCTCAACTACATGGTGTGTAGCTCAGAAGGACACACATCATGAATTTCATTATGTGTGGAACTGAGGTTTAAAGGATGAGTAAAATATCACACAACCATGTGACATATTCACAAAATGTTTTAACCCTACTAAAGTAGAAAATTATTTACTTGAAGTACACACTATGATACCCATGTGGCCCCACATTCCATGTGTGTTGGGTCACACACCATGTAACCTCAAAGGTATATAGATTAGATTATAGGAGGTATATTCCATGTACCCTCATAGACAAGACACACCATGTTACCCTTATACATATCATGTATTTTTTCAACACATCGTGTGGGATGAAAAAAACTGATTGGATGAAAAGTGATAGCCTACATTGTTCCCCTAGGACACACCATATAAATAACTTTATCAAAGAATTGTTCAAGTGGATTCATATTTATCTAACACCATAAAATTCTAAAATAATTAAATTGTATTCAATATCATATGATACATGAATCACTAAACTTAAATAACGAACATAATATATTTCATAAAATATAATATTTTTGATATCGTTCAGAACAGATAATACTAAGTCTAAATAAAAAGTAATATAGTATACTATTATAAACTAGTAGTTAAAATTTTGGGTATCAAATGTACTTAAAAATTATGAAATTATGGTTATCTATTGATTAAAAATAAAATAAAAATCATTTCAAAGAAAAATAAATATAATCTAAAAAATGTGTTTTTGAAAAAGATAGATTTGTATGGATTTTCACAAAAAAAATTTATAAATAATATTGAATAATATTATTAAATTTAGTTTAAATAATAATATCCATTTTTTAAATCGGAATATAAAAATCGTCTAAAGGTGAATTTTTTATATTTTTCTTAAATATATCATATTTTTATAAATAGTGAAAATAATGAATTTTAATAGAAAACCACCTTTTCATTTAAATAATTTATAATGTAAAATTATATTCTGACATTTTAAGGAAAAATAGTTAAATTATATATATTTTAATCTAATTTAGGAAGTTGGAATAATATTCAAAATGAATTTGGGTAAAAAATCATTATAATCTTTTATCGATTTTTTATTTAAACCCCATTTTCTTATCAAGTCCAATGAATTAATTTTACATTGAATTTTTCTACTAAGGTGGATAGAATTTGGAAAAATTGATTCTTTATTTGGAATCATATATAATAATTTATATTTTTTAATAAGGTCATATAATTTTTGACAGAAAATAATATAAAAATAGTAAAGATAAATTACCGTGGTTGAGGAAAAAATTAAAATACTAGGGGGATAAAAAATATTTAAAGTGAAAAAATGACCTAATTTTTTTAAAGTATTTTTTATGAACATATTTTGACCTTATAATTTGTAAGGATATAAAATAATCTATTTTAAACCATTTTGGAATGTAAAAAATTTGACTACACCTTTTTGTTTTCAAAACATTCAAGTGTTCCACTCACCCCTTATATAAAAGGCCGCCCTCTCTCTAATCATCTTCACACGACCACACAATTATTGTTAGGAAAAATTATTGAATAATTACATTCCAAAATATCAACACCTTCATCCTATATTACTTAGTTTGGGTAGAAATCCATCTTTGGAAGGATTTTTCTGTAAACCCAATGAGTTTACTCGAAGAAGTGGTAACTATCTTCAATGAGTGTTTTTATTTTATTTCTTCCACATACTCCATAAATTATAATTAAACATGTTGATTTAATAACTTCAATATATTTCATATTTTTATTTTTTTAATAAGGTCATGAAAAAATAACATTTCTCCTTCCATCAAATGGGTTAAAAAACCATCATTTATGTATATGGTGGATTATCGCCTCACAAACTGATGTCACTCATTTTTCTATTACCACCTCTGATGGTTTTGTTTGATGAGAGAACTGAATTATATATATGAGATTTATAATATTTATATAACTATGGGTCCATTAAATCATATATACCATTTTATATTCCATTTCATAGTAGACATAATAACATTGCTCAAGTTTAAATTGGTCCACCGACTCACTAAGAAATGCGATTCAACTTTCACTTATGGTTTACATGGATGGTGATAAGTGAAACATTAATGATTATATGTGATATAAATTTCATAAAAATGTTATTAAATTCAAAATTTTCATTCTGAAAAGATAGTATATCATTTTATTACTTACCTTTTCACTCACTAAAAGTTAATAAAATTGTTTGTGTACAAGGGGACCATCTCATTTATGAAGCCCTCCAACTCTCTTTTCATAACCAAACCACATAGATAATATATATAAATATATTTTAAGATATAATATTTTATTTTTATATTATAATAATTATTATGTATAAAATCTTAATTAACTAATTTCCTTAATGATCATTGAAAAATGGGAATGTTACTCATGCGTACGTACGACATATCATCTGCATGATCACAACAAACATCATTTTTCATAACCTTATTTTATTATTGGTTTTAAATGTAAAACTAATGTATAAAAATGATAATACTTTCAGGATTATAATTTTGGAGATTAAAGAAATATATAACAAGCACAAGAACTATAATATTAACCCTAGAAGCATTGAACATAATGAAATATTATTATCTAATGAGTGGTAGGATTTTATAAAGGATCTGCTATGATATTATTAATATTAATATTGTTCTTATATAATATAATATATTTTTAAAAACATTATACATGAGGTTAAATCATGCTCAACCAAAAGGAATCAAGAGGTAAGGGATTGTTTCTCAATTTAATTTAATTGAGGCATATTGTAATGTTATTGACCTACTTTCTTTAATGTGGTCTATATAATTTCCATTTGAAAGATTATATCATTATTAATAAATAATTCAATGTATTTTATTTTTTAATATGAATTATTTAAAAAAACAGTATTTGAAATGGAAATTATCATGTGCCAATGAATTTCATAAAATAATTTATTTTTATTGGGTTATATTACTTCTTTGTGGTCACTAATATTATGTAATATTTTTATAATAAAATTTGAGTATATTATATAGTATATTAACTTGATATATGTGGATGTAATGTGGATACACCTAATATATTTAATGATTAATTCTCGCTTCATTATTATGATCATTGTTAGGGTTTAGTTCACTCTATCATTCTAATCAAGATTTTTTATTCTTGAATTTCAATTATACAAAATTAGATAATAATTTTATAATAAACTAATTTATTTTTCTTGGAACTCTATTTTTTATATTATTTGAATGTAATTTTATTATTTTTCTACACATTGGTTCATAAATTAATTTTGAATTTTTTTAATAATATTTTATTTTATTTCCCCCTTTGATCGGACATCCATTTTCTTCCAAGATAATTTTTTCTAAAAATATTTTCAAAATATTTTTTATCCTATTAAAGATGATTTGTTTAAGTATTTTTTACTCATATAATTGTTTTAAAATATTTTTAAATTAATATTCTTTTGTTTTTCTAAACAAGGTATTTTCAAAACTTATAAGTGAAAAGGAGTGTTATTTTTAACTTATACAACACATGTTGAATTACCTAACATCATGAAAATCATTTATTTTAAAAATAATTTTAAGATTTACAATTATATTTTAATGTAAAGTTTTTAACTATTTTTCTACAAAATCATTTATTTTAAAAAGGGATTTTCAAAGAAATGATTTTCAAAATGTTTTATTCTTTAAATAGTTGTTTCCCAAATAAAAAGGATATTTTCATCAAGAATTTTTTGAAATTTTTTTATGGTTTTTCATTTAATTAACAAATTTTTTATTATAGATATTAAACTAGGGATATGTTGTATTTATTTACCATTATTCTCTATATGGATGGTTTATGATTATTTTTACCAAGGATAATATTGAAATTTACTTCCTTGATTTATTTATGTTGTCAATATCATCTCAATGAAATTTTCACTTTGTTGTGATCATTGGACAATAAAAATATACTAAATATGTATTTTATTTATCTATGATCTCTTATTACTTAAAACATATATCATTCCTATATACAATGTTCTATATTTAATGTCATGTGTTTTTATAGGAAATATTGGTAAATTCATATTCCTTACTCAATAAGGAAATTTGATGACATGGAACATTGTTTATGAATCAAATCAATTATTTTTCATTTCTAGAATTATTTCAACAAGAATCACATGGGTGGGGCCAAGTTATATATTGACCCTCGATTCATCAGTTGTCTAATGGGATGAATCAGTTGTCAATCCTTAGTTAAATGGTTTTCTACCCATCAATTTTAAAATTTCCCAAGGATAGATCTTTATGGTAGAGGCATCATGATACTAATAAAAGAGACTTACAATAAATAATAATATACTTCATTAAGAATTCAGTTATTATTATCCAAGATATCTTCTCTATGATATTATCATGGGTTGAATTTTATTCTAAATTTATTGATTTAATGGAATGTGTTTTCAGTTATTTACTCTTCCATATTAATTATGCCTTGTAATTTTATGATTGAATTTTTTTGATTAAATGGAATATATTTTGAGAAATTTAACTTTATATATTTATTATTCTATTCAAATTATTTAAATGGAATATATGTTTAGTTATTTACCTTTCCATGCTCATTATTCACATTTATTCATGGTAGATCCCATTGTACGTAACCATTAATTATAATTTTATCTCAGCCTTATTTTTTATCCTTTCTCAGAAATCCATGAAGTACAATACAAAATAAATTAATGAATACTATAGTAGGAATAACGATATTCTAGAATGAAATTATATTGTAATTTGTGTTTTCTAATGTAATATGGGAATCATGTGTGTATCTAGTTTACTAAGATAAGTAAGTTTCTCATCGTTTTATGATCAGATTCCTTCTATAATATGCTCTTTTATTAATTTAGGAACATACTTTGGGCTACTGGGGTTAGGGTCACTACAGTTTGTATCAATGTATGTTTAGTAGAATCCTTGGGAAGTTGATAGATTATTGAACCTGACCCAATGATAGACTTTACTTCAAAATAGGTTTCACACTCCCAGGGGATATCCATAGGATAATTCACATTTTATTTAAAACACAGTATTAAAGATTTGAATATATGATGAAAATGTATGAATTTTTTTAAAATTTTGTATTAAAAAATTAAAATAATTGAATTCATGATTTAAACATCCTATATATGATTGTATAGTTTTTTCACTATGATTATTATTGCTCACAATATGATTTTGGGTTTTATTAATTGGTTAGAACCTGAAGGAATCATGTTATCATTTAATATGAATGAATTGGATGTTACTATGTGTAAAAAAATGGAATTATGTCTGGAGTGACTGCTATTTTCATTATGATTAATCAATTTCCCGAAATATGATTAATAACATAGACCACAAAAAACATAGAGACTCACCAAAGTAGAGAAGTATGGAGTTCAATAAGAGCTTTAGTGATTGAGACCATGGCCTAAAGTTGGTTAAAAATTTATCATGTAAGAAACTAGGGAGGATCTACCTCAGAAAGAGTCTCAATAGAGAGGGATAATTATTTATATTTGGAATAGAAGGTCATAATGTTGAGAATTATTAATTAAAAAATGAAGACTATGATGTATATAAATAAATCTCATAATAGGGATCTATTTATAGTTTTATTTCTTAAATGTGGGGAACCTGGGAATTATATGAATCAATTACCAATTCTAAAGGTTAAACTTTTGATAAGGAAGAAACTATGTAGAAATAAATTATTTATGTACTAATGTGTAAAAAATGATAAATTAAAATTTTAATTTATTTTTACTAATGGTATTGTGGCGATAATAATTAAAAAACATATAAAAGATATATTAAATTTTAATATAATATATGTATTAATTAACTTATGTGTTATGGGTATCATCAAGGGTTTATAAATTTAAGGTGCATCATATGTTCTATGTTTTAAAAAACCTTTTTAGTTTTTATGTAATGTGATTCCAAAAAGATTAATGACATCTTAGAGAAATTTATAGGAAGTATATGTTTCAATGGAAAAGTTAGTTGACGAATAATTCCATTAAATTTCACAAACATATGATTTAAGGTATTTAAAACCATTAGTGTTAATTAATGATATCATAATATTTAGAAAATAATATTATTATACTTTTTAAAAAATAAGTTTAATTGAAATCTTAGTAAAATAGTTAATTAATGATTAATTTTATTTTAGGGATGCACATCATATTTGTTAAGAAATATTATTAAAATGAAAACGCACATCATGGGTGACAACACTTCATAGTTGGAAAGGCCAGAGGGATTGATCTCAGGACTGAAAGACGATAAGGTTTTAGCACCCACCACTAAACCACATGATGTCATGGTTAGTATTTTTTTATTTTTAGTCAAACTATTAAAAAAAATTAAATTTTAATGATGATTCAATGGTTTTACTTTTTAGGTTTAGAGATTCATTTTTTATATTGGATAACCTCTACTATTCATACTGGTTTTATAAAATAGTTAGAGATAGACATAAATACTTTTAAATATTTTATAGATCTTATTCTCCCTTAAAAATTAATTTTTGTTATTCTAGAATTAAAAAGTTATTTTTACTATTCATTACTTCGGGTAAGGGACGAATTTGAAATTTATATAATAATAACCAAAGGATGCAATTTTTATTATGAAATTATATCATATAAATTGTGTATATTTCCATATATTAAAAAATGTTAATATAACACCACAAATTTAGAAAAATGATCCTAAAACAAAAAATTTATCCTTTTAAAACATTCTTTAATGAAGCATATGGCCTCTTAAATCATCAATTATAAATGGGGTTGAGTCCCGTAACATTCCATTTTTCATTCACTTGCCTATAATAAATTTCCTCAATCACTCTCAATAAGTATTTATACATTTCCTTAATATTCATTTATTCTGTAGCCACCATTGTTATCCTATATTGAAACCAAGTTATGTGTTAGTACATGTAATATTTTTAATTATATTTTTCTTATTTAGATGATATTTTAATAACTATTTTTCAATGTGGGTTTTTTGTAAAATAATATTCAAATATCTGACCCTTGATTACCAATATAAAGTTTAAATTTTGAGGGTACAATTTCTTTATGGTTGGGAGAATGTAACATATTGAAAAAAATATATTAATATTTTATTACATATCATAAGTAATACGATAAATAGATGTTAAATAACCCACAAGAAGAATTTATCCAAAATTAACCTCATTGATAGAAATATAAACCCACAACCTCAAGTCTAAATAAATCATAATATTGTATACCATTATAAAGTAGGTAATAAATTTATGGTTATGAATAGTACAAACTAAATTATGAAAATTATTATTACTTACTTATTAGAAATAAAATAATAATCATTTAAAAATAAATGAAATGTTTTCAGAAAAAATAGATTTTCTAAAAGATGGTTTAGTCAGGCTCTGCACACATAATTAAAAATTAATTTTTTTTTGACATTTAGAAAATATATTAAGAAAAGTAATCTTTATTTTCATGTCATTGTTCTATATTTATCTTAGGGTGAATTTTTGGGATGTTAAAAATATATTTCATTTTTCGATGAATAGGGAAAAATATTGAATCATAATGTATAATTCATTTTCATTTATGTATTATTTTATCTTAAATTATATTTCAAATAGTTTTAAATTATAATTAGATAAATATTATATCAATTAATTTAATTTAGGTCATTTTAAAATCTTTAATTTTGATATATGATATAAAAACATTTTAAACATTTTAAAATTTTTACTTCAAAAACATGCTTTCCCATAACGTCTACATGTTTAATTTCAAATTAAAAATATCTACTTCTATGAAGGTAACTTGGAAAAATATATTCCATAATTTTATTCGAAATAATTTATGATTTAAAATATGGTCAATTTAATTTTTGATCATATTTAATAGTGAAAATAGTAAAACATAATTACCACAAATATTGTAAAAATAGATTTACCTAGGGGTTAAACTAAAAATATATAGGTTAAATTTATTAAAAACACTTCTAATATATATTTTATGGAAATATTTATATCGCATAAAGTTTATGTTTCAATAATAATTAATTTTTGATCCTTTTGGAATGTGAAAAATGTGGTTCAACCTTTGGGTTCTAAAAATATAAAAGTATGCCACTCACCTCACTTATAAAAGGCCACCCTCTTTCCACACTTCCTCACACTTCCAAACCATTTTAGTTTAAACTATACCTGAAAAAATCCCTTTATAAATTTATTCTAATCATCCAATAATCGTTATTTTTGGCATAAATCCATCAAAAGATGGATTTTTTAGTAAACATAATGATTTTAAATAAAGAAGAGGAAACATTCTTCCATGACCCTTATTGTTTTATTTCATCATCCGACTTCCTCAATTATTATTAAAACATGTTGATATAATAACCTCATTATATTCCATATAAATATATGTTTTCATAATAATATAATTTTATATTACTATCTCCCCTTTTATCAAATGGGTTATGAAATCATCATTGGTTTGTATAATAGAATACCACCACACGAACTGAGGTCATTCATTTTTCTATTACCACTTCTCACGGTTGGGTATGATGAAAGATATAAAGTTTATATTTGATATTATTGAAATAATAATGACTTTATTATAATTATATCATGTAATTGTTTTTTTAAATTTCCATTTCATAGTGGACACGATAATGTCGCTCCTGTGTACGGCGAATTACCACATCATGAAGTGATGTGAATAGTCATTCACTAAAGAATTACATAGGCGGTGATAAAAATAAATTTAAAGATTCTATTTGATATAAATGATATAATAATGATATTAATTACATATTTATCATTATATAATTATAATATTTCATTATCTGCAACTATTTTCACTTACTCAAAAATGATATCATCTTTTGTGTACATTTGGAATACCAACTTTATAACGAGATGTGACTCTCTTTAATCACCAGACGACATGGATTTTATATATAATTATATATAAAGAAAAAATATGTTTTTATGTTTTTATGATATATTTTTAATGATAAAACATGTGGTACTTCTATCTTATAATGATAATTTAATAATTGAAACGATACTCATGAATACATACAACATACCATATCAATGAGTGGTGTAGCTCATAGGACTGACTCTACATCTCAAGGAGGAGTTACAGAAATATAACATGTATGTATGAGTTTTTGTGATTTGATTTGATTTGATTAATGAACTAGAATTGGTCATGGCCTTGATGAAAAAAATAATACACCTGTACTTGGATTTTGTTGTTGTAATGTTTTGGAGGAAATCCTAGTGTACTCCAAGACTCATGAAGATCATTCACAAAATTTTTCCTCATTCTGAGTATGATAAGAGAGAATAAAATACACACTAAGTAGTAAATGGTTCAATTATATATTGATCAGGTACAGTTGTTGGGTAACATCATCTTGGGGGGAGGTTTCTCAGTGAACCCATATATGGTTTAGACAGTGGTTTCATGGGTGGATCCAATGATTGTTTTCAATATCAAATATTTTATGGGAGTATAGGGATATTATCAGAGGTTTATTCATGACTCCTCACGTATGGAATAACCACTCTCAGTCTTGACCGAGAAGATGATTTTGTTTTAATAGTATGGATCATGTGATAATGTTTTCCTTTATATGAAGAAGTGGTTGACTATTACACTGATCATGATCCTACCCAATCTAGGGGAGGAATATACAGTGTTTTGGGACCCATTTAGAATTTGGATAAGATAAATATTGATGATGTGTGATTGAGTGGTGGCAAATAGGTTCTGATAGATGAGGCCACATGAACATAACTAACCTATAAATGACCTTCAGTTGGTATTAGAGGTTTATGATTTGATGTGTTGGAGAAATTATATATTGGGAGAGTAGTTTAATCTACATAAAAACCCAAAGTGCTTAATATAAATTTTTTCATAGTAGTACATGAATCTTCAGAAGCATAGATGGGTTGAGTACATGAATTTTTTTTATTTTGATCTAGAATATATTCCCATGATGGGAAACAATGTTTTTGACTATTTAAGAACGAAAATACAACCTTATGAAATTACAGATTCTAGATCATAATGGAGGATGATGGACTTACTTGATGAGATGTATGATGTGGTTCAATAAGGCCAGGAGAAGTGGACTTGAGTGTCAGTTTTAGTAGAGTCTACAATTTTGAGATTGATCCAGGAGAGAAAATGTGAGTTTCTATAATATTTGGACTTGAGGTTAATCCATTCCAGTTTGGTGACACATTCTGATAGGAGCATAGATGTGGCTAAGATCATATATGTCTGGAATGATACTATTTCCCATATATGCACAAGATACGATTTTATTCAAGAATTTCATGCCTTGAAGTGGGGGATTCATACAGTTTTAACCAAAATGTATCATGAACTACATTGACTATATCAATGGCTGGGACTAAAAAGGAGATAAAAGTGTTCATTAAATGATGCTACAGCAGTCAATAGGTGATGATCGAGCATCGATGACATGGTGGTTTACTTCAACCATTATTCATTTCATAATGGATGTGGGATGACATTACCATGTAAATTTTAGGGGTCTCCAAAGGATTCCTTGTAATATTGACTCCATTTGGGTGATAGTGGACTGATTGATAAATGTAGCTCATTTAAGCACAATACCTAAGCCCTTCTCTTAAGATTAAATGGGATAATTATACATTCAAAATATAGTCCATTTATATTTGGATCCATAAAGCATAGTTGAAGACTGTGACTCGTGTTTTAATTATCTATTATCACAAGGATTTTTCATGGTACTGGGTACACATTCTTTATTTAGTGCGACATTCCACTTAGTGAAAAATAGGAATCTAGAATGTACTATATTGGTTTTGGAGGATAATCTTTAAGCATGTGTTCAATAATTTTGTGGGTCTTGGGAAATACACCTATCATTTTTGGATTTAACCAATCAAAATAGTTATAAAAAAATTTAGATATGTCACCTTATGTGGATCTTTATGGTAGACTATTCATATCAACTCTATGTTTTATGGAGGCATGTGAGTCAAAGATATTGGAAACACATCTCATATTGAATATATTAGTGAACATTAAAGTAAATCAAAATATATGGATTCAATGTAGAGTTGGTATATGTAATTTACTAATTGATGATGAATACCAATTGAATTTGAAGTGGGTTATCATGTGTTCCTTCAGGTGTCACCAGGAATGGGTAATCATAGGATTCAGAGCTAGGGCATGTTGGCACCCATGTTTGTTGGATTATTTGAGGTTTTGGATAATATTGATCTAGTTTAATACCAATTGTCTCTTATATAGAGTTATAATTCTATGCCCAATGTTTTTTTGGTTTTACAATATAAGTGGGATCATCCAACATTTCTCATGTGATCGATGTAGATAATGTTTATCTTGAGAACAATGAATCCTTTGAAGAGAATCTGAAACGAGTGTTTGATCACAATTTGAATTTATTATAGGGAAACAATGTTCTAACAGTTTATGTATTTTGGAAAAGGTGTGTGTTCATGATGTAACATGGGAGATAAAATGAATATATAGGCTTAGTGGATGGATATTTTTTTCTTTCATAATCATAGAAATTCTTTGGATTACAGATCAAGGATGAGATATTATACTATAGGGATATTTTAAGATAAAAACTATTCTAGTGATGTCCCAATATATTTTAGAGGTATCAGTTTTCCTTATTTTGGTAAAAAATTGTTTGATCCATTTATTTGGTTACTTTGGGTGAAATTTTGATGTTTTTAGGGTATTTGATAATCATAGGGTCAGTGAACTAGTTAACCAAACCATGAACCCTACCCCAACAAACTGTTCAACCACATACATTAACAGATTGCATGTTTGGTGCACTATGTTTGCCGGCCAGCGCACCTCGCGGGACCGGTTGGTCCCGCCCTCCACAGCACCGGCAACCGGAGGCTCTGGCGACCGTCCCTTGCTCTGCTGCGGCTAAAATCCACAGCCTTGGTTCGACCGGCACGGCGCAACGGCGCCCTTCCCCTCCGCCGTGGCCTCACCCCGGCCGCGGCCTTCTCATGGTTCTCCAGCACGACAAGACGACGCCACACCCCTTCACCACAACCCGACTCTAGCTGCGACCTCTTTCGGCCTCAATGACGTGGCACAGCGACACCGTGCATCTTCACCACGATCCTCCTCATTTCTGCGTGGTGCTGTTGCACCGCGCCGCCTTCGTTCAAGTCACAAGGAAGAACATCAACAAATGGGTGAGGAGGAATGACCATGTTCGTGCGGTGTGACCACCTCCTGTTAAATTGATAACAGGTGGCTAAGATTTTAACGTTGGATGGAATAGGAATAAACACGAACACAAATCCAAACCCCTACCTCATAGAAGTCGTCGAATGAGGATCGTCGTGGGAAAAGACGTCGCGGAGGACGAAGTCCTAGAAAGAGGCTCCATAAGCGTCGTCAGTGTTCGACCGATAAAGGATGCGGCACGTCGTCATTCTACGAAGAAGGCGTCTCTCACCAGCTGCGGAGAGGAGAGGAGACAACACGACAATTCCCTTGAGGTGATGGAGTTCCTCGTTGTAGACTCAACATTCTTCGCATTCTTCGATGAGGAAGAAGATGTTCTTCAGAGCGCAAGAGTTCTCTTCTTTGTTCCACACAATGAATCTGCCCAAAATAAAATAAAACCTTGTCTTATTTTATTCACACACACACACACTCCAACTTTAATTAGAAAATCAAATTGAATTCACGAATTAATTAACGTGCATTGTCCAATTTAATGAGGCGTTATATTGGCATGTAAATTAAGGTGGTGGAGTTGAAAACTAATTTCTAGAGAGGATAATTAATGGGGTTTTGGGGAAATTGAAGGAGGTGGGGGCTCATGTGGGCACCACCCCAACTTCCTTGCACCTTCCACTTCCACAACGCTTAACAATCAGAAAATAAATAAAAATAATTTTTCAAACAATTTGATTTTTATTCCTCACATTTTTAACATCTCCTCCCAAGAAAACACAACTCCAGGAAAAGTCTTCCTAAGAAATTACTAGCACTGCGTTTTCATCGGTGCCCTCAGATTTTGATTCCGAACACTGGTTCAAAAGTTAAGAAAACCCGCTCGTTTGTTCACTGAATGTACCTGAGCTAAACATCGGAAACTGATTCCAGGCACACCGGGCCTCGGAATCAGGTGCTGTCAGAAACTGCGTACTTGTAAAAACCCAAAGAAAATTAAGAAAAAATTTCCATTAAAATTTATGGGTCATTACATTACTCCCACCACATGGATTTATTTCCTTGTAAAGATACATCACAAACTAGGTGAAAAATGAGGGTACTGAGCACGCATCTGAGCCTCCTGCTCCCAAGTTCTCTCCTGGAGGTTCCTGTGCTGCCATATGATGCGCAATAGAGGAATCGACCAACCCAGTAGGACCCGCTCATGTCGATCCTCGATCTCCACCAGAACCTCCGCAAAAGTCACCACATCGTCAATGTCCTGCTCCCCATGGTCGATGATATGTGTCGGGTCGTGCACGTACCTCCTCAGCTGAGATACATGGAAGACGTCGTGCACCCGGTGCTACTGAGGTGGTAGAGCCAGGAGGTATGCCACCTCACCTATCCTGCTGAGTATCTGTAATGGTCTGATGAAGCGTAGAGATTACTTTCCTCCTCGCCCAAATCTCCATAATCCACATTGAGGTGAGACCCGTAAGAAGACGTGGTCGCCATCCTCAAACTCCAGTGGTCTCTGCCTCCTGTCATCAAAAGACTTTTGTCAGATCTGAGCTATCCTCGTCCACTCTTGGATGACCTAGACCTTCTCTGTCATGGCCGGGACCATCTCTGGTCCTACAAGTGCAGACTCCCCAGGGTATGTCCAGCACAGAGGTGACCTACAAGGTCGGTCGTACAATGCCTCGAATGGTGACATCCCAATGGTGGAGTGATAGCTGTTTTTGTACGCAAGCTCCACCAATGGTAGGTGGTCCTCCCAGCTACGACTGAAGTCAAGGAAACATGCAAAGAGCATGTCCTCGAGAGTCTAAATGGTCCTCTTCATCTGACCATCCGTATGAGGGTGGAAGGCGGTGCTCAGACATAGCTAGGTCCTGAATGCCTCCAGCAACCCCTTCAAAAGATGGGAAGTAAAGCGAGAATCCCGATCGGAGACGATAAATGATGGCACACCATGAAGCCATACAATCTCCTGAACGTAGAGGTGTCCCATGCTCTCCTCTGATGCCAATTTGTCACGACTCGTCCTCAGGGCCCATTCCGTGACTACCCCAATCCTGCCTCACATAGGTCAGGGGATGGAGACTAGAACCAAAGGCGTAAATCCCGACAAAAAGGGGAATACATTGGCTTTATTAAGTAAACAAACACCACAGAGTAAGACAGAAGAATTAAACACTATGTAAACTGAGTACAAAAGTAAGTGCGGAAAGTAAAAGGGCCAGAATACAATCCCAAACTGAAAGTAAAGTACAACTGGAAAGAAAGTACAACAACTAAAAAGTAATGCAGCAACGTCAAGCTGTCCACTAGAAGTCCCAAAAAGTGGACCTCACGTAACCAGAACTAACACTTTGAGAGCTTACCATAAAGCTGGTGCTCTCAGAGTGTGTCCAGTACAACCCGAAAGTGGTAGGCGTGATCCACCTCAGTGGTCAAGTATATCAATATGTCTTCGATGAAGACCATGAAAAATCGATCAAGGTAAGGCTGAAAGATCCTGTTCATGAGACTCATGAACACTGCTGGAGCATTGGTTACGCCGAAAGGCATAACCAAGAACTCATAGTGGCCATACCGACATCTGAAGGCCGTCTTCTCTACGACCTCATCCCGAACTCTGAGTTGATGATAGCCTGACTTGAGGTCTTTCTTAGAGAACCACTGCGATCCCTTGAGATAATCGAAGTGGTCGTCAATCCTCGATAGCAGATACTTATTCCTCATGGTCACCTGGTTCATGCGATGATAGTCAACACACAGTCGCAAGCTCCTGTCCGCCTTCTTGGCAAACGAAATCAGGGAAGCCCAGGGTGAAACACTGGGTCAAATGAATCCCTTTCCCTGCAAGTCCTCTAGATGTAGCCATAGCTCTCGATGCTTAGCGGGAGCCATCCGATATGCTGGTGTGGATATCAGGGTTGTCCCGGGGTACAGGTCAATATAGAAGTCTACCTCTCTGCAAGGAGGTTGTCCTGGGACATCTTCAGGGAAAACATCTGCATACTAATCCACCACTACATGAAAACTAGGACTCCACACGTCAACTGCTCCTAGGATGAGGCTAGCCAACTGATGAGTTATTGGATGTCCTCTCCTCTGCGTGAGAACATCCTGAGCTGCAAAGTCTCCCTTCTTTCCGGTGAAGTTGAACATTCTCCCATCGATATGAACACACCTCACCTTGTGCCTAATACAATCAATCTGATCATGGACTATAGATAACCAATCCATGCACATGATGATGTCGTAAGGCCTTGAATCCACTACAAGAAGATCCCGGCCGAAGCTCTCGCCTCCTAGAGTAAGCTCACACTGCCGGCACTAGTGCGTAATCATCGAGTCTGCTCCTGTAGGAGTCTCTAGCCATATGGATCGAGCCAATGGCTATGTCATAATTTTCGAGCTCCGAAAAAGTAAAACAGTAACAAATGAATGAATCGCTCCTGTGTCTATAAGAACTGCAGCAAGGGTGGAGTTGACATAGATAGTACCTCGAATAATCTCTGGCGCACTGTGGTCGTAGGCCTCTGCTGCTTGAAGCTGATCCTTCCTTTGTCCGCCATCTCTCGGTGGTTGGGGTGGACATCCTGGTGGTGGTGGTGGTAAAGACTCAAAGCGTCTCCCACCACCTGCTGCATGGATAGCTTCTCTACCTCGTCCGCTTTCTTCCTGCAGACCGCCACGGTTGACCCTCTGCCTCTACCTGGGTGGTCTCTCAACTGTCTGTTACTCCTCTGCATGGCGGGTCGGGTAGTCACGAGCCATGTGGCCCTACCCGCAGCATGCGTAGCTCTTTCTGCTCCTCGGAAGGCTGACTCTACGCCGTGTTCTCTGCACCTCTGAGCCTGTGTCTTGAGGTCGCCCGCCTATGGGTCGGGTCCTCCTAGACCCCTGTGATGTCTGTCAACTGCCATATGCAGAAGAATCTACTACGTGCCGCCATGCCGTAGGTCTCGCTGCTGGAGTAGGCTCAGCAGGAAATCTCTCTATGATAAGGGCTTGCTCAAGTAATCCTGCCTGTGTCGGAATGCTGAGGGAGACCATCGATTCAATGATATCATTCCTCAGCCCCTGCTCGAAGGTCCGGGCCCGGAAGAATCGGTCCCTTACCGTTTCCATCGAATAGCGAGAGAGATCGGTAAATCTCACCAAGTACTAGGGTACCGTCATGCTACCCTTCCGCAGCTGTAGTAGCTCCTGGATGTGCACCGCACGGAGGGTGGCTGGGACGAACTCTGAGCGGAAGAGGCTCTCAAAGTTCGTCCAGAGAAGAGATGCCTCTTAATGCACCTAGAGAATCATGCTCCACCATCTGCCTGCTGTCGTGTGCAGGAGGCTCGCTGCAAGGATCACCATGAGGTTAGCTGGTGTCCCCACTAACCCGAATACTCGAACTACAACCTCCAACCAATCCTCGGCTGCCTGAGGGTCCATCTCCCCATGGAACCTGGGTGGTCTCAGACGCTAAAACTCATGCAGTGCACTAAGGAAACGTGCACTCTTAGCAGCTGGGGCTGGGGGCATCGGTGGCTCGGCGGGTAGAGGTACCGATGGTTCCTTCGCTGTAAGAGGGCCCTGTATAGAGGCCATGTCGCTCGGTGGGCTGTCGTATTTCACAAAGCTCAGAACCCAAGATGACTGCCATTGTGGGGACATTCTGAAAAGAAATTGGTGTGCCACAGTCAAAACAGTATACCTGGTGAGCTACCAAAAAGTAATCACAAATAAATCTTTTCAAACACACATGCACTCAATGTTTTCGTCCACTAAGTCAGAAATTAGAAGTTAGGGTCCTAGTGTATAGATACGTCGGCCGCCGCCCCAACACTGGACTCCCTGGACTGATAACCACACTCAATACCCTTAACACTATTGCTTCATAAAAAAGAATGATCAGAGTCCCGAGTTCTACGGTAGAACCGAACTCCTATGATACCAATTTGTCATGACCCATGCTCAGGGCCCGTGTTGTGACTACCCCAAGCCTGCCTCCCATAGGCTAGGGGATGTCGACTAGCACCAAAGGCGTAAATCCAGAAAAAAGGTAAGACATTTCCTTTATAAAGAAAACAAACACCACATAGTAAGCCAATAGAAGTAAACACTAAGAAAACTGAGTACAAAAGTATGTGCGTAAAGTAAATGGTCCAGAATAAAAACCCAAACTGAAAGTAAATTACAACTGGAAAGAAAGTACAACAACTTAAATGTAAAGTAGCAACGTCGAGCCGTCCACTGAAAGTCCCACATGAAGGGCGGGTACAGATAGTCTCCTCAGCTCCTCGGGTCCAGCCGTCCACTCCATGTACGTCCCGCCTAGTGGTCCACCTCTAGGTACCGACTTGCTCCACAAGCCTCAATCAAGATTATCATTGTCCGTCGTCTGCATCCAACAAAAGTAGTGCAGGCATAGCCTATGCAGGGGTGAGTATACGCTACTCAGTAGCGACCCCAAGACCCCCGATGGTCTCCCAGAATCCACAATGAATAATTCACAAAGGAAAGATACAATCACAATGTAACAACCAACTCTACTTAGGTATAGGCCCATACATATACCTAAGTCATCAATTCCAGTTCGGCTCCAACAGCCGAGCCGAAGTTCAATCTAGTCCACACATGATAGCACAACCAACCCAGACCAGAAAACCCAACCCAATACACATAGGAATGAAAGTAAATCATTTCGAAGATATTGATTGAATACTCAAGACTCATCTCAAACAGGTGTACTTTTTTGTAAGTTGATAGAGATGATCAGATATAGCCACCAATTCTTCTAATCTAGGACCCACGTAGGATACAAGACTAGCTTAGCTATCAGACCCACATAGGATACAAGACCAGCTACTCTACCGGAGCCACGTAGGATACAAGTACAGAGTCAAATACTACCAGACCCATGTAGGATACAAGAACAATAGTACTGTCAGACCCACATAGGATACAAGAACAATACTCATCGCCGTCGAACCCATAGAGGATTTCAGTACAGTCATCATCACTACCGAACCCACATAGTATTTCTGTGCAGTCTTCGTTGCTGCCAAACCCATAGAGTATTTCAGTGCAGTCGTCATCGTAGTCGCAGTCGCAGCCAGCTCTAGGGTTCCCGCACACAGCATGCTCAATTCCGGGAGGGTCCGATCCATGAGCCAAGGAGGGTTGATACGTCAACTGACACGTATTCCAGAGTTGATGTATCTCAAAGTTCCATCTCGACAAAAGGAACTCAATGTGACAGACGACACGTCAATCGGACGCTCGGTCTGAGAGTTATTGGCATTTTCGTTCGAGGGGCACGATTGGGTTTTAAGTCAAAACCAACACGAACTCACTCCAAATGCGTCCAAAACTCTATTGGAGTGATCCAAAAGGTTAGTATTACTAAGAGGATTCCATGAAAGTCGACGACACGTCAATCGGACGTCCGGAGCTCAAGTTATAAGCGTTTCTGCTCCGAGGGCCCGATTGGTTTCGTGTTAGAACCAACGCTGCCATAACAAAAGTTCTCTGAAACCTTAAGTGTCATATACCTAAACGACCGTCTCGATCCAAGTATCGCATCTAAACTGACGGTGTGTCGATCAGAGGTCCATATCCCACGTTACAGGCATTTAAACGAAGTTGTCTGGTTTTAGGGGGTTTCGGGCCCGGACCGACCCGGCCCAAAACCCCCTCGGTCGGCCCGAACTGGGCCGACCAAAACCGGGTCCGAGTCCGGCCCATTGAGGCGAGGCCCGGCTCAGTGCAACTGGTCTGACCTAGGCAGCCGATCGGCCCGGAGAGGGCGCCGTGCGCCACGTGAGCGCGGAAGGGGGGAGCTGCCACCCCTTCGGACTGAACGACGGACCCGCGGGGGGGGGGGGGGGGGGGGGTCCGCCCCACTGCATTGAACGGGGGTCAAACCCGTGGTTTTCCGGATCTGGACGGCCATCACACCACGCGGGACAGGTTGGTGCCGCCCTCCATAGTACCGGCGGCTCCCGCCACCCTCCCTTGCTCTGTCGCGGCCAAAGGCCACGTCCTTGTTTCGAACGGCGCGATACGATGACACTGTGCCCCTCCACCGCGGCCCCGCTCCGGTCGCAGCCTCCACATGGTTCTCTGGCACCGCATGACAGCGCCACGACCCTTTGCTGAGGCCCGACTCCGGCAGCGACCTCTTTCGCCCACAACGGCACAGCGCGATGGTACCTTGGTTCTTTACTGCGATCATCGTTGTTTCCGCGCAGTGCCATTGCACCACACCTCCTTCATTCGAGTCGCAATGAAGAACATCAACAAAGGGGGGAGGAGGAATGACCTTGTTCATGTGGTATGACCTCCTATCGTTAAATTGATAACAGGCGGCTAAGATTTTAACATTGGATGACAAAGGAATAAACACGAACACAAATCCAAACCCCTACCTTGAAGAAGTCGTCGAACGAGGATCATCGCGGGAAAATACGTTGTGGAAGATGGTGTCGTGGAATGAGGATCCATAAGCATCATCGGTGTTCACCTGATGAAGGATGCAGTGCATCGTCGTTCTCCAAAGAAGGCGTCTCTCACTGGCTGCGGAGAGGAGAGGAGAAAACATGACGATTCCCTTGCAGTGACAAAGTTCTTCGTCATAGATTCGGTGTTCATCGCGTTCTTCAACAAGGAAGAAGATGTTCTTCAGAGTGCAAGAGTTCTTTTCTTTGTTCCACACAACGAATCCGCCAACAATAAAATAAGAACTTGTCTTATTTTATTCACACACACACATGCCAACTTTAATTTGAAAATCAAATTGAATTCATGAATTAATCAACATGTGTTGTCCTATTTAATGAGGCATTATATTGGCATGTAAATTAATGTGGAGGAGTTGAAAACTAATTGCTAGAGAGGATAATTAATGGGGTGTTGGGGAAATTGAAGGAGGTGGGGGCTTGTGTGGGCCCCACTCCATCTTCCTTGCACCTTCCTTTTCCACAACGCTTAACCATCAGTAAAGAAATAAAAATAAATTGTCAAACAATTTTATTTTTATTCCTCACATTTTTAACATCTCCTACTGAGCAAACACAACTCCAGGAAAAGTCCTCCTAAGAAATTACTGGCGCTGCGGTTTCATCAGTGCCCTCAAATTTCGATTCCGAGCACCGTTTAAAAAGTTACGAAAACCCACACTTTCATTCACTGAACGTACCTGATCTAAGCTTTGGAAATTGATTCCGGGAACACCGGGCCTCAGAATCAGGTTCCGTCAGAAACTGCATACTCGTAAAAACCCAGTGAAAATTAAGAAAAAATATAACGACCCATACATTACATACATGGTTAATTCTTCAAAATTGAAGCATACTTATTACAACATATAACAAAACCATGAAAGGACCGTATAGGTATAGTGTCTTTAGAAACTGGGAAACATAAACAACTCATTCATAAAGTATCTACACTGTCTCCCATTTATTTCATCATATATATTGTCCCTTTTTGCCATAACCTACTTAATAAGCTTCTTCCTGACCAGGGTATAGAAAACATACAGAAGGGTGAGCTCAAATGCTCAGTAAGGGTAAAAAAAAGAAATATCAATCACATTATATTCATAAGAACATAACATTTTGGAAATCTTACCCTGCAAAAGAGATCATAATTTCATAACATGGGATAAATCATGGTAGTGAAATTTAATCCCAATAATCATAACATAAAACTTGGAAATTTGTGGTATACACACAAAATCATATAGAATCATTTCTTAATAGTCAAGACTCATTGCCAAGACTATCTTAGTGGAAAAAGTCCATTTCTGAACCAAGTTCACTCCTTGTTTCAGTCCTGTTTCACTAAACCGGTTTAACTAGCCGTTCCAGCCATGTCTATCTCATGAGATATAAAATCATTACCCAATGCATTGGTGGGAGATATAGGTTCCAACCCTCTCATAATGATACCATTCTTATGTGTGCCACAAAATCATAAACCATATATCATTGCATAACCCATGTAATAAAAATGGGAATCTTAAACATCGGGACATCATAAAAAAATTCATATAAAATAAAGGAATTCAAAAAAACAATTCCATAAAAACATGATAAAATCAATGTAATAATAGGGACAAAAACAGAGCCCTTTATTATCTTATATGGAAAATAATTTTGATAAAACACTTGAAATCCATTCTTGAGGAAAATATCATTTCTACTTCAAAAACACTTTTCCTTTCTTAACATGTCATACAATTATAAACTAAAAGAATTTGATTAAAGATAAAATTGAAAATTTGTAAAGGAAGATTCTTGGAAATAATGTTTTAAAAAATCCATTCATGCGGTATAAGTTAAAAAAAACATTCTTCTCGTACTTTTGTCAGAAATGTCGAAAAGTACCTCATACGAAAAACGACAAAAGATTCCTTTCATATATTTTAATAAAAACTCAAAAAAGGGTAAAAATGGATTTAAACAATTGTAGGTGGATTGAAATAATATTACATATTGATTAAACATGGATGTGGATGATAAAATACACCCCAGTAAATACCAAAGTATAAACAATCTCGGATAAAAATGAGATTGTGATATTTCCCTTACCTTAGGTCCGATTTGCTTCGTAAGTGTCCGAACCTCCTGTATAATGATTTAAATAATGTTATTGACTTATTCCAGAATCATAATTATTGTTATGATATCATATATGTTTATATTCTTATCTTCTTATTAGTAATATTTTATTACTACTTGTTATTCGGGTGTTTATTACTTTTTGTTCTTATGCGTGTTTTGTCGAATAAATTCATCTCCTTCTCTTTAGGTTATAGATACCTCATTTATAGAATGGTATTAGTGTAATATATATCATATTAATTCATTCAATTAATTTATATAATCATTATGCAATGAAGATCATGTAGAACAAGTCACATCACATCATGGAGACGGTATTCCGTACGTACGCACGAGCAATGATATCATTCCCATGATCATGGAATTGTATTGGAGTGTATGTATACTATTTCAGAATCAATATAAATTTACAATAATCTTATATAGTTATTATTTACACCATTATACCCATCCACATAAGGTGGTGGGGGAAAATAGATTACACCACGGCGTGGAGACGGTATTCCGTACGTACGCACGTGTGGTGATTTCGTTTTCCATAGGATGGATAGATGGTGAAATAGGGTGGTTTCATAATTATAATAACATATAAGTATATTAGTGATAGTGATGTTATTACTTCAAAATTAAACAACTAAGGAAGAATAAGTGGAAGAAGAAATAAAGATGAATGAATCAGTAACGGGCATTACCTCTTCTTTGAAGCGCCTCTTTGAGACCTCCTCTTAGGGCACTAAAATTGGTCTTTGAAGAAGACCAGGACCTCTAGGATGTTTCCAGGGAATTGAGGAAGTGAAATTTTCAGGTATTGGATGATATTGAAGGTTCAAATTGGTGTGATGAGGAGAGGGAGGAGGTGCCCTTTTATAAGGGAGGAGAGGGGCACCTTTGGAAACATAAGAAATATTAGTTTATATTAAATCCCAAACCCACATAAAAACTTCCAAAATGACTCATATCCAAATATGAGATGAGATAGGGTTGTAATATCCTCAACTAATAAAATTTATACATGTTAGGAATTTATTATCAACTTGATTTATCCTTATTTATCGATTTAATTTTATTTCTGGTAATAATATTCTAAATTTTAAATTATTATAAAAAATTACATATGTGTTGTGAATTTTCCATAATTTGACACTTTATGACATTTTATACCATATAAATTTTAAATTATAATTTTTAAATATTTTTGTGATTTTTAAACAATTTTATTATATGTTATTTTTATAAAATAACAATAGTGTCACGTTTGACACTATTCATTTATTTGAATTTAAATAAAATATATACAGAAGATACGTTCGAACTAAAAGCTTTAATAGATTCAGAATATGTTATATGTATCTGGAAAATTAGTGGACCTCATTAAATAGTTCATATAATATTTATTTTAATATTTTTAAAACCATTTATTTGATAGTTTAATTAATAAAATAATTTCAACATCACTATTGTGTCATAATTAATGATAATTATTTAATCCCTAAATATTATAAATAAATTCTTATGATGTAGATAATTGTATTATCTTTCTCAATACTATTCATGTTTGAAGTTTCATTAATTTTATCACTAAATTAAAATTATTATATTTATAAGATTTAAGAAAGTGGCATGTTGTCACATTCTTTGGTGTTAATAATAATTAAATTCTTTTCATGGAAAAAAGTCCATTAAATGAATCCAATCCGACCGTTAGGTGATATGGGTCTACTTTTAGTCATCTAATAGGATTTTGGAAGGTGTTAGGGTAATTTTATTATATTATATTTACCCTTAATTACCCGATTTATCTTTAACTATGGTAAATCAAATTTACCGTAGTTACTATTCATAATGCCCAAAAATAAAAAGTAGCCTATTAACATAATTTGGACCCACTTATTCTGAATATGGAATCAATTTTTCCAAATTCAAAACTTATAAGTTGCAGAAATTAATTTAAAATAAATACCGTTGTTACGAAAACGGGTTTTAGAAGTTAAAACATTGCAAATGATTGAAATGTTTTTACCTATGAATACAATGTGAAATTAATGCTAATGACATAAATTATATTTAATAGTAATAATATATTCTATTTATACTTTAAAACCATTCAATATTATAATTTATCCATATAAATTATCTCAAGGAAAAAAGTTGTTTTTAATTAAAAATCAGCGTATTTTTACTATTTATCAAAATATGAAAGTTATCAGAAAAATATCAAAAATTTATCCAAAGTAAATTTTTATATCCTGATTCTAAAGAAGAATTATATTTTGTCAAATTGAACTTATAAACTTGTCAAAAACTAGATTTAAAGTGGGTGCACCATCAAAATGCGGTAAAACTGCATTTTTTTAAAAATACTTCTTTTATCCAAAAAACTAATTTTGTTTTAAAACCTCATTATAGAAAATGTATAAGTTGGATTAAAATGTTATAAAATTCAAAATTCAGTAAATACTATTCATAACAGCTAGTTTTAATAATATTTTAATAGCATATCGTTGTTTAGTTAAACTCGGTATTGCGTACGATGCAAGCTATCGAGGAAGGCTGCAGTTGCGTGTAAAATAAGCCAAGCTAGTGTTGTGTGTAGTGAAAGATTCCTTTGGTGATTTACATAACATAAAAACAATATATTTCTCATAAAAGTCTTAGGTATTACATTCTACCCCCCTTAAATTAAATTTCACCCTCAAAATTCATCACTTTGTAACAAACATATGAGGATACCTCTCCCTCATCATATCCTGAAGGTCCTATGTAGCTTCTTCTAATTGGTGGTTTCTCCATAAAACTTTCACCAAGAGAGTGGTCATGTTCCGTAGGACTTTTTCGCTATGATCCAGAATCTCTATCGGTTGTTTTTCATAAGAAAGATCTTGTTTCAGAGGTACAACTTCTGAGCTGAGTACATGGGAAGGATCAGGTATGTACTTTCTTAGGAGAGATACATGGAACACATCGTGAACTTGAGAGAGATTCGGTGGAAGTGCCAATCGGTAAGCTACCTTCCCAACACGATCCAGAACTTCAAAAGGACCAATATATCTAGGGTTCAACTTTCCCTTCTTTCCAAATCTCATGAACCTCTTCCATGGAGATATTCGTAAGAACACTTCATCACCCACTTCAAACTCTAGGTATTTTCTTCTATTGTCGGCATAACTTTTCTGTCGACTCTGAGCTGCTCTTATGTGTTGTTGAATAGATCTGACCTTTTCTGCCATTTCATCAACGAGATCAGGTCCTAATAGCTTTATTTCCCCAACTTCATCCCAACAAGTTGGAGTCCTGCATTTCTTTCCATAGAGAGCTTCATAAGGAGCCATCTGAATACTGGAGTGAAAGCTATTATTATAAGAAAATTCCACCAAAGGTAGGTGTTGGTCCCAACAACCTTTAAAATCTATAGAGAAAGCTCACAACATATCTTCTAGAGTTTGAATTGTTCTCTCAGACTGAACGTCTATATGAGGATGTTAAGCAGTGCTGAAACTCAAATCTGTATCAAGAGTATACTGAAGACTTCTCCAGTAATTTGAGGTAAACCTCAGATCCCGATCAGATATAATAGAAAGTGGTACTCTATGAAATCTTACCACTTCCTTTACATATATCCTGGCAAGCTGATCTAGAGATAAATCCTCTCTATTAGCAATGAAGTGTGCAGACTTTGTAAGATGATCAACTATAACCCAGATAGCATTATTGCCTTTGGATGTTTTAGGAAGTCCGGTGACAAAGTCCATAGTGATGTTTTCCCATTTCCATTCTGGTATGGTTAATGGTTGTAACATCCCCATAGACTTCTATCTCTCAGCTTTAACTTGCTGACAAAACAAGCATTGAGAGACATATTCAGCAACATCTCTTTTCATGTCATCCCACAAGAAGTACTCTTTTAGATCCCTATACATCTTCGTGCTTTCCTGATGAGTAGATAATGAATAACTATGAGCCTCATCCAGCAGGTCTTTCTTTAATTCTGGTATGGGAGGAACACAAACCCGATTCGTGGACATTATTATCCCATCACAATCAAGGTTGAATTCAGGTACATTTCTCACCTTCTTTTGTAACTCTACATCTTCTTTCTGTGCCTCTTTAATCTTCACATGTATAGATGGTTGAACATTCATTTGAGAAAGATACAACTTTTCCCCTGCCAGTATAATTCCAAGATCCATCCTTTGTAAATACATAAATATTGGATCCTTTGTGATCCTCATCATGGATAAGCTAGCATGGTCTTGTCGACTTAATTCATCTTCCACTTTGTTTGCTTTCCCAGGGTGGTAATGAATTGAGCAGTCGTAATCCTTAATCAGCACCAACCATCTTGTTCGGCACATATTCAGCTACTTTTTTGTGAAAATATACTTTAAACTTTTATGATCAGTATAAATATCACACCTTTCACCATAAAGGTATTTCCTCCAAATCTTTAATGCAAAGAATACCGCAGCTAACTTCAGATCATGTGTTGGGTAATTTTGCTCATGGATGTTCAACTGTCGTGAGGCATAAGCTATCACCATATCATTTTTCATGAGAACACATCACAATCCCTTCTTGGATGAATCTCTGTAGATCACAAACCTTTCTCCACTGTAAGGTTGTGTGAGCACATGTGCACTGGCTAACCTTCTTTTTATCTCTTTGAAATTTTCTTCACATTCCTCCGTCAAAACAAACTTAACTCCTTTTAGAGTCAACTTGGTGAGTGGGTTAGATAAACTTGAAAAATATTTCACAATACGCCGGTAATATCAAGACAAACTAAGAAAACTTCGGATCTCGGTTATTATTGTTGGTCTCAACCATCTTTCGATAACCTCTGTTTTTTCTAGATCCACAGATATCCCCTGTTTTGAGATTCTATGACCCAAAAATGTAACTTTTTTAAGCCAAAATTTACACTTGGTAAATTTGGCATAAATCTTATCCTTTCTTAGGGTCTTTAATACAATTCTCAAGTGATCTTCATGTTCTTACTTTCTCTTTGAGTAGACAAGAATATCATCTATAAAGACTACCACAAACTGATAAAGATAGTCTCTAAAGACTCTATTCATGATATCCATGAAGATAGCAGGGGCATTAGTTAGACCAAATGGCATCACTATAAATTCATAGTGTCCATAACTTGTACGAAAATCCGTCTTTTGTATATCCTCCCTTTTGACCCTTATTTGATGATACCCTGAAAAAAGATCAATCTTGGAAAAGTATTGAGCTCCACGTAGTTGGTCAAATAGGTCATCAATGCGTGGGAGAGGATATTTGTTCTTGATAGTGATCTTGTTAAGTTCTCGATAATCAATGAAGAGTCTCATTGATCCATCTTTCTTCTTAACAAACAGAACAGGTGCTCCCCAAGGTGACGCACTAGGGAATATGAATCCTTTATCAAGATTCTCTGGGAGTTGCTTCTTTAATTCCTACAACTCAATTAGGGGCATTCTATAAGTTGTCTTTGAAATAGGCAAAGCACCCGGTATGAGTTCTATTGAAAAATCAACTTCATGATTTGGTGGAAGACCTAGTAATTCCTCCGGAAAGACATCATCAAACTCCCGTACAATGGGAATATTTTTAATAGTAAGTTCCTCACCAACCATTTGAGACAAATAAACTTCATTTAGTGGAATCAAGACCCATAAGATGGAAGAAATCTCCACTGGAAGGTTATGTTCATCCTTGCATCGATAGACGATCATAGATTGATCTGGAATACGAAATGTGACTTCCCTTATTTGGAAATTAATATGAGATCCATATAAAGAAAGACAATCCATGACAAGAATCACATCAAATTCCACTATAGGATGGATCACAAGATTTTCTGGAAGCACTTTCCCACAAACTTCAATTGGAGAAGAATTGTAAACTTTTGATGCGACTGTTGTGCCATTAGGATTTTTCACAGGTAACTCAACATCTAATTGTTGAGGTAATACGGTGATACCCTTATAAAATCCCTCAGAAATAAAAGAGTGGGTGGATCCAAAATCAAGTAAAACATTTTCTACTTTAGTTTGTATGGTAAGTGTACCTCTCACCACTTCGTTGTCGTACTCCAAATCTCCAATAGTAATTGCATGTGACTTTCCTTTGTCTTTGGCCTTAAGAGTTTGTTGATGTCGATCATCATCATCAACCCTTGGATTTGGGAATTGATTGGCATAATGCCCCATCTCCTTGAACATGAAACATTGAAGGGCAGTAGGTTTATTCTATGTATATATTCCTTTGTTTGCATCATTAGACATCTTCTTCCCATTATTTCGACCTTCAATTACCCGATGAACTTCTTTTCCACACTTATAACATTTGCGTGTACCCTTAAGAAAATTTCCTCCATGTTTCTTTCCATAGTTTGAGCATAAGGGAAAACTCATATTCTTTTCAGTGTGATCTTTAGACTTTCCTTTGAATTCCATTTCCTTCTTCTTATCAAACCCATATGACTAATGGGTTACACCAATTTCCATCTCAAACTTGAGAGCACATCAAACAATTTCCTCGTAGCTACTGAAGTCCCTTATGGCTTACTCCCTTTGAAGACTTGGTTTTAAGCCACTAAAGAATCAATCGATCTTACTCTCAGGTTGGATAATAATACCAAATGCGTACCTTGAAAGTCTTGTAATATTTGCTTCATAGGTACCAACAGATTCATCATCCTTTTTCTTTAGTTCAAGAAACTCCTTCACCATATTTGTTTTGAGAATATGAGGGATGTACTTATTGAAAAATATGTTCTTGAACTCGTGCCATTCCATGGACTCAATTTCATTCCTTCACCTCATATTCTTAATAAGATTCCACCATTGACCAGCATCACCTTCCAAACGATAAACTGCTAAGATGAATTTATCATGTTCAGAACATTGAAGAACTAAGAATATCGTTTCAGTGGTACTGATCCATTGTTCAGCCACTAATGTATTAGAAGACCCACTGAATAATGGTGGACGCTGCCCCATGAAGGATTCAATAAAATGTTGCTACTTACTTTTCTTGTTTGGAAGTCCTGCATGATTCATATCTTGAGAAAGTTGAGTGATCATGGCTACAAGATTTTTCATTCCAGCTCCCATATCGTTTGGTTTCTCAGGGGGACAATCATATCATTGCATGTCGCATTCTGCATTAACACAGTTCCTTCGGGTTCCACCCATTGACTAAAACCTAGAAGAATAATGTGAGAAACACTAATTATAAGAGGAAAACCACATAATCAAGAATAAAATTTCATACTTAAGGTCTTATCATAGGTTTTTCATGGCCATTTCTAAAACACTAAGATTGTGTTCTATGGTTAGACTTATCCTTAGGGTTCTTACTAAGGCTTTCACATTCTAGTTTCCAAAGGTTGACTATACCTTTCCTCTGATACCAACTATAACGACCCATACTTTACATACATGGTTAATACTTCAAAATTGAAGCATACTTCTTACAACATATAAAAAAACCATGAAAGGACCGTATAAGTATAGTGTCTTTAGAAACTGGGAAACATAGACAACTGGTTCATAAAGCATCCACACTGTCTCCCATTTATTTCATCATATCTATAGTCCCTTTTTGGCATATCCTACTCAATAAGCTTCTTCATGACCTGGGGAAAGAAAAAATACAATAGGGTGATCTCAAATGCTCAGTAAGGGTAAAAAAAAAAAGAAATATCAATCACATCATATTCATAAGAACATAAAATTTTGGAAATCATACCCTGCAAAAGAGATCATAATTTCATAACATGGGATAAATCATGGTAGTGAAATGTAATCCCAATAATCATAACCTAAAACATGAAACTTTGAGGCATACACACATAATCATATAGAATCATTTCTTAATAGTCAAGACTCATTTCCAGGACTATCTTAGTGGACAAAGTCCATTTCTGAACCTAGTTCACTCTTCATTTCAGTCCTGTTTCACTAAACAGATTTAACCTTCCGTTCCAGCCATGTCTATATCATGAGATATAAAATCTTTACCCAATGAATTGGAGGTAAATATAGGAACCACCCATCTCATAGTGATACCATTCTTATGTGTGCCACAAAATCATAAACCATACATCATAGCATAACCCATGTAATAAAAATGGGAATCTTAAACATCGTGACATCATAAAAAAATTCATATAAGATAAAGGAATTCATAAAAATAATTCCATCACAACATAATCAAATCAATGTAATAATAGTGATAAAATAGATCCCTTTATTATATTATATGGAAAATAATTTTTGATAAAACACTTGAACTCCATTCTTGAAGAAAATATCCTTTCTACTTCAGAAACACTTTTCCTTTCTTAACATGTCATACAATTCTAAACTAAAAGAAGATAATTAAAAATAAACTTGAAAATTTGTAAAGGATTCTTCTTTTAAAAAATGTTTGAAAAAATCCATTCATGTCGTATAAGTTAAGGAAAAAATTCTTCTCGTACTTTTGTCAGAAAAGTCAAAAAGTGCCTCGTATGAAAAACGACAAAAGATTCCTTTGATATCTTTTACTAAAAACTAACGAAAGGGTAAAAATGGATCTCAAAAATTTTAGTTGGATTTAAATAATATAAAATATTGAGGAAACATGGATGTTGATGATAAAATACACTCCAGTAAATACCAAATTATAAACAATCTCGGATGAAAATGAGATTGTGATATTTCCCTTACCTTAGGTCAGATTTGATTTGTAAGTGTCTGAACCTCCTGTATAATGATTTAAATAATGTTATTGACTTATTATAGAATCATAATTATTGTTATGATATCATATATGGTCATATTCTTAGCTTCTTATTAGTAATATTTCATTAGTACTTGTTATTCGGGTGTTTATTACTTTTTGTTCTTATGCGTGTTTTGTCGAATAAATTCTTATTCTTCTCTTTAGTTTATAGATACCTAATTTACAGAATGTTATTAGTGTAATATATATAATATTAATTCATTCAATTCATTTATATAATCATTATGAAATGAATATCATGTAGAACGAGTCGCATCACATTGTGGAGACGGTATTCCGTACGTACGCACGAGCGATGATATCGTTCCCATGATCGTGGAATTGTATTGGAGTGTATGTGTACTATTTAAGAATCAATATCACTTTAAAATAATCATATATAGTTATTATTTATGCCATTATAACCATCTATGTAAGGTGGTGGGGGAAAATAGATTACACCACGCTGTGGAGACGGTATTCCGTACGTACGCAGGCGCGATGATTTCATTTTCCATAGGATGAATAGATGGTGAAGTAGGGTTGTTTCAAACATATAATAACATATCAGTATATGAGTGATAATGTTGTTATTACTTCATTATTAAACAACTAATGAAGAAGAAGTGGAAGAATAAATAAAGATGAAAGAATCGGTAACGGGCATTACTTCTTCTTTGAAGCGCCTCTTTGAGACCTCCTCTTAGGGAACTAAAATTAGTCTTTGAAAAATACCAGGTCCTCTAGGATGTTTCTAGGGAATTTGGGAAGTGAAATGGGTAGGTATTGGCCGAGTATGAAGGCTCAAATTGGTGTGAGGAGGAGAGGGAGGAGGTGCCCTTTTATAAGGGTGGACAAGGGAACCTTTAGAAATATAAGAAATATTAGTTTATATTAAATCCCAAACCCACTTTAAAACTTCCAAAATGACCCATATCTAAATATTAGATGATATAGGGTTGTAATATCATCAAAAAATAATATTTAGACATTTTATGAATTTATGATCAACTTAATTTATCCTTATTTATCAATTTTATTTTATTTGTGGTAATAATATTCTAAATTTTAAATTATTATAAATAATTACATATGTGTTGTGAATTTTCCATAAATTGACACTTTATAAAATTTTAGACAATATAAATTTTAATTTATAATTTATAATTTTTTTTGTGATTTTTAAACAATTTTATAATATGTTATTTTTATAAAATAACAATAGTGTCAATTTTGAATCTATTCCTTTATTTGAATTTAAATAAAATATATATAGAAGATATGTTTGAAATAAAAGATTTAATAGATTTATAAAATGTCATATGTATCTAGAAAATTGTTTTATCACATTAAAAAGTTCATATAATATTTATTTTAATATTTTTAAAACCATTTATTTGATATTTTAATTAATAAAATAATTTCAACATCACTATTGTGTCATAATTAATGATAATTATTTAATCCCTAAAAATTCTAAATAAATTATTATGATGTAGATAATTGTGTAATCTCTCTGGAGACTATTCATGTTCGAAGTTTCATTAAGTTTATCACTAAATGAAAATTATTATATTTATAAGATTTAAGAAAGTGACATGTTGTCTCATTCTTTGGTTTTAATAATAATTAAATTATTTTTAATGGACAAAAGTCCATTAAATGAATCTAATCCATCCCTTAGGTGATATGGGTCAAATTTTAGTCATCCAATAAGATTTTGGAAGGGGTTAGCATAATTTTATAATCTTATATTTACCCTTAATTACCAGATTTACCTTTAACTATGGTAAATAAAATTTACCGTAGTTACTATTCATAATGCCAAAAAATAAAAAGTAGCCTATTAAAATAATTTGGACCCACTGATTCTGAATATGGAATCCATTTTTCCAAATTCAAAACATATAAGTTTCTGTAATTAATTTAAAATAAATCCTGTTGTTAAGAAAACGGGTTTTAGAAGTTAAAACATTGCCAAAGATTGAAATCTTATTACCTATGAATTCAATGTGAAATTAATGCTAATGAATTAAATTATATTAAATGGTAAAAATATATTCAATTTATACTTTAAAACCATTCAATATTATAATTTTTCCATATAAATAATCTCAATGAAAAAAGTTGTATTTAATTAAAAATTAGCGTATTTTTACTATTCATCAAAATATGAAAGTTATCAGAAAAATATCAATAATTTATCCAAAGTAAATTTTTATATCCTGATTCAAAAGAAGAATTTTATTTTTTCAAACTTAACATATAAACCTTTCAAAAACTAGATTTAATGTGGGTGCGCCATCAAAAGGCGGTAAAACTGCATTTTTTGAAAAATACGTCTTTTATCCAAAAAACTAATTTTGTTTTCATACATCATTATAGAAAATGTATAAGTTGGGTTAAAATGTTATAAAATTCAAAATTGAGATAATAATATTCATAACGGCTAGTTTTAATAATATTTTAATAGCATATCGTTGTTTAGTGAAACTCGGTATTGCGTACGACGCAAGCTATCGAGGAAGGCTGCAGTTGCGTGTAAAGCAAGCCAAGATAGTGTTGTGTGTAGTGAATGATTCCTTTGATGATTTATACAACATAAAAATAAAATATTTCTCATAAAAGCATCGAGTGTTACAAAAAAGTTCCCTTGAAATTTATGGGTCTTTACAAAAATCCATTACCGAGTTGGTATTTTTAGAATCAAAACCATCATAAAGGCAAAAAATAATGAAAAATATAATATGATCTGTATAAGTATATTAATGATATAAAATATCAAATGTGAATTTTATACCTCACATAAAAGAAACAAGAGGTGAATTAGATATAGGTATCCATGAAAGAGAAGTGAGATAAGAAATCCCTTACCTCAAGTCCCAATTTCAACTATTCATTTTTGAACCTTCTATATAATAAATATATGTTTATTATACATATATTAATGAAATATAATAATATTCATCATATATTATATAATTTACATATGACCTTAAATTTTTCATTTATTAACAATTCTATGTTAAAATCACATTATAGTTTTTAACTACACTATTTTTTCATGTATGTTTTTGTTTTATTATTTTCAATAATCTTATTTATTTCATGGCCACATATTCTCTAAAAACTTATCCAGCAGGTAAATACAATATATATTTATTGTATATTTATTTTGAGTAATCTATAATATATAGTGATCAAAAATGAAATACACCGTTCATTGAGGTCGCAGACCATATGTATGTAAGACTATTATTTATATTTTCAAGATTGTAGAAATAAAACAATGGAAAACAATATATTACAATTAAAAAATAATTTTTTTCATATATATTACATATATTAATTAAATTTACCCTAATTACCTTCCATTCAAAGAGCTTGTGAAAAATGAATTACATCGCTTTAGGAGGCGGTTGTTCACCGTACACACGAACAATGTTATTGTTTCCCCAAAGGAATGGAAAGTCTGAAGATATATCTTATATCAAAGTTTAAAAAGTATATTAATGATAAATATATAATATATATATATAGTATATATATCATTATACAGAACAATGTTAGTTTTTGAGGGAAAATGCATCACGTCAGTTTGTGAGTCGGTAGTCTTTAGTACAAACAAGCAACGCCCTCATTTCCCATTTGAGGAAAGAGGAGGGTTGTTGTAGGTCATGATAATAAGTGAAAAATATAATTATATGAAATATAATATGGTTATTATATCATCATGGTATAATAATATTTGAATGTGTTGGAGGAAGAAATAAAATGAAACATTTGGTTAGGAATGTTAACTATTCTTCATACAACTTCTTTTGGTTATCACCAAAAGGATTCCTATGATGTCATTCTGACAAAAAAAGTATTCTAGGATCAATTTATCTAGGATATGATTTTAAATTACTTGGTATTATCTGGAAAAATCTCCCTCGAATTAGAAATGGTATAGGATAGGGGATGCCTTTAATAAGTTAGGTGAGTGGAACACTTTATAATTTTCGAAAATATAAAGTCTTAAATTTGTTTCTTACATTAAATAAGGCTCCAAATTGGTTAATTATAAAACCAAAGATGTCATATTATATATATATACATATTTCTATAAAATTAGTGATGTAAACATTTCTATTCCACATAAACCTTTATCTTTTTAGTTGAACTCCTGGTAAAATTATTTTCTCCAAAAGAGTAGTAATTCATTATTAATGGTTCATATTTTGAAATATGAAAAAAATTTGTTAGAAAATATTAGATAATATAAATTATAATTATTATAAACAAGTAATACATTAATACAAATTAAATTTAGATAATTAGAAAAAATTAATTTTATTTTCATTATGTAGACCTGAAAAAAGAGGGTTTCCAAAGAGAAACGTTATGATAGTTTAGAATGTTTTCAGATAAAAAATCAATATAATTTTAATTAAGATGAAATAAATTGGATAAATAGTCATAATATTGAACTAAATTTACATAAAAAATAATCTTAAAATAATTTTTATGTTGTTGAATACATTAAAATGAATGACAGCTGCTTATAAAAAATTGTATTTTTCACTATTCATAAAATAATTTAAATTTTAGAAAAAAAATAAAAAAATCAATTATAGATAAATTTGAAATTATCATATTAAAAATGAAGATTATTTGGTCAAATGAATCTTAATAAATTAGAGAAAATTAATTTTAGAATAATTTCACAAAAGAAACACAACAGTTTCTTAGAAAAATACACTATTAAGAGTAAAAAAAAATTTCTTCTAATATATTATCTAGAAAAAATCTGATAATTATTAAACATTTTATTGAAATTATAATATTTATATTTTAATAAAATCATTCTCAAAATTGGAATTTTTTAATTTTTTTGAGGAATGAACATTTATTGTGAATAAAAATAGTTTTTCATAAAATGATTTTTTATTATCAATTAGTTTTTATTTTCGTTTGTAATTATATGGCCACAAATGAATTTATTTTATATACATTTTTTATCAATATATTTTTATAATATAGTTCATATTATTTATACATGCCATTCCAATGGCTAAGAGATGACTGTCATATCAAATAATAATATTTTAATAGTATGTCACATTTTATTAAAACTCAGTGTTCCCTTTAAATCAAGCTAAAAAAGTGTTTTATGTAACAAAAACTTTAAAAAAGATTAACTTTATTTGAAAAAGTGTTCAAAAAATATTGGGGTGTAAAATTATACCCCCCATAAAATGGATTTTTCTTATAATTTTATCACTTTGGTACCAATATTGAAAGATACATTTCCATTGTTATATCCTCGATTTCAGACATAACATCCTCAATCTATTTAGTTCACTAAAAACCTTTATCCTTTTTCCCGGTATTGTTTCAGAGATATTTTATTAATATAGAATACCCACCCGTTATTCTTAAAAAGAAATATAATTTTTTTATTGTACAACCTTCGAGTTCAATACATTTTATGGGTCATGAATGTACTTCATCAAAAGGGATAATAGAACAAATCCTTATCCTAGAAGAGGTTTAGTAGATGTTCAAAGAGATAAGATATAGTAATGTTACGATGAAAAATTTCAGAGGGACTAATATAGTTTTGTATTAGTTTTCCCTTATTTATTTGATGTAAAAATTAATAGAAACTCTATCTCACCAAAATAAAATTGTGGACTACACTGATGATTATCAACATGACATTTCAATCATCATTATACTAATCTTATGTTTTAATGAATATGTATAGACTTATCTTCTATATTATCAACATTAACCGGTCCCAATATCTTTCTATTTAATGTTTTATTCATATATGTTGGAGTTATTCTCTTTATTCCACAATAGTCTAAATAAGGAGCAATATGAATTCTTGAGTGAAAGCTATATTTGTAAGAAAACTCAACTAGAGGAAAGTGTTTATCCCAACCTCCTTTGAAATAAATATAATAGGATCTTATCGTATCCTATAGGGTTTTAATTGTTCTCTTAGACTAACCATCCTACCAAGGGTGATATACAGTACTGAAACTCAACTCCATGCGAAGGTCTTATTGATGTTTTTTCAAAAACATCAAAGTAAAAATCAAATCCTGATCATATTCAATTGATAATGGTACACCATTTAGCATTAGAACACTTTTAATGTATATTCATAAAAGTGGATATAAATAGAAATATTATTTTATATCAATGATTGGATTAAAATTTTAAGCCGATTAACTAAAACCTATACTTACCTCGACATCAAATATAATATAATCACTAAAGGATACTTATACTTTTAATCATATATAAAAAATGTTTAAAGTAATTTCTACTCAAATAACTTTTTCACTAAAACATATAAAATTAAAAAATGTTTCATTTACATAAATGTATCTTAAAATATATTTATACATGATAAACACCCCTCACGTAAAACCAAAATATGGGTGCCAATGACTATGAAACATTTTTCATCCTAAAAAAAATAATCCCATGGTCATATCCATCAATCATAATTTAATAATACACGGTGAGATATAAATATCCAAAATTTGATTCACACCTTTATCACTATATAATATTATATAATTTATTATACCAATAAATTTTCATTGTAATCTCCATTTTATCCTCATACTGATAGAATATAAAATGTGATTTCATTAATACACAATCAATATAGAGGGATATTATCACATAAAAATTATATACAGATGAAAAGTAAAATTTTCATATGGATCATTTATAATAAATCCAAAATGTCATTTTTAACTATGGAGGTGAAAATAATTGTTCCCTTAATATCATGATTGACTACATCCACTGTTATTTCATACGATTTCACATTGTACACTTACTTTATATTTATTGTTGATTATCATCCAAATTTAGCCTTTGATTGGGGAATTTATTTTAATAATTCATAGACAATTTTCAATTGAATCAATGGAGTGTGGGTGGTGAATTATATAGGTATATATCTCTCTATTCATTTTATTTAATGGACTCTTCACATAACTTCTACATTCTATTACTCTAGGTGATAGAATCCAACAATTTTAGCACACTCGTATACCATTAAATCATTAATCATAGAGCTTTTTCACACTATTATGGAATGTCGGTAACTAAAATGTCATTATACTATGTGTTTTATTTTTATTTTTAATGAAACTTGATGTTATTTTTCTTACTAAAATCATGTGAACGGTCATAATTTATAATTTCTAGTTCAACATATTATAAAAAATTAATAAATTATTCATAGATTGAAAAGTATCTTATAGAAAATTCCTTTTTATTAATTGGTATTAATCCATCAAATAATTGATAATTTTTTATTTCTAGAATAATGATTAAACCTAGGGCATACTATCAAAGTTTTATAAAATTGGCATCATAGGTACTAATATATTATCTATACGTTTTATTGAGTTTGATAAATTGATTCTCTCTCCTTTTCCATAGAATTTTATGGAAGAATATAGTAATAAATATCATATTAGACTGATACCATTCTATGAATTCAATTACACCATATAGTTTTTTATTCATAATATGGTTCCATAACTGATTTTCTTCAACTTCCAAATCATAGAAACAAAAATTACATTTTCATGCTTCAAATACAAGGGAATTGAATATAGATTCTCACTGTTACTGATCATTTTACAAATGAATAATCGATTAGAGGACCTATAAAATATGGGTGGAAATTGCCTTATGATTTCTTCAGATGAATTTTCTCCCTCTATTTCCGTTTTGGATGTTCAACCTGATTCATTTATTGTGAAAATTTTCTGTGGATATTAATGTGTTCTTTCACACTAACTTCAATAACATTATACTTATAAGTGGGAAATTATTTCACTTTTCATTTCAATAAGTATTAAAATAGTTCTTTCTTATTCTATTCATTGACTTAATTTAGAAAGAATAATGTGTGAAACAACAATCAGAGTGGAAATATAAATAATTATTATAACTAATTTATAGGATTTTTAGATCATGACATATTGTTTTCCATATAGGACACCATATTATGAACGTTGGTCATACATGGCCATTATTTAAATCCTACACAATGGATCATAAAGTATTCATTAATTTCAAAAATATATCCCATAGGAGAGTCAAAAAAGGTGTATAGAAATGCCAGAAGTAGTTCACTAGGTAATGATCGAGTCCAACTGAATGTGTCCTTTTTAGGGTTATGACCCCTATGTACCATTTTTCCCTAGTAACATCCACTTTTAGTATCCACAAAGGTACGTATTTTCTGGGAAAAAACATTATATATACCTTACCAAAATTCTTTAACATTTTACTATACTATAAATCATACATAGACATATCTTTATGGATATTAATAATTTATTATCATCTATATTTCAAAAGGTTAACAAATACTTTTCATTAATACTAATGATAGAGTCCAAAATATATCTTATATAGATATCAAATATTTATAATAAAATATTAATTACATTTATCAAATACCTACATAAAGGTAGTAATGGTTTAGTTCATTTGGATACTAGGTATGAAATCTTATTTATTGGTGAAGGATTATCAATATATTCCATAGAGATATTCCCAATTTATAGTTTAAAAAATATATCCTACTTAAAACATTTTTTTATAACATAGGAAAGGAAATACACGAATGTGTGAGATCATATTACCAGTAAGAGTAATAATGGGAAATATATAAACATAATTTGAGAATAAGGATATGAGAACATGATAAAAAAATTTGTAAACCATACAAAATATGTAAATGATCAAAATATTATGTCATGTAATAATTATTTCTATTTCATAAGACATGAATCATAAAGTAATTAAATAACATGATCCATGATAACATAAAATTGGAATAAGACATTTATTTTTGGCATACAAATGAGCTTATAAAATTTGGGACATTTATAAATAGAAATAGGTTAACACATTAAGTCAATGTAATGAAATAACGCCATCTCATAATCATATGGAAATTAAAATAGGTCTATTCGTAACGTTATGGATATAAAATGATGGTCAATTTATAACACTGTGAACATATAATATGTTTCATGAATAAAATTATGAACATGTCATCTGGTTCATTCAGAAAACAGTGAACATTATGTAAGGACCACACATATCATATTTAATCATCAGTTATACATCTTTACTGAATGTATTAGAGGGAGATATATGTACCATCGATAAAAAAATACACAAATATGTGTTTTATAATATTCTTAAGCATTCATCATATCATAATCTTGAAAAGATGTTTGGATCCATAAATATTTTTTATGATATAATCTTTGGGATGAAAGGAGTTTATAAATATATTTTCATCACAATCATAACCCATACAGAGAAATTATATTGATGGTATCATTATATAATATAATATTAACCCTTATGTAACATTAAAGTATTTCATCTCAAATGGAAAATGATTTTGAAAAATACATTGGAATATTTACTCGGTATAACAAGATTTCCACATTGGAAAACACTTTATAAAAAATAAAAATATTTAAATCCCAATATTTTATACTATCCTTTGATAATTATAAATTAATATTTAATTCCTTTAGTGTTTAGGGTGAAGTAAAATCTAATTGATTTTAAAAAATTATTATTTCACATTTTGGATAAAAGACAAACAAAAACAGTTTGCAAAACGACATTAAGATTCTTATAAATTTTTTTCCTAAGAATAAAAAAAATTCAAAATGAATTTTCAAAATAATTTGGGTAATTTTAAAATCATTTTATAAATCATTTTTACAAAAAATTATTTATGGAGAAAAGTGATTATTAAGGGAAGAGTGAAATAAAGGTTATTTTCTTTAAAAAATTTCCATTGAACTCTGTAGTATATAAATAGTTTAAAATGAATGGAAAACATGTATTGTCATGAAATAAATAGATGATATAAAACTTCATGAGTTTATTTATTGATATATCATAATATTTCACCATCAAATGAATAAGTATATATAATCCCAATAAAGGATGATTTTGCATCATAAATCCCCTAAATCATTAGTAACAATAAAATTTAATAAAAATAAAAATGAAAGAATACCAGAAAATAAAATATAAAATATCATAAGAATAAATAAATAAATTATATTAAATTTCATGTGGGATGTATATACATAACATAAAATATGATAAGAGCATAACATAATGTATGTCTCAAAGAAAACAATTTGAAATAAAAATATTTCATAGCTTTGGTATTATTTTGACTCAAAATACCTAGTAAGTAATAAAATAAAAAAAAATGTTAAAATACAAATAAATGAAATATATTAATTATTTAACATGTCATTTAGTATTTATATAATCAACAAAAATGAAACATGTGGAAAATTTGAAAAAAGTATCCCAGAAATTAATGTGAGACTAGAAGACCATTATTTTGAGTCTCAATATCTTTCATACAAATTAATACCTCATTTATAAATTATATAATTTTTTATTCAAATATTATTGGTATATACATAGATATATATATATATATATAATATCTTATATGATTTACTTATGACCTTATATTACCGGTTTTTTAACAACTCATTTTTAAAATCATGTTACATGTAATGACAGCTTTATTTTTTATGTACATTTTGATTTGATATTTTTGGATATATTACATTAATAATGGTTCTATATACCTCACAATGTTAAAAATTATATAAATATAATATATATTAATTATATTTTTATTATTTTAATCCATATTAGTTAGATATAGATAATTAAATACACTGTTTATGGAGAAATTAGGCCGTATATTCACATAAATGTTTTTCCATTTTCTCAATGGATGAAATGAAACAAATTGAAAAAATATATTATTATAAAACAACCATTTTAAATAAATATATATCACATATATTAATTAAATTTATCCACTTTACCTTCCATGAAAAGCATTAGTGGAAAATAAATCACATTGCTTCGCGAGGGGCTATCTGCTGTACAAATGAACATCATAATTGTATCCCCATAATATGAAAATTATGATGTTATATGAGATATTAGAATTTAAATGTATATTTATGTTTAAAATATCATATATATATATATATTATCCATCATTATATTCAATAATAATAGGTGATGATGTAAATGTGTCATGACGGTTCATGTGGCAGTAGTTTGTGGAACACGTTAGTGACTTTATTGTTTCCCATTTTAGGAAATAGGAGGTTGATGTAGTTCATGAATTTAACAAAAAAACATATCATTATATTGATGATAATAATATTATTATATCATCATTTATTAATAATAATAAAATGATGCGGATGATGATATAAAATAAAATTCTCGGTTTGGGATGTCATATATTCATTAAAAACTTCTTATTTTTTGCACCAAAAGCTTTATTAGGATGGAATAATAACAAAAAAAATTCTTCTAATATTAGAGGGGGGGATTAATTATATTATTTCTAAAGGTAATGGAACATACAAATGACTTTTATTTTGTGAATAACAGATGAGAGAGGGTGGCATTTTATAATTGAGTTGAGTGCCACACTTGTAAATTTTGAAATTAAAAATGTATACCCATATTTTTTACCTGTCACAAGGATAAAAAATTGAAAATTTTAAATCCTTAAATGTTTTATGTTTTAAATATTTCCATAAAATTAGTTTTATACTTGTTTATATTTAATTTAACCAATTATATTTTTTAACCCCCGATAAACCCATTTTCACATTAACAGTAACATTTTACATTTACTAATTTTTCTATTAATTGTGTTAAAAAATTATTTTTAAATAATTAGATAATATGAATTATTCTTATTAAAAATATTTAAGAAAATTTTCTAAATTCCATTCACATAATAAGAAAATTTTAATTTTAATTTAATCCCATAGAAGAGATGAAAATGCTTTTTTCTAAAGAGAAACGATTCAATTTTTTTAGAATTTATTACATTCATGAATAATATAAAATTAATTTATGTGAAATAAATTGGATTCGTTATCGTATAATTTAGGTAATTTTATTTTTTTAAACCTTATTAAAATAGATTTTTTAAATTTTTTAAAAGAAATGAAAATTTCTAGAAAAACCAATATTTTCACTATTCATTAAAACAATTATATTTACTGAAAACTCTCAAAAAATCAATACAAGGTAATTTTGAGATTCTGTTTTAAAAAATGATTTTGTTTTCAAAAATAAATTTTCTAAAGGTGGAAATAATTAATTACAAAATTAGTGTGCAGAAGGTGATAATACTTTTTTTAGGGAAATAGAGTTTTTAAGCATAAATATCTTTTTGTTCTTATGACATGCCTTGAAAATGCATAAAGTGAATGTTAAAATTTTGTTTAAATTTATAATAAACAAATTTAATTAAAATCCTTCACCAATATTAAATTGATTTTTTTATTTATGTAAAATAAGTGTTTGTTCTTAAAAATATTTTTTAAGAAAATGTTTTCCTTTATTTTATAATAAATTTCATTTTAATTAATAATTAATTGGTAAAAAATTAAATAAATTTATATTGAAATGAAAACCAAATATTATTAAAACTATTTTAATATATTTCATAATTTCTCTTCCAATTTTTTGGTAATAACTATCATATTTAATAAATAAATATTAATAGTATGTCCCATTTTTTTAAAACTCAGTGTTATGAGTAACACATTAAAAATTTGTTGTTGTGTTCAATGAAAAATATCAAAAATATGAAATTTATTTGAAAACATTTTACCAAATTTGAGGGTGTTACATTACGTTTGTAGTAAACTATGGAAGATTGTTTTTATTTATAGAATCTAAGATCTCATATGGTTAGATTCTAAAAAATAAATAAATAGTGTCCTCACAATTTTAATTATTAATCAATTATTAATACATGTGTTGGTATTCGTAATATATTTCTCAATTAAGATGATGAATTTTATAATACATGTACCCTACATTCAAAGGCCATATTACATTACATATCATTATTTAAATAGCATTAATCAATCAAACAATTTTATTCTCGCGTATGTATATACTATAATTGTGTATTCACAATACCATACCATTCACAAAACCATTTTCATTTCCAATACACTAAACCATATTGAAATAGTATATTCCTTCAAAAATAAAATCTATCCTTAACCATCAAATGTATCAACCAGTACAAAAACATTTACACACTTTTGGATAAATAAAATAGTCTAAAAAATTATATAATCATCACCAATATAATCATGGATCACATTTCCATGAAGTCACTATTAAATTCCAGTGATATAAGTACTATCTTGGATAAGTTTGTCAAAATAATACAATCCTTTGTTACAATGAAATCAATAATATATTAATCTTAAGTGTTATACATACCTAAATCATGTGTTCCTTCATATTTATTTAATTTTTTTTGAATTTTCATTAAATAAAATTTAAATTGATTGACATCATTTAATATATAAATCCAATACTTTAAAGAAAAAATTCATAAGAATAACACATTATAATTTTTTAATCCTTATATCAATTAGGATTTACCAAAATATCATTGATAAATATCACTCACTAATGAAGATATATAAGAGTACTATGAATCATTTTCTATTATGATATCAACATCACTACATTAGGTAGTACTAGGAAAGTCACATTTTCTTTGATAAAAAGAATATTCTTAATTTCATTTCCATTTTGGTATGTTCCCTAATTAATTTATAATACAAAGTGGATAATAGATAAATTCTGTTGTCACCTTAGTTTTTATGAATCTATTTTAAAAAAATAATAAAACCAAAAGAGTTATGTTAATTTAAAAAAAGTTAAAATAATAATATCAATATTAATATGTCTTCCTTGAGGACACTAATTTTTTTTAGATATGATACATTCAGTTCAACAGATGACTAGATTTTTTCAATCATTGGTTATCCATCTCTAGTTTTCTACTACGTTGTCTATCATAATTAGTTTACATAAAAAAACTAGACTACATAATTTTTTTTATAAATTACTTGTGTTTTCCCATGGATATCCCCAAGGAGTGTGAAACTAGGATTATAGTTAAGTATGATTATAATTCCCCATGTGGAGATATATTAAATACCTAAACCTCTATTTTAGGGCTGTTACCCCTAGGTATATATGTTCATTAGCTAGCATCCACAATTAGTGTCCAAGAAGATTTTTAATTTTTTGTAGAACCACAAAATAGTTTATTTAAAAAAAATTAATAACACTATCCTATATAGTGATTCAACTGATTGACATATCTTGTATTTTCAATAAATGTTTTCCGATCATACTAAAAAATAAGTAAACTAATGGATAATTATAATTGAACAGTCCTTTGATACCATCTAATGTTCCCCACACCCACACTCCCATCAATAGTACTAAATAAACATACATTTAAAAATTATATTTTTTATAATGTGTTATGATTGAAGATAAACATGAAAAATTTTCACATTAGTATTACATCACATAAAAGTCTCAAAAAATATAATAACCTTTTGGTTTAGTGTTTTTAGTGGGTAACTATATCAGTAATTTTTTTTAAAACATTTTTGAAAATTTCCCTATCATGAAACACCTCTACAAACTTTTCTATAATTCATATTAGATATAGTTATCTTCATATACTACTAAAATGAAATATTAGAAATAATTGATAAGGCTTATAAATGAAAACCAAATCAATATGTTATAAATGTATTGATGATAAGAATATGAGAAAACAAGGGTGGGGGAGATATTTCTTATTAAAATGAACATGGAAAAATAATTTTTCCCGTAAATTTTGATATTAGAAAATTTATTTTCAAATAAAAATCATATACTAAAGAAAAAGATTTAAGAAATTTTATATGAGAAAAATTAGACAAGGAAAATAATAAATGGTTATTGGAATGTACATGGACTATGAAAAAAGGAATAAAAATTACTCTTAAATTAACATTAGTTTTCAAAATTTTAAAAACTTTGAATAGAAAAAATTATATTCCCTATGTTGTGAAAAATATACATTATTCAATTTTTGAATAAAATGTAATCATTCTTTCTATTGTGAAAATTGAAAAATCCCATTACTCTTATTTTAAATAAGGGTAATTGTTAATATATTTATTGTGAACTAAAAAAATGAAAACTCTCTATATTTAATTTATGGTTTTAATTGAGTGGAAAAAGATATTATAATATAACAAAAAGACTTTGTTTTTAATATTTTTATACACCATTACTGATTTATGATGTAGGTGGTGACATAGCATGACGTGTGAAGGTAGTGATGCAGGCATGATACTGGAATGTGGTGACTATTGGCATGACATAGTTCAGGAAAAATAGGTCAGATTATACAAGCATTCCACTACACTAGGCCTTCAAGTCATGTTCATGGGGAGTCTAGATATCAAATTATGAGATATTTAATGGGGTTCCAATTACCCTGATCAAAATAGGGTTTTAATTCTATAATAAAAAAGGCTTTAACCCCAATATAAAAAATTCCTATACTTTATTTTATGAATAAAAAATTTCTACTCATAAAATCTTTACCTAAAGATATTTAAATTTGTAATAAATGAATTAAAGGGATATATAGGAACCCAATATTCAATTATCAATAACAAGGTATGTTACTCTTAAAATCAATAATTCATATCTTATAATTACATAATTTTCTGACGGTAATAAGTTGACTTTCATGAAAAAATTACCAGGAAAATTTCATAATACATAAAAACACTGAAAATGGATGGTGGCATAAAAAAATATCTACATTTTAATAAAAGTAAATTCAAATGTTTTATAAATAAATTAATTTAATCATTTTCATATTTTTAGTTAAATCACTCTGAAAAACATGATTAAATACCTCTTTCTAAAATGTTTGAAAAAATAGGAAATTATTTACTTAAATGAAATAAAGTAATATTGATATGAAATTTAAAGATTATCTATAAGATAAAGAGGGTTTTCAGAAGAATAATTTAGTAAAAAAAGAATCTTTGAAAAAACCCAATAGTATTCTTTGATAAAAGAGCATTCCACTAATATCCATTTTATGAATCAAGAATACCTTTATAAAACTATCGTTTACTATTCTAAAATAAAATAATGTGTTATTTTATTTTCAGAATCATAAATTGTTAAAAAAAACTGAAAAATTAGTTTACTAAATTGAAATAAAACTTATTAATGCAGAACTATCATATTGTGAGGGAAAATGGAAAATAGTTTTTAAAAACAATTTTAGAAATGTTGTAAAAGAAGATGTTTCTCTCAAATTGAGATGTAATTTCGAAAATATTAAAGTGAAAAAATTGGAAACAATGTACATTAAAAATATTCCTTAATAATTTATATTTAAAAAGAAATAAATTATTTGAAAATATAATGTAGAGTGGAAGATAAAAAAATTTATTTTGAAAATATTAAAAACTTTTTTAATATTTTTAAATACTATTACTAAATATCCAAATTGTAAATTGGTTTGGTAAAAAATAATGTTGGATATATAATAAAAAATTATGTCCAAATGATAAAACTCAAATAGGATTCCAAAAATGAAGGATCTCTTTGGTTGGAAGGGAAAATATAGGAATGGGAGAAAATTCATTTTTAAAGAGAATGTGAATTATTATTTAAAATTTCAATCATTTATTTGTAAAAATTCATCGAGGTAATATATTTGAATAAATATTTACATATTTAATAGCGATAAGGATAATTTAAAATATAAAATCATGGTGTTATTGAAATTAATCATAGAAGAAGAAAGTAAAAGATGAACAATATAACACAATACAAGAAGTTTTCAGTAATTAATATCATTTTTGGATTAAGAGACATTTTAATCTTCTAACCATGAATGATATATCTTGAAATTGTTCATAAATTACCATGAATAAAATTCAAATTTTGGTATTATATAACAAATAGGTAGTATACAAATCATTTAAATTATTTTATGTGCACAAAATGCATGCTTCAATTAATGTAAATCGAGATGTCATAGTCATACCTTGTATTCATGTGTACATGAACATTATATAGCCTCCATTATAATAAAAAACAATTATAACCACTTCTTTGAGAATTTTATTCATAACAATGTTATAATCTAAAAAATTATACAATTTTTTTTTATAATTATTTAATAAATAATTTTTTTCGTTATTATCAAAATTTTAAATTAGGTGTGTGTTGTATTCATTATTATGAACAAGTTTCTTAATAGTGGATATACTATTTATTCATCTAGAAAAGTTAAACATTATTTTTTTAAATATATAATAACAATAATTTTTCAATTTTTTTTATCTTTATCCATTTTGATAACTGATGGAAATGGTTATTGTTTGGTAAAAAGTAGTTTTGATGAACAAGTTATGGCATGTTTAGTGATCTAAAGATGATATATTAATAAATATTTTAAATATTAATATCACATTTCCATAATAAATAAATAAACATAATATATTATTATTAAATTATATTACCATTATTTAAAATACGATAATGATTTAGGGTTTAAACATTATAACATCTATCACTTAGGTGAAAACAATAGACCAAACAAGAGTGTGTTACCATTTTTTTCTAGTAAATATATATTTTTATGTAATCTTATTAATTAGTTTATAGAACAAACATGGAATTTTTTTGAACAATCAGTATTTTTATTTAATGTAAAGACACTATTCATGGGAGATAGATTAGAATGTGATAAATAATTGGGAGTCTTGTTATATTGGTTCTAGAAATCATCAAACATGAATTTTGAAATAATTTTTAAATATGTTTAAAGTAATTTATTTTAATTTTTTTACGTATAATTTTTTTTGTTATTAACAATGTACTTAGATTTTACTGATGTTTTTAGAAAGTTGGCGACATGGATAAAATAGTAATTCAAATTTACATAAAATTAAAAGAGGTTACAAAATATTAAAGGAGGGATGTTTATTATAATATTTTTTATAATAGAGATTCATATCAGATGATAGTTCATCTAAGAAAGAGAGTTCATTTTCAATTACTTTGTTAGAAAGTCCATCGACTTCCATGTTTTCGAAACAATAAGAATGAGTGATGATAAATTTTATATCTATGAGTTATGAAAGACATTACATCCATATTTTAGGGATATTTTATGACATGTGGATCATATAATTCCATATGGCATGAAAAATTGCAGTAGATTCTCTCTTATGCCAAAGATTGGCCCATCCTTTTTGTTGGGAATTGTTCATTGAATATACGATATTGATATTTTTAGCCACTAAGGAAGAGGAAATTCCACAATAACCAAAAAAAATCAAAGGGAACATCAATTCGGATATCTAAAAATGTCACCACAACCAAAATGATATGTATTACATTTTGAGGCCCCATTGATATTAATATTTATCCATCATTAAAGTGGTGGTCACCAAAATACCTCAAGGAAACCAACCTATTTCTTGAATTTTATATCCAAACCATTATTTTGAAAAACCATGATGTTTTGTATAAAATTTTATCAATGATTAGTTTTTATACTATTGTATTCATTGACTGAAGTGATGAGCCGAAATATTGTCGATTAAAGGGATAATGGTGTGTTCTTGAGGATTATTCTATCTCGGACCCTATAGATAAGTTTCATGACATCTTAAATAAAATCCATGAAGTGTTTTATTAGTTGTGGAGTGTAATTTAAAGATGATCAATTGTGATTCAATTCCACATGGCTACATGTTTCGAGTAGTGGAAATTCAAATTATACATATAATTCCATTTAGAGTGTCAATGCAGTGGAACGAGATAAAATAAATGATCTAAATCCCCTCTATGATGATTACATATTATTAACCTTGATTATAAATTAATACCATAATATATCAAGATTTCATCATTAGGGATTCTTTTTTGAGAAATCCTCCTAGTAATGGTCAATATTGATGGCCTAATTTAGGGATTATCATAACATTTAATCGAAGATAAATCATCATCTAAATTAATGTTAAAATGCTAAAAATTCTTGGAATCAAGTATTCAATTCCAAGATGGTTTCTAGATTATCGATTCCCTATGAAGAAAAAAACATATTTATCATGTAATGTAAGACAATTTTCCTGTATCTCTGTGTTTGGTATACACATGAAATTTTGTGTGGTTATTGTAGTGCTCAAATTTTTATGAGGATAACCAATAATATTAGCGGAGTACCCATATAATTATCAATCCAAATGTTTATAGGGGAATTAAAATAATAAATCCATTTAGAGTGAGAAATTATATTTAAGGAAGAATATTTTATGGACGTAAAAATAGAATAGTCCATATAATATGTATTTCCCCTCTTCACATTGTAAATAAATATAAATCTAAGAAAGCCAGTGTCTATCATGTTAATGTTTAGAAGATTTGAAGTAAACCTATATTGATGAGGATAATTAAATAACATGCTATTTTTAATCCCCATACCACCATTATCTTTGGGTTCACAACATTTTTCCAAGGGAATGATGACCAATTTGATTTTGTGAATACTAACAATCCATATAATGTTCTTGATACAAGTACTAATATTTTTAATCAAAGAATAATGAAAATTTTAAATTATAATGGAATATAGATGTTTTGATTAAATAGTGAATTTTACCAGACATATTCTAGAAGCCATTAAGAGAGACTTCCTTTTCATTGATTAATGTTGTATCTTTATTTAATCTTCAATCTTGAGAAAGTAATGGCTTTTAAATATCCCCCAAAAAATGAATGTCCAAGGTATTTCATGTGAAAGGTTCCCTCTTTGATACCCAATTACAATAAAATATATGATTTTCAAGCACATGGAATTCACATCCCAAGATAAAAAAGGCTTATTCCTATTGATAAACATTATTGAGACATCCTCTAATTGAGAGAGGTCCATTTTTATATTTTTTATGTTTCTTTATCCATAATGTAGAAAAATGATTATCACAGTAACATTTATAGGTGGGTGGAAAAAAAATATTCTTTCATTTATGGATATGTTTAATCATTATTTTCTCCCCCATGTTGTAGAGACCCGAAGCTTGACGTACATGGACATTACATTACTTTTGCAGAATACTTAGTACATAACAAAAAATCACACACAAGGATCGTAATAGTTTAGTGTCTTTGGAAACTCGGAATATAATCTTCTAACTGTGGTGAAAGATCTTCAAAATCTCCCATAAAGATCTTCCTTTTTTTACCTAAAACCTTTCTTTATATCATGGGGAAAAGAAAACATAAAAGGGTGAGCTCAAATGCTCAGTAAGGGTAAACAAAATAAATATCAATCACATCATATTCATAAGAACATATCATTTTGGAAATCATAACCTGCAAAAGAGAGCATAATTTCATAACATGGGATAAATCATAGTAGTGAAATGAAATCCCAATAATCATAACATAAAACATGAAACTTTGTGGCATACACACATAATCATATAGAATCATATCTTATTAGTAAAGACTCATTGCCAAGACTATCTTAGTGGACAAAGTCCATTTCAAAACTGAGTCACCCTCGTTTCAGTCCTATTTCACTGAACCGGTATAACCTACCATTCCAGCCATGTCTATCTCATGAGATATAAAATCTTTACCCAATGCATTGGAGGGAGATATAGGTCCCACCCATCTCATAATGATACCATTCTTATGTGTGCCACAAAATCATAAATCATACATCATTACATAACCCATGTAATAAAAATGGAATTCTTAAACATCATGACATCATAAAACAATTCATATAAGATAAATGAATTCATAAAAATAATTCCATCACAACATAATCAAATCAATGTAATTATAGGGATAGAATCAGAACCCTATATTATCTTAGATGGAAAATAATTTTGATAAAACACTTGAACTCCATTCTTGAGGAAAATATCCTTTCTACTTCAAAAACATTTTTCCTATCTTAACATGTCATACAATTTTAAACTAAAAGAAGTTGATTAAAAATAAACTTGAAAAATTGTAAAGTAAGATTCTTGGAAATAATTTTTTAAAAATCCATTCATTCCGTATAAGTTAAAAAAACATTCTTCCCGTACTTTTGTCGGAAAAGTCAAAAAGTACCTCATATGAAAAACGACAAAAGATTCCTTTCATATCCTTTACTAAAAACTCACAAAAGGGTAAAATTGGATTTAAAAAATTGTAGGTGGATTGAAATAAAATTACATATTGTGTAAACATTGACGTGGATGATAAAATACACCCCAGTATATTTCAAAGTACAAAAAATCTCGGATAAAAATGAGATTGTGATATTTTCCATTACCTTAGGTCTGATTTGCTTCATATTTGTATGAACCTCTTGTATAATGATTTAAATAATGTCATTGAATTATTAAAAAATCATACTCATTGTTATGATATCATATATGGTTCACTTATGGCTTTATATTACCTGTTCTTTTGTAAATTCCATGTTAAAGAGCGTTTTGGGTAAAATCGTTTCATTTGTCGTCCGTGTTTTGACTTGTAACTATTCATATGATTACATAGATCATGATTAATTAATTACAGAATATAAAACATGATTTATATATAATATATATTCATAATATATATATATAATAGATCAGTAAATGGAAATAAATACACCATTCATGGAGACGGTAGACCGTACGTACGCATGAACGCTATTTTCTTTTCCTTATTGAGTTGAATGGAATTAAGTAGATGACATACATATATATACACATAAATCCAGAATCATTATTATGTCATATATTTCATTATTAATTATTATATATACTTTATAATCATTCATGAATGGTTAACGTGGAGAATGAATCTCATCACATCGTGGAGACGGTAGTCCGTACGTACGCACGAGCGATGATATCGTTCTCATGATCGTGGGACTGTATTGGAGTGTATTTATACAATTTAAGAATCAATATCACTTTAAATTAATCATTTATAGTTATTATTTACACTATTATACCCATCCAAGTAAGGTGGTGGTGGAAAATAGATTACACCACGGCGTGGAGACGGTATTTTGTACGTACGCACGCGTGGTGATTTCCTTTTTCCGTAGGATGGATAGAAGGTTAATTATAGTTGTTTCATATTTATAATAACATATCAGTATATAATAAATACTGATGTTATTTCTTTATCATGAAACAACTAAAGAAGAAGAAGTTGAAGAAGAATGAAATTGAAAAAGATCGGTAATGGATATTACCTCTTTTTGACGCGCCATCACTTAACCTCCACTTAAAGAACTAAGGATGGTCTTTTAAGAAGACCAGGACCTCTAGTATGATACTAAGGAAGTGGAGAAGAGATTTTGGCAGGGGTTGGACGAGCTTGAATGCTCAAATTGGTGTGAGGAGGAGAGGGAGGATGTGCCTTTTTATAAGGGAGGAGAGGGACACCTTAGGAAAATCTCAAAATATTATTTTATATTAAGGTAAAATTCGGTTTATAATGGGTCCAATGGGTCTTATTTCGAAGATAAAGTGGGTATGGGTCGCAATCATTTCATCCAATAGGATTTATACAAGTTTAGGTTATTATTTTAACCTTATCAATTATATTTAACTCTAAGTTAAATAATTTAACTTTTACCGTGTCTTTTTGTTTTCTTACACTATATGGTTAATAAACTTACCATAACAAGCCAAAAGAACCCCAAGTTATTTAATATTAATGTATATATCCTTATCTATTTCATTTGACCGAACCTTAGATTTTTAATAATTAAATAACAATTAATAATATAATATTTGTTTTAAAAACTAATTTATGTCAATTTTGACACTATTTGGTACATGATTTTTATGAAATTAATAACAGAATTATAAGTTCGAGCCATGTTACTTTTATCAACAATAACATGTCTTATTAACCTATAAAATTATTGTAAGTAATAAAAAGTCTCAAATTACATTTATTTGGGCATTTATAACATCAATTATGTCAATATTTCATTAATAATACAATTACTGCATCATCTTTGTGTCATAATAAATGATAATTATTTAATCCCTAAAAATTTTAAATAAATTCCTATGATGTATATAATTGTATTAAATTTCTTTAGACTATTCATGTTCTAAGTTTCATGAATTTTATCACTAAATTAAAATTATTATACTTATAAGATTAAAGAAAGTGAAATGTTGTCACATTCTTTGGTTTTAATAATAATTAAATTATTTTCATGGAAAAATGTCCATAAAATGAATCTAATCCGACCCTTAGGTTATATGGGTCTACTTTTATCCATCCAATAGTATTTTTCCAAGTGTTAGGGTAATTTTATAATCTTATATTTACCCTTAATTACCCGATTTACCTTTAACTATAGTAAATAAAATTTACCGTAGTTACTATCCACAATGCCAAAAAATAAAAAGTAGCTTATTAACATAATTTGGACCCATATATTCCAAATATTGAATCCATTTTTCCAAATTCAATACACAAAAGATGCAGAAATTAAATTAAAATTAATCCCGTTGTCGAAAGAAAAACGAGTTTTTCTTTAAAACATTGCAAAACATTGAATTGATTTAACCTACGAATTCAAGGTAAAATCAATGATAATGACATAAATTATATTAAATGGTAAAAATATATTCTATTTGTACTTTAAAACCATGAAATATTATAATTTAACGACATAAGATATTACGATGAAAAAAGTTGTTTTTAATTAAAATATAGCGTGTTTTTACTATTCATTAAAATATGAAAGTTATCGGAAAAATATCAAAACTTTATCAAATCTAAATTTTTATATCCTGATTCAAAATAAGAATTTTATTTTGTCAAATTGTACTTATAAACATGTCAAAAAATAGATTTAAAGTGGGTGCGCCATCAAAAGGCGGCAAAACTGCATTTTTTTAAAAATACTTATTTTACCCGAGAAATTTATTTTGTTCTTATACCATGTTCTAGAAATTCGTAAGATGAATAATAATGTTATAAAATTCAAAATTTAGTTAACACTATTCATAACTTCTAGTTCATAATAATATTATAATAATATATCATTGTTTAGTAAAACCTAGTGTTGCGTACAAGACACGCTATCGAGGAAGGTCGCGATTGCGTGTAATGCAAGCCAAGTCAGGGTTTCATGTAGTGCACAACTCCTTTGTTTTTGCTAATAACAGAATCCAACCATATTTTATTTATACATTGAAGATATATATATATATATATACACTCAATGTTGCGTAGAATATCTTCTATCAAACGAACATGAAATTGTGTGTAACAAGAGACAAGAAAAGTGTTGCGTATACTGCAAGCTAATACAGTGTTGCGTATAGCGCAAGATAATCTTGGTGTGTCGTACAATAGAAGATATGAATGAAATTAAAAATAATGTATCTTATAAAATCTCGGGTTGTTACATTCTACCCCCCTTAAAATGAATTTCTCCCTCGAAATTCGTCGGGGTTATAAATTGTTTCGTATTCATAAAAACCCACATCGTAAAAAGAAATACAAAAACTGAACATTAAAAACTAAAGTATGAAATATAATGGTTACCCAAATGAACTCATCACTGGGTTTCCATATAGGAGAAAATATGGACATGGAAGAGAAATCTAACCGTCATGTTCTGATGGAGAGTGGTAGAGAACATGGCTATGAAAAAGCCAACAATCACAAAGCTATTGATTTGTGGTGATCTAAGGTACCATCTGATTCATCGGATATAAGGGCAGTAGGACAACATTTTTGGTTTTTCAAGATCATTTCCCTAAAGTTGATGAAATTTGAATTAGAAGAAATACTTTCATGATTTTGGTATAGTCTCACCGTTTGTCATTCTTTGGACAATTTACACTTCATCTCTTAATGAAATAAAGTTGAATTTGTCATTCGTGATGTGTTAGCAGATCATGTGATAGAATGATGGGTCATTCCATCTGTCTCAAAACAAAGGTTAGAAAAGTTATCAAAAAATACATAAGTCCATCTATAGTGAGATTAATCTTATATTGTTCCTAAAATGGACTTCTACTTCATATATCATACTGCTTAATATAATAAAACTAGTTTCTACTAAACAGGGACTTCCTGTAGGCTAGTGGTAGGCGATGAAGGCAAGTCGCACTTCAGTTGTGGGTTCGATTCCCATGGCCTTGTCCGACGTGATGGGCTGTCGCCCGTCCTGCAGGTTGTCCTTTTTCTAAAAATATATTACTATAACATCCCATCAATAATATCGAAAAAAATTCTATCCTTAAACACTACTAATTATGTCCAACATAATCAATTCCAATCTTTAGGCTTATCCATAATACTGCAGTCCACTCTCATAATATAGTGAAAACGTTTACCAGAGATTTTATACCATCGTTGATCCCCATATATCATAAGATATGTCTTTTTGGTCACATTCCAAATATTCGAAGGCCTTAATCATGTATTCTCTTGAAAAATGAATACCCATTGAACCATATTGAAAACATGAATGCAGTTAAAACATAACACTTTCCACATACCAAAATCTTCAAAATTCTATATACTCAAACCATGATATCACTTAGTCCTTATATCAATCATGAGCTCACGAATAATGTCAAACATTTCATTTCCTCCTTATCCCTTAATTATGCGCATATTATCTACTTTCCAAAACATTTTAATCACTTTTCATGGTTACCGGTACCTTAAAATTATTGAAAACCACAATAGACCAATACATAAATATTTTAATACACCATAAAAGTACCTCAACAACATTATTCCTGAATACCAATACATAAACACTTCAGTCCATCCACTTCAATGATTGTCCTATAATAAGTCCTTCCTTGATTTAGAAGTAACTTTTTAGGTCAGGGCATTAAGTTGGGTAATGCCCATGTTCTCCACAAATAAGACATTGAACTCCATAACAGTCTTTCACTCTATGAACCTTTTCTCCACACAGATAACATCGGTCCCACCATTTGAGCTATTCCTCAAGGTTCTTCTTCCCTTCTTTAGAAATCTCAATCTTTCTTTCTTTATGCTCCTCAACATGAGAACATGCATAATTGTTTATCTTCCTCTTCTTTGATGAATTAGGCATACCACTAAATTTCACCTTGTTAATCATATATCGCAATGACTTATTTGGAAAAATCATAAGATCTTTCTCTCTAGGAATTACACAATTTTTTTGCACATTGTCACCAATTTTTTCATTGGATTCAATGTTAACCGAATTCCTTCTGGTTCCCTCCATTAACTAAAACACAAAAAGAATCTTGTGAGAGGCAAAAATAATGCTAGGGAAAACAACATAGTAAATGGGGAGTACCCTCAATATCTAACATCTTATGTTAAATTCTAAGATCATTAGCACAATTCTAGGACTATAACCTATACTTATACTTAACCTTAGAGACATCCCTAGACATTCCATAGAAATATCTCTAGGGATCTCACTAACATTTTCGCATCATAGTTTCCAAAGGCTGACTAAACCTTTCCTCTGATACCAACTGTAGAGACCCAAAGCTTGACGTACATGGACATTACATTACTTTTGCGGAATACTTAGTACATAACAAAAACACACACACAAGGATCGTAATAGTTTAGTGTCTTTGAAAACTTAGAATATAATATTCTAATCATGGTGAAAGATCTTCAACATCTCCCATAAAGATCATTCTTTTTTTACCTAAAACCTTTCTTTATATCCTGGGGAAAAGAAAACATAAAAGGGTGAGATCAAATGCTTAGTAAGGGTAATCAAAATAAATATCAATCACATCATATTCATAAGAACATAACATTTTGGAAATCATAACCTGCAAAAGTGATCATAATTTCATAACATGGGATAAATCATAGTAGTGAAATGATATCCCAATAATCATAACTTAAAACATGAAACTTTGTGGCATACACACATAATCATAGATAATAATATCTTATTAGTCAAGACTCATTGCCAAGACTATCTTAGTGGAAAAAGTCCATTTCTGAACCGAGTCACCCTCGTTTCAGTCCTGTTTCAGTGAACTGGTATAACCTACCATTCCAACCATGTCTATATCATGAGATAAAAAATCGTTACCCAATGCATTGGAGGGAGATATAGGTCCCACCCATCTCATAATGATACCATTCTTATGTGTGCCACAAAATCATAAATCATACATCATTACATAACCCATGTAATAAAAATGGAATTATTAAACATCGTGACATCATAAAACAATTCATATAAGATAAATGAATTGATAAAAATAATTCCATCACAACATAATCAAATCAATGTAATGATAGGTATAGAATCAGAACCCTATATTATCTTAGATGGAAAATTATTTTGATAAAACACTTGAACTCCATTCTTGAAGAAAATATCCTTTCTACTTCAAAAATATTTTTCCTTTCTTAACATTTCATACAATTTTAATCTAAAAGAAGTTGATTAAAAATATACTTGAAAACTTGTAAAGTAAGATTCTTGGAAATATGGTTTTAAAAATCCATTCATGCTGTATAAGTTAAAAAAAACATTCTTCTCGTACTTTTGTCGGAGAAGTCAAAAAGTACATCGTATGAAAAACGACAAAAGATTCCTTTCATATCCTTTACTAAAAACTTACCGAAGGGTAAAATTGGATTTAAAAAATTGTAGGTGGATTGAAATAATATTACATATTGAGTAAACATGGATGTGGATGATAAAATACACCCTAGTATATTTCAAAGTATAAACAATCTTGGATAAAAATGAGATTGTGATATTATCCCTTACCTTAGGTCTTATTTGCTTCATATTTGTCCAAACCTCCTGTATAATGATTTAAATAATGTCATTGAATTATTACAAAATCATACTCATTGTTATGATATCATATATGGTTCACTTATGGATTTATATTACCTGTTCTTTTGTAAATTCCAGGTTAAAGAGCGTTTTGGGTAAAATCGTTTCATTTGTCGTCCGTGTTTTGACTTGTAACTATTCATATGATTACATAGATCATGATTAATTAATTCCAGAATAAAAAAATGATTTATATATAATATATATTCAGAATATATATATATATATATAATAGATCAGTAATTGGAAATAAATACACCGTTTATGGAGACGGTAGACCGTACGTACGCATGAACGCTCTTTTCTTTTTCTTATTGAGTTGAATGGAATTAAGTAGATGACATACATACAATACACATAAATCCAGAATCATTATTATGTCATATATTTCATTATTAACTATTATATATACTTTATAATCATTCATGAATGGTTAACGTGGAGAATGAATCACATCGCGTCCTGGAGACGGTAGTCCGTACGTACGCACGAGCGATGATATCATTCTCATGATCGTGGGACTGTATTGGAGTGTATGTATACTATTTCAGAATAAATATCACTTTAAATTAATCATATATAGTTATTATTTACACCATTATACCCATCCAAGTAAGGTGGTGGAAAATAGATTACACCACGGCGTGGAGACGGTATTCCGTACGTACACACGCGCGGTGATTTCCTTTTTCCATAGGATGGATAGAAGGTTAATTAGAGTAGTTTCATATTTATAATAACATATAAGTATATAATAAATACTTACATTATTACTTTATCATGAAACAACTAAAGAAGCAGAAGTTGAAGAAGAATGAAATTGAAAAAGATTGGTAATGGATATTACCTCTTTTTGACGGGCCTTCACTTAACCTCCACTTAAAGAACTAAGGATGGTCTTTGAAGAAGAACATGACCTCTAGGATGATACTAGGGAAGTGTATAAGAGATTTTTTCAGGGGTTTTCCGAGCTTGAATGCTCAAATTGGTGTGAGGAGGAGAGGGAGGAGGTGCCCTTTTATAAGGGAGGAGAGGGTCACCTTAGGTAAATCTCAAAATATTATTTTATATTAAGGTCAAATTCGGTTTATAATGGTTCCAAAGGGTCTTATTTCTAAGATAAAGTGGGTATGAGTCGAAATAATCTCATCCAATAGGATTTAGACAAGTTTAGATTATTAATTTAACCTTATCAATTAGATTTAACTCTAAGCTAAATAATTTAACTTTTACCGTGTATTTTTGTTTTCTACCACTATATGGTTAATAAACATACCATAACAAACCAAACGAACCCCAAGTTGTTTATTATTAATATATATATCCTTATCTATGTAATTTGGCCGAACCATATATTTTTAGGAATTAAATAACAATTAATAATATAATATTTGTTTTAAAAACTAATTTATGTCAATTTTGACACTATTTGGGACATGATTTTTATGAAATTCATAATAGAATGATAAGTTCGAACCAAGTTACTTATATCAACTATAACATTTCATATTAACCTAGAAAATTAATATAAGTCATAAAAAGTCTCCAATTTCATTTATTTGGGCATTTATAACATCAATTATGTCAATATTTCATTAATAAGACAATTACTGCATCATCTTTGTGTCATGATAAATGATAATTATTTAATCCCTAAAAATTCTAAATAAATTCCTATGATGTAGATAATTGTATTATATTTCTGTAGACTATTCATTTTCGAAGTTTCATTAAGTTTATCACTAAATTAAAATTATTATACTTATAAGATTTAATAAAGTGACATGTTGTCACATTCTTTGGTTTTAATAATAATTAAATTATTTTCATAGAAAAAAGTCCATAAAATGAATCTAATACGATCCTTAGGTTATATGGGTCTACTTTTAGCCATCCAATAGGATTTTTACGAGTGTTAGGGTAATTTTATAATCTTATATTTACCCTTAATTACCCGATTTACCTTTAACTATAGTAAATAAAATTTACCGTAGTTACTATTCAAAATGCCCAAAAATAAAAAGTAGATTATTAACATAATTTAGACCCACTGATTCCAAATAGGGAATCCATTTTTCCAAATTCAATACAAAAAAAATGCAGAAATTTAATTAAAATTAATCCCATTGTCGAAAGATAAACGGGTTTTTCTTTAAAACATTGCAAAAGATTGAATTGATTTAACCTACGAATTCAAGTTAAAATCAATGGTAATGACATAAATTATATTAAATGGTAAAAATATATTATATTTATACTTTAAAACCATTCAATATTATAATTTAACCACATAAGATATTATGATGAAAAAAGTTGTTTTTAATTAAAATATAGCGTGTTTTTACTATTCATTAAAATATGAAAGTTATCGGAAAAATATCAATACTTTATCTAATGTAAATTTTTATATCCTGATTCAAAAGAAGAATTTTATTTTGTCAAATTGAACTTATAAACATGTCAAAAACTAGATTTAAAGTGGGTGCGCCATCAAAAGGCAGCAAAACTGCATTTTTTGAAAAATACTTATTCTACCCAAAAAATTTATTTTGTTCTTATACCATGTTCTAGAAATGTGTAAGATGAATAATAATGTTATAAAATAAAAAATTTAGTTAACACACTTCATAACTTCATGTTCATAACAATATTATAATAATATATCGTTGTTTAGTTAAACCCGGTATTGCGTACAAGACACGCTATCGAGGAAGGTCACGATTGCGTGTAATGCAAGCCAAGTCAGGGTTGCGTGTAGTGAACAACTCCTTTGTTGTTGCGTATAACAGAATAAAACCATATTTTATTTATATATTGAATATATATATATATATACACTCAATGTTGCGTAGAATAACTTCTATCAAACGAACATGAAATTGTGTGTAACAAGAGCCAAAAAAAGTGTTGCGTATACTGCAAGCTAATACAGTGTTGCGTATAGCGCAAGATAATATTGGTGTGTCGTACAATAGAAGATATGAATGAAATTAAAAAGAATGTATCTTATAAAATCTCGAGTTGTTACACATGATATTGAGAAGCCCTTTTATATAATCTTTAGATATAGAGAAAATTATTGCAGATATAGAATCATCCAGCCTAGCTCATTTTCAAAATTTAAAATACCAATTTAGAGAACCATTTATATGAACCAAAATTTAATAGGATTCAAAAATAACATTCATCTAATTGGAAAAAATAATTGAATCCAAATATATATATATATATATATCAATTTGCAAATAAAACCCCAATCCATAGTTTCAAAATCTTTTAAAAGGTCTATATTGAGAGTAATAGGTCCACCTCTTTTTTTCATGATGATAATGACATATTTTGAGGATGTGATGATTAAATCATGTATATTTATTCCTTTAAATATAGAAATTGTTTCAAATAAACAATTTTATTTTCTATTGTGACAATCATGTTGACCAACCTTTCAGTAATGTTTTCCAATTAGGTTTTGATGAGGGAAATAGTTCTAAAAAGTTTTATCTATGAAGTATTTTTAGAATTTGGGATGAAGGATAGGAATTTTGAATTAATATCAAGAGGTAAAATACAATTAAAAACTAAACATTTAACAACTCCATATACATTAAAATGAATGTCATACCAAAATTTCTAAAAGAAATAATTAGGAAAACCATCAGGTCTTGGAGAAAAATCATGATTGAGACTAAAAACCATTTCATTAATTTTTATGTCTTCAAGTATGATTTTAATACATTTATTAACTTAATAAATGAAAATATTTTGAATGATTCCATCATCGAGGTCCTTATAATCTTTAGGACTATTGAAAATATTTGAAAAATCAGAGACAATATGTTCAAAAAGAGTCTCTTCATTGTCAATGAATCTATCCACATCCATAAATAGGGTGAGTGGTTGACAAGCCTATGATGTTATTCATAGTGAATAGTTAAAAAATTTCTATCCCTATCCATAATTTATTTTTCCATGAAATATTCATTTTTGAGCATGTCTTTGATGGAGAGTAAGAAATTCAGCCTAAGGTAAATATCAATTTCGTGTTATATATGTATCTCATAATCATAATTTTTAGTCTTATATTTCATCTGATTATAAATGAATTTTATTTAGTAATTTTATACTCCATATTTTTATAATTGTTTTTGTACCATACTTTAAAATTGTACTTTAATAAAATTAGCTTCATGATAAGTGAAAAGGATTCCCTCCCACAATAACTATAATTCTAACAGTTATGCAAGATCTTTCCAAAATTAGGGTGTGAGGCCCATGCACTAATAAATTTGAAAGGTGGACTTGTTTTGGAGTTTCTATTTAAGAGGATATTAATAATTGTATGATGATCATATTTGACCTTTGGTAGGGTAATACTTGAGATAGTATCCCATTTCTCAATGGTTGGATAATTTGAAAATGACTGATCATGTTTTCTAGAAACCATTCTATGGTTTTTCTATCTATACCAGGAATATGTTTCTTGAAATAGATTTATTTTTATGAAATTTTTATCTTCAATTCAATCATTGTACTACCTTTATGGTATTGTTAAATTCTCTTGCCCCAACTTTTCACTAGGATAGAAGTTCTCATTGAAATCATTGATAATAATCCAAGAACCATGAATTCCATGCTTTATATATTCCATGTTTTAATGAATACTTCTTCATTATTTATATCTATTATTACCATATATGAAGAAGAAAAATAGAGGATCATTATGTATTTTATCTTCACATGTAATACTCTAATAATGATTTTTTTGGAAGAGACACCACTAAGAGAGTTCTGAGAAAAAACTCTTATGGTATCGACTTTACTAAAACAATTGTTTCTTCTAATCCTTTTGTATATTTAATGTTCTAGGCCTATAAAACTAGGGGAATTGAAATTTTGGGGTTCATTAATACCTAGAATCTTATATTTGAGTACATATATATGTCTATTTAAGGAGTTGTATGTAACATTGTCAGCCACTCCTTAAAAGTTCCAAAGTAAAAGATTCATTTGAATGATTCTTGGGGGTGGGAACCCCTTTTTTCTTATTTGATGACAACTTTTTCTTGGAATATTTTTTTATTGGATTATTTTTTAGTACAATATCAAGAGTGAATGCATATTTTTTGTGTGAAGGTGATATATATACTTTTATTCTTTGGAAAACAACTTTTCAATGTGTTAATTTATCTAGATCAATGAATGTGTCTTATGGTCTGGGATTGTAGTTTATATTTTCTTACATAAATGATTGGCCCACTGATAGTGTAACAGTAACATTCAATAAAATGATATCAATTTGTGAGAGATCATCATAATGTATTTTATTACTTGGAGTGAATATATTAGAAGGAGGATTAGGGTCTTGTTTAGATGCTATAAATATTGAACTGCCATCTATACAGACCACCACTATGGGATCATAAGTTTGAGCATCTATTGCACAATTATTTCTTTAGTCACTCAAAGAAAGGAGAGTCTGTGTACTCATCCATTGTTAGAACCACTATAATATATTAATTATCCATCTTCGAAGCACTAGGAGAGTCAAAATAACAATCAATTTTCAAAGTCTTAGATGTAATAATATTGCTAAAATACATACATTAACTAATATAGGTAAAGGAAATTTTTTTGAATAAAAACTAAATTTCAATAATTGAATGATACTATTCCATTTCAAAAGTAAAATGTTAGATATAATGTGTTGTGTAGTGATATTGGGTCTAGAAATCATCTAACATAAATTTTAACATATTTCTAAAATATTTTTAATTAATTTACTTACATATTTTTTACTTTTAAATTTTTTTTTCTACAGAGGTAACTAGTTTTTAGAGAAGTAAATTTTGTTTTAATAAAAATATAAAAAATAAAATTTTATAAAATTTGTATTTCCCCAACAGAAATTTAACATCTATTAATAAATTTCATTATACTTAGGAGATTATATCCTTTTAAAATTAAATATTTAATATATTGAAGAACTCATTTGTAGAATTGTTTTACCATTAAATGTTAATAATATTATTTATAATAGCTTAATAATTTAATTAATTTTAATATATTTACTTTTATGTTTAAATAATAAATTAAATTCACTTTTAGAGATTAATTTATTTTGAAATAAAAAAATAAAACATTATTAAAAAAATAATTCTTTGTAAATAACGATTTTTTAATTACCACTGTTATTAACTCTCATATTTCAAATAATAATTTACTAAACAAAAATTAAAATGAAATTATTAAATAATACAATAATGTGGATTTAAATTTTAAAAACCATTTTTATATATTTTATTTCTACATATTACGATTTTTTTTCAATATAAACAAAAAAAATATTTTTTATAGTAATGTATTATACATGTTTCCAAAACACAACAAATGAATTTAATAAATTAAACATAGTATTTTTATATTCATTATTCAAAATTATATATATATATATATATATATTAATATATAATATTTTTCAAAATATTTTGTAAAAATAATTATTTATGACTTCATAAAAGGGAGTGTACTATAAAAATTGTTATATTTTTTTAATATTTAGATAAAAATTAAATTATTATTGAAAATTTAAAAAAATATTGAAAAAATTGTTATGTGAAACTAAAAAATTGTAATGTCTTGGAGCTCTCTAATCCATTACGTTGTGAAAATCTTTTGTTTGAGGAGTTCAAATAGGTCACATTGGCTCATTCCAAGGGTTTTCTAGTTTTTCAAGTTTCCTATGATGAGGTATCCATCTATAGCTCAACCAATGGTGACTCACTGAATGGTGAATCTCCAAAAAGTGACTCACTGGATGGTATGTCACTCGATAGTGACTCCCCAAATGGTGACTCAGCAACTGGTGACTCGCCAAATAGTGACTCACTAAATGGTGTCTCACTACTGGTAGCTCTCATCGATGATTCTCCCAATAGTGATCCATTTCCATCTTTTCATAGTTTTTCCAATTTTACCCCTCATATGTTTTACTTGAAGTTAAATGAGTTATTATCATGTTTAATAATTTTGAATCCGTTTACATAGTCTTTAAGGATAATAACTATATCCCTAATATTCTGACACCCCTAGGACATTGAAATGTCCAAGCCACATGGTCTTTAAGATAATACAAATTTTAGGTACATTGAGACTATATCCCATCCGTTCATATAGGATCTTCCTCTTCTAAGGTAAGATCTTCCCTTCAATGGGTGTTTCCATTTCCTCTTAGTTCACCCAGAACCTTTTTTCCCTGAGGAGTCCCAACTATGCCAAATCTGCCAATTGAGTCTTTTCCATGGAGTATTTCCTACTGCATGAATGACCCTCTATTTTGGATTAAGGAAGATTCATTGCTCACCTATTTTTTGACATAGGGTATTATTTCATCTCACTTTTACTTATGTATCATGAGGTCTAGGTATACCCATGATACATTGAGATTACATTTGAATCCAGTTATTAAGGGTGTTATGATATAATATTTTTTAATTAAGAAATAAATAAGGGGATGAGGAAGTTAAAGATGATGCTTTATTTTGTTTTATCTATTTTATTTTATCTGTGTTGTTTTTTATTTTCATTATAGCTTCTAAAAAACATAGTTGTCTATGTTATCTGTTTTCACAACCATAATAGCTTGTGAATAATTGTAGAAAATATCAATCCATTAATCACATAAACCCATTTATATAAATAAATTACAAATGATAAATCTATATTTGTGATAATACTTGAATTATTTAAGTGGAACTAATGAATGCGTTTTGTCCAAATTTGAATACACCCTTCCTTGGTTGGAGTGGATATGTGTTATGTATGTTTCGATTTGGTTTTTTGCTTTATGTGGGTTGTGTGGGGATATGGTTGAAATAATATTTGTGAGTATTGGGGTGTGTTGGGGTTGTTTATGTAGGTGTGGTGTGGAATGTTTGTGTAGTAGGGCTACCATTTTGGTGGTGTGGGTGTGTATTGTGTGTGTGCGGTGGTATGGGTGGTGTGATGGAATCTATGGTTGAGATATTGGTTGATTTTTGAATTGATGAACTTGTTATGTAGTGGTACTAGAAATGGGTAGTGTGTTTTTTGTGATTTTGAAGTGTTGGATGTGGCTGGGAGTTGGTGGTTGTTCTGTTCTGGGGGGTATTTTTGAACAAAATTACATTGAAGAATTATGGTGGCGGCAAAAAGGAGTAAATTTAGAGTGTTTTTTTAATTTTAGTTTTCACATTCAATGTGTTTCATTATATTTGGATCATTACATGTTGTCATTGGTTGATTCCTGGGTAGGGATGGAATAAAAATTTTAATTTCTTAATAAAGGATGATGACTGGTTATTTGAGTTATCTAGAGTTCTGAATTGGGTTTTCGGTTGTTCATGTGTCTGTGGATGTAGAGGTAGCACGGTGTGTGGTTCTATATAGACTGGTTGGTTGATTTAAAAAACCCATATGTTGGACTGACTATTGGATAAATATATATATATATATATACATGTAGTTCCTTGTGATTTCAATACACACACCACCCCCGTTGAGAACTATGTGCCAAACAACCCATTAGGTTATGGGTGGGTGTCTTTCCCAAACATCCTATTGGGAGGATGGATGGCTAGCCACCCGATCTTCCTTGATCTATCTTCCAGGCAGTATTAGACTAAGAATATTTGGGTATGCTATGGTTGTGAGGCCCGTGAGTGCGTGGGGGGAGTTGTGCTTACCAGGTGTCTTCAGGATGAGGTGATTTGGGATTTCCTAGGTGTCTTCGGGATGCGGTTGTGATTGTGACATTGTTGTTTACATGTAGGATGTGAAGTGGTATGTGGCCTAGGTGTCTATAGGTGGGATATGATATGGTCTGCAGCCCAGGTGTCTGTTGGTGGATTTTGGTATGGTATGTTTGGAAGAGGTGAGAGTGCCAGACCATCCATATTTAGAATGTGAGAGTATCTAATCAGTGGGAACGTGGTGCAGGGTAACCTATAATCAATGTTCTTACTATATTAATTTACTTGAGTTTCATTACTTATTGATCATTCCTTGGGAGGTTGGGATGGTTAGTATTAATTGTTAGGTGCTCTTGGTTTCCACTATTCTCTCATAGTGGAATTAGTTTGTATTCTAACTTTTTCATGGGAGACTTTGGCTCTTCCTACTGAGTATTCTTGTATGATCATTCTATGTATTTAAAACTATTTTCAGGTTTCTAGGAGGAGTAAAGGGACCAATCTGGACTATAATATCATGGGAGTTGGGATAGTTGTTGTGTTGCTGCTTTGCATTATTTTGGGTACATTAAATTGGAGTTTTATTTTACATTGTAGGAATTTTTTTTAAATATTCATATGTGTTGGATTTTTGGTTTACTTCTTTTTAATGTTAGGAGTTTTTCTGGGATTTACCATTTCATTTCATGGTCTTTATTCCTATAAAAAGGTAATTCCTTCCACTTTGTGAGATTCTATACCCTTAGTGTAGGTCACCAACCTAGTGCCCACTAAAGGCGGGACTCAGGGGTCATTATCTCACATTCCATCATTTCCATCCTAGGAGGGGTATCATGGGGGGGGGGGTCATGACATAACTATATAAGAGGATGATAGTTGAGATATAGGATGGAGTTCCACGTTAGGAATAATGGGGATTGAAGGAGTTTGTAGGACTACGGTGTTTGGTGACCATGGAACATGATGTAGGCCAGGGAGGACTAGTATGGACACCAAATTTTAGGGCCAGCTGTGATTTGATGTAAGGAATTTGAGTTTACCAAATAACCAAGTGAGGATACAACGTTTTCATGGTAGAGACCCTATAAAAGGTACATGCATCATGATTACTTGTGTTCTAGTTTCGATTTGGAAATTTCAGGGAATTTAAATAAATAAGAAGTTAAAATGAATCTTACATGAAATATTTCATAATACATAGGATTAGGAGTTCCTTGTCTCCCTTTTTAGTTATGGAACCCGGTCATCATCTACGGGGGGATGACCCAATCTTGACTTAGTAGACTAATACAACTGATCAGTAGAGAGTGGATCTAGAGGAGTAGGATGACCAGTGGTAGTTGGTGTTATGCTTTTTCATGAAAAAGACTCTGGGATAATACGAGTGGATCATATTAGATATCGAGATAGAGAGATGGAATGACAGGCTTGTGATCACCTTTTTCTTGTTTTGGGATCTGATGGAGTACTTGGTCCCTTTGGTATTTAGTCACGTGAGATGATCATCATGTCAGTGGTTGACAATGCACCTAAGGGAGAGAAAGGAGGCTGATGTTCATTAGTCCATTTTATAGAAGGAGTTCCAAGAATAATTCCTTTCCTCGACCTTGAAGGCTGATAAAGGACATGATTTACTCTCCCTCAAGAAGGGATGTATGTTAGTACAAGATTTGTAGATCATGTTCATGGATCTCCTTCACTTCACTCTAGATCTATTTCTAGATGAGGATTCTAAGGGAGGGATTCTCAGAGGAGGAACTCTATCCTTCCCTCTTATACACAGTTACTCCCTTCACCTTACCAACAAACATAGAGGTCCAAAAGAAGGCTGAGGTAGTTGAGAGGATACACTCACAAGGAGGTCTATTTCCAGAGTGGATCCAACCAAGTTCTCTGAAGGGCATGAATACCACTTTCTAGTCTTAGGTGTCAAGGACATCAAGGCATCATCTAGTGGGAATTCGACCTCATCAGTTTTTGTTTAGAACATTTGGTCCCCATGCCTATCCTACGAGCTTGGGGATGGTGTGTTTTACCTATGGAAGCTTTGATCATATTTGGAGTTAGTTCCCAATTTGATTTCGATGTGGTGGAAGTGGGAAGGTCCAATTCTCACCTCAGTAGCATTTTATAACCATACCATTCTAGAAATAGGGACAACATTATACTATTTTACATAAGGAGATATAGTATGTGATAGATGACCATAGGGTTTTCCTTATGGACCTCGACCTAGGCATGTATGGGTAGGTGACAAACAGTAAAGGAGAATAGGTGCTAGGTATGGTCTATTGTACACCATAGAGGCAGCTGCTTTAGTATGGATGGAGATCATTTTAGGTATGATCAGTTTGTTAAATACCCTTTCTTGTTCTTTGTTTGATTCATGATATCTCATTCATTAGCTGTACCCACGCTAGACCATGATTTGGGATAAGTAATAGAAAGAAATTTCATGCCCTAGGGATGAGTATTCCAATCAAAGATCAGACTAGCTTTCTTGATGTTTATCAGGGACGTAGACTGATGTTGGGGCCACATTAATACTATGGGGATCTCTTCCTTCTATAAATGAAACCATATGATGTCATCCTTGGCATCATTTAGTTGTTTTCTATGAAAACTATCATTGATTACTTTCAATGGAGAGTCGTGTTTTTTGACATGGATGGTCAACGTGTAGATTTTTTTGGTGAGAGGAGCAGTCAAGTGGGCAGCCTACATGTGGAGACGCTTCATTCCTTATTGGATGAGTTGTCAGTGGACTTAGTTGATGCTAAATTTGTGGAGGTTTTTGGAGTTTTTTTGGAGTTCTTATATGTTTTCACTAAGGAGTTTGTGACTATCTCTACTACAAAAAATGGGCTTTATCAGCACTCAAAAAGGACATTATTAGTGCTAAAAAACATTGTAAAGCTCAGCGCTGATAAAGGGGGTCCCCCTTTATCAGCACATTTTTAGCGCTAACAAAATTAGCCTTTATCAGCGCTAAAAAAGCGCTAATAAAATGCACATTTATCAGTGCTAAAAGAGCACTGATAAAAGAATACTTTATTATCACTCTTTTAGCGTTGATAAATGTGTATTTTATGAGCTCTTTTTTATCGCTGATAAAGGCTTCTTTTATCAGTGGTAAAAAAGTGCTGATAAATTCCATGTCTGTTGCACAAAAAATATCTGCAGTAGCACTCCCAAATAGCACCTGCAAATAATTTAGCATCTCAATAAGTATAACCCTACAAAATTAACACATAAATCTTAAGATAATTACTCCAAGTATACCCATACACCATTAACACATAATTCATAAGTTAATTAAATACATAAAGAATTATATTTAGTATTCAAGGGGTTGGGGAGGTTGTTCAGGGGTTTCAGGTGGCTGTCCAAGGGGGGGGGGGGTAGGGGGTGTTCGGGGGGATGGGGGTGTCCAGGGTGGTGGGTGGGGTGGGGTAAAGGAGGTTGGGGGGCTTTCCAAGGAGGGTGGTGGTGTCCAGGGGGTGGGGGTGTCGAGGTGGTGGGGTGGTGTCTAGGGGGGGTTGTCCAGGTGGGGGGGGGGGGTGTCCAGGTGGGGGGGGGGGGGTGATGGTGTGCAGTGTGTTGGGGGTGATTTCCAGGGGTGGGGTGTCCACGGGGTGGGGGCAGTCCGAGGGGGGGGGGGGGGGGTTGGTGGGGCTGTCCAGGGGGGGGGGGGGTGTCCAGAATGGTGGGATGGGGGTGTCAGGGGGATCAGGGTGTCTAGGGGGTGGGGTTGTCTTGGGGGTGGGGGTGGTCTAGGTTGTTGGTAGGGATGTCCAAGGGGGGTGGGGTGGTGTCCAAGGAGGGGGGGTGTCCAGGTGGGGGGGGGGGGTGTCTATGGGGTGTGCATGGGGGTGGGATGGTGTCCAGGGTGTGTGGGGGGGGGGGGGGGTTCTAGGGGTGGGGGATGTCCGGGGGGGGGGGGCATGGGGTTGGTGGGGCTATCCAAGGGGGTGGGAAGGTGTTTGTGAGGGTGGGGGTGGCCGTCCATGGGTGGGGGTGTCCAGGGGTGTTGGGGGTATGCAAGTGGTGGGGTGGTGTCAAGGAGGAGTGGGGGTGTCATCCATGGGGGTGGTGGTTGTCCGGGGGGGGGGTGTCTGAGGGGGGGGGACTATCCATGGGCGTGTCCATGGGGTGGGGGTGTCCCGGGGGTTGAGGGGGCTTTCAAGAGGGTGGGGGTGTTTAGAGGGGTTGGGGTGTCCTGGGGGTGGGTTGGTGTCCAGGGGGTAGGGGGTCCACGTGGTTGGTGGGGTTGAATCTTACACGTCACAAAGTACCCATGGATACTTCTCGTAAAGGATCAAGACAATCGGAATTCGTTTGGTCAGATTTCCGTAGATCAGTTGTTGTTTCCACTTAAATTTGTGTCCAATTTAAACAAAAGAGAGAACCTTTGAGGGGTAACAGCTACAACGTGCCTTGGATTGAGGTGGGGATGACTATTACACATCAAAAAGTACCCGTGGATCGTTCTCCTAAAAGATCAAGATAATCCAAATGCATTTGGTCGAATTTCCGTAGGTTAGTTGTTGTTTTCACTTAAAAATTTGTGCATTTTAAACAAAAGTGAGACCCTTTGAGTGGTACCGGCCACAAAATTCCTTTGATTAGGGGTGGGGATGACTCGTGAACATCAAAAATTACCCATGAATCGTTCTACTAAAGGATCAAGACAATTAGAATGTGTTTGGTCGGATTTTGGTAGGTCATTTGTTGTTTTCACTTACAATTTTTTTCCATTTTAAACAAAAGAGATGACCTTTGAGTGGTACCAGCCACAGTGTGCCTTAGATTAAGGCGGATATGACTCATACACATCATAAAGGACATATGGATTGTTCTTCTAAGAGATCAAGATAATTCAAACGCGTTTGGTCAAATTTCTGTAGGTCAGTTGTTGTTTTCACATAAAAATTTGTCCATTTTAAACAAAAGTGAGACCCTTTGAGTGGTACTGGACACACTGTGACTCATATTGAGGTAGGGATTACACGTCCACATCCCCAATGCATCAGTGGATCATTATCTTAAAGGATAAAGACAATATGAATGCATTTGGTTGGATTTTTGTAGGTCAGTTTTTGTTTTCACTTAAAATTGTGTCCATTTTAAACAAAAGAGAGACCCTTTGAGTGGTAATAGCCACACCATGCATCATATTATGGTGGGGATGACTATTTAACATCACAAAGAACCCGTGGATCTTTCTCTTAAAGGTTAAATACAATCCAGATGCGTTTGGTCTGATTTCAGTAGGTCAGTTGTTGTTTTCACTTAAAAATTTGTCCATTTTAAACAGAAGAGAGACCCTTTAACTGGTACCAACCACACCGTGCCACGGATTGATGCAGAGATGACTCGTACACATCAAAAAAGAACCATGTATTGTTCTCCTAATATGTCAAGACAATACAAATGCATTTGGTTGAATTTCAGTAGGTTAGTTGTTGTTTTCTCTTAAAAATTTCTCCATTTTAAACAAAAGTGACACCCATTTAAGTGGTACCGGCCACACTGTGCCTTTGATTGAGGCGGGGAAGACTCATACACATCACAAAGGACCCTTGGATCATTATCGTAAAGGATAAATACAATATTAATATGTTTTTGCGTATTTTCAGAGGTCATTTGTTGTTTTCACTTAAAAATATGTCAATTTTAATTATATGAGAGACCATTTGAGTGGTATCGGCCACACCATGCCTCAGATTAAAGCGGGGATGATTAGTAAATGTTTAAAATTACCCGTGGATTATTCTCCTAATCGATCAACACAATACTAATGCATTTGGTCAAATTTCCGTAGGTCGGTTGTTGTTTTCACTTAAAAATTTGTCCATCTTAAACAGAAGAGAGACCCTTTGAGTGGTACTGGCCACACCATGCCTAAGATTGAGGTGGGGATTACTTGTACACATCCCCAACTCACTCATGGATTGTTATCTTAAAGGACCAAGATAATCAATATGAATTTGGTTGGATTTACGTTGTTTAGTTGTTGTTTTCACATAAAATTGTGTCCATTTTTAAGAAAAAAGAGACCCTTTGAGTGGTACCAGCCACAAAATGCCTCGGATTGAGGTGGTGATGACTGTTGCACGTCACAAAGGACCCTTGTATTGTTATACAAACAGATAAACACAATCCAAATGTGTTTGGTCAGATTTCGGTATGTCAGTTGTTGTTTTCACATAATAATTTTTCCATTTTAAACAGAAGAGATACCCTTTAAGTGGTACCGGCCACACCGTGCCATGGATTGATCCGGGGTTGACTCGTACAAGTCAAAAAGAACCCATATATCATTCTCATAAAGGATCAAGACAATCTGAATGCATTTGGTCAGATTTCTGTAGGTCATTTGTTGTTTTCACTTAAAATTGTGTCCAATTTAAACAAAAGAGAGACCCTTAAAGTGGTACCAGCCACACCGTGCCTCGGAGTGCGGCAGATATTACTTTTAAACATCCCCAATTCACCCATTAATCATTATATTAAAGGATATAGACAATCTGAATGTATTTTTTCTGATTTCCACAGGTCAGTTTTTGTTTTCACTTAAAATTGTGTCTATTTTAAAGAAAAGAGAGACCCTTTGAGTGGTACCGGATGCACCGGTACTCGGATTGAGGTGGGGATGACTCATGAACATCATAATGGACCGTTATATCGTTCTCCTAAAGGATCATCACAATCCAAATGTGTTTGGTTGGATTTTCGTTGGACAATTGTTGTTTTCACTTGAAAAATTGTCCATTTTAAACAGAAGAGAGACCCTTTTAGTGGTACCAGCCACACCGTGCCTCATATTGAGGCGGGGATTACTCGTGTACATCCCCAACACCCTCATAAATATTTATACTAAAATATCCAAACAATAAAAATGTGTTTGGTCTAATTTTCGTAGGTTAGTTGTTGTTTTCACTTAAAAATTTGTCCATTTTAAACAAAAGTGAGACCCTTGGAGTGGTACTGGACACACCGTGCCTCAGATTAAGGATTATATGACTTGTTCATGTCATAAAGGACTCATGAATCATTCAAATAAATGATCAAGACAATCTAAATGCATTGGTCATATTTTTGTAGGTCAGTTGTTCTTTTCACTTAATAATTTGTCCATTTTAATCAAATGTGAGACCCTTTGAGTGGTACCAGCCACACCGTGCCTCAGATTGAGGCGGGGACAACTCGTACATGTCAAAAAGTACCCGTGGATCATTCTACTAAAATATAATGACAATACAAATCCGTTTGTTCGAATTTCCGTATGTCGGTTGTTGTTTTCGCTTAAAAATTTGTCTATTTTAAACAGAAGAGAGACCCTTTGAGTGGTATCGGCCACACCGTGCCTCAGATTGAGGCGGGGATTACTCGTACACATCCCAATGCACCCATGGATCAATATATTAAAGGATAAAGACAATCCAAATGCGTTTTGTCGGATTTCCATAGGTCAGTTGTTGTTTTCAATTAAAATTGTGTCCATTTTAAAGAAAAGAGAGACCCTTTGAGCTGTATCGGCCACACCGTGCCTTGGATTGAGGCAAGGATGACTTGTGCACATCACAAAGGACCCATGGATAGTTCTCCTAAAAGATCAAGACAATCCGAATGTGTTTGGTCAAATTTCTATAGGTCAGTTGTAGTTTTCACTTAAAAATTTGTCCATTTTAAACAAAAGTGAGACCCTTTGAGTGGTACTGGCCACACCGTTCCTCGGATTTAGGCGGGGATGACTCTTTCACGTCACAAAGGACCTTTGGATCGTTCTCATAAAGGATCAACATATTCAGAATGCGTTTGGATGGATTTCCGTAGCTCAGTTGTTTTTTTCACTTAAAAATATGTCCATTTTAAACAAAAGAGAGACCCTTTGAGTGGTACCAGCCTCACCGTGCATCATATTAATGTGGTTTTGACTCTTAAACATCCTCAACACACCTGTGGATCAATAACTTAAATTATCAACACAATACGAATGCATTTGGTCAGATTTCTGTTGGCCATTTGTTGTTTTCACTTAAAAATCATTCCGTTTTAAACAAAAGAGAGACCCTTTGAGTGGTACCGGCCACACCGTGCCGCAGATTGATGCAGGGATTACTCGTTCATGTCCCAAAAACACTCACAGATTGTTATCTTAAAGGATCATGACAATCCAAAGGTTTTTGGTTGGATTTTTTTAGGTCACTTGTTGTTTTCACTTAAAATTTTTTCCATTTTAAACAAAAGAGAGACCCTTTGAGTGGTACCGGTCACACTGTGCCTTGGATTGAGGTGGGGATGACTCGTGAACATCCCCAACGCACCCATGGATTTTTCTATTAAAGGATCAACATAATCCAAAAGTGTTTGGTCAGATTTCCGTAGGCCATTTGTTGTTTTAACTTAAAAATTTGTCTATTTTAAACAAAAGAGAGACCCTTTGAGTGGTTCATCATTCTTGCATGTTGTTGGTGCATATCATCTGTTAAAATGGGAAATTGACTCATTAGAGAAAGGATGTTTTATTTAATAACAAATAATATATTCCTATGAACATTTACATACAACAATGTGTCATCTTTTGATCCCCTAAACCCCTCTAAAAAATGACCGCCAATTGTACACATCCCTAAGGCAGATCTTCATGTTATTTGTGTACAATATGTCATTAGGTATGCAACCCACTCATTTATGTACATATCTATATCGTCTTGTGAGTATGGTGATTTTCTTCAGTCAGAGTAGTACTACAAAATATAAAAGTAAAGAATTAAAAATTAAATTAAATGAACTAGTTGTTGTTTCTGATATTACCTCTTTAGGGATGCTTGTTTCTTGATGAAAAAATGATCTCCTTCATAAATTTACTAACATAATAACCAGAATCATTATCGTTTGTTTGTTTTGGACACTGAAAAAAAATTGATCATTATGAGAATATGAAACTTATGTTGAGATGTGTTTGTAAAGGGAAATTTCATTATATATAACCTGATATTTTTCCAGACGTAGTACTTGCTCTTCTCTTTAGGCTTATCCCCTGTCGTCATTCCTTTTTTAGATGATAATGATGCACCGCCCTATCATAAATGAATCCTCAGTAAAAGATAATAAAAATTATGTTACATGATGTTTAGACCTAAAATGTAGGATGTACATTCTAACAGATTCACAAACACCATCTTGTGTGGTTGGTTTGATGGATATCCTTGCTTTGAATCCAGAAAATAAATCACTGGAGTATCCAAGTTCACCGCAATTAGCATCCAATGTTTCCTAAAAACACAAAAAGGAATAAGTAATAAAAGAAGTAAAAATATAATTAATATGCTTTAATCGTAATGTTTTACCCCTTGCATGGTTGGTATTAAGAAGAGTCTGTCATCTGTAATATTGCTTTCAAATGTTTTTAGCAAGCCGTTCAGTATTTCATTCTTTTTTGATGGATCTATTTTCATTAGATGTGATGATGTGGTATGAGGACTAATGAGTCCAAATTTTGGCTCATCGTAAAATTCCATCAACTGATTTTTCATATATACGTCTGTCAACAATATAAAATGCATTTAGATATAATTTGCACATTAAATCATCTTTTTGAAAATCAATTCACAGAAATGTACCTCATATATATATTTAGAACTGTGAAACCTAGCCAACTATTTTACAGGATCTCATTTACATTTTCAGTAGCAACGAAATATTAAATTTCCATACCGTATATATTTTCTTCGAAAACCACTATATGAATACTACCACCCCTTAGCTTCGTATCCACACGAGTCTTCAATGATAGTAAAAGTGGATGGAGAACAAGTGGTGTTATTGTGCTTTTAGTAGCTCCTTGGGATCAATTGGTCGATCCTTTAGATGTTTCTGAGCCGACGTTGGTCACCCCCTGCACTTTCTCTGTCTATAATAAAATTCATTGGTTCAGACCATTTTTGATTAATTTTTAAAGGTTTATCTTGAAAAAAGGGAAATAAATACCTCTTTGGATTCATGTAATATTACATGTTGTGATGACCATGAAATGAATGTACCAAAAGACTTTTCAACCATATGAATATCATCCTCCTAAAGTGGAATAGGTAGCTCTTAATTTGGCTCATGATCAATAGTAATAATCACTTTCAGATGATCTTTCTGAAGTGGTCTATTATGTAGCATGTCATCTGAGTTGTTGAACACTATATCCCTTGCTACATGGTGATAGGTGAGTGTTGATGGATATAAATCACAATCATTATCACCCTGTAGAAGATCAGTACAGGAAAAGTATTAGTGTTTGTCTGATTCACATTTCAAGGGAAAAATTATTAGAATATTGATTACCCTGGCTATGATAGCTCTATGAGGGGAATGGCTCACCTCAAAGCCGGTGGGGGTATGGGGGATCTTCACGTGCAGGTTGTTCCTCAGTTTTGTATTCTCCTTGCTTCCCACCCATAAAAGTTTCTATCAACTTTCTCTGCCACTACAATCATTCTTCAAGGGTTGCTAGTTTTTCGCTCATTTGATTCAATGTTTCAACACTATCATCCATTTTTATTCTTCTCAAAATATACTCAGGGTGTCACCCCAAACCCCACACCTCTGACATGATCTTATTTTTCTAGCTGCTTCAAAGCTATCGATAATTGGTCTGCATCCACTACAGGAGTAGCTGATTCCTGTTACTATCAGATATAAGAAAATAACAAATTATTTTTATTTAATAGCAATTTAAAAAAAATATTTTTATCATCGTGTCATACTTATAAAATTTCCCACAGTTTTTGTTTGTTCTCATCTACTAGATTCCCTTCCATATTCATCCAAGCCTCCTTCCAAAGCACATGACGTGTTATGGAGGTGTATTTGGTTTTTGACTCATCAATCTACATATAAACATAGAAAGATAATTATGATGTTGTTTGTTGGCACCTAACAATATTATTGTAAATTATAAATACTTACCATTTTATTTTCTAGTGAATCATACCCCATCCTTGCTTTACGATAGGGGTATGTTGGTTTGGATGCACATTCCTTATTTTCTTTATAGAGTTTCTGTTTTATAAATGAAATATTGAAAATCAAAGTGATGAATACACCTATCCTCAAACAATGTATTGTCACCCAAAATGTACCAGTAACTTCACATCCACACGGAGGAAAATAAATGCATCCGATGCTTCTTGGGATATTAGGTGAGCGTAGACAATGGGTGGGTGCGGGTTCATTTTAACTTTGGAATCTTTCATGTGACATCTTGTTAAAATAGTGTGAAAACCGCGATGAATCCTTCCTGCAAGGCTTAGTACATAATCCTTGTGTGAATCCTCTACTATAAATGTATTCTGAAAGAGATTGAGAAGAGTAAGAAATTGTTCCATTATTTTATTTTCAAGTAAATTAATGAAATAAATTCATAATGTTTCTATAATTTCTTCCCAGATCACAGCCTTCAGCCCAGACACAACATGGTGCCATGAATCTATGTCAATTAGCATGCATTGCTGAGTGAAAACTCCAACATAACTACTAAATGTAGACTTTTTGGGATTCACATGTTGGCCTCGTGAATTCCATCGGATGTAAAATTTTATGCATTTTTCTTTTCACCTTAAGAACTTTGGCTAACACCATCAAACTACGATGCCCCTGTGTTTTCTACGACATTGATTCTTCATTCCCGACCATTTCATCATTATCAACATCATCTATATGTTAATCTAAAATGGTAGCCACGACATGTGCTGATGGTTTTTGGACCTCAACACTAGGAGAAGTAGGAGCCTCCACAGCCGCTGCAGCAGGAGCAGTAGGAGCAATAGCAGGAGTAGCAGGAGTAGCTGGAGCAGCAACAGCCGCAACAGCAGCCACAGCAGCCACAGCTGTAGATTAAGAGACCTGTTCAACCTCAAGGTTAGGAGTACCAGAATGTGCAAGAAGTCATTATCTGTAAAATTGGTTGAACACTTAATTTAGATTACATAAATTCAGTAATTATAAGATAATTACCTGAGATTGCAAGATCTATATTACAAAAAAAATATAACCTAGTTATTGAACTCTCTTTATTTTTTTCAAAGGATGAATGGATTTGAAACCTATATCAATTATCCAAATCCCTTCATTGTGGTCACCTCTAACATAAAAAACATCATCTACATTCCGACTGCTCTAAAACGATTGAGTCGTACCCCTGAAAGAATTACCCTCAACTGAATTTTCATCAGAACCTTCAGTAGTTTTGGACGCTAACAGAACAATCGACCACTTTCGGATTGCAGGATCTAGAATATAAAAAACTTGTACTACTTGTGATTCCAATATAAACTATTCTTCTTTGTACCATTATTTACTAAAATCAACTTTCACAAATCCCCATTCATCTATTTTAACACCATTGTTGTTATCAACCCATTTTCATTGAAAATCGGCAATTGGAATGTCGTATAATCCAACTCCCATATTAGTTTGATAATGCCAATGTATGACATATTTGTATAAATTTGATTTATATCCTTACTACCAAAAACATGCATCGCTTAAGCCAGTAGTGTAACTCCACTATTTTTAATGGTACTATATTCATCATGTTCATTTATATAGAATGTATAACCATTAATTACATAACCAGTATAAGATAATACATACACACTTTTTCCAGCAGTTAGCCATCGAAGTCATTCTGAAATTGAATTTGGATTTTCATCCAACTACTTAGTAATATGGTCTTGAAACCATCCTATAAATGGGTGATTATGTGTATTTGATAACCATTTTTCATCCCTTGATGGATTCAATTTCCTATTAATTTATTTGTGAGTTTCAATATATGAATCAACTTCCCAACTGTTATGCAAAACATAAAGGTGGGCCTTCTCCCGATCTATAATGTTGATTGTCACAACATCTCTTCCAGAAATTCCCTCACCCTCAACGTTTCTAGTGTGATGAGATTTCGGGAGACCAATGCTTTCCACATCTGATAGGTATTCGGAACAAAATTCAATGGATTCCTCAACAATATATCTCTCCACTATACAACCCTATGGCGGACATCGATTTTTGACATACCCTTTCAAAATCTTCATATACTGTTCAATAGGATACATCCATCAATACTGCACTGGACCACAAAGTCAAATCTCTCCCACCTAGTGAATCATCAAATGAACCATCATATCAAAGAATGTTAGCAGGAAGAAAATTTCTAATTCACATAATATGATGACAACTTCTTTTTCCATAGCTGACAATTTTGCCGGGTCTAAAACATTCCTACCTATATCTTTGAAAAAAAACAATGTTTCCTTAAAGTATGATGAAAATTCATGGAAAAAATGGAACATAAATATATAGGAATTAGATCTTACTTCAAAACATGGTAGTCAAGTGATTTAAAACATTTTATCTTCAAATCATTCATTGACACAATGTTCTTGATATTTGGTGAATACCGCTCTGGAACCTTTATATCGTTGAAGAAGTTGCAAAACTAGTATCTCTCCTCCCTAGAAAGAGTATTAGCATTTGAGATCATCTAATTAGTGGGAAATTATTGTAGGTCCCCATTAATCGATGTAATTACTATATTACATTACTTGAATTGTGTTACATGGTGATTATTCGTTAGTGATTTTGGGGTGGTTAGTATTCCTTGTTGGGTGATGTTGGTTTCATTTGTTTTCTCACAAGGGAATTAGTATGTATCCCCAATTGAGCCTGATAGACTTTTTATTTTTTAATCCTACTGAGTATACATGTATTCTCACCCTAGTAATATAATAATTTTTTCAGTTTTACAAGGGGATTACGAGGATCGTTCTAGACCATGCTGGCGCCAATGTTGGGATAATTACTATGTCGTTGATTGGCCTTGTTTTTTGTAATTTACAACATAGTTTTCATGTACATTATAGCAGTTTTTATTAAACATGCATATGGATTGGATATTTTTTTACATTAATTTTAAATGTTTGGAGTAGATTTGGATTTACCATCTTATCTCACAATCCTATTTAATATAAAAGGGTAATTTCTTCCACTTTGCGAGATTCAATACCCATGGTGCTGGTTTCCACCCTATGGCCTACTGAAGGCGAGACTCGAGTGTCATCATCACCATTTCCTTCATTTCCAACAGAAGAGGGGTATCATAGGGGGGGGGGGGTATTAACAAAAATGAATTTCATTTTTTAATAACTAATATTCTAAAAATTAAATATTTATCTTTTAAATTTAAAAAATATTTATTTAATGAAAAATTATTTTACTGATAAATGTAATTAAAAAAAATTATTTATAATATATTATTTATCAATAATAGAAAGAGAATATTCATGTTATAGAGGAAAAAAACAAAAAATAATAGCATGCATAGTGATATTGGTTATATAAATCATCAATCATCAAATGTCATATTTATTACATATGTTTAAATTAATTTACTTTTGTATTTTCTATTTTTTCATTTTTTTCTTTTTACTATGGTTAGTAGTTTTTACCAATGAAAAATATGATTTAATAAAAATAATATATATATCATTTGATAAATTTTTTTCATGAACCTATATTTTAACAAAATTTATTACAATTCAGTATATATATATATATGAGACTATTAACTTTTAAAATACAAAATTTAATTTATAGAAGAAGTATTTTATCCAAAAAATATTGTTTTCCCCATTTAGTGTTATTAATATTATTTAGTATTGATCTAAAATTTAATTAATATTAATATTTTTCAATATAGTTTTAATTTATATATTAGTATTATTTTATCAAAATTTAAATTTATTTTTTTAGCTAAAAAACTGAATATTAGTAAAATAATTCTTTGTAAATAACAGTTTAACTTTATCGTAGACATTAAATTTCATCTTAATAATCATAATTTTATGAAGAAAAATGAAAATGAACATATAAAGTATTATAATAATGTTGATAGAAAATATCAAAGCAATTAACATAGATTTTATTTCTACAAGATTTGAAAACTAATTTTAAATTTATACAAAGAAAAATAGTTTTTATAGTAAAATATTATATATGTTTCCAAAATAATTTACATGTGTTTAATAAATTCAACATAATATTTTTTTATTTTTTAATCAACTATATATGTATATATTTCTTATTAAATAGTTTTCAAAATAATTGATGATAATATTTTATTTTAGAAACTTTAAAAAAGTGAGGGTATTTGAAAAATTGGTATATTGTTTTACTATTATCCTATAAATCAATTTTTTAGAAAATTTTAATAAAATCACCATCATAAAAAAAATTATGTTGAAATATAAAGTTAATTTCATTTTTCAAAATCGATATTGTCAAAATTGTATAGTTATATTTTTTATAAAAAATGAATATATTTATTGAAAATTGCTATTATTGAAAATGGATTTTAAAATCATTTGCTGAACAACCATTATTTATCAATAATGGAACAGAATTATTAAATAGAAAAAGAGAATAAGTGATATATACTGATTTTATGATGATATTGGTTCTAAAAATCCCCCAACATGGATTTTCACATATTTTTCACATATGATTTATGTAATTTACTTTCAAAATATTACTTTTACTATTTTTATATTTTTATCAAGGTAACTATTTTTTACCTAAGTAACATATGCTTTTTTAAAAATAAAAAATGCATCATTTTACCAATTTTGGGATTTCATAACCTAAACATAACATCTATTTAATGCAATGAAATATATATGTATATATGAGATAATTGACTTTTAAAATAAATCATTTATTAAACAAGAGAAGAATTTTGTAGAAAAATATTATATTTTATCTTTAGTTGTTCTTAATGCTATTTATTAGTTATTAAAAACTTAATTATGTTAATATATTTCTATATTGGTTTAAATAGTATATTAGTTTCATTATTTTTAGAGACTAATTTATTTAATAAGATTATAAATACGAAATTTTAATAAAACAATTATTTGCAAATAATTATTTTATTATTATAATGGCCATTAACGTTAACCTTAAAAATAATACATTTATGACCCAAAAATAAAATTAATTTATCTAATAATATGATATTATTGATCTAATGTGTAAAATGAATTATGATAGATTTATTTTCTAAAATTTATGAGAACAATTTTTTAATATAACAAATGAAAAATTGTTTTTACCAAATTTTTTTATATATTTATAAAAAAACAACATATGGGTTTAGTAAATTCAATATATTATTTTTATAACATTTTTAAATCATTATATATATATATATATAATAGTAGTAATTTTTTATAAACAATATTTTATTTTCAATATTTCATAAAAGTGATGGTATAAAATTATTCAGTATAATGTTTTATTATTCACCTAAAAATCAAGTGTCATAGAAAATTATGAAAAAATATCAAAATGGAATCATTTTTATGTGGAACTAAAATATGAATTTAATTTTTTCAAAAATAAATTTATAAAAATTATAAATTTATCTTTTGAATGAAAAATCAATATACAAAATGAAAACTTATTTTCTTAAAAAATTTCTTTTTAAAAACATTTTTTGTTCCTAGTAATATTTCATATGGATTATCTAAGTGATTAAAATATTTTTTTCTAGAGTTTATTTATTACTAAATTTTAATTATAATATATTTTATATGTCTCATTTTAGTTTAGTTTCACATGTAATGTCCGAGAAGTCTCTTACATTGATATCAAATCTTGATGGTCACATATACAATATTTTACAAACAATTCATGCCAATGTACTAAAATGGTTTAGTGATTTTGGTGACTTCCTAAATATTATTATGTATTTAAATATCTTAAAATTATCCCATAAAGATCTTCCCCTTTTTACAATTAATAAACACACTTTATTTAATTTTTTTCATAACCTCTAAATGAAACATAATAAATGGTGAGATCATTTTCTTAGTGTGGGTAAACATGGAGTATACATAATCATAACATGATCATAAGGGTATGAGAATATAGGAATAAAATATGAAAACCATACCATTCATATGAGACAAAAAATATTCTATCATGGAATATAGATTGGTAGCTGATAAGAAATGAATAATTATAGAATCATAAAACATGATTTATGAGACCATAAAATTCACATAAGTAATGTTTTTATTGAATACACATGAGCTAATAACATTTTGAACATGTATAAATTGAGAAATGTACACCAAATAAGTTATTGATAAGAAATAAGTCCATCTCATAAACTTATGGACATGCATATAGGTCCATGCATAAAATTATGGAAATTAAATCATATCCACACATAATAATATAAACATGTAATCCTGTTCAAATTTAACATTATGATCATGACATTAGGATCATGAAAAAATTTCGAACATTTAATTAGTTTCCAAAATATAATATTTACTTATTAGTAATCCATATTTACCCAACATATTAAAGGTTGATATAGGTCCCAACCATAACATAATCTATACATTCATATTCTACATGATCCTAGAAGATTCATCTTTTCATAACACAAGAAAATGGTTCTCATTCCATAACATTTTAATTATTGAATAACCTATGGAATTATACATGTTTCATAAAAATATTGTCATCATAATCATAAATCATCCATGTAAATAATAATTATGGTATAAATAGACCATATCCCTAACAAATATGATTTAACATTAAACGGTGTCATCTTCGATGGATAATGATTTAGAAAAATAACTTGAACATTTCTTGTGTAGAATTTCCTTTAAACATTTGAATGAACATTTTAAAACCTAATAAAAATTTAAAATTTATTTTTTTAGAATAACTTGGAAACATATTATGTAATATTTAAAATATTGAGATGTTATGATGATGTAAAATGTTGAACTCATTCAAAAAATATACCTTTAACATTTTTAATAAAATAACAAGAGGTATTGTTCATCAAATGACATGAAGCTTCTTTCCCAGAAGTTTTGGTGAAAAATTAAATATTAGTTACAAAAATATTTAATAAGTAATTTATATAATTTTAAAAAAAATTAATAAAATTTATATAAAACATGATATTTGATCAAAAAGAATTTTTTTGACCGAAGAGAGAAATAAAGTAAGTTTTTTTGACAACAATATATTAAAAGATAGAGTATATAAAATGAATAATATTTTAAGTAAAATTGTATTATCATGAAATAAATATTGTTGAATAAAATCCTTTAGTTTTATTATAGGTACATCATAGTATTTCCTCATCAGATGAACAAATATAAAAAACCCTAACAAATGCGGAAATCATATCATAAAACACATATCACTTTTGAAAATTTGAATCTAAAGACACATGAAAAAAATTAAATTAAAGGAAACATAAAATAAAATGAAAATAAATAAATTCATGATATTAAATGTCACTGAGGTTTTATTTACACATCACAAATCAAGATAGATTGACAACATAATGTATGTACCAATGAAGAAAAATTGCCATAAAACATGATACCAATTTTTTATTTTTTCAAATGAAATCCCTAATAAATAATTTTTTTAAATGAAACATTAAATATTATATAGAGAAGTATATTCATGATAAAAAAATTTAATTGTTATTTATATAAACCATATAAAATAATCATGTGGTGAATTTGACATAATTATCCCTAAAATAAAGTGATACTAGAAATACCAAACATTATGTATCATCTTCCAGCATGAACATTCATACCTAATTTATAATAAATATAAGTTTATTATACATCTACTAACAAAAAATAATTATATTTATCATACAATATATGATTTATGTTTGTACTTTTATTACCCATTTGTTAACAATTCAATGACAAAATCATATGAGTAATGACTTCCTTCTTTTTCAAGTATTTTTTTTAAGTAATATTACCATGATCACTATTAAATTATATTCATATATTTAACCATTATATAATTATAATATATATTAATTTGTATTTATATATATTATTCGATAAAATGTATAGATAGAAAATGAAATATACTATTCATTGACACTGTAGGCCTTATATACATAAGAAGAATGTTTTCATTTTCTCAACAGATGAAATGAATGGAATGACAAAATTTATTAACATTAAAAAAATTATGTAAAATATATTTCATATAATAATTAAATTTTACCTAAATACATTTCGAGCAAAGAGTTAGGGAAAAATAAATTACACCACTTCATGAGGGTGAAGTTCACCAGACACTTAAATGGTGTTATTGTATCACCTATGGAATGAAAATTAAGAAGGTATTTATGCTAGAATAATTCAAAAAAAATTATGCTAAAAATATCTCACACATATATATGTAAAATATATTAATCATCATACATAGTGTTGAGTGTTTTTTATGGAAAATGTGTCATGTCAGTTTTTGATGCGGTAATGTTCGATAAAAATGAGAGATGTTATCTTTAACCATTTGGAAAAAATGAGATGTTTTAGGTCATGATAAAAAGATAAAAAATATAATTATATAAAATTTACTTATCTTTTTATATCATCATGGTTTAATTATATTTGAAGGAGGTGGAGGAAGAAATAAAATAAAATACTCAGTCTGGGATATTAATGTTTTTTCATAAAATTTTCCTTGGTTTTCACCAAAAGGTTTCCGAGGATATATTTCTAATAAATCTATAATTTATAGGATAAGTGAAGGGGTTTAAGAAAGTTAATTGATCAAGTAATATCAGGAATTTTTTTTGTACTTGTGAATGAAAGACAAGAGGGAGTTGACTTTTATAATTGAGGTGAGTTAAACACTTATAATTTTGAAATGAAAATGTTGTACCCATGTTTCTCAAATTAAAAATGATTGATAATGGGTAATAATAGATCATTATAAGACATTAATTGTATATATTTCAATTTTTTTAAGAGATTATATGTCAATTTAACACTAATCATTTTATTTTATCACACAGTAACCCCATTTTCACATCAATTATAGTAATTCATTTTTAATAATTTAAATATTCATGATGTTGAAAAATTATATATAAATTATTATATAATATAAACAATGATTATTCAAAATATGGAATATTTTTCTAAAAATTCAATTTACATAATTGAATAATATAATTTACATTTAATACCACAGATAGGAATAAAAATTTGTTTTCTGAAGTGAAATTTTTATTAGATTAAAATGATTTCACAAATAAAAATTAAATACAAAATTAATTACAGTAACATAAATTTGATAAATTGAAATATAATTGTACTATTTTTACTTTTAAATCCATCTTAAAATAATTTATTTTTTAAAATTCAAAAAATGAAATGAAAATTATCAGTAAAAAACTATATTATTCAGTATTTGGTAAAAAATAATTATTAGAAAAAAACTATCATAAAAACAATTCAAGATAATTTTAACAATAATTTTTAACAAACTATATATATTTGTTAAAATAAATTTCTTAAAACTAAATAAAATTAATTTAAAAATAACTACCGGTATTTAGAAAAAACTGTTTCTTAAAAAAATATAGTTTTAATCATAAAATATAATTTATTCTTTTTTGTTTTCTAGAAAACACTTATTATAAATTTTAAACATTTGAATTAATATTTAATCTACAAATTTCATTAAAATCACACCCATAAAGATGTTTATTTAACTAATTTAGGTAAAACACAATTTTTATAATTTTATTTTTCATAAAAAGAATACCTTAATTTAAAAATAGTTATTATCTTCATTTCTATTTAATCATCCACCATAGAATTTATTTTACATACACGTGTAAACAATATATGTTTGTAATTTATTAATCTTATTCACAACCTCTATTTCAATGGACAGATGAGAACTATCATTTAAAAAATAATTTTGGAATACCATGTCAAAATTCTTTAAAACAAATTGTGGTGTGTAATAAAATATTATCATGTGGTTGCGTGTAACACCAAATATCAAAAAGATTTAATTTATTTTAAAAAAATATCACAAAATCTTGGGGAGTAACATTATCCACAACATAAAGATGAATTTGTCTATAAATAGTCTTCACTTAGTGATTGGTCATTTTTCATAGATATTTTTGATCCAAAATGTCTACATTTTGTTCCTGATACGAATGATCTTTCCTTAGTGGTATGACCTATAATTTAAGTATATATGATGCATGAGGTAGGTTATTCTCTAGTTGAGATACATGAAACACTTCCTGAACCTATGATTGGTTTAATATATGTTCTATTTGACAAGATACAACATCGATAAAACAAAAAATTTCAATGTTACCGATATATCTCAGGCTAACGTTTCCATTTTTTCAACTATTGATAAATTCATAAAAACACCAAACCACCATAACAAAATTCAATATTGAATTGAATATTATCATCAAAACAGGTAAATAAACATTGTGTTAACCCTATGATGGGATGGACAACCCAAAAATTATGTTCCATTTCTCATGCTTCCTCAGGTGATGATAACTTTATTTCCGTGATGTTATTTTAGTATATTGCTGTTTCACTATTCCTACAATAAAGGTATTCATCATGAGAAATATAAATGTTCGAGTGAAAGAAATTTTTGTAAGAAAACTCAACTAGAAGAATTCATTGATCCAAATCTATATTTAAATCTACAAAATAAGAACATGGCATATCCTCTATGGTTTAAAATTTTTTAAGGACTCACCATCTTCATGAGGATGAAATAAAATTTTGAAACATAACTCCATTTTTAGATATTTATGATACATTTCTAAAATATATAGGTAAAAATTATATCTTTTTCAAATAAAATTGAATATTTTACTCAATGTAGCCTTATAAATTCTTTAATGTATATTATAGAAAGTATATCTTGAGAGAAATCATCTCTGATAGAAAGAAAGAGTGATAAAATGTTAAGGGGATCATCTATAACCTATAATTAAATCAATATCAAAGATTAGATAAACAAAAAAAGTTACATGTATATATAATCATATTTCCAGAATGTTTAAATTCATTACTCCTCAAATAAATTTTTCACTAAAACATATATAGTACCAAAGGGTATCATTTTCATAAATGTATCTTTAAATACAGTTATTCTTGATAAACCCCAATTACCTAAAATCTAAAAATGGGTGTCCATGACTTCAAAAATATTATCATATTTAAAATAATAATCCAACAATCATATTCTTAACTCTAATGTAAATCTTATATAGATAAATATAAGTATCCAAATGTTAATTTACATTTTATTCAATATAAAATCTATTTTATTATAAAAATAAATTGTCATTAGATAATTTATTTGATAATTTTAATAATATAATTTAAAATGTTATTTTTTTATTCAATAATCAATGTAGAGGGAGATAATTCCATGAAATTAAATAAATGATGAAATGTAAGATTTTCAAATGGATAATTTAGAAAAAATCAAACCTGAAATTCCAACTAAGGATGTAGTGACCCAACATAATAAATTCAAGAGACGGTGTATACTACCATTATATTGGAAATATTACAAACAATCATATCCTGAATGAAATATTATGTTGTATTAGTGGTAAAAAAGATACATACATGAGTCTTGTACAAAAATTAATAAACTAATTACTATTTAATTTTTTTTCTAAAAATAATCGAGGAATAATTTATTCCATTGAGTATACCACTGGATATATTTCATATTACACTAATTTCACTAATAGGGAAAGGAAACATAATAAGACTTAGCTAAAATTCTTGGTAAGTGTAAAATATTGTGGATTAAATAATTTAACCAATGAGAATAATTATTATGGCATGATAAATAATGGAAAAGAGATACCATATAATCACCCAACTGAGAAGGAAGTGCATAAAAAATATAAAAAGGTAATAAATGTACACAAATTCTTTCTAAATAATTAGATATAAAGAAATGAATATGTGATGGAAATAAAATGAAAAAACAATTGAATTTAATCAATGTGTTTGAAATGAAATGTATCTATAGATATGCTGATGAAAAATATAATAGATAAATAATAAATGAATCTAAATGAGGTGAATGATTAATTATTTGATGTCATGTATATGGCATAAGTAAACCTATAGTGTCACGTTCTTTTATAAGAATATTTAAAAATTTGGATAGAAACCCATTTAATTTTCACATCTTATTTGTCTCATGAGAAACTGTCGATGCATCGAGTGTCTATGTAATGTTAGGACCCCAAAAGTCATTTACTATATAAATTATTCCTCATATCGAATAGTTTGAATAAATAATATTCCATATCAACAATCCATATTGAATAAAGAGTATAGAATTATCAATATTTTCAGAAATAATAAAATAACTATCAAATTAGACACCATATGTAAAATGGTATATTGTTTTTCCTATTGTAATATCCATGATAAATGAAATATGTAATTTAGGGGAAATTCATTATTCAATAATCATATGAGATTTAATATTTCAAGGGGACTAAAAAATGAACCTAGGGAGAGAATTTGATTTTTATCCTTAACCAGATAAATCATAAAACATCTAGAGGAAGAATAATAATGGTATCAATATAAAAAATACCATGTGGATTAAAATAAATGGGGGTTTTCATTAATAAAGATAAATACAATAAAAATATATTCGAAAACAACTCTTGGGGAAAATATCAATTGGTTTTGAAAAAAAATTTGAAAAAAAAATTATATTAAAAATAATTTTATAAAATGTTCTTTAAAAATATTATTTTAAATATAGAAAGGATGCTTCAAATAAATGATGTTATGTTTTATTGAAAACATTTTTTGGATTATTTTGTGTACCAAAGAATAGGAAAATGTAACTATTATTTGAAAAATGTCATGAATAACTAGAGGAGAATAAAATGAAAAGGGTTTACTGAACAATGATCCAATAAATTCCTTTTAAATAAATTCATGTGTAAAAAATCCCAAACAAAATGATATTGTATTGTAAACCCTTGAAAAACCATTACATTGGTGAGAAACTAAATAAATGAATAAATTATGTGAGTTAAATTTGAATGCACAAAAAGGAAGTGTAAATACAAAATAGGTCATGAAAATAAATTACACAAATAATCATATAGTATAGTATACAATTATAAAGTAATATAATCAAATGATTAAGGAATTGGGTTATGAAATTATTTTCCACTTGGAATCATTTAACTCGTATCCCCTCAAGAGAGATTATTCAAATTGAAACTCAAAAAATAAATAAATAAAGGATCAATCATGAAATTATATGTAAAATTGGTTTAATATAAACTATATATAAGAAATTAGGTTCACATCAATCAAGTTATTTTTTAAAGATAAATCTAATTATTACAAAAGAATGTGGGATTACAACAATAATCATTAAAAATGTTTTTAAGGATAATAATATTTTAACATCCCAAAGTGTCCCATACAACATTAAAAAAATTAAATCACAATGTTCAAGAATGAATAAAATTGAATGAAACATTAAATATTTGGATAATAAATAGGTTCATGATATAACTTGTAAAATGAAAATATATGCAGGATTTAAATAAACCAAGTTCTTGACAACAAATAAGTCTCAATGGAATGTAAATTGAGGAAATATCTCTTAACTTGCATCCCACATTTCATGTGTGTCTCTATATTCTTAAGTAACAAACTTATTCTAATTATTTATTTTTTTGATCCCTTTTCATTTTTATCATATCCTTTATTTCACTTATTACCATTTTTTAATCAACTTAACGAATTAAGTACACATAGTGTGTTTTGAATAAATTTGATTTATGTTTCAAAAAAAACTTTTGTAGGTCATCTATGATCAAATGGATCATTATATAAAACCAAAAAAATAATAACCAAGAAATAATTATCATTATTAATCATCAAGTATTCTTTTAAATCTAATTATTAAATTCGGTTAAGAAAAATCAACCAACTTTACAATCATGGAGATGGTAGACCATATGTATGTGTGTGTTATGTCCCCATTTTTCAATGATCATCGTAGAACGAATTTAAGTATCACTATATCTTCTAGAATTAACAATATATAATAAATTTCATTTCATTTGATCATATAAAATCATATATATAATTATTGTGATGTAAATGTAATCACATTATGTTAAGGAGGTGGTAGTGTATATATCTATGAATGACATTATCACTTCTTATGTATGTGAAAGGGTAATAAAGAAAATGATATATATTATATTTCTAAAAAGTTAATTATGTAATTAATGTCATTTATAATTTTTATATTTCACATATGTTTAAATAAAATCATTCATTTTACATTCCACGTATCATGTGGATTAATGATAACACTTTTAGGTGGTGATAGTCTATGAATTCACAAATGATATTATCGTTTATACATAAAATGGAATGTATGAAGATAGGTGTAATTAAGAAATTAAATATGATTATGGAATTTATAAATATAATATATAACATATATAATCATGGTTTCCATTATTATGACCAATAATGGGTGGTGGTAAAGGAAAATTGATAATCATCATTTCTTGAGGTGGTAGTTCGCTAAACACATAAACATTATGTTCATTACACATTAAAAGAAAGTGTATATAAGTTTATGAAGAATAATTAACATAAAAAATAACAATATATTTATGATATTATTCTTTATTATATAATCATGTAATATGAATAGTTGAGAGTGTGGAGATTGGAAATAAAAATAACAAACTTAAGGAGAGATGCCAGATCCTATATGGGTAAATATTTTGGGTTTTCAACAAAGGGAATTCTTAGATTGATATTTCCCATGTTTTTTATTAATGTAATATGGGATTATTAGAAGTTATTTGAGTTGATTTATCAAGGTAATGTGTCTTGAGAGTTGTGAGGATATGTGAGGAGAGGAGGCCTTTTTTATAGTGGTGGAGGAGTGGAACTCATGTAAATTTTAGGAAAGGGAATTCCAACCATTTTTTTTACAATTGGATTTGGATTCAATAATTGTAAAAATTATATAAAAGCTAGTGTAGGATTGAAATATTTCTATATAATGGATTTCAAACAAGTTTATATGCCATTTTATCTCTTATGATAAGGGTTTCGTTCTAAATTATGCTTAATTTTCCCTTAATCACTGTAAATTATTTGAATTACAATAACTAATATATTGGGACAAAAACTAACATGAACAATTTAGACATTTTAAATTATTATGATTAAAAATATGTAATCAGTTATTTGAAATTTAAATCACCAAAGTGATATAATTAAATTTTAATTTAATTCCACACACAAGACGACAGTGTATGTTTTATTGTAAAAACATATGAAGGATTACTATGTTTTTATGGTAATTTCCATGTGAAATTGATTCTAATGACCTTAATAGAGTTAATTTATAAAAATATTATCTATAAAAACTTTAAAACAAATTTAAAATATTAATTATTTTTGTAAAGAAAATGGATGAATGAGATATTTTGAATTAAAATTATGTATTCTTACTATTCATTAAAAAAATGAAACTTCACATAAAAATAGAAACTATTCACCCTATCCTCATATTTTTCTATTTTTTTATTAACTATTATGTTAATTTTTATAGATAATATTTATAAAAGATCCCAAATTTTGATTTAAAATAGTTTCACAATTAATATGTGGTAAAAGTGCGTTAATAAAAATATTAGATTTATATGTAATATTTGGTTTTTCTTCTATAATGTCTATCAAATATGATGGATGAATATAAAAAATATTTTATTGAATATATAATATAAATGTATTACATTAATATAACTCACTAATTGTAATTAATTTAATTTATTAGGATAAAATACCTTTCTGAGCATAAAAATAGTTTTCTATAAAAATATTACCTTTATATGCAAATTTTTTCATATTTTTTTATAATTAATTTGTAACTAATGAATTTATTTAATATTAGTGTAAAAAATATATTTTCATAAGATAGTTAATCCTATTCATAACCATAAATTTAATAGATAGGTTATTTATTGATATATTAAATAGTAATTTTTTAATAATTTATTATTGTTTGGTAAAACTCAGTTGTATGTGTAATGAAAGCCATTAAAAAACTCATTATTTCTTGTGACATAAAATAACTCAGTGTTTCATTCATTTCAATATATAATATATATTAAATTTATTTAAAATAGTAAATATATTCTAAAGTATCAGGATATATTATTCTCTTGCATGTTTGGTGTAGCGTGTCACACAAGCTATAAAATATAATGTTTATACATTATAATTTTGGGGAGTCACATTCTATCCCCCATAATTAAAATAAATAATTTTAATTTATATTTATCTTGGTGATATATTTCTTTACATTTATTATGGTTAAATATGAGTAGGGTTCATTAAACATCTTCTAGAAAAGAGAAAATGGCAATTAAAAATATCAAATGGACTAACATGTAAATAAGTCTCTCTGTTGGAGAAAATTAATGGAAATTTGGGATACATAATTCGAGAAAATGTGTAAATATTTATAAGGAGTTATTGAGGACATAAATTACAAATAAATGAAAGATTAATAGAATGTTGAGTGCTTGAAATCCACCATTCTACATTGATTTAGAAAATTGTTAGTTTTAGAATAAATAAGGTATTATGGAAAAAAATATTTATATATTATTTAAATATTGCTGATTAATTATATTACTACATATATATATAAGGAAATACACATAGATGATATATTTAAATAAAAAAAATTAATTTTTTGGTCATGCTTTGAACAATTCAAATTCATCCCTTATTTTATGAAATTGGTATCCAAAAATTAACATTGATCCCAAAATCATTGAAATATATATTTAACAAATCATAAGTCCAATAAAAGAGTTAAAAGAATTTTTATTTTCCCCTAACTATTCTCAAAATCCAATATTGATAATACAACAATATCTAATTCTAAAAATTAATGGTATAAGATCACCGTTAATATTTATTCCTCAAATTGTTTAAATAAAAACAAGAAAATATTAACCCTAATAATACTGAGGGAAGTGGTTTATGTTAAACCCTTATCTTCCTTTGGTCATTTGTTCATCCCATTCCATTGATGGATTTTATTTTTTTTCACCCAGAATACAGGTTTTTCTTTTCTAATAGCATATTTTTTCTAAAATAAATATGATCTACATCCTTGAAATAAGTTTAATCACCAATATACCTTTTACTAAGGTTTTCAATACAACCCTAATACATAAATACATCATCCATTTATTTCCACATTGGTTATTACATACTTTAGATTTTATCCTATAAATGAGGGTATTTCAAAAATCGACAACCATAGTGCAAGAATCAACTATCATATTGGAATAAAATCAAATTATCATTTTTGGATTTCTAAATCATGACACTTTAGTTTCAATGTACGAAATCATAGGTTTAACATCGTTTATTCAATATAATAATACTTCATAATGGTATGTAAATAAAATGTGAATTATTATAAGGATATCCCATAAGATTGTCAAACCTGATGCATAGTATTGACTATTTTTGCGTACCATGTTACATTGAGTTAGACCTGACTCACCTTTTAAGAGTTTCTACCCCTAGGTACATCTATTGAAGAACCATTTCCTTATGTAGAGTCTATATAAGGATGTATTTATAGAAAGAACCATATAATATCACTTTTATAAAAATTCTAGGGTGTTTCTATACAAAAATTCATAAAATTTACTATATTGTTACATTCTCTAATCTAGGTTATCCTAAATTTAGTTTCCATGGTATCTCTGATAACAAATATAAAGACCCTCCCCCAAAAACTTATAGTTGGTGTATATTACCATTACATTGGCATGATTATAAGGAATCAAATCCTGATGGTTTGAAAATTAAGTTACCTTGGTAAACTAGATACATACATCAGTATTATATTAGAAATTAATACCACAATTACAGTATAGTTTTTTTTTCTAAAAAAACATTTAGGATAATATTATTCCAAATAGTATATCCCTTCATATATTTCATAGTGTTATTTTTAGATTTTGGGGGAAAGGATATAAAATAAGGGTAATATCATATACTCATTTATGAAAAAATATAATGGAAGAAAACATTGAATCAATGAGAATAATAATTATGGAGTGGTAAATAACTAAACACAAATGCCATAAAATCAACAAACTGAGATGGAAGTGCGTAAAAAGATTAAAAGAGAATGAATATAAATATATTCCATCCAAATGAAAAGATAAAGAAAAATAAATAAGGAAAGTTAATAAACTAAAAGAAATTCTGTTTTATATAAGAACTGAAAATGAAATGACTCTATAGATATGTTGATGAAAAATATCTTGTATGAATAATAAATGAACATATGTAAGGGTAATTCTTAATTATTGGACATCATGTCTATGGAAATTTAAAACCATTACTGTCAATACCTTTCAAAAAAGGATAAAAATAAAGATATAAAACCATTTAATCTCTATAATTATTTATCTCGTGATAACCTGTAGACACGTGGAGGGGTTATATATAGTATGGGCCCCACCTGTCATTTCCTGTCTAAAGCATTCCTCATATCAAATAGTTGAAGTAAATAATATTCCTTTCTAATAACTATATTGAATAAAGAATATGTAATTTTCTATATTTCCCCAAATAATCAAATAAATTTCAAAGTAAACACCATATTTATAATGATATACAGTTTAAGAAATAACAATATTCATGATAAATGAAATGGATAATATACGAAAATTAAATGTTCAATGATCAAATGAGAATGAATATTTTAAGGCGACTTACAAATTAATAAATGTAGTGAATTAAAATATTGTCCTTATCCAAATAAGTCATATACCAACCACTGGAAGAATAATTATGGTATCAATATAACACATCCCAAGTGGAGTAAAGTAATGGGTTTTTTTAGTTGTTGAATATATATAAAATAAAAAGAAATTCTATAAATAAGAACTATGAATATACAATATTTTTTCAAAAAACCATTATAAAACCCTTTTTTGAATATAAATATTTAAAAAAATTCTTCCAAACACATCCTTTCAAACATGAAAGGTTTCATCAAGGAAATGGAGTCAGGTTTTCATAAAAAAATTTCTTAAAATATTTTTAGTGCCAAAAAATGGAAAAATGATATTATTAATTGAAACAGGTCATGAATAAACATTGGTGACTAAAATGAATGTTTTACTAAAGAGTAATCCATTTAATTCCACTAATTGAAATATATGTGCATACAATACCAAACAAAATGAAATTTTATGGTAAACCCTTGAAAATACCATAACATTGATGTGAAAATAAACCAATGAATCGATTGTGTGAGTCTAATGTGAATCCACATAAAAGAAGTTAAAATAAATAAATAAATAGTGAAATGTGATTACAAAAAAAATATCATAATATTAATCACAATGATGAAGTAGTAAAAACCAATGAAAATGAATCGGGTTATGATATTTTTTTCCACTTGGTAACTTTTAACTCAAATATACTTAAATGATATAATTCTAATTAAAACTCAAAATTTCATAGATAATTAATTAATAATGAAAATATTTTTCAAAGTGTTTTTATGTACACTATATATAATAAATTAGTTTACAATAAATAAGTTGATTGTTTCCAGAGATAGTTAACAATATAAAAAATAAGTGATTTTGCAATGAAAATACATAATAATGTTCTTGGGAAGAATAATCATTAAACATTTCAAAGTATCCCATACCACTTTGAAACATTTTAATCATAATATCCATGAAATAATAACATTATATAGAACATATAATATCATGATAATTAATTATTTCATGACATAACCTGTCAAATGGAAATATATACCCTAGGTAAAAGAATCTAGGTGTATAAAAACAAATAAGATTCAATGGAATGTAAATTGAGATGAAATCCCTTAACTTCCATCTGACTTGTCTCATGGGTATTTATATTCTTTAATAATAAAAATTTGTTAATTATTTTCTTGGATGATAATTTTTTTTCTTTTCTATCATTAATTTTAATTTTTTTATTACCAATTTCTATTGAGCTACATAATTAATTACGTTTACATTGAGTTTTTTTGAGCAAATTCTATTTATGTGTCAAAAAAACTTATGTAGGTCATCTATGGTCGAAGGAATCATAATATAAAATCTCTAGAATAATATAAATGATATAATTATCATATTTAAATTTAATTTATTCTTTTCAAAGTAAAAATTGAAACTATTTATGAAAAATGAACTAATGTTACAACCATAGAAACTATAGGTCATACATACACATGAGTAAATCTCCAATTTTTCAAATTTAATTTTGGAAAGAAGGTAAGTAACTCTATATATCTCTTGAAATATTGTTATATAATATGTATGATTTTATTTTATTATATAAACTTATATATGTAATTATTGTGATTTAAATGGAATCACCTCGTGTTGAGGAGGCAGTAGTCCACATGTCTACGAATGATGTTGTCACTTTTTTATTGTGTAAAAATGTAATAAACAAAATAATATATATTATATTTATAAAAAGATAATTATTTATTGAATATAACATATTTTTTATGTCACCAATCATTAATTAAAATCATCCATTAATCATTCCATGTATTGTGTGACCGAATCATATCGCTTTGAGTGGGAGATAATCCACAATTCCACAAATGTTGTTTTCATTATTAAAAAATATAAATAATAAGGATATATGTTATAAAATAATTAAATAACAATAATTAAATTATAAATATAATGTATAACATATAATATCCTATTTTACTTCTTAATTACAATCCATGAATGCCGGTAAAGGAAAATGAACAATCATAGTTTCTAGAGGCAGTAGTTCACCATATATATAAAGAGCACATTCATTTCCAATTCAATGGATGTGTGTGTAAGTGTAGGTAGAAAAATTATCATAAAAAATATCAGTGAATTGAATATTTTTATTATTATATAATAATGGATATATAATAGTTGAGAAGGTGTAGAGTGGAAAGAAAACTAAAGAGCATAATGAAATATGTTAACTCCTCTTTGGGTAACTCCTTTTCGTTTTCACGAAAAGGATTCATTGGATTTCATTCTTATCAAGGGTAGTCTTCTAGTATGGAGGGTGGAATGATGAACATATATTTTGGTAGATATTTTCTGAGTTAATGTGTCTGGAGTGTTGTGAGAAAGTGGGAGGAGAGGAGTTCTTTTTATAGTGGAGGAGGAGTGGCACTCCTGTAAATTTTGGGAATTAAAATTCCACCCATGTTTATCCCATTGAATATAGACCCAATAATGGTAAAAGTTATATCTAATTGAGGATAGAGTCTAAATATTTCCACAAAACAGATTTTTGATATGTGTATAGGTCATTTTTGATAGTATTTTTAAGTTTTAGTCCCATGGGACACTTAATTATACCTCAATCATTATAATTAATTTTAATTTGTTTTAATAACATTTTTGCTCAAAAACTATGTTGAAATTAATAGAAATTATAAATAATTATAATTAAAAATATGGAATCCCCTTTTACAAATTCAAATCACATAAGTTTGTGAAATTATTTTAAATTTCATCCCACAGATTGGACGACTATACAAGTTTTTGAAGTAAAAATGTCTGAAATATTTCTCTGTTTTTAATGAAACTTTAAGATTGAAATTGAATCCAATAACCTAAATTGGATTCATTGAAATTTTTTACCTAATTAAACTTTCATATGAATATAAAATATGATTCTGAATAATAAATAAATTAGATTAATAAGTAGTTTTTATTTTTAATTTTTTATTTTTCACAATTCATTAAAAAATAAAACTTCAAATAAATATACAAAAAATTAACCCCAACCAAATTTTAATGTTTATAGTTCAGATATAATGTTAATTTTTACATATTATATTTACAATATTACAAAAATGGATATAAAATTGTTTTACCATTAAAAGGCGGTAAAAATTCCTTAATAACAATATTGGTTTTTATAGGTAATATTAGGTTTGTTCTTATCATATATCTATCGAATATATTGGATGAAAATAATATATTTTGGTTCATTGATAAATCATGGTTTTTTGAAAAGGGCATGGGGACCATTTGGCACCTCAATGAACGTGGTAAATGCATATCATGAAAACCCTCAGTGGATAATTATTTATAATGGTTTTTCGGAATGGGTGGTATGTACTCGAGTTTGAATCATTGAGACCCATTTAATCATTTATACCTTGTAAGGCAAGGAGATCAATCCTTAGAATGACCAAGAGTTATGTATGTTCTATAAATTATTTTATATGATATTTGTTAATGTGACTGGATTCATGGTTGAAATCATTTTGAACACCCCCATTATACATGATATATGAGAACCACTCTTAGTGAGAGAATTTTCTATGAAATATTTCTTCCTTTTCCAGATTATGCACTAGTTGGTGTTTTACAGTATGAAGATATATTTGGATTATTTCTATGGGATTTCCACCTTTGTATTTTTTGAGATTGACTGGTTAGGAATGTTAGGGTGCTTTGATCTTCATTTTGTTAGACATTTTTCAAGGGATAGGTCACATGTGTTAGTATGTTATTGATTATTCAGGATCTCATAGGTTAATCCATGTCTATTGCAACTTTTTTTCTTACAATGATGAATGGGATGATTATTTCATGGATACTCTTGTGTGATTACATCAATTTACTATGTTATGTGACTATTTTATTTCTCTCATGTATGGTGTCTTCCTTGGATGGTTATGGGTTTTCTCACAATGGATTATGTATAAAAAATTAATGTAAAAATGTTTTGTATCCTCTTTTTTTTTGAAATGAAAATATCACTTTCCCTGTTAAAATGACAATGGTACATTAATGAAAATTAAACTGGGTTTGGAACAAAAAATTTCAATGGTCGATGTCTTGTTTTAAAGTTGAAAATGTGAAAATAATAAATTGTATATTGTATTTCAAACATGAGGTTGGTATTTCTTTAGTTTTAAAGGGTTTGCATTTGGAATATATATATATATGGTATTACCTACAGAGTTCTAATACTCACACAAATAGTTTCATATTGTTCTTATCCTTATGGTGTAGGCTCTACTTGTTCTCTATCTCAATGGGTAATAGTGGTTCTTCATATTATGGATTAATCCTCTAGGTCACATGGAGATTTTGTGTTGTAAGGTTTTGGTTCAGGTTGTGTTGTACAGTTTTGTTGTATTTTCATATTATTGTATAAAATTATGTTCCGTTTGGTTATTTTTAGGTCTATTGGGATACATTTTTTATTTAAAATGTTTAGTTTATTCATTATTGAGAGAAAATTTTCCCTTATTTTACACTATTGATGATCGACACAAGTTTCTAGCCTATGTGGATCAATAGTTCCCTTTGGACCATGTTGCAGATTGGCTTGGGTGACTAGTTCATGATCGACCATGGTTGGTTCATGAAACATGCGATTATAAATGTAGATATAAAATAAAGATACAATGAGGAATTGACATAATAACTAAACAAATAATATTTTTATGACCTGTATTAATAACTTTATTACTATTAATTTCATGTTGTTAGGTTTACATTTTGTAATGAACACTCAACCATATAGAATAAAAGAACCCTAGACCCTTATTATATTGAATTTGAAACTTTTTAGCATAAGATATCAGGTTGGATAATCATATAAATAGTAAAATCCCTTGTCTTCATCATTACATACGTGTAAATGTGTTTTAGCATGTATATACTAGTCATCAATGAGTCTGAATTTGATTTTAGTTCAACAACCATTTATATGAAAATATTTCCAGTGCATGGAAAGATAGTATTCAAAAGGGTACCAGTGGTGGAGAATATATATTTGTGTATACCTAACATATATCATTGGAAGTATACATTCAATATCTCAGGATCATTTTATTTTTTATGTTTATTTTTTGGAACTCACTTCAAGGTAAATGAGTATTACAATCCCATCATGACTCTTATGTATAGGCACAAACCATATATTCATGCAATTTTTAATATATTTTTTCAACAACTTTATTAATTATTTTTCAACAAAATATTATTTGGAAAAAAATTAATAAAAATAAAAATTGACAAATTTTTTATTTTTGGGAATCATGAAGGATGTATGAGTTGAGAATGGATATGTAAACCATGTATTGTTAGAATATAGAGAAAATGTCAAATGTATGGTAAGAAAATTATTTTAAAAACCTTGAAACCTAACTATGACCCTCAATTTGTAATCCCAAAACATTAATTTTTAGGTCCTGGATTTTTGAGATATATCAATTTTGAAAATATTAAAAGTGTATGATATTTTCATTTTTTCATAATATATAGGTTAATTTTTAACACATTATAATTCGTTAAAAAATGTTATATTTTTTATAAATTTATTATCATAAGAACTTTTTATAAAATTATGTAACATATTTATAATGGGCTATTTATTATATAATTATATAATTATTATTTTAGGGAATGGTATTATGAGATTCTAGTGAAAAAATAATGAGTAATTTTTAAATAATAATTATTGATAAAATTTTAATTATTATATTATTATTAATATATAATATTTATTTTTATTACTTATTAATTATAGAAGTGATAAATCATTATCCCACATTCTCAATAGATCAGATTCATTAGTGGGGAGCTTCTTCGCATCTACAGTCATCTTCACCAATTCAATCTTCTTGGTGGTCCAACCATAGATTCTCATGTTCAAAATTTATCACCTCTTTCTCTTCCTTTTCCCTTATATATCTCTCTCTTGTATTTCTTGTCCATTGATCAAGGAATATTTGGGGGTTTCCTCTGTTAAGAAAAAGTTAATGAAATGCCTGAGGCCTTTAACACTAATAATATTGTATCAGAATTTATAACCACAATTCAACTTTACATCATGATGATATCTTCATTATGAGGGATTCATGTTAGTTGATTGTAGTTTTTCCAATTCTTATTTTAAATCAAAAGTTATTTGATGTTATAATTAAATTTATTTTCCTTACAGTGAAAATATATATAATTTTATTTTTTAAAAACAATATGAATCTACTCACTAACGCCTAATATGTATATAATACATATTATACTCTATCATAAATTCTTTTATAGGGACACCATATATGGAAATATTCAAATCATATTCTATTCCTGGGAATATAGATTGTTATGATATAGTGAGACTATAAGGTATTATTATTGATAAATCCTTCCACATTCTTTATATATAACACAAGGTATTATATAAATATATATAATTTTTTTTGATATATATAAATCATATGGAATTTTTATGATGAAAAAATGATTCCTTGATGTTAATATTTATATTACACATTCTCATTCAATAATAAAACATCTCATAAAAAGAAACAAAAGATATATAAATTCCACGTAGGAGGTATGTTCAATGGGAAAAAATTATAAACATAGTAAATATAGTTCTTTACCCAAAAATTAATTTAAAAATTATGAAAAATAATGGAATATCCAAGTATTTTCCTAACTTCATTTTAAATATTTCATCATAATTGATATATTTCAATGATTGAGATGATTGACCATTTTTCACTTTATCCAGCTATATTTTCCAATGAGCTTTAAAAACATACCATGAGTTTGAAAGAGAATAATACATGAATATATATATATAATAATTTTAACTCGTGTATAAAACTAGGAAGAGGGATTACATTTTATGAAGCTAAGAGATCATTATAATACATATAAAAATGTAATCAATGATAACAATCTGTTGTGTATAGTAATAGAATATTTTTCATTATGATGTATCATGTTTTTGGGTTGCATACATGGTTGATACATGCATTTGATGTTTCTAATTTCATTTCCAATATTAAATGGGTGTTTTTATATCCATAGAATCTCTATAGTCATATAATATAATTACCACAACTCATGAATCCTGAAATAATGAATAAAATGAAACAAAATTATATCATATTAGAGTTGTATTCAATATTTCATAGTGTTTGATATGTAATTCTATAGTATTGGTAAAAATCGGTAAATAGTTTTCAAATAAAATAAATTTGAGACTCCTACACCTTTTATTATATATGAAATAACATAAACCCAAATTTTAATGAACTAATGTTAATTTTTATGCAAAGAATATGTAACGTCCCGGTTCCGGAAGCCACCCAGAGGCACCCCGTACCTGGTTGGTCAAATGGCCTCAAGCACATTTCCCCAAAGGCTAGAGGTTTCCGACTAGCAGCGAGGGCCTTAGGTGTGATAGTGGGGAAACAATGCCCTCATTGGTAGAGTACACATCAGAAGAAAATTAACATGCAATAGCAGAAGCAGTAATAACCAACAATATAAACAGAGGATGACTAACTCAACAAACTGGAGCACATATGTATATATATGAAATGATGCATGATACATAACTAGTAAAGCATCCAAACAAGTCACAATGATGGAAAACACTACAGTACCAAAACAAGTAAAAAATAAAAGTAAAAATCTCCTCATCATCATAAGCCAGAGCTTGGTCCCATGCTCCCCTACTCCAAGCAATCAAGTTCCAGAAGTTGAAGGGTGCTTGCCCTTGTCTACACTTGCAACAACATAGTCTGCTTTGGCCCAAGAGCCTGGCCCAAATAGGGTGTGAGATAAAATCCCAGTAGGCATTCATTCAAATATTTGTGCCTAACAGTCAGTGAGTATATGGCAGGTAAAAGTGCAATAAGCTATAAACAGCAATAACAAGCAATAGGTAGTAACATTAAGCAGTAAAACAGGATGATACATAGCAAAAATCAATCCAAAACCAAATAAAAAACAATGAAACAAACAACTAATAATCTGAAACCCTCTAGGAAGTACTCACCGCCATTCCCTCTGGTCCTATCCAAGAATTACCACAACTCACTGGGTAGTGCACTAAGCCTAACCCCTCTGGCTTGGTCATACAAATTAATGAGACTCTCTAGGGAAGCTCACTCAGTCAATTCCCCTTATTGTCAAGGGTAGTCAGGGACTCTCTTGAGGAAGATCACACGATCTAACCCTCTTAGCCCCAAGGTCTAGAGACTCTCTGAGAAAGCTATCTCGGTCAATTCCTCCTATAGACTCATGTATACCACAGACTCTCAGAAGAAGCTCACTCTATCAATTCTCCCTCTAGCCAGGGAAGTTTCTTAAATAGATTCAAACAAGGTAATAATCTTTTAGGAAGCTCACTCGGTCTACCCTCATGTAGTCTATAAAATCCAAGACTCTCTGAGAGATCACTCGTTCCATCCCCTCTGTAGTGTGTAATATCTGAGACTCTCTAGGAAGATCACTCAGTCTATCCCTTATAGTCTATAACACCAAGTTCTCCCAGTCTTCTGCCAGTCAGTGCACAATAATGCTATAAGGACAAAGTACACCTATAGAGCTACGTGGCTAAACAAAGTACACCTATAGAGCTACTTAGCTAATAAGTCTACAAGGAAATAATAATGTCTTGAGCTTCACTTCAACCTATAACTGCGAGGCATGAAAACAGGTGTAGCAGCCAACGGCATACGATACCCAAATGTCATAAAAAAACAAAGAAAGGGCAAAAACATCCCATCAAAACAAATTATCCTCTAACATGGTAAAATTATCTCTACATAAGCATACAAGCATGGCCGGAAAACAACAGAGGAAAAAAGGTAAACACACAATACCCCATTCACGGGTATCGGTGGGAATTCGCACATAAAACTCAGAGACTTTGAACGGTAAGGCACAAACCACCTACCTCAGTCCTATGAGATCGAATACTTGAACCACGATGGCTAATTCTCCCTATAACATCATAGATCTGAGGAATATCACAAAACATTCAACCTTAGATAACTCGAGAATGAGAGAGAATTGGAAAACAAGGCTCAAATAGAAAGGAGAACACACCGCAGCGCTTCCAACGCAATCGACCATGCACGAATCAGAGAACGGAAGAAGTAGTGGGAGCTCGGGGAAGATATGGTTGTACGGGTCGCTCTCGGATGAACCAAACCTAGAAGAAGATGATTATGGCGATTAGGCGTGACCCCTGTCACATTTAGTGATAAAAAGAAAATTACACAGTGTGTATTTTTAAAGTACACGGTGTGTAGTGGGTTTTTCCGTACTCCGCCAAATCGGCCTCCACGTCACCCCTACACACCGTGTGTGTGGACCAGGCACGACCAGTACACTGCTTCGAGCCGGAGAAGAGTACACGAAGTTTACTTAGAAAGTACACAACGTGTACCTAGAAATTTTCTAGAAACTCTATTTTTCTTAAAAACTCCAGAAAAAGGAAATGTGTGCCTGAAACGAAGATCCTGGTTCTTACAAACATCCCCCTTAAAGAAATTCGTCATTGAATTTCCCTAGGTGGGCCTAGAAGAAGTTTCCTCAAACAGCTCTGGCCACTGCGATCGAACCTAGGCCTCCCTCTCCCAAGTGTCATCCTTTACTCGCACGTGCTTCCATAACACTCATACCAGAGGAACAGACCGAACTCAGAGAACCATTGAAATGAAATTGACAATCCAGATAGAATGCTCTTAAAATGATGCATCTGGTTTGAGCTCAACCTCCTCGGGTAGAAAGACATGAGATGGGTCTGAAAAGTAATGTCGGAGCTGAGAGACGTGGAATATGTCTTGCATAGCCTGGTACCTCTGAGGTAGCTGCAACCGAAAGGCAACTGACCCAACTCTCTCCAACACCTCAAACGGCCCGACGTACCGCAGTGAAAGCTCACCCTATCTCTGAATCCTCTTGTGCCCCATCCTCAGTGCGACACGCAGAAAAACATGATCTCTGACCTCAAACTCTAGAGGTCATCTCCACTGATTATCATAAGACTTCTGTCAAGACTGTGCTATAGCCATCCTCTTCCGAATTAACTCTATCTGCTCTGAAGTCTCCTGAACAAGACGAGGTCCCAGCAAAGCTACCTCTCCTACCTCTATCCAACATAAGGGTGATAGGCATGTCCTACCGTACAAAGCCTCATATGGTTCCATCTGAAAGGTCTCTTGAAAGATGTTGTTGTAGGAGAATTCCACCATAGGGATATGCTTCTCCCAAGAACCACCCATGTTCAGAATACAATCTCTATGAATATACTCTTGGACCTGGATCATACTTTCAAACTGGCCATCAGTCTGGGGATGGTATGATATACTCAAAAGTACCAGTGTGCCCAAGGCCTACTGAAGTCCCTACCAGAACTGAGAGGTAAAGCGCGCATCCCTGTCTGAAACAATGGAGTGTGGAACTCTATGTAGATGTATAATCTCTTAGATGAACAGTTTTCCCAAATCATCAACATTGAAGGTTTCCTTGATCATCAAGAAGTGTGCTACCATCTTAAGCTTGTCATCGATGACCCAAACAACATCACTTACCTGAGGTGACCTCGGTAACCTTGTCACAAAGTCCATCGCAACATCATTCCACCTCCACTCTGGAATGGATAACTGCTATAAAAGCCCTGCTGGTCGCTGATTCTCTTCTTTTACCTGCTGACAAGTAGAATATATCATGACAAAACCATCAACATCTCTCTTCATACCTGGCCACAAGTACGGGCGGTGAAGATCCCGATAGATCTTGCTGACTCTAGGATGAACTGTCCAAACCGAGTAATGAAAATCTAGCATCAGCTCCTCAGGTATGTCTGTTGAAACCCATACATGTCCTTGGAAACACAAGATCTCATCCTCACCCACTATCCATCCAGGAAGAGAGTCCCCTCCTGACACACTCTCCCGCAGGACTAAGGCCTCTGAATCTAATAGCTGCCTTATTCGTACATGATCAAGAAGTGTAGATGTAATAGCCACACATGAAAGAAAGTTCTATCCCTGCCTCTCATGCACCTTCAGATGCATCTCAGAGAACAGATCCATAAGCTGCCACTCACTGATGGCCTCCTGAACTGCCTAAATCTGAGTTCTCCTGCTCAAATCATCATCCACTGCATTGCTCTTTCCGGACGTATATGTGAGCTCGAAGTAAAAGGACTGAAGATACATGACCCACCTGCACTGTCTCAGATTCAGATCGTGCTGAGTGAAGATATAATTGAGACTCTTGTGGTTGATAAAAACCTTAATGTGCTCTCCCAGAAGATAGTGTCTCCAACATCGTAAGACATGAACAAAAGCTGCCAACTCCAGATCGTGCATAGGGAAATTCCTCTCATGTGGTGTCAACTGTCAAGACCCATACGCAATTACTCAATCTACATACATTAGCACAGCTCCCAGCCCAAAACCTGAAGCATCACAGTAAAGAGTGTAGCCCTTGCCCGGCTCTGGCAAGACTAGTATCGGTGCTGACGTAAACCTCCCTTTCAGCTCCTAAAAGTTTTAATCACAAAAATCTGACCACAAAAACTTCACCCCTTTATTGGTCAGACCTGTCAATGGTGCTACTAGGTGTGAGAAGTCCTGAATGAAGTGTCTGTAGTATCCAGCCAGCCCTAGGAAACTCCAAACCTCAAAGAAGTTCTTCAGCTGCTCCCATGAAACTACAACTCTCACTTTCTTTGGGTCTACTAACACTACTGTCTCCGAGATAACATGACCCGGGAAGTGAATCGGATCCATCCAAAAGTGGAACTTTGATAGTTTAATATAAATCCGATGCTCTTTCAGTGTACTCAGAAAGATGTCGATATGTGTGGCATGGTCGTTTCGAGTGTGAGAGTACACCAAGATATTTTCCACGAAGACCATGATAAAGGAGTCCAAGTACGGATGGAATAGTCAGTTCATCAGTGCCATTAAGACTACATGCACATTCGTAAGTGTGAACAGCATGACTGTGTACTTTTAAAGACCATACCTGATCCTGAAAGCTGTCAGAGTTATATCTGATGGTCTAACGTGAAACTGATGATAACCGAACCTCAATTCGATCTCCGAGAACACCCGGGATCCTCGAAGCTGATCAAAGAGATCATCGATCCTTGAAATGGGATATCTAATCTTGACCGTCAATTGTTTCAGCTTTTGATTATCCACACAAAGTCAAAGGGTACCGTCTTCCATCTTCACAAACAGGACAGGCGAACCCCATAGAGAAGTACTGGGTCGGATGAAACCCTTTTCCTGCAACTCCCCCAACTACTTATTGAGCTCCTATAAATCAGGTGTATCCATCCTATAAGGAGGAATGGACACCGATGACACTCATGGAATTAGTTCAATCGAGAAGTATACCTCACGCTCTCGAGGTAAACCTAAAAAGTCTTATGGGAGGACATCCCTGAAACGATCCACCACTGGAGGAATGTCTAACCGTGAAGTCCCCTGGTTGTCCAGGTAATGAATGGAAATCTGGGATGTAACTTTTCCTATCCCATGATGCTCTTGTCCATCTCTACCCACCTGGACATCCCACTCGCCTCAATAAAGGAAAGACCTGCCCTCTGGTGATATGAAACTACCCCTGTGGTGATAGATATCAACGACTTCCTGTAAGGGAACCAACCAGTCCACACTGAGAATGAGGTCATAACCCATTATCTACAGGACATAGACATCCCAGAAGAAATGACACCCTACAACCTCGAGAGGGAACACTCTGCACTATCGTACGCTAGATTTACTTGTTCCAAAATGAATGTGAAGAGTCAACAAGTTGGCAGATGAAAATATACAGAGCCTGAGGCTCTCCACAACCGCAACAGAGATAAAGCTATAGAAAGCACCAGTATCGAAAAGGGAAGAAGATAAAACTGAGGATACTAAAATCATACCTCAAACTGTAGAAGGGTTGAGATCCTACTCCTAATAAGTCTACTCCACGGTGAATGACTGGCCTGCACCGCGGCCTTGCGCCCCTGGCTAGCCGCTCTGAGCTGATCCACTCTGCTATCGCTGATGACCTAGTGACTGACCTCCACGGTCGTGACCTCCACCTTGGCCTAAACAGCTGGAAGAACTCCAATTCCCTGACTGGTGGGAAACTGGTCAAGCATCTCCAAAACGTGATGTAATAGAAGAACCCCTACCACCGGATGAAGGTGAAAAGATGTGGCAGAAACACTAAAGATGGCCCATCTTGTCGGAATACTGAAACTCCATCGGATCTCTATGGAATTGAGGCCTTGTATTCCCACTCCTACTGAACTGGTAGCATACAACCTGGATGCCAGAAGACGGATCCCGTGAACCTCGATCTCCTTGAGAAGACTCTCTGCGATGCTTCCTACTATTCGTAGGAGGAACACCAACTCTAGATAATGAACCTCCCGGGCTCACTACTCCAGAATCCCTTAGATTGCACTCAGTGATCAGTGCTTGGGTGATGATGGAGGATATCGAAGTCAACTGGATGATATTCACCTGGGAACGGATCTCCTGCCTGAGACCGTCCTCAATCTTCATAGCAAGGAAAAACACATCACCTACTGGGATCGGTGTGACATTCTGTATCTCAGTGAAGTGAGATGAGTAATCCATAACAGAGAGAGTGCCCTGATGGAGAATCATAAACTCCCAGGCTCGATCGGCCTTTAGGGTCTCCGTATAGAAGTATTCATAGAAGGTGCGTTGATACTCGTCCCAAGACATATCCTACTGATGACCTAATCATGAGATCACCTCCCACCACATCTTGGTGGTGTCACGGAGCATATAAGTATCCAACATTACCCTTTTCTCCGAATGGATCTCTAGGTTCTCAAAAATGGTTAGTGTGGCCTCTATCAACGACTCTGCAGTCTGGGGTCCTCCATCCCCTGAAAAAGTAGGAGGATGCCGCTACTGGAAAACGCACATCAACTCACCCATTGACGGGGCAGGAGGCGGCACTCCCTAGAAGGTCTACATCATCCTCAGGAAGTCCTCCCAGAACTGCGCATCGGCACCTTCAACATGTATGATAGTCGGTGCCATGGCTGGCTCGACTGGAGGATTGGAAGGAAGTCCCTAATCAGACATATCTGGCGTCTAATCACTTCCTGATGACATACGTACAGCCAGAGGATGTCTCAGAGGCATAGATCTGAATGATACAAAGTGCACCATAGATCAGAAAAACAAGGAAGGAGAACACAAGAGTGAAAAATAGGAACAAATGAAGAAAAAAACATGTTTACAAAACATGACTACACAATGTGTCTTCATAAGCCACTGACATGGGCGTGTAACCCTACCCTACAGGTCGTGTAACACCTCAAACTACATGGAGTGTCGACCCAACACACAACGTGCATTTGATAATTATTCCCCTCCCTGAGTCACCTTACACGGCTAACTCACACGGTTCAAACAAACCACAGACTACACGACATGTTCCCTCGGGACACAGCGTGTACTTGTCACTGACCCGGTGGCCCGTGTTGTTAGTTACATGGCCGTCTACATCGATGGAACTTACACAACATGTTTTAAAAAAACACGGCATGTATAGGATAAGGTGACACTATCCCGTGTTGTTCGTGACACGGCCGGGTACCTGGGAAAGACTACCCGGCGAGTTCCAAAAGCAGCATGGCGTGTCTTAGAGAAGGTCACGCTAGCCCGTGTTGTTTGTGACATGGATGTGTACCTGGACAGAACTACACACTGTGTTCCCTTACAACACGGTGTGTTCTACTCGAGATTCCCCGAACCATGTTGTTAGTGACACGGATGGGTAAAAGGCCCTACACCACACGAAGTGTGCATACTGTACATGGCGTGTGCCTGAAGTTATTTTCATAACATCATGTTCCTACAAACATAGTCAGTAACACGACCTAAAAAATACAAGGCATGTAACCCAAAATTACACGGCGTGTATTCTGGGTTTTTCTTGGCAGTCGATCAGAAACCGCACAGAAACCGAGAAACACAGAAAACAAGGCAAAGAGGTGACAAATTCCGATTCGTGAGGGCCATACTCCCTGCGAATCAAAGCTTGGGATCCCCTACAGTCATGTACAAGAGAAAACAATATCATGATCCACCAATTTACGAATAAAGAGGGACCAAAACAACTCAAGAATCAAAATTTGGCATTCATTTAAACAAGGTACAAAACAAACTATTCTCTAAAATGCAGTAGAGATTTTATGAAGCATCTATAACAACAGCATGCATAATCTACACAACTTCTTTCACAACAGCATGAAATCAATAATGCACCCTAAATTGCATGGCAAGAAAGCATGGCATGTGATTTCGACAAGTGCCTATATGATGCATGAGATAGAATACCCTCATCTTATCGGGTTGCGACAGAAATAGAACCATAATATCAAAACAATAATAGTACAAAGCATGTGAATCACTCTAGGTGAGACCGTATCAACCGTAAAACCTCAAAACCAGAAACTGCAATAATCAAGGTAGTATGGCTTTTCCCTGTACATGGGTTAGTTACTCCTAGGAACAACTTTTTACCATGTACCAAATCCGTAATATCCCTGACTAATGTCTCCAAATAGTAAATCAAGAGAAAATAATTCCTCTGATACCACTTTGTAACGTCTCTGTTCCGGAAGCCACCCAGAGGAACCCCGTACCTTGTTGGTCACATGGCCTCCAGAGCATTTCCACAAATGCCAGAGGCTTCCGAATAGCAGTGAGGGCCTTGGGTGTGATAGTGGGGAAACTATGCCCTCATTGGAAGAGTACACAATGGATGAAAATAAACATGCAATAGCGGAAGCATTAATAACCAACAATATAAAAAAAAGAGGACTAAATCAACAAACTGGAGAACATATGTATATATATGAATTGATGCATGATACATAACTAGGAAAGAATCCAAACAAGTCACAATTCTGGAAAAAACTACAGTACCAAAAAAAGTAAAAAAGAAAAGTAAACAGCTCCTCAGCATCATAAGCCAATGCTTGGTCCCATGATCCCCTGCTCCAAGAAATCGACTTCCAGAAGTCGAAGGGTGCTTGCCCTTGTCTACACCTACAAAAACATAGTCTTCTTGGGCACAAAAGCATGGCCCAAACAGGGTGTGAGATAAAATCCCAGTAGGCATTCACCTGATATTTATTCCTAATAGTCAGTGATTAAATGGCTGGTAAAAGTGCAATAAGAAATAAACAACAACAACAAGCAATAGGCAGCAACAGTAAGCAGTAAAACTGGATGACACATAGAAGAAATCAATCCCCAACCAAATAAAAAACAATGAAACAAAAGACTAATAACTCAGATCTCTCTGGGAAGTACTTTCAACCATTCCCTCTGGTCCTATCCAAGAAGTACCACAACCCTCTGGGCAGTTCACTCAGCCTAACCCATCTGGCATGGTCATACGAATTTATGAGACTCTCTGGGGAAGCTCACTCGGTCAATTCACCTTATAGTCTAGGGTAGTCAGGGACTCTTTTGAGGAAAATAACGCGGTCTAACCCTCTTATCCCCAAGGTCTAGAGACTCTCTGATGAAGCTATCTCGGTCAATTACTCCTATAGCCTTAGGTATACCACATACTCTCTGTGGAAGCTCACTCGGTCAATTCCCCCTTTATCCTGGGAAGGGTTTTAAAGAGATTAAAACAAGGTAATACTCTCTGAGGAAGCTCACACAATCTACCCTCCTGTACTCTATAAAATCCAAGACTCTATGGGAGCTCACTCGGCCCATCCCCTCTGTAGTCTGTAATATCTAAGACTCTCTGGGAAGCTCACTCAGTCTATCCCTTATAGTCTATAGCACCAGGTTCTCTCAGTCTCGTTCCAGTCAGTGCATAATAATTCTATAAGGCCAAAGTACACCAATAGAGATACTTGGCTAACCAAAGTACTCGTATAGAGATACTTAGCTAAATAGTCTACAAGGAAACAAGCATGTCATGAGTTTCACATCAACCCATAACCGCGAGGCATGAAAACAGGTGTAGCAGCCAAAGGAAAACGAGACCCCAAGGTCGTAAAAAGAACTAAGCAAGGGAAAAATATCCCAACACAACAAATTATCCTCTAACATGGTCAAATTATCTCTACACAAGCATACAATAAAGGAAAGAAAACAATGAAGGAAAAAAAGGTAAAAACGAAATACCCCATTCACATGTATCGGTGGACATTATTACATAAAACTCAGAGACTTTGAACGGTAAGGCACAAACCACATACCTCGATCCTAGGAGGTCGACATACTTGAACCACGATGGATAATTCTCCCTAGAACATCGTAGATCCGTGAAAACTCACAAAACTTTCAACCTTAGATAACTTGAGAAGGAGGGAGAATTGTAAAACAAGGCACAAGTAGAAAAGAGAACTCCCTGCTACGCTTCCAATGCAATCGATCGTGCTCGAATTAGAGAACGAATGGAGAGGCAGGAGATTGGGGAAGATATAGCTATACGGGTCACTCTCAGATGAACCATACCTAGAAGAAGATGATTCTAGTGATTAGGCGCAACCCCGATTAGTTTAGAGAAAAAGAAAAGAAAAGTACACGGCGTGTAGTTGGTTTTTCGTACTCCGCCAAAATTGGCCTCCACCGCACCCCTACACACCGTGTGTGTGGACCGAGCATGGCTAGTACATGGATTTGAGCCGGAGAAGAGAACACAACATGTACTTAGAAATTACACGGCATGTACATCGAAATTTTCCAGAAACTCAATTTTTCTTACAAACTCCAGAAAAAGGAAAGGCGTACCTAAAAATAAGATCCAGGTTCTTACAAAATATCACATTTCATTAATTTTTTATGTCAAAAGTTTATATTAAGCTTACATAGGTGGTTCTGAGTTATTTTTATATTATCCACCACCAACATAAGGTTACTTTTATTCATATCATTGTGGTTTTTTTATTCCTATAAATATGTGTGTCATAAGTCGTGATAATAAATTTATCAATGTGTAAGTAATGGCCATAGATTTTAAATCATAAAATATGATTTGTAGAAATAAAAATATTTTAGGCACCACAACTTATCAATAATATATTATGTTATAAAAAATATCATTTGATGTAATATATAGATTTTTTCAATTTCAATTATAAAAAATTAATGAATTCATAAATTATAGTGAATGCTAATTTAGGATATTTATTTAACTCTAAATAATATATATAAAATAATTTGTAAATTTTTTTATAATTAAATAATAAAGTGTTTATGAAACATTTATAAACTAAATATATATAATATTTATTACTAATAATAAACTCTATTTGAAATTATAGGTAATGATATTATATTTTGTTGAAAAAATTATTTGTAGTATCTGATTAGTAATATTAATTTTTTACTATTTTAAAAAAAAATTAACGAGTATATATTTGAAATAATGAATTATTCATAATTTATCATTTGATATGATCAAATGAAAATCCCATATTTATGAAATTATTTAAACAATTTACAAATTATTCAAATATATTTTATCAATTTTTAGTGATATTAATTATATGATATTATTATTATGTTAATTGTTTACATTATTGAATTGGAATATAAAATGATCATATTTTATAAAATATCATAAATTTTAGAAAAATTACATATAATTAACAATAAAATAAAATTTATTATGAGAAAATAACGTGTTAATATTTAATTAATTATGTAATATCCACATTCATGGCTAAGAATAAAGTATTTATAATTATTTAATAATTGAAAAATGATAATTCTAATTAAAATAATAAAATTATTATGACATATTTATTTATGAATTATCCATAAGTAGTTTATCTTGTGTTTTATGATATTAATGTTTCAGTTGTTAATTTTAATTCATTATTTTTTATTCATGGATATTTTTTTTATATCATGTATAAATGTGTATATTTTAAAGTGTTAAACTATTTATATAATTTTTTATACATACAATTATGGACTTAAATTATAGGTATTATAATTGTTTTAGTTTACTTGTATATTGATATTTGATCTAAATAGGTTTTGATGTTGAATTTTAATTTTTATTATAGTTTATATATACTCGGTAAAATAATTTTGTTGCATTTGAGGTATCACATGAGTATTGTATACATTTTCATTGAGACGTTAGCTTAGAATACATATTGTGCATGATGATTATGCTTATTTTAGAATGGTTTTTATTAGGATATGTTTATCAAAGATTACTTTTGTACGTATTGATATTTGATATGATTATAAGGATTTACATGAAAAGGTATTATGTGATTTATGAATGATATTAATATTCATATGTATATATATAATAGTTTTTTTATTCATGTCAGTAACATAGGCTATGAGTTTTCTAAAGTGATGCATATTAATATAGTTTTATATTTTTCATTTAGTGGAAGGAATATCTGGAATGGCATGAAGGCCTTCAATTTTTATTTATTTTTGATAATCGACTTTTTAAGGGTTTTGGGGGAACCCTGACATGACCTTTTGGATTGATGACACATTACATGACCCAAAGGCTGTATAGGAATTCATCCAAATAGACTACATATAACTACCCCTCCCCAGTATATATGATGATGTTAGATCTCTACCATCGCAAGTATTGTCATCTAATTGTCCTATATAGAGATTCACCAGCCTGGTACTGATGGAAATTACATACCCTCTCATTCTTCCATATTTGGTTAACTCTACTCTAGTGAATGAACCTACTCTAAATCCTTAGTTGTAGGCTATTATCCATTTAATTATTTCTAGTTTCATCTACTATTCATGTGTCACAAAGTCCTTAAGGTGGCCTAAAATACTCATAGTTTCCCAAAGGCCTTGATATGGCTTAAAATCCAAACTGGCTTGATGGCCCTGGGTGGCCTGAAGACTGTGAAGGACTTTAGGACCAAACTGGTGGCCCAATACCAAAATCAAATGAATTGTTCCTACCACTACAGTACCATACATTAAATTATACAATTCCACCTACAATACCTACTACAATACCTTAGGGGAAGGAATAACATTCCAAAATAAATTGTTAATTTATTGAATAAATATATATTTTTATAACATTAGATAATGTAGTGATATTTTTTTACATTTAAAAATACTATGTTTTTTATTCCATATGAAGGGAACACCTATCAAGAACATGATCATCCTACTTTTTTGGTCTAAGGAAACCTAAGACATTTAATCACAAGAAACACATTATTATACATTAACTGTAATTTCATTTCATTAATAGTTTCGCATTAAAAATAGTTTACTTTTTAGTATCAATTATGACTAGCTATATAATAAACTCATTTTATAATAGTTTTTAATATTTCTCAATAATTATAAAAATAAAAATTCTTGTTTACTTCTCTAGCATTATAATCATACTCAAAACTAGAGGAAATGGAGAAAATCAGGGTGTGGAATTAAATTTTCAGTAAGCGAAATATAATATATAACCAATAATGATACAATTGTCTATAATAAATTAGAACATATATCCCATGGTGGATTACGTGTCACACATATATTTCACTTGTTGGATAAGACAATACATACATATTGACCATGGTCGTCGTAGATTCACTCACAAATGTTTCTTAATCTATTGGGTAATATTAAATCATTTCCTATTATACCATGACATATAAAACATTATCTTACATATTTGAGTTTTAAATAGTACACTCAAAATAATTTCATTTTAAATCCTTATTAAGGATAAGTTATAAAAACACATTTTAGAATCCATATATAGAAACTTGATATTTCTGATTTTCAAATTAAAAGAAAAAAATAGAAACGTACCAAAACACTGTGTTCCAAATTTTAAAACCTATTTCAACCACAAAACCACCTAATAACCATGTTCCATGAAATAATTCACCATGAGCCACCATCATAAACATTCTCAGACATATAAGATCATTCAAATTTCTCATTATTTTAGAGAGAGATGAATATAAATTTCCTGCATGAATAAACCCACTAAGAAGAAAAATAAATTTACAAATGATATGATGTTGGGAGAATAACCCTCAAAAATGAAAAATTTATAAATTTCCCATTTTCACCAGAACAGGATTCATGGTATCTATTTCTGACCTGGGCCACAAAAACAAGAACAATCTATTTCTCCCAAAACACATTTGAAAACATACTTGGAAATCATCTCACCTGACTGACCTAGGTGGGAGCGGGGAACCTAGAATCTAGAATTGATTAACAACAGAAATGACCTCCACAATATTAAGATCATTAACCATCATCCCCAACAGAAAACATCATCATCGAACATTTACAAGAAAATATTAGAAATCAATTCCATCAATACATGATATAATATGAAGAGATAAGATATATTATTTAACAAGATGAAAAAATAGATAAAATAACATCACGAAACCATTTGATTGTACTGGAGAAAATATTTTTTTTTTGACAATAGCCAAAATTAGACCCTGAAGAATTACTCACAATAGATAAAACCATCCCAACAACCCCACTAGAACCATTGTGATGAAAAAATAGTGTACAAGAAATTGGTGATATCTTGAATTTTTATAGGGGATAATGAGACAAAGAAAATGAAATTTAACCTCACAAAAAATCCCATACCACTAGAGAGACTTCCAAAAAACCCAATATTGAATTTATCATGAATGTTCATGTGGATAAATCAGAGGTGGGACTGAATTTTATCCATGAAGAAATATTTATCATTCCAACATTATGTATCAATTATAACATGATCTCTATAGGAAATAGTCTAGGGGAGAAATAAAAGATAATGAGGAAGAAGGATAAAGGAAGTTAACCTAATAAAGTCGGAAGAGCCAGAAAAAATGGTCCAAGAGCATTGAAAATAGATTTCAGAATTCTATTAGAATAAAATTAAATTTATAGTCATTTAATGGCTAAGAACAAATAGTATTAATGGATTATTTATTTGAAAGATGGATATTTCATAATCCATCAATTCAATGATAGTGGATTGATTAATTTTATACATATCTTTAATCATTTCGAAAATATATTACAATAAAAATACATTGATGAAGATTGATTTATTAAATCCTTAGGATTATTATTATTAAATGATTAAATATCAGTATACTATGTATTTATTTTGAAAAATATAAATATATTATAAGTCAATGAGAAATAATTTAATTAAGAAACCATGACAACCTAGAAAGTATTTATCATAGAGAGTGGAAATGAAATAATGTGTACAAATATGAAACATTAAAATGAAATACATTTAATCCAGGGATGAAATTTAACATTACATAAAATGTTAGGAAAATTATATTAAAAATTTAAATTCAATAATGTATACAATTATTTTGAATTTCGGTATAGATATTGCCAATTAAAAATGAATATAATTAAAAAATACATGGATAAGGAAAATTCATGATTGAAAATAAGTAGTGGGTTCAGTTTTCATTAAAATGGTAGATAATTATCTAATGGTAAATTAAAATATTTAGAAATTTCTTAAAACCAGAAAAAACCTTTTGAATTAATAACAATGAGGTATTTATTATGAATGATAAAACAATTATCGATACGTGATATAATTCAAAAGTAATCACATTTTGAAATTCAATTTTGAGAAAAAACCCTTATAATACCTGTATTGTATGTATAAAAATATCCTAAGAAAAATATGACTAAATATCTATTAAATTCACATTAAGAAAAATAAAATTACCATTCATGAAATAAAAATGTTGTTTCATACACTATATAAAAAACATTATGTGGAATATGAAACATGTCACATTAATTTAAAAACTTATAGAATGAAACCCTTACACCATCAATGTAATTCTAATTGAATACCATGAATAGTAGAGGATGAGAGGAATTTGAAAATAAATAATAAAAATATAATAATAAGGAAAAAATTAAATATCATATATATATACCCCAAAATGTAAAATATATTAATATCCATCATATCATAATGAATAAAAATTGATATCCCAAAACTCATACCTTTTTTTCCTTCTTAGTTCAATGTAATCTAAAATCACATATAAAAACAACTATATTAAACACCTATTTAAAAACATATTTCATTTTTATAAACATTAATAATATCATTTTATAATAATTTATTCTAGTTATATAAGATAGTAATTTTTTACATTCATCATCAGATGTCATTAGTTTCCATTATTATTTTAGTACGAGTTTCATAATATTGTTGTTCATTCTTATATAGATTTTCAATGATAATAATTATTATAAAATTACTTGTAGATAATATATATTTTATAATGATTTATAATGTTATATTTTATTATATATATATATATATTATTTATTATTATTGATTAAAAAATTAATGATATTAATATTTTTACTAGTTTTATAGAATGAGTGGTTACATTTTAATAATAATATAAAAAATAGAATAACTATTAAATAAAAGTAAATAAAGAATTATTTGGAAATTAATTTAAACTAATTCTTGTAACTCTATTTTTATTGTCATCTATGATTGATATTTATATCATTTTCCTTGTCATGGTAAAATATACTAATGTTCCAACATGAAATAATCAATGGGTGAGTATGGTTAGGAAAATGAATTTTTGGATTAATATCTTTATTAGAGTATAATAATGATATTATTCAAATTTTATATTGTAGTGAATCATTTATATAGATATTTTTATAAATAATAAATTTACTGATGAAAGATGAAACATGACACTTTTTTAAGTAAGAGTCCTATATGTACACATTGGTGATGTATTTATTTTAGAAATAACTGAAAAAAGGGCTGTAGTTATTTGTAATTTCATAAAAAAAATTACTATATATATACCATTTTAATCCATTAGAGAACATTATTGAACAATTTATTCATTAGGGTGATAAAAAAATCAAACACATCATTCATAGAGGATGAAGTATTCTGGAAGACATGATAACATTTTGATTTCTCTCTGAAAAATGGAAGAGGTAGATAATGACTATATCATTTTCATAATATGATTTAATTATTATAATAATATTGGTATTATTAATAATAATTGTTAGAATTTTCCCTCAATGTGGTGGAAGTATAATAATATAAATTGAAATTTAAAGTGATTAATTTAGAGATTTTACCTTACACCCTGGAAAACTCAATCCTAAAAAGGGAAAATACATCAAAAGTTGGCCTTTTTAATGAAAACCCACTATAACAGGAGTCTGATTGTTGTGGAGTGTAATTTTTATTTTTTCTGGTAGAAATATTTTTCTTTTTATAAGAGGAAAATATTTTGGGTGAATGTTCCTTTTATATGTATAGAGAGCGACATTTTCATAACATATTAAAGTTAAGGTAACTATTCAATTGTCAGCTAGATCTAATACTGGAAAAAAAATCATGAATCTTTATGGTCATAAAATACTCTATAACATATTAAATCTTGTTTTTAATATTTATATTTAACATTTACTTATAGAGTTATCACTCATACCATTTCATATTTATACCATAGTAACTAATTTGATGTATGTAATTTACTTTTATTTCATAAAACTAAAAATTTGATTTTTATAAATTTTTTTTGTAATTATAAAAATATCGAATCATTTGTTTCTATTGAAATTTTTATTTATAATAAAAAAATTCAACATTAGAACATGTTATACACAAAAACCAAATTTTGAGAAATAGTTTATATGTTATTGTAAAATTAATATTTTGGATAAAATTAACATTTCATTATTTTACATGAAATTAAAAAATTTATTATTTTAAAAAAGGATTTATGTCTCTTAAAATTAAATTTAATTAATTATTACACCTAATGATATAATAACTATAGAAATAAGATGCGTAATAGTCTTCTTATTATAATAAATAATTTTTATGTTTCAAAATGATAAACATGTGTCATAGAAATTAAAAAAATTATTCAAAATAAAATATTTGATTCCATAATAAAATTTAATATATAAAAAATTATATATTTATTTATGTTATTTTTATTTATATTATAATTTCTTAAACACATTGGTTTTACTAAAAAAATGTATTCTTCACTATTTTGAAAATTGTGAAATATTTCATTAAAATTATAAAAAATAACCTCAATATAATATTTATATTATTATTTAAAAATTAAACCTATCTTCAAAAAAGTAAAATTATAAAATCTATACATTTATCATTGACAGAAAATAGATTATGTTAATAATACATTTATTGAAAAATTCCCTTTTAAAATGTTTTGTCATCTTATTTCATTTTTGATGAACATCTAATTGAATAAATAATTTCATTTAATATATATTTTGTTATTGTTAAATTTTAATAATAATTTTCCTCCTAATATGAAATAGATCTTTTAAATTTAGTGTCTCATTTTAAAAACTTATGATAGAATATTTATTAAATATAAAAAATATACCTAAATATATTGGTGTTAATTTAACCCTACTCAAATTAATTCAATCTACATAAATTTATTTAAAACCTGCTAATGAAAATATCCTATGGTATTTAAAAGAATGATTTCTCTCAATGTATAATTTATTAACAAATACAATTGTTAAGAGTTGGTGGAAAATTAAACTTCATAAGATAGTCATAAATCTCAAATGAAGAAATATGCGTACAAAGTTCCATATAATTATCATCTTAAAAATTAATAATAGTCCTTGGATATAGCATTATTAACAATAGGACATAGTTATTCATGATATCTTTCATAAATAAGTCTATGTGGTGATTTGATTTTTTTTGTTATTTATTAACCCATTATTTTTAGTGAGTATTCTTAAGGGATTCATGAGTGGATTAAATATATAGGATACAACTAATTAGAGTCCAGGTTTTAGTGTGAGAAAATTTTAAATATATTCCATATCCAAGAAAATATTTTATTTCTTTATGTTCTTCCTTGAAAAGATCACATTTTTACATTGTATGAAAAGAGATATGTTCATAAATTTTTTTTGAATGTAAATATGTTTCCCATTGAATCATTAGAGTTATAATAACATCATATTATTATTCTTAGACTCTATTATAAAATCCTCTCTGTCTATGATTATTTTGGGTTTGGTGTTGGGTGTTTCAAGAAGAAATATACAATTGTTGTATCTCTTTTTGTGATGTGTATGAATGGTGTTCATTTTTCTAAAACCATGAACCAGTCCTGGGTAAATTGTGAAAACACAAATAATGGGGTTATTCATTATTGGTTCATTGTGTAAAAAAATATTTTCACACCAAGTATGAACCATGAATCCTCTTATAGGGGAACATAGTTCTGACTCATAGTTGGACAAACTTTGTCACCCCCTCTTCGAAACCATGTGTGCAGATATTTTTCAATACAAAAATTAATTTAAAATTTCCTATGACCCTTATTTTTTCAATTAATTTACCCTAAATCATCATATGAAAACCTTTATTTTCATTTAATGTCTTATGAACCAAATTTGGCTACTACAAAAATATTCTGAGTGGGAAAACATACTAGAGAGAACCGTTTGATTCCACTTAGTTAAGTGTTCTACCCTTGTTCCTTATGTTCCACTATATTTTTCTCTCATTCATAGGGTTTTTTAGATCTCTAGTTTTTTATAGAAAAATACCCATTTGTTTGAGGTCATAAATATAGTATTGATTCTTCAATCTTCAATGATGACATTTTTCATCCGTAAAATATGTTTTTGGTGTTGTGTTATGCGATTACAATGTTATAGGTAGGTGGAGAATACATGTTTGTCCAATTCAGTTTCCTTCAATATATTTATTTTTTAGATAAGATTAAATTATTTTTTGAAAACATAATTTTGTGTCAAATAGAATTTAAAATTGATTTGGAATGATATTTCAGTGAAAACCATCAATTTCAATAGAATCTCAAATTGAGCTTGTGTTTTAGAAATTTTTTGATTTTGTAAATTTTTTTGAAATATTTTTTAGAAGAAAATATATTTAATTTATTTGGAAACAAAAAAGGTATTTAATGATATTAAAAATATAATATATTGATTAGAAACTATATTTGGTTTTTAAAATAGAAATTTTTATATGGAAAATGAAAATATGGATATTTTATTTCAATCATTTTTGAAATAATTTTCCTATTATTGATTGATTTCTGAACACATAAAATATTTTTTAGTTAGTGTGTTATTTGGGAAAAAGGGGTTGTTAATTACCTAGAAAAAAATTCACTCATAAATACTCTTAAAAAATATTACCATGACATATCATATCCTCTATATGATGTTGATCCGTTTTTTCGGACTAGGGTCTAAGGGATGTATAAGAACATTTCTATAATCATTATATGAGTATGAAAGGATCACGTAACAAATAACTATCATACCTCATTAATAATGACCATATTTCTCATTTGTTAATTATTTTTGTATATATTATATATTTTTATTTCTACATCACAACTGTCTTTGGAAATTATAAAAAAAATTTATTAAGAAATTTTTTGAATTTATTTTATTTATTTAAATGAAAATAATTATTTCTATTAAATGTGTTCATGTACATGCATTTTAGTTATGTTAGAAATAAATCAATTATTTGGTTTATTATTTTCATTTTATGTAATACTTTTTAATACCCTACTGGTCTTTTAGATCATATCATACCCTTTCCGTCAGGCATTTGCAGATATCCAACTACCCTTTTTGAGATATTGAAATTTTCTACAGAGAGGTTTTTCTTAGTGATGATCTTCAGTCTTGGCATGTTGTGTCTATTGGTACATGTTATGATTATATTGTTTCCAAGAACTTTTTTCTTTTAACTTTTGTTTATATACATGTAAGACTGCTTCTAATGTTCTAACTGTGATTTTTTTTCTTTGACAATACTTAATTAAATCGGTTCACTATAGTTCTCGTGGAAAATTCATTCCCTATTTATCACGAATTATGCTAGGTGAATTTCACAAAACCCTATGGAATAAAAAATTTCTTTGGGATACATTATTTTTTCCTATGGATTAGGGTACTAGAGTTTTTGGGGATGATCAAGATAATGTAGAATCAATTTCAGAATATGAATATTTCCATGATTTTAGTATTCAGTTGTGAAATATTTTTGGGACTCAAGATGTTTTTATGACTATGTTCTTGAAATATCTATCATTTTAATGAGACAGAAGTCACAATCATTGGTTTGGGAATGTTTTCATGAGGATTGTATCTAGTATTTTCCCAACGTTATATTTGGATAGGTATAAAAAAAAATCTTATTTTCTTATTAGTTGGGAATAATTTCCCACTTCCCACTTTCTTGAGTATTACATTGAGTAACCTTAAAGTGTATTAATTATTTTATTCTAAGGTTTTTAGGACAATACCCTAGGTATGTCAGGAAAACGAGATCGTTTAGGAATCTTATGATAAACCATAGTGAGAAAATCCTCCAACTGGCCATAATTTGGTTGAGGTTGTTGTATGTACAAACTATGCTCAAGGATAGGAAACTAAATCCGTTCCGATTTAGTATCCAGACATAAATCCCCACATGGATGATTTCATGTATCCTTTTGAGGAGATACACCACCAAAACCTCCATTTTACAAAATCACCATTAAACATCACGATGATGAGGGGTTTTCGATTGGGATTAAGATTTTATTTGAAATATTGGATAAAACTAATGAAATAAAGATGAAATACTCCCTTCTAGTCAAAAGGACCTAGCATGAGATGGTGGGACACTATGGTGATAATGAAGAATCATGAGGGATTAATGTTGAAGGAAAATATTTTTACTTTCACCAACCAATTATATAATTTTTATCTAGTGATTCATAAGGATGTAGTTTTTTTCAAACTCCAGCAAGTTGACAGAACTATGATTGAGTTTTAAAGTAAATTTTATAAGTTTATATTATTTTTATCATATATTGTATCGAATGAGAAGATAAAAATCTGATGTTTTATGATGGGCCATCAATATGATATTGTTATCATAAGTTTATGCTAAAGATTCCTTCTTATGTGGATTTTTTAGATATAACATTGATGGTAGATCTTGATCTAGATAGCATGTACACATAGACGAGAATACATTATTATCACAGTGGATGTTTTTTTAGTTCATTCAATGGAAAGATAATTCATGTTAATTATTATTTTGGCTCTCAATTATAGTATTCCTTTAGTCCTTTAATAGTTCTTTTTAAAAGACCTTTTATTTTCTATTGTTTTGGCTAGAATGGGAACTCAAAATGTGTTTTTTATAAGGTACCATATGTATGTGGTTCATAAATATACTATTTTTATTTGAAAATGGGGTTTTCACATTTATTATAATCCATGTTGTGGAATGATATTATCATCACCCTAAGTTAAAATAGTACAATCAGTTTCTTTAAAGACAATGGTTTTCTAGGATATTGAATATGGAATTAAGCATCTTTTTATTGTGGAATTGTGTCTATAGGATAAATATATGAGTTTTGTAATTTTTAGAGGTACCATCCCAATTACATTGTCTTTAGTGACTACATTATTTGTTACTGGCACACCCCATTCATTTATTTTGACTCTTTTTGTGAATCTAATAAATTATCCAACATATCTTTTATAATATATAATGGATAATATAAAATACTTTTGAATTTAGAGAGAGTAGGGTATTTAATTTCCTAGTTGGGTTTTAGTGTTATCATATATCCACCATACTTCATGTGTTCTTTTTCGTGACATGAAACCTCATTACATTACATTTAATATGGATTGGATCAATGCTATTAGAGCCCGAATTGAAAACTATCGTCGATGGGTCTCCTTTACAGTGCCTGATTATGTGTTTTATGTCTTTTATGAAGAATGAATCCCATATTTATGAATATAATTTCATTTTTTACATTGATTTATGGAATTTAATATCAATTTTTTTTATATTTACATTGATATAGAATCACTGAGTTATGATCTCTCTCGAGTTATCATTATGTTTCCCAATGATTTACATTATGACATCTCATGTTTACCACTAGTAATGGAAGTAGAGTTGTATCTTGATGTAGTGAATTGTAATAATATAATATTTATTCTTTGTTACTACATGGGACTAGAATTAATTAAATGTTTAATGTCTTGGATGGATTATCTTCTAAAGAAATGATTTATATGCCTAAGCGTGTCACCCTATGTTGTGTCAGTTCTCTTTTCTAAGATAGTTGATGGGTCATAATAAATATGTGTCGATTAATAATATATAAAATGAGATATAATAAAAAACATGAATCTTTTCCCATAGATTGATATCATTTTTTAATAGTTTAAAGGGGTGATGTGGTTCTCAAAGATTGTTCTATGAAATAGATGTCACCAGTTTAGAATATATGAATATATGATTACAAAAAAGTCCTCTTTAAAAATTCATTACTGTTATGACTAACCTGTAATTACTTTTAGTACTTCCAATGATATAGTTATATTTATTAATTTATTTAATATGATCAGGAATAAATATATTGATACATTTGTGGATGTCTTTTTGGATTAAATCCTTGTATACTGTATGTGTGAGGATGATCTTTTGTGTAATTTGAGAGAAAAACTATAATTTTAGAAAAATCTCTAACATTATTCCACAATATTGGAATACTATTTCAGGATTTATAATGTAAATCTATAGGTACATGTGGTGTCCTATTATGGAATCTTAGTTAATGTTGAGATGGTGAAATTTTTTATGTAATGGGAGCCACTATAAGAATGTTTTTGAGATTTAAAGAATATTAGGAATTGATGGATATTATTTCAGGTTCATTATGTATTTCATGATTTTGTCTTCTCTACTGAATTCTTTAACTCATAAGGGAGTATCATTTGTTTGTGAAGCGAAATGAAAAAATAATTTTATTCCAAATTTTTTTGTATATTGGTAATTTTTTGTCCCTTTTAGTTATCAATCTTGTCTATATAGTCTTTTTTGATGCATCATGAGCATGTTTGAGCTAGTTAATATGAAGTGTGGTCATTTGATTACTTATGAATTATCAATATATTTGGACACATGATAAGAAATACCCAACCCATGACCCTAAAAATGAATATGATATACTTTCTCTTAAAATTTGTTGGTGTTACATTTTTAGGAAAAGGATTACTTTGTATTCTTACCACAAGAGAAAAAAGTTATTTATTCTCTCAGAAATATTTTCATATATACTAGAGTAGTTGGGTGGAGTAATTAACTATCTTTACATTTAAATTTCTTGTTCCTCAAGGAATGGGAATTTTATCAAGGATTTATTGAGCCATAATATTCCAAATCAGCCCATGAAGTAGTCATTAGAATAACAGAATATGATTTCTCTTTTATAAATGATGATAATTGGGGTTATCTAAATAGTGGATATTTTTTGTGTGATATGTGTTCAATTTCACACATCTATTATTAAATTTTTATTTAGTAACAATTGTTTTATGTTTCAGTTATACAACACTATAGACTCCCATTGTGGAGGGGAGACAGTTTCTCAGTGGACATATAGAGTGATTTATCTATATATTAGAGGAGGAGATTTTTTGGCCATCCATGTAAATCTCCATTGTGTTTGTTCAATAATGGTGAATGTTACTTGGTGAGATTGAGCATTGTTCAAGATATGACAATAATGATTCAATTTATTTTTTATATAATGTTGATGGAAATGATATGGGGTAAATCCTATAATGATCATCATTGTAGTCCATTGTAATATTCATTTGGTGATCAGGTGTTCTTGAATGTTTTATCTTGTTTGGGTCATCGATGGATTTATAGTCAAGGGAAGTCTACCCCTAAATTTTTGGGACCTTTTTATATTTTGAATAATGTGGAGAATGTCTCTAACAATTTAAAAATTCATTCACATTTTATGATTATATATAACAATATTCATGTATCATAGATAAAAAAGTAACATTTTGATCTATATCATGTTTTCAGGTGGACAGAACATAATGTTGAGCATAACTATTCATGAAACAAAATCGTGACTAGATTGTTGATACTGAATAAATGGTACATTGTGTATGGATTATAACACTTGTTCTTTATCTATGGAATCGTAGTTCTAATACCCATGTGTCACAGTAGAGGGGGGAACTAATAAGAGAGTAGTGGATTTAACATTATTACATGAAATATTATTAATATTTATTAAGGGGAAATAATGTTTCTTTGTCATGGAGGATATAACATCATGTTAATTATTTCTATTACAATTCAACCATAATTTTTTTCTCATATTTAGTCCAAGTTTCCCCATTTGATTTAAAGTGGAAGCATGAAAAATTTCAAACATTATGGCTTGATCATAGTTTGCACATAATTTTGAAAAACTATACATCTACCAAAGGTAAACAGTTTAAACCCAAATAGTTAGGGGTTACATGAATGTTGAATTTTTTTTAAAACTCTTCAATAATCTCCTTGAAATCGGTTAAATAATTATCAAAAATCATATTTTAGGTGCACAATATGAAAAATTATGTATCCCACTATAGGAAATCATCCACACATACATTTTTTATTCTTTTTTTAAATACTCGCATCCCAAGTTACCTCCCCTCAATTACCCTAACTCGGGATTTGACATCCTTTTAGGTAATTGGTGCTCCAAAAAGTCCATTTTGGTGCGCACAAACCTATTTTGGGGAGGATGGAAGCTTGGGTAATGTCGTTTGATACTATTATTGTAAGAGATCTTCCCTTATTCTTTCTCTCACACTATATTCCATAATCCACCATATGTTTTGATAGATCTTCGTTTTTATGATATATATATATACTCTTTTATTTCTATCTTTAATCTTGGGATGATTCATGGATCTATATTTCCATTATTGTCCATTAAATCCTTCTGTTGTGGGTGTTGTGTAATATGATTTCCATGTCAAAGGTATGTGGTTCTATATAAGATTTGAAAATAAATTAAACTTTAATTTTATGATTGTTTTTTTGGTTTCAAAAATGTTGTGAAAACGAAATATGTTTTTAATAATAATTTAGAATTGATTTGGAATGGGATTTTCGGGAAATCCCCAAATTACTATGAAATTGGAAATTTGGGTGTGTTTTCAACATTTTTTAATTTTTAAATATTTATTTTTCAATATAAATTGAGAAAAAATGGAATAAAATGATTTTATAAGTACATAGGATTAGTTTTATCTTGAAAAAAGAATTAATTGATTAAAATACAATGTTTTGGAATTTTAATAGAAATTGGAAAATCGAAATTGGAAATCGGAAAATTATTTTTAAAAATATTTTGAAATAACTTTTTCATTATTGAATATTTTTTAAAAAGACAAAATACTAGGTAGTTATTAAGTTAATTTTTTAAAACATTTTAATATTCTAATTACCTAGAAAATAGATTGATTATTTACAACCCTGAAAAAATTTAAGATGCCCGATCATATCGTTAGTAAGATGTCAATGATTCCTCTCTGACCAACATCGAAGGGTCATATGTGAAAAGTTATATTATAATTACATGAGTGTGTGAGGATCCAAAAAAAGAGCAATCACACCTCTTAGATGAGGAATGTTTTTATATTTTGTTAATTATTTTTATATATGTTTCATTTATTGAAAAAATTCTTTATACATGGGTTGAGAATATATATAAACTATTTTAGTTTAAATTCTTTTTAATCCATTGATTGAAATATTTTAATTAATCGAAAAAAATCAAGATTTTACTAAATATTATCTTGTAATTTCATACCAGTTTTATTTTATTGAAATAATTATTTGGTTATTTATTATTGCATTTGATTATAAAACACTTTGGGAGACAACACTGGTCTTTATGCTCAAACCCTTTCATTTTCTTTAGGAATTTATAGATCATATTATGCAAGATACAATAAATGTTATTTTTAAACATGTAGGTGGATCTTTTTTGTGATATTTGGTAAGGGGGTACTCGGTAGTTCGGAATTTGGAATGTTTATCTTGTTTCCTAGTTATTTGTGTCGATACGTTGGGGTTATATACCTTTTTGAATTTTGGTACTATGCATCTTGTGGAATTTTCTTATGAGAAAATTAAACCTTGTAAATTCTTACACTATTTTTGTAGTGAAATCATTCCCTATTTATCTTGTATGATTCTCAGGGATTAGTGACATCCCTAGGGATTGGTAATGCCCTTTGGGCTTTCTCATGGTCTTCGTTATTATTAGAGTATTAGGTTCTATAGGCCGGTTCATAACTATTATATGAGGAGTAATGAACATATATTATTAGGTTCATCATGGTATATTATACTAATTATAATAGATTTAAATTATTATTTGAGTTTTATTCATACTGATAATTAAATGAATCTTACCATAGATGGTCCAGATTACTCTGGATGACACATTTTTTAATAATATATTTTGAATTCTTGTCTTAAAATAAATTACCCTCCCATTTTGAAAATATCATTTTATCTTTTGAATTATGTTATTTCTTCAATATAATGTTCTAATACCTCATTGGGAGAAACATTAGTTGCATTAATATGGGTTTTATAGTTTAAAATTACAATCTAATATGATTCATTATGCAATGTGATCATGTTTTAGTTCCATTTTCAGGGTATCCTACATAATATCCATGTATTATTAAAATATTTATTTTAAATAAATTCATGATAGAAAGGAATTCATTAATATCAAATTTATACAACATATTGATATTCCTAAAAATAATAAAATCAATTTTAAAATGGAATATGATGACATATAAAGAATTATTTAGATGTTGGATAATAATTTTTTAATGAAATCCCATGATTAGCACAAATTTTGTTGAAATAAAACCACCCAAATGAATATTTGAAAAAATATTTCATTAATTTTTCTTGAAAAATGATACATTAGTAAATCCATTTATAAATTTCCCTAAATTATTTATGAAAATTAGAGAGCTATAACATGATGTTGAGGTTCCCAAAAATATTTAGAAAAAAATCATTTGATATTTGAATTTTACTGACTATTCAGTAGGGATAGTGATATCTCATGCCTTTGGTAATATTTAAAAAATTTCAATTGAAATTGAGTCATGTGATTTGGAAATTTCATCGTTTTTTATTTTAATGAGATGGAGGAAGAAAAATGAGAACCCATCATTCAAGATAGAGGTCAACATTATAATTTCATCATCTCTTTTTAATATTTCATATCAAATTTTATATAAATGTGTTATGTATTTGATTCGTTGATGAAATGAGAAGGGTGATTACTTGAGTTTCATATAACCCAATGAGTGAAGGAAAATTGTATAGTTGTTTATCAAAATGATGTTCCACTCACCATATAATTAAATATGATAAATATATATTTTATTTAATTCTAACTCATGTAAATAAATTTATTTCGCAATATTTTATTTTAACATTGAGGGTAATGTAATTTTTTAGTTAAAGGGATAGACAGATCATGTGTCATTGATTTTTGTTTAGAAAAAAATATTCTTTCTCTATAGTAGTTTTCATTGTTCTTTTTATATCTTTATATAAACCATTATCTGAAAAAAGAATGTATTAATTATAATCTCCAAGGTTAGTTAATGTGATTTAAATTCCTTGACTTTTGAAAATGATAGTTTATTTATTGATTGTTTATATTGAATCTATTTAAGAGATTTTTATTTTAAAAAATTATTCTTGTATTGTCAAATTTTAGGAATAAATCATCAGAAAAATACAAATATGTTTGTTTCCCAAACTTCTGTTTTCATGTAATCAATTTTTTACATATTCTTGTTAAAAACATCAGTTTCAGGAGAAAATCATGGACTTCGTTATAAAACTATATCTTTTGATTTTATACCCTTCTATGAATTGGTGTTTATAAAAAAAATTATTATGAATGATCCAAAATTTTTATAGATTAAAATTTTCATTTAGGGCCCATAATTCACATCAAATAATGTTTATCCTTTTCATCCCATGCATTTTTATAATGGATTAACCCACCTTTAAAGCTAAATTATCAAAATATACCTTCAATGATAATATAATTGGATTATTATTTAATATTTGATTATATGGGAAGGGAATTTCATTTCATTTCAACGGAAAATAGCTAATTATTTGGGTATGAGTAGTATTTTACTATTCAATTCTTTTGGATGGGCAGTAGGAATGAGTCATTATCATCATATTTTAATATTATTAAAATTATTATTGAATAAAATAAACTAAAATATAAAATAAACACTATATTTAATTATTAATTATTCTTAAATTTATAACAAATTTTCCCCCAAAAAATATTGGTATGAATTTTTGTTCGTTCATTATTCAATTTTCACCTCATACCCTTCAAAAAAAGGAAAATGGTTAGATTTAGGATGAATTAATTTATTGTAATTTTTGTCTCAATATCTATTTCAGAAAATGTGATTATTTTTTACATATATTATGGGGTATTAATGAGGACTCTCCTATAATTTCACTTTAATATACGTGCATAATAGTTAAGAGTTTAGACTCTTATTTTCAACCATTAATTTTTCATTATTTTGAACCATCCAACCATTATTCACTAAATTCACATAAAAAAATTAATGAAATTATTTTTATGAATATTGTTGTGACTATTTTATATTTTTTGAAATAAAACTATGATAAATAATAATTCAATATATTAGAAAAAAATAGATTGTATTTTTTCTTGATATAGAATGGAATTAATATTCTTTTCTGGTATGTTTCACTTTGATAAGTGATGAATTTTTTATGTTTAATAAAATTTAAATATTTGAAATGGAAAATGATCTAAACATTAATTATCTAATGGAGACTTTAATGAATACATTTTTAAAGGAATATATTAATTTTTTTTACTATTAATATAGGATTGTATTTTGATATGGATATATTAATTTTTAAATTGATTGAAAAATCATTGGTGTAAGGGTTTTATCACATAACTAATATTCAACTAATTTTTATTTGATAATTAGAGTGTAAATTTTTTAAGTTCTTTTATTAAAAAATATATCCCATTTTCATTTCTATCTAATTTTTCTTTCATAATTATAAAAATCAAAAATAAATATAAATTCAATTATTTTTTTAATTTCCGTTTAAAAACATGTGGTCAATATTCATTAAATATCATTAAATCTATTTATCCCAAATTAATTTCCTCATAATAAAATGGTTTGTTAGATTAATTTTACTCAAACATTCCCATTTTTGCATCCAAGTATATTGAACCCAAATGAAGCATGAAAATATGAAAAAAATATGTGGATCAAATTAATCAACATTAATAAATGGGTTATATAATTGGATAATTGATACTAAATTGAATGATTTTATTTTCCAATAAAATATATCCCGATGGATAATATATTTATAAAATATATAATAAATAATAATTAACTAAGACTATTATTTTATGTGAGAAATTATAGTTAAATAAATAGTCATGCATAGAAAACAATTTGATTAGTAATTTAGATATAATCAATTCTAATGATGTAGAAAAACCCTATAATATATTATTGAAAAAAACTTCCAATCTAAAAAAATAATACATTTTTTGATTTAAATATTCACCTTTCATTGGGTCATAAATAAATTCTTAATCTAAGGATATTAATAGAGGAATAATATGATGTAACAATCTATTATAAATAGATGCCTCTACTTTCATTTAATGGATTATAATCCTTTTGGAATAAATTGATGAGTCTTGTAACATCCCGGGGAAGAGAGGTTGGATCTAGAGATATTATATCATTATATTTTATCTTATATATTTTCCTTTAAAAAATGATTTATATACAACGTAATGAATGAAAAAATTATCAACGAAAGAGAACAAAATGGTATATAGTATTTAATATAATTTTAATGAATTAGAAGTTAAAAATATTTTTACCTAATTATAAAATATATCAATCATCTAAAAATGTAAGTAATTATTATTTCTAAGTCATACTTGAAAATTAAACTTTTGATACATTATAATTAATAAGGATCATTTATGTTTTAAAATTTAAAATTATTTAAAATTCATTATTATTCTGTTCCTTATTCATCTTTATATATTGTAGATAAAATTTAATATTTATGTGAACAATATACTAAGACTAAATTTATTATTAATTAAGAGTGAATAAGAATATTAATAGGTAGTATGTTTTAAAACATATTTCTCAATGAAATATATTTCATCTTATTTTTATAGATTTATTAAAAAGTTAAATTCTCAATATGGAGAATCATTATCGGACCAAAATAAAATCATTTTTGTATATCTAAATAATAAATATTATGATTAAATTTTTGTACTTCACAAAATAATAATATTTTTAGGTTTCGAGTAAAAAATAAAAATATTTTTTAATCACCACTTTGATGACATTATCATAACAAAAGAATGAATTACTTGTATTTGACACTAATTTATAATATATATATATATATATAAATTTATGATTAAAATAAATCATTTAGATGTATAATTTTATAATTTTAAAACATATTAATGTCATTTTTTACAGAGAAGTAATATTTTAGTCTAAAAATAAATAAATTTATATTTTTAGGAAAATTAATTTTTATAAATAATAGAAATAAAATAAAATAAAATTGGATTACGATATTATATAAAAATGATAAATTTATTTAATTAATTAAATTAAATTTTGGGTATAAAATTATTATTACTATGATTAATGTAAATTAACATAATAATGATAATATAGTAATGATTAATAAATTTTTTTATAAATATTTTTAAATTTGAACATATTAAAATAATATAATAACTATCACCACCCATCCTCAGGGCCTATTCATTGACTACCCAAAGACCGCCTTCTTTAGTATATGGGATTGCGACTGGCAACAGAAAGGTATATCCCTATAACGGGAAGGCATTGCCTTTAAACATGTACAACCACAACAACTAAAAATACAACAAGAATAAACCATGATGTAAACTGCTGTAGAAAAAAAATATACAGAAAGTAAAAGGGGGTATGTATAGAAGACCAACTGGAAAAGTACAAGTACAATTGAAAAACCACAAACAGCTAAATGGGGAAAAGTAGCTCCTGGATCTTCCACCACAGATCCTAACTGAAGGGTAGGTACAGAACACCTCCATAGCACTCCACGTCCATCTGTCTCCTCCACATACATTCTGGTCCTTGCCCCCTCAAACCTTAGCCCAACTGCTCATCGTCTTCACAAGACACAACTTGGTACAAGCATTTCCCGTGTAGGGTTGAGAATAACAATACCCAGTAGAGACCCTGATACCCTCAAAGGACTCTCAAAATTCTACAAGGAAATCCATCAAACATGATCTCAATCACAGATCACAAAGCAATAGACATAGCTCAATTAGAGTCTGAGCACAATTAGGGTCTCAGCTCAATTAGAGTCTCATCTCAAACCAGGTTTTTAGTAAAGTACAGAAGTATAGATGATCAATCATGAAGCTGAATCATAATAATCTGTAAAGAGGCACTATGGATGACCGTAAGGAGTCTGACCCACATAAGATCGATAGGTACTAACCCCCAAAATGACCCACAATGGATCTGATCCACCCAATATAAATAGTTAAGTAACCCGAACAATGACCCACACAAGATTTGATCATCCCCTGATCGATAGGTAACAATCACCCACAATGACCCACACCGGATCTGACCCATACAGGATCATTAAGCACTGACCCACACAGGTTCGTTGGGCGCTGACCCACACAGGATTAGTATGTGCTAACCCACATAGGATCTCTTTGCACTGAAAAATATAGGATATGAACAACACATTATCAGTGCTAACCCACTGAGGGCCACTTGTTACTAACCACAATATGGTATGTCTCCAACCTCCGCCTCAGGGCTAGACAACTAGATTCCTCGAACCTGATGCGCTCGAGTTTTGTAGAAACATCCCCTCGAGATATCATTCATACGTCAACCACGAATAATCCCTACAAAGGAATAACCCAAAGGGCCATAATGTCATTAGGGTTTCAACATGAAAGACAACACATCAATTAGACACCTTATCTGTGAGTTATAAGTATTTCAGTTCAGGGGGCATAGTTAGATTTCAGTTCAATCCAACCCAACCATACTCCAACTATCTCCAAAACTCAAGTAGAGTGTAACAGAAGGATATTCATGATCCATAGGTCCTAGATCTATAGACGGTTCCTCAAACAGATTCCTGGCTCCCATGTTATGGCACATTAAGCTCTTCTAGGCCCGATTGGGCCCGATCAGACTGACATCGCCTGAAATGGGCGGCCTAACCCATGCAGGGTGGCCTGGTAGGGGAGCGGCCCTCTAAAGAGGTGGCCAGGCTGTGGTGTAGTGTGGACTGTACATGAATTGGGGGAAATGTCCCCCCATTATCCTGAACATTCTAGGCCCATTCGGTTTTGCAAAAACTAGGGCGACACACAGGCGCCGCCCGGTCGCCTTTGAACCCACCGGATAGGTGCAGTTTCAACCTCTGATGCAGATACTATTCGCCGATGGCACTCTGGTTACACCCACTCCCCTCTCACCGGTGGCATTTTGGTCATGCCGCCTCCCTTTCTGTGGTCAGCTTACGATCTGGTCGCCTCATTCGTTCACTATGGCTGACGAGCCACGACATCTTTCTCAACATTGGTACGCGACGGTGTGCCACACCTCCTCCTCGTCTGACCTATTCCCGCCGTTCTGATGACCACTGCGGCTTTGTGCCACGTCGTCCGCATACGATTCTTTTCAGCCCGCAACCATCTTCATAGTTTGTTGGTTCGGCCGCATCGATGGTCATTACACTGAGGCATAAGGGTAGCAATGTAGCGGAGGGTTTAGTCTGAGTTCGTTAGGCCTATTCCCTATACGTTAGCTCATAACATGATGGAGGATAAATGGGTTTAATAAAATCACTTGAATTTAAAACATGAAAACAGAACCCCTATCTCAAAAACCCATAGGAGAACAGACACACTTAAATGTGGATCAGTGATCTTTGTTCCCACCACAGGCTTCCAATGACGGTACTCGCATGTCGTCCTTTGGTTTGAGGATTTGGTGTCCCTCAACTCTGCTCACCCGAACCAGCTCCGTCCTCCAAGGGTTTGGCATCACAACAATCCTTCAGCACTTCATTGCTGTGAGACACTATTCTAGTACCTCCACCCATGCTCTATATATATAAGAGTGGGGGAGGGTATGTAATGATGTTGAGAATTAATGGGGCTCATTAATTAGGAAGTCTCCTAATTTCTCCAACATTACTGTTACTTAGATTTTCAGTTCCAAAAATTTAATGGCTTGACACACCACCATCCCCACACACTACTTGCCTCTTGGAGGTTATGAAGAAAAGATAAAATAATAAAATTCTTTCATTTCATTTCTCTTAAAAATTCACAAAACTTAATTTTTTTACTAGACCTACTATGGTTAATGGAATGTCTCCCTTATGAGAATCCTGGAGCATCAGATTCAATGGTGCCCTCAAAATTTTAATCCGAACACCAGTTCAAGAGTTAGAAAATGTCTCTTGCACGTTTACTGAATGAACCATAAAAAATATCAATAAGTTAATAATGTTCACCCTCACCCTGCACCGGTCGAGGTTAGGATCAGACTAAGAATAATACACCCAAAATAAGACAATGGCACTCTCTTATTATCAATCTGAGTTACCATTAACAATTTATGGATTTTGTCAATATTTTTTTTACTTAATTATTTTATTTACAACCAAGAACTAATTTCCACCTTTGGCCCATGTCAGCCAATGTTGATATCAGCTTAAAGAATTCATACCCTCACTAGCTCAGTGGTGGTCTCAAAATTATAATCCATGTAACTATTCATGGGTTGTAAGAATTTGAAAAATAAAATAAATTTTTTAAATTATATTATTTATGGTTATTCCATTTTCGGTTTTTCTCATAGGAGGTCTGCTCTATGTAATCTTAAGTCTCGCCTATGGTAAAACTACCATCCTAAATGCAATGGTGCCATCATATTTTTGAACCGAGCAACCATATATGAGTTATTCCACTTTTTCAGGAAATCTACTTATCCATTCTAATTAAATATCAACTAATTTTCGATGGATCATTCCAGGCACATTGGGCCTCGGAATCTGACACTGTTAGATTCTGTGGTCTCAAATTAATTCCATATAAATTGAAAAATATTTTATGGAAAATATTGGACTTCAAAATATATCATAAAAAGATAAATAAATATTATTTTAATCATATATTTATATAAAATATCACAAAATTATTTACTGATTATTTTTAAATAATATTAATAACACTTAATATGAAAAATAATTTCTTTTACATAAATGATTTTTAATATATAATTTTATTAATTAATAGTTATTTATCTAAAAAATAGAAATTCATTTTTATTACATAGTGATTTGAATTATGATTAGGAAAACAGATGTTCATAGGGGTTATCCTATATTACTATTAAAACATATGTTACTTGGATAACAACTAGTTATCTTTGTAACAAATAAAAAGCTAAATGTAATATTATAATAAAAAATGACAAAATATATGTTTTAAAAATTTTATAAATAGATCATTAGGGATTTATAGACCCATGATCACCCATTAATACATTATTTTTATAATTTTTAATCATTTAACCACGAATGGTGTCATTGATTTTTTTGAATAATAATAGATGTTAACAAAAGATCATTTTTAGTGAAAAAAGAGGATTACTTCCAGACATTCAACACTAACTTTTATCATCAATTTTTTTGAAACCCAACAATTTTTTCATTAAAAATAATTACCATTAAATTAATATTTTCCCTATTCACTAAAAGTAATTGTATTTCCATCAATTGTATAGAGTTCATCTATAAAAAGGTTAGGGTCTTTATATACGTGTTAATTAATGATTTCCCATTTCTACATTTTCATTCACATCCAATAGTACCTTAAATATAATAATATAATGAAATTAATAACTTCTCTATGTATAAAAATTATATAATTAATGTAACAACAATTATTTATTCCTTCACTTCCACTTTCATAAAAGAATTACTTCGATTGTTCATTATTAAAAATATTACCCCCACAAAGAGTCATATGTGAGTTTTCATCACCACATCCCTTCCCTGGGTACATCGTGGGATGTTAAGAATGCCTGTGAAATGTTCGTATATAATTATTTATATACATATTCAAATTATAATCCACATATGTTTCCCTTAGTTTTAGAATGAATTGAAATATTAATCATTCATTTTGTAGACTACTCACTCCAGGATGTGAAATTTTTTTATCATCATATTAATTTTAAATTTATTTATAAAAAATTAAAAACAAATTGATAATAATAAAAATATTTAAAAATTAATTTTATTATTCCTTTATATTGATATTATATAAAAAAAATCAACAATTGAATTATAGATTGTTCATATCTGTGTTAGTTTAACAACCAACTCTAGAAAGTAAATAAACTTATTCCATGAATAACAATGGGAATGTAAATATTTATGTTATTATAGTTTATTAATCAAATAATTTTTTTCTATTTTTTAAAAGTCAAATTTATTTCATTCATTTATTATTTAAATATCTACTTAGATCGCAAAAATTAATTAAATTTGGATTTTCCGATTTAATATTAACACAAAAATATTAGAAAAATATATAATATAAAAGAAATAATTGACAATAAATGGTCTATAATAAATTAAATTTATATTGATAATGTTTAAAATATGTTTTCAATGATGAAAAAAATTATTATTTAAGACGTTGATTTCATTTTCAAACATAATCTAGAACTAGGAATGTGATATTTGTTATCAATTCATATTCTTTGGGACATGTAATATTTTGTGCACTATATTTACATTTGTATAGAGTTATTTTTATTTAATTCACAGGAATGTATTTTCTTATATATTTTGTCTAATTTATGGGATATACAAATCCAAATCAAATTCTTTTCTTCATTTGATTCTAAATTAATGTTATCCTCTAACCATAAGTGTTTGTACTAAATGAATTTTCATAAGTTGAGGTATAATGATTCATATATAACTATATTACCCCAAGATCAAATTTTTATACCTAATGAATACTTTGTATTTAATTTACTCAAACTTTTTATGGGTTATAATTCCATCCTTATGAACCCTATATCATATTGTTCATTCCTCAATTATTATATTTCAGGTCAGGGTTTCATGCGTCAAATTTTACCCCTTGAGTCATATATATTATTATAAATCATTTTCACATTTTTATGGATTATATGCCTGAAATTTTATAGTTTTAATATTTTTTCAGTCATTATTAATTATTTCTAATGATTCATTTGAAAATAAATCCATCGAGGGGTAAAAAATTGGTTGTTTCTAAATCATTAAATACTTCTTTTTCAATTACATGTGGCATGCTTGATATTGTTCCCATATTATCTTTTATATGGTGTTTTCACTACCCCAATTATTTAATGTATATGTAATATAATACTATTTTTATTATTTTTATTTCATGGATTCATATCAGATTTTTTCAATATTATCACACTATAACTTTGAGGGAAAATGTATCTCAATTTTTCTTTATTAATATATGATTCAAATAAACTAATTTGTTTTCCATTTTTGTTACTATTTTAAAATCTAACACGTTATAAATCATATAATTATATATTTTTGGGGTTAAAACTAATAAATATTCACCAACAATGTGGTATTTCAAAATAATCCTCTTTAATAGGCATAATTATTCTTTAGAGTTCCTTTCATCTATAAAAACACTTTCAATCCCTCAATTAAATTATTGGGGTTCAATAGGTTACCATATATTAATTTATTGGATAAATTATGTACTTAAAAAACACCACATTCAATATATGGGTTTATTTTTATCTATCCTTACATATATTTCTATTATATTTAATAATTAGAGAAATATTGACAATTAATCGACTTGTTATTATAATATAGATGGTTTCTGATTATTAATAACTAATTATCATGTGTCTCATAAATTATTCATTACTTAATATGATGCATAAATTATACATAATTTGTGATGGTAGGGGCCTAAAAGATCACATTGATGCATCGATAATTCTCATAAGACATACTAGCTTTGGTTTATTATTATATTCCAACCCAGAACAAAATATTTCATAATCATTAGGACTTTGTGGTATGATCATGTTGTATAATATCATAATTTATAATATTTGATCAAGGACTATATAGTATACCAATATTAATTTTATTAGTAATAAACAAATTAATTTTATAGTTTCATTTTGTAATTAATATGTCAACCATGTATATGATCTGATCACAATTTCAATTTATTATGGAATTATTTTGTTATTTATTCAACCATATTATTTATGTTCATTATATCATAATTTATGATATTTAATATATATCACATATTTTTACTCATATTAATATTTTTATCTCACACTTCATAAATTTTCATTTCCCAATGATTTGAAAAAATGTTCTCCATGTGAAACTTCTATCATAATTGCATGTCTAGATAATTTATAAAAAAATAATTATCTTAAATAGAATAATTATATTCATATATTGTGTAAAAATTCACCTTTATGATAATAATATTGGATTATCTACTTATTTTTTCCCGATATCTCAAAAATTATATTCCAAAAAAGGTTCTTCTAATGTAAAAAACACAATAGTTTTTAGTACTATATTTATTATTTATTTCTAAAATATAGTTTCTTATTTCCCTTTTAGAGTTTTTATGTACTGATTGTGTTTATTCATGCGATATTCTACAAGTGAGAGTATCATTCCTAACATTTTTTTTATCAAAATATGTATTAGATAATTAAAGTTTCTAAGATGTTTGTTGAGAACAATTAATTATTTTATATGTTAAATTCGATAAAAAAAATAAATTGTATAGAAAACACATTATGAATTTTTGAGGTGGTATGGAATATTATATGTTGTTTATGGACATGGATAAGAGATCATTGGTAAAAAAATATGGATATTTCTAATTCATATTTCAATGAATAGATATTCCTAGTGTAGATAACCCAAAAAATACCATGTATAGTTCAATGTCAATCATCGCATGGTGTACCAATACGATTCCAAAATTTACAATGAGTATGACACTCCTAGGTGATAATTTTTTATTAATCACATTATATTTATAAACTATGATGATGGTTTTATTATTTTAATGAATTAGGATATGGTATTCGAGTGAAACCAATCAAATGAAACATTTATTAAAAATTAGTAATTCTATTTTATATAAAGTATAATGTAATAATTTCAATGAATAAGTATTTTGTGGATTAATTAATCAAATAATAAATCTATTATTATGTTTTTTATTCATATAATATTAATATATGATGTTGGTTTTAGTCATGGACTAATACCAAAGGATCCAATTTTACAATCGATTCCATATAAAATATAGAGATTATTCTAATGAGAAAACTACTGAGATATAAACTAAAGTGAGAAAACATGGGATTAATATAAATTATCTATAATTAATTATGATTATAAACCCAATAAAATTTGAATTATTTATATTTACAAATAAGAGACGAATTATGTCTCAGGGAATTTCATGGGATAATATCGATGATGAAAATAATATTCAACATCAGCATGCCAAATTTTTTGAAAGAAACACCTAGATGAATGTCTCCAAGTCACTGGAAGATTCCTTATCTATTGGAAAGGAATTAAATATCAATAATATTTGGAGTAAATTGAAGAAATTAGTTAACACAGTATGTGGAAATGATGGGATTTATAGACATAACAAAAAGTTTAAAATAGTCAGTTCATTGGAAAATATATAAGGAGTTTTTGAAAACTATTTATTACACATCTATAAAAAATAGTAATTTATTTTTAATTTTGTGATGAAATAATTAATTTAATTTAATAAATATAAGACATGAATAATTTAAATTATATATTTTCTTTTAAGGAGTAATGTGATTGATAGTTTTTAATGAAGATAACACTGAAAAACAAAAAAAATGTAAAAATTTAAAATATTTAAAATATTACCATATAATTGGTGGGAAAAAATTGATGTATCCAAATCATGGAAAAAATAAAAATATAATCATCATTATTATTATTATGGAATGGATAAAAATTAAAATTTTATCGGAATGTAATTAATAATTTTGATTTATCTTATAAAATTAAACATTTAGTGTTGGATTTTATGCTTTTTTAATCTAACTATAATATAGATAAAATAGTTTATTTACATTAATTATATAATGACACCAATTTAATTAGTGATTATAATGAAATAAGTATAATTTTAGTGGATATTTATTAAATTTAATTCTCCAAATTAAATGTGTTTCAATATATATATATAATTGTGTTTTTATTGTAAATATAAATTATAAAATTTTACAATTTTAATTTTTAAAAAAATTGAATAATTTTATGATTTATGATAATAATATTACATTATGATTAATTTTTTATATTTTTCTACAGTAGATTATCTTTTTTTCAATGAAAAAATAAGTATATTGTTAATACCATCACATTTATGACATTATCATAATACAAGACTGACATAATTGTTTCTATTAAATATTAATAATATATATATATATATATTAATAATTTAAAAAAATTATTTAATATTAATATGTTATATTTATAAAACACATGTTTATATTTTTCAAAATAGTTTTATTATTTAAATAAAAAAACTACTTTCATAACACATATTAAAAACTAGTTTACATATCATGTAAATATTAAATAAAAAATTCAATTTAATATTTTAGATTAATAGTATTATATTAGTTAACAAGGTTGATAACATTTTAGTAATAACAAAAAGATTACTATTATTTCATTTAATGACCATGACAATGGTAAAACTGTTATTTTTTTTAAATATTTTTAAAATATTGTATAGTTTTCATATGAGAAAATGAATTTCCAAAAATTAAAAGTTAAATTTAATATAATATATAAACCAATATTTTTTAAAAAATATATAATTTTTAATTATTAGTCAATAATAAATAATATTAAGATAACATAAAATTGAAAACAATATTTTCTCTAGAAACCATTTCCCTATATATTAATTATTTTATTTTAATAGATAAATATTTAATAATTCAAAATTGAATTATGTTAAATTTATATTTAAATATTTTTAATAAACCCCTATTTGGTATTATCAAGTGTTTATTTGTTTATTGAAATATATTTTACTAGGGTAAAAAAGCTTACCCCGATAAAGAATGTTAAAAATTAAAAAAAATAAGAACAAATGATTTTCAACAAGTTAAAAAATGATTGTAAATACCTGGTTGAGTATTTATGGACCCAATAACACATTATTATCAATTATTTCTCATTTTTGTTATGACATATCATTGAATAATTTCATTCCTTTTTTAAAAAATAATGGTTTTTAAAAAAGTTAAACTTATTTCATTTACAGAAGGGGATCACTTTATACATTAAAATGATTCAATTTATCATAAAAATATTCATGATAACCTACACAGTTTTTCTCTCCTATAAATAAGTTAAATATTTTATATCCCACTAAAACTACAAAAATGTGTAATTCAATCTATTCAAAGGAGTTTATCCAAGGGATATTCAGGTTATTAATGTCTATATTACATAACCGAAAGAATTTCTTCTTATCCATTCTGTTAAAATTCTTTCATAACCATATTAATATAATTTTTTCAATATCATTAATTTTATTAATATTTATTATATTAACGTGAAACACATTATTCATTCCTATCCATCATCTTATAAAACAAAAATAACATAAATCATGCATTGTGGGAACTACTTCTACCACGAAGTAACATTTTTGGTTTTCACCAACACAAATTTTTATTTCTAATAAGGATGGAAATAGTGAATAAATTTTACATATAAAATTTAGATATTAATATAATTATGAATATTATAATCAACCACCATTTACTGTAATTAATTGAAAAAATAATAATTTTAACTGTGTGTTGTGTGGTCTACCACCTTAAAGATGTAATGATTTTAATTTTTCATTGTGATTTTAAATAATCATAAAAAATATTATATAAAATCATGAAAATTTCTAAAAAACATAACGTATAGTCCTAAATAAAGACATTACATCAAAAATATAATTTCTATAACATACACACCCATAAAATTTTGGTATTTCTTATGATTGGGTCAGTTTAACCACTTAGTTGAACCATACTATTAGACTCTCTCATTGATTACAATGGATTCATACGTAGTAATTCTATTATTATCTAATATTAAAATCATTTTATTTTAGGGTTGTAGAAATCTTATATTATTTATTTAATTTTTTATAAAATAATCTTCTCTGATCACTAAAATTTTCATAATAAGCTATTATAGGTATGATTTTCACACAAACATCGGAAAAATTTATAAAATAAAAAAATATAATATTATCACAGGAAGAAAATATTATATTAATTATAGATGAAAAATGATTATATTATTGAATCTAATGAAATTAATTTATTTATTCAGGAATTTAGGCACTTGCACAAGGAAACTTAAAGGCAAGGTATGTGATTCTTTCTCTCACTTCATACACTTTGAGACATGTAATATTATGTGCAAACATTTTAATTTTATATGGAGTTCATATGATTTACATACAATGAAATTTTGTTAATATATTTTTTATCTAATTGATAGGATATAAATATTCAAATCGTTTTACATAAATATTTCATAATTCAATTCATGTGTTTTCCAATCCATAAGGGTGTGTTAATACTCAATATTCTTATATTGAGTGAATAAATTTACTATTGAAGTATTGAGTTCCATGATTATGTAATTAATCATATAAAGTTTTATTTATATTTATGCACTCTTTTTGGGTGTTAAACACTTCTTCTATATAACATCATTGTAAATGTTTCGTAACTCAATGATTAAAATAATTTTTATGTTTCAAATCCGTATTTTTACCCAATTAGTCCTATTTTTTATTACAATCCATTTTATTATTTTTATGGTATATCTATAGAATTTTTTTTATTTTTTATCCAAATCCTATCATTATTCTTGGGATTTATTTAAAATTTGACATTAAATCCATTAAGGTGTTTTGATTTGATAGTTTCAATAGATGTAGGTTTTATTTGTATATATTTTCAATTTATGTGGGAAATGTTTGATACTATTCACTATAATTTCATTTACTCCATTTATTAACATAGGAACATCTAGTATGTATAATAAATATATATTTCACTTAATTATATTTAAATATAATGTTATTCCACTAATGTTATTTTGATTCATATCAAACCATTCTTGTATGGGGTTTTCTGTCTCATTTTTTTCACTAATATTCGAATCATATTCACCAATTTATCCCTCTTTCTAGTATATACTTGTAATGGATTACCTTATATACCCCATGTAGAAATATATTTTTGGGATAAAATTATTTGAAATACATCACAAGCATTTTCATTCCAAACCATCCTTTGTTATCAGGAAAATTTTCCATCCAACACATTTCCATTTTGAACACTATATATTTCCATCCATTGATTGAATGATTTTCACCTTGGTTGATTATTTTTATTTATTCAAAAAATTAAATACAAAACCATATACACCATTTTCATTAAGTTATTTGTTCTTTAAAGGCATCAATTCAAATCTAATCATTTTATTGTTTATGTAAACATTGATAATATGAATACATTATTTTTCCAATGTGGATGTTTATTAATTAAAAAAAGAAATTTTCTATTTATATTATAGATTATTTTTTCCTTCATATGATTAATGAATTGGATTTAATATCAGATGGGTGTATCTATCAATAGTCCTAGTTGAATTGATATGTACAATTAGTCAAACTAACTTTAGTATTTTGGATTATGCCATCCCAAAATGAAATAATTCTTTAACAAAGGGCCATAAAGAAAATATATTGATTAATGAGAAAAAGATGTCTTGGTATAGGTAATGAAATTAGATATCACACATTATTCATTTCATATCCATTGATGTAGGTATTTTTATATAGGAATTTATTTTTTTATATGAAAACAATAGATATGTTATGATCATACATTTATTATTATCGAATAATTTTTATTATATATTCCTAAAATAATAGTTATCTTCATAATATTCCTTGTTGTGATATTTTATTTATATAACATATGTTAATTATTTTATCATTTTTGACCCAACCAATATATGATTCTTCTTCCATAGGTTATTATGAAATGTATTACACAAGATATGTCTAATATAATAAATTGTGTGGAGAATTTTTGGTAGATGATAATGATTAGATGTGGATTAATTAGTTTCATATATAGTAGATAAAAAATCAATTTCATGAAAATTGAAATGATTATTTTTTTAATCCATATTCTAACTCTTTAAAATTTTAAACTAAACTCTTCTGTCAAATGTTTGTGACCCAATATTTATTAGAGATATTGTTATTATTTAATGACATAATTTTGTCACATAAGTTCATTTGAATTATGGTATGTAAAAACATTCAATATAAGTGAGTAATTGAAAATTTTCAATGTTAGGGAGTCAAAATTGATGTCATAATTATCATTTTTCATAACAATGTAATTTAAAATACCTATGAGATGGATCTAGGGAGTTTCTTTTAATGTATCCCCAATAATAATGTTTCTACTAGATTAGGTAATTAAATATTGTTTTTATTATATATATTTATATTTAATTACCCATATTTTCATAATAGAATGAAAAGAATTTAAATTCCTATATTAACATGCATAATGTGATTATGTCATGATTTGAGCTAGTCGGTTTATTGTCCCAACAATTCTTTTTTATGGAAGTTTTTTTTGTGATTTATAAGTCACTAAAATCCCTAGAATATATGTTTTAGTTGGAGAACATTAGATATTATGATAACAATCTAGAGAACCGATAAATTTCATGATTCATATACATGAAAATTTATGACTATAAACCATTAAGAAAATCGATTGGTTCTTAATGGTCAATAATTAAAAATATATTTATAAAAAATTTCTAGGAGATATCATAGACATGAAATACATATATTAATTGGTTAAACATGGAATAATTTAGGGATTATATGGCATGTCCTACATTAATTGAGAGAAATAATGGTTCAGTATCATGGGACACATACCTATGTTAGACATTATTTCATTATATAAAATCCATCATTTTAATAAATTTATTTTCATTCAAGACCTAAAATAGCACCACCACCAATTTTCTCAAAACCAATTTATATGTTATATTTTTTACATTTCATTATATAATTATTTTTTGGGATACATCATAGTATAGACTTTTTAGAGTAGTTTTTCATGAAATAAAAGTTTTATAATTTGATGTGTGTGGTTTCTGGATTACCCGACTGATATGATTAAAAATGATTACCATGGGTAATATGAAAGGTAATCATACAAGATAGTCCTAAGAGATTTCATATTCTTAAGTCAAACCGAATAAAATGCTATCTATGAAATATATAAGAAACATTGTTTTCTCTAACAAATTTATACTATAAAATTATAAATATTTGTTGGTGTGTACATTGGATCAAACCATTATTTAATCCACATTTGAACACATTTATTTTTATCCTCCAATGTAATCCTAGACATAGCTCCCTCTTCTTTTTCTCTGAACTCCTTGATTCCACCCACAGTTCTAGATCACCATAAACATCCGTAACACACTATTGGTTTCCCATTGATCACACCTGATTTCCCATCATCATTCTTCCACATCACCCTCAATTACCCTCACTTTCCATGCCTTATAGAGTACTCGAAACAACATGTTTTTTGGGTGAACTCATTGAAGAAACTATAAATAAATAACCAATGGAAGACAATATGGGGACATAAAGAATGCATTTGGATGATTAGAATACCCTTCATTTTAGTATTTTTTTATCCTTATATAGTAAACTTAAAAAACTATTCATTTGTTCATGGATATAAAAACACTATATTTTTATAATAATTATGGTCAATGATGATTAGACATCACATTTTCTCTATGATATTACACATCCATGCAATGATACTGGTGTTTCATTTATAATCAATTATATAAATTCATGAATATTTTCGTATCATCCAATTATTTTAATATATAGTTTTTCATAGGCTACTGGTTTGTTGTCTATGATAATGGGGAAAGTAGTATCTTGAAAACCCAAAAAAGTTATTAAAATTATTGGGGTATTTTATAGTCAAAATCAATAATTCTCACATTTTACTCTGTAATTAATGATTAAAAATCCATAAAAACATGATCATAATTTTAGACAAACCATACAAATGACATGATTTGATGTTTCAGTTAATGGTGAGATGATGGGAATTAAATAAATCTTAAAATAAACCATTACTTATTCAAGGATTTTAGGTGAATATAGAAATGAATTTTAATATATATATATATATATATATATATATGTTTATGCATATAACATTTGAGTGAATTTTGTAATTACAAATGTTTTGGAAGATCTACGTACATCTTTCAAGGAGTTGCTGAAATTCCTCCGACTATGATTAGGAATGATAATTCCAATGTCATCATATAAAATAATAATGCTAAAGTAGGAATATTCATTAGAGAGTTGGATATTCTATTTTATTCCAATAATTATTTATTTCCTGAAACATTATCTTTGTAATATATGAATAATTAGGATTATGTCGAAAAATTGGTTAATAAACCCACTATTTTAATATCAAATGATTTGATTGTTCCTAAAAATATAAAAAAAATATTCATAATTTTATCTTATTTGTTTAGAATTATATTTAACATGTTTAACTTATATCAACCTTTTGAGATGATATTTTTAGTTTATTTCAAAATCATTACCCCACTATATAAAATAACGCATCCCATAAGAATTTCTAGTGGGGAACATGAGTATAGTCGAAGTGTAATTGTAACTATGATTCAAGGATATGTGGATGTAGTAGGACTAATAAAATTATATGTTCTCTAATTTATGGTCAATAAAAACTATAAAAAACATAATACTCTTCTATATAAAATGAACATCGACTATATATCAATATACTAACCATGAAAATTGACATGAGTGAAAGGGGTAAGTATGTAAATATAAATGCTTACATTTCGATTTAGAAAGAAATTTCTTGGTCTTTTTACCAATTAATCATACAGGTTCTAAAATTGAGTGATTTATACCTTGAACATAGAGTTTCAAACAAATATTATGAAGAACACAACTTTATATGGACCAATATTTGATGACTAGATCCCAAAATCTAGTGATATCCATCACCAAATTACAACTGATTCCAGGATTGGGACACTTCTGCAATGAAACACATTAAATTAATAATGATATTAATAAATTCTAATTATCTCCAACTGATTGGATATTGACAAAATGTTTTTCTATGATCACAATTTTTAATTAACCATGTTGTGGGGAAGGGGAGGACATGATTACCCCCATTAGAATTTCGATGATGAAATTTTCAATTAAAGGATATATTTCAACATCCAATGTGTAATAATATTTTTATTCAAATAATTACTTCTCATCGTAGTAGGAAACCAATGTAATTATCATTGATATAAATAATAAACTTTCTTAGAAAAATATGAACATTTTCCCAATGAATGGTAATAGGAACCTGAAACTCATGTGGGGACACAAGTTGAAACTCAAAGGATTTTACCATTGCTTATGAATACTACTTCCTCCAAGATTTATGTGTAAATTCAAAACAAGGTTACACATATCATGTCTATAATAATAAAAGAGTACAATACACATATTTCTATTCATCATGACATTACTAAATAGTTTAAAAGAAATAATCATTCTCTTTTGACAGAATTCATTTTGACCATTTTATAACATATACTAACATGTTATTTTTCACATTTTTTATTTTTATGAGGTGTTGTTATATGTATTTTTTATCCAATTATTATCCTTGAGTTTTTACAAGGAGTTTTTGGAGAAAAATAAGAGTTTTGGGTTGACATAAGGTGGTCCACAGTTTGAAAAATATTAGTGAAATTTCATCCCCTTTGTAACACACCAAGATTTCATAGGGTGTTATTTCTTCAAAATAATTCAATAACCTGCACTACACGCAACACCGAGTTCAAGCGCACCATGACATACCAAAAAAGCTGTTCAAAAGAGTTTATGAATAGTATTAACTAAATTATAAACATTATATAATCCTTATAATTTTAGAATCCATATTATGATATTCTTAGACATAATGAAAGAATAAATTCATTTTCAGTATTGCACTTTTACCAACTTTTAATAGTGAAACCATTTTAAATACAATATTTTAAAGTTTTTGACTAAATTATGACATCAAAAATTTAAAATGAAACACCCCATGCTTCTACGGTACGCTTCTCTTTGAATAATGTGAGAGCGTTTGTTGTACGCAACACCGAGTTCTAACACACCGTAACCAATAAAACTAATCGTTATGAATAGAAATAACTACTTTTTGAAATTATATATATTTTATTTTTTAAAATGGACCTCATTTTCAGATTCGGGATATTGAATTTAGCCTAAGGTGAAATTTTGGTACTTTTCGGATAACTTTAATATTTTGATGAATAGTGAAAATTAATAAATTTTAATTAAAAACAACTTTTTAAATCAAAATAATTAATAGTGATAAATTATAATTTCAGTGGTTTTAAATTATATTTATAATATATTTTTACTATTTAATATAATGTTGGTCATTTTACATAATTTTACAATTAAACCAGACATAAACAAGTGTAAATCTTTTGATAGTTATTGTCTCTTAAAAACATGATTTTTGTTTTAACAACGGGAATTAATTTTAAATTAATTTCTGCCACTTCTGTGTTTTGAATTTGAAAAAAAGGATTCCATATTTGGAATCAGGATGTTCAAATTGTGTAAATATGTCAGTTTTATTTTTATACATTTTGAATAATTACTTCGGTAAATATTTTATTTACCATGGTTAAGGGAAAATCCGGTTAATAAGGGTTAAAAAATAATATTATAATAATACTAAATTACCCTAAAACGTGTCCTAGACTTATTGGTTGATACATGTTGACCATAGGCATCTTTGGGTCGATTTTTGGACCCCATGGAGCCCCTTGTAGGTGATAGGGACACTTTATTTTAATTATGTTAAAATGAATACAAAAATGACACAAGCATATATCTTTTAGAAAAATAATTGATAAATAGGGTTATATATGTTGGAATTTCGAATATAAATATTAATTAAGAAAGATAAAAAGATTTTCTACATAATTATAGTTTATTTATAATTTTTAGAGATTACATAATTTAATTTATATATGACACAATGATGATGTAGTAATTAACATAATAGTGAATATTTAAAATAATTGATATTATAAATACCAAAATAAATATATTTTGATACTTATAATGAATTAAAATAACTTTCTAGGATAATATGACATATTAGGATTGATTTAATTAACCTTGTTCGAAGTAATCATTCTGTTATGAGTTTCACAAAAATCAACCATTGAATAGTGTCAAAATTGACATAAAAGAGTTTTTAAAACAAATATTATATTATTAATTGATATTAAATTCATAAAAATCAATGTATCGGCAAAGAGACTTATATAATGATATTTTTATCATTAATGGACCACACTGGGGGTCTATTGGATGTATATAGTAAGTTTATTAACTATATAATATAAAAAATACAAAGTGACATGGTAAATGTCAAACTAATTAACTAAGAGTTAATACTTAAAGATAAGGTTAATATAGTAACCCAAACCTGTCTAAATTCTATTGGTTTAATGGATTTAGTCCTATCCCCACCTTAAAATTTAAATAATCAATGTGGTATCCATTAGAAACCGAATATGAATTTATTATAAATTAATATTTCTTGCTTTTCCAAAGGTGCCCCTCAGCCCTCTTATAAAAGGGCACTCCTCCTTCTCATTTATTCACACCTTCAAAGCCTTTTGGTTCGACCAAACTCTGCCCAATACTCTCCCAACTTCCCTCACTACAACCTATATGCCTTATTTTGATCAGAAAGCCAACCTAAGGATCCATTATTATCAAATCAAAAGGAAGAACCTGAAGAAGAGGTAATGATTTCACCACACTTTTCCAAGTTCCTTTCTTCTTCCACTTCTTCATCCTTTGTTATTACCATTATAAAATAATAACTCCAGTATCATATATATACTGTGATTTTATTATAAATATGGTACAACCATATTCAGTATTCTATCCACCCTTTGATTAACATGTCACCATACGTGCGTACGTAAGACTTACCGTCTCCACATCGTGGTGTAATTGTTATTCAATATATTATTATTTGGATGGGTATAATAATGATGTGTAACTCATGTAAATAATAAATATAACATGTTAATGATTATTTATATATGATATACCATCCATTTATATATTATTTTAACATCAAAAGAATGTTATTGTCGCTCGTGCGTACGTACGGACTACCGTCTCCACGAACGCGATGAGATTCATTCTCCATCGTATCCATTCAAGTATAATTATCATTTTATGATTTAAAAATAATGTTTAAGGACTTGATATAATTCTGTATATGAATAATATACAACCTATCCATGAAAAACATGGCTTATATAACAAAACATATAAAAGAAAACGAGTAAGTTAACACCCGAAACAACGATAATACTAAGATATTATTAACAAAGCAATATAAAAAGATCATATATGATATCATATGAATGTATATGATTCATGTATAATTTAATAACAATTATTTAACTATTATATAGGAGGTTAACCTACCCCAACCAAGGAAAAGTACAATGTAAGGGTTTATTTCACAATCTCTCCATTATCCGAGGTTGTTTATACGTAATAATCTACTGGGATTTCTTTATCATCCATATCCATGTTTCTTGAAAATGTATTTCAAAAAATTTTAACCATTTAAAAGAATATGGGTTAAAGTCATTTATACCCTTGTTTGACATTTTATAAAAGTTTTATAAAGGAATCTTTCCATCGTATTCCAAACAAGGTGCTTTTTAACCTTTTCGACAGGATTAAGGTAAGAATGTTTTTTAACTTATACGGCGGGTGCGGCTATTTACTACCGTTATAAAATCGTCAAAGCTTACCTTACATGATTATAAGAATATTTTCAATTTAGATGTTTTATTTTATAATTATGTGACTTTTAAATGATTTCAAAATTAATATTTTAAGAATTTGTGAAAGGTACTCTTTATCAAGATCATAATTTCAAATGTTTTAAAGATTTATCTTTTAAATATTTTTAATTAATGTCCATGTTTTAAAAATGGTTTTAAGGATTTATTGATATGGACATTAATGTTTTAAAAATAAAACAACTTTTAAAATTTTTCAAAGTGGTATGGGAATCTTTGATTCAAAAATATATTTTTAAATAGCTTCTTGACAAATACTGTGACTTTTAAATGATTTCAAGAAAAAGGGGGATATTTCTCTCAAATAGTTTTGATGATTATTTTCATCTATGTCAACATCCTTCATTATTCTTGATTGAGGTAAATGTGATGCAATTCAATCTTACATATTGTATCGAATGATTATATTTGACTGCGGATGTGCTATTTTTATACCATTCATGGTTTGTGGTTAAAGTATTGACATTTCATATGATAGTTTTAATACGAATGTTTATGTTATGTTTAAACATGTTCATATGTGGAATGCATTGGACTTAATAAGTGACGGGTGGAGCCCGCTATAGCTCCTCGATGCATCGGTAGGTCTAATGAGACAAACTAGTGTATTGGCACAAGAGCTTGACAAAATCTTATTTGTAGTCTTGGCACGAGGCCTTGGCTATATGGTTATGATAGTCTGACATTATGCATGCCATCATTATGAAAGTGGTTATTGATATTGCATGTGATTATTTAGTTAGTAGAATATCCATGTGAATAAGTAAATGGCATTTTTTCATTTTACTTTTGCCAAACTATGTTGAAGTTCAAGTTTAAAAGGCATTTGCTTTAGTAATACATTTCCTTAAATGTTTATTCTTATTTATGAAAGTTTTCGCTATATTGTTATCCTTATTGGGCATTTGAGCTCACCCCTTTTCTATGTTTTATTTTTCCCAGGGTATGAAGAAGTAAATTATGAATGACCTGCAGGGATATCATGTGCGGATATGAGTGTGGAATATGGAGACAACATGTTGTTGTAGTAGTTTTTCACTTTATGATGTAACGTAAGAATTATGAATATATCTAGTGTTTCCAAGGCTAATAAACCAATCGGTCTTTCAAGATTTTAACTTCCATGTGATCATGCCAATGTTATGTAATAATGCACCGACTCTAGGTAACTAGGGTCGGGGCGTTACAGTTGGTGTCAGAGGAAGATTAGTACAAACCTTGGAAGCTAGATTTAGATAAACTCTGATTAGAGCACATAGATTTACGATGGAATTTGAGTGTTAGTATAGAAGAACATCCTAGAATTTTGGTATTGTAGATATTTTGTGAGTTTTTCGAGCAATACATCCCTGTCTGGATAAGAGCAGGTAGAGGCGGCTCTGGCACAGATGTACCTAGGGGTAAAACCTGAAAACACCGCTTTGAGCTAGACTCGAACGGGAACTGGTGCACGACAATGGGCCTTGCTGCACTCTTGGTTACGACACTCCTGGGTGATATGCTTAGGATAACTCTCATTTTCTTTACAAATCATTATGAAGGGTTTATGAGTATATACTTTCTCAAAGGAAAAATTTTTTTGATTATGGTTTATATCCATAAAATATTTAATTTATGTTTTGTGTCTTACAAGTTTGGGATTAGGTATTGTTATTCATAAACTAATCTAGTGTATGAAATTGTTTAAAATGGCGCCCAATAGAAAGAATGAGAACTCCAGCAATGCACATGATCCAAAGAGAAAGAAGGATCATATCTTCCATGGTCTTAAGCCAGAATTTATAAGAGAAATAACCTCCCATGTATTATCATCATATGATGAAATACAATCATGTGTTGATAAGATAAGTAAATATTTTACTGAGTCCTATGGATTTGAAGGGAAGAAAGGGAAGAAAAGGATGGAAGAGAGAAAGATGGATAAAGGGGAGAGGAAAAAGAAGAATTTTCCCATATGTGATAAATACGGGAAGAAACACCCTGGAACTTGCCTGAAAGGAATGGGAGTTTGTTATAAGTTTGGAGTAAAAGGGCACAAAGTACGTATTTGCAAGGGTAAGAAAATGGTTTCAAATGTACAATGCTTCATTTTCAGGGAGTTTGGACACTACACGAACCTATGTCCCAGTCATCAGACTATGCCTCAAATGATGCTATTGGATAATAATCAAGTAATGATACTACCATAGATGAAGAGGAATGATTAGAGTTCTTGTGTTGAATATGTTATTTGAGTGTTGTATCAACAATTTACTTGTTATAAGAATTATGGAGTATATAAGGATTGTACTACAGTACTATTTCATTAAGGACATGAGATTGTGTGGAACAATGAAATGTGACTCAATATGAGGATAAATTCATGGAAAATATATGGTTGAGAGAATGATAAACCATAATATAGTTCTGATACTGAGGTAGTGATTTTGGAATAATACATTGTTGATTTGGATAAATTATATTGGATATTCTTGACTACCTTGAAACTGATTAATGATTTGTATATTCCATCATTGTTGGGGTTTAAAACATTTTTGGATTGAAGGAGTATATCTATTATTCTTTAAGGAATAAGGGATCATGAATGTAATCAATAAGGTTTTATGGTAATTCAGGATGTTGCAGTGTTTTAAAAGAATACATGATGAAAATGTTCACATGTTAATATGCGAAAAAAAGGATCTTTACTGTGTTTACCTTCCTTATAAATTTTGGACTGAAGTATTTTGGATAGTTCTAGTTTGGATAAATTTGGATTCCCAAAAAAGGACAACCCGGAGGTCGGGCGACAACCCGTCGCGTCCGGCAAGGCCGTGAGACTTGAACCCACAACCGAAGGAGGACAATGGTGTATCACCTAACACTGACCCACGTGATGTCTAGGATTAAATAATGTAGTTTTTTTAAAAGATCTGGTAGATGAATTATAAATTTGTTTCTTTGGAACCCTATACGAATAGGATAAATAGAATATTTTTTTACGATCTATTATCTTTTAGAGTGAAAGATGCGTTTGTGGTATGAAATTAGTTAAAGGATGGAACTCTACTTGTCATGAATATATTTTTCTTCTTCTCTTATTCTATGAAGAAATTAATTCTTATACTTTATTTAAGGAATCCTAAAACCAATAATGTGTTATCCTAATACCCTATGTTTTTTTGAATCGATGGTATTTCAAATCATCATAGATTGATGAATTTAAGGACCTTAATTTTACACTTGTTTGTGATTGATGACCTCAATCACTACCTATAAATATTTACGTTTTCCCTCCAATTATATGTCTTTAATTTCCACCAATGTTCTCCTAATCGATATCATAATTTGGTGGTGACCCTTTCATTTCTCTTTTCATCATATTAAGACTAAATTTTAGTAACCCAATTTCTGATATGGGTTTTCCCACAAAGATATTTTATATTTTCAACCTTTTATTTTTTAAGAACAATTTCAACTTGCGAGGATGCAATTTATTAAAGGAGGGGAGAATGTAACACCCCATGATTTCATAGGGTGTTATTTCATCAAAATAATTCAATAACATGCACTACAAGCAACATCGAGTTCAAGCGCACCATGACTTACCAAACAAGCTATTCAAAAGAGGTTATGAATAGTATTAACTAAATTTAAAACATTATATAATCCTTATAATTTTAGAATCCATATTATGAATTTCTTAGACATAATGAAAGAACAAATTCATTTTCAGTATTGCACTTTTACCGACTTTTAATAGTGATCCATTTTTAAATACAATATTTTAAACTTTTTGAATAAATGGGGACATCAAAAATTTAAAATGAAACACCCCAAGCTTCTACGGTACACTTCTCTTTGAATAATGTGATAGCGTGTATTGTACGCAACACTGAGTTCTAACACACCATAACCAATCAAACTAGCCGTTATGAATAGTAATACTTACTTTTTGAAATTATATATATTTTATTTTTTAAAATTGACTTCATTTTTGGATTTGGAATATCGAATTTAGCCTAATTTTAAATTTTGGTACTTTTCGGATAACTTTAATATTTTGATGAATAGTGAAAATTAATAAATTTTAATTAAAAACAACTTTTTTAATCAAAATAATTAATAGTGATAAATTATGAATTTGAGTGGGTTTAAAGTATATTTAGAATATATTTTTACCATTTAATATAATTTTGGTCATTGGACATAACTTTACAGTTAAACCGGACATAAACAAGTGTCAATCTTTTGATAGTTATTATCTCTTAAAAACACGCTTTTTGTTTTAACAACGGGAATTAATTATAAATTAATTCCTTCCACTTCTGTGTTTTGAATTTGGAAAAATGGATTACATATTTTGAATCAGGGTGTTAAAATTTTTTAAATAGGTAACTTTTATTTTTAGACATTTTGAATAATTACTTCGGTAAATACATTATTTACCATGGTTAAGGGTAAATCCGGTTAATAAGGGTTAAAAAAATAATATTATAATAACACTATATTACCCTAAAACGTGTCCTAGCCTTATTGGTTGATACATTTTCGACCATAGACATATTTGGGTCGATTTTGGGACCCCATGGAGCCACTTGTAGGTGATAGGGACACTTTATTTTAATTAAGTTAAAATGAATACAAAAATGACAGAATCATATATCTTTTAGAAAAAAAATTTTTACGTAGGGTTATATATGTTGTAATTTAGACTATAAATATTAATTAGAAAGATAAATTTATTTCCTACATAAATATATTTTATTTATAATTTTTATATATTACATAATTTAATTTATTTATGACACAATGATGATGCAGTAATTAATATAATAGTGAAACTTTAAAATAATTGTTATTATAAATACCAAAATAAATATAATTTGATAATTTTAAAGAATTAAAATAATTTTATAGGATAATATGACATATTATTATTGATTTAATTAACTTTTTTAGAAGTAATCATTATGTTATGAGTTTCACAAAAATAAACTATTGAATAGTGTCAAAATTGACATAAAAGAGTTTTTAAAACAAATATTATATTATTAATTGATATTAAATTCATAAAAATTTAAGGTTCGGCCAAGAGACTTATATCATGATAGTTGTATCATTAATGGACCACTTGGGGGTATCTTGGATGTATATAGTAAGTTTATTAACTATATAATATAAAAATACAAAGTGACATGGTAAATGTCAAACTAATTAACTAAGAGTTAATACTTATAGATAAGTTTAATATAGTAACCCAAACCTGTCTAAATTATATTGGATGAATTGTTTTCGACCTATAACCACTTTAAAATTTAAATATTCAACTTTGGATCCATTAGAAACTGAATATGAATTTATTATAAATTAATATTTCTAGCTTTTCCGAAGGTTTCCCTCACCCCTCTTATAAAAGGGCACTCCTCGTTTTCATCTATTCACACCTTCAAAGCCTTTTGGTTCGGAATAAATCTGCCCAAATACTCTTCCAACTTCCCTCACTACAAACGAGAGGCCTTATTTTGATCATAAATCCATCCCAAGGAGCCCTTTTGATCAAATAAATAGGAAGAACCCGAAGAAGATGTAATGATTTCACCACCATTTTCCAAGTTCCTTTCTTCTTCCACTTCTTCTTCCATTGTTATTACCATTATAAAATAATAACTCCAGTATCATATATATACTGCGATGTTATTATAAATATGGTACAACCAATTTGAGTATTCTATCCACCCTTTGAATAACATGTCACCATACGTGCGTACGTATGGCTTACCGTCTCCACGTCGTGGTGTAATTGTTATTCAATATATTATTATTTGGATGGGTATAATAATGATTTGTAACTCATGTAAATAATAAATATAACAGGTTAATTATTCTGTGTATAAGATATACCATCCATTTATATATTTTTTTAATATCAAAAGAATGATATTGTCGCTCGTGCGTACGTACGGACTACCGTCTCCACGAACGCGATGCGATTCATTCTCCATCGTATCCATTCAAGTATAATTATCATTTGATGATTTAAAAATAATGTTTAAGTACTTTATATCATTCTGTATATGAATAATATACAAACTATCCATGATAAACATGGCTTATGTAATAAAACATATAAAAGAAAACGAGTAAGTTAACACCCGACACGACGATAATACTAAGATATTATTAACAAAGCAGTGTTAAAAGATCATATATGATATCATATGAATGTATATGATTCATGTATAATTTAATAACAATTATTTCACTATTAAATAGAAGGTTAACCTACCCCAACCAAGGAAAAGTACATGGTAAGGGTTTATTTCGCAATATCTCCATTATCAGAGGTTGTTTATACGTAATAATGTACTGGGATTTCTTTATCATCCACAACCATGTTTCTTCAAAATGTATTGAAAAACATTTTTACCATTTACAAGAATATGGGTTAAAGTCATTTATACCATTTTTGACTTTTTATAATAGTTTTATTAAGGATTCTTTCCATCATATTCCAAATAGGGTGCTTTTTAACCTTTTCAACATGATTAAGGTAAGAATGTTTTTTTAACTTATATGGCTGGTGTGGCTATTTACCGCCATTATAAAATCGTCAAAGGATCCCTTTTAAGCTTATAATAATATTTTCAATGTAAATGTTTTATTTTATAATTATGCGACTTTTAAATGATTTCAAAATGAATATTTTAATAATTTTTGAAATGTACTCTTTATCAAGATCATAATTTCAAATGTTTTAAAGATTTATCTTTCTAAATCTATTTAATTAATGTCCATGTTTTAAAAATGGTTTTATGGATTTATTTATATGGACATTAAAGTTTTAAAATTAAAACTCCTTTTAAAATGTTTCAATGTGGTATGGGACACTTTGAATCAAAAATCTATTTTAAATAGCTTCTTGACAAATACTGTGACTTTTAAATGATTTCAAGAAAAAGGGGGATATTTCTCTCAAATAGTTTTGATGATTATTTTCACCTATGTCAACATCCTTCATTATTATTGATTAAGGTTAATGTGATATAATACAATCATCCATATTGTATTGAATGATTATGTTTGACTGTGGATGTGCTATTTTATACCATTCATGGTTTGTGGTTAATGTATTGACATTTCGTATGCTAGTTTTAATACGAATTTTTATGTTATGTTTAAACCTGTTCATATGAGGAATGAATTGGACTTAATAAGTGACGGGGGGAGCCCGCTATTGCTCCTCGATGCATCGGTATGTCTCATGAGACAAACTAGTGTCTTGGCACAAGGCCTTGACAAAATCTTATTTGTAGTCTTGGCACGAGGCCGTGGCTATGTGGTTATGATAATCTGGCATTATGCATTCCATCATTATGAAAGTGGTTATTGATATTGCATCTGATTATTCAATTAGTAGAATACCCATGTGAATAAGTAAATGGAATTATTTCATTTTACTTTTTCCATAATATGTTGAAGTTCAAGTTTAAAAGGCTTTTGTTTTAGTTATACATTGCCTTAAATGTTTATTCTTATTTATGAAAGTTTCTGCTATATTGTTATCCTAACTGGCCATTTGAGGTCACCCCTTTTCTATGTTTTATTTTTCCCAGGGTATGAAGAAGTAAATTATGAATGACCTGCAGGGATATTATGTGGGGAATGAGTGTAGAATATGGAGACAATATTTTGTTGTAGTATTTATTCACTTTATGATTTAATGTAAGACTTATGAATATCTCTAGTGTTTCCAAGGCTACTAAACCAATCAGTCTTTCGAGATTTGATATTTCTTGTGATAATGCCAATGTTATGTAATAGTTCACCAACTCTAGGTAACTGGGGTCGGGGTGTTACACCCTTTCCCTTGAAACCTTTTATCAAATTGTTATTTTGGATAGTGGTGAACCATTCAGCATGTCACTCTTGGAAAATGAGGGGATCACAATTTCTGGATGATTTGGAAAATAATGTGGGAAAATTATACCACTTATTTAGGAGATTAAAATTTTTATTTTTATTCTTATACCATCATTGGTTCAAAACCCTAGTCCCCACATGATTTCTCTATTTATGTTTCCCAACCCCAGGATCCTCCCACTCTCCCTCTTGTCTCCCTTAGGTCTCATACATTTACTTTATTTGTTGTGTATTCTCTATGAATCATCTCATAAGTTCCCTTATGCCTTATATTCCCCCTCTTTCCTGGGTTTCTCTCAACTACATAATGGGATTTGTATTTTTAGTGAGGTAGTTGAACTTGTGAGGTTCGATTCTTGTATATTTTGACGAAATATTCATGTTTTTGGTTGGATCTATATAGGGTCTTTGTGGTGGTATAGTTGTACTTTTTCACTAATTTCTATAAGTTTCATAGTGTGGTAGGTTGTTAAATGATCTATTTTTTTTAGCCTTATGATATCTTTTCAAGCTTTAAAAAATGGGTGATATGGATTATTATTGTGGCATGAAGGGTGTTATGGAAAGGGATATACATGCATAATTGTGGAAAATGGATTTTTGAAGGAACGTGTTGATGTTTTCTTGTGTTCTTTACTATATGGATTATTGAAAGTATTTTTTGAAGATTATAGATGGTGTAGACTGTGTTTCCTAATGGTTTGGTGTGTGTAAAATGGAATTTGGATTTTTATTAGAAAACATCGGTTTCGTGGTGATGGTTTTTGGATGAGGTGATTGTTCATGTGTGCTTATGTGGCATGGAATGTGTTTTTGGAAGTTGTGTTTTATGTGATACGATAAATAGAATTTGAGGACAATGGGAATCTGTAATATCGTGGTGGTTAGACTAGAACTAGTATTCTAGTAATGTGATAGTGGATAATCATTGATTCATCAAGAAATATTGATGGTAGTTGACTCGAATGTTGGCAATCTAGGATAAATCCAGATTGATTGACACATAAAACACTAACTAAACTTGTGATATGATCAGAGATCACTGGACCATGGGACATCATCCCCTCCAGTGGCTCATACATAGAAATTCTATTGGTGTTGTCATACATTCAAGAGAGATTTGGGGATGAGAATTTGAACCCCCCTAATGGGTCATTCACAAGAATTTTGTGGGTAATTTATTTGGTATGTTTGATCACTATGGTATGAAATTTTTAGTGTCTCACTTATTCTAGCTATCCTTAGTGATTTACCCATACTTCTCTCCCTTGAAAAATTATAATTTTGATGTGGTATCAACAATCGATATATGGAGGACCATGTTGGTGCATGTGTTTTTTATATTCATGAATGATTATTTGAGAATATTTTCTTTTTTAAGTGTTTTAATTAAATGTGTTTCCCAAAAAATTATTAAATTAAAAATTCTTCTTAAAATATATCCAATCATAGTATCAAAAAATGTATGTTTATATATCATCTAATGGTTTATCATGGATTATTTTCTTTTACCTCACATACTACTAGGATTTTGATAACACCCTTCATAACCCCTTGGGTATATGTAAATTTTTTTTATGAACAAGGTAATGGAATGATGTTTACTAGTGATGGCAGATCCATTTTCTAGTGTTCCACTTCTGACAGTTGTTAGTTGTGGTGGATTGGGGTTGATGTCCCATTTGTATTTGTGATTATTTATGATGTTTTTTGGATTCCCATTATTTTTTATCATGTTTGTTTTGGTTTTATTTATTAAAAATTTTATCAGAAAATTTTTATACGTTGTTTGGTTATAGTATTGGTTTTCTGATATTTTCCTAGTATTGTGGGTTTTTATTATTATATTCATTGGTGAAATTAATACCATGGAATACTTTTGAAACCTAAGTTTTATTTTATAGCCCGTGGGGATCCAAAATTTTCTTATGGTCTTATCATGGGCTGTGTCAAGTGTCTGGTTTGATGGAACTCCATCTTTATATGGTTGAAAATTGTCTCATATGAGGCTCTGTTCTATTTTGGTCATGATATTTGGGGTGATTTAGGATGGAGTACATGCTAAAGAATGTAAATCAAAATTGGTTGGGGGTGAAGTGGTTTGGTTTTTCATTTTTTTGGATTTTGTTTTGGTGTAATTTTTTGCATTATTTGAGACATCTTATTTTTGTTAATAATTTTCAGATTGTGTGTTGATGGTTGTTTTGATTGTTTTTATTTTCGGCTAATTATTGTCATTATAAAATGACTCCATGGAAATTTCATGTGCTTGCATCGAAAGATTCTAGAGAGAGTTTTTCATAACCAATTTATCTTTTACTAGTGGAAGTTATGGTTTGCCTTGTTCATTCATTATGATAGGGAATGGGCTCTAGTCCGACTAAGGATGGAGAATCCAAACCCTGTCCTAGAAAGTACAATTGTTTGGACTTCATCATAAAAAATAATCATTCTTTCTAGGGTAGAATAGATCCCCTAGTAGTAGAGGAGTTGATTTATTTTATTGAAAAGATGTTCATGTTATTAGATAATCCTAAGGGTGCCACGATGAATCTCACTATGTTAGTTGTTTGATGGTCCCAGTGGGATGTGGTGGGACATAGTGGTGCAAACTGGAAATCACAACAAAATGGTTTGTGAGGACATTAAATTCATTTTCAATGAGTATTACTCTTCGGAGATTTTATCCTTCACATGAACCTAGATATTTTTATATCTTAGATAGGGAGACCAGAACATGATTGAATATTCTATGCTCTTCACGGAGTTAGTTTACTATGAACTAGAACTAGTTTCTATTGAGAAGATAAAGTATTATATTTTTGAGATAGGTTTAAGACTAAAAATTAGTTTTCTTGTACTATTGTTAAAAATGAAAATCTTTATCGAGGTGGTTTATCATGCCTTAAATGGTAGATATTTATTACAACAGAATGTATGGTTCCTCTTTAATAGTTTTATTGGTGGGAAATAATGACTCTTTTTAGAGGAATAGGAAATGGGATTTGAAAAAGAAGTGGGGTGGTGGTAGTTCAGTCCATCATTCTCAAATATCATTGTCTACAGATTTAGGTTCTTAGTATGTTGCAATCCAATAGTATTGGAAGGCAGGGAACATTCGATCCACATGTTTCTATCCTCCCAGACCATTCTATCGGTTTGGGAAAATGTGTAACTAGGTTCAATTTTTCTAGATTGTGCACCCAAATCATTGTTCTGCAGGGTATATAACATTCAAGGGGATGTCCACCCGGTCAGAACCATCCAGAACTATGGGATCTCATTTAGGTAGTTGTGGTCGATTGGATGAATCTTCTTTTGAAATGAGAGACACATGTCAATGGTTTTCCTCAGGCTAAAGATGAGAGAAGACAACTTCAATCAATGGATCGAGAACCATATGAATAAAATACAGGGAATGTGACCATTTGAGGTACCACTTTTAATGCATCGTATTTATCTGTTTCATTGTTTCATATATGTGAATCAATATCTTTTATTTCCTCTAGTTCTATGGATGTGTTAATATTTCAAACTTAGTTTATGTGCAATGTTATGGAGTTGGTGAGGCTACATGGAAATAAGAGAGAGAAGCGTTTCAGGTTCCTGTCTTATGCACTGACATTATCATGGGTCAATCTGTAGTGAGATTTCCTATTTTTTAATATGGACCACCATAATTTAATCCATGTTATAGATTGTATGCCACATTATTAGGTGCACATTAATTATTATATGTTTTGAGTGTTTTTTTTACATATCACAAAAGTACCCATGTTTTTCATGGTGAATGGTATCATCTATTGGGATATGCTGGACCTCTACTTTTGGAGTTTTCCATCCCAGTTAATCAAATCTTATCTCCCATATTGGAGGATTATGATAGTAGTTCAAGAGTTTGAATTCCTTTTGTTGTCAAGTGTGGTCCCATAGGTCATTCTTAATTCTATTTATGGTTTTCCTCTAGTGTTGGAAGTGGATTTCTTAATTGATTTGGCATTGGGAACAAAACAAATATCTCTTCCCCAAAAAATTATATCCCAAAATGATTTTTGGGAATTAATTCTACATTTGGATGATTTTAATTCCAAAGGACCCATTCTCCCAAGTGTCTCATCTTGGCCTTATGTTGTTTGGCTTGGAAAAAATGTTGAATTATCTCTCTAGTTGTGAAATGATTACCTGAATTTGAATAATGTAACAATAATGAACATGTATCCTTTCAACCATATTGTTGACCTTTTGGATCACCATAATTAGGAAAGGTGATTAAAAATGATTTTTTATCATTTTATATATCATTAAGTTATATATAGAGATGTGTATGTTTCAAAAACATTCTTTTTAAGTCGGTACAAACACTTTGAGTATTTGGTCTTCAGTTTTGCATTGAAAAATTATCCATCAGTCATTATGGAGCTCATGAATATATCATTTCATCAATACCTAGACTCCCTTTTCATGGTGTCTTTAGATGAAATCCAGATCTATTTTGGGTCTAAGGATAAGATTTAGCAATATTTTAGGAATATTTTGGGTATCCTTCAGGATCATTTCTTCTATTCCCTGTTGTTTATGTGAAACTTCTAGAAAAAGAAGGTGAATTTTATGGGGAATACGATATCTAAATGATTGGTTTTAATGGACAATTAGATGATAAATTCAACATTTTCTTGGGAACAATCAAACAATGTAGTTGAGATCAAGAGCTATTTGGGTTTGGCCTATTATTACATGATGTTTGTTTGGGATTCTTATCAGCTTATTTTAATCATGATTGTGATTTCAAAAAAAGGATAAATGTTTGAAATGATTTTATAGGTCTATATTTACATTGATTATATTATGAGGTGGTTGAACACACCCTCATTTTGATTCATCCTTAATATGGAAAGGGATATGTATTCTATTGTGATCCTTAAGGTATGAGTCTTCATTGTGTGCTTATATAGGATCCCTTTGAGGTGGAATCTGGTTCTCACCAACTCTATACACACAAATGGAATTATCCAACACATGAAAGTGAGTTAATATTAGTGATGCATAAATTAAATACATTGAGAAATTATTTTTGGGGGGAGAAGTCTGTGGTTTATTTTGATCATAATCTCTAAGACTTTATTTTCTCACAAAAGGTTCTAAATCTGATGTAGTGTTGTTGATTTTAGTACCTTCAGGGAGTTGGTTTTGATATAGTACATACCATTGAAAAGTAATTTTGGATGAATATGATTTTCGAATAATAGTTATTGTTAAGGCATTGAAAGAGTCCAATGATGACTGGAAATTAATGGGTCTTTTTTATTAGATGAATCTGAAGACCAATGAGCCTAGTAGAGGCTCATTCTTGGACACTGTTCTATTAAAACCCCCCTTAGGGATCAAATTTGTCAAGATATGATGAATGAGAATATGGTTCAGTGTTCATTGTAGTTTAATAATTGTGGGGTTGTTTCTAGTGAACGGTTTTTTTTCCTGTGGGAGTTAATTGTTTGAGGGGTGATTTTTCGGTTCTTGTGTCATTGTAGATGGTGGTGATGCAGGACAACCATCATTTTCAGTGGGTCATTAATATTGTTCTTACCAATATGTTTTATGACATGCATTATTAGTTCTGGGTTCTATGTATGTGGCTGGATATAACTGACTTCATATCATTGTTTTATATGTGTTAGTAGGTTAAGGATGGGAATGAAAGTCCCTCTCGATTTCTTGATCCATTACACAATCATATCTAGATGTGGGAATAGTTTTCCTTGTATTTTATTGATTTATTACCTCATATACTAAAGGGAAGAAATTATCTTTGGGTAGTGATCGATCTTCTTACCAAATTAAATTCATATTCATCTAATTATAGATCCATCTAATGTGTATGAGTAGGGATGATTGTATGTTCATGATTTTGGGAGGCCTTGTATTTTTTATTTCGTATTTCTTGAACATGGGAATATTGTTGTATATCTCGGGTTTGGGAAGGCCATTAGAAGGCGATGGGGTCATATTTCATGTTGATCGGGATGTACCATCTTAAAATAGAAGGTCATATGGAGTAGGAGAATAGGATTTTGGATGACATGATATCGGAATGTGGTTTATATTTTGGTGTATTGGGTGATATCCACATGGCATTGGATTAGTATACAATTTATTATTATTACCAGTCATTAATCCGAATACATAATTTTGAGGATAATTATTATCATTTATGTTGTTCTCATTTGTGTTGGGATGAGGTGGGTTAGACCTCATCATTGGGCCCATGACATTTGAAGGAAACATTTTATTTTGTGATGTAGATCATGAAGTGTTTGATGACCTATTAGTTCCATCAAAATTCCTATTTCAATTATATTCACCATGAATTTTTGTTTTTTTGTTGGAGATCGGGTGTTCCTAAAAGTGGCACTTTCTTGTGACATTGTTGTTTGGGTATGAATGGGAATCCAACATTGTCATTTTTTAAATTTTGTTATTATAGAGTTATTCGGTTAGGTGTAATATAAATTAGCTTTTCCTTATAAGTTGAATATAGTTCATAATGTGTTCCATATCTCTCACCTAAAAATGTATAATATAGATCAGTCCCATGTTATGAATTTGGAGGAGTTAGATATTGAGAAAATTTTTTTTGTGATTGAGTGGATAGTCAGGATTTTGGATTCCTAGGAGAGTGATTTGTTGGATGTCTATTCTATTGGTTTTAGTTCTTTGGAATCATGGAAGGACGTGTATGAGATAAAGGAGTATATTTCATTGATTGAGAAAGATAATCTATTTTTATTTTATTATCAAATTACAATGTTAATTTCCAGGTGTGGATAGTTTTCATGGTGGGAATAATTTTCACATTCATGATATATTTTTAGCTATTATTATATTTATTTTTTATCCCATGACTATCAATGTGTTTTACTATGAGTTTATGGTAAAAATTGTATTTTTTTGAATAAAAGAAGGTGCAACAAGGTTGGCTCATAACATGGAAAATTGTGCACCCCTTCCTAGGAAACCATTATTCTATGTGTCATCTTTTAAAATATAGAACCAGATAGATGAAACATCGTTTGTTAAAACATGTAGGCTAACTCTCTGACATGAACCTTTTTGGCATTGAGGGGTGTAGAGAGGCAACATGGTTTGAAAAATCATATAGAAAACCATGCAACCTATTAAAGTCATTAAAAATAGGGTATTTTTTTCAAACACAATTTAGTTTTAACTCCAAACCCCCCATTTCCCACCTCATTTGAGATTCTGAGCCCTAGTCACCTCATTCTCTCCTTCCTAGTTCCTCTAATAACATTCCATTTTAGGATTTGGGGTGGTTTATTGAATAATATTCAAGTAAGTTTCCATCTCTATTAGTTCCCCCTTCTAGCTTTTCTATCATATTCTTATTATGTTTCAATTTTCCCGTACATTTTTAACATAATTAAGTATCTATGTTGTATTTTTTGGATAAAATATTGATGTTGGTTTTTGGATCCTTCCTTTATAGTTTTTTATGGTTGTGAGTATGTGGGTTTCCACTACTTTTTGGATGTTCCCGGGTGTGAGGTAGGTTTTTCCTGATCAATAATTTTTACATTCATATGTTATAATTTTATGGTTGCATAATTTGGTGGAATGGTTTATTCTTATGGGAAAAAGCTATTTTATAAAGGGTTTTCCATGGTTATGCGATGAATATAGATTTTATAAAAGAATGTGATGATATTTTATTGTGTGATTTGATATAAAGATTCTTTAAAATGGATTATGAATTTTGTGGAAGGTCTAGACTATATTATGAAATCGCTCTAGTGTTTTTGAAATGGAATGTGATTTTTTATGGGAAAAGGTGGGATTTCATTTGATGAGTTTTGAAGGAGGTGACTTTTCTTATGTGACAATGTATCTTGAAATTTTTTGTGAGTGTGGTTATTTAGGTCATATGAAAAAAGGAATTTTAGCACAATGGGAATTCTTGTTATCAAGGTGGTAAGAATATAAATAGTACATTAGTGACTCACTAGTGGTTATTCCTAGATTCATCAACTAGGATTGAATATGGTTAACTCAGAATTAGAATATCCACTACTAAAATAAGGGCCTTTAGCGACCGCCAAAAGCGGTCGCTAAAGGGCTTTACCGGCCGCCCAGTGACCGCTTTTGGCGGTCGCTGTTGCTCCGTCGGTAATGAGCAACAGCAACCGCCAATGGTGGTCGATGTAGCTCATGTAAAAACAGAAATGCAGAAATGTAGAAATGGTACCAAAGAAACGCAGAAGGCATGTGGGGGCCTCGGGTGACCTTCGGTGGCCATCAATGGCGGACATGCGGAGGCCGGAGGGAGTGATAGGCGGGGGCGGTGGTGGGGTGATAGGCGGGGGTGGGGTGATAGGCGGACGCTGCGATGGTAGAGGGGGCAGCGGAGGGTGACAGACGTGACATCGAGGGTGACCGGAATGAGGTGGGGGGCGGCGGCGGGGGCATCAGCGCGACGCCACCAAATTTGCAACGGTAGCGGGGAAAAAAGACAAGGAAGATGAACGGGGCGGGAAAAATCCCACGGTTTTTTTTGTTCCAGATTAGCGACCGCCATTGGCGGTCGCTAATGCTTTTAATAGTGACCGCCAATGGCGGTCGCCCGTTTCCACAGGCGCAGAAACTCAAAAATCTAGTAGTGATCCCATATTCATATTGTTTTACTAACACTTAAATTAATAACTAAACAAGTGACATGATCGTAGACCACAAGACCATTGGATGTGTTCCCATCTAGTGGTTCATGCTTGAGAACACACTTTCTATTAGCTTTTTTGGAGACTATTGGGACTTGGGATGGTATCCACACTAAAGGCCCATACAGGAGAATGTTGTCAGTAGTTTTGTTGGAGGATATGATCATTAAGGTAAAAGGATCAAAATGTTTCACTAAGGATTTCAATATATAATAATCTACCCATCATTCACTCCCATGAAAAATGATAATTCTATAGTGGTGTTGACCATCAGTATATGGTGGACCCTAAGGGTGTTTGTGTGTTTTACATTTATGAATGTTCCTTTGAAAATGAATCCTTTAGAAATGTTTCCTCAAAAATATTATTCCAAAAACTATTTATTTTAAAAATTCATCATGAAAATTCATCTCATGTTATTAGGAAAACATACATGTTGATTTATCTTATTACATAGAATCTTTTCATTAGGGATGAATCATACTCATCTTTGGCTCACACCCTATATACACTCATGGGTGTATGTTGATTTTGTTATGTACGACTATGGTATGTTATGTTTTTATTTTGATGGTGGTGTATCCTTTTTCTTTTGATCCACTTCATTTAGGTGTTGGTGGTGGTGGCATGAGGGTGATGTACAACTTTTAATGTTGTCAATTTTTGGATGTTTTTTACATTCCGTTGGAGTTTTTTTGGTTTTATTTTTAAAACATTTATTCTCAAATTTGATTTATTTTTTGGGTCACAGTATTGGTTATATAATATTTCAGGTTTTTTGGTTGATTATTATCATAATTATTGGTTAAACTAGTCCTATATTATATTGTTGATACACAAGTACTAGTTACTAGCTAGTGGGGATTGAGAATGATCATTGGGAATTATATGGGACTCGTTTGAGTGTCATGTTTGAGGGATATAACACATGGTTCACAAAAATTGGTAATAGAAGAGGTTTCTTTCTTTATGGATCAATATATTTGAGGTGAGTCTAGATATACTAGAGCTATATTTTTTAGGGATTGATGTTCTGGTTGTGAGTGGGGTGTCTAGCCAACCCACCATGTGACTGGACTAGAGAAGTAATGGGATGTTGGAAAATTGGTTTTACCTTTCCATAGGTGAGACTTATCAACTAAAAACGATACATGGAATTGGTGGAGGTTAATTGGGTTTTTTCATTTCATTATATTTTGTTTTTTCATAACATATAGAATTGTTTTAGAATTTTCATTGCTGTAGAAACATTTAGAATTGTGTGTTGATGTTTTTTTTGTGAGGTTATTTCTTATTGTAGTAAAATTCATCCATGGATAATTACTATGTACTAGTTTGGGGAGGATAGAGAGAGTTCCCCCTTACCAATTGATCAAAGACTTATAAGAGTTGTTGTTTAAGCTATTCACAGATTGGGATAGGGAGTAGGCTCTCTTCCTTCTCATTTTAGAGAAGCTAAACAATTTCCTGGAAAAGTCCAAGATCAAGTTCTCCCAAAGAACATGCCTTTTACTTTTTGAGGTAGTTTAGAAAACCTTGTTTAATAGGAGTGGGATGAAGGGATGAAGAGGATGTTCAAGTATCATGATCCATCTGTGATAGTCAATGTGAATTATGCTTTATTTTTAATTGGAATTACCTATTCAAAAGTGGTGGAAATTTATGGTGAAAACTGGAAAGCATGAGAAGATGGGTTGGTAATAAATTATGGACATTTTTAAAGAGGTGTACTAACTGAGATTTTTTTATTTCACCAAAACCTGGGAATTTATAGAGCCCTGTCAGGGGGAACTGATCATGATGTAAGATACTATCCTCTTCATAGTGTTATTTATGTACACGTCAGAGATATTTTTTATTTAGAAACTAATGTATATGAATATTGATATGGGGTTGTTACTAGAAAACCATTCACATGGTATCTAGTTCTAGAAGAAAACTCGTGTCAATGTGGTTCATAATGATATGATGGAAGAGATTTACCATGAAAGGAAGACTAGTTCCAATGGAGTTGTGTTATCAGTGGGAAGAAATGGTTCTTTTGAGAGGAAGAAGATGTTGAATGAAAATGTGAATAGGGTTTATATTAGTTTAGGCTATCCATCATGAATGTCATCATCAGTGGTTTCAGGTGCTGGTTTTGTTGTGTTCCATTATTTTGGGAAGGAGGTGCCTATATGAGTCATGTGTTCATCTCCACCTATTCCTATCAATCAGCGTGGGACTACAGGACACATGATGAAATATTTCATGGTGGTACAACTATATCATAGTAGTTTTTGTTCCATAACATTCAAGTGGATTTCAACATAGTCAATAACATCATGAACTATGGACTCTTAGTTTGGAGGTCATGGAAGCATGGATGAATCAATTTTTGGATAAGATTAGTTCATAGTAGAGATGTAGATTATTTTTAATTCTCTATCTCAGTATGATATGAGAAATATTATTGTAGTGGATTGATCACTAGTGGAATAAGACGCATGGCCTGCTATATTTTGAGGTACCCCTATTATTGCTTCATCTTTATATTTTTTGTTGTTTGATACTGGTGCTTTAGTTTCTTTTATTTTTTTCAGTATAGTGTATGTTTAATGATTTCTAACTAAGAATAATTCATATGTGAGGGAGTTGGTAAATCCTCTTTTTAATAATAATATGAATTATTTTAGGTTTCCATATTGTGTACTCACCGTGTTAGGGGTTGAACAAGAGTTGGATTTCCATGGGATTGAGAAGGACCACAATGATATATTCCTTAGTAAGGATTCAATGTTGTGTTTCCAGATGCACATAGATTTTAATATGTGGTCAGTGAGTTTTGTGGCATCTATTTGAAGTAATCATGTTTTTATGGTGAATGGGATCCATGTTATGGACGTATTGGACCATGACTTCTAGATCTATTAAAACATGTTTATCAAATCTCATCAATCATGTTAATGGGCAATGATAGTGGTTCTGGAGATAGATTAATCCAATGGTGGATGAGTTGCCTAAGGTTTTTCCTGATGCATTTATAGGTTTTCTATAGGTGTAGGATGTGAAGATCACATTAAATACGGAATCATGAACATATATGATACAACATTCTTCATACTATATGGCCCCAACCAGGATTATGGAATTAATGGTACAATAAGTTGATTTCGAATCCAAATGATTCATTCTCTAATTCTATTTATGAATAAGGATGATGGTTATCTGTAGTTGTGAATTGAATATTAGAATCTGATACAACAAACGATCTAGAACAACTATCCTTTTCCTTGTATTAATGACCTTTTCAGTTAACAAAAGTGGGAAATGTCATTCTAAAATATTGATTTTTATTACAAGTGTCATCAACAGATATTTAAAAAATTAGATCATCTAAAAACCACTTTTCAATGATGGTATGTGAAAATTTCATATCAGGTCATTTGTTTTGGAAGGAAAAATTTCCATTTGACATTATGAAGCTATTAAATAGTTTTTTTATCAATACCATGACTCCTTTTTCCTGGTGTTCCTGGATGAAATCTTGGTCAATTTTGGGTATGAGGAATATCATTAGTGACATTTGAGTATTAATTTGGACACCCTTCAAGGTCATCATATTAGTTCCATGTTCTCCATGGGATCAATATGGATAAGGGAGAAGAAGATTCAAGGGCATGTGATCATGAAATGAGGGGTTTCAGTGGCCCCTAAGAAGATCAATTTGGGACCAAACAAAGATTGTATTTGATATCAGGAGATATTTTGGCATATTTGGTTATTATATATTATTTTTTAGGGATTTATCTAGGAATTCTTCATCAATGACATTGCTTAACCAGAATGGGGTAATATTTTAATGGAGAGAGCCAAGAGTCCTTTAAGGATTTTAAGAGGTGGTTGACCACAACCCCAATTTTGATTAGTCTAGAATCAAAAATGGGATATGTGATCAATTTTAATGCATGAGGCTTGGATCATGTTTTTCTGCTGATTTAGGATGACTATGTGGTGGAATATAGATCATTCTAAATTTGACCACATGAATGGAATTATCTAACCCATTACTTGGAGTAGGCATGAGTGATGCATGACTTAAAGACATGGAGACAATATCATTTTTTGGATATTTTTTGTGTATTTTTTTTAAATATGATCCTAGACTATATTTTCTTCTAAATGGATTTGAATATGATGTATTATCATTGTTTGAGTACCATTAGGGGTTTCATTTTCATATAGTCAATACGGGTGGAAAATTTAATGTCGTTGCAGATTATTTCAGAAGAAAAGTTATAGTGTTTGCGTTGAAAGAGTCCAGTTATGAGGGGGCTTTGACGGTTATAATTGCCTAGATGATTCAAGAGAACAATGAGAATAGTACAGATACGTTCTTGGCCAGAATGAAGTTAAGAACTACAATTGTGTAGCTTATTTGGTAGTAGTAGCCAAATGATAATTGTGTTGATGTTCTATGATGTTTCTAAATGGTGTGGAGGTGGCTTTTTATTGGTTGATGTCTCTTAATGGTGGTTCTTCAAGGGTTGTTTTTTAGTTCCTATTTCATTTATGATGGTGGGGATGTAGTGCAAACCATTAGTATTAGTGGGTCATTAATCATAGACTTGTAAAGATGTTTTATGATGTGAATCAGTAGTTCTAGTTTCCATGTATTAGGTGAGATATAGCTAACATTATATTGTGGTGTTATACATATCATCAAGTTAGGTCAGAGCACTAACAAAACCTCTGATATTATAACCCCATTAAACATTCCTACCTAGAAGTGGAAGTATATTTACATTTATTTTTTTGTAGTTTTACCTAATACACCTCATGGAAAAAATTATATTTAGGTAGTGATTAATTGTGAGACCAAATCAGCTCATTTATTTCTAATTATATATTAATCCAATGGGAATTATTTGGGATGATTATATGTTAATGAGGTTTTGAGGCTTCATGGTGTGACATCAGATTTTTTTTCAGATAGGTACCCACAATTTAACTCTTGTTATTTGGAATGACATTATATTGAAATGGGGTCACTGGTCAAGTGGAGCATGGAATAACATTCTCAAAAGGATGGTCAGATATAATGAGAAAATCAGATTTCAGAAGACATGATCTAGGTAAAAGTTTCAGATTTCATAGGTTAGTAAGAACATAACATTGTATTGGGTTAGTTTTCATATAACAATATTTATGTATCCTTTAGACGAATGAATCCTTTTGAGGATAATTATGGTAAGCTATTTTAGTCTCCACAATTCTAGGATGAGGTGGGTGAGACCTTATTAATGGTACCAAAACATGTGAATTATATTCTTTATAAAGTGATGTTGATAAATCCTCATTTTTAATCACTTATAGCAGTCAAGAATCATATACTGATCATAGACACTAAGAATTTGGAGTTTTTTAATGGTGATCCGGATATCATGATAGTGGAACCTCGATTGGGTCAAAATTGTTTAGGTAAGAAATGGAATCCCACAATTAGGTTTGTTCTATCATTGGATATTATTGAGAGTTAGTAAGGTATAATATCAGTTATATTTTCCTTCTCATTTGATGTAATTCAGATCATGTTCCTTGTCTCTTGTCTAAAAATGTATAATCTATATCCATCAAATTTGATGAATAGGGAAAAAACAGATGTAGATCAAAAAAATTCAGTGTCTTAACATCTACTACAGATGTTGGATCCCCAATAGAGTGTTCATTAGGGGAGGTCTATTCTTTTGGTTCATGTTTATTTGTTGCATGGAATTCTGAGCATGATACATGGGAGGAAAAGTCATGGATTGTGAAAGAGTATACATTTATATTTTCTTATCAAAGACCATAGAGGATATAATTTTGGTATAATTTTTTCATGGTGGGGATAATTTTCACATCTTTGCTTCCATTTTGACATATTCTTATTTGTATTTTTAATCCCATGATTATTCATGAGTTTCCCTAATAGTTATTAGTGAATATTTTGTGTTTTGTGATGAACTATGGTGGAAAAAGGTTAAAAAATAGATTGGTAAACCTTGAACCCATTCTTAAGAAATTGTGTTGCCATGTGTCATTTGAGACATTAGAGAACCCCATGGTTGGAGAATGGTTCATTAAATTATGCAGGGAAAACAAGGTCCATTTCCCTCTTATTCAGTAAGGAGTTCATGATAGACACACGATTCAAAAACCATGTAGGAAAACCATAAAACCAATCAATGTCATTAAAAATTGGTTTTTTACCATTATACTCTTTTCAGTTTTATCCCAAACCCCCATGATTCCACTACACAATCTTTTAATCCCTAGGAGACTCCCACTCTCCCAATTATCTCACATGGGTCTCCTTCCATTGTGGGATTGGATATTGTTTCTTTAGTAATATTTCATTAAGTTACCATATCCCTTGGGTTATCCCTCTTCCTAAGATTTCTCTCCTCTCATTGTTAAATTTCATTTTCTAGTGGGTTTATTTAACTAATTATGGGTCAATATTGTATTTAGGGATAATTTATTGATATTTTTTGGTGGATAAAGCCATTATAGGGCCTTGTGGTTGTGCAGCTATGGTTTTCACAAATTTGAATATGTTTTTATGTTTGAGGAAGGTGGTTCAATGTTCTAACATTTTAATATAATTCTAATACACATCCATGGTTTCATAAATAGGGGTTAAGGATTATTCTTTGGGTGATAAAGGTGTTTTGGAATAGTTTTTGCATGATTTTTTTGTTAAAACATATTTTATAATGTAAAGTGTTGGTGATTTATGGTGAGCTTCATTTTAATGATGATTGAATGAATTTTATAAATTGTGTTGATGGTTTGAAATGTATTTATTATTGGTTTCTTGTTTATAAATTAGAGTTCACATTTTTATTGTAAAATGGGGGTTTCCGTGTAATGGTTTTTGAAGGGGTTTATATTCCTTGTGTGTTTATGTGGCCTAGAATGTGTATATGAATGTGGTTTTTTATTTTTTATCTTCATTGTAATTTGATCCCAAAGGGAATATCAGGAATCTAGGTGGTATACCAGAATTAGTCTTCTTATGACTCGGTAGTGGATATGGAAGGATTCATCAAGATGTATTGATTCTAGTTGACTCAGAAGTGGAGAGTCTACAATTCATTTAGCATGACTAACAATTAAAAAATAATTAAAAAATAGTTATTATTAGAGTCTATTAGACCATGTGAGGCATTATAATGTAGTGTTTCATGCATGTAAACTCTTTTTGATATTGGATTATTATATAGATAACATTTGGCCTCAGATGGTATCTTCCATAATGGCTCATTCAAGGGAACACTATTGGTAGTTGAGTTTCTTGATTTTATCACTGAGATATGAGGTTCCTATTATCTCACATATTCTAGATATACATAGGTATTTATCCATGGGGATCTACCTTGAATCCTAATAAGAATGACGAGGCACTGACATGCATTTTACAGTGGACCTTATATGGGTGTGTGATTGTTTTACCTTTAAGAATGTTCATTTGAGATGTTTTTATTTAGAAATGGTTTTAATTAATATTTTTTTATAAAAATAATACCTTTATAAAAGAAACATCTTATGATTCCAATTTTATTATGAAAAAATTGAATTTGGATTATCATCTTCAATTAAATATTTTAATTTTAGTGGAATTATACTAATATTTGGATCACATCCTATAAACACACATGGGTAGATGTAGACATTGTTATGTATGAACCAGGTAATGTAAAGATATATCATGGTGATGGTGGATCCATTTTCTAGTGTTCCACATATTTCAGGTGTTTGTGGTGGCGTCCTAAGGGTGATGTCCCACATGTCATGTGGTGGTTTTTGGAATGGGTTTTGCTTTCCCTTTTCATTCTAGTACTATAGTTTTAGTTTAATTAATAAAAAATTGATTTTTAAAAATTATGTTCCATGTGTGGTTATGGTTTTGGTTTTGGGATGTTTTCATTTTTTTGTTTTTAATTCACGGTTGAAATAGATCCCAATTTCTATTGTTGATACCCATGTACTAGTTGCAAGACCATGGGGATCTAGATGTCCCTTGAGGACTTATCTCACGTTGTGGTTATTATTGAGTTAGATGGAACTCAGAATTAGTTTGTGACAATATTAAAAATACATAATATTATATTTGTTCGAAATATTGGTTGATATATTATTTAATGGAAAACCACAACACTCATGGCCCGAAATATTAAATTTTCTATTACTTGTGGGATGTTAGTATGCCTAGTAGGATCCAAAAAAAATTACCAAAGTTTGTAATATAGACTAAACATATGATGATATAAAAAACACCATGAAATGAAGCAATATATGTTGTTTAAGTCTCATTTACTATAGAAACTATTATAGTTTCACTAATAATAGAATATATCCCAACAAAAATTATAGATGTAACAATAAATATAGGAGAAGTAAACACTTTAATGAATGTATAAAATCATTCACACTGTCCACTATTGAAATATATTTCCAATAATTGAATTATTTTTTCTGAAATTTATTTCAGTGGTTCAACCAAATATAAAAAATTATGGTCATAAAATATATAACTACATTATTATCCTAGTGACTTGATTCCATAGAAAATAAAATTATTCATGAACATGTATGTTTATAATTCATTGAGTTCAAATTTTATTAATGTATTTAGATATTAAATATTACTAGTATATAGGGATTTCAATGTTTTCATTTTGAGTTTATTAAATTTCACCATACATAGATATAATGAGTTTAATTATATATTTAGAGGCTGATTTATAAATCCCCTAAAATGATCAAAATATGTAACTGGATAAATGTCAACACATGTTCATCACTTTTGGATATAAGGAGTTTAACTACAAAAAAATCCAATATATTATGAATAAAACAAACCATTAATTGTATAAAGAACATTTTTAGAAACTGAAAATCTCTAAGAATGAATCCATGTACCACTTCACAATTCATATAGGAATGGTGCTCCTATAAGAATTTCACCATGCTATTGTGGAGGTTGAAAATTAAAAGATACAAAATGATTGAAAAAAATTAAAACATAAAAATTTCATGTGTTTTCCCTGATTAAGGATATGTTGAGTAGAATGAAATTACTCATCAAAGGGATTAAAAGATATAATTTGATGCTTATGTGAATATTGAAAAGGATTATTTTTATATGTAAAATTTTGGTAGTTAATTAAAATCTAAAAAGATATTGAATATTCTAATTTTTAAAAATTTATGTAATGTTGTTAATAGATCATTATCTATAATAAATTAGATATTCAATTTAATCTTATCCCATTATTTATAATGTTAGGTATAGACTTGATATTTTTTATATTCCTCCCTCTTTTCTCTATTATCATCAATAAAATTAATTCCTATAAAATTAATGATTACATTGAATAGATTCTATAATTTTTTCATCTAATGTATTCTCTCATGATAATGAGTAAATACTTACTATTAAGACCATAAGATAAATTGAATCAATTTTAGAATAAAATTTCAATAAAATTAATAACTCATAATTCAACATAGTTTAGTCATTGATTAAAATGGTTGATCAATCTATTATAATCCAATTCATGTTCACTAATACGTGTATTGGATTTTCTTGTCAACATATTCCATTACCCAATTCCAAGATTATCATATTATATATTAGAGAGAAGGGGATTAGTTTTCCTATAAGAAATGTGTTCTATTATGGGTATTGAATTATTGTGTTCATATAAATAATGATAGTTTTAAGAGTTGTTTGATATACTTTGAATCAAATAAATTTAAATCTATATGTCGATGAAATTACAACATAATATATGGTGTCATACGAAATGGACTATTTGAACCTAACATGTTTTTATAAAATGATATTCTTATGAAACCATGTATTTATGTATTTTTTAATATTATCTTAATATATAATGATCATAGAAGATTATACAATAGAGTATACCATGTATATGATGAATTTACCTTCCTATTTGGATTAAAAAAATATGGTTTTCTTCCCTTGTGTTATTTGAATTTGAATGGCTAGGAAAACTATCCTTTAATGAATGAAAAATATTGATCTATATTATAAATGGATTGAGATAATAGGTCATATGGAACTTTTTGGAAGTACAATTCATGAATTATTTTTCATTAATATATTATAATTCATTAATATAGACCAATGATCATTCATTGTTTGTATAATATTTCAAAACTACTATTTATAATAAAGACAATTGAACATTAATTTCCAAGATAACATTTGACTAATGAACTATTAAATATGATGTTACCTATGTAATTCTATTAATAGTGGTGTGATTTGTCTATAGAGAATCAATATGATTGTTAGTCCTTGAATTATATCCATATCCACTATTTTATGAAGTATATTTTAGAATTTTTTTTAATTGGATCTATTTTTCCCTTTTATTAGATGATGGTAATGGGATGAATGATTGGAAAAGATAATATACTCTAAATAAATTTTCCACATTTCACATGAAAAAATGATTGGGAAATTGTATAATAATATAGTTCATGGATATTCAAATATTTTAGTGATATTTAATTAAAAAAATTAAAATGAATTTGGGGCAATAGATTTGAGGGTTTAACTTTATCTAATTTAGAGACCATGTTCATTGTGGGGATGATAGACATGAATGAAAAAATGGAGGTTAAATGGTATGTAACAATAATTTCAATTCCCCATATTAAAAATGGCCAATAGAATATAGTAATATTCTAAAAAACTGGTGTCTAAGGGATAATATTAAAATGAATATGACATTCATTATCAAGTCCAATCACATAGATATGCGCCATAATCTGACAGTGAAACCATTCCACCCCGAAAAACCCTAATAGTGTCCAAATCATTAGTTCATAGATATTATCAAGTGCATTTCCCCATGTTCGAGAGAATTATGACTACAAACGAGTGTCTAGGGTGCTACCATGGGGAGACTATACCCTCATATTAGAGTACATAAAAATAAGGCATAAAAAATCCTTGAAAAATAAATAGATTATGTAGATGAATTAAAAAATAAAATTATTTATCAAATGTAATTTAGAAACATAGTGAAATAAAAAAAATACAATTTTACTATCATAAAAAAATAAACAAACAATATGTTAATCACTTGTAAAAAATAGGTATACTTGTAAAGAGACTAGAGGTTCTACTGTTGTCCTTGAACATCATTATATCCTATCACTAGAAAATATCTGATAATTCACACTTGATCATGTAATAATGACCCCCTTACCTATCTAAACATGTTATAAATGATGTCTTCTCAAGTACCTATGTTCCATGGAGACCCAAAAAATGTTTGAGTGAAACTCATTTGTCCATCAATGACAGTGACCTAACCATAACTCATGTGATATTGAGCATACTAGTTAGAGGCTCTAAAAATAGAAAAAAAAAATTATGAAAAATGAAACAAATTATCATCGATCCTAATTTTTTTTATATGACTCTCGAGATCAACCATTCATACTTGGTCGAGTTCATATTTGTCAATGAGAATGAATCGAACATAATGTTGATATATTTCTGACACCGTAATCTCATGAATGAAATATATCAATTGAGGGAACAAAACCCCACATGGGTCATCTCCAAGATTATGATAACATATAAATAGTGAGTAAATTTATCTCTCCCGTATTATCTCATTAAAGGAGGTGGTTAGTTCCCACTCGATAATATAATTTATATGTGGGATCCATCATATACCTAATAATAACATATAAATGTTCTGTCAAAAAACAACATGATAATAATATATTTATGAGGGGATCATCTTCTATATGATTTTAATTTTAAATTAATTATAATGGCTCAAAATTCACTAGGGTATTTTTCATATACATATGGGTGATTGTGTAAGGACTCATATTTTTTCAATCCATCACTTCATAAAATATTGATAAATGGTTTTTTAGTTCATATTATATTCATCATTATATGTTGGTTCCTCATGAGCCTCTATGTAGACATACTGAAAATATTATATACGATTTATCACATAAGATAATTTTTGTATAAATAATTGGATAGAACCCAATCTGTTTCTATGAAGGGAAAATGGTTGTCTAGATAAAATACAAAACATGTGTTTAACCCTACATGTGATATATGTTTTGTTAGGATAAGATGTTTCTTTAGATTGTAATCAAATTTGGATTTAATAGTTAAAATTTATTTTTTTAATTTAATGTATATTTATTTGATTATCTCTAATGAATGATATTGATAAACAACACTATATTTATTTCCATTGGGTGATCCACATATACCTGGAGTATTTAGATGATGGGGAGAGAGTTATTTTCTAGAGAATGATGTTGGGTGATCTCTATATCGACGAAAAAATATTAACAACCATGTTAAATTGATGATCCAATGTAATATATAGAGGTTCATTTTAATGAAATTGATCATTTTATGTTCTTATAAAAATATTTAACTAGAATAAATGTAAGACAATTATTTTTTGATTATTTCCTCAATTTTCCAATGAATAATAGGAATTAATTCCATTGAAATTTATCCATGGATCATGAAATTTAAACTTTTGTATTTATTTGTCTCCCCTAAATTTCGAAGTTATGATTTAATTTTTAATTATGAATTTTTATATAATTACTCATTAATAGTATTTAAAATATATAATTACTAATAAAATAAGACAACCATTTAATTCTGAAATCTTTATCAATCCTTTTAATCTCAATTCAATGAAAAGTTTCTTATGTATTTTGATTATCCAAGTATTAAATAAAAACAGAGACACTGATTATTGGGTAATCGCTCATTGGTGAAATAGATCAGCATTATGGGTTCACATTTTTGTTTTTAAATGTGTAAGTGACATGGTGTCAATGGATGGAATCCTGTGATGGAATTTGTTATAATGGTTCCATTTTAGAAATATAAGAAGAATATCTGAGTGTCTGACGAATTGCTATTTTTGAGAAATGATTGGTCAGAATCAAGGCATTAATAAATATATTGACCTAGAAATTTTCATTTTGAGAATTATGTTTATGTATCATAATGTAACATAAGGAAATGAAAATGAGGTTTATGAATAATGAAAAAATGTTGTCTCATTTAAATTCTACCATACACATCATGTAGTTTTAATTAACACACACCTTTTCGATCCCTATGTTTGGTGAATTTGGTTTTCACTATGATTTAAATAAAACAACCCCTAAGGAGGATATATGTAATATTTAAACCTTATCCAAATATATTGGTCTCTATAGAGATTATACATTGAGGAATCCATGTGATATGACACAATTCCTCTATTGATTCAAACCTTGTATTGTCTAAAATTATTTCAATTATGGCTATATGACACATGTCTTTGTGCATGAATGATATTTTCATGTCATTTATTATATAAAAACACCACATATCACGAGTAACATTATATACGAGTCAATAGGATTTAGGAAGTTTGAGAATGACCAAGGCATACCATTTTCACCCCTTAGACATGTAATGTACTCTATCTAGGATAGTATAGAGACCTTTTCCATATAGACATACTTTTTCTTGATGGGTGAGTCCTCATGAACCATATCAGCATATGTATGTTCTCTTTTTCTATCCCTAAGTGGATATATTTTGGTATCCAATAATGATAATAGTATATGCGATCTTATTTATGATCGTGTTCTGTTTAGTATAAAGTATCACATTAATTGTCCTAAGGTGAGTCCTCTATCATTAATACCTTAGATGGGTTAGAGATAATGTTACTGACTTATACATTGTGTGATCCACTTTCAAGATTCATACATCTGATAGGATTGGTATGCCAATTATTCATAGGGAATGGTCCCCTAATATAGTACCAATAATTATTTTTTCCTGATGGCTCGTAGTCTGATCAAGTGTGTAACAAGGACAATCCCTCTTAATTCATTTTCACTTCCTTATTGAATTACACACAAAATTATGTTTTGTTAGATGAGTTCCATCAGTGTAGTAAGACATGATTTGTAAGTTATTTTAGAATAATAATAACGTGAATTATTGAGAAGAATTCGTTCTTCGGTCATGAGGTACTGACCTCAACATGAGTACTAATGTCTTTCACTGATAATATCCGTGTTCTAATAATTATCATAATTTCATTTTGATTTTGAGTTGACATTGTTTTTTTATGAATTATGTTTACTAATTTCAAGGATTATTATAGGTTATGTATATATTCATCCCTAATTTGGATCTTCACTCATATTTCATTTCATATTAAGAAAAAAATAATTTGGATGGATTCCATGTATTATAAGGATTATGTGGAGATTAGTAAAAATTAGAAGACCATCATAGACTCCAAGAGTAACATCTAAAAAATATCCATTTTTTATAGGAGGTAAAACTATTTTACAATTATGTTGGGCATGTATTTGTAACATTACATTTCCATAAATTTTCTTCATACTCCAATATTTGGTTTTCTAAAGTCATTATTTTTTTGTACTTGTTTTTTTATCCATCACGCATTATACATGTGTATGGAGATGTTTGTTAGTGTGTATGTGTGTGTGTATTTTTTCATAAGGGAAATCATGTATGTGATTTGACAAATCAATACTATTTTCCATACAAAATACAATTAGAGACCTTATTAGGGTTTCAAACACAGATCACCTCCTCTTAGGGGGATCCTAGTTGGTTGAGTGATTAATGAGTGGTATCAAAGAGTTCATCTTAAGGACTTGAGTTTATAGATAGTCTAGCTGTAATATTTTTGATTGGTAACTATGGAAATATATCTTAGGCTAGGGAACCCAATTAATGTGTATTTGACTTTTTATCAATTAACCATTAATATGATAACCTTTTTTTAATTATTCTCGTATATATACTTGTTATTATGAAATAATTATTACATGCATCATATTGGAATGGGATGCGATTTCGATTTCTATCATTAGTAAGCTCCATAGATATTATATTTCATCATATTAAATCATATTTATCCAAACTATTCAACCACATATACTAATAGTGGGGATTCTGAAGCATGATCAAGATGAGGATAGTCATATTGCTATGTCCTTAGATTAGGGGCCCATTCATGAGTTGATTTAATTCTAGTGGAGTGAAAGAGTTACTTCATACATTAGAAGAATATAAATACATATTCCTTGTTTCTCTTGGTTAAATTATACTCCATGTTATGTATTAGTAATTTGAGAAAATCCCAATGATTACATGTGAGTGTCGATCCTATTTCTTGAGTTTTAAATGTAGGGACCATTCAGGTTAAAGGTGGAGCCTAACAAAATGAAAAATAAAGAATATATATAGGAAAGAGATCATATTTTTAATTATTTGGGGATACCCATTCTATTATGATATATATCCAATCATATAGTCCACTGAATTGAGAATCATAGAGTCGGTAGACTTGGTAATAGTGTTTTTTGTTTTTGACATTGAGTGTTGTAATAAGAGGGGCACTTTTATAACCAAGATTCATTCTCATGTAATTTATTATAGAGCTTTATGGGTGAGTCAAGGTAGAATAATCATATATTATTTTAATTTTTTTTGGATGATTACATTTTATTGTTGTGTTGTAGTAAAATTTTGTTGTGCCAAGGTTTCATAAAAATGGATATCGAGAACATAATGTAAATTTAAAATATAAAATTTATTAGTATATGATTATGTCCCATAGGCTCTAGGAGTGATCCTAGGTACAATATGTGTCGTCACTTTTTATATACTTCTTTTTTGTAATTATGACTCTCAGTCACTTATTTCCTTTCAAATCCCTTATTAGAGTCCTATTATTTCTTGTGCAGCCTAATTCGCATCGATTTTTATTAGAGACTCATACTAATGATATTTTAATTATAAAAAATTTTATCTTTTTGTGTGAGATAAACCTTCATGAGAGTTCATAAAATCAGATACTTTGGATGTTCATATTAATATCCTATGATATATTTCAAGGAATAGATTTGTTTTTTAATATCCATTCCAATTAGGGCTCGTACTGTTAAGGGTTATTGTGTGCCCATGTACATGGGATGAGTTATTAGACTCCTAGGGAGAATGAATATGAGGAATAGATTTATGAACAAATATACATGAGGATAAAATATATTTCTCATTAAATTCTTATTATGTTCATTTAAGTGGTGGATTCTAAGAGATTTCATTATCATTCAATGCTGGAGGAGTTTGAGGATGTCTTCATAGGGTACATTTCAAGATTAGATCCCTATCATGAAATTAAATTTTTTTTATTCCTAGACCCACGTATGACCATGTCATCAACACAAATATACATTATATCCCCCATATTATTGGCAGAAATTAATTTAAATTATAATATTTTCAAAGTAAGGTATTTGTATGACATAGTGTTTTTCCCTAGTATTCCCTATATCCTACTACAATAAGGTGGTTGAAGGCTTTATGTTTTTTATGTATTATCATTAAATAGTGTTTGTGACTATTTTTTAATCATATCCACCACATAAAATAAATGAAAACATTGAATATTAAGAATGTATGGCATAGTTATTGATGATTTACATTAGTTATAGTAATATCATATTTCATTTCAAAGGGGAAGATGAATATAGACCGAATTCTAAAAATATTATAAAAAATACGAGTTCTTGTTGATTTATGATAAAATTCAAAATAACTCAGTAGAGTCTATGGGAGTACAAAACATGATGGTTATTCCCTTAATTAATATTTTCATTATTGTCTTCATAGATTCCATCATCATGTGATAAATCTCAGAGTAAGAGTGTGTGAGGTATTTGAGGATGGTCATGGACATATATTTATATGAATACCTATATGGGAGGTTCTTGATGAGTATATTATGGGTTAAAATAACTATATGATTTATGATTTATTTATATAATAAGAGTGAGCTATTTTATACCCCAAATTGAAAAAGGATGTTCAATATTGGAAGTCATAGATGATGATTGGTGAGTTATGGAGCATCCTTAGGATGAAGGTATATTATCATAGATTCATGATTAATTTCACTAGGACTAAGACTCCTCTGACTATATATAACCTAAACGGGAAAAAATTTGAGGTTTATTGATAGTCATGGTGAATTTTATATCCACTTTGTAAACATTTATAATCCCCCCTTATTATAAATTTTATAGGAGGGTATCGAGTACATGGAATTCTATTTTGGGTCAGTTGATGGGTTTTGATCGTTTCTGTTGTAGATACTTGAAGTCATTTCTTATGAGGATCGTATAGATATTAATTTATGTGCATATAAAACTGGCACATGGTTTGATGATTGTTGTGGGATTTGTATCCCAATATTTTTAGGGACCCTATACTTTGGGTGATATTTTCATAATATGTTCTGACCATATGTTTGATTTGTATATCAATTCATATAATTATTATAACCATAGTTAGAGGAGATGAAATGAGATTTTATGGGGCCATTTTTTTAAATAATTTTAATCTAAATGGATAATGGAATGCAGTTGATGATACCCTCTATAGGAAATTTTGATTAATGTGGATTACAATTTAATAGAGAAGTAATCCTCCTTTCAATTGAACCTTTTAGATTATGGTGGGGTGGAGTCATTCTAGTAGATGTTTGTGACCCCCCACAACACCATAATGTATGGGTAGTGTAATTTGGAGATATTTATTTTTAATTTAATTAATGTATATTTATTCATTTGACATGATATTTATGGATTTTTTAATTGTGTAATGCACATCATCCTTTTCCAATAATGGGCATTAGTACTAATCATTCTATGAGTGGAGTCATAAAGGGAGATTTTAGAAACAATCATAATGTAAAACTTGGAGTGTAGAACATGTACTAGGATCAATTATAATAGTTTTGATGTACAAGGATTAATTAGAGAGTTTCTAATTATATTTATTCATTCCTCTCATTCTAGAATGTGATGTCATATCATTGGGTGCTAGTGAGAATTTACCATCCCCTTGATAGGTAAAATTGGACATGGGATGGTATCATCAAGGACATAATGAGATAAAATCTAAGATAAATTGATGTTCATGAAGCAATATGTGTGATCATTGAAAAACTCACCATGTTATCCCACTTCTTAGCCAATTTTTAGAAGGGTTTCGTGGGTTTCATCGGGTTGATGTATATAAAAAGAAAGGTTGGAATCATGGTGTTCCATTAACTACTTTTTGACACTACTATTTATCGTATTCCTCCAAATAAATAAAGATGAAATATTGTAGTATAATCATTATATGTTTCATGATTTTTAAATCATGATATCCATTGATATATTAATTCATAAATTTACATATACAATAACTATAATCTTTTAACTTCATTCATAAACCATTAACTGTGATTCATCATGTCATTATTTAATAACTCTTTCCTATAATTTGTACTCTCTTAATCATCAGTATTATAACCATTACATGTATAAACATGTTTATTTCCATCAAGAGTTTTTTCCCAAAGACAATGATATCTATAATTCCAATATTTCCACATTTAAAAAATTCATCCCTTAGAAATAAATAAGGGATAACATTATTCAAAACATTCCATTTTTTTGTATAAATTAGATGTCTTTTATATTTCATATATATACAAAAAACATCATCATTTTAATCTAATGAATAATATTATTTCTTTATTAAAACATTATCAACAAATTGGAAACTGAGTTAGATTTTTCCCTTTATGGTATCCACCACTTTAGTTCTTAGTGAGATCTATCCCTATTTTAATTTTTGAGTCCAATAGTTTAGGTGTTCTTTTTTATTCATATATTATATTAAAAATAATATTTATTCCTATAATTATCCTTTTTCATTTTTTATTAACATATTTTCTATCAAATTCATCATTAACTTAGTTAATTTTGGTGTTATCTATTAAATATATAAAAAATCATAGTACGAGAAAAAATAATCATAGTTATAAATCACATAGTGATGAAGAATCATTTCATGGATGTCTGAATTAGTAAATTTCCTCAATATATCAATCATTAGGTTTAAACATTATTATAAATTTTTATTAACAAATATATATTATCTTATCCTATACTTAATCATGTCCTAAAATTAAAACACAAGGTTATATTTTCTAATTTTATTTTCCTAAATCTATTTTCAAGATTTTTTCTAAACATAATTTGATACAAAATTTAATAAAACCAACCCTAGAATCCAAAATGGGGTTATTTTCATTATAATTATGATATAATTACATGGAATGACATCTAGAAATAGCAAATAATTTATTAGTCCTGGTATACAGGATAGATACATTAAATTTAAATTACATTTTAGAAATGAACAACATTAATTTTTTCATTGAGAACTACATTATGATATTTGTGTAACCCTAACAATCAACTTTAATAAACATATCCGAATCATAGAGAAAATAAAAGATAAGAAATATGTGATCACAGATGCATAGTAAGGGTTATGTACATTATAAGAAATAACAAATCAATGATAATAATCAATATAGAATGATAAATAGCTAAAAATAAATTCCATTTAATTAATATACTTAGAATTAAATATATCAAAATAATTTATCATAGGGAAAAATTTTGGATAATGAAAAAAAAATATTGAGAGATGGGAAAACCTAATTATTTTCCATCTTCTATACGAAAAACCAACTATCAAAAAGACCATTCACAATTCCATTTATTCTACAGGTGAAAACCAATTAAAATCTTACATAACTAACTAATCACATGATACAAGTGATGAATTGATGGTATATCTACAATCAAACCCCACCCTTATTTTATTGTCTAAATCATTCATTATATATTGAATAAACTATTTATTGAAAGTGTCATATTCCACATGGACACTTTTGAATCATTAGACTCATGATCTAATTACCTTTAACAAAACCATAAATATACAATAATAACTAATTTAAATACATGATATTTTAAATGGATTTTATATACTCTTCATAAAATATGGTTTGTGGAAAAAAAAAATTCCTCAAGGAAATGAAATTTTGATGAATCCCCATAAAAATATCATTTCATTATAGAAATAAATTGATTATGTGTAATCTATATTAATAAATATATAAAATGAAAAAATATATAATCAAAATTCATTTAATACATTACCATATTATGGAATATTCAATATAACATATGAAAAACTCAATGAATATGAATTATTTCAATAATTATTTTACCACATGTAATTAGTCGAATCGTATTCCCCATAAAAGAAAAATTTATCAAAATATGTACTAAATAATATTTATTTAATGAGATTATAGATATTTTATATCAAGGGGATATATGTGGACAACATACAACGATTATGCAGGGAATAAAAAATATATCTCAAAGATTAAAAAAGAGAGATGATAAAATAGTTATATCATGGTTCCCTTTAGTTTCATATACACAAACCTCAAGGATAATAGTTTAATTTTTTTTAATGAACTCATTAAATAGATATATTAATATTTATAACACCATATATGATCATTTTATAAAATATTACATATTTTTCATTTATGGTATTCATTATTTTCATTATTTTGGGTGTGCATTCTATGGTTCCGCAGATGGTTTAATTGAGTTGAATTATGGAATTTCTAGTAAAATGAAAAAACTGCAAAATTAAAATGAAATTGTATTAATAAACTTCAAAAAGTATTTACAGTTCAATTTTTAATTTTAATTTCATACACGAGGATGGTTCATTCGATAAATTGTTTATGATAATGGTTTAATTTATATTGGGGTTTTTTAGAACATCTTGAAGTAGTTTCATTTTATTTAATATTATGTGTATATATTAATTACATAACCTAAAATATGTTGTAATATACTTTTTTCAATATTATATATCAACATTAATATTTTTATTAAAATCTATTGAGGAAATAATTTAAAATGACAAAAATATTATTCAATGGGGTGATTAACAAACATTACGTTGAAAATAGTTAGGTTTCATTGAACAAAAGTAATTAATTGAAAGGAAGGATATATGATAATCCATTTTCAACCTAAAATTTTAGTTTAAACCTATGTATGGAATTATTATTCCTAGCTTGATGAAATAAATGAAGCTAAAGTAGGAGAGGAAAAGAATATAAGAGAGGTGTTTTGAGAAAATTACCTCCTGAATATCACCTCCTCGGAGGAACCCATGTTTACCTCATATTTGGTCTTTGGTGATTCCAGAAGAACATTGATGATGAAAGAGTGAGGAGTATTTTTTTTATACATTTGAATATTTTGAAGACATTGAGGCTGACATGAGGTTGTTAGGGGTTGTATTTATATTTTAGGGGAGGTTGGAGTCAGTTATTAAAATAATGAATATTTTATATGAAAATCCAACCACAATGAGGTGCAATTAATTTCAAATAAATATTTTATAAATTAATTTTTTTAGGATATTTAGTGTCTAGAAATACCTCCTCCATCCATTAAATGATGAATTTTTAGGAATTTTAGGCTTTTACCTATTAACATTAAACCTTGTCACTATTGTACTTATAGTATAGTAAATAGTTTTTTTACCCCGGTAAATATTTTTTACTTTAAATATTGATTGATCATGAAAATTATTTTTTATATTCTAATGATAAACATGGAATCCATTTAGAAATATTAGATTAACATAATTAAAGAAATTTTATTTAAAAGAAATTTCATATACATAATTAAAAAACGGTGTTAAAAAGTAAAAATTTCAAAAGATTGAATTGTTTTTATATCCAATTTCAATGTGAAATTGACTCCAAAAACCAAAATAGGATTTAATTATTTATAATTGAACTAATTATAAATGAAAATAAATTTTAAATATAACTTATCTATACAAAAATTATACAAAAATTGAGTTTCAAATTAAAATTAAAATTTTTCATTATTTACCGAAAATTGAAAATTATCAAAAAAATACCAAAAATTCACCATAAGATAATTTTTGTGTCCATATTTTAAATTTAAAAATTATTTTCTCAAATTAAAATTATAAATGTGTAAAAATTTATTTTTAATGTAGGTACTCCATTAAAAGGGGACAAAATTAACTTTTAGAAAAATATATCATCTTAGGCTTCAAACAATATATATCATTATATTACGCCTACCAAAATTAATTAATGAATTTTTAAAAAATACTAATTATAAAACATATAAATTTCATTATGATATATCATTATTTTTGTTCATTTTAATTTATTTATATAAAATTCCACTGTGGGCATAAGAATATTTTTTATAAAAACACATTATGTTTAACTTGAGATTCTTTTCTTTTTTATTTATTTTGTAATCAATGAATTTGTTTTATTAAAATGTGTACAGTATATACTCACAATTTATTTAGTCAAATTCATTCCGTTCATACCAATTATAACATCCCAAGATTATATGGTATTTAACTTCTAAAATAAATTATATTTATTCTATAGTTTAGGTTGAACAAATTAACTGTAATAGACAATCAAATATTATCATGACCATTGGAATACTAATATGGCCATTATGAAGACTAATAAATAAAATAGAATAGTAATCTCTACAATGAAATTGTAAATAAAATTTATTCATCAGATATATAAGAATATGATAAAACATTATCATATTATTAGTAAATAAATCTTTTAAAAATGATAAATTTAGTATTGTTAATTTTGTAAAACATAAATGTTTATTATCATATTTTAAATTAATATAAAAATATAAATCAAAATTGCTTTTCATTAAATATATTCAATAATAAATATTCTATATTTTATTATCATAAGATAATTTAATGAGTACTTAAATAATTTCTCAATATCATAAAAATATTATAATTTAACAACAATATATTTTGAATAAATGATAAAATTAAATAAAAATTAACATTATCATATTAAATATTTATTTTCATAAAATGGTGATTTTATTTAAAATATAAACATCAAAAAATGGTTAGTCTAATTTTTTTTGATTTTTCTAAAATAGTTCAATTTGTTGTGAATAGTGAAATATGATAATTAACTGTATTTGAAAAATACATTAATTATTGATTGAAGGATAATATATGGATTATATGATCACTATTTAATAAAAATAAAATGCACTATATACTATATTTATTCACAGTAATCATCACTATTTATAGTATTGTGTGAAAATAATAGTTTAATGAAAAAAATAATCAAAAACACCCTTCTACTTTAATATAAATACAACCCATCACCACCCCTTCTACTCACACATACAAAGAAATGAATATTATTTAATTTATTTATAATTCCTCTCAAAATATTATTCCATAGGATTTAGATTTTCCAGTCTCACTAGAAGGTCATTTCCAAGTCCCTTAAGGAGGTTCTCATGGTCAATAATTTTGAGGTAAAACCCATATTCAACCCCTTTCAATTTCTTTTAATTTCATTTAATTTCTCATTATTTCATCAACTATACTCTCCAATGTAACATGATAATGATATTATATTTTATATTCTATAATTATATTATGCTAATGTCATAAATACTGTGTATTTTCTTCTCTTCATATTTTTATTCTAAAAATGAAATCATTATCCATGAGGAGATGAATTACCCCCTTCATCGATGAAGATCTTTTGTTTCTTGATTGAGCCTTCAAGAAAAGTCATAAAACCATTTTTATGGTTAAAATAGACTATAATATATTTATTAAAATCTATTCACTATTATTTGACTAGTAATATAAATAATATTAATTAATAAGAAAAAATTAGTTCATGATGATCAAAAAACACAAACATAATTCAAATTGTTATCATTAACCATTTATGTAATGAATCATCCTTATATATGAAAAAAATAAAATTTAATACCATTAAATCACTTAGATGTTAATTAATAACATATAATTTTAATCCTGGATGACTACTCTTATTTTAAATGATCTTTCATACATGTATAATGGTTAATAAATAATTAGAACTAATGAAACAAACACCACCGAATGACAGAATTTAATTGCAATGCCCATAAAAAAGTGAAAAAATAAACTTAATAAAATTATAACAAAAAAATTAATATTTTAATTATTATTAATTAAATTATTAATGAGTATAATTTCATTATCTTGTTTTTTAGTATAGATAAATAAACCATTCATATATTTGGTAATGGATTCTCATCTAACCTCCATTTTTCATTCGGGTTACACTTTCTCTCTCTTTACCACAATTTAAAACTTAATTATTCTTATATAATACTATTAAATTATTTTTTATTATGAATATATATATACTTATCTCAGTGTTTCTTTCATTGATGAGAATATACATGTTTTATATGTTTTCAATTCCAATCCCATATAATAAAGAAGTCCGATTAAGAGGGAATTAATGGATTTCATACAAATATTCATTTAGCAGAACACATATTTTTTATGGGAAAAATATTTAACTAAATTCACTCATTTTATCATGAAAATATATCAATTTAATTTTCTATTTTTATTCAATCAATTATACATTTTCTTTTTGAAATTTTATTAATAGTTTCCATTAACCGCACCAAAGTGGATCATTTTTAATGTTTCATTGACACTATTTCATACATGATTCCACTTTAGTTTCTAATGATATATCATTATTTTTTATTATTTTCACTTATTAATGTACATTTATGATTTTAATCCATTCTTTCTTGGACAACATTAGGATATTCCTTTTAGTTGAGTCCTATTCCCAACATTTTCCCTTGGTGTGGTATTTGTATACATTCCATTTATTTATAGACATCTTACTGAATATTTCATTAGATATTAATATTTCATTTGTCACGGACATTATTATTGTACTATTCACATATCAATCAATAAATTATGTGTTTTATTTGACTGTTTTTTTAACTATTGAAATATTGATAATAATATATTTTCTACTCAATACATATATTTTTGTTAGTCATGTTATCAGTGATTTAAAATATATTTATTAAGAATAATTTTTAAATGAAGTGATGAGTGGGACCTAATTATATATAGCACTTCGATTCATCGATAAGTCTCATGAGACAAAATATTTTGCGACAAAAACTTCTTGTAAGATTCAAGCAGAATCAAATAGTTTTCTACCCACAATCTTAAAAAATGTTGACTATAAAATAGTTCTTGTTATAGATACCTCACATACAAATTAAGAAGTATATTTATACTATAGTCATTTAGAGAGAAGGATTTTCCTTGTAATACTTTGAAATATTTATATATAAATTTCTAGAGATAGGTGTTTACATGACATGTGATTTGGAGGCCCTATTTTCCATAAATTAATATTATTAAAATATAAATTATTTTTTATATTGATCATGGGTGGTACATTATATAAAATGTGATAGTTATTTAATATAATCATAGTTAATAAATAAAAGACCATAGATTAGAATAGAATACAATATTCTCACTAAGAAAAACTAAAAATAAGTCATTGTGGGACATTCAGACCCCTCGCTCATTTTTGGTACATTTATTTGCTTAATTTATTTATTAATTCATTCAATTAACATAAAATAAATTATGTATAAATATCATATTATGGAATTTTGGCTATAGTTAGCCTCATAAGCCCGACACTACTAATGATATCTCCCTTCCTCCTCACTTTGGTGAATCAAATAAAATGACGAATAAGCACCAGATTCGATCATTTTATGATGCAGTGGATGTAATGAATTCCAATCAATCATTGTATTATGTGTTCTTCATCTATGATTGATCCATTCATTAGGTACAACTCATCATGTCGTGTTTTTACTCCATTAATTAAATGAATTTGTGGATTGGAACTTTTTCATCGATAAACACACTTTTTATCCATTTCATGTGCCCGAGTATTGAAATTTAATTATTTACATTTTCTAACCCTATTTTCATGTTCATGATCATTGTCTAAAAATGATTTCACAATTATGTTTAAAATTTTCTTTTTTTTCATGTCTCTCTCTTTGCTCTGTGGTTGTCCTTGATTGGACCCGGAGTCTCGATTTGACCATTCCGAGCGGTACCAAACCTAATAGGATCCCTAGAACCATAGTTTTCCAATGAAATAAGCACAAGTCGATGAATATGATATAGATCAAGGATCATTACATATTATTTATGATGTATTTTATTTTATGAGGAAAAATATTCAATGGTGGGAGGCTCGGTGGCATGCAATATGAATGATGAATCCCTGATGAGCATAGTAAGATGTTTTCTGACAAGTGATAACCCAAATGAAAAATCGTTAGGGTGGTCCAAACCTTTCATCCATATAAAGAACCATATCTGAAGTGTTATTGATATATTTGAGGATTACAAGATGGAAATGATATTTTGACAAAAAAACATGACTTCATGCAGTGTATTGAGAGGGAAAAATGGTGTGCATCCCGCTCTGTGGCGGTAACTAGTGTTTCAGATTTTTTTAGGAATGGAAATTTCCTCATTGACATGACATGTATCCCTTCCCATTTTCAAAATCGGTGTGGATGACCACATGGGTAGGAAGTCGTGTGGTAATAATGATACATGGGGTCTAGTATATTTACACGAGGTCTAGTACATGGGGTTTGGTACATAGACTCGACCAGCAGGACACAAATCAATTTATGTTATCATGGATATTCCATGTATTCAACCTACAATATGTATTATACTACATGGTATTGTGGTTGTGTGTAGACTAGAGACACGACCAGGTAGTGGAACTGGACAACACATCGTGTGGTTCAACTCACACTGCATGTTCCCATAGGTTCATTTTTAATAACAAAACCATTCATATATAGTTTTATTTGAATCATATTTTGGATTATGAGTAGAAAATATTTAGTGATTTGTATCATAGAATGTGATGGTGCCATCAATGGTGGATTTTGAGATATGACGTTGAATTTTAGGGGTACAGAACTCACAGAGGTGACACACTATGAGGGAGGTTAACACACAAGATAACTAGAGACTTCATGAGAGATACCATCCCATAGGGATATGTAGTGAGTTTCCCTGGTTATCTTATCCTAGATTAAACTTCTAGCAGGGTTGGTAAATGAGGTTCCATGTTGTTTAAGGTGTTACTCTCTAGCAAGGTAGGGAATTGAGCTTCCCTAATGATAATTTTTTAGTGTTAACCTCCTGAAGGGTTGGTCATTAGGGTCACACCTTGATATAGGAATTACCCTCAAATAGGAATAGGTGGTGAGGTTACCAAATATATTTTCCTAATGTTACCATCTTAGAGGGATTCTTAGTGAGGTTCCACCTTGTATTTTCATGGCATTACCCTTTAGTTGGGTCAGATAGTGAGGTTCCCCAAAGGAGTTTTTGAGAGTTACCCTCCAACTATGATTGGTAGTTGAGTTCCTCAAGGGAAAATCATAGTGGGGCCAAATTTTTATACTCAGGCATGGGATCCTAACCTAGATTTTCTTTCCCCTATATTATATGGCACATTTTAGAGGCATGGTTGGACTTAGACGAATACTCCTAGGTAGATGTGTGAAATGTTGAGCATTGTTGACAGAATTTTGAAATGGTTGGATACTATTTTTCTTTAGATGATCTATTAGATGGATATCAAATTACTCTCTCATTTGGGATTCATTGCAATGAGTACATATACCCTTTTCTATCTACCCCTTTTATTTGTATACTCTAATTCTATGATTGGTGAATAAATATAGGATATTCAACATGTGTTCCTCTTCTAGTATGTCATGGATGGATGATTCTACTCACCTACTATATGTGGAGATGACACGATGGGTTGTTCATCTATTCCCCATGTTTGGCCTCTGATTTTCAGATGATCATGAATTTAATCATGTTTGGGATGGGCAATACACATTTTTTGTATATTGAATCTGTTATCTTCCTACTTCAATTTTAATCTCCTAGATCTCTTCTCTTAATTTTCAAGGTGTATTAAATGATTTTTATATATTCAAACCTACATGGGAGTTTTTCACATGCATCATGTCTTTTTCAAATGATGGATTAATCAAACTTGTCTTTAGATGAGAATAGGGTTTTGGGGTTCTTTAGAAAGCGTATAGTGGTCATAAATTATGATTCTTATACTTGGATCTCTAAAAATTTACCACACATTTTTTTCTAGGTTGGACGCTTTTTTGGGAATTTAATTATCCAATTTACTTTTTAGTTTTTACTAAAGTACATTTTTACTGTCTAGATGTTTTATTTATGAATGATTTTCATAGTAGTAGTGTTGTATCCCTTACACTTTCCAACTAAATATTTTCAATGTGTTGTTTATGTGTGTGAATAAAGATACTTTGAGAAGTCCTCATGAGTAAGTTATAAATTTCATGTTTTTCTGTACTACCTGGCCTATAGAGGTGGTCTTGGGTATTTTTGAATCAAGCCCTGACCTGGTTCGGGTCATGAACGATTAGTATGATATCCAAGATCAACAATTAATCCATTATTTATATGTGAAAAATTGTCATGATTTTTTTGGGATTTTATGGAAATATAATTAATTTGTCTTGATTGTGGCTCTCTAGATACGATGTCTAGTGATGGTGTAGGGGAACACATGTATATTCACCCAGGCCTTGACTACCATCAGGTCGAATCAACAAACTGAGAAAATTTTTGTAATGGAAAATAGTAAATTCATAATATAGGATTGGTCATTAATTACACAACCTATTTAATCTCTCCATTATTTATATATACATATATATATATATATACTCACCAGTCCAAACATGCCATTATAAATATCAGGATACCTCAGTGACAATAACCAGCTAGTATACTAGTTCTGTTTCAGGATGATAAAATAATGTTTTATGAGGCCTCATTTCTGACAGTATAATAGTTTCGATGAAGGATGACCCCTTCCTCTAAGTTGGATGGCAGATGAACCTTCCCTTGTTAAGCAGTAGATCATCCTAGTAGAGTAGTATGGGGATGAATGAAGTCTCAGTTCCCTCCACAAGTTTTTTCACAGGAGGACACTGAGGTTTCATGGTAAGTTATATACTTTGGTAGCGTAGTTGTTTCAAAATTTAGTGGTCCACATATTCAGGCTTGATCGTGCCCCAATGGAACATATAGTTTCACTAGCATCTATCCTTTTCCATTGATTATTTGGGAGCTGGTGCAACCTTGTTAAACAGATACATGATGATCATACACACTCGTGGACCAAATTCCAACAACTATTCCCTAATGGGAAATACCCATCATTCCTGTGCTTAGTAATAATTTAATATCCTTTACATATTCATAAGGGAGAGCTTACATATGATGAGATTTCATTGAGGTTCATAAACCTTACTATGTACTATGTTGGCAAGATATGTGATGGTTACTTCTCGGAAAACATTTTTGAGTAGGGAATACAAAGAGTGATCTGACCTAGAATTTTTTCCCTTGTAAATCATCACCTATAGTGGAGTTCTAGAGTGGGAACTGGTGATAGAGATATTATTATCAGAGGGATACTAGGAAAATAGGAATTCCAGTGGGTATCATAGATTTGATTCAGTTTTAGTATCTACTAGTCACCAGCCTGCGTGATATCATAGAAGGATACCTTTCGTGTGAAGGATCAGGTATGTGGTTATCTCAGGTAGAGGCATCATAGAGAACTTGGTTATTTTTACATTTTGTACTTCATTAATTAGGTTGAGTGAGTTAACAAGTAATGCAACTTCCATCCAATAAAATTATAGAAACACAAATAGATAGATTATGGACTTCCATGGGAGGGGTATGACCATGACCAAGGATCTCCCAAGAGAGGATAGGATAGTCCCCCAGGAGGTTGAGCTAGAAATGGATTATGAGAAACTATGGGTGGTGGATACCAAAACGATATTCTTCCACCAACACTAAAAGGTATCCCACTTCCAAATCAGGGAGTTGTTTGTTCGGGTAGTGGGTAGTTGCATGCTTTTGAAGTCTGTGATTCCACAACATATGAGATGATAAGAGGCATGATCTATGTGTTTTCTACACCTTCCTCTGTACTAGTAGACACATGATCCATTATTTACCTTATCTATATATTCTAAGCATAAGATATGGAGATCCTATTAATGGTGCTGGAATAATAACTTCATCTTGAGGATACAATAGGGAATACTTATTAAATTTATATTATATACTAGAAGTGAAATCTATCACATGGTTGAGGGAGGTTCACATGGGACCTTTAGGTCAAAATGATAGATCCCTTTACCATCACATTGGTTATGGATTTATTTTCAATTTTTTGATCTCATATTGACTTTTCCCATAGATAGTTCATATTCCTATGTGTTGATGGGATGAGATTCTCCTTTATTGATAAGAGGAATCTCATGGAAGGTAAATTGGGTTTTGTGAGTAGGAGGCTACAACCTTTCACCCACCATCTATAGAGTATAGACCTTGGATACACTAGATCTTCTAGAATCTAGGTTACATTAGTAGTGGTGTATTACATTGATTTCATCCTTGAGGACATTATTGGAAAACCACTGATGTGTGAGATGGGGGTTTTCCTAAACATGCATCATGACATTGCTACGATAACATTTGAATTATATGATATGGAACCTACTTAACTCCAAGTCCAATATTCGTATTTGGATGAATTTATAGAGAAAGGATTCATCAAAATCATTGTGTCCCTCGAGGCATCTCCACTTTTGTTGATGAAATGTTGGGATGGGGGATTTCAGCTTTTCGGGGATTATCATTTCTTGAATATGGACATGATAAAGAAAAAATACCCTTTTCTAAAATTTTATTACCACTTTGACATGTTTTGAAGTGTGAGATGCTTCTAGATGGTCGATCTCAAGTCTGACTACAACTATTTGAAGGATTTAAATGATGATATTCCCAAGATTTCATTCTAATTTCATTATAGAAACATCGAGTTCCTACTCATTCCCTTTGGGGTTACAAATTCCCCCTCTATGTTTATGGCATTGAAGAATTAGTTTTTCCAACCGTACATCGACTAGAGTTTTTTCGTATTCATCAACAAAATACTCTCCTCCTATAAAAATAGGAGGAGAATTAATAGTGATTAAGGATTGTTGTAGATTTTCTTTAACAACAACAACATTATGAAAATATCCTGATGTTCTTGTTCTGGATAAAAAAGCATAACATTCTAGGGAATGTCAAATTTTATCATGGCTTAGCGATGGATTCAGAAATGATCAATGTAGTTCTTAGATGTGATCTACCCAATAGAGAGTTAGAGGGGTTGAGGTTTCATGGCTTGGTAGGGTACTAAATGAGGATTGTGGATGACTTCTCTAGGATTTTATCCACTTTGACAACTATGATGTGGAAAAGGAAGGTATTTACTGAGTTTGAGTAGTTCTAGATGGTCATTGTGAGTTGAAGAAGAGGAAACAATTGATTCATTGAAACAACCAGTGGATTTTGAAAATATTATAATGTTTTACAAAGCCTAACGATCTAGGATTTCTAGAATGTTGATAAAATAGTAATAAGATATCATGTCTCAACTGATATAGTTGAGACCCCATGATCATTACTATGGAACTCACAACCAAGAGTTAGATGTGGTAGTAGTTTCCATGAGTGTGTGAAGGAAATACATTATGGGAGTGAAATTTGTTATTTAATCTGAACCTCTGAGTCCAAGATACATACTAAAAAATAGAGATCTAAACATGAGACAATGATTATAGTTTGTGTTCATGTAGGACAATGACTATTAAATTGTCACTAATCCCAGGAAGGGGATCATTGTAGTAGATTTTCATAAAATGTTGTATTAGGATCACCAGTTGATGGAGGGTTATGATTAGTTGGATACATTGTAACTGAACTTGGTAGAGCAGGAGGGTACATCTTTTCTACAGTTAATTGTGTTTACTCCTTCGCTTCTCAAGTTTGTGTGAGAGTCCCTGCAGGGATATATTGACTATGAGTTCTTTTGTGATTAGATATCCACATGCCACTCACCTGTCAAATACTCTAATAGAGGGAATAATATCATATTGTTCTATGGGTGAACAGTGGATCCAATTAAATTGATGGAGGATTTGCATGAGTTCCACACTTCTCACATAGATGTACATCCTAGTGTGTGGAAGACTTAAAATTACCTTCATCAATAATTTCTAGGGTCTGATATGAGATTATGTGTATTTGAGTTCATCTCTTGGTTCCTCATCGATATGAAGGTGAAGGATGAGCCCCATGTTACAGTAGATTTCTTGCAGCCACTTAAAATTACTGATGGAAATGGGACAGAATATCCATGGACTTTGAGATAGGGATTTCGTAAACAATGAATGGTCGTGAATTTATATTATAGATATTAGACGAGCTCAAAATTTCATATAATATCCTTTAAAGCATTTAGCAGAGTTTTAGGGGACAATTTTGGGGATTTATAATTACAGGAGATCATTATATTTTATTGGGTTCCCTCAATAATTGAATCTGGTCATAATGGTCAGCTAACATCCCTATTTTTGAGAGGCCTAAAGAAGGAATTCGGGAGTCCTATGAGGAATTTTAATTCTTTTGTCCCACAGAACAATCCGTAGGACAATCACACTATCTAGGTATAAGATGATATGGCGAGGGATTTTGGGTCAGTAATAGGTTGGAATTAAGATAATAGAATTCCATTGGTAGTGTTTTCATGAAACTACAAATACCAGTCCACCTTCTGCAAGGTCCCTTTTTACGTGTGGTACATATGACGCTAATGGTCTCCCTAATTATAGAGTGAGATCTGGGAGGTGTCGCTTTTGGTCACATAGATGGTGCATGTGATGACCGAGATGGTTTAGTTCATCCAAGAGTAGATGAGGACATCCTAGAGAAGATAGAAATATTTTATGGATCGATGTCACAATCACATGGAGTTTGGGCTAGGAGAATAAATTTTCATGATAATATCCCCAATATGATAATTGAAAAAATTTATTCGGGGATGTGATCCATCTCTAAGTTTTACTGGGAAATTCTAGATCCCATAGTGGGATGGAAAGTTTTCCTACTGCCTCCTCCAACATCCATTTCAGGATCAGGTGCATGATGTATTCCACAATTCACAAATGATGAGATACATGCATGACCCCATACATGACCTTGACTAGTGAATATTGGTCATCGAGGATAGATAATACATTGAAGATCACTATTTAGTGACTGATGATTGGAAGGAGAGGATCCTATGTGGATGGATTATCACCTTTGTTCGTGTTTTGTGTCAGTAAAAAAACATGCACGAGTGTTCTTAGGAGCATTACAACCATGTTGGAGCTTAGTATCCTGAGTGGATTGTATATTTTTTTATTTTTGGGAAAAAAATGATTGATAGTTGAAATTATACAGAGACCCATTTTATAACATGAATGAAATTTAATTATTAATATATATTGATTGATTTAGTTGATGTGATATAATGCCTTTTTGACTCCTAGTGTGATCAGAATTTATTTTTTAAAATAATAAATATAATTTATATTATGAACATAAAATTATTTAAAATATGTTATATCTCATAAATAGAGGATCGGGTTGAAAATATTATTCCATAGATGACTTCAAAATGCGGGTATTCTATAGGAATGATGTAAAATAGGTCGACGTGGGATGTTCAGACCCTATGATCATTGGGAGTACATTATGTGGATTAAATAATTATATCATCCATTCATTTAACAATAACTATAATTTTATAAATATATTTACATGGGATTATTCAAAGGGTTATCCTCATCACCATAGAATCATTGGAAACCTCACCCCTCCTACTCCCATTCAAGAATTGAATCCAATGACGAAGAAGCACTTGATTAGATCTGATCCAGATGCAGTAGATGTAACGACATCCGTCAAATAATTGGCGAACACATTCTTCAATGATGATCGATCCAATATTTATATAAGGCTCATTATTCTACATTTTTATTCCCTTTATTAAATTTTTTAGAATATTATATATTTTTCTTCGATATGTTCACCCTTTGCAACCTTTTCATGTGTCGAGAAATGAAAATTATTTATTTTCATTATTTTGTGACCCTAAAATCATATCATATTTATTGGAGAATAATGGATGGATTTTAAGTAATTTTTTTATTTCTTCTCATTCACATTTCTCAGTATTATTCACTGATTAGGTCACTCTTTTCCATATTCAACCACAATGGGTGGTACTAAGACCGATTAAACACCCACAATCATAGGAAACAATCAAAATAATAATTTATTGATAAAGTGGATTTAGACCAAAGATAATTATTGATTTAGGATGATCTATTTTATTATTTTAGGTTGGATATTGAATGGGGATTTCCATAGTTGTGTGTGGTAAGAATGGTGAAACCCTAACGGACACTGATGGATGTATTCTAACAAGAGGTATCCCAAAATTATTATTTCAAGGTAGATCCAACATTTATTGAAATAGATAGTTTTAGATATGATACCAGTTTGAAGTATTTGAGGTGATGAAGTTAGTTCCGATATGCTAAAAAATATGATGACTTGATATTTACTGATATGAACACACAGTGTGTTTCTACCTTAGTGGTGGTGGCTAGGGTTTCTGAAAAGTTAATGGTGGAAATTTTTTTACCTCCCTGAAACATAGTGTACCCATTTTTTATTTGGACAACCCGTGTGGTGGACCACATGGACATAAATCCATGTGGTTATACCAAGACATGGTTTTTGATACACTGATATAGGTTATAGTACACATAGATGTCCAAGAAGACCCGGCATAGTCCTATATATTCTTGACATGACATATATTCCACCTATACTACATGTTCTACTACATCTAATTGAAGTATTCTACTGACCAGAGACATGGATATACAGTGGAGAAGGACCACTTGTTGTATGAGATTCCTATCACTAATTTTCCCACTAGGTTCCATTTTAGAAACTTTTATATTTTGTATCTCCTTTTTTTGATGTAATATTTTGGCCCTCAAGTATCCTATACTGAGTGATTTTCCCTATAGAACACAATGGTTCCCTTGGTGGTGGATTTCAGGATATGATTTGGAATATATCAAAAAATGGAATGCACTATGGTGACACACAATGGTTGTAGTTATTGAGTAAGATCACTTGAGACTTCCTGAGAATTACCCTCTAACAGGGCTGGGTAGTGAGGTTTTGAAGTGATTATTTTCAATAATTGTCCTCTTAAAAATCTAGGAAGTGAGGTTCTTTACTGTCCTCGGTGTTACCCTCAAGCATAGATGTCATGTGAAGTTACCTAATGTTCTTTTCTGAGTATTACCCCTTATTAATATGGGAATTGTAGTTCCTCAATGTTCTAGGAATTACCCTCTAGTAGGGTTGGGTAGTGTGGTTCCTCGAAGAATTTCCTATGTGTTTTCCTCCTCCATGAATAGAAATTCAGGATACTAAATGACTATTCTGGGTTTTACCCTCTTTCATAACTAGGTTGTGAGGTTCCCTGATAGTTTTCCCAAGCATTACCCTCCAGCGAGGCTGGGTAGTGGAGTTCCTCTATGTCTATCCATGTTGGACCCTCCAATTAGAATAGTGCATGGGTTACCTACCTAGAGATCCCCCTTATTTTTTAGCATTGTGGCAAGGAAATGTTGGACTTTAAATGATACTCCTGGGTAGATGTGTGAGATGTTGATCATCATTGTTGAACTTTTAAAATTGTTGTCAACTCTTCTACATAGGTTGTGTAATGAGATTGAGATCCCCTTACTATCTCATTTTGGTTTCATTAGACTAACCACACACACACACACACACACACACATATATATATATAATTTTTTATCTACACATTTTATTTGGTTACTATCATTCTTATAGAGGAAAATCCATGTGGTATGTAGCATTTTCATTCCAATTCTATATTCAAATGGATGTATGAGTCTTCTCCCATACTATAGGTAGAAAATAATCAACAGATATTTCATCTAATCACTGTGTTTATGTCCTTTTGTTTGGATTAGTTTTCTTTCACACTTTTATGGTTTGAGTTGTACTCTTTGACACAATCATGCATCTATTCTCCTTCCATTTCTTATTTTATCTCTTAATTCTCTTCCATTCAACTTTAAGGGAATAAAAATTGGTATTTATATACTGACTCATATATGGGATTTTCATGAACATGTTGTGACTTTTGAAGATGAAGGATAGGTTGACCATGACATCAGAGGATCTTAGGGATACCGGGTTCTTTAAACAATGTACAGTAGTCATAGCTTAGGATTTAGAAGCTGGTCTCTCTCAACACTTAATTTTATTAATTTTGCAGGTTTGGAAATATTTATGGTTGGAACTTTATTTTACCCCAGTCTATGTTACATTTTACATTTTTACATTTTTACTTTATAGATGTTCATTCATTATTGGATTACGTTATAGAATAATTATATATTTTACTCTTCTACTCTTCCCTTTTTCATCGAGTTGTCAATGTGTATGTGTAAATAAAGGTTTATTTGCAAGAGTCCTTCAAGTGTAAGTTAATACTTTTGAGCTTTTCACCACCCCTAGCCTATAGAGTTGGGAATTTGGTAGTTGCGGCTTGATCCCCATCTTGGTTTAGGTCATGATAATTCAGTTTTTACAATCCATGATATTTTCACTATGAAAAAAATATATGGAGGAATTTTAATTCTCTTTTTATGGATAAAATGTTTCTATTTTCATTATTTACAAATAAATTATTATTATTATTATTATTATTCATTGTTGAATATTCACAAATTATTATTTATTTGTGTAAATCATAAAAAAATTAGGAAAACACTTTCATTTTTCCATCCCTAGGATTTGAAGAAAAAATCATTGAATAAGTCGCTGGGGATTAGTTAATTATTTTTGTTATGTTTAATTTTTATTACAATAGTAATATGGAATATATGTATGAATATAGTTCTTAAATACTACTAAAATAATCAATCCTTATTGATGTAATCTCTTGTATCTATGCCTTTGTAATAAAATATCCACTGACTCCTGTCTCTTGGGGTATGGATTTTTACAGTTTGTATCATAGGATATTTAGTAGAACCCTTTGGCAAAAGATTTAAAATATCCATTATAATTACAATAATTTATTAGAGTAATTTTTTTCTAAAAACAGAGGTTGATTTTGAGCTAACATAGGATGTTCCATTATTTAGTGATAGAAAATAATTCATGAATGTGAATTTATTCCCATGTAAAATGAGTGGATTTACCCCACTAAGAAAGTTAACACTATTAGGTTTAAGGATTATAATATCATGAAAAAATTTGAATTATTACTTTGGTTGTAAATAATAACCATAATACACCTATATTTTATATTTTCATGTGATAAAAACCCAAATCATTTTATGGGACTATTAACCCATCGGTAGCTGAGTAGTAGATAATGTCAATTGAAAGGATATTTGTAGGATTGGGATTAAATTAAAATAAAATGCTATTTTTGGAACTATATTATCTCATGGTAGTTTATGATCATATATATGCCTTATGATGTTGAAAAAATGTATCAATTCATCATAGAATAACCATTGGGAATGAAAATTCTGTTTGGTAATATATCACAAACATAATCATGGGCCATACATATAGGATAAATTACTGTATCATTTGATCATATCCTTTGTGAATAATAAATAACATAAATGGGTGTTTTCACAGGTGAACATACTTTAAATTATCATAGGAATATTTCTTATCAAAATTATCATTTTAATATTTAAAACAATTATTTCAAAAGAAAAAATTATTAAAAAATTAGGAAATACATTTTCCTTGAAAATAATAATAGATACATGAATTGGATTCTTCAAAGAAAAAACTAGTTAAGATTTTTGGAAAATATATTCTTATTGAATATGTTAATGAAAATTTTTGATATTCCCATTTGTTAAAAAGATCCTCATTTAGAAAATGAAAATAACATAACTTATAATTAATTTTTTGTAGACTATCATAAATGAGTAATTTTTTATTTTATCAATTAATGTATATTGGAAAAAACAATTATTAATACAGAATAATGAAAATGTGTACATAGATGGGAAATATTTGGTACTGAAAAATAAAACAAAGATGGTTTTTCATAAAAACAATCCTGGAAATTTTGATTTCCAATGAGTGGAAAATGACACTAAAACAAAAAAGTCAATAAAAAACTAATTTTAAAAAAGTTCGGTATGGTTTAATAATAATAGATTAGATAATTTCCCATAATGTAATTTCACTCAATAAAAATTTCATAAAAAATAGATTGGAAAATAATCGACATATTTTTTTAAAAAAACTATCCATAATAAATTAGATAAATGATATTAAATTAAATAAAATATTTAATATCATGAATATAAATAGATTCATGATTTATCATAACAATAGGTTAGAAAATTTAACACATTAATTAAAAAATTTCAATATATTGATTATGAATCATGAAAACAAAATTGAAATGACAACCCATTTCCAATAATAACTTCATCCGTCCTAGAAGATTTAATATTCAATATAATAAATATAAATTTATTATAAATTTTTTCCAAAACATTTGGAATAAGTAACATACTATATATTATTAATTTTTAATTTGAAATTTTGTATTTTTCAAAAAAAAAAAATTAAAATGATCATTTTGGTGAAAAGTGGTCTATTAATATCCATGTTTATCATCAGTATTTCATGTATGTGTACATTGTTCATGGATAAATTATCTAAACAATATTAATTATAACTTAAGTATCATATATTATAATTATATACACTTACATGCCCATTAATATAAGTCACTGATGAAAAATGAAATACATCACTTCATGGGGACTGTCGCTTCTAACCACTAATGGGTGATGTTTTCACATTTCTATGGATGGAATGAATGAAAATTATATTATAATTAATCTTATCACAATCATAAATAATTCTTTTACAACATATAAATTCATTAAGTATATCATATTTACCTGAAATTTAAAATTGAAATTATAAATGAATCGCATTGCATTATTGATATAGTAGACCATACGCACACAAATGGATGTTACCATTTTCCAATATATTGGAATGTAACAAGGTACATAAGATATAAAATTTTAGAAGAATAATTTTTTTAAAAAATATTGTCTAATAATTAAAATTTTCATTATAACCCACATTCAAATTTGGTTATAGGATATGATCATAATAATTATTTGGATATGGTATTACACAGATAAGCATAAGAAATACATCAATTTCCCATTTGATATATATAGTAACCTAATATTAACATACATTGAAATTAAAAAATATTTCTTAATATTTATTACATTACACAATCACAAGCCTGAGTAATCTAATAGTTTAGTGACGATGGAATCATTGAAGCAAAAATAGTTTTCCAGAAGTGAATTATGTCATCGCCTTGTTGTGTTCTTTATAAACAGAAAGAGTTTTAGATGTGTAATACAATATAAATATATTAATAATCTCATAATGAAAAAATAAGAAATATTTACCTACAATACTTAATAATCATAAACATGGCATATAACTATGAGTAACAAGATCATACAATTAAGAAAACAAGATAATTACAACTGAATAACATACTATACATATCAATGATTATAACATTGAATTTATGTTTAAATATTGATAGTTCATAAGAAATTATAAACAAGGAAAAAAATAATATGATATATGGGAGAATAAAATTGGCTTTAGGCATGGATATTTTTGGAATATAAATATTCATTTAGAATAATTTCATATTATTCAAGGATCATTGGAAAGACCATTATAGTGGACAAAGTCCATTACTGAATTACGTTCACTCAACATCTGGTCCTTGTATTATGAAATCGTGTTTACAACTACATCCATCCATATAAAATGGAACCATGTTCACTCCTAATTACATTTATATGTTAAAAAATAGGTTAAATATCAATTTTTCCTATTTAAAAGATGATATTTATAAATAATCACCCAATACAATAGAGAGATATATATGTTCCACCCATATAATAATGAAAACCATATTTATGTGTGATAGATTATCATAAAAATTAATCATATAATAACCCATGACATTAAATGGGTATTGTATAAAATTTCTAATATCAAAATCTATATAAAATATATAGGTTTCATAATCATAAATTTATATAATACCTAATGAAAAGGAGCAGGTTTCAAATGAGTTTCCACAATGTAGAACTCATGGAAGAGAAATGTACTTCAAAAACATTTTGATATCACTAAATTAACCATTCATAGAATTATAATGAATCACATCCTTAGATAATATACCCAATAATGCATAGGTTACTCCAATAGATGTCTTCAATGTAATTTTATTCAATTAAAAAATTTCATGACGAATATTTTATTTCCACGTTAGAAAACAAATTTTAACAAATGTAAACCATTTTAGAGTATTATAATATCAAAATATCATTGAAATAATGTAATGGAATATTCTATTCAATACTCATTCCAATTTTAGGAAAAAAATTCATGTCATATATGTTAAAATGATTGTTTATTTCACATATTTGATAAATTAAAAAAGATCATTGTTTCAGAAAATTACATGATATTTTCATTCTTGATTTTTTGAAAAAAAAATCAAACATGCATATAAATTTATTTTATATTTTATAAGAGATTTATTAAAAATTTATGATATCATTTTTAGGGAAAATTGTTTTGGAATAAAATATATTTCCCACAAAAGAGAGAAATAATGTATAATTTTAAAAATAAATGGTTCCAAATTTATTGAAGTAAAAATGCATGGAAAAATGAAAAATTCAAGGATGTTATTGAATAAATAGAGAAGAATAAATTTCATAATAATTTTAATATATTTTTCATAATATTTCATAAATTTATGAATAATGATAATCAATATAAATAATCCTTGATACGATAGCAATAATCTCTTTCACATTGGTAAGTTTGAATTGTAAACACAATGAGGAATGCATGTAAAATGAAACATAAAATATAAATAGTATTAATAAATTATATCTATTAAAAAAATAATTGTATGTAGATACACCTCATAAAGAAATATATGTGCATATCATTACCTAGGACACAAGGATTGGAATTTGTGATAAAAACCCCATATCCCTTAATTAACATCTGAATCATAATCCCCTTGAAAAAATACTGACAATTAAAACACTAATTTTCAGGAAATGAGTAATTTTCCTTATATTTAATGTAATAGGGTAGTACTTAAACTCTTTAATGTAATGAATTTTTGTACATAAATTATTTCCCTTAGAAAAAAATTGTCTAGAATTCCCCTTACATTTGGTCTTGTATTCTACCGTACTCATTCAACTGACATGAAATTTATTTTAAGTTTATTATATATATATATATCAAAAATAAATATTTATATATAAAAAATAAAATAATTTTTTATTAGGACCAATTATTACCCATTTATTACTAATTCCATGTTAAATATTTTCCTTCAAGAAAGATTCTATTTGTTTTCAATATAGGTTTTAATTTTATGATTTTTTGGTCTTCTTACATTGATCAAGATTTATTTATATAAAGGAGGAAAAAATTTACGTGAATATCTTATATATTCAGAATATATATATTTATATATATATAGTTATTCAATCATTTATAGGTTGAAAATAAAATATATCGTCCACAGTGATGGTAGCTCATATGTACCCATAAATGATTCTTCAATTTTCTTTTCATATTTAGTTAAAGAAAATTAAATCAAATATATACATATATATTATTAGACATAAAGGATTGATAAATCATGTATATATATACAAATCATAATAATATTATTATATTCATCATTAATAAATTCAATGTAATGCTTGCATGAATAACAATGATTTGTGAGGTAGTAGTTTCTCGTACACTCGAACGATGTTATCGTATTCCAAAACAATTATAAACCATGAATTTTTATGTTATATTAGAATTAGTAAATATCTATTCAAACAAAAATATCATATATAAAGTGTATTTACATCATTATTAACAACCAAGAGAAGTTGTAATGAAAAAAATTGAATGTTATCTGTTTGTGAGGCGGTAGTCCTCTGTATGTAGAAATGATTCTTTAAAATCCCATTTGATGGATTTGTTGGAGGTTATAGTTCATACCCATTAGTTAAAAAAACTTCATTAAATTTATGATACTGATTAAATTATATAATTTGGATATAAATAAAATTTACTGGGTTTAAAGATGAAATATAACCATAACAATCATCGACGATCATTGTATCGTTTTAGAGTATCTCCTTTTACATCACACCAAAATCTTTCTAGTGATGGATTAATGGCCCATTTATGGTTTATGGTTTGAGATTATGGATTTTAGGAAGATATTTTTATTGTTATTTTTAATGATAATGTTCTCAATAGTTGTTTGAGAGTGGAACATGTCGTGGCCTCTTATCAAAGAGGTGAGTCAGGAATTTTTATATTTTTTAAAGAGAGAATTCCAACCGTGTTTTAGATAATGGAAAAGTTTCTAAAATTGTAAAACAAAAACAATATCAATTATAATGTCTATGTATGGCTATAAAATGGGTTTTGGATAAGTTTTGGGTCATTTGACACCATATATTATATGTTTAACCACTATGTAATCATGATATTAGATCAATCAATGTAATTCATTTCAATTTAATACACTAATCACATTGGTCAAATGATATGATAAACATACTACGAGTTATTTATTATTATTATTTCAAATATAGTATAAAATTTTCAAAATTCAAATTAAATATATGTAAGAAGTTAATTTTAAATTATTCTTGTAGAAATGTCGAGAAAACAAGTTTTTAAAGAGAAAATGTTCAAATGTTTACAATGTTTTTATATTCAATTTCAGTGGGATAGTTATTCCAATGACCTCAATTGGATAAAAAGTTTTATAAATGAACTAAATATAAATTAAAGACTAAATAAAATATAATCTAATCATTTAAAAAATTAAAATAATCATTTTCAATAAAAAATTTGTAAATTTAACTATTCATCAAAAAATGAAAAGTTTCATTAAAATCCCATAAAATCATTCAAATTTAATTTGTACATTATGAATTCAAAAAATGATGTGTATTTTATTATATTAAATTTCAAAAATTTTAAATATTTATTTTTATTATTTTTCCCATAAATACTTTAATAATAGTTTTTTAGAAAATAGTAATTTTTAATCATAAAAAACTCTTTATCAAAAATTATAAATATTTTTAGAAATATTCTTTTTAAAAGGTTTGGGTAGAAGCCTCATTTTATTATTAAACCAATGTGAAGACCTCTTTAAACTAGTTAGAGGGAAACCCATTACATAGCCCGAAGACCCAGTGGGCTTATAGCCCATTACATAGCCCGTTGGCCCAAATTTATTGCCTAATAGCCATTATGTCCATAGTAACTCACCTACTACAATATCTGGATAGTACTGATGCCGCTACAATGCCCAGTTGCCGCTAGATTTCCCACTGATCAACAGTGTCGTCGCTGCTACAGTACTGCTATAGTAATGCTACAGTGACCTGCGCCCAATGGGTTTTGAACCCCCATTTTCAAGTAGGATTACGGGGTGCATACCACTAAGACAAACCCTAACTACTAAATATTTTTAGAAATATGATTCCTTTATGTATTAAAAATATAAATAATGTATAAAATTTAGCAATTTTTTTTCATTTTTTTACTCCAAATTTTTTTGTAATAACGGTCTATTTAAAATTATTATTTTAATATATTATCACTATTTTGATAACTAAGGGTCACGTCTAATGCATACCAAGCCAGGGTTGTGTATTGTAAAAAATAGTTTTTTATTTCAGATATTGAAATATTATCATCGTTTATCATGAAACGTGATATATTAATAAAATTTTATGTATTCGTAAAAATTCATAAAAACACATGGGGTTACATTCTACCCTCGTTATAATGAATTTAACAATAAAATTTTGGCATAATGATTCAAAAAAATGTTGAAAATTCTTCCTAATAAAATCTCCATTTTCCCATAACTATTATTAAAAATATGTGGTTTCATTAAAAATCATTTACGAGGTTAGTGGTATTGTTACATATAACATTCTGGGTATGATATAGATTCTCCACTGGTTATTCCTCCAATGAAAGATCCTTCTCTCGATGTATGACCTCTAAATTCACTCCATGTGAAGGGGTTGGTATGTACATTCCCATCAGTGATACATCGAACATATTATTAATTTAATATAGGTAATTTGGTAGATCCAATAGAGAGATTTCATAAGCACTCATCCTTAAACATTACATATTCTGGAGTTAATTCAAGGTTTGAAATTGATGATATTTTCAAGTTTATTCTATTAGACAATTAGGCCATAATAATTACATTCTATTTCAAAAATTATGAAATAATCACTTCAACTCAGTATCCATTTTTTCATAAAATAAAAACTCTTTAAATAAATAACATGTCTAGTTCCTTGTTTTAGACCACATGAATATTCTTTGATCCCATTCTTGACCCTATTCACCTTTAAGTCCTATAATAAAAATTTCAAAACATAGGATGAGAATAAAAATCACAGTAAGTGTTATAAAAATGTAATGGAAACATTAACTCATCAATAAATACAAATCAATGAAACCATACTTTTCAATCATAACATACCTCATGAAATCATAAAATTTACGAATAACAGATAGAAATCATAAATCATAAAGTTAACTTATGGCATACAAAACATAGTTAAATTTTAGTTATCCCAGCTACATAGAGAGTTATGTTGGAATACCCATCACAATATATTCCTTAAATCTATTAGGAAAACATTAACGTTTACCTCTATCACATTACACATTGCGTTGGAGAGCTATCTCGGGCTCACCTACACTAGGTTTATCACGGAACCACCCGTATATGTAAAGAACGATTATAAACCATTGTATATTAATAACAAACAAAATTTAATGATAACAATTCACCATTATATTCACAATATATCATTTAAGATATTGACATAATCAATGCTTTATCAAACCATTTTCAAAACCATTTAAAACATTTAATAAAGAGATTTTTGAATCAAAGTGTGTCATACCACTTTGAAGATTTTAATTGAAATAAAATTTGAAAACATCAATTTCTATATAAATAAATCCTTAAAACCATTTGGAAAACAAGTACATTAATGATAATGATTTATAATATTAAATATTTTAAATGATTTTTTAGTTAATGATTTCATAATCAAATGAGAGACACTTGAATACAAATAATTGAGAAATACCATTAATAAAAAAATTATAATATAATGAGATTAAATGGATTCGTGACATTATATGTTAATGGATAGTATATATACCATATAAATGTGAATTGGAACATAAAAACAAAGAAATATCCTTGGAATTTGTACTGAGACAAAATCCCTTATGAAGATCATATCCTTAGATTAAGGATAAATCAATGAAATTATTTTATGTGACAAATATAAATACAACAAATTTAAGTATATATTATGTGTAAAACAATCAGTATTCATTGACACATGTTTATATCATGACATAATCCAGAAGTATATGTTTTTCCCAAAGAAATGAAAATGTGTAATGTAGTTCATGTACAGAAAATCAACAGTCTAATGACGTCACTTTAAAATTCAGAATATGAGATAAAGAAAGTGAAAATGGTATCTGAACATTTAGAAATAAAATTAATATATATAATTATATATATCAACATATCCCAAAATAAATGGATAGAAATTAAATGACATAACAAAAAAATAATTCTTTTAAAAGGAGGAGGGTGAAAGGTTCCCTTACTGATTTGGTAACCTACGAAACATACCTCCCATTAAATAAGTTTCATTCAATGATGAAGTAAATTCCCAAATATTATAGTATATAAAAAATTAATACAATCATGGGGAGTACATAAACCACATAAAGAAGAAATATTGGAAAATATAGCGTGAATCTGACGGGAATAAAAAGTGAGATGAAAACCCCTTACCACGTTATAGTCAATCGATTCGTATGAAAAAAATAATGACCAAATGAATCCCAAATTAAAATGAATATAAATATATTCAGGATAATATATATCAAAATCCAAGACATAGTACACAAAATTCAAGAAATAAGTGTCGAACAATAAAATCTCATAGAATTAAAAGTGAGATAAGAAAACTCCATACCTCTTGTCCGACTTGACTCATTTATTCCTTGTTCATTCTGAATAATAAAATTAAGATAATTTATATGTAATTAAGAATCTTTTTAAGTTTATTATTCATTTTATATCACTTATTTTCTGATAAAACTATTTTTAATTTATTTGAGATCATATCAGACATTTTGTTGATGTTCATAACTTGAGTAAAAATCGAGCTTTTTATAATTATGAATTGTCCATGTGGTCAAAATTAAATTATATCCAGAATTATATTCATGATTTAGATATAATATACATCATATATATCCAGTATATACATATTTCTAATAGTCTATAACATTTGAACATAATAAATTAAATGCACCGTTCTTGGAGACAGTAAGTCGTACATACACATGAACGCTACATTCATTTCTTTTTCATTTTTAATGGAATGAAAAATAAATGATACATAGGTATATTTAAATTATATTATAATATATTTTTTTATATGTTACATAAGTTCATAAATTCAATCCTTGTAATGTTCTATGTATATCATGAATGATTCATATCACTTTGAGGGGGCGGTAGTCCACACGTCCTCAAATGAAATTATCGTATTTACACATTATAGATTTCCCAATGTAATGTTGTAAATTAAAAATACATAGAAATAGAGGAAAAATTATTATAATAAATATCATATATAATTACAGTGTCATCATAATGTCCCCCCATGACATATTATATGACATAGTTGAACAATCATCTTTTCGTGACACAGTTGTTCGTTGTCCATAGAAACAGTAAGTTCATTAACCATTAGATGTAGGTGTGGGTTAGTTTATTTCAAATAAATTTAATAAAAAAATATAGTATATTTATGATACTTTTATGTTTATAAAAAAATAATAAAAAGTTCTTTAGGGGGTTGGAGAATTAAAATAAAAGAAAAGAACTTAAGAGAAGACATTACCTTTTAATCGGGTATCAACCATTGGTTTGAACCAAAATGTTCACTTGAATTTTATGAGGCCAAGATTATGTATTCTAGGAGGAGGATAGTGACTAAGGAAGGTTAATTGGGTAGTGGTTGGGTGAACCATGATGCTAGAGAGGTATGAGTAATGGGTTAGAGGTGGTGTCCTTTTATAAGGGGGGAGGGGCTCTTTAGGGATGTTTGAAAATATGTTTTTATTATAAACATATATTTAGTTTCAAAAGGTCCCAAATTAATTAATGTCTAATATAATATTCCTACTTTTAAAAATAAAATCATCCAATAATGATAGGATAGGTTTTGTATATTTTATTAAATTTTATAATCTTATTTATTTATATCATTGATTAATGAGAAAAACACTACACCATCATTGTGTTAGAAATAATTTTATTTATTAGATGTCTAAAAATTATAAAAAAATTTCATGATGAAGGGAATATTTTTATATTGAAAATTAATATTTATAGTAGAAGAGATAACTTATATAACCCCATGTAAAAAGTTTTTTTATAAAATATTTTTTTATGTCATTTTTTCCTTTACTTTCAATTAATTAATATAAAGTGTCATTACCACTCTTAAGTGGCCTTACGGGGTCCCCAAATAGAACCAAGGATTACCATGGTCCAACATGGATTAAAAAAATTATTAGGACACATGTTAAGGTAATTTAATATTTTTTATATAATTTTTTACCCTTATTTACGAGATTACCCTTTAATAATGGTAAATAAAATATTTATTGAAGTAAATATTCATAATGTTTAAAAATTAAAGTTACCTATATATAAAATTTAGACCTCCTGATTCCAAAAATGGAATCCATTTTTCCTAAATTCAAAACATAAAATTGAATAAATTATTTTATAATTAATTCGTGTTGTCAAAACAAAAAAGCGTGTTCTTATGAAATAATAACTATCAAAATATTGACATTTGATAATGTCTAATTTCAATGTGAAATTACATCCAATGACCACAATTGTATTAAATGAAAAAAAATATAATATAATTACACTTTAAAAAATTAAAAATATAATCTAACCATATAAATATTTTTGATTAAAAGGACTTTTTTAATTAAAATATAGTATTTTTCACTAGTCATTAAAAAATGAACACTATTAGAAAAATATCAAAATTTCATTAGAAGTATGTCTTTATGTCCTTATTATAAAGAAGAATATTATTTGGTCAAATAGAACATATAAAATATATAAAAAGTATATTTAAAAAGTGTTTTCTATCAATATGTAGTAATATGACCTTATAAATAATATTAGAGTATTTAGGATTAAAATAAAATTCTTTCTTATTTTAAGCCTCAAACTTTCTTGGAAAAATTTAAAAACATTTAACAAACATGTGTAATAATATTGTAGTTTTTTGTTCATTCCCTCCAATACAAAGGCTATATATTAACATCCATTTAAAATAATATTATATATTTTCCAGTATGACTCAGCATTGTGTGCAACATATGATTTCAAAGAAACTAGTTATTGTGTTTCAGGTATTCCATCGAACATAGAAAACCCTTTAAATAAAATTTCTTATTTAAATAAAAAATATTAATAAATATAAAAATTTAATATTATTTATTTACCTGGGATGTTACAGGTTTACCACCCAATACAATTAAAAATCTAAAATCAGTTGATTTACCAAGGGAATAATTTTATTTTAATCTCAGATCTCATAACTTTCTTCTATAGAAACATTAATAGAAACATATTATCACCAACATAAAATTCTAGAAAACATTATAGATTGTATGGATAATATATATACTGAAATTGTGCTCCCATTATACACTTCTAAATAGATTTATGATTATATACCATTTAATTTCTGATCATAGGTCTCAAAATATTACATTCTATAAATTCATTACAACATTATTGATCTCACAATATCATTCCATATAAGGATTTATATTGATCATTTTCAATTATTCAGTGAAGAAATCATTTTTAGACAAAAAAATAGAGAATAATATTGATCTTGACCACCATTGAAATCCATAGAACCTGATCTCAACATATGCTATAGGGTTTTAATTGTTCTTTTAGACAAACCAAAAATTTGAAAATGATAAGAATTTCTAAAACTCAACTCCATATCAAGATCATATGGATGATTCCTTAGATCAATGAGGAACTGTTAGATCTCGATCGGGTAAAGTGGAATTTGGTACACTATGACTCTTTAAAAATTGATTAAATAATATTCTATAATGATTACGTGGTTAGAAGTATTTTTTGATAGACGTTAATTCTTATGATTTAGTAAGTAAATCAGATAAAACCCATACAGAATTATTTCATTTATAAATTTACTAGAGTCCAATGAAAAAATATATGGTTATTTTTTCACATTTTCATTTGGGTATGGGTCATGAATGAAAGATTAACTTAATGATTATTCATTTATATATAACAATCGAACATTCAAATCTCTAAAATACAAGATCTATGATATCTCTCTTCATTCATTCCAAATAAATGTATTAATTGAAATCAATATGCGTATTTATACTTCATAGATGAATTGAGAAATAATATCTATGTGAATCCTTTAATAAAATCATTAAAATACAAAAATATTTGATTATTTATAATCCTCATCATGGATAAGATAAAATGATCATTTTGATTTTGACAAACATTCCAACTTTTTCTTATTCCCTTAGTGTTAATTCATCGAGCAGTCGGAATCCATTTTCATCATCAAACATCTTCTTTAGAATATGTTTAACTCGTTATTTATTAATATATATTTCAAACTTTTTGTGTCAGAATATATATCAAAATTTTCTCCATAATAATAATTCCTCAATATATTTAATAAGAAAAATTTCCTCAGCTAATAGAAATTAATTTATTGGTTAATTCATCATATAAACCTATATATTCCCTTAGGAATAATCTATAACCATGTATTTTTCCTAATATCACAACCCAATACATTCTTGGATTAATTAATATAGATTAAAAACACTTATCCAAGATAAGCTAATGTATGCATTGGTGTGATGAATAACATTCACATCTATTCCTTCAAAATTTCCCCACATCCATCTTTCTAGAGGAACATGGAATCCTATAGTATTAACTTGGTCATAAGATTAAATAGTCTTGATATGTACTCCACAAACCACTGATAAGATCCAGATAAACAATATAATATATGGATCCCATTACCTATTTTTGGTTTCAGACTTCAATCACTGTCATTTATCTTATTAATATATATTTATATAACTATGTACCCCCATTTGAGGGTTTTTAACACAAAAATGTATATTTTTACAACCAAAATTCCAAAATAATTTTTTTTTCATATATATATTATGCTCACATAATCTATTAAATACAATTATATAGTTTTAATCATGATTTTCTAGGATATTTCAGTAAATTAAAATTTATTCAATAAATATTACCAGAAAATAATCAACATAATCCCATAATACTATATTCTATAAATCCAAAAAGATATAAAAAGAATTAAAAAAATTAGTGGGTTAACTATATATTAATTTTGTCCATACCATCGTGGTGATGACTTCATGGGAGTATCCACCTTCTTATACCTCCTTTGATGGCATCTTGATTGATTGTTAACTTTAAAAATATATTTATCTTCACACAATTGATAAAACAAGTCTTCAATATGGAGGAGAGGATACATATTCTTGATTTGGATCAACATCCACTCTTGATATCAATTTATAGTCTCATAAACATGTCCTTATGTTTTTTAAAAAATCCATTGGTGAACCCCATGACGATGCACTTGGATGAATGAATCCCTTTTAATATTTTTACAAGTGTTTCTTCTATAATTCCTTCAACACAATCCGTTCTATTCTATATGGAGACTTTGAAATTGGTGTGGTAACAGGAATTAGTGTTATTGATAACTCAACATTACATTTTGGTAGAAGGGAAGGAATATATTATTGAAAATAATCCTAAAAATAATATGAATTATTAAAATTATAGATGTAGAGATTCTCCCCAACCATTTTTGATGGAAACCCTTTCTAAATGTGAATTGGAGCCCATACATTAGATGTAATATCCATCAAATATTTATACATATTTCCCCATTGATAAGAGATAATTTGATGGTCTATAATAGGAAACAAAACTTCCCATCCTCAAAAAAATTATTTTAGATTTATTCATAGAAACCCAATACATTCATAGGAGGATATCAAATTAAACCTGACGAATAATGATAATATTTGTAAAAAGGGAATTCCCACAAATTTCATGTAATGAAGAATCATATACATGATATGTAGTTATGTAAACAGGAGTGATTTTTAATGTGCATTCCATATCATATTATTTTGATAGAGTCGTTATACCCATATAGAATTCATTTGATATGTATGAATTGGTAGATCCAAATTGAAATAATACATAGTTGTTTTAGAGTTGATGGTAAGTGTATCATTCTCTATGTAACCATCAAATCACTCATTAGAAAGAGATATAACTTGAGATATCCCTTTTTCTATCAACCTGAGTGTTTGCTGACATAAATTATCATCATTAACCCTTGGTTTTTGGCATTGGTTAACATAATTTCCATTATCTTTATACTTGATACATTGAAATTGGAGGGGTTTATTTGGTGAATCTGTATATAAATTCGAATCATTTTCCAAAATATTCTCTTAAATTTAATAGTAAATGGCCTTATGTCCTTCCATTCCACCCATAAAACATTTAGAAGTCCCCCATAATGAAATAATCTTCATAATTCACCCCAAACCAAGAAAAATAATTAAATTCATATTATTTTCTCCATGTTTTTTTTATTTTCCATTGAACTACACAACCCTTTTCATATCAATACCTTCAAATTTATAAAAAAATACAACCTTGATTTCATCTATGATATAATATTGATCATTCTATTCAATACTGCTAATGCAACTTATGAATATTTCCCTTTAGAGACAATAGTTTAATACCTAGAAAATTCGATCAACCATATATTCTAGATGAATGATAATACTAGAAGCATACTTCATAACTCTTGTAAAATGATACTAATAAATACCCAATGATTCATCTCCAATTTTATTTAATACATAGATATCCTTCAATATAATAATAGAAATAATATGAGGACTGTACTTATGGAAAAATTAGTTATTGAACTCATCCAAATACATGTGTTAATCTTATTCAAGTTACCTCATATCATGATAAATTTCTACCATTAACCTTCCAAATTATAGATTCCCAAATTTAATTTTTAATGTTCCAATAATTGGAGAATAGAAAAAAAATGATGTTACAGATCCATTATTAAAAAAATAATGGATAAGATGTCCTAATAAAATTGATTGACATTTATTCATTGAGAACTCAACATAATATTATTCCCTCCAATTCATATTTGGAATAATCACATGATTAATATCATTGGATATTTGTTAGAGCATAGCCCAAAAAAATTCATTCCATCTCAAAAAATATTTACATTTTCATGATGGAAATCATATCACTACCCATTTAAATTTTCATTAATTTGGTTCCACTGTTTTCCAACCATTAACTGAAGCCAAAAAACATAGTGTACTAAAAAATATCATAAGGGGGCCCATATAATCATGAAAAATTACATATAGGATATCTAAATCATGATACATTATTCATTAATATATGAAATGATTGGTTTATCAATGAACATTCCTAGAAATATTCTATATAAATCAATCATTTTGGGTTCTGAAGTGTTCGCGAATTTCAAAAACCATATCCCCAGGAGTTTCATGCCAAGTGCGTTGTACGTCCCATTGTTGTGCTCTATTTCCTGATAAACTATTTATCAAAACAATGTTAATGGGGTTGTTTCTCCTATGTGTGTCTCTTCTAGATGCTCATTAACATATATTGTATAGAAAAAATGTATTTCTCAGAAACTGGAAACTATATCCTTTACCAAAATTCTAGGACATTTTCATATATGTTGACCCATCTATATACTTATCCTTAGAAATTTCCTTAGGGATATTATTATGATTTAATCATCCAAAATTCCCAATGAAAAATGAAATATTTTTCTGATACCTACTATAGCACTCTTTGATTAACATACTTCTACCTGACATCATTTTTTTATTATATTTATCACTTTACAAAAACACATTCTTACGGACCATAATAGATTGGAGTATTTGAAAAAATGGTAACATAAACATTAGACTATAAGTGATATCTTCTATATCCCAATATTTTATTAATGTAATTCAACCATCTTAGACCTATTGAACATAATACATATATTCATAAGCCACGTAAAGGGGTTCATATGACAGGGTGATATTAGAAACCATGTAAGGGTAAATGAGGAATATATATAGTCATAACATGAGAATAAGGGTATGATAACATGAGTATTAAAAATAAAATACATATAATGCATATCAGAGAGCATAGTCGTGAATCATTTCATAATGATTAAATTTTCTTAATACATGAATCATATTGATAACAAAGATCATGACCAATGAGGGAATACCATTATCCCAAGACATGATATTTGTGGCATAAAAATAAGCAAATAATATAATTTCATATTCATCACGGTTCACTATTAGGAATATCATAGCGAAAAATGTACTTCATAAAACTGGGTTCACAAAAACTTCTAAACCATGTTCAATTCCCATTCTAGCCCTATATTACTTAACCATGTTCACTCCTCGTTACAGACCATTATTACTAAACCATGACCACACAACATTCGAGTCATGAATATATCAATGGATATATAAATCCTTACATATTACATATGAGGGAGATATATGTCACAAGTAACTAATAATGAAAAAATATTTTTTTTGTTCCATAATATCATTTTTAGCACACAACGATATTTTGAATATTTTTAAATTAATTTAATCTTTTCGATATTTTTTATTCAATGAAACCATTAGATTATCATACATTCCACACAAAAATATGTTTCTAAGAAACACAATTAATTTATTATTTATATAAAATAATAACATATTCATTAATTTAGTTTTTATGAATTGTATTAACTAATATTTGAAAATATTGTGTTTATAATATGATGTTATTGGTTACAAATTTCATAGAAACATGAATATATATAAATAGAATATTAAGGAAATATTTTATTTTTATTTTTATTCTCCCAAATAAATAATGAAATTCTAAATTAAATTAATCACTTTTTGTAAGTTATATTAATGAAATATATATGTTATATATTTGATCAATATTTTTTTTTCATAAAACAGATTTTATTGAAATAAGATGACCATAAATCCATTTATATTAATAAAAATATGTATTTTTCAAAAGTGTAATTTTATGACATTTTAATTGTGAACACATTTTAAATATAAAGTTTTTCAATTTTATAAATTCTATTTGAAAAATAATCTTCTAAATTTAATTCATGATATAAAAATTTAGTTTTGTATAATTTTATGTATTTTATAGTTCTATTCCATGTTATGATGAATAGTAAAAAATACATTATTTTGAATTGCAAAAATATTAATATATAAATAAATTACATTTTTTTTTTCTGTTAATCCAATATAGGACATTGAAATAAATTTTAAATTGAACTTATATATAATTTTTTTTCAATTTTATACATGTTTCAACATCAATAACTTATATTCTCATTCTATTAATGAGATTAATATTTAATTATTTACTAAAAATAATATGATTTTAATATTGGAAAAGGGATTTACTATTGGAAACTAGTGGGATCACAATATGTAAATTGGCTTCCTTTATTTTTTTATCATTATGAATTGTATGTTTTTTAATTTTTTAACTACTATGTATAATGGTAAATTGTGTAATTATGGGTAAGAATAATATTATAAATAATATATAATTACCATAATCCTTATCCCGATTTAATTAAATTAGTGGGTTTCGAAAAATATAATCCTTTTTCAATTATTATAATCTTTGAAGCTTGATGTATGAGATTATTTCATTTAGAATATTATATTTTTAAAAATGTCCAAAGATGTCATTCTCATATTTTTCATAAATCTCACATGTTTAATATGGGGATTTATAAGTGTTATTCTCAACTATAAATAAACATTAAAAATATACAATTCTTATATTTATCATGGTAATTTTTTTAATTTATATAAATTAAATAATTACCATTAATTCATTATCAATGGTAATACAATACTTTTGAAAGAAGAAGAAAAATAAATAAAATGTTTTTAAATAAAAGTTCATGAACCATTAAATGACACAAAAATGTGGCTAAGTAATTTTTTGGTTATATTTTGGCCATTCCATTCTTGTTGGATAATATATGACCATTTGAAGAGATATGTATATGATTAAGAGCCTTACAATATTAAAAATAAAATGAAGTCATACTGTTCAAACCTTAGGTTTTTAATTATTATAATATTGTAATATATTGTTTACCAAATGTGTTTTTATAAAAGATATATTCATTTTCAAGAAATAATTTAATCTTATTCGTGTTAAATTTTTTTAGGGATTAAATAATTACGTTAAAGGATTCCCTTAAGATGATGTTGTAATTTTATAATTATTAGAAATATCAAATAAATGTAATTAAAAATACTAAAAAAATATAATTTTAAATAATTAATAACATAAACGAATTTGAAAGATAAAAATTAACATTTATTGAAATATTATATGTTATTTTTAAAATATACCATGTTTTCATATTATTTTTATAAAAGAAAAATAATAAATATAATTAAAATTCACTATAATGATACTATAAAATAAATAATATTATATTAAATGATATAAAATGCATAAAAAAATCATTGGAAAAATGATTATAATAATGTTATATATGTCATCAATTATCTAATCGGTGTTCTTTTGGAATTTTATAGTAACTATATTAATCGTAAGCTGTAAAAATACATATCGTGATCAAAAGTGTTAATGGCTTTAACGAAGGGTTAAAGCCAAATGTTAAGGGTAATAATGTGACCTAAAACGTCTAAAAATCAATGGATATGATGATTTCAACCTAACCACATTTTATATTTCAAATAAATTTATGGAATTTTTTTTAATAGATTATGAATTAATATTAATTTAATATTTAAAAGGATTCTAAGAGTTCCCCTCCACGCAATTTTAAAAGTGAACATCCTCCCTTATTTTGTCACACCATATTAAACCTTCTATATATAACTAAAAAACCATATATCTTTTAAAATTCCCCATCCACATCCTCTAGGTTCTGGTATTCTCAAAATGCAAACCATAGTGTCCCTAAGAGGATATCTAAAAGTGTTCTCCAAGAGGTAACACTCTTTATCGACTCCTTAAAAATTATTTATTTTTCTGCATCCCTTTAAAGATTTGTTTCCATTATAAATTGTTATCTCCCAACTCAAATATATGATTATTTTTTATTATGAATATTGAACTACACTGTTACACCGTTATCCATCCAATGAATAATGAAACCACCATGTGTATGTATGTATGACCTACCGTCTCCAAAATATGGTGCAATAATATTTTCATCAGAACATTTCCATATTGGGTATAATAATGGAATATATATATATGATTTTTATAAAATGATATTGATTCCAAATATATATATAGAATCTATTTTCATGCCAATCCATTTTTAATGGAATAATATCATCGCATGTGCATACATATGACATACCATCTCCACGAAGCAATGTAATCCATTCTCCCTGATAACCATAAAAGTATGATTATATAAATGTATAGAATGAAAAAAATTATATATTATACATCAATATAATTCTATAAATGACATAAGTATATTCTATGTGCGTGAACCAGAACATATAGGAAATAACATGAATAAAAAAATGAATCTGTTAACATTGGAATGAAGACAAGTAATGAAATATTAATAACAAATGGGTGATAAAAAGGCCATATACTTGAAATATTAATATGGTTCTAGAATATGTGAATAAAATTATTTAAAACACTATATAAAAGGTTATGATTTGTATACATGAATTCAGACCCATGGCAAGGGATTTTTTTCTCAGGATTATTTCTAAGAGACACATGCCTTAATCACAACATGTTTCTTCTACATGGCTCATAAAGATCCCTTGAATTTTTTTATGAGAATTATGCAGAATACTATCATATATTAATATCTTTATAATTTTCATTCTTTCAAGGGGCATATGATTCTACTAATTAATATTTGATAATTATTTGTTTCACAAAAACTTCAATATTTTGGATTGTTTTGTACTAATTTTCCATTAAGTAATTTTAATCCTCTATAAATATGTTTCATAATAATATTCTTATTTTTTTAATATCCTTATATGAATTTTAACAACATATTTACCGATTTTTGACTCTTACTAGATTATTTTAAAGGAAACATTATTTTTTTCTAAATGAGAAACGATGTTAATTTTCTAGAAAGAAAACTACAAGTTGAATGTTTGTTAACTTTTATAGTATGAATTAATATTTACACCTTTATAACACCATAATACATTGAATATTACCTTTCAAGACAAAAAGTTTATTTCCTATAAAAATAATTTCTTTTACAACATATTATAATTTTAATAAAATTTGATTTTGATAGAAGAATGCACATTTTACTCAAGAATTATATTCAAGTGATCTATTATAGAGACACTTTATTCATACTAAGACATTGAAAATATTCAAAATATATATCTTGAGTATGGTTCTAAATAATAGTCCAATTTTTAATCCAATTGTGCCTGGATTAATATTATTAAAAATATTATCTATATTTTGTAAAATGTACATGAATGAAATGGGATAACTCTCAAATGATAGCTTGTATAAGAAATATGAGACAATGGTTGAGTTAGGAACATAGAATTTACAATAGGAGGGATGTATGTTTTTCGGTGTGGTGAATTTGTAGAAAAATATATAGAGGGTGAAACCCTAAAAAAATAATTATTTTATATTATTTTATCTCGAATGTCGTATAATATTAAATTTGAATATGGACTCATATTGGAAATTAGAGACAACATTTGGGTTTATAATTGGAGTTTTACATAAGCCCAACCTCAAATGAGAGGGTTAGGGAGGTTCAGATTGTAGGAACATTGGATGATATCTCCTTAATTTTAAATAAATAAGCACTTATGGGTTCACCAATATAGTTTTTCTCAGAAGCCCTCTTACTATTGAAGCTATAATTCACCCTTCCTATACGGTGATTCATGGATGATCCATCATCGAATCTTTGGAAGATCACAGTGGAAGTACAAAAAATCTGTTCAATATTGAATGGATTTAGTGAGGTAGGATTATTACACTCTATATTCTGATTGAAAATTATTGATCAAGAATCTTTCCATTGTTATTTTGTTTCATCATTTTTATTATCATCGTCGATGTATGAACAATCATGAACATTATTCTATACTCGAATCCAATTATTTTCAGGTTGACTTCATATTCTTGATGAGAAAAACTGTTTAATTTTTGTAATGAATAATCCTTAATGAATCATCAATTGGATCGCGGTTCTATGAAGGTCTCAGGGAAAGGATTTAAGATCTTGTTTTAATTTAGTTTTTGGAAAACTAGAGGAAGCATGATGGTCCTCAAAGTAGACCATTAGTGAAACAGCACTGGAAGAGGTGCACGGAGAAAACGCATTGACATCGGAGTGCCTTGTGGTTGGGACTATCATCCAGGTGAGGTCACAACATGAAACCTATGGTGATGACCTTACTGTTGAACAAGGAGTGTGGCTGACCATGTCAACTCATCAACAAAGACTGCTCGGTATGTCGTGATGTCATATACTGGCAGGTCAGTTCGGGCCTAGCTGAGATGGGATAGGGCCCAAGTAAATGGGTTGGGCATCACATAATATATCTAGGCCCTACTCAGTGGTCCCGACCCGAGTCAGATCCGTGGTTGGCTTCAGCAGAAAAAAATTTGTTGTCGTACAACCATTTACCATGACAGGTCCGAACGGTCGACCATGGCCATCAACCATACTGTCGGGTCAACATGACCAGTGGACCAACCGTGGAGTTTGGTCCATGGGTGGACACACCAAGGATAGTCAACCACAGTGGTCGACCACCATCGTAGGTTTACAAAATGTTCCAGTTAGTCCATAGCTGGTCATCCATAGGACCTGGATGATCATTGTGAATTTTCTTCAAAAGGAAATATAATTTAAATAGATGATCATTTTGACTTACCATCAAAGGAAACAAGATCCTCTCCTTGATAAAGACCATTTTATGCAATTTTAGTAATTTAAATGTTTGGGGTTGATATGTGGGCCTCATAATATCCTTTTTGGTCTTGATATGGTAAAATTTTTCTTTTTTCCCCAGTTATCAATTTTGGGAATGTAAATATCCAACCAATTGTGTCATTATATGTATAATGTGATGGTGATCTCAAATGTGGAATTCGGGATACCATGTGAGGTGTCCTAAGCAAGTCACCCTTTGAAGCTATGTTCGATGAGGGATGTGGTTAACTGGTGATACCAGAGACATCAAAGTGGAACCCATTTAATTGACTAATGCATGTGTCCTCAATTTTATCTACATTGATCCTTCCATTGGCAAGGGTGCGGGACATCTATTGTTACATCTAATTGGAATCCCTTTACCATGTAGGGTGCTGGTCCTTAATAACCAAGAGTGGAACCCACTTGTGTTACCATGATTTGGGTCTTCTACGACTACTTCTTGATTAGAGCTCTACTAACAGACTATGGCATGAGTCCTCTATGATGGATATCACAGTGGAACCCCCTATACACACTAGGGACGGATTATAATACTTTGAGATACACCATCCATCTACGGATCAGCAATCAGACTTGGATTGACCTAACTTTGGAAATATAATGAAGAGAGAAACTTTCCCCATTGAGACACATTCCATTAATGTGACCTACAACTATGCGGGGGATTTAGATCCTCCCAAGGAAGATATTTTCAAGGTGTGGTGATAGATTCCCATTGACGTGCATGTTTAGGGTATACATGATGGATGTTGGGCATCATTAGTAAATACTTATGGAATTGCTAGAGACTCTTCTATTTGAGATCAACTGTTTGATGGAGATCCCCTTACTCTCTCAATTGGGATTCTTTTGACTAATAATATATATATATATCCTATTTCATTACTCACTCCTTGGTATTGTTTACTCTCATTCCTTGAGAGGTGAGGATGCATTGGGATAGTCATATGCTTCCTATGTATATCTTCTCGTTGTTGTATGAGTATACTCCCCTTCTATTTTTAGTGATGAATCGATGAGAAGTTAATTTTTTCAGGGTATCTATCTTCTTGTACTTGGATTAGCTTACTTCACTCTCTTTTGGGTTGAGCTGCATTCTTTTCTGTATATTGTGGTATCAAATTATTTCCTCTTTAGTGTGTCTCTTACCCCTCCCCCATCACCTTTTTGGGGTGTCCCACTATATACATTTATAATCACCCCAACATTGGATTTTCCAAAACACATCGTTCCTTATAAAGATGGAAAAATAGTTTTTTTTTGAATTTTGAGGAGATTAGGGATACATGTTCTTGGACTATGTATAATGGTGCTTGCTTGGAATCTTGTAGTGGAGCTCTCATAGTTATTTTACTTTTCCCATTTCTGTTAGGATGGGACAATTTTTTTATTGGGAATGTATTTATTCCCTTTACTCTTATGTTTATTGTAACATACTTATACTATTTATTGATCCCTGGATGTCTTATATATTTATAGTAGTGTTTTATCTTTTATTTTTCATTCCCTCATATACTAATTTTCCATGACATGAACCATGTCATGGCTCAATCTGTAGCTACCCCAAGCCCACATTCATAGGGATGGCAGTGGTGATAAGTGTACAAGGCACAAAAAACTTAGGGATTCCTTTTAATAAGATCCTATCCACATGAATTAAACCAAATCGATGACAGACATATCAGTAGGTGAAATATTATCATCAGGGTCTTGCGGGTTTATCATACCCAATTGAGAGACTGGAGTGGAAATGGGATAGCATATACATGGACTACATCATTGGGATTACGTGTATTGGGAAGGTTGATGGCGCCATCTCGATGACAGTGGACCAATTGTAAATGTCAAAAAACACCCTTTCTATGAGGGAACAAAGTTCGGTAGAGAGTTTGGGGAAATATTAAGAATGGGATGTCATCCCCCTTCAAAGGGTACCCTTGACCATTTCCTCTTATCATGAAAAGTAGTGTACTTTATGATTGTGGGGAGGTCCGTAGGTGTCATCTAGGACCCAACTATAGATGAGTACGAAATTTCACCCCCCGACTAATCAAAATAACAACTTCACTATCCTGGGGCTATAGGATATGTGGAGTGATTATATGATGGATTTCAGTTAGAGCTAGTTAAATCACCTACCTTTTGTAGTGTTTTTGTACAATAACAAATAACACTATACTTTAGGTATGGATTATTTTCAGGCCCTACACGGGAGATCCTACAGGTTATAATCTTTCTAGTTGGAGGATGGAGTGTCATCCATCGTGGGACCAATGTTGTTCAAGAAATGATAGAGAAAGTGTAGGTAATCCTTGAACGTATAAAGAAAGCCCAGAGGATGAAAAAATACAATAAAAACCACCATCATAGGCCCTTTTATATCAATCAAGGAGACCATGCCTTATTGAGAGCTTCCCCAAGATGTGGAATGCAGATGTTCAAGTGGGGAGGTATGTTATCCTTGAGGTTTGTACTATTTTCTCAAGATTGTTTAGAGGGTTTTAAAGGTTTCTTAATTCCTTGTAATACTCCCATAGATGGAGTGGGTGCACAAAACCATCCACATGTCACAGGTGAGGACATAAAATAATGATCATATGATTTTTTTTGACTGGTTTGAGATTGACTTTTATGATGGTTCCACCTTTTCATATCACCTAGTGGTGATCAAGGACTGCTAGGGGAAAATCATATGTATATGGAAAATCCTATTGGTTCGCATGCTATGGAAGCACAGAAACATGTAGTAGAGTTCATAGGAATGGGATATCTAGATGTGATATCATTATCTCGAGTTCTTTTTTCATATTTTTTCATTTCAGGGAAGAAAATCCTGATGCATGGAATGATATAGATACAGAATTTTATCCCTTTTAAGACTTTTAAATATTTCTATAAATATTTCTAGTTCTAGGTGCTCAGAAAAAATGCAATTCTGAAGCCTGGTGTACCAGGATTAAATTTTATTAAAATATTAAGGATATTTTATACTATGTTTTTGAGTGAAATGAGATATATATTAAAAACCAGATTAGACTATAAATCTGATTCTGCAGTTGATTATAGAGTGTAGTGTTTACCTTTTGTGGGACATCAATTTTCTTAGAGTGGGAATTATGAGGAAAAAGAAATCGAGGGTGTACACATAAATAAAATAATTAAATTATTTTATTTATTCTTAAATATCATATAAAATAAATTTTGAATGGGGATGTTTATTGGAAATATGAGACTAATGAGGAATACATAATTGGGTGTTTTATCTATGAATGACCTAAAATGAGAGGGTGCAGGAGTAGAGACCCAAACTTGATGTACATGGACATTTCATTACTTTTACAGAATACATAATTCATAACAAAAACATTCACCCAAGGACCTTAATAGGTCAGTGTCTTTTTAAAATGGAACACAATCATCTAATCATGGTTAATGATCGTCAACATCTCCTACAAAGATCCTTTCACTTTGTTTTCACACCTAAAACCTTTCTTTATATCCGGGGGAAAAGAAGACATAAAAACGGTGAGCTCAAATGATCAGTAAGGGTAATAATGGAGAAAATAAAACAAACCATATACATATGAACTTAAGAACATGAACATAATGTTTAAATACCAAAATCTTGGGTTGTGAAAATCATGGCAGTACGTAAGGAAAAGATCATAAAGGACCATTAATCATGATAAAATATCTTTGGAATATAACATGTAATTGTGGAAAACCATTAAGCACATGATATTATTTCATGTTAAATTGTATCTCCAAATGACATTAATTACTCTTAAAGTCGCATACTTAAAAGTAATTAACCTAATAATTTACATAAACAACCCAAATCACTATAAATACACAATAAAAACATAGATAAAAATCCACCATTACTCCTCAAATGAAATCCAATACTATTCTATTTTCCATACAACAAAGTGAACAACATCCAAAATAACATTTATCACTTAATTATCAAATTATTTTCCTATACTAAGGGAATTAATTTGATAATACATAAGATCCCAAATCAAATTTTTAATGATCAATAAAATCATTTAACTAAAAATATTAGTTACACTAATCGGGGACTTCACGTAGTCCCATGGTAGGCGATAAATCCCAATCACACTTTGGTTGTGGGTTCGATTCCCATAGCTTTGTCCGACGCGACGGGTTGTCACACGGTCTGCGTGTTGTCCCTTTTCAAAAACTATATTTTATAACATTATCAAAATGAGATAAATTCCTCAAAATAACCATAACATAATTTAACCCCAAATGTTATGACATACCGTGCATTTTCATCCCAAAATATAATAACTTATAATTGCCTCAAACCCAATGATCATATAAAACCAAATGGTTATTCATAACAATATCCACAAGAGAAAAGATAATTATTCCTCAAATATCATTCTCACATGGAAAACTGCAGGGTTACAAATACAAGAGAAAACTATTCCAAAGTAAACCCATAAACAAGGAGCACTAACAATTTTTAAACATTTCTCCACCCATTTATTTCCACATAGCTTCTTATTTGACCACGAAAATATCCTATAGAATAGGGAATTCACTCGGGTAATGGTCAGGTCCCCTACATTTACGGAAAATGACTATAAATTGATTCATGGGACCATTTTTATCTTCTTCCATATTACTCTTCATTTTTCTTTGGAAATTCTTCAGTTTATGTCCTTCCTTCCCGCATGTAAAGAATTTCCTTGTCCCATTGAGACACTTTCCAGGGGGTCTCCTTCCAAATTTCCTGCATGATGGAAATTGAGGATTCCTTTCTCCATGGTCTCCACTGCTGGAGGTCTTATCATTCATCACCTTTATTTTCGTTGTTGAGTCCGGGAATTGGTTAATATATATACTGTTGATCATATTTTTGGAAAATTGGTTTTGCATAAAGGCGATATCTTTTACGCCTATCAATAATCAATTTTGTTGCTCATTCCCACTACCGTTCCCACCATGTACATCATTCTCAAAGTCACTATGACTTCCTTGGAATCCAGCCATTGACTAAAACCAGAAAGCATTGTGTGAGTAACAGGAGTCATAAAATCATTTAGAGATTAACATGTCACCATATTCTCAATTTGAAACACATTAGGATTAACCGAGGTCATTTACTCTCATCTTATATATATAATACTTCAAATCAGTTAGTAAAGAAAATATAAATTATCCTAAGCATATCCCCCGGGAATGTCGTAACCAAGAGTGCAGCAAGGCCTGTTGTCGTGCACCAGTTCCTGTTCAATTCTATCTCAATGTGGTGTTTTTGGGTTTTACCCCTAGGTACATCTGTGCCAGAGCCGCCTCTACCTGCTCGTATTCAGACATGGATGTATTGCTCGGAAAACTCACAAAATTTCTACAATACCAAAATTCTAGGAAGTTCTTCTATACTAATCCTCAAAGTTCATTTTAGGTCTACGTGCTCTAATCAGAGTTTACGTAAATCTAGCTTCCAAGGTTTGTACTAAACTTCCTCAGATACCAACTATAACGCCCTGGCCCCTGTTACCCAGAGTTGGTGCATTATTACATAACATTGGCATGATCACTAGAAAGATCAAGTCTCAAAAGACCAATTAGTTTTGTAGCCTTGGAAACACTAGATATATTCATAAGTCTTACATTACACCATAAAAATGAAAACTACAACAACATATTTTCTTCATAGTCCACACTCTTATCCCACATACTATCCCTGTAGGTCATTCATAAATTACTTCTTCACATCCTGGGAAAAATAAAACATTGAAATGGGTGAGATCTCAGATTCTCAGTAAGGATAACAATATAGCGGAAACTTTCAAAAAAAAACATAAATATTTAAGGCAATGTATAACAAAAACAAAAGCCTTTTAAACTTGAAATTCAACATAGTATGGAAAAATAAAATGGAATAATTACATTTACATATTCACATGGATATTCTACTAATAAAATAATGGCATGAAATATTAATAACCAATTTCATAATGATGGAATGCATAATGCCAGACTATCATTACCACATAGCCAAGGCCTTGTGCCTAGACTACAAATAAGATTTTTTCAAGGCCTTGTGCCAAGACACTAGTTTGTCTCATGAGACCTACCGATGCATCGATGAGCTATAGAGGGCTCCACCTGTCACTTACGAAGTCCAATGCATTTCTCATATGAAATGTTTTAAACATAACATAAACACTCATATTAAAACTAGCATACGAAATGTCAATACATTATCCACAAACCATGAATTGTATAATAATATCACATCCACATTCAAACATAACTAATTCGATACAATATAGAAGATTTTATTGTATCATAATAACCCCAATCAAGAATGATGAAGGATTATTAACATAGATGAAAATAATCATCAAAAAAATTAGAGAGAAATATCCCCCTTTTTCTTGAAAACATTTAAAAGTTACACTATTTGTCAAGAAGTAATTTGAAATAGATTTTTGAATCAAAGTGTCCCATACCACTTTGAAACTTTTAAAATATATTTTGATTTGGAAACTTTAATGTCCCTATAAATAAATCCTTAAAACTATTTTTCAAACATGTACATTAATGAGAAAGATTTAGAATAATCAATCTATAAAACACTTAAAAATGAATTTTAGTTAGAGTTTATAACCAAAATAGAGACACTTGAATACAAATAATTTAGGTAATAAAAACTTTGTAATATCATGAGAATAAAGGGATTCATGATATACTTTATCAAAGTTTATTATATACACTATGTAAAAGTGATTTGCTGTATAACAACAAAAGAGTCTCAATGGAATATAATTTGAGATGAAACTTTTTATAAAGACCATATCCTTAGATTAAGGATAAATCAATGGTATAATTATGTGTGACAAATATAAATACACTCAAAATGATTGGATATTCAGTGTAAATCAATCAGAGGACATTCACACATATTCTTGTAAAAACAACACCAATGAATTCGATATTTAACTCAACAAATGGGGATTGAGTTAAAATTACTCTTATCAAGTTCAAATCGATGACTTGAGAATCTATAAATGGTGTGATTATGTGTATAAAAAGTATATCCACAGATAGTTTAGTGGAAATTTTGACATAATCAAATGAATAGTGATTCCACACATAATCTTGGAGTAAAATAATCAATGAAGTATGCGTAAATCCGAATGAGTGGAAATTGAAATTTTAAATTCCCTTAACTATTTGGTAACTTATGAAACATGCACCCATGAAAGAAGGATAACAAAATGATGATGTAAATATCCATAAATTAAAGTATATTACACAATTAATACAAACATTGGCAGTACACACACCACATGTAATAAATAAGTGGTGAACAATGGAATTCCCACAGAATTAAAAGTGAGATATGAAACCCCTTAATTTTTACTTGTTTCCTTGGTAGATGGTAGGTTAATATCCTGTATAATGGTGAAATAATTTTTATTGAATTATAAAAAATAATTTACAATAATTTGATATCATATATGATCTTTTAACATTGATTTGTTAATAATATCTTAGTATTATCGTCATTTCGGGTGTTAACATACTCGTTTTCCTTTATATTATTTGTTACGTAAGCCATGTTTGTTATGGATTGGTTGTATATTATTCATATCCATAATTATTTCAAGTCCTTAAAAATTATTTTTATCATCAAATGAGAATTATACATGAATGGATACGATGGAGAATGAATCTCATCATGTTCGTGGAGACGGTAGTCCGTACGTAAGCACGAGCGACTATATCATTCTTTTGATGTTAAAATAATTTATAATTGGATGGTATATCATATAGAAAGAATAATTATCATGTTATATTTATTATTTACATGAATTACACATCATTATTATACCCATCCAAATAATAATTTATTTAATGACAATTACACCACGACGTGGAGACGGTAAGCCGTACGTACGCACGTATGGTGACATGTCATTCAAAGGATGGATAGAATACTGAATATGGTTGTACAATATTTATAATAAAATTATAGTATATAGGAGATAATGGATTCATTATTTTAGAATGGTAATAACAAGGAAAGAAGAAGTTGAGGAAGAAAAGAATTTGAATAAGGGTTGTAAAAACATTACCTCTTCTTCAGGTTCTTCCTTTTGATTTGATCAAAAGGGATCCTTAGGTTGGATTTCTGATCAAACTAAGGCCTCTAGGTTGAAGTGAGGGAAGTTTAGAGAGTGTTTGGGAAGGTTTTAGCAGAACTAAAAGGTTTTGATGGTGTGAATTAATGAGAAGGGAAAGTGCCCTTTTATAAGAGGGGTGAGGGGCACCTTTGGAAAAGCTAGAAATATTATTTTATAATAAATTCATATTCGGTTTCTAATGGATAAAAAGTAGATTATATAAATTTTAAGGTGGGGATAGGTCGAAAAACACTCAACCAATATAATTTAGGCAGGTTTGGGATATTATATTAACCTTATCATTAAGTATTAACTCTTAGTTAATTAGTTTCACTATTACAATGTCTCTTTGTATTTTTATATTATATTGTTAATAAACATACTATATAAATCCAAGATACCCCCAAGTAGTCCATTAATGATACACCTATCATTATATAAGTCTCTTGGCCAATCCTTAGATTTTTAGAAATTTAATATCAATTAATAATATAATATTTTTTTTAAAAACTATTTTATGTCAATTTTGACACTATTAAATAATTGATTTTTTTGAAACTCGTATCAGAATGACTACTTCGAAAAAAGTAAATTAAATCAATACTAAAATGTCATAGTAACATATAAAATTTTTTTAATTCAATAAAAGTCTCCAATTATATTTATTTGGGTATTTATAATATCAATTATTTAAATTTATCACTGTTATGGTAATTACTGCATCATCATTGTGTCATAAATAAATTAAATTATTTAATGTCTAAAAATTATAAATAAAATATAATATTTAGGAAATATTTTTATCTTTCTAATGAATATTTATAATCTAATTTATCTTATGTGTAACCCTATATTAAAAATATTATAGTAAAAAAACTTTGATTTTAACTCTTTTTACTCTTCTTTGAATTAAATAATAATAAATGTCCTAATCTAATCCAAGTGGACATAATGATAATATTTTATTCCTATGGTTCTTTTTGGTCGATATACACTTGTACAATAGAATTAGGACATTTTTTATGGTAATATTAATATCATTTTTACCCTTAATTACCCCATTTACTTTTAACCGTGTTAAATAAAAGTAAAAAGTTACTATTCACCAAAAATTATTTTCATCTCATTGAAGCAAATTTTACTCCTTGAAATTAACCATGTCTCTCAAATTTTCGAAATTCCAATCACAGAAGCGGTAAAATTAAGTTTTATCAAAAAATTAGTTTTTTAACTACCACTTGGTAGTTTCACTATTCATCAAAAATTGAAGTTTTTCAAAACAATGCCAAAATTTTACCCTAGGATATAATTGATATTCTGAAAAAAAGACTTCTATTTTACAAAATTACAAACTTAAAATTTGCATTAATTAATTTTATAATTAATTCTCGCTGTCACAACAAATAGCGTGTTTTTAAGAAATAATATATATCAAAAGATTGACAATTGTTTATCTCCAATTTAAAATTGAAATTAATTCTAATGAACACCATTGGATAAAAAGGTAAAAATATATTCTAATTATAATTTAAAACCACTCAAATTCATAATTTATCACTATTAATTATTTTGATTAAAAAGTTGTTTTTAATTAAAATTTAGTAATTTTCACTATTCATCAAAATATTAAATTTATCCAAAAAGTACCAAAATTTCACCTTAGGCTAAATACGATACTCCAAATCCAAAAAGGAAGTCCATTTTGAGAGATAAAATTTCTAAAATTTTAAAAATTAGGTATTACTATTCATATCGGCTAGTTTGATTGGTTGTGGTCTGTTATAATCTCGAAGTTGCGTACAATGCACGTCATTGCATTATTCTAAGGGAAACGTACCGTGGAAGATTGGGGTGTTACAATGTGGGTGAGACAGTTTTTCCAATTAAGAATTTTTTCTTTATGATGTGATTTAGTCCATTAGACTAGCGTGTTCAGGCTAGATATGGGGGATGTTGGCCATCATTGGAGGATAAATCTGGAACTATTGGAGACTCTTATTTTTGGGTTGAGTTGTGTCATGGAGATCCCCTTACTCTCCCATTTAGGTTTCTTTTAACTTATAATATATTTACATCCAATTTTAGTACTCACCCCTCAAGATATGGTTACTCTCATTCTTGAAGAGGAGAATATTTACGGGGTACACCATGTGATTTTCATGTCCTACATCTAATGGTTGTATGAGTCTACTATCCTACTATAGGTAGAAAAGACTCAATGATATGTCCATATTCTCAATGTTTCTATATCCCTATTTTTCAATGAGATTATTTCACCCTCATTATGGTGTGAGCTTCAATAATTAATATAAATTATCCTATATACTACATTTCAATTTAGTTTATCTCATTATTCTGACCCTTCCCCTTTTCAGGGTTTCATATAGGGTATGTTTATACTCACCCTAGCATGGTATTTTCCCACACATATCATTCCTTATGCAGAAGACAAATATGAATGATTGTGACCTTCGGTGAGCTTGGGGATACAGGTTCTTGGACCGCATATGGTTGTGTTATGTTTGGATCCCAAAGATAGGATTTCTTAGTTTTTATAATTTTCTAGTGTATATCATGTGCGGAAACTTTTCTTGATGATTATTTATTTTATCTCTTTACTTTTTAGTTTACATAACCGTACTTGTACTATTTCGCAGTCCAAGCATATCTGGATTATTTATAGTAGTATTGTGTCTTTTATTTCCATAACATCTTAAATTTTTCATTGAAATAGCTATGGTCATTTGTATATAAACTTAGTAAAAGTACACCGTACGTTTTATGTTCCTTCAACACTTATTTCCACACCCTATCCTATGGAGGCACGCTTGGGGTACTCGTGGCTCGAGCCCCATCATGGGTTGTGTCATTACATATCTAAAAATTATTTTCTATCATTGATAACATTATTTGATGATACATATGTTTTAATGGGGGATTTTATTTAGATATGACCTCTATTATTTATTTTGGTGGTTTATAATTATAATATATATGAGTCACATTTTTTTATATGGGTTATGTTAAGATTTAATGATGTTCATGAATCCTATATCATTCCATGGCTTCTGATATGATATATGATTTATGTTTTTTTAAGAAACATTTATTTTTTTCATTATGTGATTGTTGGGACATATATATCCCTCAATTTCATTTGGGTGTGATTTTTATCTCATGAGATAGAAAAAACTGAAATGTGAAGTGTACATGGGTGAGTAATACATCATATGAATAGGATTAATCTACATTCAGTAATATAGAACTTGAACAGGATAAATACTGGTTCAATAAAATAAGAATGGAATAAGATCAATTTTGCTTAATTAATATAGTAGTATAATTGGAGAAATCATTGTCTATTCATATAGGGAAAGAATAAGGAGTGGACTCTGATTAGTATAGGGATATTTTTGCTTTGATGATCTTGTAAATGATCATTCACTAATATGGGTATGATTTCCTATGCCAATGTGTTTATGAAAATTCCACGTTTGTTAAAATTTTATTAATCCTGGATTTGCGAATTAAAATTTCATATGGAAGAAGATTAAAATATTTTATGTTAAGGGTATAGTATTCATATTCTAATACCCATATGTTTTTGTAATGATTCATATGTTCAATTTTTATCTTTGGGAGAATCTATGCTCATCATTTTCATATGTTTATTTTACACAGGTTATAATGAATGGTTTAAGGATATAATACTATAGGGGAAGATCATTATGGAAACATTGACAATATTTCACTAGAATTGAAGAATGCGTTCCAAGCATAAAAACGAACTAAATTATTACTGTCATTGGGTATGTGTTTGGTAAATGTAATGAATATTCATCCAATAATATGTGATTTCATTGTATATAAATCCTAGGAAGATATATTTGGTGTCAAATATAGATTTAAAACATATTGGATTTAAATAATTTATCCAATGATTTATGGTATAATGAACCTTACATATTTTCCAAATGGGTTTCTTTTGGTAATTCAAAATATTAACATAGTTCAAGAGGAAACAATGTTATGTTATTCACATGTTTGGAATGGAAAACCCAAGTAGTTCTATATGAAATATTCTATATAAATGTTATGATAATTTACTATATTTGTTTATAATGTATTTGATTTTTGACTTTTTAATGGATTGTATGGTTATAAATTTCTTGAATTATTATGTTAACCATCAGATGGAGTTTGTGAGATTAAATTATTTTCGCACTATTAGAGGATCTATTAATATTTTATGAATTATTCAAGCCTTTTGTGATGATAAAGACTAATGGAATAACCTATCATTATATTTATAGAGATCATGATCTACTAACACTTCAGTAATGAAAAATTCATCTTCATATCTACTAACAAGAAATGATGTGGAAATTTTTCATTAAATAATAAAGGGTTATGTTGTCCTAAAATCAACTAATTACACCCCTTGTGAAAATTATTTGACAATAAGAAAATGGACATGATATTAATAGTTTTAAAGTAATCATCATTATTGAGGATATCAATGACCTTTTTCATGTTTCATTAGTTAATGGTTTTTTGATTCTTAACATTCTCTAGAATACCCACTTTCTTATTATCAGTGATCATTATCAATATCTGTTATTATTTAATAATTTCCTCAATTTGAAATTATTCACCTATGTTATCCTATATAGAGATTTATTTATGATTTAAATTGAGTAATATTTATTTTCCATCATTAAATTTTTAAAAAGATGTTTTCGAATTCATTTTTGAGACAATATTTTTTAGGGAAAATCTTTCAAATATTAAACCTTTGATAACTAAGACAAATTGTAAAGGTGAAATAAATTTTATCCGTACTATAATGTAAAACTCGGATATTGTTTGAAATACTTTTTTTAATTAATTCAATATTTTCCAAATTTTACATTACACACATCACTTAGATTACCTTACATTTCACACAACCATTATTTTCTACAAAACCTCATTTTATAATTATTTATATAATATGTTCACATCACCTTTAAATTATAGATATTAATAATATTAAATAACATATGAAAATATAGGGTTTATAAAATTAATTTATTGGTTAAAATATAATGGAAACAAAAATACATACCAATGGAATATAAAAGAAATATTTTTATTTTCAATCTTCCAATGTAATTTTGAAATTATAATTCAAATTAAAGAAAATTAATGGATGAAATTGATGAAATATATATGTCATATATTCAATGAATTATTTTTTATATTCATCAAATATATTTTATTGGCATATTTTAAGAATTTATCTAATTCTATTAATAAAAGTAAATATATTTCAAAAGGCTAATTTGGAAGCATTTTAATGGATATACTATTTAAACTATAAATTTTTCAACTTTTTTAAATTATATATGACAAAATATACTTCTATTTTCAATTACTGAATTAATTTTTTTTCATGACTTATCATTATTTTTTGTATATGTTTCAGGAGTTGACAAATTGTAAAAATATAATGAATTTTAAATTGAAAATATTTTTTCTTTTAAATAAATTATAGTGTTAAATCATATTTTTTAATAGTTTGAAATTATAAAAAGAATATTTTATTAACTATTAATCCAATTTTGGACACTGAAATTGATTGTGCATGGAATTTAGATTTAAAACCATTTCAATCAATTTTATGTCTTATAGTTATAAACTCGTCTTCTCACACCATTAACATGATTTATTTTAAATTTATTAAAATAAATTGTCTTGTTATAATTTTAAAAAATGGATTCCATATTATTAATCATTGGGTAAAAATTATGAAAATTGGTTTCTTTTTTTGACATTTTTAATAGTGTCTTTTGTATCCTTTTTAGTAACCACATTTTAGGGTAAATCAGTTCTATAAGAGTACAAATAATATTATAATAAATATAAAATAATTGTAAAACTTATCCTAATATCATTGTATGAGTGGGTTTCACATAAAATCATTATTTTGCTGAGATATACCCTATGGAATTCACTTGGATGATAGTGTGACATTTATAATATTATATTTTAAAAAATATCTATATAATACAAACATATATTTTTCATAACTACATAATATTTAATATCGGGTTATATAAGGGATATGTTAGAATATATATTTTCAATTAATGAATATATTTTTTCTTTATAATTTTAATTTAAATTTAATTTATAGTAAAAATATATATAATTTAATTTCTAGAACATTACGGATGCAGTGCATGCAAAAGAAGAAGAAAAATTTAAAAAATAATTTCAATTAAAATTATCAGGATCATTAAATGACCCCAAAATGAGGCTAAGTATTTTTTGGTTATTTATCAAAAAAATTCCATGTTCTTAATATATTACCACTTTAATCCACATGGAAATGAATTTGGCCCATGTAATAATTTATACAAAAGGAAGTCAATTTTTCAGCACTATATGTTTTTAATTAGTATAATATTTTAATAAGTTATTTATCGTAATTTTTTTTGAAAATAAATATTAATTTTAAATATTTTAATATTACCATAATCATGTTAATTTCATTTTAATTTTTAGTAAATAAATACTTCACATAAAGGATTTCAAAATGATGATGCTGTAATTGATCAATTAATATAAATGATAAATAAATGATATTAAAAATATTAAAATAAAATTAAAATGAAATAATTAATTACAAAGTGAAAATTTATAGATTTTATTTACATTTTTTGATATAATATAATTGTTTTTTGATGATATATTGTTGTTATGATATTTTTATATAAGAAAAAAAATGAATAGTAGCATAATTGACCTTAACAATACATTAAAATAGATAATATTTTATTAAATGATATAAAATTAATCAGAATCAAATATTATGTAAAATGATTATAAAAAGGTTAAATACTTCATAAATAACCAAAGTGTGGTTATGTAGGAATTTTATAGTAAATATATTATACCTAAAGAGTAAAAAAACTTGTTGTCTTCTTAACAGATAAAGGTTTTGACTAATGGTTAAAGACAAAAAAATAATTAATATAATCTCACATGAATAAGTATAGATATTATTTTTTGTGAATAATTTGAATTTTTCTCAACAAATAATCAATATAAATCACTTTGATAAATTTTTAATATAAATATAATTTAATTTAATTTAATTTTTTAAAGGATTCAAATGGATCCCTAACCATCAATTAAAAAAGTGCATCACCATAATTATTTATTAACAACACATTGAGACCTATACCATGACCAACCCCTTTCCATTTTAATTATCAACTTCCCTATCCACATAGTATATTTTTTTATCCCAAAAGATGAACGGTATTTTCAATATATGGAGATCTAAATAATGTTTTAAAGGGAAGAGGTAATCATTTTTCATGACTCCATTATAATTGTTTCATATAATACCTTCGTTTAATGTGTTAATATATAATAAATTAATAACTCCAGTATAAACTGTATTCATATATGTTATTATTATTATGGAACATTCACACTCATCCATTTATCTATCCTATAAAATATTAAATCACCATGTTTGTGTACGTATGACCTACAGTTTTCATGCTATGAGGTAATAATTTTTTCAGAGCCACCGTACCTGAATAGGTTTAATGGTGGAAATAATATATATATTATTAAAATGATATTTTTTAAAATTATATACACCATCCACATCCATACCATTTCCTTATTAAGTTAATGATATTGTTTTTTGTGTGTATATATTACTTATTGTATTCATGATATGATGTGATTCATTCTCCATGATCAGCATTAAAAATCATTATTTAAATGTATAGAATTAATAATATGATATATATTAACTAATTATCATTCCTGACTGTGCATAACTATATTCTATGTGCACGAACCGAAACAGATATGCCAAAACATGCCTAAGAAAATAACAAATTTATCACATGAAAGAAGAGTAACAATAAATTATTATTAACATTTGGGTGATAAGAAGATAATGTATCATAAATATGAATATGGTTATAGAATAATATAATAACTATATATAAAAAATTATATAGTAGTTCTAGATATGTGTGATGGAAATCCTATATAAGGTAAGGTATTTTTCTCTCATCTTTATTTTTTTTGGGACACATCCATTAAACACTACTTGTTTTTTCAACATGGTGTATATACATCGCATGAATATATTTTATAATTAATATCCAGAAAATTATGGTTGTTTAATATAACTATGTTCTATTTCATTCAAGGGGAATATAATTATAATGATCATAATATTATGGTTATTTATTTCCCAATCTCTTAAATATTTTGAATTGTTTTTTTATTAAGTATCTATTAAGAAATAGTTATCCTAAATGACAATGTTTTCTTAAAATGTTTTCAAAAAATGAGTCACTATCCATGAATTGATTTTAAAAGTCATTTTTACCCATTTTTTACTTTTACTACACATTTTGAAAGGAATATGTTTTTCATTTTCTAAATAAGAAAGTTTGTGATTTTTTTTGTAAAAATATAAAAAGAATTTTTTAATCATATAATTTATGAAATTATTTTTTCTCATTCATAACACCTTAATAACATCAAGATCCACTGTCAATATAATCTAGTTATATAAAAAAATTATTTATAATTGTGAGTAATTCTAAGAATATAAAAGTTTTACTAGTGATTGGATACTTTCCTCAAGAATGATATTCATTTGAAATCCCAATATTATTTGCTAAGAATGATAATTATCATTGATGATACTTGTATTTTAATGGTGGTATTTTATTAAGGATAAAATCATTATTATTTAAATGGGTGGTTTTCTATATTTATTAATCAAATTTCACTTTCACTGGTTATATAATGATTGAATGATGTTAATTAAAACCATATCATTCTATGTGTACTAATATAAGGAAAAATTTATGTTCTTGTGGAAAACATATTTATGGTCTTCATTATTTAAAGTGTGGTTCCTATATCTCTTTCAAATAATTTTTTTTATTATTTAAATATCATGAGATTTACTAGAATGAAATGGGAACTGAACATGATTCATTAATATAGAACTGTAACAAGAGAAATCTTGCATGAGTAATATAGGATGAGAACATGAGTATACGTGGATAACTAATTCTGGGCTAGAATATTAGTATTTAAAGTTTAGTAATATACAATTTTAATGAGACTAATATTTGTTCCTTAATTCTAGGAAAGAATAGAAGTTAACATTATTCAAAAAAGGATAATTTTTGTTATGACAACATTGGAAAAGAGACATGACTAGTATAGAAATGATTTCTTATTCTTATATTCTTTTAATAATTTTCTTTTTATGTAAAAGTATTTATTTTATGATTTATTCCATAATATTTTTTAGGAATTAAGATTATGATCATTGATATTCACCGTATAATTTTCATATTCATAAAACCCTTATGTTTTTGTTTTGATTCATATCTCCTTTGTTTACCCTTACTAAGCATCTGAGCTCACCCTTTTCATATGTTTTGTTTCCCTATTTTAAGAATAATTGTTTAATATAGGAACACAATTGGGGAATATCATTCTATGAAACATCTAGGTTATTTTATGAGGATTGAAGAACATGTTCCATGTTTCCAAAAGCACTAAAATATTATTGTCCTTGGGAAAGTGTTTTTGTAATGTAATGAATATTCCTTAAAAAAGATGTGATGCCGATTTAAATCAATCATAGGAATTTTTAATTAGAATTATTTATATAATAAACTATTAAATGAAATTTTTGTCATAAATATTTTATCATATCAAAACCATTAGAGAAGATACATGTTTCAAAATCATTTCCTCATAAAATATCTAATGAAAATGAGGGGTTTTATAAGAATTTTCTCATGGTATAACCCTTGTAAGATAAAAATGATTCCAATAATATTTAATAATAATATAAACCATTCACATAAATATTATAAATTATATAGTTTTTATATCCCTAGTAATCCATATATAACACAAATTGATGTCATCTTATATGAAAAAATAATTTTGATAAATTAAATAATTTCATGATGCAGATATCTTATACACATTCAAAAATAATTTTAAAAACATTCAACTATTTAGGAAAATTATTTTAAAATATATGTAAAAAAATGTAATGGAATATTATATGTATTTATTAGTCACAGAGCCCGTAGATTCTATTCGACCATACACATTAATTTTGTGGTTTCTTTAACAATTTTTGTAAATCTGAAATGTGCATTGCTTTGGAAAAAACTTTATGATTACATAGAAAATTTAAAATTCAAAATGGTTAAAATGGGTTTTAAAAAATATAAGAGTGTAATAAATCCCAATGAATAAAATTTCTCTAAACAATATTTTTGGAAGTTAATATATTTCTTACCAAAGAGTTAAATAATATAAGGTTTTCATAAAAATGTATTCTTAATTATTTAAAGAATCAAAGAGATAAAAAATGGTTACAACAAATGATGATATAATTAATAACTATACGATAAGAAAAAAAAATAAAAAATTATTTCATTTAGATTATAATATTTATTCATTGTATTCGTAATCATTAATAATCCCTATAAATGATGAGGTTGTTGCAATAAAATATTGCAATAAAATTAACATTAAATAATAAATTACTAGAAGAAAGGAACAAAATGAAAACATATATCATGATTATGAATAAATTGACTATATTATATGTTAAGTGGGATTTATATACATCATATAAAATAATATTGGAATAGAACATAGTATGCATCTCAAAGAATGATGATTAAGATTCACAATACCTTATAGTTTTGGAAACTTTTGAATGGAAATACCCATGGAATACTAACATAATTGGAAACATTAGTTATAATTAAATTAGGTATATTAATTATATATATTATCATAGAGTATTATATAAACAATAAAAATGAAAATTTTTGATAAATATGGAACAAATCTCTTATATAAAATAGCGAGACTAGAAATCCCCTAACCATATGTCCTGACATTGATTGTAATCATTCAAGTAGAAAATATAATAAATATATGTATATTATACATCTATCGAGGAACAATATTCCTAAATATAGTATAATATAAGATTATTATGATCTTTTGTTACCAGTTTAATAACAATTTCATTGTAACATTACATTTTTAATAATAACCAATTTTTTTAAAAAAAGTTTTAATTTGTTATATTTTTTGTTCTCTCACAATGATAATGATTTAATCATCTCAAAAATATTAACCATGATAAAAATATATTTTATATTCAGTAAATATATATTTATAGTGATTCATGAAAAATATTAGGGGATAAACAAATACATTGTTCATCGAGATGGTATGTTGTATGTTTTTATAAATGTTGTTTACATTTTCTTGTCCCATATAAATAACATAAAGTAAATGAAAAAAAACACCCATAGATATATAGATATGTATATTAATATAATTATAATATTTAAAACATATATTTATCATAAGTTCAAGGAAACTATACTTAATAAATTCCATGAAATTCATGAACAAATTGAATCGCTTCATTAAGAAGTAGTCTACCGTACACAAAAATGATGTTATCATATTCCACAAAAATGGAATGAATGAAGGTATGTAATAATTATATGAGCGTAAATTCATCATCTATATCATATATTAATAGTATTTCTATTAATATTACCGACCTATATAGGTGGTAATTGAAAATAGAATCACTTTGGTTCATGAAGCGGTAGTCCTCCGTACACATGAATGAATATTTGCAACCCATTTTATGGATGTGTGTGTGGTTTTAGGTCATAAATATAATATATCTACATTAACTTATATGGATTATACTAATTTACTATATAATATTGATATAAAAATAATTTATTATGTTTATTAAAAATAAATGTAAAACGTTCGTCGATGAACATTACCAATTATTTAGTTATCTAAATATGGTCTGCACAAAAACACATTTGAGGGTACCTTTATTCAAAATGTAAGGATTCTATGATGATGTTTGATATGTTGTGAAAAATTTTCAATATGGATTAGAATATCCATTGGTATTGATTGGTGGGAATAGTGGGAAATATTGGCTGGCCTTTTATAAGGGATGTGAGTCACAAATTATATTATTTATCAATGAGAGAATCACAGCTGTGTTTTTTAAGTTGTAAAAACAACAAAAATGTATAATATTCTATAATTATACATTATATATTCTAAATATGAACATTAAATGGGTTTTATACAAGTCATGGATCATTTATACTCTTTTATATTCAATTTTTAGCCACTATGTAAACATGTTTTTACCATAAACATTAGAATTAATTTTTATTTGTTTGACTAATAAAGTTAGTCAAAAAAATATTTTGACCTTATTAAAAATTATAAATTATTTAGATTCAAAAAATGGATTCAATTTTCTCAAACTCATTTTAAAAAATAATAAAAATTATTTTCAAATTAATCTCACAGACGTGTTATGAAAGGTGAGTTTTAATGATTAAATGATCAAACTATTAATATTTTTTAACATCCATTTTCAATGAGATATTCATTCCAATGACCTAAATTATATTAATAGATGGATTATTTAACTAAATATACTTTAAAACTAAATTAAAATTCAAATTAACTACATAAATAAATCTTGTGAAAAGTACATTCTCAATTAAAATAGAATATTTTACATTATTCATAAAAAACGAATCATTTTAGAATAATATAAAGAATTAAAACTAAGATAATTATTCCCTTATGACCTTAAAATATAAGTTTATTTTTTCCTATTTATTTTCACATTCAAACTGAAATTAATATGATTAGTATTAAAAAAATGATTTCAAATGTATTTTTTATATAATATTATTTTCAAAACATATAAATACCTTACCAAAAAATATATATTTTGTTATCAGTTTGATTATTTTATATAAAACCATTTTAATTAATATTAATAAAGTATTTGTTACAATTAATTTTTATAATCCTAATGGTTGGGTTATAATGGCCATGATTACATAACTATATTAATACTAAATCATAGTTTTTTTCAAATAAATTTTCAAGGGAAATATAAGAAAAGTAAGGGTTTCATGTTTTAAAATCATAACATATTGATTTATATAATTCAATCATTACATTGTATATAATGAAATCCAATTAATAAATTATTTCTAATTTATTAAAAAAGACCCAAAAACAAAGGGTGATATATTCAAAATTTAGGGGAAAGTGGTTTTCATATAATTATATAATATTAAAAGATATTTTTGATAAATGATTCATTATTTCAGGTGGGATACTGTAGAAATTTCAAAATTAAAATCAGATATAACCCTAAAACATTTAATAATTATCATTTCCCCTTGTGTGAATGTTCTTCTTTTCCATTCCCCTTAGGCTATATTACTGTTATTTTACAGTCAAAAAAACGATCAATGATGATGTTAAGTTATAAAAGATAGTAATAGTGTATTTATTGTATAATATAAAATGTTAAAACATAGAAAATAGTAGAATCTTGAAGGTTAAATTTTTAAATTTAAGAGATAATACACTTTGAGTAAAAGAAAATACATAAAATTATTTATCCCTTTCTCAATAAAACCTATATTATATGAAATTAATTATAAAAAATAAATAATGTAAATATATCATGAAAAAAATTATTTATATAGGATTTACTATCATTTTAAAAATTATTTTTTAGTTCAATCCCATTTTAACCCTTTTTATCAAAAATCACAATGAAAGAGAATTAGAATATAAGGTTTATAAATTTAAAACTGATTTTAAAACTGGATAAAAATTTGTTGACTAATCCCAATATTAAAAAATTTTCATTCTACCTTTCCCAAATAATTTTTTTTAAAATGATTTTAATATAATACAATTTATCCCAAAATATCATTATTCTCATTTTTAGGCTATTACTATAATTATACATTGATCTCATCGATATAAAATTGGGTTTCAAATGTAAAATATTTTATCATCATTAATATGATATTATTCACCATATAATTTGTGAAAAACGATATTTAGTCAGAAAACTAATTCATTTAATGGTTTTTAAATCATTTATATGATTTTTCATAAAATTTTCACATGAAATTAACTCATATTTAATAAGTATTTAAATTAATTATTAATAGGTTCCAACAATAGTTGTGTTATCAATAGGAGGGGATGGTTGGAAAAGTGATCTTCTATTTTTATATTTTAATTCCAATGAAACAAACTACAAAATGATTAGTCACAAAGGAAACTATATGAAATAATTAAAATTCCTAACCATGGGGTTATATGTATTTAAGATGATCATTAATCGATAAGAATATTTAAACAATATCATGGTTTTTTATTAATCCAAGACCCAAAAATATAATATGAAGAAGTTATTTTCATTATTACTAAAAGAAAGAAATATCTATAACATTCATATTACTATATCTCTTCATAAATATATTTTGTTGATCAAAAAAATTATTACACACCATTGTTTTTAAAAAAATTTAATAACTGTCACCATATTCATCTGAACTGTATCTCTATAAAGAATAAACAATCATCACAAATTAGTTTAATTGAATTTATATATTGTTCATCATTACATTCATGAACTTAATGAAGAAAGAATATCATCATACATTTCAATACGAGACATTTAATTTTATTAATAACTCATCTAGTAACATTGGTTTGATAACCCCTCTATAGTGTTTATTTGATTCAAACAGATTGGAATGTCTATATCGTACTAGCTAGAATGGAATATAATTACTCTATATTCATCAGATATTATTTTTACATCATCCTTCCAGTGACTCTACAGATAATTTTTCAACATTAATAATATTCGAAAATCTATGTTGAATATCAGTCCCAACCAAGAGATTCCATGGTCGGGAATGATCACTAATAAATTCCCACTACATCCTCTTCTCTGAGAATAACATGTCAATTACAATATTAGATGGATTCACTACTGTACATATCAACCCAGCCACCCAAAAAATAGTAGAAATTGGGTTGTTATAAATATTCAATGTAGAATTTTCACACTGATAATTTGAGAATAAATCCCAATGTTTTCAACATTTGACCACCATAGAATCTCAAAACTATTAGGAAGACTCCTTAAATATTTTTGATAGCATCCATTTTTAGAAATCCAAAAATACTGTATAGGATCAGGTTTCATCACATAATGAGTAATGAAATGGTGAATAACCATATCGACACCATCACATTAATATAAAAAAATTACATTATAATGATATATAAACTGTTAATCTTATGAAAACATCATTACACTACTTATTACATCTAATGAAACATTATATAGATCTCTATCGTAACATCATATTAATAATTAATATTTATTTTTGAAGAAAAATATTTTATCTATTTAAATTATTTACATTCACTCATCCATTACATCTTATATTAAACCCATATCTAATAAAATTCATTAGGAATCATTTTATTGAATAATTTAGATGAAAACCTATATTTAATGAATCATAGAATTATTTTGTAACCATAATATATCTTATTCATCTCCCATATTTATATATTTCTATTCACTATACCTCATATACATGTAAAAATTCATCTACCCAATGAAAATATAAATGTTCATTCAGAAGAATATGTATGTTGAATTTGAAACAATGTGTTTGATAGAAACCATCAAATAGCCCCACATAGAGTCATATGTTCATAACACCAAAAAAAATTCCCTCTAACCCATAGAGGTCAAAAATGTCTATCATATAACAATTTTTAGATCTAATTATTTTTAAAAAAACATTAGCCAGTTAGAAATAACAAAATAGAAAAGAATATATCTTTTTATAGTCAAATATCTATATACCACTTTTTTATTAGGAATATATCATGAGTATATTATGTAATCATGGTGTCTAATACCTTATTATTATAAGAAATCCATAGAAATTTCTTTATCAAACATCTATATATAATAAGAACATTGTTCATAATTTGAAAATGATTTAGTAACTCACTCTATCTTCTAGACTTTATTCCATTAAATTATATTCTCTATCAATTCCGCTTTTACTTCTCCACCAGAGAACAATTTTTCTTGAAAAATTTATAGAAAAATGTAGTGTTAAAAACATACATGATTGATGAAGAATCCTGGGCGTTTTGGAGTAATTATGAATAAATCATAGATCATATTAAGTGATTTTTTTCAACTAAATAAAATAGAAAAAAATAATACCCTTAGTCATCATAATATTCTTTTTATTGACATAATAATTCCTTAATACCACTTATCTGGTACATTATCCCACATTGGATTTTTGAAACAACCAAGGAAAAAAATCAATGAGATATATTCTCTTTGGAAATGGATTAATTATACAATAATTATAATCCTCTCTAAATAATGTTGGTTTGTGAAACACGAATTACTTATAATAATTCCCTGATATACATAATTAGTACTCAATGTGTATTTTTTGAATTTATATTAAAAAATAATCAATTCACTCTATAAATCATATATAATAAATTCAAAAACATATTAAAAACTATATACTCCTTCCACTACATCCAAACATTAAGACAATTCACACATAATGATATCCCATCTTACCCCTTTTTAAAAACAATCTATAATATATGATCTCCCTAAAAAGTTATAAATATACAAATGGATAGATTTACATTATATATTTTCTCCCCAATTTATAAAAATATACAAATAAACAATAAAAATTGTGATAAAAATAAAATACATTATATTTGAAGGGAGTGGGGTTCATCCCCCTTTTTAAAATACATATTATAAAATCTTTCCTTTGGAAATGGTTAGTTAATCCTTCTAGAAACCTACTATGTTATAGGAAAATCACTAAAAATTATTTACATTATTCCACATTGAAATTTAGGATGTGATATTTAATTTTAATTTCTATAGGAAAATAATGATTCAATATGATGTTAAGGGGATTTATATCACATTGATATTCACAATCTAAGGGAATGATAAATTCATATTATTTAAAAATTCATCTTGTAATGATTTAATCAACATTATATGTGTTTGATATTGGGTATAAGAAAAAAACACAACATCTTTATAGTCTATTATTACTAGAATAATAATCTTTGTATTGAAAATCACACAACATTCCATAAATAAGAAAAATACACTGTATTTAGATCATCTTTCATGAACACAACCATCACAATGAGAAATTTTATAAACAAAAAATCAAACTTTCCTATTTTCTCATATTTTTAGATTAAATAGATTATTCATCAAATATATCAAAAAATTATATTCCTATATATAATAGAATGATCCTTTGTAATTCATTGATCCCGTTGACATTATATATCATCATGACCATGACCTGACCTTAAATCCATTTGATAAAATTGTATACAACCAAATTTATAAAATCATTTGAATCAACCTCCTTTCCATTTAAATAATTTTCTAAAAATGTTCTATAGGAATGTGGTTCTATACAATCATCATTTCATCAATTCTAAATTTCCTTATAAAATACCTTAAATACACATCTTGAGATAGGAAATCATACATATTATTTTGTGAGATATTTATTCCAAGAAGTTTTTATATTTTTTATATAATTTATGATTCATATAACATATTCATATAATTAAGAAAATTTAAATATATTTCATTATCATTAAATAATAATATGATATCATTTATTTTACAAAACATAATTATTTTTGAATCATGATTCTATGATATATGGTGTCTGTATCCAACTCTATAATTTTTAAACCTCTACATTTTGAAAATTGTATCGAGAATAATGTACATATTATTTGGGTCTTGATTTATCCCACATAATGCATTATATATGTTTATAACATTGATTTAGTCTTTAACATATATGAAACAATATGTTTTATTGATTTAATGTTATTTTTATATCACCCTATTTAGTAATGCACACATTAAAGGAATTAGAAATATAATTTATTTCCATTATGAATCAATATAAATAAATATTTTTACTATTTCATGATTTTATACTTCGGAAAAGGAATCATTATAATAAATATTCAAACTATGAGTAAACATTACCATAATGTCATTGTTTAATTTTTTGATTACTCCTTAAATCACGTCTTTTTATGAAACATCTATATTGTGCCAATTATGTGATTATCAACTATTTTCTATATAAGTTTAATTTTACCATTTGTATCACTTTGATATAGTTATTTACTCACTGAATTGGTATTCTATTTATTTTCTAAATCTTCCTCAACATGTTGTAGCTAAAACATTGAATATATTGAATTATTTGAAATTGACATTGATGTTCTTCTAGTTCATGTCATTTTCACTTTATTACAAATTAAATTATTTAACTCCTCATATTTTCACATTATATGATGGGATAAATTATATCATGATTATTCACATGAAATAGCTTAGGGAACAAAATTATATCATTCAGTTTATACATTTTCAAACCTATGAGTCATAATTCTATTTTATTTAACTAATCAAATTCAACCTCATATTTTTATCTACAGTTTCCAATGATGTAACTAGAGTAAACTATTTGTCATATATTACATCAAGAATGATGAAAATATTTATTTTATATTTATTAAAGAATCAATAAAATCTTACATTTTATTAGTATCCATGAATGATTCTATCCTCACCTATTTGATTAATATGTAAAAGATTTTCACCAATGACATCAATTATTCACAGTCATTCAAACTCATATAGGTATTTAAAACATGAGGAATCATTGTATTTCATTTTGTAATGAGTCATACCATATCCTAGATAATAGAAACATTGTTTTTGAATATGGACTAATAATCTAATAGCTTCCCTAAAAATAAATATAAAATTATAAATTTCAATCAACATAGTTCATTCTATATCCACTAAAAAACACTGTCTTCCTTAAGTATCACAATTCATCTAGATTTTGTATTACTTAATAAATTCCTAATGAATAACATTATTTTCATGATAATATATAATTATCCAATTTTTGTATTCTACTTAATTAAAATTCAAAATATTCATTACAGAATATCTGAAATGTTCACCTATAATTATCATGAAATTGTTAATCATTTTGAGTTCCTCTAAAATTTATTTCAATGAAATTATACATGAAATTAGGGTAATGTAATCAATAGTGTAAATAAAGTTAATATGGCCCTTATTTGATTTCATTCTCATGGAACCACATATATCATAACGTATAAGGTCCAATATACGATTTAAATGTATCTAAACATTATTATGAATTGATTTTATAATATTCACATTCTATCATATAGAACACCCCAAATATATTCCTTTTGAAATTTTAAAAATTTCAACAATAAATTCTCCCACTTTTGGTAATCCCATATTCTATTAGAATATATTCATCAACCACCTTTACCATTGATGATTTTTATACATCAATATTTGATTTCAAAATATCCTAAAATCCAGGAATTCAATCATATTTCCCTTGGTTCCTTTTCCTATTGTGACAACATTCCCATAATCATGTATTTTGAAAAGAAGTTATTTCAATAGAAAATAACATCATTTTATTTATCACAAAGTTGTGAAAAAATTACCATGATATTTTTAATATTTTTACATAAGAGGTTTTTTTTTCATTTTTAAATTTTTATTACAATAATAGAAAATTCAAAATCATTTATTCTGATGTATGCATCATTTATAACATTATCTTTTCTGTATTTTTGATATTTTATATTCAAGAAAAAAATCACATATTATGTAATATGTGATGTACATCTCTATCCGTTACCCAATTTCATTCACCTTTTTTTATCTTTATTGTGAGATTGAATACCTATTTTCTATTCCTTCCCCTTCCATCAATATCATAGAGAATTTTATATTATAATAAAAACCATTCATGATGGTAAAAGAATAAGACATACCTGCGCAAGATATCTAGAATTTTTATGTCTTTTAATAAAATTAAGTGGTTAGAATCGATTTTCAACATTTAAATAATGTTTCTCAAGATTTATTTTTGAAGTGGTTTGACTACCCCTCATTCTATTCCTTTGATTCCTTCTTGGTCCCTTATAGAGTTTCCAGACGATCAATGGAATATTCTCAATATTACAAAATTTCTATAAAGAACCATAAATGTTCATTGAAAGAATATTATATGTTATATTAAAAAATTCATATTTACATTTCGTTATCATTATTTCAATCCACCATGTAACTTTTTTTGTAATCTATGGTTTCAGTACACTCTCATAATAGAAAACATTTACATCAAATATTTATTCTCCTCCATGGAAATATCTATTGTAGTTTAAACTCTTGGATTACACATGGAAACAATAAAAACATATGTATTTAAAAATCGAATTATTTTAGATACATAAATGGTATTATTAACAAGATATTACATTTGGACATATTCATATTCATTGTTAACTTCTAGGTGATATTTTTTACCATTTTATTATTTACACATCTAATAACATCACCAATTTTTTAAATCAAGCATTGGACGTCTTTTTATCCATTATAAAACATTACAAAAATTATTAAATAAGATCGTATTCATTTACAATCATATTTATATTTTATTCAAGATTGTTTCAAGTTGTTTCTAATCATATAGTATCTTCATAAAATTAATAATTTATTTTAATAACATCAAATTTCACTCATGAAATGATTCTTAATTGGTTACCAAAATATCTTATTTTATTAACTTATTCATATAAATTTCATGTTTAATTATATTTGAGAGACCTTATGCCAACCATATTTTCAAAATAATTTCCATATTAGTCTCATCTTCATTATGTTTAATGAGTCTTATTATATTACCAGTGAAAATTCCATCATTACATTTTTTCAAAAAGAAGTTTGTAACAGAATAATCATTTAATTTATTATATTCCAAATCAATATCATCTCGTTCCTCGAATTTGGACCCAATGATTATATATCTATGTTAATTGAACATACCATTCATTTTATTTCACATTATATTTAATTTTTCTATATTAATTCATTGTGATAATCTAGAATTTCATTTTTTATTATCAATTTAATTATCTCACATTCATTATGGAAAATTTGAAATGAAATATATGATGGATCTGTATCTAAATAACTTGAGTAATAAATTTATTTTGTACTTTCGTTACAATTGTCACCAAATTTTATATAATAAAGACATAGATTTATTTAATTTATTTTTGAAATAATCACCTTTTTCAGAGCCACTGATTTCTTCCACAACAATAATTATTTAATTTTTATTCATATCATGTTGGAAATAATTTTATCACTCAATTGTTTTTTAATTCAATACCTCTTCTCTTTAAATTCTTAATTTGATGAGAATGATATTAAAATCATCCAAATATAGATATCCAAGATCTATATATTCTAATGATGAACTATTGAATCTTAAATTATTTTGAAGAATTATTATAATCATTTTAGTTTTGATTTAATATTAAATATTTTCACTTGATTTTATTATGGTGGTGTAAATGTCATTAAATCTTGTAAATATTTTTCCAAATAATTTAGGATCACCCATTTTATTATAATCATACTTTAAAATATAGATTTATATCAATAAAATCATTACATATTTGTTTTATTTATTATTTTTCTTTGTCCATTATCATTTTACATTAGCTATTTTAATACATTTTACACAGAATAAATTCACATTTAGAGAGTGAATAATGTGTTGAATTAATGGCATGGCCCAAAATATTTAAAATATTCATAGTATTTTTTGTTATAAGAGGGCCCTTATCAGAAAAATGGAAACAACATTTACAGGCTTTATGATCTTAATATCAATTGGATATAACTAAGGGATATATTTTTCCATTTTATATATGATGGTTTTTCCACCAAAATTAGGAATCCCCTTTTTATTTATAGAGTAATATTAAGTCATCGAAGCCTTAATTTTACATAAATTTATATTAATGGATTCAAAATTATTCCTTTACTACGATACTAGTTTGAGGAATTAATTAAAAACCATATGATAACTAGTATGGGGTAAATTAATGATCTTATCTTTTTATGAATTCATAATTTAGAAAAAACATCACCTATAATTATTGAAGAATCACCATAATATAAATTGACAAACATGAACAACAATAATTTTTTTTATTTACATGGTTTACTACTCAATAAATTATTCCAGAACATAGAATGGTTTTGACAGAAACCAACACATTAAAAACCAATAGAAAAAATTATTTTACAATTTCTTTAAATTAGGGAAAACCCATTTCATGTGTTGAACTATAGTCCTTCCAACATTGATACTAATACATACACTAATGATATGATATAACAATAATTTTTAATAATAGTTATAAATGTCACTATAGTCATCAAAACATTTTAACTATTATATTTGAAATATATTCAAACATTCCTTTTATTATATGTTATTTTTTTTAAATGTAATTCAAATTTTTTAAAATAAAATATTTGTATAAATATGTAAAAATCTATCTGATTGATTTGTACTCTATATAGTACCTCAGATCCTATGAAATTCGGCATGAAACCCTACTTTTTTAGTCACATATCCATAATGATCACTTTATAAAAATATATATTGAACTCATTGTAACAACACACACATTTTAATTTTGTTTCCTTATTTGTGTTTCCATTTATTATATACTTAACAATATTATATCCATTAATTAATGAATTTAGTATAATTTAAATGAGACTGTTGGGTTTTGACTATTAAATGAATGCTGGTCTATATGACCATTGGAATCTATAATCTTCAGATTATAATTATTTTTTTATAAATTTAAATGGTCATGGTTAATTAATATAGAAAGAAGAGTCTATGGCCTCTTCTAGTATACATGGGCCCTATGAAGCCCATCTGCCAGAGCATGGGAAGGAAATAGCGTCACTGCGCTTTGCTTTGGACGAAGACCAAGCTGAACATCATCATTTGAAGCTTGAATTGAATCACCTACGGGATAAGTTGAAGTTGATAGAAATCAACACTCGGGAAATGTTTTCTGAGCAACTAGAAAAATTTATCACTATAGCAACATTACACTTAGGTCCTATGTAGGTGTTATAAGGGGCCCTGTAAAAATTCCTTAGTTTCATTCTGTAATCATTTTTTATAAATAAATTTTACTTCTTATTGTTGTAAAATATGTGAATTTTAAATGTTTGGTAAAATATAGAATGAATTTATAGAAGTTCCATTTTATTGATAAATTTTGGAAAAAGGGGGTATTTTAAAATGTTTTTTGTATTCTTTAAATAATTAATAATGTGAATTGATTTTCAAAAAATGGTCCTCAATAGTTTCATTCAATAAGAAATTTAGAGTCTAATAAGATCAACATAAGTGAATAGTAATGTATGAATAGTAACATACTGTATGAATAGTAATTAATAGTAATGAATAGTAAAGTGGCCAATAAAATAGAAACATTACCCATGAATGCATAAATACATTTTAGACATCATTAAATTGACAAATGATCATAACATAAGTTTTAGAATTTTGTATGTCATAAATATTTTATTTAAAATTTTAAAATTAATTTAAAGACTTAAAATGGAAAATGATTTTTATAAATTGTAATCATATATATTTACATTATAGTCTTATGGTTATAAGATAATTTTATCATACCTTTATTACATTCATAAGGTCATACAAAATGATTTATAGTTTTAAAGTTATATTTTTGGAATAAATAATGATTTTATTTAAAAATTAAATAATAAATATTTAGAAAATTATTTTCATAAAATGGAGTTAATTTTTTATTTAGATCATTGAAATTAGGTTAGATTTAACCTTTGGTATTTTTCTGAAATGATTGATTTTTTAGTGAATAATAAAAATATAGTTTTGATTTTTTGGTGTTTAATGACATCATTGATGATGTAATCATGATATAATATATCTGGTATACTTTGGAATAGTATGATATGTTATGTGGTTTCCCATGTGGACAATACCATTGGAACATACCATGGTAAAGCCGATGCTTTCGAAAATATCACTGATGAGGTGTCCCTTGGAAATTAATAAAATATTCCCTATTTTTTTCTATATATACCAAGCCATTACTTCATTTATTTCATTCCAAAAACCACCTAAATCAAATTTCATGTTTTATTACCTCCCAAGGTGCCCTCAAGCCTCCCATGGTCCCAACCTTCAAGCTTTATAAGTTACTCTCTAAGGTAAGGGAACCATTCACCCTCCTCTACTAAGTCATGACTTCCTTTATGTTATGTTTTCTAGTATTCATTTTATTATGTGGGGGTAAGTTCTTATATATCATTAATGCAGTACATTTCATGTTTAATTTATAAGATACCCTTTTCTCCCTCATCAAATGATTTTCTGAATTTTTATGTTACATTGTTAGGATGCCGGATTTTCATAAATAAAATCACATCTTCTCTTTTCCTTCAAGTTTCATTTTCATATGGTATTTCCTTAAAATATCCTTAATGTGATTTTAATTATTTTTATTCAGTATCCATACATTATTATGATTTATAAATGATTGGTTAACCATTTTCCCCTCTCTTTTCAGTGTTTTTTAAAACCATGTCATATGGGGGTTATGCTGTAGAATTTCCGTCTAAAAATATCTCTTTTTTTCTCAAGGAATTCTCTAGTATTATTTATGTGGATACGAAAATCTATTTTCATTTATAGGGGTATTCATAAAAACATAAAATTGAATTATTTTATTCTTGAAATAACATATATGTAACCATCACTCTTTTTCCATTGGTTATAAATGATATAATGATCTTATTTTTAAATACTTTTTTAAATGTCACGGTTTTGACATGAAACCCATTTCAATGATTATATTTGGGTTATTTATGAAATTTTTAACTATGATATTTGTGTATCACAAGAAAATAACGAAATATTATGCTTCTAACATGATTTTTCTCCAATGCCGTGGGTAAAGAATAAATCTCTAGAGATAACAATTTTCATGATACCTTGGTGAATATCCTTGGTAATTTTTATGACACCTTTGGGATGAAACTTGGTGTTAGGTTCATGAATGTTTAAATGAAATGTTGTGGCCACATACTCAAGTTATGAATCATGTTATTTTTAGTATGATATGCCTATACATCAATTTCTCACATCATTATGTTTTCTTTTTATCATAGTCTTATTGATATCTCAAGAAAAATAATTCCCTTGTTTACCCTTACTAGTCCTTATGCTCACCATTTCCTTTGATTTATGACTCTAGGTTATGAAATGAAACAATTGTACATAGGATGAACATATTATGACACTTTAAAAGTGTATTAAATTAATTTTTATGTTGTTTTCATGTATTATGTTCCATATTTCAAAGACACTAGACTTTAAATATCCTCTATATGTAAAATGTAATGAAAAGTAATGTAATAAACAGGCTGATGTCATAGTTGGTATCAAATGATATTTTATTTATTTATAGAAATTATGCTATGAAATCATTATAAATAACCCTATAAAAAGTTTAAATATAAGAATAATTCCTGGTATTTTTTTGAGTGTTGAGTAAGTTGATTATCAAGAAAATACATCCTTGTCTCAATACGAGCTGGTTGAGGCGGCTCTAGCACATATGTACCTAGGAGTGAAAACTCCGACAAGAAGTTTCAGTTTTGACCTGGGGTATCTAGTTATATGATAATAGGCCTTCTTGCACTATTGGTTTTTGACACTCTTGAGAGATATGTTTGGTTAATCATAAGCATTTTATGAATCATTATGAAGGATTTATAGAGAGATGTAATTTTTTTAAGGATGATGTTTTAAGAAATATAATCATTTGTAGTTAAAAGATTCATAACTGAAATAATATTCATAGTAAGGTTTTGTTCTTATAGAAAATTATGGATAATAGGAGGAACCATGAAAATGGTTACTACAATGGAACATGCACTGACGACCCTCTGATGGAAAGCTGGAATGGAAATTTTAATGAGAATGATGAACCAATTGACTCATGTTAGGGGAAGTAACTTGAGTCAAGATGAGAGACTGTTATCACCACAGAGGCAACAAAATTCAGTTGATTTCTTCATTGGTCAACAACAAACAACATTCAGTGGATCGACTGCCCCACTGATTTCAAAGTAGTGGATCAGCTCTATCGAGAAGATCTTTTCTGTGATCCACTGTTCAAAGAAAGAGAAGGTCACCCTGGATGGCTATCTCTTAGAGGGAGAAGTTTATCAGTGGTTGTAACTGATTAAAAAAAGAAGTCCAAGGTTGTAGGTTGGAGATATGGAGTGGGAAGAGTTCATTGGGATCTTCTTTAGTAAGTATTTCCCTCGTTCTATGAGAAAAATAATGGAGAAATATTCCCGAGCTGAAGAAGAAGAAGAATTAATCTATGGGACACTAAGAGATAAACATCACTAGACATTCTCGTTATACATCAAGAATTGTCATGGATCCTAGTGGGAAGGTTGATAGATTCATTGGTGGACTAAGACCTCATATGTGGAAGAATATATCCAAACAAGACTATGATAGCTACGGGAAGATTGTGTGGAGTGCAATGAAAGTCGAACTGGAGTTTGGTGAGATATAATGGTCTCATAAATCCAATGAAGATAAGAGATCTATGGAGCCCATATTAGGGAGGAACTTTGATCTGGGAATAGTTGGCAAGCAAGTTCAATGTCCCACGTGTAATAAATGTTGGATGAATCATTCGGGGAACTACCTGATCCGAAGCAGGAAATGCTAAAAGTGTGGAACATATGACCATATTGAAAGGAATTTTTGTCATGAGGTGAAAACTCAACTTATAAACACTAACGACATGGGGTAGATGGTAGAGGCCCTACCTAATATCAACTTCTTTATGTTTGGAAAACATGGGCACTTTTCCAATCACTGTCCAAATCTGAGGGTAACAAAGGGGAACCACCATCAACCTCAGCAAACGCCATGGGAGAAATGTCATGATTTTGATATCACGACAGATGAATTTGAAGGTCTGAACGATGTGGTAGAAGGTAGTCTTATTGTTATCACAACCCTAGAAATTACTTTTTTTTATTCTGGTTCTACACATTTCTATATTTCCTCCTTGTTTGCAATGAATTTAGAATCAATCCTTGACTTGTTAAAAGTAGAGTTAACAGTCAAGACTCCTGGTGGGATTATCCAAGTGTCGTTAGTTTTTAAAATATATAGTATTTACTTTGGTGAGAAAAATATAATTGCAAATATTGAAGTCATTCCCATGCTGAAATTTGAAAATATACTGGGGATGGACTGGCTATCAAAGTATAATGTTATGATCAAATGAAGAAATAAGGAAATATTAAAAGACTTGAATAGAAAACCAACTGATATCTTCCAAGGATAGATATATCAACATGATATTTTTCTAGAAGAACCACCTATATCTTTCTTTATGGAGTTGATCAGTGAAGAAGAAAAAGGAAATGATTGTTTAAGGATTGAAAATTTCCCCATCATCCTAGAATATGTTGACATATGTCCTGACGAGTTTCCCAGACCTCCCCTAGAAAGAGATGTAGAGTTATCCATTGAACTCATACCTAGATCTCATCAGATATCAAAGACCACATATAGGATGGAAAATGTGTAGTAGGAGGAGTTTAAGAAACAACTCCAAGATCTTTTAGAGATGGGTTTTATCTGGCGGAGTTTGTCACCTTGGGGAACACCAGTTCTCTTTTTGAATAATAAGGATGGATCGATGCGGCTGTGCATTTATTATAGAGAACTGAATGAGATCACAGTGAAGAAAAAATACCCTCTTCCCACAATTGAGACTTATTTAACCAACATCTTGGGGCTCAATAATTATCTATGATTGATCTTCAATTTGGTTCTCATCAATTGAGGGTGAAGAATGCAGATATTCCAAAAAATGACTTCCAATCATGATATGGGACTTATGAGTTTGTTGTTATGCCCTTCGGACTGACTAATCCTCCTACTATTTTTTTGAATTTGATGAATAGAGTCTTTAACGACTACCTTGATAACATTTTGGTAGTTTTTATTGATGATATGATGATATATTCCAAAATACATTGGATCATGAGGATCATCTCTGGGGTATTTTTAAAACTCAGTAGAAAAAGATACTTTTTGGGAAATTTATCAAATATGAATTCAAGTTATAGAAAGTTACTTTCTTGGGGCACATTGTTACCAATGAAGGAATCATAGTAGACCATATAATGAAAAAAGTTATAGATGAGTGGCCTTAGCATATAACAATAAATGAGATTCTAATTTTCCATGGACTAACAGGATATATTGGAGGTTAGTGAAAAATATTTCACAATGTTATAATCCCTTAACCCAGTTGACTCAAAATGGTGCCAAGTTAATCTAGACAAAAGAGTGTGAGGAAAGTTTCCAAGAGTAGAAGAAGATATTGGTTAATAAACCCATGTTATCTATTCCCTCTAGTGGAGAAGGATTCATTATTTTTAGAGATGAATCTCTGAAATTTATTGGCTGCATCCTCATGAAAAATGAAAAATTAATTTCTTATCCAACTTGACATTTGATGACTCACGAGAAGAAGTATCCTACGCAAGACATGGAGCTAGCTGCGGTCATTTTTCTCTGAAGATATGAAGGTAGTTTCATTATGGGGAGAAATGTGATATATTGACATACCATTAATGTTTGATGTATATTTTTCACACAAAAAGAATTTAACATGAGACAAAAGAGATGGTTGAACTTCCTAAAGACAATTAGTGTTCAATTCATTATCATTATAGAGGAGAAAACAAATTCACTGATGCATTAAGGAGGAAATACCCAGTTTCTATTTTCATGATGAGGATTCAAAGAGATCCTTTGATCAATGATCTAGTAAATCTAGGCATGGGAATTATAATGGAAGGGACATAATCAACCCTAACCCAAATGATTCCACAACCATAGTTATGAAAGAAGATAAAAAAAGATCATAAAGAAGATCCTCTGTTAAAGAATAAGCATAAGGCTATGAAAGATGGGATGTTTCATGAGTTCAATATTGACCCGGAAGGTGTACTGAAATATATTACAATACATTGTGCTCAATATATTTAGGAAATAAAGAAGGAGATGATGGGTAAATCTCATAGATCTATATTTTATATACATACTGTAATGAATAAAAATTATAGGGAACTTCGTGATCAATATTGGTGGTATAATATAAAAAGGGAGATTATTGACTACACTTCAAGGTTTCGGGTATGTCATCTTGTGAAGGCAGAGTGAATACTTTCTAAATGGGTATTACAACCATTACCCATTCCTTCATGGAAGTGGGACAATATCATTATAGACTTCATCAATAGACTCCCATGAACTTTCAAAGGAAATAATGCGATATGGGTTATAGTGGACCATCTCACCAAGACTGCCCATTTTATCTCTATTCAGAAAGAATTATCTCTTGATAAACTTTCCACGATGTATGTTAAGGAAGTGGTATGGCTGATTGTAGTTCCACTTTCTAGAAAATCTGATTGTGATCCATGGTTCAAGTCAAAATTATAGAAAATTCATCAATAGGATCAGAGCACTTTTTTGAATTTTAGTATATCCTATCACCCCTAAACTGGTGGCCAACCTGAAAGGACTATTCATACACTCAAGGGAATACTGAGAACATGCTCATTTTAATTTAATGTCAGATGGGATCAACATATCCCTTTAGTTGAGTTATCTTACAACAATATCTTCCACTCGAGCATTCAAATGGCACCCTATAAAGATCTATTTGGAAAAAAATATAGAACTTCTTATTGTTTGGATGAAGCTGGTCAGAGAATGTTTCTTTGGTAGGGTCTTGTACAAGAGACAATAAAAAAAGTCCATGCCATCCAACATCACATTAAGGCTGATCAGAGTCCGAAAAAGAGCTATGATGACAACCGTTGAAAGGACATGGGGTTTGATGTTTGTGACAAAGGCATTCTTCAGATTTCACCTTCTAAGAGAGTCATGAGATTTGGGAAAAAAGGGAAGCTCAACCCTAGGTACATTGGCCTGTATGAAATCCATGATTGTTCGGGATCAGTGGCCAATCGGCTTTCACTTCCTCCAAATCTATCACAAGTTTATGATTTCTTCCACGTATCCCTCTTAAGGAAGTACATACTTGACCCTTCATGTGTACTAAATCCAGAGGTGGTACAAATGGAACATGACCACTCTTATGAGGAGCATTCGGTAGAGATCTCGGATCGGAGAGACATGGTTCTATAATACAAGACTACCCACCTAGTTATGTTGTTGTGGAGGAATCATAAATGTGAATAAAAAACATGGAAACCTGAGGAGTCTATGAGGCAGAAGTACCCACAGCTTTTCATGTATGGGGGTATGAGTTAAAATTTCAGGGAAAAAATTTTTAAAGTGGGGAAGAATGTAATGACCAAAACTTTTTAATTTTGTTTCCTAATTTTTTGGGTCATTTTATTTCATTCTCAACCAAATTATACCCTGTAATTAATGAAGATGGTATAATTAAAATGAGACCATTGTGTTACGACTGTTATATTACCATTGGCCAATATGATCATTGGAAACTATACTCTTCAAAATATAAATATTATTTAAAAATACACATGATCATGGTTAATTAATAAAAAATAAGAGTTGATGACATCATCCAGTAGACTCGGGCTATATGAATCCCATCTGTCGGAGCTTGGGAAAGAGGTAGCATCACATGGATTTTCATTGGAACAATCCCAAGCCAAAGTTCAACATGTGAATCTTGAATGGAATCGCCTATGTTAAAGAAGTTCAAGCTGATAGAAATCACCACTCAGGCAATGTGTTCTGATCCACCTAATGATTCTATCAACATAGAACACATCACACTTAGGTCCTATGATGGTTTTATAAGTGGTATGTAATGAATCCTTAGTTATGTTCTATAATTCTTTTGTATAAATAAAATTTTTACTTCTTATTAAGTTAAAATTTGTGAATTTCAAATTACATTATAAATATATGATGAATTTATAGAAGTTCCATATTATCGATGAGTTTTGAAAAAAAGTGGTATTTTAAAAAAATTGTATTCTTTAAATAATTAATAATGAGAATTTATTTTCAATAAATTGCATTCTATGTTGTGTTGAGTAAGAAATTCATAATCTAATAAGATCAACATAAATTTTAATGAATAGTAATGTATGAATAGTAACATACCCATATGAATGGTAATGAATAGTAAATAGACAAAAAAATAGAAACTTCACCCATGAATGTATAAATATATTTTAGAAATCTTAAATGTGAAAAAATGATAATGGTATATGTTAAGGTATTTTTATATGTCATAAATTTTATATTTAAATTTTTATAATTATTTTAATAATTTAAAATGGATATATATTTTCATAAAATTTAATCATATATTGTTTCTTTATTGTCTTATGGTTATACGATAATTTTATGGGACCTTTATTACATTCTTATGGTGTTACCAAATGTGTTATAGTTTTAATGTTGCATTTTTCAAATAAATAATGATTTTATTTAAAAATTAAATTTAAAATTTTAAAAAAATTATTTTCATAAAATGGTGTTCATTTTTTAATTCATTGAATCAATTTTAGGTTAAAGTGAATTTTTTGGATTTTTCTGAAATGGTTGATTTTTCGTTAAATAGTAAATATACAATTTTGAGTATCAGGGGTTTAATGACATCATTGATAATGGAATAATGTTGTAATAAATCTGGTAGACCTGTCAGTAGTAATATATATTATGAGGTGTCCCAATTGTCGAATAGCATGGGAAAATACTTTGGGCAAGCCCATGGTTTTGCAAATATGACTGATGAGGTGTCCCATGGAAATTAATTAAATATTCCCTCTTTTTTCAATATATACCAAGATATTCCCTCATTAATATTATTCCAGAATCCTCATCCATAAATTTATTGTCTTTTTAACTCATAATGAGTCCTCCCATGGTGCCCTCAAGCCTCCTAAGGTCTTGAATTTCAATCATTTGAAGTCACTCTTTAAGGTAAGGGAACCTTTCTCCCTCCTCTGTTATGTCATGACTTACTTTATGTTATGTCTTCTAGTTTCCATTTTATTATGTGGGGTTATTTTCTTCAATACCATTATTACTGTCCATTTCTTTTTGAATTGAATAGAGTCCCTTTTCTGTCACATCAAATTATTTTTTTTAGTTTTTAAGTGATATCGTTAGGCTGCAACATTTTCGTAAAAGAAATCACATCTTCTCCTTTCCTTCAAGTTTTATTTTCATATGGTATTTCCTTCAAAAATAAATACCAGGATCTTATTTCTTTTTATTCTATACTCATACTGTATTATGATTTATTTATGATTGGGTGACCCATGTCCCCTCTCTTTTCAATGTTTTCAAAAACCATGTTATATAGCCGTTATACTGAAGAATTTTCATCTCAAAATCTCTCTTTATCTCAAAATATTGTCTTGTATTATTTGTGTGGATATCCAAATCTATTTTCATTTATAGGGGTATTACTGAATACATAAAATTGATCTATTTTATTCTTTAATTTACATACATATAACCCTCACTCCCTTTCCATGGGTTATAAATGACATAATGATCTTATTTTTTTGTACTTTTGAAAATATCGCGATTTTGACATAAAAACCATCTATTTGATTGTATTTGGGTTATTTATGAAATGTTTGAGTTTGATATATGTTGACCACATGAATATAAAAACATATTAAGGGTGTTCCATTACATCTCTCCAATGCATTGGGTAATGAATTAATCTCTTGAGATGACAAGTTTGACGATACCATTGTGAATAACATTGGTAATTTTTATGACACCTTGGGGATGAACCTTGGTGATATGTTCATGAATGTATAAATGGAAAGTTATAGCCACATATTAAATTTATGATTAAATTTATTTTCATTATGATATGACTATACTTCCATTGCTCAAGCCTTTTTGTTTTATTTTTATCTTGTTCTTATTGATATCATAAGTAACTGATTCCCTTTTTTACCATTACTAGGCCTTCTACACACCCTTTCCTTTGATGTATGTCTCCAGTTTCTAAGATACTGTAAAAGTACGTAGGATGAACCTATAATGAATTCTTATTAGTGTATTATAATAATGTTTTATGTTGTTTTCATGTATTCTGTTCCTGGTTTTCAAAGATACTAGACTTTAAAGATACTATGTATGAAAAATGTAATGGAAAGTTATGTAATAAAAAAGAGGGATCCATTTTTATCCCCATAAAACCACAACTAAAATAAATAGACACATTATTTTATTAATAACCTCATTATACTACCTGCCTAAAACCTTTTGATACTATTGATATTATAAAAATGATTGAAAAATCTATCAAGAATATTTTTATAAATCTTCATATAACATAGTATATAACATGTTCAAAAAAATAACCAAAAAATTCATATTATTTTTAAAAAATATGTGTTACTTTTTTTGATTCCTTAAAAACATTATTTAGGAAACCCATACTCTAATAATAGAAACCTAATAAAATTGTGTACTTATTTGAAATTAGTATAGTAGATTATTCTTAAAACAATTTTATAGATTATAAAATTCAGGTACTTCTTTAGAGATTCTTGTTAAAAAAAGTAAAACAGTTTTATTCTGAAATGGATTTCCTTAATCAACCATTATATATTTCAAAAAATCCATTGTATCCCTCATCCACCCCACCATTTTTGAACTCCACTGTCACCTAAACCTCTATCCCCAACAACATAATGTATTCCCCAACCCCCTAGACACGACTGAAAACATAACCCCCACAATGCCTCTATCACCCTTCAACCTAACATTGTACCCACCTTGCTGAAACACACTCCCCTAGTGATATCTAAATATTTTCCATCTGGTGGGATTCGTTCTGATTATTATTCATTCTTTTTATAAAATTCACATATGTTAAATTTTTTTTGTGTGGTTGAATTATCATTTAGATGTGTTTATATTAGTAATAACTTTTTGGAGGATTGGTTTGTTATTAGGTCAAGTAAATTAGATTAAATTTAAAAAATGTAATGATGACACATATCTGAGGAAAAAGTATATTATATATGTTGTGAAATTCAGTTATAAAAACAGAATTAGGATATGATTCCTAAATTTCATTCCATACATTCCACCTAGTAAATATTTCATAAAATCAATGATATTTAATATTAATATTTTCCTTTAGATATTTCCTTTATTGTATTTTATTCTAAACTACATTAATATTTCACTATAAATATTTTTTTTCATAAAAATTATAGTTTGAATCATTTTGGGACCCATGGTCTTTTATCGATCATAATTTATATAACAACCCTTTATACCATAAAATAAATATATTATAAATATATATCAATATATAAAATATTACTTGAATATGTATATATTAGTTTAAATTTAGATAAAATTTTAGAATATAAATAAATATTATTAATTTGTTGTAAAATTTTTCCTGATTTTAAAAAATAATAAATGGTTTATTCCACATATATTGTTAATTTGTATGAAATGGTATATTCTATAATTTTTATAATATGGAATGTTTTTTAGTCTTACTTATTGTCATCAATTAAAATATTTATAAACTATCATGTAGAATATAGAAATGGATTCTTTAATAAATTTATGTGTAATAAAACATATTTAAATCAAATACTAATGATTTTTTTCTGTTAATTTAAAGGATTTTACTAGGGGTGATTAATCAATTAACATTGAGATAGTTTACAGTTTTTTATTCTTATCACAATTTCATATATTCTTTTTTTGGTTATTTTGTATTCATATTCTCCTAGATTATATCTTTTTTATTCTTTATTACTTGAACAACAAGTGATTTGTATACAGTTGAGTGTTTTTATGTAGTAGCCACTATTTAATTTTAAATTTTATATCTGTATGGCTTACGATTCATGGATTATTTATTTCAATAATGTGGATCATTGGAAATGATTAAATTTATATAATTTTTATATTGATATAAATATTATATTATATATATTAATCATTTAAAAATCCAATAAAAATGTTTTTTTATTCAGATAAAGATTTCTTAAAATAGATTTAATAAAATATAAAAATGGTTTGTTTGATTAATTATATATTTAGATGTTGATATCCTTGATTTATAAAATTTGACAATGATTCTTTTATTATATTTCATAAATTATGTCCATTAATTAAATTTATTATATATTTAATTATAATCATATAAATATAAATTATATTTGAATGAATGGAAATTCAAGTAGAAATAGATAAATCAATGATTACACTACCCTAGAACACATCTCTTTATTCTAAGAGTTTGAAATTTTTGATTATTAATTTTAAAAGAGATTCATGAAATGAAGAATCAAATTTCTAGGTCCTAAATAATAAGTATAATGATGGATTAATAGAGATGAAGTAATTGAGCTGTTGATATTGAACAATTTACACCAAAATATGGGAATTAGATTTTTCATGGATAATGAAATTTTAAAAAAACGTTGTTAATTTGTGTATATAGTCAAACAAATTAAATACTAAAATATTACATATTTCAATTACAAAAATTATAAAAGATATTATACACATAGTATTTGATTCATATTTTCATGATACACATATTAACGATACTATTTGAACTATATGATAGAATAATAAATAGGATGACATATTTTTTAATGATGGTGATGAGAATAATACTAGGGGAAATTTAATCATGAAATTAAATAATGATTCTAAATTATCATGAGATTAAAATCATGAATTATATGATGCATGTAAATAATATTCAAAATGTACATTTCTTATAGAGTTTTATGACATAATGGGTTTATGTGGAATATTAAATAATGAAATTTCCATGATATTTGAATTGTTTTAAAATGAACATTTTTAAACTAAAGTCCCTATATAATATTATGGGATGAAGATTATTATAATAAATCATACAGTATTTAGAAAGATAAATTCATGTCACAATGAATGTAATATTTGTTGGATAGATGATTATAATTGGTAAGAGTGAAAATTATGTTATACATATAGAAACAAATAAACAAATAATTATACCTTTTTGAATATTAATAAAATAAATAAATATATATATATATTAATACATGGAATGTTTTACATTAACTGATGGTAAAAATTTGGTTGTAATATTTTTTTATGCCATCTAAAACAACTAGAAACATCATGTAGAATTTGTATAACATTAATAACATTGATTTCATCAGACATAAATGTGTTTAATAAGTCAATAATTCTATATATTAATTATATCTTGACTCATCATTTAATCCTAGAAATGTATGCTTTGGATTCACATCTAATGGATTTAATCTTTTTAGGACATTGAGTAGTAGTTGTGACATTTATCTAGTGGGATTGGTACATTTTAATCTACATCAATGCATGTTTATGAAGAGGAAATTATTCATCATATCATTGATTATTAATATAAATAAAATATAATGTAATGACATTGATTTATAACTTCTTCATTTTATTAAATAATTACTTATGTTTTTTAATGATGTTTAATTAACTTGTATAGAATCAATTAGGAAAATGTGATGAAATCGCTTTTCCCATTTCAGGACTATTAAAGAATTTACTAGACATAGAAATCTGTAATTTTTTTTAACATACAAAATGTTTTGTATTAAATGGTCAATTAAATTTTTTTGAGTGTCAATGGATACCTTATAAAATAATATTATGTTTCTTTTTCAACATATCATCCTTCACATATCCCAAATATTTTTGTTAAAGAAGTCATTTTTAGTGGGAAAACTATTTTGAGTCTACCACTAAAATTGTTATCTGGATTGTGGATATTAATGTAATTTTAAAATATTAGTAAAGTTTTTATAAATTATCTTCATCTTAATTAACATAGAAAATTATTTACAATGAATTTATTTATCATTGGAGCACAAAAAAGGTATACAACTGTATCTTTTCCATGGTTCCATATGTTTAATTAACTTTTATATGTCATAATCATGAAGTTGTGCACATTGATATGAATTTTTACATTAATGTTATGTTTACATTTCTTAAAGTTATTGGAAAATAAATGGATCAATTAAATGATAATTTCCATGTAGAATTAATAAAAATCAAACGGTATCTATGTCAAAATGTGAATGGGAATTTTCCAGCTGACATTTTTCAATGAAACAATCAGAAAATATGTTTTCATTAATCAATAAAATTCTTTATGGATAGTATAAAAATATTTATTATTTATTTATTTGAATTAATATATGATACCTGGATTGAAACCCCATGATTCACCTGTATTGATGAAGCATATCATCCATTATCAATCCATAAATGTTTACATAAATAAATTAGTATTGTTATAATCATAATTTTTACATTTCTTATATTGCTTTATGAGGAGACATTAAATGCCTATGATGTGGTAAACTTCCATAATGATCTAAACATACTTTATTTCATTTGGAAGTGTTCATTCATTGATAATTTTCAATGGGATGATTTAACTAAGGGTGATTTTTTCAATGATGCTTAACATAAAGGGCCCATAAATTATCAATCGATATATCCCATGTGAAGGTTTTTTAGTTTACTTATTTTTTCATTAACTTTTATAAATTTTTTATTCAATATTTCTGAAATATATATATAATATTAATATTTTTTAGTTATGTATCATGGTCATTTTAATTTTTATGTGAAAAAAATATCATCCAAAATGATATTTAATATAAATGTACCATTCAAAATAGTTCATAACATTTGGTTCCTGGTTTTTGGATTTGATATAATTATGATTCAATTGAGTGGGATGTGTTTATGATTATATATTTAAAATGTGTGGATAATGATGATTAATCTATTTTCTAGAATTCAGTAATGTGGATTGAAAACTCAGATCATTTCCACTTATAGATATAATGTTATTAAAAACACCTAGATATATTCTTCTTAATACAGATATTATTTATTATTATTTTGAATAAGTTAGGACACAAACCAAATAGAAAAATTTTATCCAAGTAATGAATGATATAGAGTTATCAAAATATTCTTGAAATAAAATTTTTAAACGGTTTGAACCTTTTATAAGTTCATAATTCATTTTTTAGTTTGAATATGTTAAAAATAATATAGATTATAGATTTATTTTAAAAGGAGCATGTATTACAAATTAATGTTGATAATTGAGCTTAATAATAAAAATATTATATACTATTAACAAAATGTTACATAAATATTTTTTTAGAATCAATTAATATAATATTTTTGGTTTATTATTTTTAGTTCATCATGAGGAAATATTGAAAATACGAAACAATACAATATTTACAATTTCAGATCCTTATTGCATTGGAATATTGGTTGATAGTTTTAAGAAATTTTATCGGCGGAAATTTATTATTTATGTTATAAAAATATAATTGGGACACTATTTTTATTGTAATAAAGAAAGATTCATTAGAATTTACTTTCAATAATTTCTCTTAGTTGAACAATTATTTAGATCAAGAACATTGTGATCCATATACTACCTCTTTGAAAGAAAAAATATTATATAATTCTTATTATATAGTAAATGGTGGGTTGAGTGTTGTTTTCTATATAAAACAAAGGGTCATTTATGATATGGGTGATTGATGTCATGTAATTTTTTATATTGAACCCCAATTCGAAAAAATTAAAAGTTTTATACCTAAAAATATTGAAAATTTCCATCTTTTAAGGGATGCTGTATAACATGAATAAAAGGCCATCGTGCTGGAAATAATTTTAAAAAATGTAACATACTAAAAAATACTATCCAACAATAGAATCTGTATGTTTTATAGTATTTTAACAACTGAAAGGAATGATTTATATATATATGAATTTTAATTAACTATTTCTGATATTGGTAGACATAGGTAATTTTTTATAGTTATGCTGTTTTTGAGAAGGATTTGAGAATTAATTATATCTACATCATATTTTTATCCTTATAATGCTGTTATTAATGGAAAAACACAATACAGACAATGGAAACTTATTTACAATTTATTATTATCCTAATAATCATTAATCCCTAGGTAAAACTTCTACCAATGATGATGAGAAATTTTATTATAAACCTTTGGTTGAACATTCTAGTAATCCTACTGATAGTCTATAAAAATCAAGAGGTAATTGGAAACTCACATTCATCACTTATAGTTCAATGTGAAAATACCAATTTCCTAAACATCGATAAAATTGATTTCATTTATATTTTAAACTGAAATAAATAACAATATAAAGGTGGAAATGTATATATTTATATGTGTGTGTGTTTTTTGAGAATTAAATTATGTAATATTAGGTATTAAATTTTATTAATATCGGGTATTGATAAGGGAGATTTATTGGGATATTTTTATTCAATAATATTACATGATGTCTTGTTAATGATATAAAAAACATCATCAAGAGTTTAGGAGTTGAAAATTTCAAGAAATTATTCTTATATTCAACATTTTTGTAGTTATTTGATCTTAGGTAAATATTAAAATCTACTCCAATTTATTATATAAACTAAATCAAGAGACTATCATTATAAATTTGTGATTTTTTAAATATTGTAATGAGTCTCACATATATTATATTGTTTTATCATATTTTATGGGCATGCACATCATCACCAATTATTAATTATCAAATAATTAATTAATTATAATCATGATTTAATTATATATTATTTGAATTGTGCCTTATTTTTTTGTTATTGAATTTTTACATTACTAATGTAAAGTAAGGAATATTATATACATGAACCAATGGTTCGGTATGGGTAAGGAGGTTATGGGAAAAAACATAACCTCACAATGTATGGTTACATGATTTCATCTTAGTAGAGTAGCAAAAAATATTTCGCATAACAATTTTTTTAGAAATCTGGTATTTTGAACAATATTATTTACATTAATGTTATACCACATGAAATATTTTCTTGATGATTAAATTAAATTGTTTTTTATATACTATATTATTTTCCATTCAATAATATATAATTTATATGTAACAGTTATTGGAGGATTAGGAGTCCATGAATTCATTTATTTTTTATAATATTAAACTATTTGTGGTTTTTTTCACATGTATTATGTAAGTATTTATTTTAACTATCATGGGTAATATAAGGATTATTTTAGCTACCTCTATTAATTTTTTTATGAAATTTTATCATTAGTCATAATATCTACATCTAAAATTTTTTAATTAGGAGACTGTTTCTAATTAGAAGAAAACATCCACTAAATATAATTTTTTATAAAAAATTATCAATATCTTTATGAAATAATGAAAACTATGATTAAATAATAAATAAACAATTCACATCATTGTTAATAAATCATCATGAAACCATTTATAGGTATTTGATTCCTTCGATAAACCCAAAAACAACATCCCTCTCTTTTTTATCATGATTGGAGAAACTGTGGTCCTATGTAAGTTTAAATTCACTTGATTAACTCATATATGGGGAAAAGGTTTAATATTTTCAACCATTGGGACCCTTTATATAATATTATACTTAATATAATTTCTTCTAGCTTTTTAAAAAATATTAATCTCTATACTTCCTATAATATAATCTAGTCTCATAATTCATCCATTCATTTTTAATAATGAATTTATCATATATATTAGATCCTTCATGTACATGTACTTACAAAAACAACGTAATGATCTAGAATCAATTAATTATATAAAACTTTTTTAAATTTCTTATTATGACCATTTAATCATTAAATGGTGCTCCAAAAAAACATTAAATAAAGAAATTATTATGAATTAGAAAGTCTCTTCTTCTATCTATGTTCATGTGTAACACCCATTTATTCTTTTCCTTCTATTTTAAACCTCATTCTAATGAAATTTATTTAGTACTATTTTTCCAATGGAATTAAAATCTCTATTTTTTTATGATTTATTTAACACTTATATCTGACCATTATATAACATCTTCATATCGTATAATTATATATTCCCATATAATAGTCCTCATACATAAGAAAAAATTCCCTTTATCTAATGAGAATATAATATTTTTACCAATGTAAAAATTAAGATGACTCAAGATCTATATTTTTTCGTATGAATTGAATCTCCATGCTATTTTTGGGATTCTGGATCCTTTGTACCTTATTATTTTCTTCAAGATTGAAGATGGCCTTATCATCACCTGGACTAGAAAAAAGTGTTCTTGCAATGGAGCTCACTTCTTCCTCTTCCGATATCCCTTCAATTTCATTTTGAGGTGTTATCCTCCAATGGCTCCCATATGGGTATGATTCATAAATATTCCACTTACGTTTCAAAATCCCTCCATCATTTCGATTCTTGGTAATATAGTAGGTAGGTTCTTATGTATTGATTACCGATCACTATCCCTCTGCCATTAAATTTCTCTACGGATCAATGTGGAGGTCTATCTTTATAAAAATAAAATTAATTTTGTGTGGATTGAGATTTAGAATGAGTATCAGATAATATATAAGGTTAGTTTTTATTATTGAATCTATTTATGTTCTTTATATGGTCAACTGGGATATCTCAAATAGGTTTATTAGCATGGGAATGAGGTGATACAACTGGTATAGTTAGTTAATGTGGGGTAATGGTTACTTCTTATGTGAAATCATATGCTGTTACAATATCTTCCCCCCTCGAGTGGTAGTCTATATATGTCATATACTAATGTTGACCACTCCCTCTCCTGTTTAGTGCATGTTAATAGACCCTTGGGGTCAAATCCAGGAATTCGTGGATTAGTTTCTCTTTGGTTAGTCGGAAGTCTTACTCATGGTGTGGATGGGGCCATGGATAAATTGGGAAGGACCATGGTGATTCATATGAAGGCCAAGATTAGTATTCCATCCCCTAGTGATCAATCTTTAGGTAAAGAAGTGGCCTTAAATAAGACCCCCTAGTCTTCCCTGGATTCTGAAAAAGATGATAAACTAAAGAGGCACTCACATGATAGTATGTCAAATGGGAAGATAAATCTCATTGATATTGGAGACTATTAGGTTTATACCAGGAGGAAGACCATGATTCGGCGAGATTACTCATACCTCCCAAAACCGATGAATACCCAATCATCTAGAAAGGATATACATGTTAAGGAACTTGTCCAACCTTCTTTCTGCGATAAGTTTGTGGAGTCTAAATGTGAGAAGCTTGAGGATCCAAACTGGTCGATGGACATGGTGGCATCATAGGATGTCTAGAAGAACAAAAGGAAGGAGGATGCTGACATAAAGCTTCTCCTACATTCTGAGTATGATATAGTTGATAATCATTTTACTGTCACTAATCCAAAGGAAGAAGAAGATATAATGTTTTCTAGATAATTACAAGGATACCATAATGAAGAGAAATCATAGTGGATCAGTAAGGAAGACCAGATTTTGGATCTTTGAATAAATGACATGAAAATAAACATGGATGAATACATTTAGACTTGGTATATTATGGCCATCCATTTTGAGGATCTCATCATATACAAAACATATTTAAAGGGAACATATATGTCATAAAGTATACATATTGTGTTTAATTAAAAACAATTAATGTTTTTTTAAAAATTCAATAACCTCTTTGGAGGTGTAACATGAGGCTGGATTGTAGTCTGTTTAGTTTCATCATTTTCCCTCTAAGTAATCTCTTTTATAAAAAATTAAATTTGAATAGAGAAACCTCAATATACAATTCTGTACTCAAGCATTGATAATTAGAAAATTTCATAATTATGTAGTTTGATACTTTTGGATCGGTAATGAATAAGATTATTTCAATATAAAACATCTCTACCTAATAAACCATTATAGATTAATTGCATTATCTTTTTTTTCCTCACTACATTCATTAGTCACCATTTGTTGGATTATACTACTATCGTCTGTTCGACACCAACATCTTTATTCAGTAACATTAAATCCAAAAAAATCTATAGGAAACATCATAGAGTTGATAAATAAATGTTTCTTTAATCATCAAGCATATTATAGGTACATTAATAACAAATCATAAAAAGACTTAAGTGATTTTTATTTAAAAAATAATATACAAAATAAAAAACTCATTCTTCATAACTGGATTCAACTTAATATAATAAATCCTCAAATCAACTTTCACTAAATAATTTTAACACCACCAAATTATGAAAAGAAATTGTCATCATAACATATTTTTATTTATATTAAATATAACCTTTTATATTTATTCCAAGAATTTTTTTATCCCCTTGGAAATATATAAGTGAAATTTAAATCGACGGTTACTTTTTAATTTATAATTATTTTAAAATAAATATAATATTAAAATTTATATGAACTAAAATTTATATTTATTCATATTTAGGATTTATTAGGTATAACAAAACTTAAAAAATAATATTACATCAAGTGTTAGTATGATTTTAAATCCTTACACCACAGCTCTAACCCTATGATACATGTTTTACATTTTATGAAGACAAAAATCCAACCAATGGTTACTACTCATAATAGATGATATTTAAGTAAAAATATTTAATAAATTAGATCCATCAGATTTCAAATATAGAATAAAATTATTCAATGGACAATATTTCCTTTTAATAAACAAATTTTAATATAAATACATAAAACTCTATAAAAACCGATTTATATGAAATTGTGATTTATAAGAAACTTTTTTCTTATTAAAAAAATAATATATAATAACAACTGAAATTTGATTAATTATATTATTACAAAATATATTTTAGTTACTTTACATTTAGATCTAAATAATCACACATCAGGACGTATATTAGTGGATATAAATGACACTTGTATAATCATTTTTATTTTTTACAATTTAATTAATAATGAATCTCTAATGAAAAATCTAATATATTCACCCTATGATATTATTAACCTAGTGATACTAAATATTATTCATTTCCTAAAAAAACATTTAAAAATTAAATTTATTTTAATTTCCAACAACTGTTATTGATAATCAATTTTTGAGAAATATTTTTTTAAAAAATAATATAAATTTATTGTAAATTACGTACCAATTTATTATCAATTAATCAATAAGTTTATATTATATTTAATCCGTATACCATATTGTCATTATTTTTTATTTTTTTCCTGAATATTGAATATATTTTATAATTGTCACATTTATATACTATGTTTATTTTATATCACCCATTGTTAAAATCTCGATGTTGCGTATTAAGAAATAATATATGAAAACTATTTTTAAAAACTAAAATTTAGAGGTGTTATATTCACAAAAATAAATAAATTGTCAACTCGTAATTTGTATCCCTATGTTACATTTTTTAATATTGTATAATATCTTTGTTGAAATATCAAATTGTACATATATATTATAAATCAATTATTGATAAATAGTTGTTTGAAACATAGATGATACCAAAAATAACATATTAATTATGTTTCCAAATAATTAAAATATAATAAGAATGTGAAAATATATACCTGAAATAGAATTATTGTGTCCAAATTATTGTTAGAGTTGTATATAATATTAACATAATAATTGTAGTGAACAAAATAACATAAGCCAATGATGGGTAAAACATTCAATAATTCCTTATAAATCTATGTTTAAGTGGAAAAATTTTCATTTTATACATCCTATTACAAATATTTCAAGAATTCATTTTACATATAATATAATAAATTCAACATGATTGAATTCCCCAAATCATGAAATTAAATTTCATCATTTGGTTTGGTGATTCAACTAGTTTCATCATATTTAAACCCATATTTTAAATAAGTATGTACAATATGAATTTTTAAATCATGATGCACTAACTTAAAAATCTAGTTGTTCATTGTAATTATAAAAATATGAAATGTTATTTTAATTATCTTTAATAAACAACTAAAACAAAATATTATTATACATGTTAAGGTAACTAATATTAATAAACTGTTATACACAATTTTTTTATAATGATTTGAATAATAGTACACTATGATGTACTTAATTCACAAAAAATATTAATATTTAAAAACACCTCAATGAATTATTCACATGTAATCAAAATAAAAAAATTTATAAAACAGGAATTTTCATTGAAATTTTACATATATTTATTCACTATGTAGCATAATGTAACTCCTAGTGTTAGATAACATACATGTGAAGAACCTGTGTTTATATTGTCCTAAATCATTCAAATAGCATGAATCTATATAAAACATAAATTAAATAATTTATATTCACAAAAATTATTTATAAGAATATTTCTAACATAAAACCATAAACTACCAAATATATTCTATAAATCCAAAAATTCAATAAACTCCACCAAAGATAACATAAATAACATTTTAATTATTTTACTAATCAATTTCAAGGTAACCAATTCTATCCAATTTATATTATCAATAATGATCATCTATTTACTAAAAAATAATTATAATCTCAACATCATGAAAATGTTAAGGGATATATATCCCTAAATCATTTTTCCCAAAAAATGACATTTCTATGATATCGATACCATTTAAAAGATGATTGGAAAATCATAATAAAAAACTAAGGATGAAAAATAATTTCATGTTTTAGGAAACATATAACTAGAATATCATTGATAAAACACTTCTAAACCATAATTATAAAATCCTAATAAATATAATAATTAATGATCCCCTTATTGATTAAACTAATAACTATAATTTATCAAATTATATCATAATACATAGATCATACCATCTGAAATATGAATAAATTATTAATATTCAGACACTTCATTTTGATCAAGTTTTTAATTTTATCATAAAAATACTTATAAATTTATTCATATCATTCATATGCCATTCATTGTCTCGTCAACACAAATAATAAAACCATTAATAATAAAAGCCTGATGATTTTATTTTCAAACATACCATTATTACATCAATTTACATAATTTCCATAAATTAAACATTTAAAATAGTCAACCATTAATGATAAATCATAGAAAACAATATTACCATATAGTTTATTCACGGAAATTATCAATTTTTCTCATATTTTACATAATTATTTCCATTTTCCTAAAAATAATTCATTTTCCTTATATTTTTGTGAAATTCCATGGAATGATTATTTCAAGATTTTTGATATCATGTAAATTGAATCAATGTTTCTATATTGAATTTATCCCTTTACATTTCATAATATTGTATATTTATCTTTTTAAGTGCATTATAAAACTAACATTGGTATATGTTTGTAATCATAAGTTAAGATATCTGGTTATGAATAACAGATATATTATTCACTCTATCTTATAATGTAGTTGGTTTATTGTTCAAAAAACCATCATGGAATCATTTTTAATCATTATTTAGGTTGTTAAACCCTTTCTCAACTATTTAAAATAAATGTTTAAGCTAAAAAATATTTATCACAAAGAGAAATTATATAATAATGGATATCATTCCTAGAATTCCAAAATCATGGAAAATCATATTTAATCTATTATACAGAAATTTTACCTAGGAAATCTATTTTTTTGATGTATTCAAATCCTTAAAATTATTAATTAATAAAATATTAATTATTACATTATTATCCTTTAATGATATATATCATTCTATAATGTCTTAGGCACAATGACTATTCAAAAGTGATGAACATGTTAATTTAAATTCATCCAATTTCATTTTTATTTTCATTAGGTGTATCAAATATATAAATAAAACCACATATCAGTATACATGGAGGTATTAATTTTCTAGAAAACCCATAATAATTTATTTATAATTAATTTTTATGTTCCCATATAAAAAGGATTATCATAAGTGTTTTCACTAATTTATTCCCATTTTAGTTTCTAAAAATATCTCATATTATATTAGATACCATTTATTGTGACCCAAACACTACATAAATGAAAATTACATCATTTGGAATATATATTATATACATGACACAACAATACACTTCCAAAAACATTAAATATTGTGTATCGTTAGACACAAAGGTACACAAAAAACTTGTATATAAAATAATTATATCATATCCCATAATGTTTAAAAAAATTATAACCCTTCTTATACATATCATAATTAAAACAATTTACTCATATTCTAGGGAAATGAAATGGAAACAAATTCTGAGGTTAGAAGATTAGTAAAAATAAAACGGGAGTCGTTATTTATTGATCATATTAAAATCTCCCACAAAAAAATGTTAATGAGAACATCAGGATTGCATTTGAAATTCAATCTCAGAAAATCATATATCATATTTATGATTCATGGAATAGTACTTGGTATTTTACATTAGATGAATCATAATGTAAGGAATAATCATTTTTTATAAGAGTAAATCCTTGGATAAATTTCATATCACAAAATAGTGGAATAATATTTTGAGTAATAAGAGTTATAGATTTATTATGTATTGGATACCCCCAAAAAATCTATATATGTTCGAGTTTAATTACAAAATGTGTACATTCTTTGTACATAGGATACCTCCTATTCACCCTTATTAGGATTGGTGTATCCAACAGTGTACCCTACATTGGGCATGCGATGATCTCTCGAGAATCATTTATGATCTTAAAACATTAATAATTACACAATTAACATGAGTTATAAAAATACAATTCAACCAAAAATCACAATACATTAATTTGTATGGAAAAATCATAAAAAATTATCATTTTGTTATAGATAAAATAATGGTAAATAAATGTGGTTTCATTAATATATCATCATATAAATAAAAAATTTCATATAATGAGTAAAGATAGAATCATTGTATCATATCCACAGTGAAATATAAATAACATCAATGGATTCTTTCATAGGTTAAACAACAATTAAAATACAACTAGAATATTTATTATTTAAATTAATTTTTTATGTTTTATTATTTGAAATCTATAAACTGTAAAATTTTTATTAGAATGATTTTTTGTTGAAAATAACCATGGAAACATTTAATGGATGAATCAATTTAATGTGTAGTCATTAGGGAGGGAAAAAATGAATCATGTGGAAAACATTAAATGAAACATTCAATTCACTATATAGTTAAGAAGTAGATTGTTCAAAAATAAACAAGAATATGATTTTTTTTAAATCATTCAAATAAAAAAATAGCTAAAATTTCTTTAATAAATAAGTATAATAGAAATCCAATTCATGAATACATTTTAATGAAAAAATATATGTAGTAGAGGAAATATTATCAATTTAAAAGATAAATAATGTTGGTGATTCATTAAAATATATTTGAATGACATTATGTATAACAAATAGTTGAATTTATTATAATACAAAAAATTCTATATGTAGGAATAATATAATTAAATATACCTTTTATTTTATATTTTTATCATACTATTTTCAATAATTTAAATTCAATCATAATAAAATAATTATATTAAAATATAATTCCCTTACCGCATTGGTATTAATTGTATTATAACCCCCCATGAAGAAATATATTAAATGGAAAGATTATATACTGTGAAAATTAAATTATTAAAGATAAATCATGTCAATGAGGTATTATATACACCACATTGATGAAACATGTTTTCAATATGACTTCGATCAAATAGGACAAAAACAAGATTGGAAACCCTCTCTGAATGTCATATCATGATCCACACACATCCAAACCACGTCATTTAAAATTTTATATTTATTATTAATATATTACAAAACCTTCTTTATAAATAAAACAACACATATAATTCAATTAAAATGTATAATTATCATTTTGATTAATTTCACCATCCAAATGATAAATTTGGTGAAAAGTGGTATGTTTTATATGTATGTCTTTGTCCAATAGTCTGTTATTTTAACATTTTTCATGGTTTCTGGATCTTTAAATTCTAATTCATTAAATAATTATATATTATATTTATTATATACACATTTATAATATTTCATACAAATCAGTGATGAAGAATGAATTTAATCACTTCGTGGAGATGGTAGTTTGAATGTTTGCAAGGGCGATGATTTTACATTTTGATGGATGGAATAACAGAGAAGTACATAATAATTCACATTTCCAAATACATAATATGGTCATTTATGAAAATAATATACACTAAATATATCATAATGTCTATCCTGGTAAAATATAAATGAAACACTAATCACACCACATTGAGGTGGTTGTTGTCCTCACACACACATGGGAGATGTCGTCATGTTTTAATATATGGTAATGTAATAATATGATACTATGAATAATTTTATTTATTTTTTTTAAAATATTATATAAGAACAATTATAATATCTATTAAATATTGATGGTGTCATAAAATGTATCATTTCTCTTTTTAAAGTTTGTATTCCGTACATACAAATGTGTGTTACTTCTGTTTCCTATTCCATGGAATCGATGTAGAATCTGGGTTTTCCATTTTCATAATTAATTATAGTACATTTTTTGATAATAGAGTAATTATTTTAGTCAATATAATTATAATTAGAATATGTTTATTATGAAATAAATATTTAATGTGTCGATAAATATGACCACCACATTTATGATATACCTTCAATGACTAACACATTAATCATTCACATGATGATCATAGGGTAATACCATCAACTTAGGAATGAAGGTAAATATTGTAGGTATTTATGATAATTGGTATTATATATGGTATAAGTCTAATATGTTTTGAATAAAGTATTATTATAGTGGTGACATTTATAACTTAGTGAAGAAAAAATTAAAATTATAGTAACGGTTTATAAATATTTTTTTCCATTATCAGGTAAAATGGTTCCAAATATTCCTGAATTTAAGGAAAAAGTTGACATTTTCAGGTTATCATATTCCCATAGAATTTAAATTAGCATATTTTTTCATGTTAAACCTTATCAAGTTTTTCAATCTATTCGGTATCCCATTTCCACCTTACATATTGTAAAATGTTTTAGCCTTTACGCATAATAAATTTACTAGTACGGTGAATACGGTTAGAAAAATGCCCTATTGCTGAATTGTTTTTAACCATTTCCCATTCTACTTGTCCTATTTCTGGTTATTTAAATCATTTATTAAAATATTTTTTAATATAAAATATAATTATAGTTACTTTTGTGAATATTCGTGTAATTTTAGTTTAATGTAATCACGATTATAATGGATCTAAAATATAAATTGTTTTAAAAACAATAAAACAATATTATTAACCATATAATTTAGTTAACACTATAATTTGTCAAAAACAATATTATTTTAATTTACGTAATATCATTTACTATATTTTGACAATAGTTTATTCAATTAGCATTTAATAATTCCATAATAATTTTATGAAATTGAAAAATAAATTAATATACTAATGATTAATTATTACTGATAAATTTAACCTTTTATATCAATTTATTACATATTTTTATTTACAAAATTTCTATATATGATATTAAAATTATGAGAGAGAATATATATATATATATATATACTTTTCATAAATTAATATAAATTTTATAATCAAAGGAATGAAGTAATAAATTTCAAATTATTCATTTCTATAATGGGTTTTATTGAACCAAATTCACCTTATATAATAAATTCAATTATTATTGACATTTTAAATTATTAACCAATTGTTTTATAAGTTTTTATATATTTCATCCACAATGAGGTGATAAATATCTACCTTAGTTACTATTCATAGTAACCAATAAAGGGACATAATTACAAAATTTTATTGTCTATATTGCAATAATGAAACACATTTATTCAATTTTCATTTTTTGAAAGGATATAATTAAATTTAGATATTATTGTTTAAAACACAATGATAATTAATTTTTTAGAAAATGGGTTTTGAAATTATAAAAAAGATTTAATACAAAAACAAATATAAATGTGAAAAATATCTAATTTATTTTTTAAATTCTACAAAATTTAGAGTTATTTTAGTTTAAAATAAAACTGAAAACATAAGAAACTTTTATAGTAATGGATTTAATGATGACAAATGATATTTTAATAATGAATTATTATTTTCATTATTCACATAACAAACAAATTTCATTCAAAACATCCAAAATAGGGGCACTCTTTTAATATATAAAAGATTATTTAAAAATGATATTTATTTTATAAAATAAAAATTATAATTTTTTAAAAATTAATCATAATGTTAATTCCAAAAAATAACTAAAAATAATTTTTATTAAAAAAATAGCATAAATGGTATTTTTTGAAAATTTATGATATAATTATCATATTTTTTCAATTAAAATATATTGTTGATAATAACTATAAATACTATTCAAAATATTATCATTCCTATTCATATCAACAATTTAAATACAAGGTTATAATAGTCGCGGTTTAATAATAGTTTTATTGTATTACATTGTTTCGATAATCCTTAGTGTTTCATTTTAAGATATATATGATGTATAGTGTAATTTTAAATTATTGTTTCATTATGTTATGGATATACAATACCATTGGAACACCTTTTGTATTCATGGGACATAAATAGAATATTTCATTTAAATCTAACGCTTCTAGGCCCTTGTACCTCTTAACATATTTTTTGAATCATGTACACAACCATAAAAACCCTAGGAATAAAGATAATTTTCAAGTTTCCATTATATATCTCAAAACACTATTCCAAACATATGAATTTATAATCAATTTCATGTAATTTAATAAATATTTGAATTTATTTATAAACCCCCACATTTATTTTTAAATGGTCAACTCCATACATTGTAGAGACCATATATCAAATTTCCACATGAATGATTTATAATAATATCTCTGTATGTTTGAGAAACATCTACCTCTTACTGAGTTATTCAATTTACAAAAACCCACACTACTATTTTCAAATGTTTTCCATGTACGAATAGTTTCCATAAATTAAAAATATTCCCTACTTTCATTAATAATAAAATAGTTTTGTTTAATATAATTTCCAATTTTATTTTATAATTAATTTCAAAATGAAGTAGAATTGATTATTTAATTAATCATTCTCTCCCAAAATGACTCTTTATGTCATAAAATAATCTCAAATGAAAACATTTGATTATGTTTTTTGAATTTTTTTTAAAAATGGTTCTTTTACAAAGGGGGTAGGAAATTTCACAAGTGTATAATTTGTTACACTTATATAGGTCCACCAACATATGGGTTATATTCATTTCTCTCATAAATAAGTGCCTCACATGGTGGAAAAATTACTTTTACACTTAGGTAATTCCCCTATGTAAGGGTATACTTGTATATACCATTACTTATGTCCCCCATATAAAGATAGTTTGTTATCCAAAATTAAAATTATTATTAAAATAATAGTATTATAAATAATAAAAATTTCTCCTCTTATTCCAATAAGAATAATAAATACCCATTTCAATGAGAGAATATATTTATCCAAAAATAAAACTATACAATAAATTTTTTATTAAATCCCTTTTTATATAAATATTTGTCTATTCAAACCATTAGTGAAATTAAATAATTCCACATTAGATATTTAAAAAACCAAAATAAAATATAGTGGATGAAAAAATAGTGTATAAATAACTATCCTACCTCATTATTATTCACCATTACTTCATGAAGAGTCCATTTTTAAATTCCTACTTCACCATAATTCTACTCAAACGGAGCTCCTCAGTGAGATCCCACTCCCATATATCTCCTTTCTAACTCTCTATCTCAAATCATGTGTATTCTAATTGAATAATTCCATTCCTGTTATGAAAAAATGAAGGGGTGTCTAAATGGAATTTAATAAAAATAATAATCAATTGCATTTATTTATTTAAAAAAGAGAGCATGTTAAAAGGCCTGAATCGGGATATAGAACCCAAGTGTAGTTTATACGATCTTAGGTAAAATATCACATCCTAGACTAAACTGTAATGTCATAATTTCTATATAAGAATCTATTTAGGAGAATTATAAAAATAAATAAATAGAATAATTAATAATTATTCATCAATTGATAATATATTATAATAAAATACCACGATATTTGAATACTAGTATATTTCATCCATTGGGTAAACAGCACATACAATGATTAATAGATCTATCAAAACAATTCTAGATAAATTTCTAGGGGGAGTTATTATATTACCCATGATATATTATTAGAGTTAGATAATCAAATTCTCCCTCATATTCATAAAACATAATGAAAAACTAATTTTTTCATCCCCACCATTGTACATCTCATATCAAAGATGTTGTTGATAGTTCCATTACAATAAAATTATACCCATTTTAATAATAACTTCATTAAAATTGTTTCACATATTACTCATGAGGAATAATTGAATACAAATTTCAAAACTCACAATACTATGGAACACTATTCATAAAAAAATGATCCAACATTTTGTTATCATTATTATTATTATGACAACACTCAACCACCCCCTTCTATCTTGAGGCACCATTGTCTAAATCATTGATTTATACCAAATATCATGGAGTTATCTATAATATTTAATTGGTATGTGTATAATATTCAAATACAAGGTGTCCCCCACCATCAAAATAAACTACAAAAACACATCTACAATGATAAATTCAACTTTCTCAGTGTGATTTGAACCTCACTAAGTTTTATTTCATAAAAAATTCACAAATTCTTTCTTCTCTGGTACACCCTTATTTATATTTTTACCTCACCCATTGATGTGTTATCTCACCACCTCATCCATATTAAATATTACATTAAGTATTAAATAATAATAAAAATATCAACACAATAGTATGGACTAAGAAATCATTACAATTACCTTGTTCGGTAATTAATTAGAGAAGTGACTCATTTATCTCTCACCCTGGGTACTAGAAAACTATTTATCTAAATCTCTCTCAGACCAAAAATATATCATTCCAAATCTGATACATATATTGAAAATTCCACTACTATAATCAAACCTCAAATCATGAATTAATGATGGAACCCAATAAATCTTGATCTATTTGGAAATTTGACTCCAATTTCCTTATCAACCACCGATGAATGATCATATCACTCCAAAAAACATACACAACTATTTTTCATTCCTATAATAACAATGCTATACACATTTCTATGTTGAATGAATTAATTTTCCCCCATTTTCATACTAAATAGTCCACATAAAAAATAATTCAACACCAATTTCTATCATACAATGATTTACATGTTTGATATATATAAACAGATTCTTCTCTAATGTGGGTGTGAACCACAAACAACAAATGGTTTTATCCCCAATCTATAGATTCTTTAATATTTCCCCTCAAGTTATACACATCATAGAAATACATTATCACCACACATCTACTTCATCTATATAGAATAAAATATGTTCTATTTATGGAAAATCTAAAAATTTAAATAATGTCATGGACTAGTCCATGATCACCAGTCTCAGGGATCAAATTCAAAAAAAATTAATCATTTAGATATTTTATATAAATAAAGGATAGAATAATCTAGGATATAAAATAACTATTATATTGGATACCATACCCAAATTTCACAAGTCAAACTATCATACTAATCCTACCCTCTAAATCCCATCCATTATTCCTAAAGGACTACAAGTACCCAAAATCATGAAATTATATGGAACCTCATGTTTCTATAAAACACAACATATAGAACCCCCATTATTAAATCTCAATGTAATGAATTTACAAATGAATCATATATATATGGGTTCTTAAAGCCCCATCCAAACACAATTGATGGGTTTCCCTCATATATCAATAGGTCACAAGTATATCTATCATATTAAAATAAACTATACCTCATGTAATTAATATCTCTAGGGGAAATATCCACTATCCTATAAAAAATATAAGGAAACTATTTTTTTCCAATACACCCACTCTATGGGGTTATCATATACTTATATTTCAGACATTAGATACTAATTAATCTTCCAATGTGTGCATGAATCCTTACTGAGAATCCATTTATGATTCTACCTAATTAAGAAATAAAGTATCATATAGTTTTACAAAATAGAATCACCTTATGATGATCATTGTCTACTATAACATAGTCATATGTTTGTGCAATGTATAATTCTACTATGAATCTACATAGGATTACTTCATATTCCTTATAGTTTTCAATTTATTTTTCAGAAGCCCATTTAATTTTTGAAGGTACATCACAACTACCCATAATGGGTTGATCATTAATAAAATAAATGCTTCTCATCCCTTAAAGAGAGGGAGTATATTCATGTCATCAAGTATTAATCCCTACATATACTACAAATTATATATCATTATATGGTAATATACAGTGGACCATGTGAGTTAACATTTCCCTAAATGTTATAAATAAAATAATTAAATATGTTAGTGTAGAAAATTTGTACAACTAAACCCTCATATCAAATGATATCAACACACAAGAGAATTTAAAATCCCTATGAATTATATGATCTTATAATCGTGAAAGTATAAAATATTATTTCTAAGGATCTCATAAAAAAAACCTAATCGCATCATTCTAGTTTAAATTATACTTTTAGAAAAGTGGAAATAATTAACATAAATATTAAATCCCTAGTTACCTGATATTTACATAGGAAAAAATGATTGGAATGAATAGTTCATTACACCATTACAATACCCAACTCAGTCCAATATTAACTATCTACCATATCTTTATATTGTAAAAAACTATGTGATACCATTTTGTAATGTCCCACTTTTCGAGACATGAATTTAGTTTCTGATCAAGAGGTCGATACAATACATCATGAAGGACACCGCATATGATAGAGGTTATGGAAAACCAAAAAGTGACTATTGGGTAACCATAGGGATACTATGCAATCATATTACAGTAATAGAATTTTGAAACTAACAAGATAGAAATGATTAAAGTAATTTTATTATAAAATTGACAATAAAACCCAACATGCCATATCAAATTTAATTCATAGTCATAGTATCATATAGAAACATTGTCATTACATCTATTCAAAAATATATTTTCCACTAGTTTGGTAATGTATACAAATTAAATAAACGGATAATGTGAAATAGGGCTCTATAAAATGCACATTGTTATTTCACTTATACTTACTGAATCCCATTTAATCCATATTGTTTGATCATGAATTCCAGATCCTTTATCCTATCAAAAAATGTGGCCAATGAAGGATTATTGGGTTTCCATGTTCTACGACCACCCAAGAAGAGTGTGTTTTTAATGCAATAGGGAACCGACAAAAGTTTCCCAAAAAAATATTGTAATGAATATATAAATATATATATTATACTTAATTATAATAAACAAATTAATAAAGAAAAATGAATTAAATATTATATTATCGATCCTACATAACTACTGTGACACCAGGATTGATCACACCATCATTGTATTATTTTAAAGTGTCTATAAGAATGTAACATAACACTGGGAGGTAAATTAAACAACCAATAATCTCATGAATTTAATCAATAACTATTGTTAATGATGACACATATGAAACATATTTTGTATTATGGTTAGGGGAAAATATCAACCTGGTAGCATCAAATAATTAGTATGCGATGAAATATACTTTGTAATATATTATAAAATGAATAGAACAGAAAAACATGATATTATAAAATATAACCTAAGGGACTACCTATAACTAATAAAAATATATAAATATAGGTTAAATAATCAACTATGTAATATCATTAGAATATTAGGGACCAAAATCCACACAATAGTATCATATAAATATAATGACCTGAATCCGTCCAAAAATAAAATATAAATACTGGGGTTACTGCTGAGTTTATAGTAACAGTAAAATAGATGGGGAAAATCAAATCAATAGTAATATATGATATATCACATGGGGATTTCATTCTCTCATTGGTAACAACAATTAGGGGGCCAATTGTTTCCCAATATTATCATATAATGGTGGGTATAAAATCCATCTAAAATTTACATATAAATACATTATCCAACAACCACCTGATAATAACATATAAATGTAGTGTATAAAATCATTATTATTATAAAAATAAATATTTCACCATCGACTAATGTCATCCAAGTGTTGTCTCATGTAAATGAAATGGGAAATATCTACCATATAGTAATACTAAACATATAATTTGTGCCAACATACACCTGGTATTCTATCATGTAGTTTCATACTCACATGAGTTAAAGACATTCTGAAATACATAAAACTTTTCCATGTTTGGATAATCTTGTTAAAAACCCATCCTTATAAATATGGTTACTCCAATATCAAAATATTTTCATCTAGGTTCAATTGTTATATTTGATGCCAAAAATATAGACCGCATTACAAAAACAATCTAACGGGGCTTCTTATAACTGGGAACATACCAAGGTCAAGAGGTGACATCATAACAGTGATACCCTATATGGGTTCACTTTTCTTGAACTATACTATAGAAAAAACCCATCACTTATGAGATGTATCATCCCTTAACAACATCACTATTACATTTTGGACTCACTTGAATCATAGTATAATGCACATAGAAGCACCATGAGAAGATAGAATAATGCATATTACATGGCCAATACACCCAATATTAGTCCAATAACCCATCCAATCCTCAATCTACCCATGGTATAGCCTCATGGGTGTTCAAAAGATAGTGCGGTAGGAATAATATCCCACTATCAAATCATCCAGGTTAATGAATCTATGGCATCTCATGGTATGATCATAGTATAATGAAGACAATCACGTTGACCAAATACTCTAATTGAAAATCTCGGGTGTAGGAAAACATATACTTAGAACACTATATCCAAAACATATTTTTCTTAAAAAAATACACTCTAGGGTTTTTTTGACTTGTATACCGACTATAGATAATTCTTTAAAATTAAACGACCTGGGAATTAGCTAGTGTCAATGGTTCCACAACCTCATTTACCCATCTTTTTATCTATGGTAACATAAATAGACATTTTATTTTTATAATAAATCTTCTCCTTTTAGGAACCAATTAGGATTTATTTAGAATCATATCCTTGCCCATTGGTTGTTTTATCCTCAATATAGGGATCCTAGGATAATCTTGGCCCTCTCCACAATAGTAATACCTAGGAAATCATAATTTGTTTTTGTAAATTTACAAAAAACATCACATATTTCAAAAAGTTCATTTTACATCTTTGGAGAGTAAAAATTTAACATAACAAAAAATTGAATAAAAATATGGTTATGATCAAGGACCACACAAATTTCATAGTGTTTTTTAATTAATAAAAAATCCAAACTCTATTCATTGAAAATCTTTTTTGATTAATATATTTTAGTTCTTCAAAATATTGGTGTAATTTAATTTATAATAAATAAATAATTATAAAATGATACCTAAATTTATTCTATAATTAATTTCATATTAAATTTTAAATTAAAAAAATAATAAATTATCCCCCCTAATACCCCCTTTCATACATTAAAACTACAATGTATTAAAACAAGACATAATTTTTTTTATTTTTTATTAGATATTCCTAAAAATGTCTGATGCATAGGTCCAACCAAACACATACATTTATGTTTTTCTCCTTATGTATGGGTATCTAGTTAGATAACCTTGCACAAAAAACCTATATAAATTCCCCCAATGTATTTTTAATAAACTACCAATAATTAAAATTTATAAACAACATCAACAAAAACAATGAGAACAAAAATAAAAAAACAATAAAAACTACAACAACAACAATAACAATGATAATAATAATCCTTTATAATATTACATTATATAGAAGGAAACCCATTTTAAAAAAATTTAGTTCTCCTACCAAAAATACATCCACATATAAAATAATAAAATTAAATTCATTTATAATAGGAAAATTACTCCACTACGCTATTTAAATCATTTTATTTTTTATATTTTACATATTAAATAAATAGTATTAAAAATATTATATACAAATAATAATGGTTTACATATATACAGGACATCACAGGGATCCTACAAAGAATTTTTCTCATAACAACTTTCCATGCCCCTAAGAATTCAACTCATCTCTGATCAGTCTCCTTAATGAGATCCCTCTCCCCTATCCAATCCTTATGTCTATTATCTAGAGAGACCTATTTTGGAATCCTTCCATTAATATTATCCTTTATAAATTTAATTCATTCCAACATAACACAATTAAAAAATGAGTTAAATTTTTAAATAAAAATGGCATATAATAATACTCATTTGATTTAAATATGAAAAACTTCCATCAGCTAAGAATCCCAACATCTTCCAGTACTAGGGTAAACATCCCATCCCAAGATCAATAAGCCCGTAAAACATATTATGAGATCATTTACTGGTGGATATAACTATTTCACCCATAATAATCCCAATCAAATGAAATATCAATTTTCCCATCACATTCAAATCCCTTAGAGAAAAAAATAATTATAATGTCCTTAGGCTTTGTATTAAACCTAAACATACATCCAATTGGACAGGGTTTGGAGAATATCATTGAGTAATAATATCACATCACATGTGTGGTATTCTCAAAATGTCTATGTGCATTTACAAATACCTCCACACAAGATATAATTATTATTCATTGATAAATAAATCACCTATAATATGCATAAATGGATAGAAAACATTCTCATCATTCATGTAGTACACTTTATGAATTACTACAATATAGGGTGAAAAAAGAAACCCAACATCCAAAAAAACTAACACATATCAACCGGAAAATATAGATTCATAAAACATAGATTTAGAACAATACATAGATATTAATTTATCACTTATATTCACCTCAAATCTCTTACTCTACCCTCACCAAGTCTTTCATAATCACAAATGTTTTACAATAATCGTTAAAACATGTAACCCATTTGTTATAAATTATCATGTTATAGTTAATATACATGTTCCCAATATGATTCCCATAAAATGATTGTTATTTATAATTAATAGTTAGATAAAATCAAAAATGTTTAACTTAAGTTAAATATCAAGAAATGTTTTAGATTATTACAATTGGTTGCCAAGCTATGATAGAATCAATTACTATAATCAAACAATGATACCAATGTTTTATAATTTACAAATGGAATGAAACCTATTAGAGAATAGAGTGGGGGACTCCTAACTCATCAAGGAATACTACTGTCATTTTGGAGAATAATGACCCATTTTTTATCAGACACCTAGTTGATAGAATCACTAAAATAACGGTGTTACTTTTATTATTGAGATAGAACCCATTAATTTGTAGTTGGTGAGATCCAAACTCTATAAATTGTATATAGGGAAAAATAACATTAGTATTCTTAAGGGAGTTCCTTGGAAATTATTGCATTCTTTGGGCCCAAACAATGAGTATGTGTGGGGAGTGGGATTACCGAATTACATAAATTACACGGGTGACCTTAACCATATCATCAGAATGTCCCCAACGGATTACCAAACAACATTATTTCTCTAATTAACTATCCTAAATCTCATAATTACCCAAACTGAAATAAATTATATATTTAAAAAACACATGGAAAGTGGATCCTAATAAAAATTTATATCATTATTTTTTGTTATTTATAAAAAATTATGGGATAATCTATTTACTCACTGAAAACTTACGCATGGATAAAATGACGTTAAAATTCACAGTAAGAGCTCACATAAGGCTACATACATCTCAAGGTTTGTCGCAATTGTAGTGTATTGTGTCATATTACACTAAAATAATTAAATGATCGATTTAAAAGTGAAATTATCTTCTTTGGTCTAAATAATACAAATTGTAATCATTTTCTTCACTCCATAATCAGAAACATCATAACACAACCCAAAAAATTATCAATGTCATCGATCACAAAGCACATAACATAGATCCACCTTCTATTATTTTATTGTACAATAAAATATAATGTTTCATAGAGATGGTTTAATCATGGCATAAATTATTATGATACAACAATATCATATTCACTAGTAATTAGAAAATTCACAATGTAATTAGTTGTGAGGTGAAATTTTTTATCATGATATAACGTTAACCAATGAAATATAACCTTATTGAATTTATCATTACAGTATCATATTAACATCATCTTGTTCCAACTCATATACAATTAAACATCAATTATATTAATCATTAATGTATTAGGGTAATTTTTTCTCAAATCAGAAGGGAATAATGATGACATATAAAAAGGTTTTTTTGAAAATTGGTTTCAAAACTCAATATTGAAAAATTTTAGATAGTATTAATTTCAAAATATATGTTTTATAATAGAAATAGAAAGGAACACATGATTATAAAATTTATTGGAAATACTAATGTAAATGTAAAATAGTTTTTATATATAATATCATAATAATATCGCAGGATTTAGGATCAAGAAATAATAAATGAGTAAGAAATATGAATATACTCAATATTTTCTAAATGTAGAACCCATTTAATTGATAAATTGGTTAACCTATGATAAATGAGGATTTAAATACCATTTGAATCTACTAGTTATTATAAATCAAACAGTCATGGTTCATGATGATAAGAAATATATAGTGAAATCCATTGTATAGGTGGATTGAAGGATAATTTTAATTAAAATATTAACCCACATGATCAAAATGAATCAAAATATATTACAACATAATGACCAAAATGAATACATCTGGAAAAATGTTATAAGGTATTTCAAGTCTCATTGGACATTCATTAATCATTTAAAAAAACAATTAATAAAATTAATAAATCCCCATTAATATCAGTTAACATCCATTAGCCTTACACTATTCTACCATATAACAATATGATTCATGGTTTCCCAATGCAATGGTTTTTATTCAATAACACTTCAATCGAGCTAAAATTCATTACAAATAAAAGCAGTCCTAGTGGATAATGTTGTAACATGGGTAATAATGGTATAATAAAAATCTATGATTATCATGGCAAGACCCTAAAGCCTCATTAATAAACCACTAAAAATTCCAAATTGAAGTTTCTTATATTTAATATCAACCCAAAATCACCTAGGATACACTGAATTAAATCCATAACACAGTGAAACAATGTGATACAATAGAGTGAAACATAACATATCATTCTACAATGAGATCATCCAAATAATAATATTGAAATGGTTTAAATGGAAAAAACTAGGTCAGAATGTATTCCTTACATTAAGGATATCCATTGCCGAAAAGAACAGCATACTCAATGTGGTTAGGGTAAATGACTTTTACTTGAGTATCATGTTCTCATGAGCTTCCCCAATGTATCCAAAACTGAAAAAACACAAATATTATCACCCCATCAGGATGGGTTCCATATATATGGTCATTTATCACCAACCAACGAACCAAGATGGAAGATTTATAATTAAATTCCAGATTTCACATACTTATAAGGCGTGAAACATATAAAAAAATATTCTTAGATACTATAATTTGAATATTTTATACATCCATGTTTAAATATGATGGTAAATCATGATGGTAAAAACCCATCTATATAGAAAATGAAACGTAATGATCTGTTGAACCTATAAGAATCATGATTCCTTGATCAAAAAAAATTAAAAACCCTATCTTTTTGTATCCTCTTCCATTACTAAATAACCTACCGTATCAAAATCATCTTCCCCACAAACTCTGACAAGTAATTGATGAAACAAAAATCTCCATACAATATAAGGGTATCCTATAAAGTCCCTAGTATAGGTCCACAAATGATTCTTTTTTAGTAGTGTAGTAATAGCTATTATGGTATGTATATTGTATGATATGACGGGGATATTTCTAATTCATTCCCATAATTCTAAAAAAATAAATAAAAAACATCATTATATCCACGAAAATCCCTATTGACCACTTGGAATGGTAATCTTCTTAGTGGTATAAAACTATTATCAATAATAATAGAGTATCACACACTATTCAAAACCATAAATTATTTCATAATTACTCATGAAATCTCACCCAAAATAAGAATATGATTCCAAATTAATGGTAGAAAAAATCATCAAAGGTATATAATAGAATTCGATATTATAATCCATGTAAAATGTCCACATTCTATCCACCCATTTCCATGAAAATGGGGAGGAAGTACACTGAAACTATTTGTTGGTTGATGATCAGAAAGATATGACAATTCCTATTTAATTATCACAAATTTATCATAACAATGTCCATTGATATTTCATCCAACTTCTACATAAAATACCCAAGGGGTTTTGAAAAAAATTTCTAGGACATGATTCTTTTCCCTATCATACTGTCTTCTGAGATGTAATGATTTTTACTCAACCATACTCATTATACTATGAAACTAATAATACTACCAAATATCCCTGAATTTATTCACCATAAATTATTTTACTACTAATGGGGTGGTGTGAAAATCTCATAGAATTTTTACCCATAGTATGATTGTGACAAAAAATATCCCAGAAGTGTTTATTATGTGCTCCTTATATTTAGAGGGTCTCTTAGTATTTTCAATTGAAGATATTTTAATATGATTGTCCTTTAAATAAATTTTTCCAAATTGGGCCTCTATCAAAAACTCAATATATGTAGTGTCTACAAGTATCTATAAAACATAAAAAATATTTCAATGTTCTATCAAAACTAGGTGAATTTTATTTTGTTACATAGATTCCTCTATAAAATTATTGTGTGATTTCATTATAAGAGAATTTACCAAAAAAATAAATGTAACTAATGGGAATGGTTAAACATAAAAAATCCATCGAACTGGTTTTTGATAGGGCCTAAATCACAATCTATATATCCATAGACAAGATAAAATTACCATGGTTAGAGAATGAGAATATTTGGGAATGATTAAACCATCATTATCATTGAAACAACATAACTATTATCCTATAATTCTTAAATGGCCCCAAAAAAATTATATATCCACACCACTAAATTGTAGTTTTGAAATTTATTAATATAAATATTATGAATGAGAAACTATTTCAATAAAAACCATAATCATAAATCATAACCATCTTTCCTCAATCCTAAATTAAATGGAAAATAAAAAACATAAAACAATATTCCCAAAATCAGAAAAATGGAATAGTTTAGACCAAAATATAACTAAAAAGAATCGAGGACATCTAAATTGGTCACATTACCAGAATTATCCACATAACCTCTGGTCACCACCATCACTATAACATGGATGAACTATAATACTTTGGTAGATCCACCAAAAAAAATTTCGCCTTTACATATTCCCAATCAATCATGGAAAGAACACAAAAAAATCTATATGAAATTATTTTAGGAATGTATTGTAGTATACCCCATAGAATCTATATTATGTATATCACCATTAATAATATTAATTATTGAATGAAAACAATATTATTACATTTTTTATATTAGATCATGTTATGTAACATTTTAAAAAAAATGTTTTATGAAAAGTTGAATAAGCAAAAAATTTATAAAAATGTAAGAAATATGTAATAAAAGATATCATAAACAAAAATATTAAATATGAAATATCAATGATATCAAAATAATTGTGGTATTGAACTACTTATATAAGGAAACTAGTAATTCACATTAATCTCTACCTTGTTTAATGAAATCTAGCCATTAATCCCTAAGAGATCAATTGTATCGGTGGGGTTTTAATCTATACCATTTCCAAACACAGTATAACAAGGTCAGTAGCCATTTTCGGTGTAAAATTGATACTATGGATTGACTATGGTTGGGTAACACAATCACTCATGGTCTTCAATGTTCTTCCAATAATAAAACATATATATAACTCATTCCCATAATAACATTAACTAAGAAATACGAAATCCATGGTAAATTACATATTAAATAACTTTAAAAACTCACTCGAACACATTTTAATTCAGTATGATACATCATACTACTCTTTAAAGTAATCAATAATATTTTTAATCCAATCAATTTAAATATGAACTTTAATCCAAAAAACATCATGAATCCTAATAACTATTCATATAATATCCCCCAAAATTTTTAAAATATTTATATATAATGAATTTTAACCAATGGAGCGCTTAAATTAATATTATACAATGGGAATGTGTTGTTAGAGAGAAAAACACCTCAAATAAAAAGAAATAAAACTGAATTCATTTAAATTTATTATATATTAGAAGATATAAACAAACCAATCCTAGAAAAATAATAAATATCATTAAACCGCTAACTATAAAACTAGTATTATCACCATTGTGATTCATGGCTTTCTAATCTCTATGCAGGTGGATGAAAAGGGAATGATAACAATATAAGATGAATAAAACATATAAAATTTAGTCTTCAAATAAATAGATTTTTTATTAATAAAGAGAGAACACCACTAGGAAGGAAGAAGTGGTGGAAATGAAATGATGTTATTTCATACATTAGTGGGGAGAGGGGTAGATGAATGTTGGTTAAATTCTTATAGATAAATATTTAATATTACATATTTTTAGGAAATAAGATAGAATCCATTGTATGGTTTCACTATTTTCTATACCAATGAAAAAATATATGGGTCGCCTCTATTTTATGAAATAAGATGGAAATGTTTTCTCTAGTCTTCATAGTTGAATAACCCTTTCTCTTGTCAAGAAAAATGACTCTTTTCACTAAAATAATCTCTAACACATATAGTTTCTTATCAACAATAATTTCATTATTTCATCCATGGATATTGAAAAACCTATTGTAAATAAAATTTCTAAAAAATATAATGTAAATATATATCGGTGACCCGTTGGGTGTCCCAAGTATTCCAAATATGAGACATTCCTCCCCAAAAAAACCCTAAGAATATGAATCAATGAACTGATTATTCAATTTATCACTCAAAATTTATTTATGATCCTAAATTTATTTGTCTATATCTTCCATTCTATAGTAACACATTTAAGAACATAATCTTCATAGCATGAGTTCTGTGTTCAAATAATCAATGATACAAACATGATTCTCATCAATAGTGGTATCAAGATATTTTATTAGATCCTCGAAATAAATCACAAGGTATAGTTATAGATGGTGAAAATTTATCTATATGAAATAAAATAAGCATTGGATAGTTTTAATTTTTGATAGAAGGTCCAATTGATATATATCTTTGCAGAGGATATCAATTGACTCAAATGTCCTAACATACCATGAAGCTAGAATAAGCTCTCATCCGAACATGATGGTGTCCTATATAATCAAGAACTCTTGGAAACACATAAAATCATACAAAAAAAATTCAATATTTTTTAAAATTTTTTATAATTTGATTTAAGATAAATTTGATCTGTCTATATATTTTATGTATTGACTAAACCAAATATACCATTTGTTTAAAAAATCTCGTCCTAAAAATTGTGTGCATCCAGAAACCAATTGAGTAGAGAGGTGATCAACACCATCTTATATATATATTTATCCTCAAATATATATATATACTAATATATTGTTGATAAATCATTTAATATTAGCATAAAAAATGGATGAATCATTTAACAAGAACTGCCAAAGTCATGAACACATGCATATTATTTATCCCTAAGTATATTTTTGACTATATTAGTCTAAATATCTATATGAATTTGATACACATTATTTAAATTCCTGTAATAACTCCGCATTCCATGAATAGTTTTCAAAAACCATAAGTTGATGAAAGGTTAATGAACATATTCAATGGATGAATAGACACCATCAAGTCTTAGGATCTACTGAACATACTGGTATATGACATCCTTATGATTTATTGACTCCAGAATTTCTTGGAAATTTTATTACCCAGTCAAATAATTAATATCCATATAAATATCATCATCATTACATGAATTATGAGATAAATTAATATAATATTGATAGGAATCTCATCCCACATCCACATTGTAATGCGAATTGGCTGTAATAATCTCATTTTTTGTCGATGCTCAACATAATCATTTGACATGTGAGACAATGAAATACAAAAACTACAACCAACAATACAAATGTGGGATACTATTGAAAACATTTTAAATCAATAAACATATTTTTTTCCTTGGTGTGACCAACCAAAATCAATTCTGGTCCATCCTCTATTAACATTTTACTCCAAACTAAGGTAATTAAAATCCTATATCAAAACAAAATGTATCCAATAGTAGATTGAGACCAAAAAATTAGGTTGTCCATAAAATTCAAAAAGATACTAATACATTGGAAACAATAATACATTACCTAATAATTCCATATATGATCACTTAAATATTCTATGACCATAACATAAAATAAGATCCAACTCATCCACATATCCAACATAATAATAATCCTTCGAAAACAATCCCATTAGGCACCATTAATATTTTGATTCTCACACTAATTTAGTCATAGACTCCTACTAATGTTTTCAACTATGAAAATCACTTTTTGGATGATGATTACAATATAAAAATCTAAATTATAGTGATCCAAAACACAATTCCTCTAGATATGATATTTTAATATATTACTGATGATAGATATCAAACCATTATGGAATAAATTCACTACAAGTAGATCCTTGAAATTATTATGGTTCCATATCAATAGTATATTCATCATGACCGATATATATTGTTTTTAGGGAAATAATTATTTTAATATTAATAAAACTTATTAGATCCTTATTCAACCACAAGGTTATGATTAATCAAAAAATACCATAATCATTATATTGAAGCAACACAGTAATGGAAATAACCCACATCTTACTCTATGTGAATCGAAACTAGATAAGTAGTAAACCACAATATCATATCCTTAAAATACCTCAATAAAATCCTTGAATAAACAATCAGGACCCACATAAATTCTTATCATGCCAATTTAGAATCCATCCATGAGAATTATTGAAAAAAATATATTAATAAAATAAACACATGACTCTCTGAATCTAAAACACTTTCATCAGTAGCTCAAAAAACAAAACTTCCTAAATCATGATAGGATCCCCCAAGATGAATTTTTTACATTTCATATGGCCCCAGAATCCAAAATCAAAATTATAGAGTAGACACTCATATACAACTAAAAATGACCATTTCTATATTAATAATCTGATATGACTGATAGGTTGTCATTGGGCTCCTCCATTAACATAGAGTACACCCGGATGGCATCTAAAAACACAGCCCCAAAAGAATTGATATAGAAGTGGAAGATATAATTCATCAAATGTGTGATAATATTATGAATATTAGAAAGGATTAATGAAAAATAGAAATACTCAAATATTCCATATGTTTTTATGAAGGTGGTAATATAAAATTTCCCCTCATAAACCACTATCTGGTAAAATCATGATCATGAATGTATATTGGGAAACTATCAAGATCAATTGAGGTTATAAAAGTGATCATAAACTGAAGAAAATTTTTACTTATTCATGAATTCCCATATTTGAGAATATAGTAATAAAAATGTCGTTGAATCCTACTATACAAATTTTTAAAACTAGAATTGTGGATTCCCATAGTGAAACACTATGTGAAATAAACCCTCTTAAATAATGATCTTCTAGCAATAAATTAAACCCATGATTCTTTATGAGGGTAACCCATATGATATGAATGATTTTTTTCACATATTTAATAGTAATTCATTAGAAAAATCTCCAAATCATTATGGAGGAAAATACAAAAATTGAGTTTAAATTTCCTCAAGATATTTTTCTACCACTTTTGGATATTCACCAAATAATATTTACTATATAGATAAAAAAATAAAAATAATGATACATTACACAAAATACACCTATTATCTTGAACAACATGTCCTAATCACCATGTCTATGTCTCCCACTCAAAAAGAATGAAAATATGATTCTATATAGAAGAGAGGAGTTGAACTCAGTAATTATAGTTATCTATCTGGGATAAAATTTATCATCTAGTCGATACCTGTAATATGATTGAATTTGAAAATGTGAAGAATAAAGAAATCCATAACAATCTCATGATTGGTTATCACAACCTGGTTCTCTGGAATCAAAATTCCATTATCAATATTCATTCCCCATATAGTAAAAGTATCTAAATGAAATGGAATCAACATTGATTGAAATAAAAAATCATAATTAAAATTCAATGATATATAATATTTGAATATCGTTTTATCACACAATAAAAAACCAGTAATTGTAGAAATAGTCATTATTCCTCATTTGGTAACCTGAATATAATCTATTATTCTATAATATTATCAGTATTATAAACATTATAACCCAGATTGAACATGAATCTTCATAGAAGAATGTGGATCCAATTTTTTCAAACAATAGGTAACACACTAAATTACATATGACATTGACGCTGAAAAATTAGGGAGACAAATGATCAGAATGATCATCCTTTGGGAAATATTCTAGAGAAACATTGAACATGACATACATTACCAATCTAGTGTAGAAACATGGGTTTTTTCTACTATTCTGGTATTGTGTGGCCTTTTCTACTAACTATATATAGGTCACATGTCAACGACTGTAGGAATCCACTTGGGAATAGTTTGGTGAATGGTGGGTTCCTTCACAACTATGATGGAAAGACACCCCTCTCTTCTTATTCTAGATTACTAATAATTTATGAGTTCCTCTTATTATATAAGGGGTACGAAAAACTCATAAAACCACTATATTTGTCATTTAAATCATAACTTTAACAATAAATATACGTTAATTAGAAGTTAAAAGTGATTAAATTTTTAGAAAATTATGAGATTTAACACCATTATGATGTCTCTATCCTGTAGGGAGTTGTTCATAAAGCTATTAGAATAAGTATTAATGAACATTCATAAATGATTAGCATTCACTATATCTGAATACATCCCTTACCCATGGGTCAAAAACTAATAGTTAGTTCCACCCTCAATGTTCTTGGACCAAAATATTAGTTGAAAAAATTATTAATGGAGACCCTTGTGTGATACTAGTGCAACAACTATTGTATAATAAACTCCCCTAACTTCTGATTGGGTCCACCAAAATGTTCATGGTAATGATTAACTTATATGTGTCTCCATATTAACAAAATGAAATATATATTTTACTATTTCAAAACATTAGTTTTGATCGTTTTTATATTTATCATATGGAATTGATGATGGAAATTACATAATAAAATTACAAGAATGATCAATTATTTGATATTATTATCATCAATTTTTTAGCATTGAAAATGAATGGTCTAAATGATTGATTACAAAAAATATTAGTGTCTAATATATTAATATGTACTTTGAATTACTCAACAACAATAATTCATTAGTTACTAGGTTCCTTTGTTAGATACATTTCCAATAATAAAAAAACCTAAATTTCCTAGAATTCTTGAAGGCCTTATAGTTTTTTTTTCATTTTTTAATAAACACTTTTTTAATGGTTGATCAGGGAGCCTCACGAAACATATATTACCAGAGTCATAGAATATTAAATTACCTAAATTATCAAAATAACAAAACCTAGATCATGACCATTGAATTCCCTTGACATGACTATACTTTTGAAATTCCCCTCCATAGCATCCCGCAACATTCAAAAAATAATGCACCGACTATGAGAATCAAATCTATTGGGGTTACAATCTTGGATACATTGGTTCCATAGAGTTTTCACTAATGATACAACTAAACCATTTGCCTATATTGTCCACCTCCATTTCAGAAAAAAAAAATATTATTAAAACAACAAACAAGTTCTTCAAAAAATCATTAAACAGGAATAAAACCCATAAAATATAATTATATGAACTAAAAATTGAGTTCAAATTCCAGGAAATGTTATTGATGAAAAATGGTAAATATAGTTTCGTCACTGATAACAGTTTCCCTACCTATCCATTTGATTTTCCTCCGATGATTTGTTGTTCCTATAACTATAATAAAATTACTACTCTAATAGAAAATTTTTACTAATGGAGTTTATTAAATAACCATCCAATGATAACCTAACTCATCACATAATATAACATTCTACAAGGCCCCATGAACATTACTGTTCACTACATGAAGGATTCAAGAACCCATGTATCAAAATACTACCATTCAATAATGGATTCAAATTTGGACTCCAATAAAAAATCATTTATTCCTCATAATAATCATGTATGAACCATAAATAAATAGGTCACCTATATAAACAAATAATATACTCATAATTAAAAAACATATGAATATTATCGGTAGTAATAAACCATAACAATAACTCATAACTATCAAACCATAATCATAAAAGAAATAATAAATAACATATATTAATATTGAATCCAATGTAGGAAAAAATTAAATGTGACTGATATAATAAACCCAAAACACCATGAATTCCATAATGATCCACATGATCTAATAATTCAATGTGACTATCAAGAAAAAAAATAAAGAGTACATAGAATGGAGATGATCCACTTGAAGATCCACCAAAGGGAATGTTACCCTTTTTATTACCTATTTTTTAAAAATATATTTCTACATAAATCCAAAGGCATATGAATGTGGTGAGAAAATGATAAGTAATATAGTAACATCAAACTACATAATTAATATCAAAAAGCATATAATTATTTCTATTTTAAAAAAATTGAGTTCAAAATTTATTTTTTAATAGGACATAATGAAAATCATATAAAAAATCCATGATTGATTACATGAAGATGTTGTAAAATATGAATATAAGTTATGAAAATATTAAATTCCACATATCATATTCTCAATCATCAAATTGTAAAGAGGACATGTAACCAAAAATATCATGGTATATATATAGATATACTGATGTTAAGACTGTACATATGATGTCTAGCTAGAAAAATAGAACAAATAACTCCATCCCACTAGTACAAAAACCATTTTTATGTCGGTTTTTTTTGCTTTTTAACGTCGGTTTTTAGGCGACGTTATTGCGAGCGACGTTAAAAATATGATTTTTCACATCGGTTATTTAATAACCGACGTTAAAAATGGGGTAATATAGTTTTTATCATCGGTTTTTAAAAAACCGACGTGAAATACATTCTGGAAATGGCGATAAGAAGCCATTTTTTACGTCGGTTTTTGAAAAAACCGACGTTATAAGTCATTTTTTACGTCGGTTATTTAATAACCAACGTTAAAAGTTATTTTTAACGTCGGTTATTAAATAACCGACGTAAAAAATGTTTACAATCTTGTAGAAAATTTTCTATGCTTTCATTTGATAGGTCATAGAGCTCAAATGGATTTACAGATCCAAAGTTATGACTATCAGAAGTTTGATATTTTTTTCGAAGAAAGATTGAATGAGCCAACCGTAGCTTCATATTAGAAAGAATTTTTGAATCCGTAGGAGGATTTGTAGTTTTATCATGATATAAAGAATCATCCATCATTATAATAAATTAACAATCGTTAAATGGTATATCAATTAAGAAAACTACTCATAGAAAATATAAATCATGGGAAAATAATTACAAATACCTTGATGAGGTCGCGGAAATAAGAAATTGTTGATTCACGTTGAAGATAAAACAAGTTGATTCGGTGGAACAATGATGGTTGAATGAAATAATCGTAAAATGGTATGTCATTTAAGAAAACAAATCATAAAAACCATAAACCATTGATGCATGATTAAATATACCTTGACGAGATCGTGGAAAGAAGAAATAATTGATTCGCGTTTGAGAGAAAAAGAGTGGATTTGGGGGAACGATAATGGTTGAAATAAATGATCGTAAAATTAAGATGGGTGTATAATGGAAACATATAATTGAGATTCTATGAGAAAACGTGGTATTAAAAATTTTAGGCGGCAATTCAAAATTTTGATGCCGCGATGTAAAAAAATTGAAATTTCGCGTTCGCGGGATATTAAAATTTTCATTCACGTTGGTTTTATGATAACCGTTGTGAAAAGATATTAAAATTTTCATTTATTTTTCACGTCAGTTATTATAAAACCGACGTGAAAAATCAATCTTCGTCACTCTTTCACGTCTGTTATTAAATAACCGACGTGAAAAATCAATTTTCATGACTTTTTCACGTCGGTTATTTAATAGCCAACGTTAAAAGGTATTTTTCACGTCGTTTATTTCATAACCGACGTGAAAAGTATTTATAAAAATGTAGTTCGTTTCTCAAGCTTTAATTTTACAGGTCACGGAGCTCAAACGGAGTTTCGGATTAAAAGTTATGGCCTTCCGAAGTTTGACATCCTTAAGACATCGTTTAGAGATGATCAAATTCTGAAGGCCATAACTTTTAATCCGTAACTCCATTTGAGCTCTGTGACCTGTAAAATTAAAGCTTTAGAAATGAACTACATTTTTGTAAACATTTTTCACGTCGGTTATGAAATAACCGACCTGAAAAATACCTTTTAACGTCGGTTATTAAATAACCGACGTGAAAAATCAATTTTCGTGACTTTTTCACATCGGTTATTTAATAACAGACGTTAAAAGTTATTTTTCACGACGGTTATTTCAAAACCGACGTGAAAAATGTTTACAAAAATGTAGTTCATTTCTCAAGATTTAATTTGACAGGTCACAGAGCTCAAACGGAGTTAGGGATTAATAGTTATGGCCTTCAGAAGTTGGACATCCTTAAGACATCGTTTAGATGTGATCAACTTCTGAAGGCCATAACTTTTAATCTGTAACTCCGTTTGAGCTCCGTGACCTGTCAAATTAAAGCTTGAGAAATGATATACATTTTTGTAAACATTTTTCACATCGGTTATGAAATAACCAACGTGAAAATACCTTTTAACGTCGTTTATTAAATAACCGACGTGAAAAAGTCACGAAAATTGATTTTTCACGTCGGTTATTTAATAACCGATGTGAAAAATAAGTGAAAATTTTAATATATTTTCCTGTAAAAGGATTTTTCACGTCGGTTATTTAATAACTGAGGTGGAAAAGTGATGTACATTGATTTTTAACGTCGGTTATATAATAACCGACGTGAAAAATTAAATAAAATGGATTTTTAACGTCGGTTCTTATATAACCGACGTGAAAAATCGATTTTTAGATATTTTCATGCCTGTTCTAAAAAACCGACGTGAAAAATGGTGATGTAAAAAAATGTTTTTGTACTAGTGTCCCTATGATCTCAATCACCTATATGGGTACAATCCATCTTGTTAACAAATATAATATCGATGGGAATCTAAAAACCTTCAATAGAATAAAATATCATGGAGAAGCTTCTATTTGGTATTCTATCTCAGCAATGATCTTCATAGTGGTTCCAATAATCATCCAAAGATAATCTTATGTCCATAATCAAAAAAAAGGGAATTAAAAATCCAAGGTAAATTTCATTTGAAATTTCATTTGAAAAAAAAATTTGGAAAAAAATTATATATTTTTTTAATCAAACACATTAATAGATAAATGTTTAGTTTGGAGTAAATCTATTTGAAAAGTATTTTAAATAAAATAAACTTTATGAATAAAAATGAATGATCATATAATATCCCTAAATAATTCATAAAAAACTTAAATAATAAATTTAAATAAATTTAATTACTTGAATTAATATTATTCCATAGAAATGTTCTATTATGTGCATAAACTGACTTCAAATACAATGGAAAAAAAACTCATTCATTACAAATCACTTAAAATTAGAATAGTAGATCCTAAAAAACCTATAAAATCAATAAATTCCATTAAAACCCTACATATAACCCTATATTTATCCTTCATGGTCTTCTGGTATTCCAAAAATTCATATAAATAGAAGAATACAGTAAGAGGAATATATTGGAGGAATAAACTAAAATAAATAGAATATTACCATAAATAAATACACTACAGAATGATTGAAAAATCATAGAAGACATGGAGAGGAGAGGGGTCATGACCCATCCACCAGGGCCCGTACCGTGACTACCCCAAGCCAGCCTTCCATAGGTTAGGGGATGGAGTCTAGCACCGAAAGGCGTATTCCATAAATCTGGGAAGGCGTTACCTTTTTATCCTTTAAACACACACAATCAATCACATAGAAAGATACGAACACAATTTAACTAAATACCAAAAGGAGTGTAGAATGTAATAGGGGTCAGGATACAAGACCAACAGTAATGGTACAAGTACAAATAAAATACAATACAACTAATAAAATAGAATTTTAGATACGGGGTCATCCTCAGAGGTTCCTACCTGAAGGGTAGGTATAGATAGGCTCCTTAGCACTGCACGCCCACCCATCTCCTCGGCGTATAAACACGCCATATGGTCCACCACAGGGCACCTTCCAGTCCTGGAACCCTCGTCCTCGGTCAGTTTTGTCTTTCATCTTCACAAAACACAACGAGGTGCAGGCATACCCATGCATGGGTGAGTATAACGATACTTGGTAGGGACCCCGAGACCCTCAAGGTCTCATATAATACACAAAGGATAAACCACAAAGAATGAAATCAACTGACAACCCTACTAAGGTATATTTCCATACATATACATAAGTTATAAATTAATCCATCTCAGTCATGAAGGAACAAAGAGGTTCTAACTCAGCTCACACTAGGTATATCTTTAGGTAACGTAGTAGAGATGATTAGTTATAAATACTAAATCATCTTATTCTGTTAAGATACTCTGCTGCTGACCAGCACAAAATCGCTAGAAGATGTCCTGCACAGGATCGTTTGGAGTAGACCCACATAGGATTGCTAGGAGCTGACCCACACAAGATCGCAGGAGAAAACCCACACAGAATCGGTAGGATCTGACCCACACAAGATCGAAGGAAATGTCCCACACGGGATCGCAAGGAGATGACCCACACAGGATCGCTAGGAGATGACCCACAAAGGACCTCTAAGAGCTAAAACACAGAGGATCTCTACGATTTGACCCACATAAGATTGTTAGGAGCTGACCCACCAAGGATCTCTAAGAGATGACCCACACAGGATCACTAGGTGCTGACCCTCATAGGATCGCTAGGAGTTGACCCTTACTAGATCGCTAGGAGCACTGTTCTCGTCACAACCAGCTATTGGGTTTCTGCACTAGGCTTACTCGCCTCGAGGAGAGTCTGTTCCCCAATCTATTGGTCGATTCTTCAACTAAAACGATGTCCCAGGAAGATGTATCTCAAATGTTCACCACGACATAGGGGTCTCAATGCAATAGGCGGTGCGTCAATCGGACGCCCAGTTTGTGAGTTATTATCCTTTTAGTCCTAGGCGCCCCGTTGAATTCGTGCTCAATCAAACCTGACCATACCCCATATAAACCAAAACTCTAGTGGGGTATACTCAAAGATACCATATCACTTTGAGTATTCCAGCGCCACTGACGGTTCATCAAACAGACGTCTGGTGTGAAAGTTATGGCCAAAAGAATGTGAAAATAATAAAAATAAAATAAGAAATTGATGTGTTTGTTTATGTAGCATAGAAATGGGTTCCCAGAAATAATGATTTTGGAGTTAAGGGGATGTAATTTAATATTTAATTAATAATAATTTTAAAATATTGATAATATAACTTTTGAGGATAAAACACCTTTTTGTCCGCAATTTCTCTGTGCGACCTCCGTTTAACGCACCGTCTGTTGCATTGAGACCCCTATGACGAGGCAAAACTTTGAGATAATTCTTCATGGGACATCATGGTAGTTGGGGAATTGACCAGTGGCTTGGGTAATAGATTCACTGGGAGGTAAGGAATCCTATTGCAGAAACCCAATTTCTGGTAGTGATGAGAAGTGTGCTCCTAGCGATCCTGTGTGGGTCAACTCCTAACAATCCTGTGTGGGTCAGCACATAGAGATCTTGTGGGGGTCAGCTCCTAATGATCCTATGTGGGTCATATCCTAGAGATCCTATGTCGGTCAGCTTCTAGCGATCCTTTGTGGGTCAGATTCAAGTGATCCTATGTCGGTCATCTCCTAGCGATCTTATGTGGGTCAGCTCCTAGCGATCATGTGTGGGTCAGCTCCTAGATATCCTCTGTGGGATAGCTCCAAGAGATCCTGCGTGGGTTAGATCCTAGCAATTCTATGTAGGTCATTAGCAGAGCCTCTTAACGGAATAAGATGATTCAATATTTATAAGTAATCAACTCTACTACTGTACCTAATGATATAATAGGAATGATATAAGTCAGAACCTCAGTGTTCTTTCATGATTGAGATGGATTACTTTAAAACATAGGTATATGTATGGTCATATACCCTAGGTAGGGTTCTCTATTGATTTCATTCTCTGTGGTTTACCCTTTTTGGATTTTGTGAGACCTTGAGTGTCTCAGGTTCTCTACTTAGTATTGTTATACTCACCCCTCCACGGGCTATGCCCCCCCCCCCCCCCCTTATTGTATTTGGTGCAGGAAACAGATAGCGCTGACTGAGGACGATGGTGCTAGGAGTGGACGGTTCCCAGAGGTGGATCATACAGCATGTCTGTACGCAGAGGAGACAGACTGATGTGGAGTGATGAGGAGTTGATTTATACCTACCGATCAGGTAGGAACCTCGGAGGATGACTCGGTATCTAACATTCTCTTTCATCAGTTGTATTATATTTCAATCGTACATAGACCTTTACTATTGGTCTTGTATTCCTATCCCTCTTACATTCATCACTCTTTTTTCAAAATAGTTAAATTGTGATTGTATCTTGTTGTGGGCTTGGCTGAGTGTGTTTATGGGATATAAATGTAATGCCTTCACTGTTTTAGGGAATACACCATTTGGTGCTAGTATCCATCCCCTGTCCTATTAGGGCAGGCTTGGGGTAGTCTTGGTACATGCCCTAGGGGATGGGTCACAACAAATTGGTATTAGAGGTGGTACCCATCCTTATGTGTGGTGCACTACCAGGGTTGAGATGCAGGGCCCACAACAAGGATGTTGTGCTCTAAATAGGGGGTGATTGTAACACCCTATAAGTATAAACGGTTAAATGATGAAATGATATGACTCATGTCAAAATGGTGCACCTTCCTTTTCAGAAGCCTACATGATTAGAACTCTACAGTTAAGAATTTTTTGCTTGGAGTAGTGATCAGGATGGGTGATCTTCTGGGATGTTTCCCAGTGTGTGTGATACTGAGGGAAAACACACTAGAAAGGACATGTGTTGTCTAGTGGGGACTATCATTACTCATATGACCCGTTTAGGCATGTGGGTGGTACCTAGGGTGGGGACCATGTGACTGTGGGGGAAATAGGTGGTACTTATCGTGCTAGGACCCAATGACCATGATATGGTGGGGTTGATATAATGTCATCGGGACCCAGTTTTCATAAGAGGGTAATGTCTAAGAGGATTTATTCTCATTCATGGGGTGAGTAGGATATTAATGTCGGGTTAATTTGTAAAATGATAACTTATAAATTCAAAATTTTTGATTAAATTTTTGAATGTGTATATTTTGAACACATATTATTCCAAAACACACATATATCATGTGATTCATCACCCCTCAATTAAATTTATATGGAATTTTAAAGTTAGAGACTGCACAGATTATGAAACTATACATATTATGTAAAAAATAACATTATTCCCCAAAACAATGTATCATATGGTTGACACATAGTTACCAATAAAACATTGTTAAATACATGGACATTTCTACTTCCTCAAAATTAAATATTTTCATCCAAAAATGCAAGAAAACAACATGTTAAATAATAAGAGAACAAATTATAACATAAACACATATCATAGAACATATATGTGTCTCATTTCCCTTCCATAGAGTGTATAATATATCTAAGATACATTTATATAAGTAATATTACCAATTAATATTACATTTGATGATATATTGTTCTGAAAAAACATACTTGAGACTCTTTTTAACTATATTGATTGTGAATCAATCACAATGATTATAAATTATCATTAAATTTATGGATGAAATATCCTCTATGTGATTTAAAGAAAGTTTCACATTTTATAATAATTTATTTATATATTAACAATCATGTAATAATACCCCATGTATATATAAATTAACAAAAAACATGACAAAAATTTAGTGGCATCATAAAACACAACATACACTATTAATTCCACAAATAAAAATTGAATTGAATCACTGGGAAATAACCTCGGACCTATGGAAGATAATTCTGACATCACTATGAAAAAATAATATGTTTTCTATTATAATGTTTTTTTTCGTATCATAAATAATTATAGAGAATTTTTTTATGAATAGTTGATATCATATTGAATAATTAATGATTCAATAAATTTTAATAAAAACCTATGGAATCTACACTTAATAAATTTAATCAATATTCATTGGGTTTAAAATAACTCTAAAATCTGATATGACATTCCCTAGGATGAGAACCACCAAAATCATGAACTGATACTTCAATATCATAACATAGAGACTGTTCTCATGATAAATGTCAAATTCTATCCTTAAATTGATAGTTTTTTCTATAATTACTTCCCTAATTTTATTTCATTGCTATTGAAAACCATATACATTTACAAAAAATTCAAGACGATAATATTCATGAGTCCTATGAGAAGAAAAGATAAATTAATAATGGAAAATGTAATCTTGGTATACTCACAATGTTTATAATAAAATTTCATATCTTCCATTATGATATCTTCCCCATTTAACCATGTATGTTGATATCATGTCCTCAGAATGATCTTCATCAACCACTTTTCTTGATTAATCTAGTTGAAGATTTATTAAATCATTAGAAGAGAATATTTATTCATGAGTCTCACATGATTCAACTAGTTCTAGTTAATAAAATATATTAATATTTTAGATGAAATGTTGGTGAAGAATACCACAGATTCCCAATGACAGACATTTTTTCTGATGAAAACATTCCCCATAAAGTTCTATAGTTACACCTTCATCTCGGTGAGCTAATATGAGTCTATAAGAAACACTTCCGATTATATTTTTGTGGATTTGGGTTATAAAATAATTCAAAATTATATATCGTGATGATGTTGAAATCTTAGTAGATCCATGAGAACAAAATCCGTGAACACTATCATAACATGAAGAAGTTTATCATTTAAAATGTCAACTAAATTTATAGATAAAAATCCCTTCTATCAGGTGACCAAATCTAACTTCATGATATCATGACCTTCTTATCTCGTAAGAAGGTCCCCTTTAACCACGAAAAAATACATTGATTTATCACCTAAAAATATATATTATATGATAATAGAGTAATCTATCAAAGTTTGGGATAATGATAACCAGACCCTTAAATGAATGGAATTATAGGGATTCATCCAGAACATATGAGTTTGAAGAAGGAATACCACTACAGAAAAAGCTATCATTATCAACATTTATGGGTGTGAATGTCATTTATTTTAGTATAATTCACATTCCAAATTGGACTATCATGTATCTCAACAATTAATTCTAGAATTATTATATTTAATTAAAAAGAATAATTCCTCTCATTGGTATCAATTAGTGTAACATAATGTGTAGAATAAAATATAACTAGTACCATTTATGTTTGTCTGTAGACATATCCCTACACTTATGAAATTTAACCAAGTCCCTAGAAACCTTCTCCTAGAGACTACAATAGACATTCTGTGGGTGGCGGTGGTTGACATGGATCATAGTGATTCCCCCTGTTGACTCCTCTTGGTGAATCACAAACCCCTATTTTCAAAATTACACTATTTGGGAAACCATTACCATTGTGATGTGTCCATTGACTATTAAACTGCATCTAAAATAGGTTCACATAAACTATAACTCAATGTCATCCCTAAATTTCACAATGTGTATGGAATTTAAGAGGCATGAAACCTTACCCTCGAAATCAATAAAACAACTATATTTTCTTGTGGTTATATTCATTTCGTGACTCTCCTATCACGAATCTGTATGAATTATATCATACATGTATATACCTCTAATGTCATGAAAATTAATCCTACCCCAATCATGTAGTGGATGATGAATTTTCTTTTTAACAGAAGGTACTAACCCATGATTTTAACATCCCATCCTCTAGGAATCACAAAATTATACGATAAAACATTATTAATATAACATGGGTGGGGAGGGAGACCGTGACAACACTGAATCATATCTATCTATAATTTTCATGATAAAACATTCAAACTATATGGATGATATCATGAATAAATTTTTGAAATTCCATCATGAGTTCAATAAATGTTGATGTGGAATATTTGATAAACATGTTATGATGATGAGGGTTTAATAAATCCTCTTAAAAAACTAACCTAAACCATAGTAGCTGATATACCTACTAGAAGATGAAGTCATTCTATGACTATGGAAGACTCAACTAATCTTGTTTATGTAATGTAAAGATCCACCAACCAATCACATTGCTATATTGAATGTTGTATTCTAATGTTACCATATGAATTCATGGGTCCTGGCCTAAGGGAACTCTAGTTTCACTACCTCAGGATAGTCCTCCACCACCTATAGGTCAGGCTCGCCAAATTACCTGAGGAGTCATTTCCACTGAAACTTCTGGATTTAACTCATTCCAAAAAGGTCCCAATAATTGAAAAAAAAATAACTCACCACTTTTGGAAGGGTAACATTGATATACAATTTCTTGGGATGGTCAAATCACTTTAATACAAGTGGGTGATTTCCTTCTTGAAAAACCAATGGTTTTGTCTCATTAAATTATCAATAGTTGAATATATCTTCACTAAAAAATTTGGTTTCAATAGTGTCATACCATGGAATGGTAATTTCATTATCATTACCCAGAATCCCATTTATTATATGTGTTCCAACATGGTACTTTTATCAAGAAAAGACAACATTTATTAAGGAATAAATAAAGAGGGCTGTCAAAACGCTCATGACAAAAACATCTAACCACTACATGATCCACTCACCATAATTTCTATACCCTAATGAATATTCTATTGTGATCTTAATTGAATTAATAATTATTAGTGTCCTGATGAGGGATACACAATCGAAAGTATCAATACTCGGTAACTTCCCCTAAAATACAAACTCATGACCCTTAATTTGTTCGACACTAAAATTCTCTTATGATCCTCACCTGAATCCATACTATAAAACCATTCTGAAGGAAAAAATATCCCAATATAACTATGAAATGACAAAGAAGAATTAGACCCCTCTTTGACCAATACTACGATTAGTGTAAAACCTAAATCCTCCATCAATAGGCCATGACCTAGTGACTATAATAGATTATTCTTATCACACCATAGAAGATCCCTTATCCCAATATAGTTATATAAATCCTCTTGTATCAATAGAAGTTATAATACTAGATGATATAATAATAAATCACCTAAAAATATATACATTTATTCATCACATGCTAATATTCCAAACAATACATTTAAGGTGATCTCAAAATATTAAGGTAAATATAATCCCAAAGAAGGTAAAAAATAAATATCAAATAGCAAAAAAGAGTACTCTTAACACCTAGTTTGGGATACCAACACATACATATGTTTATCATCTCAAGAAAAAACTAAACTCACACTCCACCTAAACCATGCCCACTTTGATTACCACTAAAATACTTGGTATAATTATAATTCCAAACACATTAAAGGGTAAAATTTTTACATGTTTTACTAAATACATAAATAGTAAGATTCATATAAATCATAAATCATCATATTAATAGAGATGTTAGCTATATAACACAATGGTGAATGTAACACAAATTTACATAAAAATAGGTAAATCTAGATGTATGAGGGTATCTCTATTCAAATCCCTATTAAAATAAAATCACATATAGTAAAAAAAACTATGATATAATGTTATCTGGCTCTACTAAACACCATTCTCATATCATATTCATTATATATAACCCACTCCCACCATGTTATAGGAGTAATGGATGATGAATTATTAAAATAATTGGAGGAATAATACCTTATAAAAAATAACATCAATTGATGGAGTTAAAATATATATAGATATAGGGACTAGACTTTAGATGTGAGAAATTTCATAACACTTTCAGTCATATTTGAGATCTCATGATTCTTTTTGCCTATGTAAGTATTGAACTCAAACTATAATAAATAATTCCCTTTCATTGATTATGTGTGGGATTTAAAAATCAAAAAATAATATATGGTACACAATACATGTCCTTCACATGTTTCCATGTGGTAAAAAACCATTGTCTTATTTGATCATCATTCTATAATCTCACCATTAGAAAAAATATATAATGATCTTGTATCCAAATTATACCTTTAAAATTTACCCATATGGATAATTGTATTAAACTCTCATTCTATACAATGAAAAATATATTAGGATAAACACCCCTCTAACACAAATATGACACTCCGATAATGAAATGTGAATCTTCCCATGAGAGTCTTACATCAATATGGGCTCATCTAGTGGTTTTTCAAACATATAATATATTGTGTCACGTCCTTATAGAATATTTAACCCGTCATTATTTAGGTGAAATTATCTCCCCATACCATAAACAATAATATTATATTTTTCTTCTTTATTCATGAATCATAACATTCATGAAATAATCAATACCCAGATTATATTCATTTAGCACCAATGTCATGATATAACTAATACCACCATTGAATGATCCTTTAAAATAACTGTATATAGCATTTGGATGGTTATTCGACATGAAATCTAATGTGTTTCTAGAGGATCCACATTGTTGATAGACAATAAAATTCATGAGGTCACTAGATTCAGTGTGATAAGATATGTTATGGAATATCATGACCTAATGCAGTACAACATCATCATTGTAATCATCATTGTGTTTAATTTCTCCCTTTATATTACAAATTCAGTATAATTAACAGTCATTTCTATTCACCATTTTTTAGGTTGCATTTTATTTCAATAATACCATTATGTGTAACATTGGTTAATGAAAAATGATTTTTCAGAAATAGTGTTCATTACTAAATCTGAAATTTTTTTCCGAATAATAATTTTATAAAAAACATATATCTAAAACAAATTTGATTAATAGAATAGAAATTATAAGGAAACAGATATGGGAGGGTAAGAAATATTCAGTAAAGAAGATTAAAATAATATCATAAAAAAATATCATAATATAAGGAATATGTGTGACATAATAATCTACCTAATGGTGCCACACAAATATAAACATTGATTTATCTAATTTATCATTATGTGATCAATTATGATTAGTGAATCATTAGAGTTTTCTAGGAATAAAAAATCATGCTATAAATTAAATGTCTATATAGAGAAAGAATAATAAATTGACATGTAAAAGGTTTATCTAAGGTTTATAATTAATAAATGGTCTATTAGAATCATTAATAAATAAACATTATTTAACCACAATTTCCTTAATTTAAACCAAAAATATATTGCAATAGGTTCTATCACACTGCAAAAATATTCAAACACCCAAAACATAAAAACCATAGTTCATTTAAACCATAAATAACTTATTATTAATCATACATAACACCCATTTTATTCATGAATATCGACTAGGTTATGGTGTAATAAAAGGTGTTACAACATAAGAAACATCAATGACACAGCTATAAACATTTTCAAAATCCACTAAAATTATAAATAATGACATAGTACTAATGAACAATAGAAGCCACCAGACTTTAAAAAAAGATAAATTTATCAAAATATATCCATGGAGAACAATTAATCAAACCTCAATGAAGGACCTGATATACCATATACTATAATAGAGAAATATCTTATGTAAATTATAGATCCAAAAGCATGTTAAATAAAAATGTTTTATCATAGAGAAAAATAGTGAAACACCAACCATAAATGTGAAACATAAAATATTAAATAACAAAGATGCCCATCAAATAAAAATAATTAAAATAATTGGAATAAAAATATTCATGAAACTAAAGTAATTGATATTCCCTATGAATTCCATGAAATTTAATATCATGTATTTTGGTTAATACAAAATTAATATGATTTTAATAATGACTTCCTTTCTTATAAAATTTCAACCACAGATTTTGTCATAGTCTTCCTACATTATAGAGATTCTTTCTCCACATTTAATGATTATGAGATGTACACCCCCCAAATATTATTTCATAGAGGACCTTAAGATGCCTCATGTTATTTTATAAAATGAAATTGTCTACTCATTGATGAATAATCTATTTTCTAAATCCTTCTTATATTATAATATCATGTGGAATATATTATATAATAAGAGGAATCTGAATATTCATTGTATTCATTTATTGGGATGATGATATGAATTAAGCTAACGCGGTATCAATCTCATTGACCTCATTCATTTCACTGTTGAAAAATTGAAGGACCACACTTTTGTGTGAAATATTGAAGATCATATCACCCAAAAATAGAATAATGAAATGTAATAATAGATTATCTACTGAATCACAAAAATTATTTCTTTAGAGTTCATAATTCAATACAAAATTATAACTAAGGTAATACGGGCTACCAATTTTCTGTATAGTCATGTAGTAGTATATATTCAACTTAATTGATGGAATACACTCCATTGATAAGTTTATTATACATATAAAATCCACATACGATGATAAATTAGGAATATAGTATCTATATAGAAAAATCATGTATTGAAATGAGAGATTTATAAAGTTATTTATTTGTTAAAATTATATTTAAGGGAACATACTGTAAAGCACGATCCTTTTTTACAATAGAAATAAAAAAATCCAAAAAATGTAGCAGTTGTGATTTGGCTCCTCTAACCACAACATCTCTATAAATAAATAATAAAAATAATGGTATATTTACTATATTTTTTATATTTATATATAATTAAAACCTCCTCATTATTTAGCTTTATCTCAATATTTGGATCCTATAGAGAAGGGAATACTAAAAAAATATGAAAATATTTTTCTATTATTTCTATTTTGAGGGATAATGTGGATGTTTAATTTATAAAGGATGTAAACCCTTCATTTTACTATATAGTAATAATTAGATAGAAAATATATATTTTAGTGGATTAATGTTATAGACTTAATGAATCTCATGATGTTTCATGTATTGGAAACTCTTCTACAACACAAATACAATAGAAAGGACATTATTATAGGTAATATTATATCCAAATTTATTTTCTAATATTGTATTATTAAGATAGTTAAGTCTATTTTTCTTTGATTATCATTTTTGGGTGTGAAGGGAAGGAAATAATTATTTTCTAGATTTCTTGTAGTGGAATATTTTATTTCTATCTAGAAGTGAAAAAAATTTCAATGTGTAATGAATATCTATTGAGAAAATAAATAGTATAAAATAAAATTTTTCTCAATATTAGTTGATCTTTTCATTACAAATTTTCTGAATGGAAATACCTTAAAAAGAACTTTTGGTAGGAAGCTTAAAATGTATGTAAGAGTCCTATTATAACCTTTAAATTTATATGGACATTATGTAGGGGATCTTTATAGTGAAACCTTAGTTTTATCCAGATTTAAATTGATGAAATAGTTGAGAATTTTTTTTAAATAATTTTCCTAATTATTAAATAATATTTACACTTTAGTGGATTATTTTTTCATTTTTTGTATGAATTTTTTTCAACAACATCTAAAATAATGAAATGGTCTAATATTTAATTTGATTTAACAAAAATATAAACACCATATTATTCCACATTCATATCATGGAGGGTTTCAAACTATGGATTATTATTCTTTTATATGGATCTTGTATGATTTTGAGGTCAAATGGATTCAATTTGTATCAGTATACCCTCTAGGTGAAAATAAAATCAATTAGATGTTCATCTTCTAGATCCATTTGAATTTTATTGTGCCTTGAGATCCAATCTATATAGAATAATTCTTAAAACATAGCATTTATATATACCAATAGATCTGTAATTGGATTATAAACCCCGTGTTTTGGATAATGATGCCCAAAATAAAAGGAATTGATGTAGATTCTGATTTCTTCATTATTATACATAACATGAACAATGTGATAATGATATTTAGGATATGAGACATACTATAAAAACAATACCTCATTAATTAATATTATTATATTAACCATTGTGGTATTTTTAAACCCAAATAAAAATGTCAATTGTTAATTTATGTAAATATATTTACATTTTTTCGTATGATATTCGTGCAGGCTTCTCACTGCATACTTTTAATCAAAATGGTTGTTTAGAAAACCTTTATAACAGAGTATGTATTGAGATTTTTTACTAGATATTTCTTGATAAACTTATTAAAATATATCCCCCTATTTCATAATGAACTATACATAGTTATATTTATCATCATTAGTAATGGATTCACTAATTAAATTAGGTCATGGTTCATCCATTCTACATAGATTTACTTGTTTATATTCAGCAATAGTTGTTGAATTTTCCCTTTCCCTATCAAGTGTGAAATCTCCATTATCTTATTATTCACTAGTATTAATTGTGTTAAATAAATTAGCCCCCTTAAATTTTGGAAAGTACATAAAAATATAGAAATTTTATTTTTTAATATCATCATCTGAGGTAGGAGAATATTAAACTAGTTTATAAGATTCCACAAGAATTGAAAAATTTGTAGTAAAACCATGTATAATATAATATTAATTAATTCTTAATAAATAAAGTTGAAGTTGATAAATTTACATTTTTTAAATCAATAATATTATATGAAAAATATTCTTAAAAAATACATATTAATTGGTTTCACATGGACATTCCATTTCATAGATAAACACACCTAAAAATATATCGTTCATTATATCTTAAGGGTGAAAATAGGTATTCAAAATCTTTTCACATGGTAGGTAAAACATTATAATAGACTAAAATATATTTTCCACCACAATATGATCGATAATCACTCATGAATATTCCACTTAATTCACTATATGGGTTTATGGTTTCATGTTACAACCTATGGGGTGTTGATACCTATGAATTATCCCCAAAATATGGTTTCTTTTTCCCCAAAATGTGGTAAACCATGAAAATATATCTGGATTCATTCGAAAAAATAGAGATTTTCCCCATTACATAAATAAATACCACCCATCAATAAGCTATTCATGATAATGATTATATAGGGATGAAATTTATACATAATGATGAAGATAATTTTGTCAAAGGATGGCATTGAAGGTTTTGTTTTTTAGAATAAAATTAAATCATTATTAGATGTGTAGTATCTATATACTGTCTTTAAACTAAACCTACATACATATTTATATTCTATTTTATCATTTCCATGTATCATTAGATCAGAAGGATGTATTTATGATTCATTATATAAAAAATAGTGGGGAGTTTGAAGGGTATAAGGTTGATCATAGATCCATTATCTATAAGCACATAATGAATGTGGATGTCATTAAGCTATCCTCACACATTATAGAATCTGATATGTTCCTTTCTGATTTCACTCAATTCATTTCCAATTATGGGAATTTAAATGTTATGTTTGTTTTTTACCCTTGTATTATTATTTATCATCTATGATAAATAAAATATCAAACATATTAGTATTTGGGAAGGTGTCATCAAGGGATTACCATATCTCATTTGAGAGATATATGAAAAATGTAATTGAATGTTATGTTAGTTAAATTTAAATATTCTTTTGTAAATAATATTTAATGGATAGAGGATTATTATTTCTAACATGTACATGTTTCATGTTTTATAAATTCTTAATCGAGGAATCGATATTGATAATTCATTTACTATGAATTGGGGGTGGTGGTGTTATTTATATTCCAGGATGAACTGATATTTTTATTGTAGAAAATTAAATAGATGATGAATTTTTAACTAATTGATGAATAAGAGTATGTAAATTTTTATTAGTTACAAATGATTTATAGTTAATTCGGTTATTATATTTGGATCATTTTAACGATTTATCATATTTTTTAAATCACCTAAAATTTCTTAAGTATGACACCTAGACTCTATGTTCATCCTTAAGTGTTTCCTCTACTACCTTTATTTCCTTCTCATTTGTGATTTTGGGAATTTTTTTCATAAAATAAATCCATTCCAATTTATTAATATTGATTTAAAATATATAAATATATCAATAATAGAGTTAATAGTCAGAGGAAAGATATCATTTTTATTTTTAGGTCCAATCATCCTAATGATTGATGCATATATTGTACAAATGTTTGGGCTAGTTTGGGGACTTGTTAGGGAACTTCTTCTTGTTACATATTTTAACCATATATACAATAAAAATTCAAAGGAATAATGGAATCATATCATAATATTTATAATCATTCATGGGAAATTGGGGTCATTTTTAGTTGATTAATTCACGCCTTTAGGACTATTTGTGAATAGTTCAGTTTCATTTAGGTCCAGAAATAAAAAATCATTCATTATTTTTTTTGGGAATCTTTTTCAAAAGTTATTTTTTTTTAAAAATTTTAATAAGAAATCCACATTTTCCTTGGAATATATATTATTACATGATAATTATTAATCATCAGTTAATTATGGTATGTTATGATAATAAAATAATTTAATGTATGGAAAATAATATTATGGAGTGGTAGTAATTAAATTTTTTATCCGTGAATCATCAATATTCCTAATAGATTTAAATTAGGTAATATCAATATATAAATATGTAATAATGTATCCATAAACATGAACATTTAGGAAGGAATAAAATTTTCCCGTATCTATTCAAAATAAGGACATGTATACTTCTTTTTTTACATAAAGTTTATTTGGAATATGACATGGGAATTGTTACTTCTTTCATGGAAGAGGAAGTGTTGTAAAACCTAAATTATTCATCAAATGTGTCTTTATATAAAATGGTTTTAGAGTTATAGTTATTATATAAAATTTTTTAGATTATAAATCCTGATATTATGGTATCTATTAAGATATTGTTTTTATACCTAAAAAATAAATCATTCAAACATTACAATATTTTCGAAAACTATTGCATCTTATCTTGTAATTTTTCTTGAATGAGTTTGGATTCTAAATATTATTACATATTCTATATTTGAATCTTCAATACATATTCATATGGAATATGTGACTCCCATCCATAAAAAAACTAGATATGAAAAATTTATTTCTCGCATTATTTTACCATGGACTTATAAGGATTAATAAATTTCCAAAATATTTTAGTGGAATTACAAATAAAATTTCTAGAAAAGATCCTCGTAGTTTGAAATAGAACCAGTCACAAGGTTTCTAAACAAAAATAAGTTACACTATTAGATATTCTATTCAAATCATTCTTGTTTTTCTACTTTCTAAATCAGACCACATCAGAATTAAATGTGTGAAATATAATACTATTTTCCATTTTTTCTGAAAATTTCATAATTCTTATTCCCCAAATATATATGGAGGATGATTAAAGTCCACCCACTCAAATTTTTTTTAGTTGGAATGAGACATGGATTATAATTTTTAAAGTTCATATATATATGTTAAAATTTTTTTAAGAAATTTTTTATAGACCACAAATTTCTGTTCTAAATATTTTCATATGGAACCTAAATGTGGGTCACATTATTATTTCTTCTAATATAGTGACAATTGAAGTTCATAATACATCATAGAATTAATTACATGATTTGGTGGTTGATTATATTAATGAATATGGAAATAATGATAATAAATAATAAATAAAATTGAATAAATAGGTAGATTTTCCTTTAATCAACTAAATGGAATGATTTATATATTAGAGGGATGGAAAATTCCCCTTATTAAATGGGGGCCAGGTGATGGAGGTTTGGTGTTTTCAACCATTAAATTATTATTTTGGAGTATAATTACAATAATTATGATATCATTAATTCACTAATATTATACTATTATTGCATTAAAATAAACATATATTAATTTTGTTGAGATGGATTAAATAGTTTTGGGTGGTTGGTGAGATGTGGATAAGGCTATCCCATTCCATTTCTTAGTAGAATTAGTTCACAATGTAGTCAAATATTGATTTTTTGAGGGATTAATCCAATAATTTTATTAACTCTATTGAATATTATGTAAAAATTACTTCAATACATTTATATGAATGGATTTCTATATATATTCAATATCATTTTGAAATTTATTCTTCGCATTGTTCTATATAACACCAACATGTCTATTAATGATGATATACAATGATGAATTCCCTAAGGAAATAACCATATCATTATCTATATCTATGAAATATATATCATCATCATACATTGAATTACCTTAAAAGGATAAATAATAGTTTGGAAAATTTGGTAAATCCATTATGTTCATGATCCTAAAGATATTTTGTTTCCCCTCATAATGACAAAAAATGAGGTGAAGTGGGAGTTCATTCATAATTAGTGACTCTGAGTAAATTCTCAATACAACCACTGAACTAGATCTAAATTTACTTAATAATTCATGATTCATCAATGGATTTCATTATTTTGTTAGTGGTGTATCTTCCCCCATCATTGAGAACACAATATTTCATAAAGAGGTGTATCATATCACCATGTTTTGTTTTATTCAATTGAATTCAAAAAGAGTGTTGAAGTGGGTAAATGTTTCTCAATATCAATGGGTGGGGGTGACTCCCATAATTATATAATAGTAATAATAGAATTATTTTCGTCATTGGATCTTGTTTTGTTATGTTCGAGATGCAATGTCTCCCCTAGATGACATGTAAATTACCTACCAACTGTTGACAATAGCAAAATCATTATAATATACATTCACCTAATTTATTTCATATTCTCAAAGATTTATAGAAACATGATGATGTATAGTTAAAATTACTCATTCTTGTGGGGATTTCATTTATAGACTCTAGTGATGAAGTAGTTTAATGTAATTTATCATCTCGAATACATACATCTAGGATATGAATCATTACTTTCAACAATGAAATTGGTAAATACATTTACATAGTATATTTATTGGTGTACATGTACGATTAAATGAAAATTTTTAAATTAACATCATTCATTTATGATTCCATGAGGATAATATAGCCAGTTCATTTAGTGAATTTTATTAATTATAATTTATTTTTTGGGGGAACATATTGTTTGATAGATTTTGGGATCAATTACACTAGAGGAGCTAAAAGACCCACTTGATAGAACAAGTAATCCAATTCCTTAAATTTTTTATGATATACACTATATATTAGATGATTACACACGTGGTTTCTATATCTTTACCATATAGTACAATGTTGTTAGGGAATACATCTATTTTATTTTTTAGAACATCATTCTAGAATTCTACAATGGGATAGAAAATGATAGAAATTTAATATTGGGATAATTATCCCACATTATTTTTTTACCTTCCTCAACATTGATGTATTTTTTATAAATAAATTCAATAAGAAAAATTATATTCCATATAATTTTCCATGATATTACATGTTAGGTATATTTTTTAAAACTATATAAAATCATAATTTATTTCACGTTGCACCTGATGAAGTTCACTTCTCTCCTCACCCATTTCATTATATTGATAATTTCAAATTGAATATATAGTTTTAAATGTTGAAATGATTTGTATTTAGAGGCATCTTGAAATGTCAGTAACTTTGGAATAATTAAAACTTATAGTGGATATTAGTATAAATAAAATAAGACATAAAGGTAAGTCTCTCAATCCATGAAAATATAGGATTGAAATCTATGAGAAATTATATTTTCATCAAAAGGAGATCCGTAATAGATAATGATTCCTTGTATTCTGTATATAGAGTATTTATTTTGAAAAAGGATGTTCATTTTCATGGGGTACAACCACAATGAATATATTGGGTTATATACCAATTATTATTATAGTTATGGTCAATGGGATCTTAATCACCATGAATATAACCTCCATGGTTGAGAATTATTTTTTATTCCACATTGTGAGGAAATTCGTTTCTGATACAAATATCAAAATGGTGTCAAAGTAATATAATAATTACAAGGGCTGGAAATCCATGGTTAATAATATTTTTATCATTGGGTGGACCTCTGTTATTAGATGACATTTTCATTATAGTATGATTGTCATTTTAGAAATATAATATTCCATATTAGAGAGGACCTCAACAACATACACTATTAGGAAATCATCTAGATATAATAATTACTTACATGATATCATTCATAGGACCTCTATACTGATTTTGTGGTTTTTATTATTATGACCTTAAAAATTATTGAATCGTTTGTGGTATCCAAGTCCAAAAACTCCATGGTTGATCCTCACATTTTGGTTGGGGGACCTCCATGTTGGGAAGTCTGTGATGACAACTAGTGAATCATTGGATTTAAAAATGGGTAAAACATATAAAGTTTTCATTTATGTAATTTATAAATTAGGATTCCATTAATGCATCATTCACTTATTTCATTGATAATTTTTGTAATTTTTAATTGATTCCTACAAGTTCTAATTAAAAATTGGATGTATTCTACTAATGGATTTGAATGACATATCTTAGTGATACTATAGAAAACAATTGTCTTATCATATTAATGAATATTATCCCCTAGTTGGATCTTCTCTAAAGTTATTGAGAATTTAAAATTATGTAAAGTATTGTTTACATATTAATATCATAATTTTTTGAGGTCATGAAACTTCCTAGATGATATCCTTTATAAATTATTTCCTATTAAGGTATATATGGGTATTTGAAAAAAAATTGGATACATTATATTTATAATTATCCAATTATGGAATATAAGATCTTTCAATATCTTGGAATATATCTCAATGAAGTTTAAGGTTTTTTTGGAAGACAGATAAACGGCGGGAATTTCAATTTATTGTTATCGTTTATAAATACATAACCTCAATATTTTTGTGAGATTTTTTCATGGTATGAATATTTATAATGTAATTATACTCATAACTCCATCAAAACACTCTATTGAGGTGATGTAAGACTATGTGGGAGTCACTGTTCAATAGAGGTATTTATCTGAGATATTCAATTTTGATTCAACAAATGTTTAGGTTTCTAATTATGGATGATTAATAGAAATATATGTTTCACTATAATTACCGACTCATTGAGTGGTTTATTGGACTCTTTTAATGGTGTTATATGTAAATTCAATTTTTATTCTAAGGTAATATATATATATATATATTTAACAATTCAAAATAGTTTCACAAGCCAAAATTAATTAAAAATCACTTTTATTTTGAGTATATGATTTCATAACAAGTTCACGATTACCATTGTATTTTATCTTCATTAAAAAGAATGTTTTCATTATATGAGTTCATATTCATAAAAATATAGTGGAGGGGTGGATAAATAATATAATACATGATATTATTCTTTAAACTAGTAGACTGTTTTATGTTTAGAACATGTTCAATTAATCCATCATAGTAACAATACCAATTACACTTTTGGTAATGAATGGCAAGGGAAAAATATTTAAAATAAAATTTATATGGGAGTTGTACGATATATAATATAAATTAATAATTGATTAATTTGTGTTTAATCTATAGTAATAAGGATCACTATAGAATAATGAAATAAAGGGCGGAACGGTAGGTGTATTTATATTGCAGGGATTCTATTTTTTTGAACGGCATTATATATATCCATGTTAATTTGATAATGTCTAACACATATTTTCTATGTATAATGAGGCACAATATAACATTTAAAGGTCATGTTATAAGTAATAAATTAGATTATTTTAAGAACCTACAACCAAGGCCCACAATAATCCTTATAGGGTTATTCATAGAGGACTAGCTGGTTTACTTTTATATTTCTATATCCTAGACCACAACATCTTTTAATTTTTATTTATATGGTGAGACCCAATTCCATGAAATTTAATATCTTTTATAATTTATAAACATTACAATTGTCATATAAATATTTTGGTGTTGAACGCACTCATGAGAGGGACATTTAAAACTATCCAAAAAAATGATTCGAGTCGAGTTATAATTGCTCATACACTAGTGTGGGAGAATATTTGTACATATATTCCCTTGAATGGACTGAACAAGGCTAGTTGGAAGATTTATTAACATTTGACTACTTCAGAATAAAAAATATGAGAAACCTTGTCTAGGGTATACGACACCAATTATTCAAGATTATGATCCCTATCATTATAAAAATATATTATTGAATGTAATCCAATGTCCCAATTAGTTTGGGATGAAAACCATGAGGGGATTTATTTTAGTATTTAGACACCAAATTATAGAAATATTATATAATCACTAATTACACAATAACTTTGAAAATAACCTAGTTATCTATATCAATTTTCCAGATAATAGTTTTATATAAATTATATTCAGTCTGGGAGGGTGATGTAGGAAAAATAGAGTAAAACATGATATGGAAACTAGGAGGATTAATGGGTGAAACATGTTCTTGGTGGATGAATAGGGGGAGTGAAGAAACCATGTAACCCATTTATAGATTTTATGACTTAAAAATAAATTTGAAACATGGTTTGCCATAATAATTACATTTTACGACAAGACATGACAATACATTTGAATGTCCTGTTGATTTGCACACCTTAATTTGTTTTTTAATGGATATGTGTGACTCCAATTTTAGAAATAACATATTGGATAATGATTTTTTCTAATTTAATGATCATTAATCTAAAATATGGCCCATCATCCTTTCCTTGGATCAATCGTGTGTGATATGGTCATTTATGAGTGTTTTTTATTCAAAAACCTAATTTGACCTAAATTACCATATTTTTTCATACATTCTCCGGGTTTATTATTAAAAAACATCCTTAGGGATTTTATGAGAATTATTTGGTTTATAGTTTAATTTATATTTCACTGTGTTTATTAGGATTTCATCATGTGTCGATGTAGAAGGCAATGGAAATTTTTTATAGGATTTTTTCACATGGGCGTCCGGCAATGGAGGTAACCACATTGGGTTCCTTTGTGACCCATGATTATTATTTCATACATTAGGGCTAGAATTATCAAAACAAAGAGAGGGTGCATGATTAACCTAATGTGGGACACGGAGGGTCTTCTCAGGGGAATGTAGTTATGTCATTGTGGTAGGGTACCTATCAATTATTCCTCTAAATTGATTTTATTTTCACTAATTATTCATAAATACTTATTTTATAATGTTTTTATCACCAAGAATTATAATCTATAATAACTACAAATTCATTTTGGTGGATTTTAATGGTGTGTTTCTATAGTATTTCATTAATATATCCTATAATATATTTTATTTTCATCTGAAAATATATAATAACTCATAATTTTGATAAACATATAATGTTATATTTTCATGTGCTAAATCACCCACCATGAAACCAAGCATGAATATCTACATGGTGTTTATATCTTGTAAAAATATTATATATCATTTTATAACCCAGCAAGCTCATTTCCAATGATAACCCCAATAGTATATAACAAACTCCAATTGTTTTATTTCTCATAAGACCCAATTTCTGTCCACATATATACCCTAATAGAATTTACATTCAATATTCCCTATATATCTTCTCACCTTATTCCCAATAAATGAACCATAGTACATAAAAATTTCACATACATAATTATGGTCCCATTAACTATCATGGAACCAATATAATGCCCTCAAATTAAAACATTGATTTATCCCCTATTACAAAAATATAAATTTAACCATTATCTTGAAATTTCTATGAAATTTATATAGTAATTATAAAAAAATATTAATAACAATGATCTTTTATCACACATTTGGTGACCAAAAAATTACTCTATCAGCTCGTATATCACATGTTCATACTCCCATAAGAGAGATGGAATGATGATACCTTGAATCAAAATTAAAAACATAAAATATGGAATAATTATTATTAGTTCAAAAAATTAAGAACTACATATAATACCTTGAATAATTGGATTCCATTTCCCTTTTCTCAAAAATTAGTGATTACTTAAACAAATTCTTATATATCAATAATTATGATAACCGTTAGAAATAAATTAAACTATAGTGCAATAAATTATCATCACATTATTGGAAACATTTCCAAAAATACAAATAATATAGTACTATGTGTGTAAGGTTTATCTCACATATAATAAATATGGAAAGAATAGATCTTCCAAGACCATGTACATATTTTTTGTTCAGCCTAGATGAAGAATCCTTTTTATTTAAAATAAATAAATTCATAAAAGATGATAAAATTATATATACTATATTTTTATTAGTATTAAACTAAGTTCCCACAATCCAATAATCATCTAACTATTCCTAAACACCAATCTATTTATGGATGTGGTAGTATAACAACCTCTTTATTATACTACCCATATTAATTATTTGAATATAATATAATAAATATTATTAAATTTCCAAGATCCATTATGGTTATATTTATTTGAAATTCTTAGAGAATATTACAAATGAAAACCTTACAATATAATGTGTACACTTATACCAATTATATATTTTTTCAATAGAAATAGTTTATATATTTTAAAAGTCTTAATTTATTCTAAAAAAATTATGAAATCGTTATGAAAATTCTCCCATTAGTATAATAAACTATGAGTTAAAATATTCAATTTCATACCCATGAAATTATCAATAATGTCTACTTTTTAACTTAAAAAACTTTTTCAAAAATAATAATGAAATAATATAATCATGATGGGTTCTTAGAAAACATGAGAACCTATGAGAAAAAATTTCATTAAAACATACAATTATCCCTTTATAGGTATATAAAACTTATTAAATTGTATATTGTTTTCTAAACTTTTAAAATAAATATAATTCCATTAAAAATTTATTCCTTTAATAGAAATGTTATGTTCTTACATTTAGAAATCATCTGTATATAAACCTTACAACAACTCTTTTATCATCAATAACCTATAAATTTAATTTAAATCTAAATCTAAAGGGAAAAAAAATTCCCATTATATTGATGATATATATTGGACTCCACTATCATTTTAAAATTTATGTAGACCATAAAATAAATATATCACATAGAATATTTAATTTCCACATAAAATAGTTTAACATATATATTTAACTCATTTACCAAATCACATTCATTATTTATGTATTAATAATGATAAAATGCTTTTCCAATGAAATATATTTATTTGAAAAATTCTTGTATTAGTGGGAAATATAATATTTATTGGAAAACATTGAAAACATATAGATGATGATATTTAAAGACTAACTATAATGACCAAGGAAAATTATTTTCTAGGAGCATATTTTTTATAAATATTATATTCACACCTTTTAAAAAATTAACCTATATAAAACAAGATAAATAGATAAATTTTAACTATCTATAAGGAATGTGAGTGGTACTTTAAAATAAATTTATGAAACAATTGAGTATGATTTTATAATTAATAAATCATAAAATGGAACATTGATATGGATGAAAATGATCATGTAAGAAAACATTCAAACAATTCAGAAATTGTTTTAAAGAACATACCTTGAATCTGACCACCATTTATGTTATTTAACATAGATTAATTAATATATGTACATTATATACATTATTAAAAAAATAAGGTTTATTAAATTAAATTAATAACATTTATTTTATCCATTATAATTTCTAATATTTTACTAAATAGATTAATTCATGTCCTACATTTTGAAGATGTTCAGTTCATAATCCAAAAAAATTGGTCTATTTACCCTGTTTAATTAGTTCAAGCTTTCATCAAACATATAATTTTAATTATTAAATTATTATAATTTCATAATTTATAAATAATCATATAACCATTCATTATTCATAGAGATGAAAAATGAAAATATTTTGTTTTGGGATATTTCAGTACACCCGTATGTTTAATTGAAATTATCATTTTCCATATGATGGTTTCATAATAAGGTAAATAATATATAAATTTTAATTATTGAAAATTAATTCATAAATATCATATATCTTTTTAAAAACCTTAATAATGAAATTACTTGTGTGGTTATGATGAAGAATTGAAACAAAACACATTGTAGAGGTGGTAGTCTATACGTACACACTAGTTATAGGTTCATTTCCAATATGATATAAATGTAGAGGACAATGGTATTTAAAATTAATATAATAAAATTTAGGTATATGTAAGACTCTTCTATTTTCATATAAAAATTCATATATAATAATTTAATACTATTGAAGATGATGTTAACAAGTATACACTGAGATAAGATTATAACTATTAATTGAGTTCCCCAACTGGATTACAGGTTTGGACCTATATATTTGTATTTTAGAGGTCCTGATATATGGAAACCACATTATTAGTGCATAAAAATTTAATTATATTATATAAAATAGAGTATCATTTAATGTTTAGTTTCATTGGAAAATGGTATATAATACCTGAAAACATAAAATATTCTTTCTAGTTCCCATGAAAGGAATCATCATAGTTTCATAAAATGTATATTTATTTCATAGAATAACAAGTGAAAATACATCAATGGAATGTGTGAGCATAAAGACTAGTGAGGGAAAACAATGGAAATAGTGTACATGAGATCTTTAAAAATATTGATAACAATATGTAAATTATAATTTTTGAATGAAAAAGAGATCATGAGGCATATCGTCAAAAAAATAACATGAATCAAATCATGCAAATGTGGATAAAAAATTTATCTTACACATACAGAAACATATCTCCATAGATTATCACCGAGGTGTCCTAAAAATTACCCTGTAATTTTACCAAGGTATCATAAAATATGTCATCTCTAGAGATTAAATTCATTACCCAATGCTTTGGAACACAATCCGAACATGTCCATATTATTTATTGATTAATATGAGCCACATATATCATAATAACAAATTTCATAACCCATGGTGATTATATAAAGTATTTTTCACATCAAAATAATGATGTTTTAAAATATTATATAATGTAATGATCTTTATGTCATTTTAATGCATTAAAAATGAAAGACGGTTTCATGTATGTTATTTATAAGATAAAATAGATCATTTCAATATCTAGCGTAATATCCTTATAAAATAAAGAGGTTTAGTTTTTCACAAAAGAAAATAATGTAATTTCATGAGATACAGAGATAAATTTTGAGAAAAAAAATCCCAAAGCATAAAGGCTATGAAAAATAGTTTAATAACAAATTAAATATAGAGCTTAAAAGGGTATTATATTCACAATAGAATAGTAATAAAATAATTGGATAGAATAATATTTATATATATATATATAAACATAATACAAAAACATGATGGACATACCATATGAAATGCAGTCATGAATGGAAAGGATATGTTGAGATTTCCCTTACATTAATGAGAAATCCAAAAACTCAATGTTTGGGGTATTTTTTGTTTGAGGAAACCTGGGAAGGAATAAAATAGATGTGAAAATATCATATAATAATGGGGAATTAATTGGGAGTGAATGTACGTTGATATAACTGTGTGTATTTATAGAGAAAGTAGTAATTCTTTTTTATTAATTTCATTCGACACCTTGGTAGTGGTAAATGCGAAACCATGGGCATACAAATGGAATATTCCCAAGGTAATGGAAACCTGGAAATAAATTGAAATATTTTAGTTCATATGAGTCTACCGGAATTTTATATTACTAATTAAATCTTTATTAAGTCTTTAAATTTACAAAAAAGTGAAAATTGTATTTTAATTAATCACTGAAAAACAAAATATTTTAGAAAATTTACATAAATTTAACCTAACCTAATTTCAATATTTTAATTTATAATTTTTTGTTTATTTAATCAAAATAATTCTATAAGTATGATAAATTTATCTTTTAAATATAAAAAACCATAATTATTTCAAATAATACTAAATATAAAATGTATATTAAAATTTCTCAAAAATGAAAAAAAAAATTATTTTATGATATAAATTAAAATAAGATTGTTTTAATAAAATTAATTCATTAAAATAGACCTTATTAATAATATATTAGTTCATTATAATAATTATTTCTTTTCTTGAATGTAAAATTTATGTCCAAAAAACGAATTTATGATATTTCTCATCTTATAAGGAAAAATATTTTCCAAACAAAATTGGTTGAATGAAATTTTTTTTTATACAAATGTATTACACGTTTGTGAATAAGGACTTTAAACATAACCAATTGAAACAAAATCATATTACATAATCTTGAGGTGCATGAGGTTGATAAATTCATAGTTCTTCTCAGATAACATCGCTCGACTGGTAATTTCCAATCACTTGAACTTCTTCCTTAAAATATTTAATTCATGCTTAACATATTGAATCATGCATTGTTATTGGTCAAGAATGAATCCTAGTGAATCTTCCTCCCTCTTAAGATCTAAAAAATTGGATTTTTTTTGGAATGAATATACTATATTGGTCCATCAAAGATTATTTCAATATTAATTATTCAGTATCCTTACTACATATGACACTAATTATTACATTAAACAAATATTATGATAGAATTGTGTCCAATGGTCATATTAACTAAAAGTTGTAATTTCCCAATGGTTATAAAAGGTCTTAATCCTGATGGTAACATTTAATATTATACTCACTTCCTTATTAATGTGATATTGTTCCGTTGATTACAAAATATTATACCACAAATTTTCAAGAAATGAATTTTATTAAAAATAATTTGGTCATTACATTCTCCCCTAAAGAAATATCATCCCTAAAATTTATTTTCATTCCTTCAATTGAGAAATGGTAAGGGGAGTTCTGCCTAAATGTTTCTCATGGATCCCACATGCCTTATATATTTTTGGTTCATCAACAACACTTAAATGAGCTAGTTAGTGTTATTGATTAGAAGCTTTTCTCTATAGTCCAAGATCTCAATTGGATTCCTATCATAAGTGATTTCATGTTCTAATTTTATAACCACAGTATTTAATATATGAAAAGGGTCATGAATGTACATCCTCAAGAGAGATTTATGTAATATATCCTAAGTTTCAGTAAGATTTGGAGGATGTACAATCCAATATTTCACTACTCATATGCGTTCAAAGATTTTATAGGGGCCCATGTATATGGGGTTGAGCTTCCCATTCTTCAAAAACCCCATGACTATCTTCAAAGTGGAAATTCAATTGATGAATTTTCTGAAATCCTCAACACCCATGTCCCTTATATTATTGTCAGAATAACTCTTCTAGTGACACTTACTTGCCTTATTATTTTGTTAGATGCCATGAAACTTTTCAATCATATCTTTCGTATGATTCATACCAAGAAGATTTATCTCAATTGCTTCTTCCCAAAATGTTGGAGTTCCACATTTCTCCCATTAAGAGATTCTTCATGTTCCATTTGAATTATTGAATGAATGCCATTTTTTATATGAAATGAAATAATGGGATATGTTATTCCCATCCACCATTAAAATCCATTGATCAGGTTCTCATCATTTCCTCGACTGTTTCAATATTCCTTTCATATTGTACTTTAATTTCACATGAATCTCATCCTAGTTCATGAGTATTATTCAAGTTCATCCATGAGACCAAAGATAAAATAAAGGTGGATATCCATTTATGAGTTATAGTAGCAGTACTACAACATCACTATAGCTGGTATAGTAGTAGTCCAAACTATTCATATTTTCCATCAGTTTGGTCCTCGGGTCATTCAAGTCCTTCAGGTCACTATCGATTTCATCGCACCATTAGGATTCAAAACCGCCTCAAGGTCTTCAGGCCTCATGAAATTAGATCAACCAGACTTAATTCATTGGAAGAAAGCTCTAGACAAGGATTTACTTGAGTAATATTCACCAAAAAGAGCTACTCAGAATTGGAAGAAGTGATATAATGTCATTTCCATCAATACCATGCTTGTTTATCTTTTCACAGGACATCTAGCTGACCAGCCATGTGTAGGAGGATACACTAACATCACGATATATACTGGGGAGGGGAATTTAATTGTGGTCTATTTGGGATCAATTCCACCAAGGAATTTAGGTCATGTAATGTGTCACTAATCCTATTGGCCATGTAAGGGTTCCTCTTAATCAATTCAAATGGCAATTATCACAAATAAATAAATAAAATAAAGGCCTTTGGCCCATTTAGGAATAGTGTCCATCAGTTTGTGGACGATTGGCCCTACTGAAATTTAATTTTGTTCACATATCATGTTGAATAAATGTTAATAAATTTGATATAAACCTTATATCATGATTATATATAATAGAATGTGTCACTCCATGAAATCTCTCCACTTCCATTACATAAATCATGGAACATTAATCAATAGATAAGTCTTATCGAATAAAGATAAAATGGGATGTATTTTTCAGAAGGTCCATTATAACCCATATCACATTATAATGATTGGATGTTTTTCGGGGATCTGTGACAAACCCCATACTAAAATTGTCCCACATCTATTATAGTATGTTAAGTTGTTGTAAAACACCTATAGGATGTTATTTATTTACCATTAATTGCTAACATAAATGGCACCATGTATCATAGTTGGAAATATCTTTTTTCATGTTATCCCAAAAATAATGATCATGAAGGTCCTTATACATTTTAGGATCCTAGAATATATAAAGAAATTAGATATATGAGAATCAACAATAAGATCCACAATTTTTTCTAGAATATACGAAACACATATACTTGTGCAAAATTTCATTACACCTTCTTTAACAATATTTACCTCATGCAACTTCCCATCATTCACATCCTCTATCTTCTTTGGTATCAATGGATCATCTCAATGAGATTTGATAATCAACCCTATTAACGATGGTTGAGAAATCATTTGTGATAGGGTTGATGGTGTTACATCCCCTATGATTCAAATTTCTAGTTATACAATGTCTTTGATCAAAGGATATTGTTTAATACTCATGATAGATAGAACAACAAGGTCTTTCCTACTTAGTTAATCGGCATTAATTTTCACTTCAGGGATGATAATGAATTGAACAATCATAGTCAGTAAAAAGTTCCAAACATCTCATCTATCCCATGTGAAATTAATTTTGTGTGAAAATATACATTATCCATTGGGGTTATACATGTATATCACATTTCCCCCCATAAAGATAGTTTGTCCATATCATTATAAAAGAAACCATATTCAAATCTAAGAGATATGTTTGATAATTTGTATCAATAGGATTTAACTATCAAAATGAATAAGAAATCAAATTTATATTTTTCATGAGGATACCCCCAATCACTTTTAGAGATGCATATCTAAAAATTGATTCTTTCTCTGGTGAAGTTAAGTGATAACATAGGTAAAGTAACCAATATCTTTTTCCTCAATTGGAAACATTCTTCACACTATTCTTTTTAGATGAACTTGACCCCTTTTCTAGTTAACATGGTTAGTGGATTACAATGTCCTGAAATTATTTTCAAAATTCTTGTATAATATCCCACTAATCCATGTTAACTATGAATATATATTATTTTGGTTAGATTAGGCCACTCATACACTACCTTTGTCTTGGTTGGAAAAACTGAAATACGATCATTGGTTAAAATGTTCCCAAACAAAGAAACATGTTGTAACCAAAATTAAAAATTGTTGAACATTCCAAACAGCTTATCCTTCATTATAGTTTTAAATATAACACTAAGATTATCCTCAGGTTCTTTATGAATTTGGTAATATATTAGAATATAAATAATAAAAACTACCCCAATGTTATCAAGGATTTCCTAAATGATTAAATTCATCAAATCCATAAATATATCAAAATAATTAGTCATGAAGATGGGAATAACTACAACATCATAATTCCAATATCTTTATCATAAGTAGGACTTGGGAGTATATTATTGCTTCATCATAGATTCTATGATTACTTCATAAAATAATATTATTGGGGAATAATTGAGCCCCATGAAGATGGTCAAATAAATCATCAATTTAGGTAATATGGTACTTTTTCATCACTATGACCCCATTATGTTCTCTATAGTAAATTCCTATTAGTTTTGATTCATCCTTATTCTTCACAAAGAGAATACGTGCTCCCCATGAAAGCACAATTAGTAGAATATTCCCCTTCTATAAATATATCGTTGTATTCTAGAACTATGGGTGAATTATCTAATCATATATATTTGTTTCCTTCGGCATCTTCATCAATCATCTCCATAAATAACTCTATGTGTTGTGCTTCTAGAAAACGGTCATTTCATGAATCTCTCCTTTGATTACAAGTATCAGCTTTCCATTCAAGAATAAGAATATTTCCTAACTTCTATAGTTGATATTAGCATTAAACATAACGATCTATTCCCTCCCTAGTATAATTTTAAATCCAGAAATGTAAATTACTACTAGATTTGTGATGATATTATGATCAAAAATGTAAATACTAGAGTTCCTATACAATAATGATGCTTATATATTTCTTCAATGAGTGCTTATAGATAACTCTACTTATACAAGTTATGGGATTGAATATATATTCATTGAAGACTTGGAAAAAATAACAGAATGTGTTGAACTAAAATCAAAAAAAGAACATTTGATCTTTATGAGAACAATGAGAGGACCATTCACTACATTATTTGGATGTTGAAATTAATCTTTTATGAGAGAAAATGAATGAAATTTATCCCTTGGCCTATGTCTAGATTGATGGTTTTTTCCCTCTATTAACATTCTTTTAGGATAGTGATTGGTGAAGTTCCCATTTTTTTCAAACATAAAGAATCATGCTTTTTGTTAGGCCTTAACTATCGTCCCTTTGTCGTCAATGTGGAGAAATTAATGATTCAACTCACTATGATGGTTTTGAGAAATACGAAAATATATTCTACACATGTAACATTTCCCACTCCTGATAATGTTGTTCATAGAATTCTTCTCCCACATTTATTTTATGAAGAAAGTTTCACATTATTTCCTTATCTTCATGACCAAGAACCTCACTATTTTTTTCTCTAGTGATATGTTCAATTTATTTGATATATGGGACCCATACATATCTTAAAACACTACTTAAACCTTCCAGAACACCTCACTATCTCCTCATAACTATCATAGTCTCTATTGGATATACTGCTTTGTAGATAGAGTCATAGTTCACAGAAGAATCTATCAACCGTTCCACCAGGATCCATGAAAGAGCTTGAGGTGAATTATAAAAGCCTTGTAAAGTTCATCTCAGAGCTTCCCATAGGTTCTTTTTTCATCTACTTCTTCAATAAATGTAATTACCTTTCTTTTATTGGTTGCATTGAATATTTTATTTTATTTTTGAAAAGGGTTCTTTGGAAGTATTCCCACTCCATTATATCAATATCACCAACTAGATTCATTTTTTTAACCAGTGTCCACCAATGATCAGGTTATTCCTCTAAAAAGTACACATATATGGTGACATTATCTTCTTCTGAACAATGAATTATAGAAAAAAAATTTCCAATTGATTTGATCCACTGTTTTGAAAAAAATTGGATGGTAGAATATTGAAATAAGGTGGTCATTAATGCATAAAGGACTCCAAAAAATTACCTTCAAGGAGAATCTGGTATATCATCTTGATTTGTGTCATTTATCATAAATCGAGTTTATTGATTCATCATTCGCATGATGAATTAGATTTCCACTTCCACCAGATGTTATTAAACACCTGGTCCATTGCGCTCACCATTTATGAGGTTTCTCTTATTTCTATACATTTTCTAAATGATGAAAACCATAATGAGAAAATTGTTTCATTTTATAATCTTATAATTTTAATGGAATTTAATATCTTAAAAAATCATGATTAAATATGTTATTCATTACCATAAAATAATTTTTTTTGAAATCCTTCATAATGGATCCTAAAATGCTGGTGATTAACCAAACATCTCCCCTAGGAGTGTCAAACCTATTGTATAGTAAGGAATGTTCCCATGTATCACGTAATTGTGAGTCACACCCTACTCATCTTAATTTAGTTGTTATCAAGAGGTACATCTATTCTAGAACCACATCCACTCGTTCATATCTAGACGGTGATTTCTTTTCACAAAAAGAACTTTCTTAAAAAATAACCTAAATAAAGGGATGATTTAATATGTTTTATCTTTTTTATAAGGTTATATTCAAATCAAAATTTCCACTAATAACTAAACAGGCCATTTATAACAAGTAAAAAATTCTAGAAATTTATATTATATTATTTTCATTGCATTGTACTAAAAATAGGATGTTTTAATGTTTTCTTTCTTAAAAATAATTTAAATTACACATGAAAACATAAATTATTCATCTAATCCACATTAATATCTTCATAATTGGTTCAAACTAAGTACAATTAAGGAATCTCATTACTTGAGGACATATATTAATGTAATTTGTGTGAATAAGACCCAATATGGGAAAACAAAAGACATTGTTTACTGGTGATCTTGAGAAATATAATTATTTCATGAAAATCAGAACATGAGGCTATCATAAATAATTTTACATGAATCATAACTGAAATGGTCACTAAAAAATTTATTTTATACATTAACAATATTCTCACCTAGGTTTTGCAATGAGGTGTCATAAAAATTTCCATTGTTTTTACCAATGTATTATAACACATGTTATCTATAGTTAATAAATTCTTTACCTGGTGGATTATAGATATACAAAGGATCACCCATAAAATGAATTTATTAATTTTAACCACAAATATCAGAATAAATATTTCATAAAAAACAAATAGAGTATTAAATAAATATTTATTACATTAATATCTGGTCGTTTTAAAAAATTTGTTAAAGATAATATATTTATTCTATTATTAACCCATAAAAAGGATGGTGGGTATCCTATAGCATATTCCTAAAATAAAATTGTTATTATTTACATATAGTTAAATATAATTGTAAAATAAATTTCATTGGGTATTCATAAAATAAAACAAGATAATTTCATCAGAAAAAAGTGACATTTTGAGAAAAACATCTAATAGCCTAATAGGCATGAAACTTGGTTATAGAAAACATAAAAGGGGGAAAAAGGGTATCAAATTAATTTAATACTATTAATGTATTAAAGGGATTAAATTAAATTGAAATATGAACAAATTAAGGGAAATATATAGTTATACAAAAATAAATAGGAAATTTCATTGAAAAAGAGATGTTGAGATTTCCCTTAGAATGAAGAGTAACTCTCAAAACAAAATGTTTGGGACCTTTATGGATTGAGAACACTTTGGGAGGACTCATTGAGAGGTAAAACTATCATATATTCATGGAGTAGGAATTTTATGTCAATGTAAATGATAAAAATTGTGGATAATTATATAAATAGAGGGGGATTTGTTTATTAATTACATTGGACACCTAGGTAATGTTAAATGAAAAAATATGGGCTTTTCTATTTTATTTTCCATAGTATTGAACACTTGAAACATATATTATTATATTTTAATAAAAAAGAGACTTCCGTAATTTTATATTTCATATTACTCTATTATTAATACCTTAAGCTTACAAAAAACCCAAAATAGTATTTATACTATTCATCGAAAAACAAAATATTTTTAATAATGTACATAAAATCACCATAACATATTTTTAACGTAATTATATCAAAAATATATTTATTTTATCTTAATAATTCTCAAGTTATATGAAATTTTAAATTTTAGTATAAAAATACTTATTTATTAAAAAGAATCATGGATTGAAAATACATAGTAAAATACACATTAAAATTTCAAACACCGGAAAAAATGAAATTATTTAATAATTTTAATTTAATTAAAAGTGATTTTATCATAAATTTTCATATACATAAAAATTATTCATAATATCATATATTAGAATTATTATTATTTCGTATCTAGAATGTAAAATTTCTATCCAAATAATCAATTTATTAAAATTGCTATATTTTAATGAAAATTGATTTTCAAAACTGAATTGATGGAAAAAAAGTATTTATCAAAAATAATTAAATTTTAAGTATCTGTGGACCCAAAACATAACCCCCTATAACAACCACGTATGTACTAAGGGTAAGGTGTGTGATGGTGAATGATTTTTTGGATGACTCGGATGACATCACACTGTTGATAATTTCCACAAACATGATATTCATTAGTACATGATTGTGTTAAAGCAAAAAAATTGAAGCTCTACTTGGGATTGGTTATAAAATAATCCTAATGAAGCTAACTCCCTCATAATCTCAATGAAATGATCTTTGTATGTCATAAATCTTCTGGATGAGGACATTATTTGTCCTCCCACTATTAATTATGTGTTTATATTTACTACTTATAACAATGATTATTAAATTGAAAATTTATATTATTGAATTGTTTCCAATATTTTTGTTTACCAATAGTCATAATCAACCAATAGTAATATAATATTAGAAACCCAATGGTCACCATTCAATTTTAATTTATTTCATTAATATTGTTATACTGTTTTCTGGTGTACAAAATAATCTAACACAAATACTTATGAAATATAATTTATTAAAAGTATTTATGTAATTACATGAGACCTATATGAGATGGAATGAAACATAATGAAGGTATATGTGATGGTAATTCTCCAAAATAATTTCTCAAATTATTTTAATAATAGAGGATAACATGTTACTTTTTATAAGTGACTAGAGTTTCACTCATGTAATGTTTTCTGTGATTAAATAAAATATGTACTAATTTAAATAGGAATGTGGAACTAAATATATCCAATTGGAATCTAATGTTAAAATTTATCATATACTATAATTCAATAAGAATTATTATGTGATTTTGTGAATGTGTCCCTTTTTATGACCTTAATCAACATTTTTTTACACATTTCTGTGGGTAAACGTTTTTAGATTGGTGAATAATAATTATGAAAAAAATATTATACTGAATAAAAAACATGAATCTACTTATTAAAATTAAAAAAATTCATGATTTAGATTTTATATGTGGATGAAAATTTTATTAATAAATGTTTTCAAAACATAATGAAAAACATTTTTTCTAGAAAAATGTTTTAAGCCAAAGAATAAATTTATAAAAAATAAACCATAATGTGGAATAATATGGATGTAATTGGAATATTTTTAGTCTTATGGTACTAATTATAAATTATATTTCATCCAAAAAATAGTGTATCATTATAATTAGTTGAATTTAAATAGTAGTTTTTGAATCTCAATTATTCACTAATCACAATAAAATAGAACATATCCTAAGATTCTAAAAAAATTCTGTAATATATATTTAATATTATATTATCATATTTTAAAACTATTTTATAAAAATTATTTCAGAAATTTTTAGATATATATTTTATATAATACCTTATAATTTATGGAAAAAAATAAATTTGAATATAATAATTTCATTCTTCTATTTTATACATAATATAATATATTTGTAATGAATTTGATTAAAAAAGTAATCATGAATATTAATAATAAATGATGTTGAGTAATTATTTAAATTAATTGGAATATCACCTCTATCCCTCCTTAATTAAATTACATCCTCTCATTATTTTTCATAACATAAAAAAGTAGATATATTTTTCCCTCATAGACATTCATGGTTCCCATGATTCTTCCCTAATCATGTTGTTCTTCCAGAAAACATTTACCCAATAATTTACCTTATTTAATAACTTATTTTCTTCATGTTCATGCATCTTCAATATAATTTTCCCATATGAATCATTATCTTAAAACTATACTACCATGGGTCTCAATATCTAGAGAGGCCAGAGGCATATATTTTATTTCCAATGTATCATGAAACACAAAATGTACCTATGATAAAATTCATAGAAATGGTAAATGGTAAACAATTTATCCTACCTTTAATATAATATCAAATGATGAAATAAATTACATGCTTAAATTTTTCTTTTTAAAAATTCATATCACTCCTTCTATGGAGATATTTTATAAAAAACATGATCTCATATAATAAATAAATGGGTGTTCCTCTTTTTATCTACACCAAACATATGAATTCTCTAAACATATCCAAACTATTGTGGAACTATATGAATGTTCTCAACCATTTATTATACATTTTCTATTCCCAAAAATCATCTCACTATCATCTTCTAAAGATGATTGAATTTTATTATATTTTCTATATAATTTTAGAAAATGTTTTATGAGTATTTTGGAATAAATTATTTTTGTATTAGTAAATTAACTAATTAATGATTAAAATAACTACAACTATAGTTATTTGGGGAGAAAATATGAATAATATCATCCAATGTTTGAATAATGTTCTATGATTTTAATCAAATTGAAATAAAAATCAATAAAGAAAATTTTGTACAAATATTATTTAATTTGATTTCCATTTAATACATTATAGGTTTATTTTGGATTTCATTAAGATAAATTATATATAAGAACTACATGTTTTATTTATATCCCATTATCATAATATTTGGATGTTTGATCCAAAAGAATAATATATTTAATATGAATAAAAGGAATATATTTAGTAAATATGTATAAAATAACACTATTAATTTTTTCCAAAAGATTATATTGTTAATAACTCCAAAAAAATCCATTGATATATTTCCAAATTTACAATTATAAACATGAAGGGTTTGAAATATCCCATTCAGTATTTTTATATCATATTTATCATATTTAATGGTAAAAAGTTTCATCATAAGATACTAAATATACAATTTCATTCCTTCCTATCAGTAATATTGTTGATACTCTCACTATAAATTATTATTTCATTTAAAAATTTTATATGAAGAATTAAATATTTACTCAATAATTCCATCTTTAGTTGGTGATCACCAGGTACACAAAACTTCTTTATAAATATTATAAAACTATCTCCCTCATTTTTTAATTTAATATAAAAACCCTTCTTAACATGATATTCACATTAATAGAATCTAATATGATCCTTTGATGAAAGGATTATTCTAACTATCAAATATGACAACACTAACAATTAAACCAAATCCAATTCAGTTTATTTTTAATACATTCATGGAAAATAGTCATTAAATCAGTTAAAAATGGATCATGATCCAAATTTATCATAAAGAATTATTCATTGTCTTCTTTTCAAAATGCATATTCTATTTGGTTTATCACACCTAGTTTACAATAACATTTTTAATTATAAAAATTTTTCAGTTCTAACCAACATCCCTATCTTATGATCAACACTACACGAGTATATATATATGATAAAATATATGGCCATTAAGTATTTAACATTTTACCTCATATTGAATATTCCACCAAATTGTTTATACGAAAACCCACCAATTATTTTCAAGATTCTTTATAAGGTAATTTTACTCATTAGGTTTCTATTAATGCCATGCATATGAAATTATCTGATCATTTTCCATCAATATGATCCCTTGTCCCATCATATAACATCATTATAAAATTAAAATTAATAATTTATTATTCTCATGAAACACACTAAAGTATTAACCAATATCATTTATAATTCCTAAGAAGATTCATCAATACTCATTAGAAAAATGAATTTACCCCTTTCCAAATTAAACTATTTATTGGGATATAAAACCAAGAATAGTTTTAAACATACCACTAGTAGTAACCTATTAATCAATGTAAATAAGAAATATTTGAAACATTTTAAGGTTATATATAACCATCAACCATTATAGTTTTATAATTACATATATTTATTTAATAATTATAAACAATATTTATGTAGATTTAAATCAAAAATAAAAAAATTAAAATATTTTAAAATTTCAATACAACATCTACATTTTTAAATAATTAATATCCATTCATATATATTTCTAATGTTAAAAATAAAATATTAACCAATCCAGAGTTTCCTCATTGAAAACAAAAGTAAAAATATCAAAATATTCATAAAATAAACTACCCTCAAGAACCATGAATACAACTATTTCATTCATCACCACAAAGGGAATAACTATTAAATCATTAGTAAATACATATAATGAAACAACGTGTCAAAAAATTATTACTCCTTCACATTCTACTGATGATATTTATACCTATGATCTTCATTAAGATGTATTTGACCCCTGAATCTTATAAAAATATTCATCAATATGAGGACCAAATTAATTTTTCCAATCATTAATGTAATTGAGTTCCCTATAATCAATTGAAAGCCTCATGTAACCAATACTATTTCATACAAAACATATGATCAGCTCAAGTGGAATTCCTAGGGTGAATGAAACCCTTATTAATAAAATCTTGTAAATTATTGTTAAAATCCAATGACTATAATGGATGAATTCAATATGGGAGACATGAAATTTAATTGGACTTGGGAGCTATTTATGTAGGTATTTCAAACTCTTGATCTTGAATAACACTCGATAAATCATCAAAAAAATAAATCCATGTGTTCATTTACATATTTCACATCACTAATCCATAAAATTGATTTTCATTCAAAATATGATAAAGACGGAACTCTGTTCCATCATTATTCAATTTCATAAATTCAAGAAATTTGTTCAATTGTATAAATTATATCTTATATATGAATTCAAAAATACCTAGATAATTAAATATTACTTCATTTTTTTCATTATATATTTTAAAGATAGGATGAATAACAATCAATAATAATAATTACATCAATCTCAAACATTAAATTGAAGACAAACAATTCCATAAAATGAATTCAATATATAATCCAATAATTACTCTAATAAAACAATTTAACATTAATACTTCGTGGAATTATTTTCCAAAAGATATGTCTATATATATTAATGATATATTACTAATTTATAGTAAAATTATGTAGATTTAAATGAAAACAGAAAACAAAAATCATAAAAAAATGTTTTTTATATTCCGAGTAAAAAAATCAGTATACCATTCACTACATAATTAAAAGGTTATAGATTTCATTAGGTATTATAAAATATAATTCTAATACCTTTAAATTTTATATATGATGATTTCATTATTTCATGATTATCATAGGAAACCCATTTTAATAATGTCCTTTCTTATTTTAGTTAGAAAACATTACATCCAAATTATAATTTTTTTATTATTACTTCCATTGCCTTCATGAACCATTGATGAAAAATTACATCAAAAGATTTAGTTTTTAGATATAATGAGAGACATACCAGGAACCTATATAAAAATATTTTTACAATAAGGCAATTTAGTCATCATAGTTTCATTTTACATCTATGGGTGATTCAACTTCACTTTACACCTGGACCAATTCTTGTAATTGTTCTTCTAAAATATGTAATAATTTTTATCAAATATAAAATTTAAAAAAATATATTCATATATTTTTAATTTAGAAGTGAAGAAAAACCTTCAGAATATTGATTTTAATCATGATTAAAAACTATAAAATTTAATATCATTGTTCATAATTCAAAATTTTTCATATATATCCAATGAAGTTAAATGTTATCCATGTGAGAAATATATTCATCATACTTTTTCATTAGATTGAAAAATTTCCTAACAATAATAATATGATTATGCTTTGGAAATTACATCTCAAGGAATATATATTTATATAATAACCAGTCTATAAATCAATATCATTATTCTAAATAGTATTTGTAACTAATAGACACCAATTTTTTGAGTAAAATCCAATATGATAAATGAAAATAATTACATTACGTTATATAGAATAACCTAGTATCAATAATTTTATTTGAATATATTTTCTTAATCCATTTGATACCACTAACTATGAGGGTCTACAAATTTCTATACAATGATGTTTCATGATATTCTAAAAATATTACGTGTCCTTATGAAGATATTTTGGTTGCACATTTTTGATTTGTGAATTGTTAATATCAAATTTCAACCGAGTTAAAATAGACAAAAACATATCTATACAAATTCCAACAATTTATTTTTTTTAAATAGAATGTTATTATATTCATTATACCATTATACTCAATTAAGCCTATTTACTCTATAGAAAACCATTTTAAAACCCACATATAATAGATGAAGAAACATGGAAACTAAGAATGGTTTCACATGATTATATAATTTATTAAATAATATACATTCAATTTATTTTCATAATAACCTCTTCATAATTACTTTTATATAAACCTGGACCTAGTATTATCTATAATTACACGATACTATAATAACCCATAATTATGATTTTATTAAAAGAAATTGCATTTTTGTGAAATCCCATTATCTATTTGAATTATTGTTTTATAGAATTATGAAAAAATATTGGATATCAATTTTGTGATGCGGTTATGAAAAATAAAACACATAATTTCATGGTGGTGGAATTCAACACATACATTAATGTGATTTTTTCTTTTCGCATTGGCTGGAAAGGGAGATTAAATTTGTTCTTCCATAAATATAATAATATTTTACAATATATAATGTACTTATGTTATTACATCATCATTAATATATAATATTTTATATATTTGGAATAATAAATAAACATGAAAACGCTTGTTTATATTTTACACCTCATCTTTGGAAATCAGTTTTTAATTAGATATTAGTCATTATATGTTGTTCTATTGTGAAATAAGGACAAATAATTTATTAGTATGTCCACTAGGAATGTATTTGGGTATTTATTGTTTGAGATATACAACTCAATGTAAATGAATAATATTGAAGGGGGTCCCTTATATAAATTATTAAACAGGTAATGATTTTATTTTAAATTAGAATAATATAATATAATATTCTTAAGAATGTGGTGAAAATATATCACATTTCTATGTAAACTGATAAGGGTCTAAATACTCTAATTTAAAAACAGGTTAAATATCATTTTGTGAACTTATCACATTTTCATAAAGTTAATTAACATGTTTTAACCATTCTCATGTGGAAAATTTTTTACCATATTTACAATTATTTATGGAATAGAATATACTTTTACTCATTAATAAATGTGATAATATTTTTTTAAACATCAGTATTTTTCACTATTCACGTAATAAACTATCTTTTCATAAAAATAATAATAATATAACCCTAATATATATTTTAAATAATAATATCCAAAATAAATTTTATTTTAAAAAAATAACTTTAAAAATCATTGAAACTTGTCTTTTAAATAAAACCACACAATATTTGGAAATACAATTTAGAGAATAAAACCATTTCATTATTTAATTTATAAAAAAATATAAACTAATAGAAATTAATATCAATCCATTAATTATATTATGGAATATTCATAGTCCAATAAATTTATTTACTATTATAATGGACTAGGTTGTCCTGGATATAGCCTTTTTGAAGCTCTTTTAGTTTCATTATGTTCATGGTTCTTCCTAATAGGTGCACAATGATCTTTGATGCTCCATAGCACTGTCACCGCCTTTTATTTTCTCCATAATAGAATGATAAACTCCCAAGATACATATTATTGTAAAAATTAAATGTCAAATCTATTTTGAAATAATTAAAATGAATATTATCTACTATAATATATGAGTCATTATAGTGATCCAAATGTAGGGCTACTAATCATTATGTATCATCATAGAGTGTCCAATAAGTGTAACATTGGCTAGTTCCCCAAGATGTAAGCATCTTTTTCTAATATGCCCACATAGATATGATCTGGTTATACAACACCAATTTAGATTTATTGGATTTCATAAAGTGTCTAAAAAACAAGAACAAGAATATGAATGTGTATCTCCTCTTATAAATCATCTGGTAGAAACTACTACATTTCTATTTGTATTTCATACAATTGGCCTAAAAGATATCACATCAAATGAGACACAATATAGAAATATGTAAAAAATTATATTACATTGTAATATAAATTTTCTATAACCCAAAATAGACCTGGATTATGATTCTAAATTAATTATTAATAAAAGAATTATGTAATTTTTATTCCCACTCCATTTAATTTCCAATCAATGTGATTTCCAAAGAAATAACTGACCCAAAATTCCATATGTTATTTTTGATTACCTCATTATAATTACGATTCTGGTATAATAAGAGCCATATTTAATTTATTTATAAATTTTTCTATATAATCTGTTTCATTATATTAAATAGACGGCTATAGTAGTGTTGCTTATCTAATCACCAACCAATATAAATTTTACCTATATGGTCTACCAAATAAACCCTCAAATAGTGTCAACTGAATAAATATATGACAACATATATTGTGGAAAAATATACTACAAATATATGAAACACTTTTCCACATTAAAAATAAAGTATGAAATAACATACCATATACTCTATCACCAAAATATTATATCCATACTAGATGTCATCCAATAGGTGATAAAATATACTGAGTTATAACTATTATTATGATAACTATAGTAATCCATGATAAAAACAGTATATAAATATCAAATTCTTGTCTGATTTTATGATACTCAATACCCTATATAGTATGTCCATATACACTTGTGGATGCACTTGCAAACTAGGGAGTACGTGAATTGGTTGGTTTTTCTTCTGACAATCTTCTTTGTGATCTATTATAATGGTTTCAAAGGGGAAAATGTATGTTTTCTACCTTTATATTATAGTAGATTTTATTTTATTCATATTTGATCAACTGATCTTACTATTCTGAAAAAATATAGTATATCCATATACTAAGAATTAAAAAACACTATCAAATCCATTAATCGTGTTCTCTTAATAAAAAATTGTGTTCCCCACATTATTTAATCTATTATATCACGTACCCCACCATTTCCTCTGGAATAACTCAAAAATAACCTCAAAATAAAATTTTAAATGTCATGATATTTTTATATGCAGATTTTTATTTACTATAATACACCTATTTTCCTTTTATGATTTTATATTATCATTTGAAAAGTGAGACACATAATTTAAAAAACTAAAATATCTTATTTCATACTCGACTATTGATATTTTCTCAAACATTAGTGTATTTAATGGTTAGTTTGATGTGAATATCCCATCATGAAGACTAAATATATTATATTGCATCCTTTATTACGTGAATTTGTAATAATAACCCACCACATACATAGAAAACCAGGTTTGTATCATGAGTCTTATTAGGCTTGTTCTCCCCACTCTCAAAGAACTATAAACCAGTGAAATACTCATAGTATTCCCTCTACAACATTATCAATTAGATGAATGTCATAATAGGTGATTCTAAAACCAATTTAACATTACCATATAATAATGAATCACTGATATAAGACACATCAATTTTAATTTTGTTCAATTCTTATGGACCACAGGAATTTAATATTTCTTGTTTAAAGAATCATCTATAAAACCCCCTTACCCACCATGTGGTCCCTACGAAAATTTTGAAACTCACTATAGTTAACCGACAACCTCCACCAAAGGTTAACATTCCTCTATGAGAAATTATTTCTAAGGAACATTTGGAAAATGTAATTAAAATACATTTTATGAATATTATAGTTCCTTAAACTATTTATAGAATAAATAATCATTTCTATCAAATGAATGTTTATATGGTATTTTATCTCATTGGGTTTTCAATATACCACATATAAAATACACATGTTTGGTGAAATATTTATTTGAGTCTTCTATAGCCAAATAATTCACTCCAAAAAATTTAAAACACACTATTAATTGAAATGATAGCTTACCCCCTTTAAACTCAATAAACCCTTTGTTGCTTATATCATTATAATGATCCAAGTAATATGTGGGTAGTATCATTTTATATTTTGGATCATATAAAGAATAAACACATTATGAAGAGCCTAATTTGACATCATTTAATAACCCATAATTCCATGTTTTTTCGATAATTGAATGGGATTACTTCAAGACTAGGCTTGGAGACGACACATAATTCAGTGGCCCAGAGTGGACGGAACATATTTTTGAACTATTTTTATGGTTCATTAAATAAATATGTGTGTAAGTTTTTTAACGTTTAAACTAGTGCTCATATCAAAAATCTGAGGGCACTGTTGAACTCATATCATCGAGGTTCTCCTAATGAGGGACTAACATTTCCTAGAACGGGCCAACAGTGGGATGTATTTATTTCCATAAATTAAATAATAGAGTAATTATTAATTTAATTTCGAATCTTTATAACTCATAAACATTAAATTAGATTGAAAATCCATGAGTAACGTTGAGCTTGTGAGGATGTGTTTCTCATAGGTGGAGCCTAAACTTGATCGGCACGGGTCGAGGCTGAATATGAGTTTCTAGACATTTTAGAAGAAAAATAAAACAACATAATATGTTTTTTTGTTTTTTTCTCCATTATTGTGTAGTGGAACATCATTGTTACGGTGCAGCGATGGGGTGACAATGAATGAAAGTAGTAAAACTAATTAGTGTCTTTCTGTAATGATGCTACAACATAGCGTAATAGAAATTTTGATTCATGTTTCATCAATTAATAGCCTAACAAGAAATGAAATTTTTTTGGCACAATCCTGGAATTGTTCTGAGGATTTGGTGGGTGGAAACGATATAAGAAAAATTCCCTTCCTTCCACCTTTTGAAGTATCACTAACAATGGTGTGTTATAGATCAATAATGATGAATAGAGGCATGTGAACAAGTTATTCCTCGAAAAAAAATACTATCTTAGGTACGAGTTTATTTCTAAGTGTTATTTTTCTATTTTTCCTTCTTGGTTTTGAGTGATGAATTTAGTTCAACCCCTTATCTGGGGACCCGCAGATCAATTTCTTATGTGTGAGAGTTTGATCATAAGATTTTGGATCATGCTAATTCTTGTTAGAAACATTATCTCCAATTCCATTATTTCAAAACATTAATGTGATGGAATCATACCAAAAGGAAAAATGTCCCAATTTAACTATCATTGGGTGTTTGTGAGTTTTCATGAAGGATCCCTCGAATTGATAACATTCAGACATTGAGGCCATAGTAGGGATGGAGGATAATTGAGATGTATGAGAGCATAGGTGGTTAGTGAATTGGACAACTAGGGTAGACTCAGAGGCTTACATATGACACCACTGAAGGCAGGTGGTGGTTGCACGTGGTAGTGTCCATTGACGGGAGGCGACATACCTCGACAGCGCTCCAAGGAAGCGGAGACTGTGGTGATGTGGCGTGGAGACGATGCATGGGAACCACAGTGAAGGTGTGACTGTGGATATGGGACGAATCATGTGTTCCACATGGTCTATGTGAAACTACATGTTGATGGAGGTTTCCTGCGTTCATCAGCTACATGGTGGCACCGGTTGGGTGCCGTGTTAGAGGAGTAGCCCACCAAAGCGGGTCGTGCTGTGTAGGTAGAACATGGTTAACTCTAGATTTCATGTGTGAATAAGGTGGACAAACTCTGTCGGCCGTGTGGTGGCATGAATCGATCCTTTGGGCAGCTTGGGTAAAAGGATAGATGGCCCACCAATACAGGTCGTTCCATCAGAACATACTATGCTGCTGGGTGGCCCGGGTTGTGGAACAACCGGCCCTTATATCGTGAGTTGGTTTGGATGAAACCGGTTCATAGGGGGACCGGTAGTCTACACACATAGCCAAAACATACATTCTCTAGCAAGTCCCAATGGGCTAGGCCCAGTTTCCATGCCAAATAGGGTCATACAAGACCCAAACGGGTTATCCCATTAACAATGTGGTCGGCCCAGACCCAACCGAGTTAGGTCATCATAGCTGGTACAAGTCGTGTGGAACCCCTAGGCTTGGTTGGTAGGTGCGACATTACTCGGTCAGACTAGGCCCAGATGCGACCACCACTTGTTTACTAAAACACCAATATCATTCAAACTGGGCATCATATGGATGTGTCCTCTATGGGGTTGGGACACTTGCGATAAGAAAATCCTTTGTTAATACTCTAAGTGAGGCTTCGTGACCTTCCAGATACTAACTGATGATTTGACGAGATGATTATCTCGGAATCAAATTCACTAGAGAGTGTAAATCCTACAAATGACTGTGACATGAGGAATATGACCAACATACCTCAGTGTTCTCATAGATAAGTGTACCTCAGTGGTTAGGTTGATGAGTTTACCTCTGTGGTTCAGCCGACGAGCATACCTCAGTGTTTCAGCTGATTAGAATACCATATTGGTTTAGCAGACAAGCTTACCTGAGTGGCTTAGAAAACAATCCAACCTTAGTGGTTCAATATACAAGCATACCTGATTTGTTTAGAAGATAAAAAACCTCAGCGGTGTAGTATATGAGCATACCATAGAGATCCAGAAGACGAGCGAACCTATGTGGTTCAGCAGACGAGTGGACCTCACCAGTCCAGTAGTCGAGCTGACCTCAGTGGTCTAGTAGTCGAGAAGACCTCGATGGCTAATTAGAAACTAGTTCCTTAGTAGTAAAAGATGTTCCATCATTTCAACTGATAAATAATACTTTATATATGTATGGTTATAAATGGTGTGAGATGTCATGGATTGTGATCATGTTGTGCAATCATGATGTCTGATCATTATTTCTGGTCTTTCCATTTTGGTTGGGTGTCCTTATTGACTATTTTTTAATATATCACTTTATGAGATTCTACCACACGTGTTGTGTCATGTGTTGGTGATTGAATATTCAATAGAGACCTTAGTGGACTAGGACCAGGTGGTTCTTAGCGAGACAAGATAGACAGGTGTACATGAACAACTACATGTATCTACCTTCACCTAACCATCAGGTAGGGTCTCAAGTGGATGGATCATGGAAGTTGTACATGTCTTTTTGGTTTTGGGGTTGTTTTTTGGAATCTTTGTTCTTTCAATTGTATTTTAATCTCATTAGATGTCTCAATGACAGTTTTGGTTTACATTTTGTTTACATTATGATGTTTGAGTTTTGTGTGTGTGTGCAGATTAATAGAAAATGCATTCCATTTTTGGGATATTCTAATTTGGTTCTTGTCACCACCCCTTGTCATATGGAAGTTGAGATTGAGGAAGTCACGACATGGACCCTGGAGGATGGGTCATAAAAAAGATGTATCAGAGGAGGTTGGTTCTACCAGAAGAACTATGAGTCTGTCAATTTTGATGGGGAAATAGTGTTATGTGTTTCGAGTTCATCTTTCAGGACAGGTAGTGAAGTGATGGCATGGTGGCCGATGTATACGAACACACAAGGACCCTAAATTCTCTTTTCCGAAACAATAAATGAAAACACTACTTTTATGCATCCTTTAATGTTTTTCGCATATATTTTTTGAGACAGATTCAGATCACTGGGTATAATAAATTGATAGTGGTTCATATTGACATCTTTCGCGATGGCTCTACATAGAAAACAAGAAAGGATTCTAGTGCATGACTACGAGGATGGTCCATAGTGAAGTAAGGCTTCTTTACAAGGACTATTTCTTTAGATAGAACCTTTTGGAATTTTCCTAGTGATACCATCACATGGTGGTTAGTAGTTACTACAAGTGCTACCAATAGTGGATGCACGTATGTGAAGTGCCTTACATGAGTTACATCAATAGAAACCTCCTAGATTCATGGGAGATATAGATCCTCAGGTCACTGAGGATTTGCTAGAGGTGGTGATGTGAGTCTTCTTCTTGGTGAGGACCCTACTTGACTAGATGGTGGTTCCAGGTGTGAGCCTTCTACAGGGCTTGATTGGGTGATAGTGGAGTTTGATCATCCAGACTGATGAAGAGGTGACCCTCACCTAGTTTATGTAACGCCCCGACCCCAGTTACCAAGATTCGGTGCATTATTTCATAACATTGGCATGATCACAAAAGATCATGTCTCGAAAGGAATATTATTTTAGTATCCTTTGAATCCCTAGATATATTCATAAAGTATACATTACATCATAAAATGTAAACTATAACAATATAGTCTCCATAGTCCACACTCTTATCCCCTCATACTATCCCTGCTGGTCATTCATAAAATACTTCTTCACATCCTAGAAAAAATAAAACATAGAAAGGGGTGAGCTCAAAGTCCAATAAGGATAACAATATAGCATAAAATTTCATAAATAAGCACAAACAATTAAGGAATTTAATAACTAAAACAAAATCCTTTTAAACAAGAACATCAACATAATTTGGAAAAAATAAAATGAAATAATTCCATTTACTTATTCACATTGATATTATACTAGTAGAATAATCACAAGAAATACAAATAAGAACTTTCATAATGATGGAATGCATAATGACAGACTATCATAACCACGTAGACAATGCCTCGTGCCAAGACTACAAATAATATTTTTCCAAGTCCTTGTGCCAAGACACAAGTTTGTCTAATTAGACCGACCAATGCATCGAGGAACTATAGCGGGCTCCACCCATCACTTACTAAGTCCAATTCATTAATCATATGAAAAGGTTTAGACATAACCTAAACATTCATATAAAAACTAGCATATGAAATGTCAACACGTTAACCATAAACCAGGAATGGTATAAAAACTGCACATCCACAATCAAACATATCACAAAAACATTAATATAATATGGTAGTTTTGTATCATAATAAATCAACTTCAAAAATGGTTTTAAATCCATTAAATGATTTGACATAGATAGAAATGATTTGTAAAACTCTTTGTTTGAAATATTTCTTTTCATAAAAACATTTAAAATTCATAGAATTTAGAAAGGAAGACATTTAATGAAATTTTTTAATCAATGTGTCTCATACCACTTTGAATATTTTTAAGGTAATTAACATTTTAAAACAGTAATTTCCATTTAAATAAATCCTTAAAAACATTTTGAAAACATGGAAATTCATGAGAATGGTTTAGAAGAATAAATGATTAAAACATTTAAAATTATGTGTTAGTAAAAATTCCATTAAAAATAATCCCTTTGAAAACTATTTTATGAATCATGGACATGGATAATAAATATGTCCCAATAGATACTTACATAAAACTAACATTGGATAATAAAGAGATTGTGAAATTAACCCTTGCCAATTTGGTAACATACAAAACATACACCCCATGAAAGAGGTATCATTCAGTGAATATGTAAATACATATAAATTAAAGCGTATTACACAAATAATACAATTATGGGCAGTACATACACCACAGAAAAGTTAATAGTGACAATATGGCATGAATCTAATGGGAATAAGTAGTGAGATTATATGATGAATAACAATCAATAATTATAATTACATCAATCTCAAAAAATAAATTGAAAACAAACAATTCCATAAAATGAATTCAATATATAATCCAAAAATTACTCTAATAAAAAACTTAACATTAATACTTCATAGAATTATTTTCCAAAAGATATGTCTATATATATTAATTATATATTACTAATTTATAGTAAAATTATGCAGATTTAAATGAAAACATAAAACACAAATCATAAAAAAACTTTTTTTATATTACGAGTAAAAAATTAGTATACCATTCAATACATAATTAATAGGTTATATATTTCATTAGGTATTATAAAATATAATTCTAATACCTTTAACTTGTAGACATGATGATTTCATTATTTGATGATTTTCATAGGAAACCCATTTTTATAATGTCCTTTCTTATTTTAGTTAGAATACATTACATCCAAATTATAATTTTTTTAATATTACTTCCATTTCCTTAATGAACCATTGATGAAAAATTACATCAAAAAATTTAGTTTTTAGATGCAATGAGAGACATACCAGGAACCTATATAAAAATATTTTTACAATAATTCAATTTAGTAATCATAGTTTCATTTTAAATCTATGGGTGATTCAACTTTACTTTACACCTAGACCAATTCATGTAATTTTTCTTATAAAATATGTAATAATTTTTATAAAATATAAAATATAAAAAAATATTTTCATATATTTTTAATTCCGAAGATGAAGAAAACCCTTCAGAATATTGATTTTAATCCCGATTAAAACCTATAAAATTTAATATCATTATTCATATTTCAAAAAATTTCATATATATCCAATGAAGTTAAATGTGATCCATGTGAGAAATATATTACTCATACTTGTTCATTAGATTCAAAAATATTCTACCAATAATAATATGATTATGATTTGGAAATTACATCCCAAGGAATATATATTTATATAATGACCAGTCTATAAATCAATATCATTATTCTAAATAGTATTTGTAACTAATAGAAACCAATGTTTTAGTAAAATCCAATATGATAAATAAAAATAATTACATTACGTTATATAGAATAACCTAGTATCAATAATTTTATTTGAATATATTTTCTTAATCCATTTGATACCACTAACTATGAGGGTCTACAAATTTCTATATGGTGATGTTTCATGATATTCAGAAAACATTACGTGTCCTTATGAAGATATTTTGGTTGCGCATTTTTGATTTGTGAATTGTTAATATCAAATTTCAACCGAGTTAAAATAGAAAAAAAAATTATCTATACAAATTCTAACATTTTATTCTTTTAAATAGAACGTTATTATATTCATTATACCATTCCACTCAATTAAGCCTATTTACTCTATAGAAAACCATTTTAAAACCCACATATAATAGATTAGGAAACATGGAAACTAAGAATGGTTTCACATGATTATATAATTTATTAAATAATATACATTCAATTTATTTTCATAATAACATCATCATAATTACTTTTATATAAACCTTATCCTAGTATTATCTATAATGACATGATCCTATAATAACCCATAATTATGATTTTATTAAAAGTAATTGCATTTTTGTAAAATCCCATTGTCTATTTGAATTATTGTTTTATATAATTATGAAAAATTATTGGATATCAATTTTGTGATGTGGTTATGAAAAATAAAAAACATAATTTCATGGTGGTGGAATTCAACACGTATATTAAAGTGATTTTTTCTTTTCCCTTTGGCTGGAAATGGAGATTAAATTTTTCTTCCATAAATATAATAATATTTTACAACATATAATGTACTTATGTTATTACGTCATCATTAATATATAATATTTTATATATTTGGAATAAGAAATAAACATGAAAACACTTATTTATCTTTTATACCTCATCTTTGGAAATCAGTTATTAATTAGATAGTAGTCGTTATATGTTGTTCTATAGTGAAATAAGGACAAATAATCCATTAGTATGTCAACTAGGAAGGAATTTGGGTATGTATTGTTTGAGATATAAAACTCAATGTAAATGAATAATATTGAAGGGGGTCCCTTATATAAATTATTAAACAGGTAATGATTTTTTTTAAAATTAGAATAATATAATATAATATTCATAAGAATGTGGTGAAAATATATCACATTTTTATGAAAATTGATAAGGGTCTAAATACTCTTATTTAATAACGGGTTACATATCATTTTGTGAACTTATCACATTTTCATAAAGTTAATTAACATGTTTTAACCATTCTCATGGTGAAAATGTTTTACCATATTTAAAATTATTTATGGAATAGAATATACTTGTACTCATTAATAAATGTGATAATATTTTTTTTTAAAAATCAGTATTTTTCACTATTCGCGTAATAAACAATCTTTTCATAAAAAACGAAATAAAATAAACCTAATGTATATTTTAAATAATAATATCCAAAATAAATTTTATTTTAATCAAATAACTTTCAAAATCATTGAAACTTATATTTTAAATAAAACCACACAATATTTGGAAATACAATTTTAAGAATAAAAAAATTTCATTAGTTATTTTATAAAAACATATAAACTAATAGAAATTAATATGAATCCTTTAATTATATGGTGTAATATTCATAGTCCAAAAAATTTATTTACTATTATAATTGACTAGGTTGTCCTAGATATAGCCTTTATGAATCTGTTTTAGTTTCATTATGTTCATGGTTCTTCCTACTAGGTGCACAATGTTCTTTGATGCTCCATGGCACTGTCACCGCCTTTTATTTTCTCCATAATAGAATGATAAACTCCCAAGATTCGTATTATTGTAAAAATTAAATGTCAAATATATTTTGAAATAATTAAAATGAATATTATCTACTATAATATATGAGTCATTATAGTGATTCAAATATAGGGCTACTTATCATTGAGTATCATCAAAGAGTGTCTAATAAGTGTAACATTAAGATGTAAGCTTCTTTTTCTAATATACCCACATAGATATGATCTGGTTATACAACACCAATTTAGATTTAATGGATTTCATAAAATGTCTAAAAAACAAGAACAAGAAAATGAATGTGTATCTCCTCTTATAAATCATCTGGTAGAAACTACTACATTTCTATTTGGATTTCATACAATTGGCCTGAAATATATCACCTCAAATGAGACATAATATAGAAATAGGTAAAAAATTATATTACATTGTAATATAAATTTTCAATAACCCAAAATAGATCCGAATTATGATTCTAAATTAATTATTAATAAAGGAATTATGTAATTTTTATTCCCACTCCATTTAATTTCCATTCAATGTGACATCCAAAGAAATAACTGACCCTAAATTCCATATGTTATTTTTGATTACCTCATTATAATTACGATTCTGGTATAATAAGAGCCATAATTAATTTATTTATGAATTTTTCTATATAATCTGTTTCATTATATTCAATAGACAGCTATAGCAGTGCTGCTTATCTAATCACCAACCAATATAAATGTTAACTATATGGTCTACCAAATAAACCCTCAAATAGTGTCAACTGAATAAATATATGACAACATATATTATGGAAAAATATACTACAGATATATGAAACACTTTTCCACATTTAAAATAATGTATGAAATATCATACCATATACTCTATCACCAAAATATTATATCCATACTAGATGTCATCTAATAGGTGATAAAATATACTGAGTTATAACTATGATCATGATGACTATAGTAATCCATGATAAAAACAGGATATAAATATCACATTCTTGTGAGATTTTATGATACTAAATACCCTATATAGTATGTCCATATACACTTGTGGATGCACTTGAAAACTAGGGAGTACATGAATAGGTTGTTTTTTCTTCTGAAATTCTTCTATGTGATCTATTGTAATGGTTTCAAAGGGGTAAATGTAAAGTTTCTACCTTTATATTATAGTAGATTTTATTTTATTCATATTTTATCCACTGATCGTAGTATTCTGAGAAAATATAGTATATCCATATACCGAGAATTAAAAAACACTATCAAATCCATTAATCATGTTTTCTTAATAAAAAATTGTGTTCCCCACATTATTTAATCTATTATATCACGTACCACACCATTTCCTCTAGAATAACTAAAAAATAACCTCAAAATAAAATTTTAAATTTCATGTTGCAGATTTTTATTGACTATAATATACCTATTTTCTTTTTATGATTCTACATTATTTTTTGAAAAGTGAGACACATAATTTAAAAAACTAAAATATCTTATTTCATACTTGACTATTGATATTTTCTCAAACATTAGTGTATGTAATGGTTAGTTTGATGTGAATATCCCATCATGAAGACTAAATATAATATATCACATCCTTTATTATGTGAATTTTTAATAATAACCCACCACATACATATAAAACCAAGTTTGTATCATGAGTCTTATTAGGCTTGTTCTCCCCACTCTCAAAGAACTATAAACCAATGAAATACTCATAGTACTCCCTCTATAACATTATCAATTAGATAAATATCATAATAGGTGATTCTAAAACTAATTGAACATTACCATATAAAAATTAATCACTGATATAAGACACATCAATTTTAATTCTGTTCAATTCTTATGGACCACAATAATTTAATATTTCTTTTTTAAAGAATCCTCTATAAAACCCCCTTACAAAACATGTGGTCCCTACGAAAATTTTAAAACTCACTATAGTCAACCAAAAACCTCCACCTAAGGTTAACATTCCTCTATGAGAAATTATTTCTAAGGATCATTTGGACAATATAATTAAAATAAATTTTATGAATATGATAATTCCTTAAAATATTTATAGTATAAATAATCATTTCTAACAAATGAATGTTTATATGGTATTTTATATCATTGGGTTTTAAATATACCACAAATAAAATACACATGTTCGGTGAAATATTTATTTGAGTCTTCTATAGCCAAATCATTCACTCCAAAAAATTTAAAACACACTATTAATTTAAATGAGAGCTTACCCCCTTTAAACTCAATAATCCCTTTGCAGCTTATATCCTTATGATGATCCAAGTAATATGTGGGTAGTATCCTTTTATATTTTGGATTATATAAACAATAAACACATTATGTAGAGCCTAATTTTACATCATGTAATAACCCATAATTCCATGTTTTTTCAAAAATTGAATGGGATTACATCATGACTAGGCTCGGAGACGACACATAATTCAGAGGCCCAGAGCGGACGGAACATATTTTTGAACTATTTTTATGGTTCATTAAATAAATATATGTGTAGGTTTTTCAACATTTAAACTGGTGCTCAGATCAAAAATCTGAGGGCACTGTTGAACACATATCGTCGAGGTTCTCCTAATGAGGGACTAACATTTCCCAGAACGAGCCAATAATGGGATGTATTTTTTTTCCATAAATTAAATAATAGAGTAATTATTAATTTAATTTCAAATCTTTATAACTCAAAAATAGTAAATTAGATTGAAAATCCATGAGTACCGTTGAGCTTGTGGGGATGTGTTTCTCATAGGTGGAGCCTAAACTCGATCGGCACAGGTCGAGGGTGAATATGAGTTTCTAGACATTTCAGAAGAAAAATAAAACAACATAATATGTTGTTTTTGTTTTTTTCTCCATTATTTTGTAGTGGAACATCATCGTTACGGTGCAGTGATGGGGTGACAATGAATCAAATTAGTAAAACTCATTAATGTTTTTCTGTAATGATGCTACAACATAGCGTAATAGAAATGTTGATTCATGTTTCATCAATTAATAACCTAACAAGAAATGAAAAATTGTTGGTACAATCCTCGAATTGTTCTGAGGATTTGGTGGGTGGAAACGACATAAGAAAAATTCCCTTCCTTCCACCCTTCGAAGTATCACTAACAATGGTGTGTTGTAGATCAAGAATGATGAATGGAGGCATGTGAACCAGTTATTACTCGAACAAAAATCCGATTTATGTATGAGGTTATTTCTATGTGATATTTTTTTGTTTTACCTTATTGGTTTTGAGTGATGAATTCAGTTCAACCCCTTAACTGGTGACCCGCAGATCAATTTCTTATCTGTGAGAGTTTGATCACAAGATTTTGGATCACACTAATTCTTGTTAGAAACATTATCTCCAATTCCATTATTTCAAAACATTAATTTGGAGGAATCAGACCAAAAGGAAAAAGGTCCCAATTTACCTATCATTGGGTGTTTTTGAGTTTTCGTGAAGGAACCCCCAAATTGACAACATTGAGACCTTGAGGCCATAGTAGGGATAAAGGAGAATTGAGATGTATGAGAGAATAGATGGTTAGTGAATTGGACAACTAGGGTAGACTTAGAGGCTTACAGATGACACCACCTGAAGACAGGTGGTGGTTGCACGTGGTAGTGGCTGTAGACGGGAGGCGACATACCTCGACAGCGCTCCAAGGAAGCAGAGACCGTGGTGATGTGGCGTGGCGATGATGCATGGGAACCACAGTGAATGAGTGACTGCGGATATGGGATGAATCATGTGTTCCACGTGGTCTATGTGAAACTACATGTTGATGTAGGTTGCCTGGTTCATCATCCGCATGGTGGCACCGCTTGGGCGCCGTGTTAGAGGAGTATCCCACCAAAGCGGGTTGTACCGTGTAGGTAGAACATGGTTAAATCTAGATTGCATGTGTGAAGGAGGTGGCCAAACTCTGTCGGCCATGTGGTGGCATGAATCGATCCTTTGGACAGCTTGGGCAGAAGGATAGATGGCCCAGCCATACAGGTCGCACCATCAGAACATACTATGCTGTTGGGTGGCCCGGGTTGTGGAACAACCGGCCCTTATATCGTGAGTTGGGCTGGATGAAACCGGTTCATAGGGAGACCCGGTAGTCTACACACACAGCCAAAACATACCTTCTCTAGCAAGGCCCAATGGGATAGGCCCAGTTTCCATGCCATATATGGTCATCCAAGACCCAACCGGGTCATCCCATTAACAATGAGGTCGGCCCATACCCAACCGGGTTAGGTCGTCATATTTGGTACAGGTCGTGTGGAACCCCTAGGCATGGTTGGTAGGTGCGACTTCACTCGGTCAGACTAGGCCCAGATGTGACCACCACTTGTTTACTAAAACTCTAATATCATTCAAACTGGGCATCTGATGGATGTGTCGTCTATGGGTTTGGGACACTTGCGATAAGACAATCCTTTTGGAATACTCTAAGTGAGGCTTCGTGACCTTCGATATACTAACGGATGGATTGACGAGAAGATTATCTCGAAATAAAATTCACTAGAGAGTGTAAATCCTACAAATGACTGTAACATGAGGAATATGACCAACATACCTTAGTGTTCTCACAGATAAGCGTACCTCAGTGGTTCGGTTGATGAGTGTACCTCTGTGGTTCAGCCGACGAGCATACCTTAGTGGTTCAGCTGATTAGAATGCCATAGTGGTTTTGCAGACATGCTTACCTGAGTGTCTTAGAAGACAATCCAACCCCAGTGGTTCAATATACAAGCATACCTGATTTGTTTAGAAGATAAAAAACCTCAGCGGTGTAGTAGATGAGCATACCATAGAGATCCAGAAGACGAGCGAACCTCAGTGGTTCAGCAGATGAGTGGACCTCACCAGTCCAGTAGTCGAGCAGACCTCGGTAGTCTAGTAGTCGAGAAGACCTCAATGGCTAATTAGAAACTAGTTCCTTAGTAGTAAAATATGTTCCATCATTTCGACTGATAAATAATACTTTCTATATTTATGGTTATACATGGTTCGAGATGTCATTGATTGTGTTCATGTTGTGCGATCATGATGTGTGATCATTCTTTGTGGTCTTTCCATTTTGGTTGGGTGTCCCTATTGACTATTTTGTAATATATCACTTTATGGGATTCTACCACATGTGTTGTGTCATATGTTGTTGATTGAATCTTCAATAGAGACCTTAGTGGACTAGGACCAGGTGGTTCTTATTGAGACAAGATAGACAGGTGTACATCAACAGCTACAGGTATCTACGTTCACCTACCCTATAGGTAGGGTCTCAAGCGGATGGATCATGGAAGTTGTACATGTCTTTCTGGTTTTGGGCTTGTATTTTGGCCTCTTTGTTCTTTCAATTATATTTTACTCTCATTATATGTCTCAATGAAAGTTGTGGTTTACATTTTTTTTACATTTTGATGTTTGAGTTTTGTGTGTGTGTGTAGGTTAATAGAAAATTCCTTCCATTTTTGGGATATTCTAATTTTGTTCTTGTCACCACCCCTTGGCATATGGAAGTTGAGATTGAGGATGTCACGGCATGGGCCCGGGAGGATGGGTTATAAAAAAGACCTATCAGAGGAGGTTGGTTCTACCAGAAGAACTATGAGTCTGTCAATTTTGATGGGGAAATAGTTTTATGTGTTTCGAGTTCATATTTCAAGACATGGAGTGAAGTGATGGAGTGGGGGCCAATGTATACAAACACACAAGGACCCTAAATTCATTTTTCCGATCCAGTACATGAAAACACTAGTTTTATGCATCCTTTAATGTTTTCCCATTGTATTTTTTGTGACAAAGTCAGATCACTGGGTATAATATATTGATAGTGGTTCATATTGACATCTTTCAAGATGGATCTACATAGAAAACAAGAAAGGATTCTAGTGCATGACCACGAGGATGGTCCATTGTGAAGTAAGGCTTCTTTACAGGGACTATTTCCTTATATAGAACCTTTTGGAAGTGTCCTAGTGATACCATCACATATTGGTCAGTAGTTACTACAGGTGCTACCAATAGGGGATGCATGTATATTATGTTCCTTACACGAGTTACATCAATAGAGTCCTCCTAGATTCATGGGAGATATAGATCCTCAGGTCACTGAGGATTTGCTGGAGGTGATGACGTGAGTCTTCTTCTTGGTGAGGACCCTACATGACTAGATGGTGGTTCCAGGTGTGATCCTTCTACAGGGCTTGATTGGGTGATAGTGGAGTTTGATCATCCAGACTCATGAGGAGGTGACCCTCACCTATTTTATGTAACGCCTCGACCCCAATTACCCAGATTCGGTGCATTATTGCATAACATTGGCATGATCACAAAATATCAAGTCTCGAAAGGAATATTATTTTAGAGGCATTTAAATCACTATATATATTCATAAAGTTTACATTACATCATTAAATTAAAACTACAACAATATAGTCTCCATAGTCCACACTCTTATCCCCTCATACTATCCCTGCTGGTCATTCATAAAATACTTCTTCACATCCTGGGAAAAATAAAACCTAGAAAGGGGTGAGCTCAAAGTCTAGAAGGATAACAATATCGCACAAACTTTCATAAATAAGCACAAACAATTAAGGAATTATATAACTAAAAAAATCCTTTTAAATAAGAACATCAGCATAATTTGGAAAAAATAAAATGAAATAATTCCATTTACTTATTCACATGGATATTCTACTAGTCGAATAATCAGAAGAAATATCAAAAAGCACTTTCATGATGATGGAATGCATAATGCTAGACTATCTTAACCACATAGATAAAACCTCGTTCCAAGACTACAAATATGATTTTTTCAAGTACTTGTGCCAAGACACTAGTTTGTCTAATGAGACCGACCAATGCATCGAGGAGCTATAGCGGGCTCCACCCATCACTTACTAAGTCCAATTCATTTATCATATGAAAAGAATTAAGCATAACCTAAACATTCATATAAAAACTAGCATATGAAATGTCAATACGTTAACCATAAACCATGAATGGTATAAAAACTGCACATCCACAATCAAACATATCACAAAAACATTAATATAATATGGTAGTTTTGTATCATAATAAATCAACTTCAAAACTAGTTTTAAATCCATTAAAGGATTTGACATAGAAATGATTTGTAAAACTATTTGTTTGAAATATCCATTTTCATAAAAACATTTAAAAGTCACAGAATTTATAAAGGAATACATTTAATGACATTTTTGAATCAAAGCGTCTCATACCGCTTTGAAACTTTTTAAGGTAATTAAAATTTTAAAACATTAATGTCCATTTAAATAAATCCTTAAAACCATTTTGAAAACATGGAAATTAATGAGAATGGTTTAGAAGAATAAATGTTTAAAACATTTAAAATTATGTGTTAGTAAAAATTCCATTAAAAATAATACCTTTGAAAACTTTTCTATGAAACATAGACATGGATAATAAATATGTCCTAGAAGATACTTACGTAAAAATAACCTCGGATAATAAAGAGATTGTGAAATTAACCCTTACCAATTTGGTAACATACGAAACATACACCCCATGAAAGAAGTATCATACAGTGAATATGTAAATACATATAAATTAAAGTGTATTACACCAAAATACAATTATGGGCAGTAAATACACCACAGAAAAGGTAATAGTGACAATATGGCATGAATCTCACGGGAATTAGTAGTGAGATGAAAACCCCTTAACTTGTACTTTTCCTTGGTTGGGGGTAGGTTAACCTCCTGTATAATGGTGAAATAATTTTTATTAAATTATAAAAGAATCATATACATTAATATTATATCATATATGTTCTTTTAACATTGCTTTGTTAATAATATCATAGTATTATCATTGTTTCGTGTGTTAACTTATATTTTTTGTTACAAAAGCTGTGTTTGTTATGTATATGTTGTATCTTATTAATATCCAGAATTATATCAATCCATTAGACATTATTTTTAATCGTCAAATGAGAATTAGTCACGAATGGTTACAATGGGGAATGAATCTCATCACGGTCATGGAGATGGTAGTCCGTACGTACACACGAGCGACAATATCATTCTTTTGATATAAAAATAAGATATAATTGGATGGTATATCATATATAAAGAATCATTATCATATTATATATATTATTTACATGAATTACACATCATTATTATACACATCCAAATAATAATGTTTTAAATAACAATTACACCACGACGTGGAGATAGTAAGTCATACGTATGCACATATGGTGAAATGTCATTCAAAGGATGGATAGAATACAGAATATAGTTGTACCATGTTTATAGTAACATCACATTATATATAAGATAATGGATTTATTATTTTATAATGGTAATAACAAAGAATGAAGAAGTTGATTAAGAAAGGAACATGAAAGAGGGCGGTGAAAACATTACCTCTTCTTCAGGTTCTTCCTTTTGATTTGATCAAAATGGCTCCTTAGTTTGGCTTTATGATCAATTTAAGGCCTCTAGGTTGAAGTGAGGTAAGTTTAGAGAGTATTTGGGTAGGTTTTGGCCGATCCAAAAGGCTTTGAATGTTTTAATTAGTGAGAAGAAAAGTTCCCTTTTATAAGAGGGGTGAGGGGCAACTTTGGAAAAGCTAGAAATATTATTTTATAATAAATTCATATTCGGTTTATAATGGCCTAATAGTAGATTATTAAAAGTATAAGGTTGGTATGGGTCTAAATAAATTCAACCAATATAATTTAGATAGGTTTGGGTCATTATATTAACCTTATATTTTAGTTTTAAGTCTTAGTTAATTAGATTGACATTTTCCATGTCACTTTATATTTTTATATAATATAGTTAGAAAACCTACTATATACATCCAAGTGATCCCCATGTGGTCCAGTAATGATACACCTATCATGATATATTTCTTTTGGCTGAGCCTTAGATTTTTAGCAATATAATATCAGTTAATAATGTAATAATTTTTGAAAAAACTCATTTATGTCAATTTTGACACTATTCAATTAATTATTTTTGATAAAGTCTTAAAAACGTTATTAATTCCAATGAAATTAATTTAAGCAATCCTGTAATGTCATATTAACAAATAAAATTCATTTATTTCATCAAAACTTTCAAATTATATTTATTTTAACATTTATAATACCAATTATTTGTTTCATTAGTTAATAAGGAAAATAATGCATCATCATTGTGTCATAAATAATATTAATTATTAAATATATAAAAATTATAAATAAAATACCATTATGTTGGAAATCATTTTATCTTTATAATTAATATTTATAGTCGAACATCCAACATATATTACCATATGTAAAAATTGTTTTTCTAAAAGATATATGCTTATGTCATTTTTGTATTTATTTTAACATAATTAATATAAAGTGTCCTTATCACTTACAAGTGGATCCATGGGGTACACAAATTGACCCAAAGATTCCCATGGTCGGACATGTATCATCCAATAAGTTTAAGACACATTTTTAGGGAAATTTATTTTTAATATAATATTATTTTTTTCCCTTATTTACCGGGTTTACATATTAACCAAGGTAAATCAAATATTTATCGAAGTAATTATTCAAAATGTATAAAAATAAAAGATACCTATTAACATAATTTGGAATTCCTGATTCCAAATAGGGAATCCATTTTTTCAAATTCAAAACACATAAGTTGAAAAAATTAATTTAAAATTAATTCTCTTTGTTAAAAAAATTTTGTTTTTAAGAGATAATAACTATCAAAAGATTGACACTTGTTTATGTTTGGTTTAATTGTAAAATTTTTTCCAATGACAAAAATTTTATTAAGTGGTAAAAATATATTCTAAATATACTTTAAAACCACTCAAATTCATAATTTATCACTATTATTTATTTTGATTAAAAAAGTTGTTTTTAATTAAAATTTATAAATTTTAACTATTCATCAAAATATAAAAGTTATCCGAAAAGTACCATAATTTCACCCTAGGTTAATTTCGATATTCCAAATCCAAAAATGAATTCCATTTTGAGAGATAAAATTTATAAAATTTCAAAAAGTGGGTATTAATATTCATAATGGCTACTTTGATTGGTCACAATGTGTTAGAATCTTGAAGTTGCGTAAAACACACACTACTGTATTATTCAAAGAGAATCGTGTCGTGGAATCTTGGGGTGTTACATTCTCCCCTATTTCAAATAATTTCGTCCTCAGAATTTATAGAATTCTAATGTATGAATAGACTCGGGTGGTTTTTCACCATAAGTTCCTCGGGTTCCCACATTGCCTCTTCCATCATATGGTTCCTCCATAGAACTTTTACCAGACACGTCGTCCAGTTTCTCAGCACTTTCTATCTTGTATAAAGAATCTTAACGGGATCTTAGCAATAAGATATATTGGGTTCCTATTCCAATTTCACATAAGTGAGTACATGTGTTGGGTCAGACATGTATTTTCTCAACAGTGATACATGGAACACATCATGATCTTTAGAGAGAATTGGAGGCATTGCCAAACGGTAAGCTACAACACCAATTCGTTCTAGAATTTCGAAAGGTCCTATGTACCTGGGACTCAATTTACCTACCCTATCGAAATGTATAACTCCCTTCCGTGGAGATGCCTTCATGAAAACATGATCTCATACCTGAAATTCCTAATCCTTCTATCGGTTTCCAACATAGCTCTTCTGCCCACTTTTAGCTGCTTTGATGTGATTTTTTATTACCTTCACCTTCTTCATATTTTCCTTCACTATTTCTAGGCCTACAAGTATTCTTTCACCAATGTCATCCCAACAGGTTGGTGTGTGACATCTCTTTCCGTATAAAGCTTCATATGGTGCCATTTGAATACTCGAATGGAAGCTATTGTTATAGTAAAATTATACCGTAGGTAAATATTGATCCCACATAAACTGAAAGTCAAGTGAGTAGGATATCAACATGTATTCTATGGTTTTAATAGTCCGTTCTGATTTTCCATCTATTTGGGGTGGTAGGCAGTGCTCAAAAGAAGTTTAATAACCAGGGATTTCTGAATACTTTTCCAGTATCATGAAGTAAAACAGGGATCATGATCAGAAATAATAGATTGGGGTACTCCAGGAATTCTCACAACTTCAATAATATATAGTATTTCTAGACGTTCGAGTGGTAAATCTTCTCTTATAGCAAGAATATGTGCGTACTTGGTAAGACGATCAACAATGACCCATATTGAATCGTTCTTTCTAGGAGTCTTTAATATCCCCATGACGAAGTCCATCGTAATATTATATTATTTCCAATCAGGTATGGGATGAGGTTTCTATCTTTAACTTGTTGAAAAACCATACATCTTAACACAAAATCAGAAATCTCCGTCTTCATGTTGTCCCACCAAAAAATTTCCATCAAATCTCTATAAATTTTGGTGTTCCCAGGGTGTATAGAGAAATCGGAACTATGAGCATCATCCAGAAATTCCCTTTTTAGGTCAGGTATATCGGTTCCAAAATATCAAAATTCCATCTTCATACACAAAGTCTCTCAATCTCCCATCATTCACAGTTTTAATCGTTTTTTGAAATTCTTCATCATCGGTCTAAGAACACTTAATCTTTTCTAGTAAATATGGTTTGGAAACCATTTGAAAAGTCATTGATGTTTTAACTTCCATGGTTATTCCCATGTCTATCTTCAGTAGATCCGTGAAAATTGGATCCCTTTAAAATTTCATATTGTTCAAAACTCCATGATCTTTTCTGCTCAATGCATCTTCCACCTTGTTTTCCTTCCCCAGGTGGTAGTGTATCGTGAAATCATAATCTTTGAGTAATTCAAGACATCTCTTTTGCCTCATGTTGAGTTATTTTAGTGAGAAAAATATACTTCAAACTCCTATGATCAATATAAATCTAACATTTTCACCATAGAGGTACTATCTCTATATCATCAAACTAAATATCATAGCTACTAACTCGAGATCATGAGTAGGATAGTTTTGATTATGAATTTTCAACTGTCGTGATGCATAGGCAATAACCCTATCATTATGCATAAGGACACAACCATGTCCTTTCTTCAATACATCACGATAAATAACGAACCCATCATTCCTCGATGGTAGAGTCAATATAAGAGCATTGACTAATCATCTCTTCAGTTATTCGAAAAACTCTTCACACTCTTTTGTCCAAACAAATTTAACCCCTTTACATGTCAGCATTGTTAATGGGTTGGCCAACCAGGCAAACTTCTGGACGAAACGTCGATAATAACCAGCTAAACCAATAAAATTGATTTCCTAAGTTATACTAGTCGGTGCAGGTAATTCTTGGATTCCCTTGGTATTATAGGGATCCAGAGAGAGTCCATATTTAGAGACAATATGGCCAAGAAAAGAAATCTCCTAAGATAGAATTCACACTTACTAAACATCCCATATAATTCATGTATTCTCAGAGTCTTCAGGATAATGCCCAAGTGATTTTCATGATCTTTATAGCTTTTGGAGTATACCAAGATATCATCAATAAATACCACCACAAATTCATCTAGATATTCCTTGAAAACTCTATTCATTAGATCCATGAATACAGTGGGTGCATTAGTCAGCCCAAAAGGCATTACTGTAATCTTTCAATGCCCGTACCTGATTCGAAATGTTGTCTTCAGAATGTTATCCTTTTTTAAACACAACTAATGGTATCCAGACTGAAGGTTAATCTTTGAAACGTATTACGCTCCATGAAGTTGGTCAAATAAATCATCAATGTGAGGTAGGGGAAACTTTTTCTTTATTGTTATAGCATTGATCTCCCTATAGTCGATACATAACCACATAGATCCATCTTTATTTTTTTATAAAAAGAACTTGGGCTCCCCATGGAGAAGCACTAGGGAGAACTAATCCCTTATTACACAATTCCTCTAGTTGTTTCTTTAGTTCAACTAATTACACAGTGTCCATTCTACAAGGGGTCTTCGATATATGCCTTGATCTAGGAATTATATCAATGGAAAACTCAACTTCTCATTATTGAGGATGTCCAGGTAAATATTCTGGAAACACATCTACATATTCTTTCACAATAGGTACATCCTCAATTTGAACATTCCTTTCATCACCCATAGTCATTTCATTCTCTTCCTCACCAATAATTTAGTTTAGTTGAGCTACTGGGGGTGGATCTAGATAAGAATTAGGTGGTGACGATTCTGCTTTAATGATAAGGTGTTCCTTATCATCATCTACAAAAATCGTAACCTCCTTCTTCTTACAATAAATCCTAACATCATGGTCTGAAAGCCAATCTATACCGAGGATTATATCAAACACAATCATAGGTATAATGATGAGATCAGTGGATAAAGAACATTTACGTTCTCTAATGGGGACTGATTCACAAAACTTTGTTGCAATGATACTTCCCTTAAGTGTTTTAACTGAAAACTCACTTGTTATATCATATTAGAAATATCTAATTTTCTTAGCAAACTGGGAAGATATGAAAAAATTCAATGATCCAAAATCAAATAATGAATTTTCTAAACTTGAGGAAACCATTAAATTACATGCCACCACGTCTTTTTGAGCTTCTAACTTAGCAGTAGTGAAAGCATAATCTTGGCCTTGATCCCTTGGTATTTCCTGAGATAATTTCCCCTGATGCTTAGGACATTAATTTAAATAATGTCTCATCTCTCTGAAGTTGTAGAATTGAACATTGGTAGCTTCATTATTCCCCTTCCAATCACGGGTTTGGTGGCCTTTTTCACCACACTTGTAACAGACTCTCATTCCCTTCAAGCAATTACCTGGGTGTTTCTCCCCACATTTACTGCAGGATGGATATTAAACTTTTCCATTCTTCCCCATATTTCCATTACCAGAGTGATCAGAAGATCTCTTCTTCTCTTGCTTTTCTTTAAAGTCATAAGACATAGTGAATTCTTTTTCGGTCTTGATAGAACATGAGACAAAATCTTCATATGACGAGAAGGATTGTGACACTAATGCTCGAAGAAGAAATAGTTTTAAGCCATCAATGAAATGATCAATCTTACTTCTTGGGTTATTTATATAATCTCCATCATACCTTGCTAACCTTGTAAAGTTAGTCTCATAATTTGTGACATTCTCATCCTCCTTTTGTCTCAGACTCAGAAATTGCCTTTCCATATCTACTCAATGGTCATGAGGAAATTATTTTTCTAAGAAAATCTATTTGAACTCCCTCAATTCCATATTTGATACTTCATCATCTTCTTTCATGTTTTGAATCAAGGACCACCATTGATCAGCTTCTCCAGTGAGGTGATAAACTGCCATGACAACGTTTTCCCTTTCACTACTCCCCATAGCCTGAAATATTTTCTCTAGGGAAATTATCCACTGCTCAGTTACTAATGGATTTGTACTCCCATTGAATTTTGATGGTTTATACCTCATGATGTAATCCAACATTGATCCTCCATGCTATGGATCAGGGTTCTCCTTACGGGTAAGGTTAGTATTCATAACCTGAGTGAGTTGTCCCAGTATGGTGATTAGTTGATCAGCACCAGTTGCACAACCAGATCCACTATAGTTATCTTGAGCAGGAGGGAAATCCATACATGGAGTGCGTGCAATGATACGGTTTCCATTTCTTCCACTAGGAACCATTTCTAAACAATTGAATAAAATAGACCAGTTTATGAATCAAAATACATAATTCCATACTTGTAAAACACATAACATAAATTGAACTATTTATGGATATAATGCATAATGATAAAAATATTTTCTTAGAGGAAGTATATACTCATTAACCCTTCATAATGGTTTGTAATGAAAATGAGAATTATTCTAAGCATCTCCCATGGGAGTGTCATAACCAAGAGTGCAGCAAGGTTCATTGTCATGCACCATTTCCCGTTCGAGTCTAGCTCAAAGCGGTGTTTTTGGGTATTACATCTAGGGACATCTGTGCCAGAGCCACCTGTACCTACTCGTATCCAGGCAGGGATGTATTGCTCGGAAAACTCACAAAATCTGTACAATACCAAAATTTTAGGTAGTTCTTCTATACTAATCCTCAAAGTCCATCTTATGTCTATGTACTCTAATCAGAGTTTATCTAAATCTAGTTTCAAAGGTTTGTACTAAACTTCCTCTGAAACCAACTATAACACCCCGACCCCAGTTACCCAGAGTGGGTGCATTATTACATAACATTGGCATGATCACAAAAGATAAAGTCTCAAAATACCGATTAGTTTAGTAGCCTTTGAATCAGTAGATATATTAATAAAGTTTATATTGCATCATAAAATGTAAACTACAATAATATAGTCTCCATATTCCACACTCTTATTCCCTCATACTATCCCTGCAAGTCATTCATAAAATTCTTCTTCACATCCTGGGAAAAATAAATCATAGAAAGACGTGAGCTCAAATGCCAAGTAAGGATAACAATATAGTAGAAACATTCATTATAAGAATAAACATTTAAAGAAATTTATAACTAAAACAAATACCTTTTAAAATTTAACTTCATCATAATATGGGAAAAATAAAATGAAATAATTCCATTTACTTATTCACATGGATATGCTACTAGTCGAATAATCACATGCAATATCAATAACCACTTTTATAATGATTTAATGCATAATGCCAGGCTATCATGACGACGTAGACAGGGCGTCGTGCCAAGACTACAAATAATATTTTCTCAAGGCCTTGTGAAAAGACAATAGTTTGTCTCATGAGACCTACTGATGCATCGAGGAGCTATAGCGGGCTCCACCCATCACTTTCTAAGTCCAATTCATTCCTCTTATGAAAAGTTTTAAACATAGCATAAACATTTGTATTAAAACTAGCATATGAAATATCAATACGTTTTCCATAAACCATGAGTGTTATAAAAATATCACATACACAATCAAACATATCACAAAAAAATTTAATACAATATGGATGTTTTGTATTATAATAAATCAACTTCAAACCAAGTTTTAAATCCATTAAAGGATTTTATATAGATGGAAATGATTTTTAAAACCCTTTTTTTGAAATATCTTTTTTCATGAAAACATTTAAAAGTCCCACAATTTAGAAAGGTATACATTTAAAAAAATTTTTTAATCAAAGTGTCCCATACCCCTTTGAAACTTTTTAAAGTAATTAACATTTTAAAATATTCATGTCCATTTAAATAAATCCTTAAAACCATTTTGAAAACAGGGACATTAATGAGAATGGATTAGAAGAATAAATGTTTAAAACATTTAAAATTACGTTTTAGTAAAAATTCCATTAAAAATAATCCCATTGAAAACTATTTAATGAAACATGGACATGGATAATAAACATTTCCCAGTAGATACATACGTAAAAACAACCTCGGATAATAAAGAGATTGTGAAATTAACCCTTACCAATTTTGTAACATACGAAACATACACCCAATTAAAGAGTTATCATACAATGAATATATAAATACACATTAATTAAAGTGTATAACATAAAGAATAAAAGTATGGGAATTACATACACCACAGAAAAGGTAATAGTGGCAATATGGCATGAATCTCACTGGAATAAGGAGTGAGATGAAAACCCTTACCATGTAGTTTTACTTGTTTGGGGGTAGGTTAACCTCCTTTATAATGGTGAAATAATTGTTATTAAATTTTACATGAATAATATACATTAATATGATATCATATATGATCTTTTAACATTTCTTTGTTAATAAAATCTTAGTATTATCTTCGTTCCGGGTGTTAACATATATGTTTTGTTACAAAAGCCGTGTTTGTTATGGATATGTTGTATCTTATTCATATCCAGAATGATATCAAGTCCTAAAATATTATTTTTAATCATCAATAGATAATTATTCTCAAATGGATACGATGGGGAATGAATCACATCGCATTTGTGGAGACGGTAGTCCGTACGTACACATGAGCAACAATATCATTCTTTTGATATTAGAATTATATATAATTGGATGGTATATCATATATAAAGAATAATTATCATGTTATGTTTATTATTTACATGAATTACACATCATTATTATACCCATACAAATAATAATGTTTTGTATAACAATTACACCACAATGTGGAGACGGTAAGCCATACGTACGCACATATGATGACATGTCATTCAAATGATGGATAGAACACTGAATATGGTCGTACCATGTTTATAATAACATCTCAGTATATATAAGATACTAGAGTTATTATTTTATAATGGTAATAACAAATAAAGAAGAAGTTGAAGAAGAAAGGAACTTGAAAGAGGGCGGCGAGAACATTACCTCTTCTTTGGGTTCTTCCTTTTGATTTGACCAAAAGGGATCCATAGGTTGGCTTTATGATTAAACTAATGCCTCTATGTTGAATTGAGGTAAGTTTAGAGAGTATTTGGGTCGGGTTTGGCCTAGTCAAAAGGCTTTGAGTTTGTGAATTAGTGAGAATGGGGAGTGCCCTTTTATAAGATGGGTGAGGGGCACCTTTGTAAAATCTAGAAATATTATTTTATAATAAATTAATATTCGGTTTCTAATTCCTCCAAAGTGGATTATTAAAATCATAAGGTGGGTATGGGTCTAAATAATTTCAACCAATAGAATTTAGACAGGTTTGAGTCATTATATTAACCTTATCTTTTAGTTTTAAGTCTTAGTTAATTAGTTTGACATTTACCAGGTCACATTGTATTTTTATATTATATAGTTAATAAACATACTATATATATTCAAGAGACCCCCAAGTTGTCCATTATTGTTACATCAATCATGATATAAGTCCTTTGAACAAACCATAGATTTTTAGGAATAGAATATAAATTAATAATATAATATTTGTTTTAAAAACTCATTTATGTCAATTTTCACACTATTCAATAATTGATTTTTGTAAAAGTCATAAAACTTTATTAATTAGAAAAAAATTAATTTAAGAAATCCTTTAATGTCATATTAACCAATAAAAATCATTTATGTTATCAAAACATTCAAATTATATTTATTTTAACATTTATAATATGAATTATTCGATTCTTTCATTAATAAGGAAAATAATGAATCATTATTGTGTCATTAATAATATTTTTTACTAAATGTCTAAAAATTATAAATAAAATAAAATTATATAGGAAATAATTTTAGATTTCTAAGGAATAATTATAGTCAAAAATGTAAAATATATAACCCCATGTAAAAATTGTTTTTCTATAATATATATGCTTATGTCATTTTTGTATTTATTTTAACTCAATTAATATAAAGTGCCCTTATCACTTAAAAAGTTGATCCATGGAGTCCCAAAACCGACCCAATGATGCCCATGGTTGGACATGTATCATCCAATAAGGTTAAAAAACGTTTTTAGAGTAATTTATTGTTATTATAATATTATTATTTTACCCTTATTTACAGGATTTACCCTTTAACCATGGTAAATAAAATATTTACTGAAATAATTATTCAAAATGTCTAAAAATAAAAGTTACCTATTTACAAAATTTGGACATCCTGATTCCAAATATGGAATCCATTTTTCCAAATTCAAAACACGTAAGTGTCAGAAATTAATTTAAAATTAATTCCCCTTGTTAAAACAAAAAGCGTGTTTTTAAGAGATAATAACTATCAAAAGATTGACACTTGTTTATTCCGATTTAATTGTGAAATTATGTACAATGACCAAAATTGTATTAAATGGTAATAATATACTCTAAATATAATTTAAAACCTCTGAAATTCATAATTTATCACTATTAAATATTTCGATTAAAAAAGTTGTTTTTAATTAAAATTTAGTAATTTTCACTATTCATCCAAATATAAAAGTTATCCGAAAAGTACCAAAATTTCACCCTAGGTTAATTTCGATATTCTGAATCCAAAAATGAAGTCCATTTTGAATGTTAAAGTTAATAAAAATTCAAAAAAGTGGGTATTACTATTCATAATGGCTACTTTGATTGGTCATAGTGTGTTAGAATCTCGAAGTTGCGTACAACACACGCTACTGTATTATTCAAAGAGAATCCTACCATGGAATCTTGAGGTGTTATAGTTTAACTTCAAGTGACTTTTTAGAGAGTTATTCCCTTTGAATTTTAACTTCATGGACATACCAGATCTACTTTACTTATAGAATGATATCCTGATAGTGGATGAGTACTCTACAAGGTTCGCATACCTCTCAAGTTACATAGCATATTTGGTATTGGACCCTTCCTTTACATGCCAAAAAATTGAGCATGGAAACCGATGGGAGGTTAAGGCATTGATGATTTCTCCTAGAATCCGTATAATTCTGAAGGTGATGGAGAAAACTATTATAGTAGAGAGCTGATTTGTTTAATTGGAATCTATGATGGGATCTACCACCAGTCGAAGGGGTGTCGAGTCATCCACAGTGGGTAGGTTATAGATGACACAGAGGCCCAAATGGGTCAGACCCTTCATCGAATGACGCTAGGACTTAGGGTCAGATGTACAAGGACCACAGGGTAGAGGGAGTCAACATTAGAGTATTTTGTGCTATGCGTGTGGTGAGAATGGGTACATTTCATGGGATTTATTAGCAGGCCACGTGGAGGACTAGAAGAAAGTATAGGGACCTCCGAGGTAATGATAGAGACAAGAACATGGTGGTCTGCCAGATTATGGATGTAGAAAAGAGTAGGACACATGGAAGGAGGTGGGTGTAATAATGAGGTACTACCACCACCTCCCCTAGGTGTTCTACAAAGGATCCACGAGTAGGTGTAAAGGGGTGGTCCTAGCTTCAGGAAATCATGGAATATGTTCCAAACATCCTAGAGATGATATGAGGTACAATCTATGTCCTCTCCACTCTAGGTGGATTTCATATAGACATTGTATTATGTTACTATTTCCATTCCATGGACCTTTTTTAGTACTGAGAGATTCTGATCAAGCCATTATCTCGATCCTTATGGTTTGAGACTACTACAAGAAAGGATTCTATTATCACAAACTGGTGCGGGCATTGTGAGTTTACTCTTGGAGGAAAGATATTCGATTAAGATCTCATGGTAGTGGTGTTGGTTCCTTAGGATGTTATTCTCGGTATAGACTAGCTATTAGCAGTCCATGCTCAGATCGATTATTTTAGGTGCAATGTGTTGGGTTTCCATGAATATAAGACCAGGTTATCCTTAACCGTTGAAAAAGAAACTGTAGTGGTGCATGATGGACTTGCACATAGGAGGGTGCAGCCGATTACTCATTAGTTAGAGATCATCACCCTGAGTTCAATGGATGATAAGAGTCCACTATTTCTTATAGTGGTAGACAATTATGATGAAGTCTTTCTAGATTATTTTCTAGGACTACCTCCTCACATTGTGGTAAACATCTCCATTGATCTATACCCCAGGAATACAATGATATCTAAACCTACATATCAAATGGAAACATTAGAGCTCCAAGAGTTGTGGTTATAGTTGGAGGACATTCTTAGAAATGGGTTTCTATGGTCCAATGTTTCACCATTGGCATCCCCAGTGCTGATTACCATGAAGTGACATGGAAGCTTCAAGTTATGTGCGGACCTCCAGTTCCAAAACCAGTAGACCGTGAAGAACAAGTATCTTCTACTAAGGTTTGATGACATCTTCAATCACTGAATGAAGAAAGGTGGTTATCTATGATAGACCTTAGATTACGAAATCACCATCCTCGAGTACAAGATGAGGACATCTCGAAGATGATATCCAGATATCATAATGGCCACTACAAGTACGTAGTGATTTTGTTTTTCTTGATGAATGCCCCAGAAGTGTACATTGGACTCGTGAACATGATATTTCAGCAATACATAGACCTGTTGGTAGTGGTATTAATTGATGAAATCCTATTTTATTGAGTTTCTGAGGAGAATTACATGATACACTTGAGAATGGTTCTAGACACAATCATAAAACACCATATTTACAGAGATCCCTTGATGGGTGAGTTCTTGATACGAAAGGATCATTTTTTGGGACATTTAATATCTGAGGCAATAGTTGAGGTTGATCCAACAATGATCAAGGATGTGACTCCTTGGGAGCCACCCAAAAGAATTACTGAGCTTTCGAGTTTCCTTGGGGAAGCAGGGTATTATAAAATATTTTCACCTATCTTCTATTTAGTGGTATAACCCAAGATCGCATTGAAGAATATGTAAAAACCTTCGTGTGGAAGAAAAGGATGCCACCAAAGCATTCAGTAGATGAGGTAGAGCTTGATGAGTAATCCAATCATGAGTATTCCAAAGGAGGTAATATACTATATGGTGTACTGTGACGCTTCTGGAACTAGACTTGGTTGTGTCTTGATGTAGTGGCATGTGGTGATTGCTCATGGCTCCGGATAGTTGAGACCAGAAGAGTTGAACTATGCGACTCATGACCTTATGTTTGCAGTAGTAGTCATCACACTGAAGATATAGAGACACTACCTTATGGGAGAACAATTCATTGTCTACTCTAACTAGATTGTTATAAAGAATATATTTTCCCAAAAGGATATAAATCTAAGATAGAGACATATGCTAGAGTTCCACCAAGACCTTGACATCAAGATAGTATATACTCCTAGGATTGGGAACATGTTGGAAGATTCTCTCAGCAGGAGGTTGAGTTCACAGCAACTAAACGAGACCTTAACGTAGTTATCCTCACATCATATATCACATGTGGATAGAGATAATGTATATTATCATCAGTCGATGGTAGTTTCCCCACACTCCTACCGCAAGTCAGTGAGGTGCAACTTAGAGATGCCAGCTATGGGACTACATGTCCCAATTATCCACACCGCATGCCCCTGATGGATATTCTAAAGGTGGGGAGCACATAATTCTTTTCAGAGGATGCACAATATTACAATTGTTGTTGTTGGATGAGGTGTTGAGAGAGTTACATACATCCCCTTTGAGAGTAAATCTAGGTGTACTGAAGATGTACTTGGACCTCTGACGTCAGTACTAGTGGCCAGGGATGAATAAGGCATTGGAATTGATTTACTTGAGATGGTTCACTTGTTATAAAGTGAAGGATGAGAACCAGGTTATAGAAGTATTTATGTAAACACTTTAGTTACTAGAGTGGATGTGGGATAGTATATTGAATGACTTCCTGAATAGCTTACCGTGTACATCTTGGTGGAATGATATCATCTCGTTTATCATTGACCAACTCACCTTGTCAGCCTATATCCTACCCATTCAATAACTTTATTTAGTAGAGAGATTGGGACACCTATACGTGCAGGAGATAGTTTGAATCTATGGAGTCCCATATTTGATAGTTTTAGATCATGATGCACACTTTACATCTCGGATGTGGAATGGATTACATGAGGGGTTTGGGACTCAGTTTCATTTGAGCACAACCATTCACACACAAAGGGATAGTCAGATGTAGTGGAACATACAAACATTAAAGTATATTCCTAATTCCCACATTCTTTATTTTTTTCATTGTTTGGAGGACCACCTACCAGTAGTGGAGATTGCATAAAACAATAGAAACCACTCCATCATCAGTATGGCATCATTCGAGGATGTTTATGGATGACCATGCAGGTTACTTTTGTGATGGAAATTCACAGGGGAGCCATCACTCATGGGTCCATAGATGGTACAGGATAACACTGAGATGGTGCAGATCATTGTAGAGAGGATGAGGACTGCATAGAGCAGACAGAAGAACTATGTTGATAGGTGACAGAGACCCTTGGAGTTTGAATATGGGGGCCACATATTCCTACGAGTCTCCCCTTAATGAAAGATACATAGATTTGGATGGGGTGTCATGTTATCCATGAGTTTCATCATACCATTCCTAGTACTGCATAGAGTGTGTGGGGTGTCATAATACTTATATCTATAGCCACAATTAGTGTGGGTTAACAACATCTTCCTCATAACCATGATAAGGAGATATGTGCATGAGCATTATACCTTTATCAACCACAAAAAGAGGGAGAATGATGAAGGGGTGACATTCATGGTGCACCTGATGGAGATAGAGGATCAACAATAGAGCATGCTTCATGGACGTTTAATTCCATTAGTACATGTTCATTGGTAGCCCATGAATCTCTTGGAGATCAACTAAGAGTAAGAGGTTCATATTAATTATTAGTACCCCCAATTTTTGATTATCCATTATTATGGCTTACCAGGATGTAAATCCCTAAAGGGGGTGTAATTTAATCTCCTAAAATTTAATGAATAATTTTTTTTAAAAATTAAAGGGGTATATTTTGAGACCATGCTCAGAGACCGTATGTAATTATAATCCCCAAAGTGACCAAAATGTATTTTTTGAACTATTTTTAAGGTTCATTATATAAAAATGGGAGTGGGTTTTTCTATCCTTTTAACATATTCCCAGATCAAAAATATGGGGGAACCACTAACCATAGAGCATCAATATTTACCTAAATAGGCCCTAACATTGGCTGGTGTAGGCCAAAAGTGGAAATTAGTATTTGGATTTATATAAAATAATTGAATAACGATTATTTTATTTTTAAATCCTTATAACTCCTAAAAAGATACTCAAATATGAAATCTGAGAGTACTGTTGAGCTAGTGAGGGATTGATACCCTTAGGAAAAGAAAAACCTTGACTGATGTGGGTTGAGGGTTAATGTTATTTTTCATACATTTATATAAATAAAATTAAATAACAAAAAAAGATATTTTTTTTGTTTTCAACTTAATTTACTAGTGGAACATCAGCGCTACAATGAAGTGAGGAGGTGATGATGAATAAAATTAATGTACTTCATTAATGATTCAGACTAATGACACTACAACATATGATAATGACGTTGCAACATAGAATAACTTAAATTCTGATTCATGCTTCGTCAATTAATAGCATAACCAGAAAAGCATAATTGATGGAACAGTCCTAGAATCACTCTGAGTCTTTAGTGGGTGGAAACGAAAAATGAAAAAAACACATTTATCCAACATTTGTAGGATTGATTGAAATAGTAGGTGGCAGTTCATGAATGATGAAAGCAGACACATGATCTTTTTCTTCCTTGACCAACAATTCCATCATAGATTGGGTTTTAATTCAATGTGAATTTATTATGTACCCAGTTTTTGGTATCGAGCGACGAACACAGGTCATCCCACAAACATGTCACCTACAGATCACGCAACAATGTTGGAGGGTTTGATCATTGTGGTTTTGGATCGTGATAATCCATTTTACAATCATAATCCCTGTATCCCTTGTTTGAAACTCTAATTTGGAATAATCATGCCAACAAGAACAAGGCCCCAATTTCTCTATCTATGGGAATTCATGTGTTCTTAATTATGGAACCACCATATTGGAAACAATGCCACCAACCGGTGTAATAGGGATGATGGTGACACAATATGTTTGAGGGTGTAGATAGTTTTAGAATCAGACCATCAGAGTGGAACCGATGGCCCACGAATGAAACAGCAGGCATGGTGTAGCAGCTTCACGGTGGTGCTCGGGTGCCATGATGGAGGACCGGACCATAGACGTAGGCCTCAGTATGATTGGAACACATTCCACATGGTACCATATGAAAAAGGGGGCCTCAAGAATTTTTTGGTCGTGTGGCAGCGGTGTTCAAACACCGCGTTGGAGGAGTTTCCCACTGGCGTGTGCTGTAGAGACACAAAGCATGACGTACATGGACATTACATAACTTTTGCATAATACTTAATACATAACAAAAACAGACACACAAGGATCATAATCGTTTAGTGTCTTTAAAAACATGGAATATAAACTTCTAATCATGTTGAATGATCTTCAACAACTCCCATAACGATCTTCCCCTTTTTTCCTTACCTAAAACCTTTTTTTTATTTCCTAGGTAAAATAAAACATAAAAAGGGTGAGCTCAAATGCTCAGTAAGGGCAAACATATATAACATAAAACAATCCATAAACATTTGAAAGCAAAAACATGAACATGAAATTTAAACCTCAAAATCTTGAGCAAAGACATAAATCGTGGAAGTACGTAAGTCATATATCATAATGGAACATCAACCATGATAAAATATAATGGTAATAAAACATGTAATTGTGGAAACCATTTAGAACATGTTATGATTTCCATAGTATCCAAGGAATTTCTTCCAAGACCATATTGGTGGATAAAGTCCCTTTCTGAATTGAGTTCACTCCTCGTTTCAGTCCTCTAACACTAAACCAGATTTACATACCTTTCCATCCATGTCTATATCATGAGATATGAATCTTTACCCAATGCATTGGAGGGAGATATAGGTCCCACCCATCTCATAATGAAATCATTATTACTTGTGCCACAAAATAAACACACATCATTGATAATAACCCAATAAATAAAATGGGTTTCATAAACATCATCCCATCATCAAATAATCCATATAAAAGAAATGGATATCATTTCATAATATGAAAAGTGTAACCATGTAAATAATAGATTCATGATACTTGAAACATACGCATATGAAATAATTCCATCTTAGATGAAAAATGGTTTTGATAAAACACTTGAAATGAATTCTTGAAAAAATATCCTTTCTTCATCAAAATCATTCTATTTTTACAAAATGTTATGTAATTTTAAAAGAAAAGGATTTTTTTTGAAAATATTCATGAAATCTTTTGGTGGAAGCTTCATGAAAATAAGGCTTTATAAAACCATAAAAATCCTTTCATTCCGTATATTTTAAAAAAACAATCTTCTCATACTTTTTCTGGAAAAGTCAACAAGTACCTCGTAATGTAAAAAAAAGATTCCTTACATACCATGTAGTAAAAGACAAAATGGGTAAAAATGACCTTAAACATACATTAAGACTCTTTTAGAAAACATTTACTTTGATGATAACAATAACCCCAGCAAATACTTACGAATAAACAATCTCGGATAAGAATTAGATTGGAAAGGTTATCCCTTACCTTAGGTCAGATATGCTTCATATGGATCTGAACCTCCTGTATAATGATTTAAATAATGTAATTTACTTATTACATAATCATATTCATTGTTATGATATCATATATGTTTCACTTATTACTTCATATTACCCGTTCTTTTGTAAATTCCATGTTAAAGCAGTGTTTTGGGTAAAATCATTTCATTTATCATATGTGTTTCGACATGTCGTTCTTGATATTATTACTTATATCCTGATTTAAATTATTCTAGAATATAAAACATGATTTATATATAATATATATTCATCATATACATATATATTATAGATCTATAAAATTAATGAAATACACCATTCATGGAGACGGTAGGCCGTACGTACGCATGAACGATGTTTTCGTTTCCTTATTGAATTGAATGAAACTAAATAGATGACATACATATATATAAATAAATATATTAGCATTATTATTTTATATATTTCATTATTATTTATTATATAAACATTATGATCATTCATGTATGGTTAACATGGATAATGAATCTCATCATGTCGTGGAGACGGTAGTCCGTACGTACGCACGAGCGATGATATCATTCCCATAATTATTGAATAGAATTGGAGTGGATGGTATAATATTTCATAGTAAGTATGATGTTATAATAAACATATATAGTTATTATTTACACCATTATACTCATCCATGTAAGGTGTTTTTGGAAAAACATATTACACTACGGCGTGGAGACGGTATTCCGTACGTACGCACGCGCGGTGATTTTTTTTCGTAGGATGGATAGAAGTTGAAATAGTGTTGTTTAATATTTATAATAACATATCAGTATATGAATGATACTGATGTTATTACTTCATACTGAAACAACTAAATAAGAATAAGTGGAAGAAGAAATAAAGTTGAAAGAATCGGTAACAGACATTACCTCTTCTTTGAAGCGCCTCTTTGAGACCTCCTTTTAGAGCACTACAATTGATCTTTCAATAAGACCGGGACCACTAGGATGTTTCTAGGTATGTGGAGAAGAGAATTTATCAGGGGTTGGACGAGCATGAAGGCTCAAAGTGGTGTGAGGAAGAGAGGGAGGAGGTGTCGTTTTGTAAGGGAGGACAGGGGCACCTTTGGAAAAACTAAAATATTATTTTATTATAAAGTCATATTTGGTTTTTTAATAGCTCCAAATTGATTTATTTCGAATATAAGGTGGGTATGGGTCTAAATCCTCTAATCCAATAGAATTTATATAAGTTTATGTATCTATTTTATCCTTATCATTTAGATTTCACTTTAAGTTAGATAATTTAACTTTTACTGTGTCTTCATGTTTTCTTACACTATAAGGTTAATAAACATTCTATAACAAGACAAAACAACCCCAAGTTGTTTATTATTAATATATATAATCATATCTAATTCATTTGTCCGAACCTTAGATTTTTAGTAATAAAATAACAATTAATAATATAATATTTTTTAAAAACTATTTTATGTCAATTTTGACACTATTTGGTATTGTTTTTTTTCTTAAAATCATAACAGAAATATTAGTTCGAAAAAAGTTAATTAAATCAATAATATCATGTCATATTAACATATAAAATAATTGGAATTCATAAAAAGTCTCAAATTACATTTATTTGTGTATTTATAACATCAATTATGTCAATATTTCATTAATAATATAATTATTGCATCATCATTGTGTCATAAATAAATTAAATTATTTAAAGTATAAAAAATACAAATAAAATATCATTATGTATTAAATCTTTTTATAGTTCTAATGAATATTTATAGTAGAATTTATCTTATGTGTAACCCTATATTAAAAATAATTTTCTTATTAAACATTGATTTGAACTATTTTAACCCTTCTTTAAATAAATTAATATTAAATGTCCTAATCTAATCCATGTGGGCCTAAATGGTCATATTTAATTACTAAGGTTGTTTTTGGTCGAATTACACTTATCTAATAGAATTAGGACATGTGTTAGGGTAATAATAATATCATTTTTACCCTTAATTACCCTATTTACTTTTAACCGTGGTAAATAAAAGTAAAAAAGTTTCTATTCACCAAAAATTATTTTCATCTCATTAACAAAATTTTACTTACTTAAATCAACTGTGTCTCTACGATTTTTTTAAATTCCATTCAAAAAAGCGGTAAAATTATGTTTTATGTAAATTTGAAAATTTTCCTAGGAGGTGGGTAAAACACGGTGAAAAGTTCAATAAAATTTATATATATATCAAATTATTATAAAATGACTCCAATGAATTGAATTGAACTTATATAGGTATTTTTTATCAATTTTTACATAATATAAATTTAGATAAAATAAATAATTATTTAAAAAAAAGTTGGTTTTTAAATAGTAACCCAGTGTTTTCATTATTCATCAAAAATTGAATGTTTTCAGAAAAATACCAAAATTTCACCCTAGGCTAATTTCGATATTACAAATCCAAAAATGAAGTCCATTTTGAGAAATAAAATTTATAAAATTTCAAAAAGTGGTTATTACTATTCATAACGGCTGTTTTTGAAAATATTTTAATAGAATATCATTATTTAGTGAAACTCAGTATTGCGTACAACACACGCTATCGAGGAAAGTCGCGATTGCGTGTAATGAAATCCAAGTCATGGTTGCGTGTAGTGCACAACTCCTTTGTTGTTTCATATAACAAAATCCAACCATATTTCATTAATACATTGAATATATATATATACTCAATGTTGCGTAGAATAACTATTATAAAACAAACATGAAATTGTGTGTAACGCGATCCAAGATTAGTGTTGCATATACTGCAAGCTAATACGGTGTTGCGTATAACGCAAGATAATCTTGGGGTATCATACAACACAATACATCAAAAAAATTAAAATGAATACTTCTCATAAAATCTTGAGGTATTACATTTTACCCCCCTTAAAATGAATTTCGCCCTCGAAATTTGTCGTGCTTATAAATGGTTGACTACTAGAAAGTATCTTTAATAGAAACCCACATACTAAAACTTAATTTTAAAAAGTGATGTATGAAACATTACGGTTACCCAAATTAACTCATCACTGGGATTCAGTGTGGGAGAAAATAGGTGAAAATATGGATATGGAAGAGAAATCTAAACATCAAGTTCTGATGGAGATTGGTAGAGAACATGTACATGAAAAATCCAACAATCACAAAGCCATAGATTTTTGATGATATAAGGTAACATCTGATTCATTAGATATAAGGGAACTAGTTCAAAATTTTTGGTTTTCAGGATCATTTCACTAATGTTGAAGAATTTTCGAATCAAAAGAAATACTTACATGATTTTGGTACAATCTCACTGTTGTTCTTGCCTTGTACAATTTCCACTTCATCTCTTAAATAATTGAAGTTGAATTTTTCATTGATGAAGTCTTAGCAGATCATGTGATAGAATGATGAGTCATTCCATCTGTTTCAAACAAAAGGTTATAAAAAGATATCAAATATACATAAGTCCATCTATGGTGATGTTAATCATATATGATTCCAAAAATGAACTTATACTTCATATATCATACCTCTTAATAAAATAAAACTAGTTTCTACTAACCAGGGACTTTCTGTAGGCCAGTGGTAGGCGATAAAGGCCAGTAACACTTCAGTTGTGGGTTCGATTCCCACATCCTTGTTCGACACGATGGGATGTCACCCGTCCTGCAGGTTCTCCTTTTTCTAAAACTACATTACTATAACATCCCATCAATAATATCAAAAAAAGTTATATCCTTAAACAATACTAAATTATATCCATCATAATCCATTTCAAATATTTAGGGTTAACCAAAATACTTATGTCCAAGCTTATAGTATAATGAAAACAATTACTAGAAATGTCATTTACCGAGCATGTGAATTCCTTCATTTGTCCACGATATATCTTTTTGATCACATTCCAATCATGTTAATACCTTAATCATGTATTCTCTTGTAACATGAATTACCATAGAACCTTAGAGAAAACATGAATTCTGTCAAAAGTTAACTCTTTCCACATACAAAAATAACAAATGAAATCTATATACTCAAACCATAATATCACTTAGTCCTTATATTAGTCATGAGCTCATGAATATAATCAAACATCTCATTATCTTATTATCCCTTCATTATGCGCATATCATCTATATTCCAAAAATATCTGAATAACCTTCCATGGTTACTTGTACCATTCAACCTATACCTTAAAATACTTTTGGAAAAATAATAGTGTAACAATCCTTGGATGATTTTTTATTCCACAGTACCATACATTATTCTTTATAAACATACAATCATTCCACTAACTTCTTAAACCACTGACTGAGCTTCATCATTTCTTTCTTCTCATATTTCATTTGTTGTCTCTTCATCATCATCCACATAAATACTACTCATATGACCATGTTGATTCTCTTCATGATATTTTCCCTTAGAGAATTGGTTTGCATAATGCCCATACATTCCACATTTAAAAAATCTAATCATTGTTGCTGTCGTATAAATACTATTATCCTTTTCCATGGTGTTAACTGAGCCTTTTCCTTTTCACTTACTGTCTTCGTGTCCCTTTTTTCCACACCCAATGCTTCTTCTAGTTTCTTTGAAACAATCTCCCTGATTCCTCTTCCCACATGATTTACATGAGGGAAATTGAACTTCCATTCCTCTATGATCATCATGAAACTCCATCTTTCTTTTATTACTTGATTTGGAAAACTTACCAATGTTAAGATTATTGATCATATTATGAGATTTCTGATTAGGCATAATAATGATGTTTGGACTTCCAAATCCTATTTCAATTTGTTTCCCATGAATAATATCATTCCATTGTCCGTTATATCCTCCATTATTGTGAATCATCCTGTTTCCATCCATTTCCTAAAACCCCAAAAGAATAGTGTGTGAGGAAAAAATAAGGCTAGGGAAAAAAACATAGTAATGGGGGAGTACCCTCAATACCTAACATCTTAGGTTAAATTCTAAGATCGTTACTGTAGTTCTAGGACTATATCCTATACATATACTAATCCTTAGGGACATCCCTAGACATACCTTAGAAATATCTCTAGGGATCTCACTATCGTTTTCGCATCCTACTTTCCAAAGGTTGACTAAACCTTTCCTCTGATACCAATTGTAGAGACCCGAATCTTAATGTACATGGAAATTACATTACATTTGCAGAATACTTAATACATAACAAAAACTGACACACAAGGATCGTAATCATTTAGTGTCTTTGGAAACCTAGAATATAAACTTCTAATTATTTTGAAAGATCTTCAACAAATCCCATAACGATCTTACCCTTTTTTTTCATTACCTAAACGTTTCTTTATTTCCTTGGGAAAATAAAACATAAAAAGGGTGAGCTCAAATGCTCAGTAAGGGAAATCATAGAGAACAGAAAACAATCTATAAACATTTGAATGCAAAAACATGAACATGAAATTTAAACATCAAAATCGTGAGAAAAGACATAAATCGTGGAAGTATGTAAGGAATATATCATAATGGAACATCAACCATGATAAAATATAATGGTAATAAAACATGTAATTATGGAAACCATTCAGCACATGTTATGATTTCCATAGTAGACAAGGCATTACTGCCAAGACCATCTTAGTGGATAAAGTCCCTTTCTGAATCGAGTTCACTCATCATTTCAGTGCTCTAACACTGAACAAGATTAAATTACAGTTCCAGCCATGTCTATCTCATGAGATATAAATCATTACCCAATGCATTGGAGGGAGATATAGGTTCCAGACATCTCATAATGAAATCATTCTTACTTGTTCCACAAAATAAACATACCTCATTTATAATAACCCAATAAATAAAATGGTTTTCATAAACATCATCCCATAATCACATAATCTATATAAAATAAATGGATATCATTTCATAATAAGAAAAGTGAAACCATGTAAATCATAGAGACATGGTACTTGTAACATACGCATATGAAATAATGACATCTTGGATGAAAAATGGTTTTGATAAAAACACTTGAAATTAATTCATGAAGAAAATATCCTTTCTTCTTCAAAATCATTCTCTTTTCACAAAATGTCATTAAATTTTAAAAGAAAATGATTTTTTGAAAATATTCATGAAATTGTTTGGAGGAAAATTCATGAAAATAAGGCTTTATAAAAACGTAAAAATCTGTTCATTCCGTATATGTTAAAAAACATTCTTCTTGTACTTTTTCCTGAAAAGTCAAAAAGTACATCGTAACATAAAAAAATAAAGATTCCTTACATACCATGTAGTAAAAGACAAAATGGGTAAAAAGGACATTAAAAATACATATAAAAACTTTTAGAAAACATGGACTTGGATGATAACAATAACCCCAACAAATACATATGAATAAAAAATCTCAGATAAGAACGAGATTGGAAAGGTTATCCCTTACCTTATTCCGATATGATTTTTATAGATCCAAAACCCCTGTATAATGATTTAAATAATGTCATTGAATTATTTCATAATCAAATTCATTTTTATGATATCATATATGTTTCACTTATGACTTTATATTACCCGTTGTTTTGTAAATTCCATGTTAAAGCAGCGTTTTGGGTAAAATCATTTCATTTATCGTATGTGTTTCGAATTTTCATTCTTGATATTATTACTTATATCATGATTTAAATAATTCTAGAATGTAAAACATGATTTATATATAATATATATTCATCATTTACATATATATTATAGATCGATAAAAGTAATGAAATACACCATTCATGGAGACGGTAGGCCATACGTACGCATGAACGTTGTTTTCATTTCCTTATTAAATTGACTGAAACTAAATAGATGAAATACATATATATATATACATAAATCCAGTAGCATTATTATTTCATATATTTCATTATTATTCATTATATAAACCTTGTTATCATTCATGTACGGATTACATGAAGAATGAATCTCATCACGTCGTGGAGACGGTAGTCCGTACGTACGCACGAGCGATGATATCGTTCCCATAATTATTGAATAGAATTGGAGTGGATGGTATAATATATCATAATCAGTATTATGTTATAATAACCATATATTGTTCTTCTTTACACCATTATATCCATCCATGTAAGGTGTTGGTGGAAAAACAGATTACACCACGGCGTGGAGTTGGTATTCCGTACGTACGCACGCGCGGTGGTTTTTTTCCGTAGGATGGATAGAAGGTTAAATAGGTTTGTTTTATATTTATAAGAAAATATAAATATATTAGGGATACTTATGTTATTACATTATAATGAAAAAACTAAAGAAGAAGAAGTGGAAGAAGAAATAAATTTGAAAGAATCGGTAACAGACATTACCTCTTCTTTGAAGCGCCACATTGAGACCTACTTTTAGAGTACTAAAATTAGACTTTGAAGAATACCAGGACCTCTATGATGATTCTTGGGAAGTGGAGAAGATAATTTGGAAGGGTTTGGACGAGCATGAAGGCTCAATGTGGTGTGAGGAATAGAGGGAGGAGGTTCCCTTTTATAAGGGAGGAGAGTGGCACTTTTGGAAAAACTAAAAATATTATTTTATTATAAAGTCATATTAGGTTTTTTAATAGCTCCAAATTGATTTATTTCAAAGATAAGGTGGTTATAGGTCTAAATACTCTCATCCAATAGAATTTAGACATGTTTAGGTATCTATTTTAACCTTATCATTAAGATTTAACTTTAAGTTAGATAATTTAACTTTTACCGTGTCTTCTTGTTTTCTTACGCTATAAGGTTAATAAACTTACAATAACAAGAAAAAAGAACCCCAAGTTGTTTATTATTAATATATATAACCTTATCTAATTCATTTGTCCGAAAATGAGATTTTTAGGAATAGAATAACAATTAATAATATAATATTTTTTAAAAAACTATTTTATGTCAATTTTGACACTATTTGGTACTTTTTTTTGTGAAAATCATAATAGAATTATTAATTCGAAAAAAGTTAATTAAAGAAATAATAACATGTCATATTAACATATAAAATTATTGGAATTCATAAAAAGTCTCAAATTAAATTTATTTGGTTATTTATAACATCAATTATGTCAATATTTCATTAATAATATAATTATTCCATCATCATTGAGTCATAAATAAATTAAATTATATAAAGTATAAAAATTATAAATTCAATTCCATTATCTACGAAATCTTTTTATATTTCTAATGAATATTTATAGTCAAATTTATATTATGTATAACCCAATATTAAAAATTATTTTCTTATTAAACATTGATTTTAACTATTTTAACCCTTCTTTAAATAAATTAATATTAAGTGTCCCAATCTAATCCAAGTGGTCCTAAATGGTCATATTTTATTCTTAAGGTTTTTTTTGGTCGAATTAAACTTATCAAATAGAATTAGAACATATGTTAGGGTAATAATAATATCATTTTTACCCTTAATTACCCTATTTACTTTTAACCATGGTAAATAAAAGAAAAAAGATACTATTCACCAAAAATTATTTTCATCTCATTGAACGACATTTTACATACTTACATCACCCATGTCCCTTGGATTTTTAAAATTCCATTCACAAAAGGGATAGAATTATGTTTTATGTAAATTTGAAAATTCTCCTAGGAGGTGGGTAAAAGACGGAGAAAAGTTCAATAAAATTTTTATATATCGAAAATTATTATAAAATGACCCCAATGAATTGAATTGAACTTATATAGGTAGTATGTATCAATTTTGACCTAAAATAAATTTAAATAAACTAAATAATTATTTAAATAAAAAGTCAGTTTTTAAATAGTAACCCAGTGTTTTCACTATTCATCAAAAATTGATTGTTTTCAGAAAAATACCAAAATTTCACCCTAGGCTAATTTCGATATTCTGAATCCAAAAATTATGTCCATTTTAAAAAATAAAATTTATAAAATTTCAAAAAGTGGTTATTACTATTCATAACGGCTAGTTTTAATAATATTTTAATAGCATATCGTTGTTTAGTGAAACTCGGTATTACGTACAACACACGCTATCAAGGAAAATCACGATTGCGTGTAATGCAAGCCAAGTCAGGGTTGCGTGTAGTTCACGACTCCTTTGTTGTTTCGTATAACAAAATCCATCCATATTTCATTAATAAACTAAATATATATATATATATTTATACTCAATGGTGCGTAGAATAACTACTATCAAACAAACTTGAAATTGTGTGTAACACGATCCAAGATTAGTGTTGCATATACTGCAAGCTAATACGGTGTTGCGTATAAAACAAGATAATATTGGGGTATCAAACAACACAATACATAAAATAAATTAAAAATAATACTTCTCATAAAATCTCGGGGTGTTACATGTGCTATGGAGTGTAGGTGCCACACAGTGCACTCATGACCGCATGCAGGTAGGTGGTGGAAAATTTCAACTAGCCCAGTAATGAGGCTCAAGTAGTCTTAACAATCCAGGCTATTGGGAAGCTAGGATGAGAAAAATTCTGCTCGCTAAATCGCGTGCTGGGCCAGATGAATCTTTGTCGCTGGGCGACCCCACGGGCTGGACCCTTGGCGGAATTAGGCCAGGTCCACCAAGGCCCAATAAGACTATCTGGATACGTTTGAACCTAACCCAACTAGTTCATGTTGGCATGGTAGAACCAGGTTTGGTTATGTGGGACCCTCGAGCTATTTCAGTTTAGTTGGTCTGTCCAAGTTGGACTGGGCACGAACGCAACCATCCCCATGTAACTAAAACGCGAATATCATCCAAATCGGGTGAATGATTGATGCTTTGTCGGTGGTGTTGGGACTCTTGCTCTAAGATAGTATTTTGGGAGTACTCTATGTGAGACTCTATGATAGTTGAGATACAATTGCTGCCTTGAGAAGTATATTCTCCTTTAATCAAGTGCACTAGAGAGAGGAAATCCTACAGCTAGCTGTGACGCGAAGGATATGACAAGTGGAACTCCTTGGTCAAGCAGAAAAGCATATCTGAGTGGTTCATAAGATGAAAATAACACAATGGTATACTAGACAAGGAATCCTTAGGGAATTGGTATATGAGTATACCACAATGGTTCAGCAGACGAGCGTACCTCATTGGTTCAGCTGATGAGCATACCTTAGTTGTTCATCATATGAGTATACCTAAGTGGTTAAACTGATGAGATTACCTCAGTTTTTTAGTAGACGGGCATACCAGAGGGGTATCACAAACATGAGAACCACATATGTTCTACAAAAGAGCATAATTGAGGGGTCCAGTAGAAGAGCAGACCTCAATGGTCCAACAGACGAGTAGACCATAGTGGTCTAGTATCCATGTAGGCCTCAATGACTCATCTGGGACAAGTTCCTCAACAGTATAATATTATTCAGAATTATGAATGATGAATCATACTTTCTATAATTATAGTTTTACCCAGTGTGATCTGTCATTTCTTGTGGAATTGTTGTGTGATCTTTCCGTGGGAACTTTCTTTGTGGCCTTTTATTTGGGGTTAGGGGTCCCTAATAAGTATTGTGTTTCTCACACCTGTGCATTCATCTCCCAAATGTCTCCTATAATGTGCCCGAGACCGACGCTTCTATGGAGACATGGTAGTTTGGGACTGGGTGGTGCTTAGTGAAATGGGGCAGACAGTCATACTTCAAAGACTATAGATCCTTCACATGCCCTTAATATAGGACCTCGAGCAGATGGCATGTTGTAGTTTTAAATTCCTTTGTAGTTTTTGTCTCGTATTCTATCCCCTATTTACTATCTATTCTACTATAATCTCAGTAGTTCTCTCAGTGATAGTTGTTGTTTACATTGTGTTTAACTTATGCTGATTTATCTTGGTGTGTGTATAAAGGTTTAATGGAAAATTCCATTCCTTTTTGGGATATTACTATTTGGTTCTAGTTTCCATCCCCTAGCCTAAGGAAGGATGGGTTGGGGTAGTCACAGTATAGTTCCTGTGGGACTAGTAATGACACATCACCCCCAACATATCTTAAGAACGATAGATATTGAAATCACCAACACCATGTGTACATAAAATTTCACTTTTTATATCTAGAGATAATATATTTAATATTTCTCATATGATTTATATTAACAGAATAAATATATATTAGTCCTATGGTGTTAGTCCAACTTATCCTAATAATGAGAGTACACTATCACATCATTGATATATGTATATGACCACAGGTTAATCAATGTAATAATGAAACATCATTTTCATCAGATAAATACATTAAATCAAATTCTTAATTACCCAAAAGGATATTAGAAAAATCACATATAACATGTACCAAACCTTTAATTTAATCATTCAAATTTCAACATATCATACCATAATAGGATGGTAGACATATTTCAAATGGATTTTAACACCACATCTCCACAAATCAAATGGATTATCTATGCTAAGAAAAAAATATTGATTCTTAATAATATCTTGTTTAGTCCTTTATAAATAGAAAATAATAATAGGTTCCAAACAACCTTCTCATTGATTAATTGAAGTGTTTACAAGGGTTATATAATCTCCATTATTTTAATGACCATAATTATTATGGATTTTTGAAAATTATAGAAATTTCTATTTTTTCCCCCATAGTAAGGCATGTTTTAATAATTTTTCATTTTAGAGTTATAATAATTAGAACATTATAGTATGAATTTTGGAAGTTTTCAAAGGAACATTAATAATTTTAGGGTCTCAAAAGGTGAGTGGGATAAGGGTTGATTTCCAATTGATATGAATTTTTATACTGGTTTGTTATCATTCTATAAAAATGGAAGGGCATGACATGATAAGGGGGTGATAGTGGTAATTCTATATCCTAGTAGGGGATTCAATATTTTAATACTATGAGTTAGTTGGACATATTTTTACTATTGTATGTCATTAAGAGATTAATTTTGATTTTTTATCAATTATTAGAAGTCCTTATATATGGTGGGTCACACCTATACTATAAACCATATATATTTTCTAAGGTAGTGTTCATTGAGTCATTCCATGACGGTAATACTTACATATCTGGTATGATTTTATGGGAATGGGGAAAATTTCACAATAATGGTGTCATGTTAGTGTGACAACACATACTCAATAAATATTCCAATTGGATAAAACATTATGTATAGTTTATTCATAGTTTGAGGGTGTAACACAATTATGGTACATCAAAAATATAAGTTATATGAAATCTTAAGTGTTGTATTTTGAAAATTTTAGATTGAATTATTGACATTAGATGAACCCAATGGTCATGTTGTGACATTGTTTATAGTGATATGTAATGTGATTTGAGGTTAAGGGACACACCATGAAGAGAGAAGGACTTATCTTGAATTGGTGTCATTTTCAAGACTCTCTATGAGATTTTTTTATATATTGGGATAATTTCATAATATAATTAATATAGAAATATTATAGAGATTTGTATCTATTATAGGAATCACATCGTGATACATATGGTTCATATTATGATTGGGACATTTATTTTAAAAAAAACTATGAATGGATTGTTTTTATAGAATTGAAGATTGGAAACACCTTTGGGTTTCCTCATTTCAGAGATATTAGAAATGAATAGAGTCAAATATTCTCTTCTATTACATATACCCTAAACATTTATTAATACATGGTGATTAAAGATGATTTTTTTAACTATTTAAGGAATGAATTTATTCATCTACTTTTATACTTACTCGTCTTCAATAGCCCCTACATCCAGAATCTCAGGCCTATAATATGATTCCTTTTCAATTGGAACACTAAGTAATTAAGATGATATGTACGATATTTAATTTTTATTTCCTATAATTGTTTCCTAGAGGATTAATACAATATATTTGCATTAATTTTATTGATTTAATCAACTACCACTAATTATTTGGGTCTATTATTAATAATTGAATATTTTTTATTAGTTAGCTAATGAATATTGTTTATGATTTTCATGGATGTGGGCACATTGGTCTTTATTTAATGTTATGGAACATATTACATAAATTTTTGATATAGTTATTCATATAATCTGATATCTATTACATATACCTAAACCGTTTTTTATTCGTTGACAATGATAGTTGATTATAATTCTTTATAATTTAATGATTTCTGTATCCAGTAGGTTGCTTTTGCTATGTTGCGATAGAAAATTGTTTTTTGTACTTTTTGTGTTGACATTAACATACACAAAATAACTCTCAATAAGGATGGTGTTCCTTAAACATTTCTCTATTGTATGAGATATTTTTTATATAGAAATTTATTATCATCATCGCCACTTTTGTTGGACTAAAGTTAAAATATAAGATAAATTATTCATTTAAAATACCCCTTTAAAGAATTGAATGATTCATTGGACACTATATACCCTTAAATATTACACTAATTCCCATATCATCAATGGTTAATGTCTTGGCGATAAATGTGTGATGTGGAACATTTGAACCCTAAATGGGCATTTGAAAAGAGTAATTAATTATGGACATGGTGATATATGTTACCACTATATGTAGGGTATTTCATGATTTGGGAATGTATATATTATGTTCATACATAATAAATTATTTATTTATAGTTTGGATGTTAGAGAATGAGCCAAGATTATTTTTTAATGAGATTAGCATCAGAACAACCCTTCTTAGGAATCAAATTTTATATTTCCAATATATAAAATTAGTAAGGGTACTGATTGAAGATGTGTTGAGGGTTTATATTACCTATGATTAATGAGTTTTACCCTAGATTGGGGTATGATATAATGAAAAACACGTTAGGTGTCAAAATCATTATGGGACCCAGGGGATCGGGGTCTGTGAACCATTATTATGTAAAATCCTGAGAATATTAGTGTGTGAGAAATTTTTTGGTTCTATACTAGTATTAATTTGTTTTGGGTATTGGGTGTGTTTAAGAGATGTCATCCTAGTATTGTTTTATCCAGAATAGATTACTATAAGAACATTATGATATATTATATAATTGGTGTTATGGGGTGAACTCATTTTTCCATGATTTTATATGATGTAATATTTTAGTGGATTCCATTCCCTATGACATTACATGATAGATATTATTTGGTATATGTGATTCCCCCTGATATCATGTGATTGTATAATAGGGTTCTTAGCATTCCAACAATGTTTTATAATGGTAATACATGGTATATTCTAATATCCGTGATAATATAAGTTAGGTTCTATGGGGTGTTATATTAAAACTAATTCACTAGCTTCTTTTGAAGAAATTTGAACCATTCATCCTAATATTTTTTTGATGTCATTTGTTGGGTGGGAACCAATCCCCCATGTATTATATTATTTAATTACAGTTTTTTGATCATTACCCAAGATATTCATTGATGGGTATTATGGGATGTGTATTGTTCCCTTTCTTCATATGAATTAGTATTAGAATATGGAAAATATTCCACATTGGTATTATATGGTGGGAATTATATGATGGGAATTATATGATGGGTACCATTACCCCAAATATTATGGAATCGGTGTTTTAGTGTGGGCACCATTATCCTAAATATGATATGATTATATTACAAGGTTGGATCCATGTCCTCTAATATTATATTATTATAATTATCGGATGGGTGAATTCATCCCCCATCTTATGTGTTGGGTAATATGAGATGGTATATATTACCCATTATATATAATTTTTTTTATTTTTACAAGGGAACCAATCTACTTTATACAATATAATTGGTTTTATAGGGTTATAGACAACCCTGGTGATATATATTATAAAATAGTATAAGTGGAAGGCACCAAATTGCATGATGATATGAGGAATATTTTGGAAATTTGGGTAGGAACTATTCCCCATAATAAAATATAATATATGATAAATGATATATATATATATATATATTATGAAATATTGTGTATAAGAAATTCCCACTTGATGTTGATGTATCATGGTTAGAGACACTTATATACAGACCGATGTAGATATAGTCACACAAGAGTGACTTTAATAGTAGATTTTTTCCATATAGGTTTTTAAATAGTTTTTTATTTACCTATTATGAAAATATGATACATTACATTCAGTTCGATTACATGTTACAATAGGTATATAATTCTTAGTGGCTTAGTGAGTTATACCGCCACCCTAATTTATCTTCTATCACATTGTTGCCTATGAAAATATAATGATTTAAGACCTTGTTGCATAGTTACAAAATATTGGATAGATGTTATATATATATATGGAGAGTGTCAATAGGTATGAATGGGAAGGGACTAAGGAACATCGTTTAATTTAATCATGTTTTTATAGTTTGGACTGAGTTTTATATGATATAACCACATGAGATGTTATTGATGTTTTTATATCTAAAGTTAGATTTTAATTTTCTCAATTTGTATACATTGGGTATATTATTTGTTTCTTGTGTAATGGGTTCTATCACCATTAATTCTATTACATGTGTTAATTATAGTTTTATAATATAATTTCTATATTTCATTAATCTGATATAAGGGTATTGTTTACCCATAGTATTTCTGTGGATCCTAATTACATTTCTAAAACCTCTAGGAATCAGAATTTTATCTGATGATAATGTGTTTCTTCAATCAATTTACTATATATAGAAACCATATATATCAATATAAACTCGTATCATGGATTTTTTTTATCATAACAAATTTGATATTGTTGACTGAGATTGGACATGTTAGAACCATGGATAGTATAGTGAACCGATCTGAACATAAATCTATATTACATTATTTTTAATGAAAATTCTACTAATTACAAAATTACATGCCTAAGGACTATAATATTTTACTGTACTAGGAAAAATAGAAGCATAAACATACATTCTTGTGAATGAACAGAAATATCTCCAATAAATATCATCCCCTAAATCCACATAAAATCACTCATTATAACATGAAGAAAAGAACATAATAAAGGGGTGAGTTAAGATTTATTTTATGGTAAAATAATGAGAGATATATGATACTATGAAGATAATAACTGTTTGAGTACATGAAAATAACTTTTATATATCATACCATACAAATAAAAGATTATATGCATGAGTAATGGCATGAATTTTTGTATTTTAAAAGTCATAATTCCTAAGGTAATCAAGATCATAATCCATGAAATCATAAAATAGGAATACGAAAGTGAATTTGTTGTGTAAAAATTAGAATACAATATAATATGTCATGGCTACCTACTAAGACATTCATAACATGTAATGATAAAGCTACAACATATGTACCTAATTTAGGGTTGGAATAAAACCCCATGAACCATATTGTTTTCAGACATAGGCTACAACCTTTACCCACCACTTATTTTTTGGTTTGGTTTAAAACCCATGTTCCCCATTTCATTGGTCTTGGGTAGAAAAATATTTACCCTCCTATGTCATATAACATTAATCATAACCTAATTCATAGGAAGGAGATATAGGGCTCAACAGTCAAATAATAAAACAACACATAAAGGTTCCACATGATCTTAAATAAACATATTATAACACATGGAATTAAATTTGTATCGGTAAAATTTCATCATATCATTAGCATTAATAAATATTCAGGTCTCATAGTCATTTCCTCAAAGCATATATTGGGAAATGAAGTAGGTTGAAATCAATATAACCCATGGAAGAGAAAACTGTCTCATAAATATCTGCCTGTTAAAACATAAACCATTGAATAATAGATGTTAATGGTATCCTTGGATCATATCCCTATTAAAGAATAAACTATAAAAAAATTCATCTTTGATGAATTTGTATTTTTAAGGGTCAAATGGATCTTTTTGAATAAAAATTATCATTTCTTCAAATAATAATTTTTTTAAAAAAATTATAATATCATTATTATATAAAATAGGTTTTACAATTTCATTTAAATTATTTCTTGAGTAAAATATCGTTTTCACATAAAAAATACTATAAAAACATAAATCAGTTTCAAAAACATTTTCATTAAATTATATCAGAAAACCTATAAAAGATGCTTAAAATATATTGATTTTTTTCATTATAAAAAAATTAAAATCATTAATTTAGAAACATATTAGGGAAAAATCATTAAAAATAACTTATAAAATCATATATTAAGCTTCAAGATAATGATATAAATTTTTTTGAGTAAGAATATACATACCAATCATTCCTTTTACACCATAAAATTTCAAAAAACTAACGTGATCAGAAAATTTGATTTTTAACCATTTTTTAAAAGATAAAACATGTCTAAAAATTTACATTAGTATTTATAGTTTAAAATGAAATATTTTTTGTAATCATTTTTTTAAACAAGGTTTTGATAGAATAATTATTTTCCACAGAATAGAATAATAAAGTGAGATTTTCATACAAACATTATCTTAATTGTTATAATTAAAATATGTGAAAGAACAGTTGCATTACGTTGATATAGTATAAACAACACTATGTTATAAAAATTCATTATATTTCAAAATATATGGACCGTATAAATTCATCAATTGAAGCAGAATCCATAACAATTGTGATAAACGAAGAGATTGTAGCAATAAACCAATAACACTATGATAAAATTGAATCCAAAAAAATGAAAATAAAATAATTACATGAATGTAAAAATATAATGAAAATAATTAGATTCATGAGATAACATGTCAAACGGATGTTTAAACACTACATAGAATAATATTGGTTTATAACCTTTCATGTTCCACAAAGTAGAAAAATTGAGACAAAATTATGTTACCGATTTGGTATCTTATCAAACATAAAACCCTAGAAAGTCAAACCATAAAATGGATATGTATATAGCAATAATTTGAATAATAATTACAAAATAATACATCCATGTGCATTATACACATTAATTACATCAAATAGGAGCTAAACATGGCTTCTGTCTCACTGAACAAAAAGTTAGACAAGGAAGACAATTACTACTTGAGTAACATATTAATCATGTGGTATACAAAATAATTGAATCAATTGAAACTCTTAATATAAATAAATTAATTAAAATCATTATATAATATTTTATAGTGCATTATATACACCACAAAAAATAATTCGTGAATATAGATTTTATTTCACTGAAATAAAAAAGTTAGATGAAATTAACTTTCCTTATGTCTAAACTCTCATTGTACGCATTTGAACCCCCAATATAATAATTATTAGTTTACTATAAATATAAAAAATATATATATAAACCATATATTATTTGAAAAAGACATTATATTAACAGTTTAATAATAACTCAATGTTAATGTGACATCTCGGGTGATAACAACCATGTTTTTAGTAAATGTTTGGACTTATTATTCTTGGCCATATTACATTTATCATGATTTAATTTTCACATTAATGTATTAAATTATATATATATAACATTTATATTCCTTATATATTCATTTATAATAATTTATTAGTGATATAAATATTAAATTAAATACACCGTTCATGGAGATAGTGGTTTGTATGTACATATGAACACTATTTTTATTTTCTTATTGTACTGAAAGATTGAATCTAAATGAAATGAATTTATATATATAATATAATTAATGTGTAATAATTATGACATATATATCATATATTTTCACTTATTCCATAATTATTACATTCCATGTAAGGAGTGAACGAATCACATAATTTTATGGAGGTGGTAGTCCACCCGTCCACAAAGGATGTTATCACACATCCACAATATGGAAATCCTAATGGTATGTTTTATATAAAAATTAATGAATCATAAATAAATCATAAATATCAGAAAGAACATATATAAAATTATTTTACCTAATAATTTCCACCCATGAGTGGTGGTAAATAAAAAATCTTCAATGTTTTTTTGTGCAGGTTAGTTCGTCCTATACAAGAAATATATGCTCTTTAATCATATTATCAAATAGAATGTATGTTTTGGTTCAAAAAAATATAAAAACCTCTGTGAATATTTTGGATACTGATGTTATTATTTTATAGTAATTTAAGTGTAATTGAGTATGTAAATAATGAAAATAAATAATTCAAATTGTCAAAAGATGTTACAACTTCTTTGGTGACTCCATTTGGTTTGCACCAAAGGGATTCATTGATTAGATTTATTCCCAAACAAAGACTTCTAGTATAAAGGTATATATGTTGTAGGATTATTTTAGTAGATTTATTTTGATAAAAAATTTATGAGGGGTGTGAATAAGCAGGAGGAATTAGTGAATTTTTGTAGTGGAAGAGGAGTGTCATTCTTGTATGTTTTTTATAAGGTAGTTTCACCCATGTTTTTCTGACGTGATATGGATCCAATAGTGGAAAAAAGAAGTTATAATGAATGATAGTGTATATATAGGAACATTAAATGTCTTTTAGACATGTTTTTTGGTCATTTGGGGCATTATATTTATGGTTTAGTCATTTGGAACGAAAAAATTTCTCTCAATTGTTGTTATTAATTTTAATCACATTTAGTAATACATTTTTGATAAAAAGAAATCCCATATTATAATTTAGAAATTATTATTATTCAAAATATGGAATCCATATTTCTATATTCCAATCATCTTTGTAGAAGAAATTATTTTAAAATTAATCCCACAGATAATATGGCAATGCGGGTTTTTCACAAAATAATGTTCAAGAGATTGATAAGATTTAATACCAAATTTCAATGTGAAATTGGTTGCAATGTAATAAATTATATTTATTCATATAAATTAAAACTAATTAATATTTTTTAAACAATAAAAAAATAATATAAATATACAAATAATTTATAATAAATTCTAATTTTGAATTAAATTTCAATATTTTTTCCCAACAATCCAAAAATGAATTTTCTCAAATAAATTCTGAAAAATAATCCAATGTAATATTGGATATTTCTCATTCAAAATGGAAGTTTATTTTTACAAAGTAAAATAATGTTGTGGTAATTGTTTTTTTAATATAGTTTCCAACCAAGTAATAGTGTATTATGAATCAGTGAGTTACCTACCCTAATGATGATATTATTTGTTTGGTCGGATTTAGCTCAAAATAATACCCATAATGTGTTATGATTTTATTTTGTGGTTGGAAGAAAATCACCTGATATTAAATTATTGTTATAACATGATGGGTTATATTCCCCCTGATATTATCTATTGGGTATTTATGGGGGTGGTGTCACGATCTGTCCCCCCGGGACCATACTGTGACTACCCAAAGCGCACATCCCATTGGCCCGGGGATAGAAATTAGCACCATATATGCATCTCCCCAACAAATGGGATGCATGTTTCAATGTATGTATATGCAGGCAGACACACATCCCTATCCCAATTCTCAAAAGTAACCATTCATGCCACTATGAAAACCACTGAGAGTATCAATACGAAACTAAAATAAAAATAGTCCAAAATACAATCCCAATAAAAGAAAAGTAAAATCTCTTAATGTCCATTTTTTTAAACCCTACCTGAAGAAAAGGTGAAGGGAATTATCACGTGAAGCTGTAAAATCCCATCTTTTCATTCAGGTCACTCTAATCCCTTCTTTTCCAAGGTCCACTAAGGACATCATCAAATCATCAATCGTCCTCACAAGATATGATGCGGGCGGACAAAGCCCATCAAAGGAAGAGTAAAACAATACTTAATATGGACCCCATTAAATAATGGTATACTAGAAAGCAATACACAAATAAGACTACCTATGAGGTTAATGAAATTTATCCTTGAAGAAGTACAATCAAGAGAGTCCCTAGAGTCAGATAACATAGGTATAAACTAATGTATGAAAAGAAAGTATATTTTTTGTAAACACTGAAAACATTATACTACTAAGAAAATCATCCTCTATGAGTTACATATGTCTGCTTGGGTCACATAGACTCTGTCATCACATAAATATCCTAGCACACCTATACCTTCTCATCACGTAGGCCTGTTGGATCACCTAAATCGTGTTGTCAATTAGGCCTGCTAGGTCACTTAAACCCCTTCATCACATAGGCCAAATGGGATACCCCAACCTGCTCATCACAGAGGACTACTGGGTCCCCTAAACCCGCTCATCACATAGAACTACTAGGTCACCTTTACCAACTCATCATATTCTTCTTGTCACATCCAGACACAAGATTTCTATTCATAGTGCACATGATTCTGAGAGAATACACTCCTAAAGCCATTGGTCTAAACTAAACATCCACCGAAACCCAAAAATTTTATATCCAAAGGAAAAACTCATCAAAAGGGTCCCAATTCCACAAAACATTAATCAATCGAACAAACTTTTTGGATGATATGAGCCTTTTAGTGAAAAAGGGATGGATGGGTCCAGGTTCAGTCTAATCTAGTCAGACCAATCTGACCTGTGTGTTCCAGCCCTGCCCACTCAGACAACGGTCAGATTGTCCACCCTAGTCATGGAATGCACCATGTATGCTCAGTGTCACATTGTTGGCTTGGCCAGCCACCTCCCAGCATGTAGTCTGTTGACAACATTTCGTCACTCTTCCATGGCCTGCCCTGGTCGTGGCCTCCCTATTGCTGCCCATGGCTCTATTATGGTACTCATCATCTTCCATGGAATATGTCACTCCTACATGCATCTATCAGTGGGTTATTTCATAGGACACTAGATTCTCTTTGGTGGTCCATTTTTAGATTTGGATGTTCCACTACGATCCTTGGGTTTCTGCCTCTAGTATCGTGTGCTCCATTCCATTTTTCCATTGATATAGGGGTCCAACCACATTCATAACCTCCTGACAAGAATCCAATAGGAAAATAAATATCCTTTAGGGAAGAACACAAGAGGGGTAGGAGACCACAAGAACACCCAATAAAACAAACTTCATCATTCTTTTTTGGCCTTTATTAGTTCCATTAGAAAAGGGGAAAAAATTATAACAATCACTACATTATAATCCACTTATCTTTAATCCCCACAATAGTATTCCCAAACCAGCATGAATGATCGAATCGTGGATCAATATGTTAGTGAGTTGATATGGGTTCGTCCTTTATAAGGGAATAACGGGGGAAGGTTATCACTTATAAAAAAACCTCTACCTAGGTTTGGATTAATAACTAATGAAGGGTGAATCATGCATTCATCATTCAATAATATGTTGATATTTATTCTAAATCCATTCGTTTATCCATAACCAGTTGTCATCTATTTCCACTCTTCATTCACTAATGAATTTCTTCCAAGGATTCAAAGATAACCTCAGGATCCTCCCCTGACCCTATATATAAGTTAATAAACTTAATGGAGGAAATGTGTTTCAGTAGTTTTGTTTCGTTGAGTCGCCATGTTGTTATTCATGAGTTGTAGCATCATTACACTACTTCATTTATGATGTTTGAAAGCTGGATCAACATTGAATTGTAGATAATTTATTTCAAATAAAATAATATTTCTATGTTTGTTTTATTTATCTTTAAATTGCTCAAAAATTGACTTTTACCATCAAACAACATCTATTGAGGATAGGAGTCACCAAAGGAAAGCATACCCAAAAGAGATCAAAGGTACTATAATAATTCCTACCCATGATGTCGTTTATGAGTTATTGGATTTGGAAATTTAATAATAATTAATTACTTGTTTTATTTACGGTCACAACACAAAAACTACATTCAATCGTTGACCCACACATGCCAATTCTAGGCTCCACATAAGGAAAAAATCCCATTACAAACTTGATGATTGTTTCATATATTTAATTTGAGTCACTATTCATGAGTTATATGGATTTGAAAAATAAAATAATTTTATTTGATTATTTAATTTATTGTTATTCCATTTTTGGTTTTTCTCACTAGAGGCCCGTGCGGACTAAATTTAAGTCACACATAGGGTAAACCATCCCTCTTAAATGCAAAACTGCCCTCGATTTCTGATAAAGGCAACCATTTATTAGTTATTAAACTTTTTCAAGAAAACCACTCATGCACACTATTTAAAAACATAAAATTTTTCTATGGACCATTCTTGGCACATATGGCCTCAGAATCACACACTGTCTTAGCTCCTCGTCTCAGAATTTTCCCTAAACTTTTCTGAAAATAAGACCAGGAAAATCTAAGGTCTTTAATTTTAATCACCATAATGTTATACATCCCCGAAATTCAACCCAAGGTATTCCCAAAAAAATCAGGGTATGATCATGAACGTGAGCCTCCCTCCCCCATGTTCTCTGCTGGATATTCCTGTGTTTCCACCGAACACACACTATAGGAAGTGATCGCCCATTGAGGGTCTTCTTCTGCTGATCCTCGATCTCCACCCAAAATGCCAAAAAATTAATCTCATCATCCACAACTAGATATCCCCAGTCAATTATGCGTGAGGGGTTGTGTATGTATCTTCTCATCTAGAATATTTTCAACGGTTCATGCACCTTCTCTAACTATGGACATAGGGCCATTTGGTATACCACCTCACACACTCTACGCAACTTTTGAAAGAGGGGATATTAACCACAGAAATAGTTTTCCACCCCAGAAAAAATCTATGTAACCATCATCGAGGTGAGATACAAATAAAGACATTGTCCCCTTCCTCTAACTCCAATGATCTCCACCATCTACCAGCATAAAACATCAGATGGACCTGTTCATTCATTATCCACAACTAGATTACCATCACATTCTCTACAAATGGCTCCTATAATACCTTCCACAATCAAGATGCAATCACCTCGAGTCGAGACTATCATTAATGGGACTCCATGGAGTCGAACTATATATGATACATTGAGGTTTCCAAAACTCACTATGTGAATATATTCATGGAAAGCTAAGAAGTGACTGACATGGTGAGTCGGTGAACGATCACCCCAGTTGTACTGTGTCTCCTGAAAGTATTGGTAAACCAATCACAGCGTCCATTGATATCCTTTCACAAACCGTTCATAGTACCCCATTGAGGAATAGAGAATCCCCTTCCAAGTAGAGGGGATCGACACAATGTTTTGACAAAACCTGAAACTGATTAAACAAATACTCAGATTTCATATCAATAGTTAAGCCTAGCTTCAACCTATTCCATCATCCCCAAGGTCCGTCTTGAAACCCACATGCATATAAGAAGAATCTCAATACTCTTGGAATACACTACTAATATTGTGCACCCTCGAGAAGATTGACTTGCTCTCCATGTTTCCAATATCCATCTTGAGTATTACCTATGAACAACTGAGTACTTAAAGACTCATAGTTCGTATCATCATATTTTCCCACTAGAACACATTAAGAGTTGAGGGGTAAAAACCACATATTGGTGGTAGGTTTCATGATATATATCCTCAATAAATAACTATAACACGAATAACTACTCTATTTCCTCATTCTGCTGCTACAAACTGGATCTCTTTCTGAGAGAATCTGCATCCTTGTTTCCCTTATTAAGTGTATAAACTAATTATAAGTCATAGTCTTGGAGGAACTCCATCCATAATATCTATCTCAAGTTAAAATCAATCTGATAGAAGATATACCTGATAATCTTGAGGTTAGAGTAGACAATAATCCATTTACCAATAGAGAGCTGTCTCCACATATTCAATGAAAAGACTACGACTAACAATTCTAGGTCTTGGGTCGCATAATTTTTATTATTTCATCTCATCTGTCGAGAACCATCTCGCCCACTTTAGCAGATCTAAGGGATCATCGATCCTTGGTAGTGGATGCATAATATTTATGGTTACCAGATTCAGGTTATAGAAGTCAACACAAAACCTTCAGCTCCCATCTACCTTCATGGATGAAAATATTGGGGCATACCATTTTGAAATACTGGGCCTCATGAAGACCTTCCTCTATAATTACTCTAAAAATACCCTCAATCCGTGAAGATCTATATGAGCGATCCAATATGACAATGTAAATATTAGTATCATCCCATTGTACTGCTCTTTTGTATTTGTCTACATCCCTGTGAGGATGTATTCTAGGAACATCTTTTGGAAAGATGTTCTAGTACTCATCCATAACTATAGAAAACTAAGAACTTGTCATATGCTCTGAACTGAAGGTCTTTCTATCCAACAGAACGGTTATTGTTCATACCCATATTTTCATTTGTTTATCTCATGTTGCATGGGTTTTATTTTTTTCCCATCCAATGAAAACACAATTCCATCCATGCGGACATACAACATCCTTTTCCTAAAACATTCGATTTGAGTATGAAATGTCCATAAACAATACATACCCATACTAACGCTGTAAGGCCTCAACACTTCCACCAAGAGGTTCCAAGTGAACCTCTCATATCATGGGTCTGATTACACCATCGATATAAGCGTGATTATCAAAACTCCACCCATAAGAATCTCTGGACGTCAATGTCATGTCAGTTGTTTAATTGAGAACCCTAGGTATCAAACATGATCCATGATAAGGAAGATTTATGAACACCTCTTCCTCTAAATACTATAGCTAAGTGTAGACATAGATCATATATCAAATCATTCTTGGAGACCTTGGGTCATATGCATTGACCGCATATAGCTGCAACATCCCATTTACTCCAGAACCCTAAGCCTGATGTTGAACACATTGTGGGGTGGTGGTAAGAAGTAAAAATGTTTACCACCTCCTACTACTCTCCCATCTCCCATGTCATGTCTACATCCGTACATAAAAATATGTTCCTTTCACTGTCACTACCTCGATAGACCATGCACCATTTCCCCACTAGTAACATGATGGGCTATAAAATCACTAGTGAGATATCCCATGTCATATTAAGAAAATCATTACCTCTCCCTAGGCTGACTCAACTCAACCTATGATCCTTGAGCTATAGATCTCCTATCATGGGACCTTTTCTCAGAACATATTACATGTCCATGTATGTGATGCTGACATCGGCCTCCAACATACCTACTGCTGACATCCACTGGTTGTATCTGCTCATCCAAAAGACATTCATAAAAAAAGGTTCTCTCTAGATTCCTTGCATAAGTAGGGATGAATTAAGGAAAAACAGTAGTTCAGATTTCCCCAATCACAACTTGTTCAGATTTCCGAGCACTAAAGAACTTGATATGTCATATTCATCTTGTACCTGGAATGGTTGGAATGTCTCGATAAATACTCAGCTACCGACATGTCATCCTACTAAAGATACATAAACTCTTAGCCACACATAACCCATTTCTTTTATAAAAAAAATCTCTTTCATAGAGAATGGATCTGAAGCTCTATCCATTGAAGAGTCCCCTCATCAAAAGCATAGGTAATCTAATCCCATTCATTTCTTTGTTGATCCACATAGAAGAATCACCCCTAGGACTTATATATGACCTAATGGTGTCCTGACTCGACAAAAAAAAATCGGTCACCACCTCGTGATAGTCCTTAGCCACATGTGTGTTTGGTTCACCTTGGAACCTATGGTGTCTCTCTCGGTGAAACTCATAATGTACATTCGGTCTGAGAATCTTATATGCGTGTACTACAAGTACCATATGCTACTCCTAAAGTGGTGGTTTATCTAGTACACCACATGGAGTTGATGTCTCTTGTAATTCCCTGACCCTATAAGCCTATAGTGGGTGCATTATTACGTATCATTGGAATGATAAAAAAAGATAAAGTCTCAAAAGACCATTAGTTTAGTAGCCTTGAAAGTTCTAGATACATTCATAAGGATTACATTACATTGAAAAATAGAAAACTACAACAACATTGTTTTCATAGAAAACACTAAGATCACTTAGACTATCCCTGAAGTTCAATCCAAATATACTTCTTCGCATCTAGGGAAAAATAAAAAATAGAATGTGGTGAGCCCAGATTCTTAGTAAGGATAAAAATATAGTGGAAACATTCATAAATAAGCATAAATATTTAAGGAAATGTATAAGACTAGAACATAATCCTTTTAAACTTAATCTTATACATAATATAGCATAGATACAATTAAATAATTCCATTTAGTTATTCACATGGATATTATACTAGTATAATAATCACAAGAAATATCAATATACACTTTTATAATGATGGAATGCATAATGCCAAACATTTATAACCACATAGTCAAGGCCTTCTTCCAGGACTAAAAATTAGATTTGGTCAAGGCCTTGTGCCAAGACACTAGTTTGTCCCATGAGAACTACTGATGCATCGAGGAGCTATAGTGGGCTCCACCCATCACTTACTATGTCCAATGCATTACTCATATGAAAAGCTATAAACATAACATAAACATTCTTATTAAAAATACCATATGAAATGTCAATATGTATCCATAAACCATGAATGGAATAAAAATAACACCTCCACAGTCAAACTTATCATCAAAGCTTCAATACAATATGGATGATTTGTATCATAAAAAATTCACATCAAAAAAAATTAAAATATATCATGGGATGTTGATATAGATGAAAATTATTTTTAAAAATAATCATTGAATGAAATTTCCCATTTTCGTAAAAAAAATATAAAAGTCACAAAATTTAAAAGGGAATAAATTTAAAAAAAAATTGAATCAAATTTTCCCATAAAACATTGAAAATTTTGAAAGGAATTAACATTTAAAAAACATTCATGTCCATATAAATAAATCCTTAAAACCATTTTGAAAACAAGAACATTAACGAGAATGATTTAAAAGAATAAATATTTAAAACAATTAAAATTATGTTTTAGTAAAAAAGAATCATAAAATAATACCTTTTACAACACTTTTATTAAACATGGTCATGGATAATAAAAATGTCCTAAAAGATACTTACACATAAATCATCTTGTATAACAAAGACATTGTGAAATTATCCCTTACCTTGCACTTTCCTTCGGGAAAGGGTAAATTTAACCTCGTGTATATTGATCATTGAATGTAATTAGATTATAACAGAACCATATTAATATTTATTATGACATACATGATTCATTTAGGAGTTTATACTACCCATTTAATAATGATTATCATGTTTAATTAACATTTCGTGTAATAATATCTTTCTTTATCATACATATTTTAACTTGTTATTCTTGATCATGTAATTTAGATAATGATTTAAATACTTAAATAATATAAACATTGATTTATAAATAATACATATTTTGAATATAAATATTTATAATAGATAGATATATGAAATGGCAAAAACCGTTTATGGAGATGGTAGGTCGTACATATGCATAAACACTATTTCTGTTTTCATATCGTATTGAACGGAAGTAAGTTAATAAGATACATGTAAGTACATAAATATATATATATATAAATATATATATCTCGATCAGAATTATTATTTCATATATAACATACATATTAGTAATATATATTTTTGTATTCATCGATGAATGGTGAACTTGGAAATGAATCTCATCACGTCGTGGAGACGTTAATCTGTACGTCCACACGAGTGACAATATCATTTCCATAAAGGCGTTTAAATGGATGGTATATTAATTTTACAGAGACATTAGTCGTTTATTTTCATTATTTAAATACATATTACTTATCATTATATCCATCCAAATAAGATATTGTTGAATAACAAATTACACCACGACGTGGAGACGGTAAGTCGTTTATACGCACGCATGGTGACATTATCATTCATAGGATGGATAAAATAATAAATATAGTTGTTACATATTTATAATAACATCAATATATATATATATGGTATTGGATTTATTATTTTGGTATGGTAATAACAATGAAAGAGTAAGTGGAATAAGAAAAGAACTTGAAAGAGTGTGGTGAAATCATTACCTCTTCTTTGGGTTCTTCATTTTGATTTGATCAAAATGGCTCTGTAGGTTGGATTTTTGATCACAATAAGGCCACAAGGAAGAAGTTAGGACAGTTGGGAGGGTATTTTTCTAGGGGTTGGCCGAGTCAAATGGATTTGGAGGTGTGAATTTGATTGAAGGGGAAGTGCTGTTTTATTAGAGAGGTGAGGGGCACCTCAGGGAAGACTAAAAATATTATTTTATGATAAAATATATTGGGATTTATAAAGGCTCAAAAATAAATTATTTAAAGGATAAGGTGTGGATGGGTCGAAAAAACACTCAAACAATAGCTTTTAGATAGGTTTGGGTCACTATATAAATCGTATCTTTTATATTTAACTCTTACTTAAATAGTTTGACATTTACCATGTCTCTTTGTATTTTCATATAATAAGGTTAATAATCTTATTATAAACTTACAAGAGAACCCCAAGTGGTTTATTAATGAAATATATAATATTATTTTATCCCTTTGACCGAATTTATATTTTTAGGAATAGAATAAATATTTATAATATAATATTTGTTTTCAAAACTATTTTATGTCAATTTTGATAGTATTTGGTATTTTGTATTTGGTAAACTCATAACAACATTATTACTTCGAAAAAAATCATATAACTAACCCAAACATGTCTTATTAACCTTGAAAATTTGAGTAATTCATAAAAAGTCTCAAATTCGATTTATTTGGGTATTTATAATAACAAAATATTTAATAAATCATTAATTTGGTAATTACTGCATCGTCATTGTATCATAAATATAATAAATTATATAATATATAAAAAATATTAATAAAATAACATTTTGTAGGAAATATTTTTATATTTATAATAAATATTTATAGTCAAATTGATCTTCTGTTTAACCTTATATTAAAAATTGTTTAGTTATTAAACATTGAATTTAACACTTTTAACTCTTCTTTTAATTAAATAATAATAAATGTACTAATCTAATCCAAGTGAACCTAAAATATCATACTTTTTTTCTAAGGTTGTTTTTGGTCTAATTACACTTATGCAATTGAATTAGGACATGTTTTAGGATAATAATAATAATATCATTTTTATCTTTAATTACCCTATTTACTTTTAGCAGTTGTAATTAAAAGTCAAAAGTAACTATTCATCAAAAATTATTTTCATCTCGTTGAACCACATTTTACGTAATAATATCAACTTTGTGTCTCGAATTTTCAAAATGTAACTCATAGAAGCGTTAAAATTATGTTTTATGTAAATTTCAAATGCTCCTAGGAGGTGGGTAAAAGATGGTAAAAAGTTAAAAAAATTATTATAAACTAACACCAAGGAATTACATTGAACTCATATAGGTATTATGTATCTATTTTTAACGAAAGTAATTTTAATTAAAACAAATAATAAATTAAATAAATTTTTTTTTCTGAATAATAACTCAGTGTTTTTCACTATTCATCAAAAATTGAATGTTTTTCAGAAAAATATGAATATTTCACTCTAAGATAAATTTATTATTCTGAAATCACAAATTCTATCTATTTTACCAAATAAAAATCATAGAAGTTGAATTTATAAATTTAAAATTAATTCCCGTTTTTAAAACCAAAAAGAGTGTTTTTACGAAATAATAACTAACAAAAGATTAAAACTTGTTTATGTTCAATTTATAAGTGATATTATATCCAATGAATTACATTGAATTAAATTGTAAAAATATAATCTATTTATAATTCCAAACCATTAAAATGTATAATTTAACACTACAAATTATTTTGATTAAAAACGTTGTTTTCAGTTAAAATATAGTTTTTTTCACTATTCAACCAAAATGAAAGTTATCAGAAAAACACCAAAAATTTATTAAAACAAAATTCATATGTCCCAATTCTAAATAAGAAGTTTATTTTGTTAAATTGAATATATAAAAGCTTCAAATATTGTATTTAAAAAGGGTTCTCCATTAAAAGGTAGAAAAATTGCATTTTTTTTAAATTAATTCTTTTATCTGAAAAAAATGAATTTTTTTCATTATTTCTAAGAAACTCATATTATTAATTGTTAAATTATAAGGGTTATATAATGTTCAATATTTAGTTAATACTATTCATAACCTCTTTTGAACGGATAGTTTGATAAGTCGTGGTGCGCTTGAACTTAGTGTTGCGGGTAGTGAAATTTATTGAATTACTTTGAAGAAATAATGTACTATGAAATTTTGGGGTGTTACATTCTCCCCTCCATAAATAAATTTCATCCTCACAATTTAAAATTTTTCTTCAAAAATAAATGTTTGAAAATAGAAGATACCTTTGTGAAAAGCCTACATCAAAAATTGGGTTAAAAAATTTAGTCTTAATAAGAGGGAAAGGGAAATAAAAAAGTCACCATGAAATTAAGATATCAATTAGGAGAACATTGGTGGAAATTAGTGACACATAATTAGAGGAAAACATAAATATTTATATGGACTGATTGGGGTCATTCATCACAAACGGGTGTAAAATTGAGGGCCTCAAAGCCATCAATCTATGATGATTTTAAATATCGCTGGATCAACAAAACCTAAAGTATTAGGATAACACATATTTGGTTTTAAGATACCTTACCAAAAGTTTTAGAATTAATTTCTTCTTTGAATAAGTGAAAAAAAAGTATACTTGACAAGTATAAAGAGTTACATCTTTTAACTAGTTTCTACCACAAACTCATCTTTCACTTTAAAAGTTAATAGAACTTAAAATATTCTACTTATCCTAATTGTATAGGCTTCAAAAAAAATAATATTATAATTCATTTGTCAGAATATTTAAAAATACTACATTATACAAAGTAAGACATCACCTAGGACAGTGGTAGATTATGCACCATTTTCACCCTTCGGTTGCAGGTTCAAGTCTTGTGTCTTTACTAGATGCGACTAGATATCACCTGACCTCCAGGTTTTCCATTTTATAAAAATCAAAAAATAATCTTAATAAATGTTTTAACCTTAATAATAGTGTCCAATTTCAAACTTAATCCATTCAAACATTTATAATTATCGAAAATACTTCTGTCCAAACTCACAGTCCAAAATTTCTAAGCAAGGTAAACACAATGAAGATCCTTTTTGCCACATAATAACATTATAACTCCGTAATCATGTATTCTATTAAAATACTGAAACATCCTGAATTACCATAATACCTTATTGATTACATTCACTCTCTCTTATTCCAAATAGATTACTAGATATATTACATATATCCAAAAATATTGAATACTACGACAATGATGAAATAAACAAACCATTAATCATTTCCAAGGTAGTTAAGAATATCCAATATAATTTATCCAAATCAACCATCTCTTATTCCAAAACTACTTCCTCAGTATCATGACCATATTAAGGATTACCTTTCCTTCAACCATGTATTTTCAAAAAAATGTTTAACTTGCTGTTGAGTTAATTTTCATAGTACCATATAATCTCAAATCTTCAATGAAATATTAATGTAGTACAATCCATATTTATTTCTATAGTTCATATAACCAGTACATCATCAATACAACGTTGAAATGACATAATTCTTTAATAAAAACATAAGAACACTTGTCATTCCTCTTCATCTTCATAGTATCATAACATGATTATTATCCAATAGCATCATTTGCAGTATACTATGATGACTGGGACATCAATTTGAGTAGTGTCCCAACTCCTTGAAGATGAATCATTGTACATTGCAAAAAAAATTCTTACCCTTGAAATCATGAACTTGGTGTCCATTTTATACACACTTAAAACAAAATCACATTACCTTCAATAATTTACCAAGGTGATTCTTTCCACAGTTATGAAAAATGGGAAATTCCTTTTTTTCCTCTTTCCATTATCCATAATTCTTTCTACTATCCATCTCTTCTCATGGTTCCCTTTAAATCCATAGGACTCAAAGAATACGTGGGAGAATATTTCCCTTCTAAATGTTGGCTTAATACTATGAAAGATATGATCCTTCATACTCTTTTTATCATGTGTATTTTTGGATTCCGCATTACTTTTACTGGGCGCCATTTCTAAACAATGGCACACACTAGGTCATTTTATGAATTGCAATGAATAGTTTCAAACTTTTAAAATACCTATCATAAATTTAACATTTTATGGATATAATCCATAATCATAAAAAATTATTTCCTTGAGAAAGTATATACTCATAAAATTTTTATAATGGTTTTTAAAGAAAATGAGAATTATCATATTTATATCCCCCAGGAGTATCATATCTAAGAGTGAAGCAAAGCCCATCGTCGTGCACCCGTTCTCATTTGAAGCGGTGTTTTCGGGTTTTACCCCTTGGTATATCTGTTCTAGAGGTGCCATTAACTTCTCATATTGAGATAGGGATGTATTTCTTGGAAAACACACAAAATCTATACAATAACAAAATTTTTAGGATGTTCTTGTATAATTATCCTCAATGTATTTCTTAGGGCTATGTTCTCTAATCAGAGTTTACCAAAATATAGTTTCCAATGTTTGTACTAAACTTCCTCTGATTCTATGTGTAATGCCCCGACCCCAGAATCCCAGAGTCTATGCATTATTACGTATCATTATAATGATCACAAATGTTCACGTCTCAAAAGGCCGATTAGTTTAGTAGCCTTGTAAGTACTAAATACATTCATAAGGAGTGCATTGCCTCAAAAAATGGAAAAATACAACCACCTTTTTTCCATAGACAACACTAAAATCCCATAGACTATCCCTGTAGGTCAGTCATAATATACTTCTTTGCATCTTGGGAAAAATAAATAATATAAAGGGGTGAGCTCACATTCTCAGTAAAGATAACAAAGTAGCGGAAACTTTCTTAAATAAGCATATACATTTGAGGCAATGTATAAGAGTAAAACAAAATCCATTTAAACAAAAAAATATACATAATATGGAAAATATAAAATAAAATAATTCCATTTACTTATTCACATGGATATTGTAGTAGTTGAATAATCACATTCAATATCAATAGACACTTTCACAATGATGGAATGCATAATACCAGACTTTCATAACCACATAGTCAAGGCCTTGTTCCAAGTAAACAAATAAGATCTGTTCAATGTCATGTGCCAATACACTAGCTTGTCTCACAAGACCTACTGATGCATCGAGGAGCTATAGCGGGCTCCACCCGCCACTTACTAAGTCCAATTCATTCCTCAAATGAAACGGTTTAAATGTAACATAAACATTTGTATCAAAACTAGCATACGAAATGTCAATTCTTTATCCATAAACCATGAATGTTATAAAAATAACACATCCACAGTCAAACATATCACAAAACCTTCAAAACAATATAGAATATTTGTTTTATAATAAATCAACTTCAAACATGTTTAAAATATATCATGGGATGTTGATATAGATGAAAATGATTTGAAAAAAAATATTTGAAAGAAATATCCCTTTTTCATACAAACATTCAAAAGTTACACAATTTAAAAAGGAAGACATTTAAAGAAAATTTTTAATCAAATTTTCACATACCACATAGAATCTTTTTAAAGGAATTAATTTTTTAAAACATTCAAGTCCATATAAATAAATACTTAAAAACCATTTTGAAAACATGGACATTAATGAGAATGATTTAGAAGAATAAATATTTAAAACATTTAAAATAATGTTTTAGTAAAAAAGTACCTTAAAAGAATCCCTTTGAATTCTATTTTATGAAACATGGACATGGATAATAAAAATGTTCCTGAAGATACTTACACATAAATAATCTCGGATAATAAAGACATTTTGAAATTATCCCTTGCATTCCACTTTCCTTTAATAAAGGGTACATTTAACATCCTGTATAATTATCATTTTATGTTATTAGATTATATAAGAACCATATTAATATTTATTATATCATAGATGATTCATTTATGACTTTATATTAACCACTTAATGATGATTTTCATGTTAAATTAGCATTTTGGGTAATAATCTCTGTCTTTATCGTACATATTTTAACTTGTTATTCATGATCATATAATTTAGATAATGATTTAAATAATTCCAGAATATAAACTTTTATTTATAAATAATACGGATTTAGAATATAAATATTTATAATAGATTGATATATGAACTGGAAAACCCCATTTGTAGAGATGGTAGGCCATACATACGCAGATACGTTGTTTCTGTTTTCATATGTTATTGAACGGAAGAAAGCGAATAATATATATATAGGTACATAAATATATATATATATATATAAATTTATATCTCTATTAGAATTATTATGTCTTGTATTACATACATATTAGTAATATATATTTTTATATTCATCGATGAATGGTGAACATGGTAATTAATCTAATCGCGTCGTGGAGACGGTAATTCGTACGTACGCACGAGCGACAATATCATTTCCATAAAGGTGTTGAATTGGATGGTATATTAATTTTATAGAGACATTAGGATATTATTTTCATTATTTATATATATATTAAATATCGTTATATCCATTCAAATAATATAGTGTATAATAACAAATTACACCACGGCGTGGAGACGGTAAGTCGTATGTACACATGCATGGTGACATTATCATTAATAGGATGAATAAAATAATGAATATGGTTGTGAAATATTTATATCCAATTAATATGTCGAAGAGAACTTATCCTGGTCCTGTATATTCACATGATTCATTGTCATACCTTCTAGGGTCCATAAATCAATATGAATTTATTCACAATTGAAGTGTATACAATTGGCTGATATGGAATCAAGTAAGTACACAAGGGTCCCTGATAGGACTTGTCCCATTTTCTATTTATCTTCATACAAAATCTAAAAGAATATTTAAATAAATGGATGGGTTTCCATGATGTTGATATAACATTTCACATGAATATAAATACAATTTATTCACCATAGACGTTTGATCAATCGACCACATACCTCATTCATAGAGTTTTCCTCTTCTAATTACAACCCATTTTCCATAAATGATTTTCCAAGTCCTACATTCCATTTTTAATCTACATGGAGACTATAATAAACCAATGCATCCAAATTAATTAACTATAATCATTTGAAAAAATTTATCCAATTAAAATTAATATTTTAATATTATTTTAATTTTAACAATGTTTGAATATTCACTTAGAGGAATCCACAAATTAAAACTATGAGTTATGAGAAGTTTCAAGAAGAGTTAATTAGACTCCATAAAAATTAATAATTTATACCACCTTTATAAATAATAGTATAATTAATAGTACGGGTCAATCCCATGTGAAGGGAAGGAATGGGACCAAAGTGAATGAAATAGAAATAGGGAACTTAAACATTGTGTGTAGACATGGGGATTGATATAATGAAGATTGGAAACATAAAAGGGATATTTTCATATGGAGATAATGTGGATATGAATGTGGGGACATTATAACGACTAAGGTATAGAAAATTGGTTTGTTGGAATGATTATTTTAATTTATATTTATTTTTTCTATTTTATTCTCTCCCTATATCAGATACAATAAGACCAAGTAATGCAACCAAGCAGCTCCCTCTAGTGGCCAATCTATAGGTGAGAGAATCCTTCAATTGTCATTTATATCTTATTTTTACCCTCATTATAGAAACCCAGGATCACAACCCTTAACAGTCTTCCCACTTCTCTATTGGGCATCTAGTATCATATCATAAATTAAAGGAACAACAAAATCATATCTCTTAGATGTTTTTTTAGGTTATAAAAAATTAAAAAATAGGATAGGGTTTTATTCATATAATACCTTATACCTATAATGATGAAATAATTATTACAAGCTGAACCAAATATCCCCAAATGTTTTTGTTAATAATTTCAACTAACTTGTTAATTAATTCTTAGTTGTGTTTTTTATAATTTACAAAAATAAGAATCTATCCCAAAAAAGGACACCCACGTAGGGGCCCAAAATATTATCAAAAATTCACTCCACTCTCATCCTCCTTATCATTTACTCTATTTCATTATATTGTCGACAGATTTTACATTCTACCTCCTCATTTCCTGCATTTTTAATTTTTATTTTCTTTATCATTATTATCACCTATCACATTATTTCCCCCATAAAATTTATTCAAAAATTCACACCTTCCTTCTATATCTGTTGCTAGGCATCACACATTTATTCAAATGGAATAAATTCTATCTAGTGAGCAACATGATTAATCGTTTTTATGATCAATGAGGTTAATTGAAAATATAACCATTTATAACACAATGGTACTTTTAGTGTATGTATCCACTGTGTGGACCTATTTGACTACCCACATAACTGTTATCCACAAATCTTTTCACTCCAACTTAGCAAATTCATTACATAGGTGATTCATAAGGACATATTCGAATGGAAAACATAGGGAACTAATTCACATATCTAAAGAGACCACATAACCAGTAAGTCCACATACTAAATTATCCATGTGTTATTTTACCTTCATATAGTCATTTCCATTGTGTAGTTGACTATTCAACAAAATTATTTCTGATGTTTTTAAATTCTTTCACAAAGTTATTTAGGTATATATATATCCATTTCTCTACATATGTGGTTTATATTGTGTACACAATCCTTCTGTAAATCCTTTTCTATATTAGATGTTGTAATTTCCTAAATAATTGTCCCATATCAAACACCCCCACACATAAAACATTGCACTCAAGGGAATTGTTTTAAATTAAATGATTTATTAACAAAGTCTTAAAGGTTAGTGAACATAAGTCTAGGATGGAAATTGGCAAAACAATCATTTTAGGGGATTATCAGACATTCTATTTGGGTTCATCCCACATAACTTGTTTAATAGAAATTTGATTCCAATTCATGGATCATGGACCATAGATACTCAATTCAAATTAGATATGTAGATTAATGACCAAAAAACATCAACTCCCAATTTTGATCCTCAAACTAGGATTTCAAAGAGAACATTGTGGATACAACTCAAATGATATTATTATAAATGAATTTACCATTTTTTCCATTTGGAATAATATTATTATCACATTAATTATATTATTTTGAACAAGGACACATTATTTTAGTTTTTTCTATCCAGTAATTTATTCATTGAAATTTCCAAAAAAAAAATGGTATTGTATTTTTCTTATTTATAGACTTTATCCCAACCCCATTAAAGATATATGTCAAATATAAGAATAAAACACTCAAAAAGCACATAATTAAGAGAAAATTAGATTTAGTGGAATCTCACTAAATATGTCAAGCATCTCCCACTTGGAGAAACACTATGTGTTCCTATTAGTTAAATTGAGAGAACCCAAAAATTACTATTTACAAAAATAAATTCATATTTCCTAAATAAAATTCAACTGAACTTTTTTAAAAAAATTTATATTCATGGTTTATTTTCATGTGGATAAAATAAATCATTAAAAATTAAATGTGAATGAAAAGGGGTCTCTCCCAACACATAAAAAAATTATCATTAATATTAACTCTATATATGGAAACATTAATGGGAAAAAATTATAATAGTGTAGTATCAAAAAAAAAATAAAGGGATAATTACAAGAGTGTTTAGAAAATCACTATAACAACATTTCCAATAATTATCAAATATTTTAGTAGTACTAAAATTCCATGTTATCCATTGAAAGACTCTGAAACAAGAATTTCTCATATGAATCAAAATGTTTCATGATAAATTATAATGTATCTAACTATTTTGGGAAAATCGAAAGGAATTGCACAACACATGGCCTCAAGAATAAATTCGAAATTATTAAAGAAAATGAAAACAAATACTTTCCAAAAAGGAATGATTATCTAGAATCATCCAAGAATATATCATACTACCTTCAGAAATAGTATTCCTAGTATCATAGAATGATTCATGTAATAACATGAGACATAATGAAGAAGAAATCAGGAGAAAAAGAGAAAAAAAATAAAAAAAAACAATTTAACACAGTGAATTTAAATAAAATTACCATTGTTTGAATCTCATGAAGATCTGTGTTTAATATTTTTAATTTTAAAACAAAAAAGATAGAATTATTGAAATTTAATGATTTAATCCAAACCTTTTTCCCATTAACCTCGAATTAATGGGTTTCAAGTCATGTTAATTCCACATATCAATTGAACAATACTCTTGAAATTATGAATCAGCCTAAACACATGGAAATAATAATAAATGGAAACCAAAATAGACTATAATAAAATTGAAAGACATGTAGACCAATGATTAATTTCCTATTATGAATTATAGTGTAATGAAAATAATTTTTTTATTATAATTTTTATAATTTGGAAAAATTCATTTATAATTTCATCCATCTCATAAAAATCATGAAATATGCACATTACAGTAGATTTAAAATAAATGTTCCATGTTTTTATATAAATATCCTAGATATATATTCATGGAAATTAAATTAATTTTTTGAAATACTTAATACATGATAAGAACAGATACCCAAAGGCAGTATTAATTTATTACCTTTGGAAACATGGAACACATTCTTCTAAGTTGGTGTGAGATCACCAATATCTTATATAAACACCATCACCTTTAGTTTACCTACCTAATACCTTTATTTATGTACTGGGGAAAATTAAACAAAAAAGGGTGATCTAAAATTCTCAGTAAGGTTAAACATGCAAAATATATAATAAAAGAAGAAAAAAATAATTTTAAAATATGAAAAAAAAAATTGATAACCATACCACATATAACATATATCACTAACTTGATTCATGAAATAAATCAGGGAAGTTTATAAGGCATAAATTATAAATGAATTAGGAACCATGATAAAATAAAATTGACATTATACAATGAATTTTTGAAAACAAATTATCATAGAAAATCATTTCATGATTATGAAAGGCACATTGTTGAGATCATATTAGTAGATAAATTCCATTACTAAACTAATTTCACACCTCATTACAGCCCTATATTACTAATTATTGTTTACTTACTATTTCATCCTTGTATTTCTGAACAGGGATAATTTCCTATTCATATCTTTTCTATCTCATGAGATATAAATAGTTACAAAATGCATTAGAGGCAGATATAGGTTCCACCCATCTAATAATAAAATAATTCTTACATGTGCCACAAAAAACATAAATCATTCATCATATCATACCGCCAGGAATAAAAATGGGATATTTAAATATCATTCTATCACAACATAATCCCTGTAAAACAAATGGATTTCAAAAACTGAATTTTGTTATTTTTTTAATAAAAACATAGGAATAATAGGCATAGTATAATTGAAACATAACCATATTAAATAATTCTTTATTATAGGGAAAATAATTTTGATTGACCCTTGAAAAAAATTCATGAAGAAAATATCCTTTATTCTTCAAACCCCATTTATTTTTCTAAAAATGCCACACAATTATAAAAGAAATTAATTTAACTGAAAATAACCTTGATATATTTTAACATATGTTTCATGGAAATACATTCTTATAAAAACATTAAAACCTTTTATGCCATATGAGTTAAAATAAAGCATTATTCTCATACATTTTTTTTAAAAAATTTAAAAAGTACCTCGTATCAAAAATGACTATATATTCATTTCGAACCATTAAATAAAAATTCAATAATTGGATAAAATTTACATTAAAAATTTTGTATAAGGATATAATGTATATTTTTTAATATATAATTAAGAATCATCGATATGGATGATAAATATACCCTAGTATATACCAACATATATACAATCTCCTATTATAATTAGATTTTGAAATAATCCCTTACCAATTTATAATGAGTCAAACTTTACGCCTCATAAAATAAATAAAATGATATTTTTATTATAACCATTATAATAATAATATAAAAAACTATCATGGTTATCATAGGTACCACTCAAAAGAAATAGGTCATGTATAAAGCATATATCCTACATAAATAAAAGGGAAACAAAAATATCCATTACCTTCGGTATAAAATCATTTTTATGTATTTGAACCTCATGTATAATGATTTAAATAATATTATTTATTTATTATATAATAATAATCATTGTTATGATATGATATATTATCATATTATCATCCATTTGTTAATAACATCAATGCCAATCCATTAGGTACTTACTGCTTCATTTTCATATGCATGTTTTGTAGAATAAGTTCTTGTTCCTATTGTTATATAATATCTATATAATTTCCAAAATTATATTAATATAATATATATAATATTTTTTATTTAATACAGTTATATAATCGTGGTTTAATAGATATCATGTAGAATGAATCGCATTGCATTGTGGAGATGGTAGGTTGTACGTATACACAACTGATGATATCATTCCCAAAATTGTGAAATGGTATGGAAGTGGATGGTATATATTTTGTTTTAGAATCCATAAAAATCGTGTAATTTTATTATTTATATAATTATACACATCCATATAAAGTGGTAGTGAAAACAGATTACACCACGGCATGGAGGCAATAAGTCATACGTACGCACTCGTGGTGATTTAATTTTCTTATAGGATGGATAGAAGGTAAAATATGGTTTTCTAAAAATTATAATAACATCATAATATATATTCATTAGTAAAATTTTTAATTTTAAAATGGGAAAATTCATGAAAATGACGTTAAATGACAATGAAATTTGAGAGAATCGGTAGATAAGATTACCTCTTCTTCCACATACTCCCCCTAGACCTCTATTAAAATGTACTAGAGATTGTTTATTAAGAAGAATAGACACTAAATAATTTAACTAGGGAAGATTATATGGGATATTGTTAGGGGATGTACAATATTTAAGGCTTAAAGTGAAGTGAAGAGTTGAGGGAGGCAGTGCCTTTTTATAATAGAGTTGAGGGAACATTTGGAAACTCCAAAAAAGTTTAATGTATAATAAACATAAAACACATCAAAAACAAAAAAAATGTCCTTATTTTAAATATGAGTTTATTTATGATTGTAATATCATAAAAATTAATTTTATACATGTTTTGATTTCATTTTAATCTTTTTCATTTCAATTTACCCTTAAATATTCTCTTTTAATTTTAACAAATGTAACAAATTGTTAAATTTTAGGGTGGTGTAATTTGTTACTTATTTGATGTAAATTAGACCATAAATGAACAATATAGAATGTCTTGGGATAAAAAATAATTATTTTATATTTGTTAAAATATTTTATGATTTTTATATAATTTAATAAATCATTATTTCAACAAAATATATAATATTTTCATTTTGACACTATTCATTTAAAGGATTTTTAAAAAAACAAAATAAGAAGTTCAACTAGAAAAAAAATATTTTTTTCTTTGTATATGAGGTCGAAACTATATAAAAATAAGTTTGATACATTAATTATCCGATATTTAATTTTTTTAGTATTTTTAATAACATTAATTTGATATTTCTATAAATAAAATAATTACAGCATCAATTTTGTGTAATTATTCAATAATGATATTTTTTTGGTAAAATTTTTAAAAAAATAAAATGAAGAATTTATATCTTATAGATTTACTGAGAATATTTATAGAACAATATATCTCTTAGAAAATCCTACGTTAAAAATTTTATATATATTAAAACCAGGATGTGACAACATTCACATCACGTTAAATAATAAATTATAAGTTGTATAATCTTTCCCATGTGGAAACAAATGGTCAACAAATATACCCTTGTATGATTATAGTTGATATATACTCATAAAAAATGATTCGGGCAACTTTTTTTGCCTTTAAATTGTCATTATCATTTTAATAAAAAAATATTATTGGTTTTTCATCAATAAAATAATTTTGGCACCATCAATGTATAATCCATTAATATAATTATTAATTTTATAAAAATAAAAAATAAATTTCCAATATAAGAAAAACTATATTAGATTACAAATGAGTATTTATAATTGAATTAAACTTCTGTATAATTTTATAATATATAAAATAATATTTATTAAAATTTTAGTAAGACATATTTAACTTTTCATTAAATAATATATATTAAATATCCTAATCTCATCCATGTGGCTTCCAACGGGTATCATTAAGACACAATAATGTTTTAGGTAGAAAATTACTTATCCAATCATACTTAGACATTTTTTATGGTAATATCAAAATATTATATTTACCCTTAATTACCCGGTTTACCTTTTTATCGTATTAAATATTAATGAGGTTTCTATTCATAATGCCCAAAAATAGAAGAAATCTATTTACATAATCTTTAAATACTGATTACTAATATTTAATTAATTTTTTAAATTTAAAAGCATGAAATAATATATAATTAATTGTAAATTTTTCTCATTGTCAAAATAAATGATGGATATTTAAAAGGCAAAACATTGAAATGTATTGATCTGTTTTTATATCAAAATTCATGGTAAAAATAACGCTAATGACCAAAATTATATTAAATAAAAACAAAATAATTTTTTTATTTAAAAAAATTCAATAATATAATTTTTCGATATAATTTATTTCGATGAAAAAAGATTTTCAATTAAAATTTAGAATATTTTTACTATTCATGAAAACATAAAACATATCATAAAAATATAAAAAATTCTAAAATATTAATTTTTACATCATGATTCCAAATACTAAGTTTATTTTATAAAATATAATATATAAAATTTTAAAAATTTATAATTAAAATGTGTGCTCCAACAAAAGGTGGAAAAATTTCCTTTTTTAAAAATAGTTTATTTATTCAAAAAAATTTATCTGTTCTCATATACTGTCTTGAAAACATATAATTTGAATTTTAAAAATCATATTAAATATATTACAAAAATATTACACTTATAAACTCCATAATGATTGATTTTATTATTTTGTAAACTAACATATTTTCATTTAAATTGTTTTTCAGAAGAATGTTAGTACTGTTAATACCTTCCATTATAATGACTATGATATAATGTAACATAATAATATTTATTTTTCTAATTAAACATATTCTTGAATGAAATAAATTATACCAAAAAAACTTAAAATTGCATATATCACATGCCAACTATAGTGTAGTGTATACTGCATGCTAATTTGATGTTGTGTATAGTGAAAACATATCTCGGTGGAGAATACAACCCAAGAAATCAACACAATTCAAAAATATATAACTCGTTAAAATATTGGGTTGTTACATATACTTCCTATAAATGGAATTACAACTGCAAAATTCATCGTAGTTGTCAAGTTAGTTAATATGTGAATGTTTTTTCCATAGAAACAAACATCATAAAAAAGAACTAAAACATTTTATTAAAAATGAATAGTTATAAAATAATTGTTACCCAAAGTAAATAATTAGTAGGTGTCTATGTATGAGAATATATGAGAAGATTTGACATGGATAAAATTCATATATAATCCTAGAGTATGTTAAAGATCACTGATTAGAAGATTGTTTGGGATCCAGTGAAGTTTAACAATCCCAAAACCATAAACTAAATTAGCTTGAAAGAGGTCATTGATATCATCAAATAAAATGACAATAATACACCCTTTTAAATCATGATCCATTTTTCAAAATTTTGATGAATTTACTTAATAAGATATACTTACTCGATTTCAGTATAGTCTCATTATAATCCATTATTTGTATAATTTGAAATTTATTTCTAATTCAATGAACTATTGTTGGATCAGTCATTCCTAAAGTGTTAGAAGATCGTGCGATCCATAAATATAAATATAGGTCATTCTATTAGTCTCAATAATGGTTATCACAATTTTTCAAACATGTATAAGTCCCCCAATAGTGACATAATAAAAACATCATCTATAGTTTAACTTATACTATACATAAATGGATAACCATATAATCCTTACAAAAACTAAAAATCCAAATCAATAGAAAGATGTAAACTAACATGAATATAAATTTATCCCACATATATCATAAGTTATCTCTTATTGGTCACATTTCAAACATGTTGTCACCTTCATCATGTATTCTCTATTATGATGTTAAAAACTAGAATTACCATATATCCTTAATCAAAACATTAATTTTTCCATAAACCAATTTTTATGATATATTCTATAAGTCCCAAAATGTTTTATACTAAATATATGATAGCATAACTCTATTGAAAACAAATCCTTAATTAGTTCCAAAGAAACTAGAACCTCTCAGTTAACATAATAAAATAAAATATATTTTTATCCAAATATAAATAACATAATATAAGAAATATGTAGAGTTTTATCATTCCCTTAACCATTTATTCTCCATTTATATCAACATAACCATAAATCACATTTATAGATCCCATAACTATTCACCATATCATTACAAATAATTAATGAAAAACATATATTAAAAACACTTATATATTTCATGATTCGTATTACATATTCATTGAATTACGAAACATATAAACCTCAATCATCCAACTTTATTCTTAAACCATTACTCAGGATCCATCATCATAGTCATTCGTAAAGTATGAATAATTTCATAAGGTTCACCAACCTTAATATGACCGAGATTATTATTTTTAATGTAAACAATAATTCAAGAACATCTCATACCATTCACATGCCATTTAAAATTTCATTACACACAATAATATAAAGAATTTTTATAAAACCTTCATGATTAACATTATGAGAATTCTAATTAGGAAATAGGTTATCATAATTCCCATACACTCCATATCTGATATGGTTAACTGTGAGCTATCTATTTCTAGGTATTGACTATTACGAGATAAAAAAGTGTGATAAATATATAACAGAGATTAAAATCACATAATTATGGTAAATCACTTATAATATTTCAATTAATGATATCTTAGGATTAATCCATGGTCATTCATGAATTTCGAAGAACACTACGATTGAAACCAATTCCTAGACTTATCCTTAGGACATCTAAAAACATATCCTTATAAATATATCTAGAGATCTCACTAATATTATCAAATCCTAGCTTCCAATGGTTGACTAAACCGTTCATCTAATAACAACTACAAAGACCTAAGATTGATGTACATGGACATTACATTACTTTTATGGATATAATAATACATGAATAAAGAAACCGAAAGGCCATATAAATTTTGTGTCTTTGGAAACATGGAAAACATTCTTTTAATTTGGTGAGATTTATTAAAAATATCCCATAAATATCTTCACCATTAGTTTTCTAAACTAAAACCATTAATACACCCTATGGAAAATAAAACATAAAAAGGGTTATCTCAAATACTCAGAAAGGGTAAACCATGAAAATATCAAATAAAATATTAACATAAGAATGTAGAAAAGGGAACATACCTATTTAAAACCATACTATACATTACATATATCAATATCATAACTCATGAAACAAATATTGGTAGTTCATAAGGCATATATCATAACTAAATTATGAACCATGATATAATAACGCTGACATAAAACATGAAATTTTGGAAAACACTTAAGCATTGAAAATAATTTATATATTAAAGAATGATCATTTATAAAAATATCATAGTGTAAAAAGTATTTTTATTGAACTGAGTTGACTCCTCGTTCAAGTCCTTTTTTAATAAACTTGAGTTACATACCGTTCCATCCATGTTTTTCTAAACTGCGTTCATTTCCCTTTTCATTCTTTATTGAATAGTTTCATTTTGACACTATTCATTTAATGGAATTTTAAAAAACAAAATAAGATGTTAAAACAGAAAAAATATATTTTATTATATGTATAAGAGGTCAAAACCAGATCAAAAATTAGTTTCATACATTAATTATCCAATATTTAATTTTTTTTAGTATTTTTAGGAACATTATTTTGCTATTTTTATTAATAAAATATTTACTACATCAATTTTGTGTAATTATTCAATAAAGAAATTTTATTTGGAATTTTTTTTAAAATAAAATGATGAATTTATATCTTATATATTTCATGAGAATATTTATAGTACAATATATCTCTTGGAAAATCCTACATTAAAATTTTTATATATATTGAAACCAGGATGTGACTTGATCAGCATCACATTAAATAATAAATTATAAGTTGCATAATCATTCCCATGTGCCTCCAAATGGTCAATAAATATACCCTTGGACGATTATGATCAATATATAATCAGAAAAAATGATTTAGGAAAACAAGTTTTTCCTTAAAATGGTCATTATCATTTTAATAAAAACAAATTTACTGATTTTTCATCAATTAAATGATTTTGGCACCATCAATGTATAAGATATTAATATAATTATTTCTTTTCTAAAAATAAGAAATAAATTTACAAGATAAGAAAAACTATATGAGATTAAAAATGAGGATTTATAATTGAATTTAACTTAAGTATAATGTTATGCTTTGTATAATAATGTTATTAAAATTTGAGTAGGACATATTTAACTTTTAATTAAATAATATATATTAAATATCCTAATAATATCAATGTGGCTTCCAAAGGGTATCATTCAGACCCAATTATATTTTAGGTAGAAAATTACTTATCCAATCATACTTGGAAATTTGTTATGGTAATTTTGAAATATTATATTTACCCTTAATTACCCGATTTACCATTTTACCGTATTAAATTTTACTGAGGTTACTATTCCTAATGCCCAAAAAATAGAAGATATATATTTACATAATCTAGAAATTCTGATTACTAGTATGGAATTAATATTTTAAATTTAAAAACATGAAATCATAAATAATTAATTGTAAATTTTTCTCATTGTCAGAATAAATGATGGATATTTAAAAGATAAAACATTGCAAATGATTGATATGTTTTTACACCAAAATTGACGGTAAAATTAATGCTAATGACCAAAATTATATTAAATAATAATAATATAACATATGTTTTATTTAAAAACATTCAATAATATAATTTTTTCGGATAAATTATTTCGATTTAAAAATATTTTCAATTAAAATTTAGTAAATTTTTTACTATTCATGAAAACGTAAAACATATCATAAAAATATAAAAAATTCATACAATGTTCATTTTTACATCATGATTATAAATAATAAGTTTTTTTATTAAATATAATATATAAAAGTTTAGAAATTTATAATTAAAATGGGTGCACCAACAAAAGGTTGCAAAAAATGCCTTAAAAAATAGTTTATTTATTCAAAAAATTAAATTTGTTCTCATATAGTGTCTTGAAAACATATATTTTGAATTTTAAAAATCATATTTAATATATTACATAAATATTACACTTATAAAATCCATAATTATTGATTTTATTATTTTATAAACACTCATAATTTCATTTGAATAGTTTTTTAGAAGAATGTTAATACAATTAATACCCACCATTATAATGAATATGATATAATGTAACATAATAATATTTAGTTTTTCTATTAAACATGGTCTTGAATGAAATAAACTATACCTAAAGAACTTGAAATTACATGTAGCACATTCCAACTATTGCGTTGTGTATACTACATGCTAAGTTGATGTTGTGTATAGGGAAAACTTATCTTGGCGTAGAATACAACCCAAGAAATCAGTGAAATTAAAAAATATATAGCTCATTAAAATATTATGGTGTTACATCTACTGTCCATAAATTGAATTTCAACCTCAAAATTCATCATGGTTGTCAAGGTAGTTAATATGTGAATGTTTTTTCCATAGAAATAAACATCATAACAAAGGACTAAAACATCATATTAAAAAGGAACAGCTATCAAATGATAGTTACCCAAAGTAAATCATTAGTATGTGTCTATGTATGAGAACATATGAGAAGATTGGAAATGGATAAAATTAAAAAATAATCATAGTGTATGTTAACGGTCACTGATCAAAAGAATGTTGGGGATCTATTGAAGTTTAACAATCCCAAAACAATAAACTAAATTAACTTTAATGAGTTCATTGATATCATCAAACATAATGACAACAACACACCCTTTTACATCATGATCCATTTTTCCTAAATTTGATGAGTTTTCTTAAAAAGATACACATACTCAATTTCAATATAATCTCATGATAAGCCATTATTTGTAGAATGTAAAATTTATTTCTAATTCAAATAACTACTGTTGGATCATTCATTCCTAAAGTGTTAGAAGATCATGTTATCCATAAATATAAATATAGGTCATTCTATCATTCTCAATAATGTTTATCATAATTTTTCAAACATGCATAATCCCACCAATAGTGACACAATAAAAACATCATCCATAGTTTAACTTATACTATACCTAAATGTATAACCTTACAATCTATACAAAAAATAAAAAACCAAAACATTAGAATGATGTAAACTAACATTAATTTAAATTTATCCAACATATATCATAAGTTATCACTTATTGGTCACATTCCAATCATGTTATCACCTTGATCATGTATTATCTATTGTCATGGTAACAACTAGAATTTCCAAATAACATTATTAAAAACATTGACTTTACCATAATCCAATACATTTTAGATATATTATATAAGTCACAAAATTTTTTATACTACATCTATGATAGCATCACTCTATTGAAAACAAATCCATAAATAGTTCTAAAGAAACTATCATCGTCCAATTTACATATTCAAATCCAAAATATCTTTATCCAAATATATATAACATAATATAAGGAATATATAGAGGTTTATCATTACCTTAACCATTTGTTCTCCAAGTATATCAACAGATCCTTAAATCACATTTCTAGGTCCTTATAACAATTCAAAATATCTCTACAAATCATTAATTAAAAACATATAATGAAAACACTTATATATCTCATGATTCGTATTACATAATCATTGAATTACGAAACATATAAACCTCAATCATCCAACTTTATTCTTAAACCATTACTCATGATCCATCATCACATTCTTTCCTAAAGTATGAATAATTTCTTAAGTTTCACCAACATTAATCTGACCAAGATTATTATGTTTAATTGAAACTATAATTCAAGAAAATCTCATACATTTCACATGTCATTTAATATTTTATTACCCACTATAGTATAAAAAATATTCATAAAACCTTATTAAATTACTTTATGAGATTTCTACTTAGCAAATAGGTTATCATAATTCCCGTACACTCCATATCTGATACATTCATGGTTAACTATTATCTATCTATTTCTAGGTGTTGACTATTACTAGATACCAAAGTGTGATAAATAAATAGCAGAGGTTAAAAATACATAATTATGGTAAATCGCTTAAAATATTTCAATCAATGATATCGTAGGATTAATCTAAGGTCATTAATGATTATAAAAAAATCTAGGATTGAAACCTATTCCTAGACATATCCTTAGAACATCTCAAGACATATCCTTATAAATATATCTCGGGATCTCACTAATGTTATCACATCCATGTTTTCAATGGTTGACTAAAACTTTCATACAATAACAACTCTATAGACCCAAGATTGATGTACATGGACATTGCATAAATTTTATGGAAATAATTATACATGAAAAATACACCCAACGACCATATAAATTTTGTGACTTTGGAAACATGTAAAACATTCTTCTAATTTGGTGAGATTTATTAAAAATATCCGATAAATATCTTCACCATTATTTTTCTTAACTAAAACTATTGATACACCATATGGAAAATAAAACATAAAAAGGGTTATCTCAAATGATCAGAAAGGGTAAACCAAGAATATATCAAATAAAATATGAACATAATAATGTAGAAATAGGAACATAACTATTTAAACCCATACTTTATATTACATATAACAAAATTTTATATCATAAAACAAATATTTATAGTTCATAAGGCATATATCATAAATGAATTTTGAACCATGATATAATAACAGTGAAATAAAAGAAGAAATTGTGGAAAAATCTTAAGCATTGAAAATAATTTCAATATTAGAGAATGCTCATTTATATAAACATCATAGTGTAAAAAGTATTTTATTGAACTGATTTAACTCCTCGTTCAAGTACTTTATTACTAAAATCAGATAATATACCGTTTAAGCCTAGTATTTCTAAAATTCAATCATTTCCCACTTAATTCTTTATTGAATAATGTCATTTTGACACTATTCATTTAATGGATTTTTTAAAAAACAAAATAAGATATTAAACTAGAAAAAATATATATTTTATTTAATGTATATGTGGTCAAAACCATATCAAAATTTAGTTTGATAAATTAATTATCCAAAATTTAATCTTTTTTACTATTTTCAATAACATGAATTTGATATTTCAATAAATAAAATATTTTCTACATGAATTTTGTGTATTTATTCAATAAAGATATTTTTTTGGTAAAATTTTTAAAAAAATAAAATGATGAATTTATATCTTATATATTTCATGAGAATATTTATACTACAATATATCTCTTAGAAAATCATACATTAAAAATTTTATATATATTAAAACAAATATGTGACTACCTTAACATCATAGTAAATAATAAATTATAAGTTGCATAATCATTCCCATCTGGCTTCAAATGGTCAATAAATATACCCTTTAAATATTATGGTCGATATATACTCATAAAAAAAGATTCAGGCAACTATTTTTTCCTTTAAATGGTTATTATCATTTAAATAGATTTTTTTATTGATTTTTCATCAATTAACTAATTTTGGCACCATCAATGTATAAGCCATTAATATAATTATTTATTTTCTAAAAAAAATTTGCATGATAAGAAAAACTATATTAGATTAAAATTGAGTTTTTATAATTTTATTTAACTTCTGTATAATGTTATAATAAATATAATAATGTTATAAAAATTTGAGTAAGATATATTTAACTATTCCTTAAATAATATATATTAAATATCCTAATCTCATCCATGTGGCTTCCAAAGGGTATCATTTAGAGCCAATTTTTTATTAGGTATAAAATTACTTATGCAATCATACTTAGACATTTGTTATTTTAATTTTAAAATATTATATTTACACTTAATTACCTGATTTACCTTTTTTATCATATTAATCATTACAGAAGATACTATTCATAATTCCCAAAAAGTATAAGAAATATATTTACATAATATAGAAATACTCATTTCTAATATGGAATTAATTTTTTAAATTTAAAAAGATTAAATCTTAAAGATTTAATTATAAATTTATCTCATTGTCAGAATATTTGATGGATATTTAAAAGATAAGACATTGCAAATTATTGATATGTTTTCACATAAAAATTCATGGTAAAATTAATGCTAATGAACAAAATTATATTAAATAATAATAATATAATCTATTTTTTGTTTAAAAACATTCAATAATTTAATTTTTCCTGATAAATTATTTCGATGAAAAAATATTTTCCATTAAAATTTATTATATTTTTACTATTCATGAAAACATAAAACATATCATAAAAACAGAAAAAAATCATAAAATGTTCATTTTTACAACATGATTCGAAATAATAAGTTTATTTTATATAATATAATGTATAAAAGTTAAAAAATTTAGATTTAAAATGGGTTCTCCAACAAAAGGTTGGAAAACTATATTTAAAAAAAATGTTTATTTATTAAAAAAATTTAATTTTTTCTCATATACTGTCTTGAAAGAATATAATTTGAATTTTAAAAATAAAATTTAATATATTACATATATATTACACTAATAAAATCCATAATTATTGATTTTATTATTTTATAAACTCACATATTTGCATTTATATAGTTTTTCAGAAGAATGTTAATACTGTTAATACCCGCCATTATAATGACTATGATATAATTTAACATAATAATATTTAGTTTTTCAATTAAACTTGGACTTGAATGAAATAAACTGTACCTAAATAACTGGAAATTGCATGTAGAACATGCCAACTATTTTTTCCTATGTACTTCATGCTTAGTTAGTGTTGTGTATAGTGAAATCTTATCTTGGTGTAAAATACAACCCAAGAAATCAACGCAATTAAAAAATATATAACTCATTAAAATATTGGGGTGTTACATATACTTCCTATAAATTTAATTTCAACCTTTAAATTCATCATGTTTGTCAAGGTATTTAATATGTGAATGTTTCTTCTATAGAAACAAACATCTTAAAAAAGTACTAAAACATCATATTAAAAAGAATAGTTAGAAAATAATAGTTACCCAAAGTAAATCATTAGTAGGTCTCTATGTATTAGAACATATGAGAAGATTGGACATGGATAAAATTCATAAATAATCATAGAGTATATTGCAGATCACTGATCACAAGAAAGTTAGGGATCCAAAGAAGTTTAACAATACCAAAACCATAAACTAAATTATCTTGAAAGAGGTCATTGATATCATGAAATATAATGACTATAATACTCCCTTTAACATCATGATCCATTTTTCCTAATTTTGATGAATTTTATTAATTAGATATACATAATAGATTTCTGTATAATCTCATGATAAGCCATTATTTGTACAATTTGAAATTTATTTCTAATTCAAAGAACTCTTATTGGATAAGTCATTAATAAATTTCTATAAATCTTGTGATCTATAAATATAAATATAGGTTATCCTATCAGTATCAATAAATGTTATCACAATTTTTCAAACATGCATAAGTCCCCAAATTGTGACACAATAAAAACATCATCCAATGATTAACTTATACTATACATAAATCGATAAACATAAAATCCTTACCAAAACAAAAAATCCAAAACATTAAAAAGATGTAGACTAACATTAATTTAAATTTATCGCACATATATCATATGTTATCAATTATTGGTCACATTCCAAACAAGTTATCACCTTCATCATGTATTCTTTATTGTCATGGTAATAACCAGAATTAACATATATCGTTATTCAAAACATTATTTTTTCCATAATCCAAAACATTTTTTATATATTCTATAAGTCAAAAATGTTTTGTACTACATCTATGATAGCATAACTCTAATAAATAAAAATCCATAAATAGTTCCAAATAAACTACCACCGTCTAATTTACATATTCTAATCCAATATATCTTTATCCAAATATAAATATCATAATATAAGGAATATATAGAGGTTTATCATTCCCTTATCCATTTGATCTCCAAATATATCAATATAACCTTAAATCACATTTCTAGGTCCTTATAACTATTCAACATATCATTAAAAATCATTAATGAAAATCATATATTGAAAACACTTATATATTTCATGATTTGTATTACATAATCATTGAATTGTGAAATATATAAACCTAAATCATCCAACATTATTCTTAAACCATTACTCAGGATCCATCATCATAGTCTTTCATAATGTATGAATAATTTCTTATGGTTCACCAACCTTAATATGAAAAATATTATTATGATTAATGTAAAAAATAATTCAAGAAAATCTAATACATTTCACATGTCATTTAAAATTTCTTTACCCACAATAGTATAAAGAATATTCATAAACCCTTCATGATTAACTTTATGAGATTTCTACTTAGCAAATAGGTTATCATAATTCCCATACACTCCATATCTAATACATTCATAGTTAACTATGATCTATCAATTTCTAGGTAATGACTATTACCAGATACCAAGGTGTGATAAATACATAGAAGAGATTAAAAACACATAATTATGGTTAATCACTTATAATATTTCATTCAATGATATCTTAGGATTAATCCAAGGTCATTAATAATTATCAAAAAACTCTAGGATTGAAACATATTCATAGAATTATCCTTAGGACATCTCAAGAAAAATCCTTATAAATATATGTAGGGATCTCACTAGTGTTATCACATCCTAGTTTTCAATGGTTAACTAAACATTTCAAAGAATAAAAACTATAAAGACCTAATATTTATGTACATGGACATTACATTACATTTATGGAAATCATAATACATGAAAAAAAGACACCCAAAGACCATATAAATTTTGTGACTTTGGAAACATGGAAAAAATTCTTCTAATTTGGTTGGATTTATTAAAAATATCCCATATATTTCTTCACCATTAGTTTTCTTAACTAAAACCATTAATACACCCTATGGAAAATAAAACATAACAAGTTTTATCTCAAATTCTTATAAAGGGTAAAAAAGATAATATCAAATAAAATATGAACACAAGAATTTAGAAACTGGGACTTAACTATTTTAAACTATTCAATATATTACATATATCTAAATCTTAACTCATGAAACAAATATTGGTTGTTTATAAGGCATATATCATAATGGAATTATGAACCATGATATAATAATAGTGATATAAAACATGAAATTGTTGAAAACTCTTAAGAATTAAAAATAATTTCCATATTATAGAATGATCATTTATAAAAACATCATAGTGTAAAAAGTATTTTATTGAACTAAGTTGACTCCTCGTTCCTGTCCTTTATTACTAAACTATGTATACTTACCGTTCCAGCCTACTATTTATAAATTGTGATCATTTCCAATTTCATTCTTTTATATCTCACGAGATATAATTTATTACACAATTCATTAGAGGGAGATATGTGTACCACACATCTCATAATTGAATCAATATTATGTGTTCCACAAAAACATAAATCATTCATCATAATATAACCTAAGGAATTAAATGGGATTCATAAACATCATTACATCAAAACATATTCCATGTAAACAAAATTGATTTCATAAATATAATTAAATAAAAAACAAAATAAAACCATATGATTAATTGTGATAGTATTATTGAAACATAACTAAATCTATTAATTCCATAATATATGGGTTTTTTTTATTAAACATTTGATACTAATTCTTGTGGAAAATATTTGTTCATCATCAAAAATATATTCTTTTCTCAAAATGCCAAAAAAATTAAAAGATAAGAATTTCATTGAAAATTACCTTTAAATATTATGATTTAAGATTCATGGAAATATGTGGTTATGAAAACATAAAAACATGTATTTTTATATTAGTTAAATAAAAATATTCTGATCGTAATTTTTTCAGATATGGAAAAAACTACCTCAAATCAAAAAATGACAAAATATTTCATTCATACAATTTAATAAAAATTCCAAAATTGGGTAAAACTGACATTATAAATAATAGAAAAATATAATAAAAATTTTGGAATACTTATTTAGGAAATATGGACATGGATGATAAATATACCCATGTATATACATAAAAATAACCAATATAAAAAAACAATTAGATTGAAAAATTATTCCATAAATATTTTTGATAAGTATAATCACATACCCCATAAAATAAAGAAAACAATAATAATATTATCATCCTCATAATAATAATCATAAACATATTCAATGGTAGATCAATCACCACTCCAATGAAATAGGGGGTGTATAAGGCATCATTCCCATATAAAAAAATTAAAAAAACATTCCTTAATAAAGGTCCAATAACCTTTGAATATATTTAAAACTCATGTATAATGATTTAAATAATGTCATTGATTTATTCCAAATCCATATTAACTTTTATGACATAATATATGGTCATAATATCATATTTTTTAATAACATTATAACTCATCCGTCAGGTATTAAATCCATTATTTTCTTATGCATGTTTTATTGGATAAGTCCATGTTCTTCTTCTTAGATTATAGTTATATCAATTCCAAAATTATATTAATATAATATATATCATATTTTTTCATTCAATAAATTAATATTATCATTATTTAATTGATATAATGTAGTATGAATTGCATTTCAACATTGATACGGTAGGCCGTATATACGTACGAGAGACAATATCATTCCCATAATTGTGAAATTTTATTGAAGTTTATGGTATATATAATCTATAAATACATAATGATCATATATATTTATTATTTACCTAATTATACCCAACCATGTAAAGTGGAAATGAAAAATAGATTGTACCACAGTGTGGATATAGTAAGTCCTACATACACATGCGTGGAGATTTCATTTTTCTTTGGATGGATAGAAAGTGGAATATGATTTTTACATAGGTATAATAACATCTCAGTTTATAAGTGATACTGGATTTAATAATTTATATTGGTAAAAACTTTTAAATAGGAAGTATAAGAATAAAGATGTTTGAATGAATCAGTAGATGAGATTACCTCTTCTTCGATGGTCACCCTCTAGACCTATACTAAATGTTACTGGAGTTGGACTTTTGAGAATCCCAAAAACCTATTAAATGAAAATAGAGAAGTTGATCTGGGAAATAGGTAGGTAATTACTGATCATAAATGGTCAATGTGAATTGAATAGGTGAGGGGGGAGGTTCCATTTTATAACTGTGTTGGGCATACATTTTGAAACTGGAAAAATATTAATTTACAATAAACTCAAACAACATCCTAAAACTCGAAATGTATGTATTTATAATTTTATTTGAGTTAAGGTTTTAATTCCATCATACAATAATTTTTATACATGTTTTGATTTCATTTTAAATCATATCATTTTGTATTACCTAAAATTATTCTTTTCGAATTTCAACTATGGTAAAAAAATGTTCAAAATTAATGTAGTGTGACATTTACTTGTTTGATGTAATTTAGGACATAGATGAAAAAAATAAAAAAAATTAGAGTAATACATATTTTTTATATACTTTTTTAAAGAAATTATAATATTTAATTAATTTAATAAAACATTATTTTGAAAAAATATCAATATTTTCATTTTGACACTATTCATTTAAAGGACATTTAAAAATATCATGAAAAGTTATTAACCTCAAATAAAATATATTATTATTATATATATGTTGTAAAATTCATATAGAATGTTATTTTGGATATATTAATTATATAATTTTATTTATTTTGGTATTTTTAATTACATTAATTTTATATTTCCATTAATAAAGTAATTACTACATCAATTTTGTGTAATTATTTAATATAAAAATTTCTGGGGTAAAAAATAAAAAAATTATATGTTGATGATAAATCCTATATCATTAATGAGCATTATTATAGTCTAATATATCTCCTTTTAAATCTATGTGAAAATTGTTTTTTTCATTAAAACAAGAATTTGACAACATTAACATCACATTAAATAAAATATTCTTTGTGTCATAATCATTCCCATATGACTCCAAATGGTCAAAAACACTACCCTTTGATGATTAGGGTCAAGATATATTCATAAAATATGATTTTTTAAATTTTTTGTGTCTTTTAATAGTAATTATCATTTAAATAAAAATTTGTATATGGATTTTTCCTCAATAAAATAATTTTTTCATCATCAATGTATAAACCTTTAAGGTAATTATTAATTTTATTAAAATGAAAAATAAAATAACATGATAAAGAAAAAAAATTAGGTCTACATCTTGTAATTATAATATAATTTATCTTCTATATAACCTTATATTAATAATAATAAAAATATTAAAATTTGATAAATACATATATAACTTTTCATTAGAAAAAAATATATTAAAAGTTCTAATCTCATCATGTTACTTTTAAAGAGTGTTATTTAGGCCCAAGGATGGTTTAGGTTGAATATCAGTCATCAAATTATATAATTACAAGTGTTAAGGTAAATTAAATATATAATATTTATTCTTAATTACCAAATTTACCTTTTTACCATATTAAAAATTACTAAAGATACTATTCATAGTGCCCAAAAATTTACAAATTATATTTAAATATTTTAGACCTACTAATTACAAATACGGGATCCATTTATAAAAATTCAAAACATATATGTTTCTATAATTAAAATAATATTAATCCTATTGTAGGGATGTTAATGAGGTTTTAAATGTTTAAACATTATAAAAGATTTAAATGTTTGAATATCAATAAATCATGATAAAACTAATGCCAATGACCAAAAATATATTAAATGATAAAAATATATTCTATTTTCACATTACACACGTTAAATAATATTTATTATCTATATAAATTATTTCAATGAAAAATGTTTTCCATTTAAAATTGTGAATATTTTTATTATTCATCAAATATAATAACCTATCTAAAAATATCAAGAAATCTTAAAAAGAAAATTTTGAAACCCCACGTCCAAATAAGAAACTTTTTTGTGTTAAATAAAATATATAAAAGTTTAAAATATTTAAATTTTAAATTTTTTCTCTATCAAAAAATAAAAAAATTGCATTTTTTTAAATACAAGTTTTATCTGAAAAAATGAATTTGTTCGTATATCTTGTATATAAAACACATATGATGTATTTTAAGCCTTAGATTGAATATATTAAATATATATTACATTAAAAAAAATTTAAAGAGTCATTTTATTATTTTATAAATTCACCTATTTTCATTTAATTTTTTTTCTTCAGAAAAAGTCAATATTGTTCATACCTGCCATTATAATGACTAGGATATAAGGTAACTAAAAATATTTAGTTAATTACATAATCTCTATCTTATTTGAATTGAAATCTATAATAATAAATTTAAATTGTGTGCAAACCAAGTCAAGAATAGTGTTGTATATACCGAAAGCTAAGTTAGTGTTTCATATAGTGCCTTATTATCTTGGTGAGGCTTAGAACACAAGACATCAAAAAAATCAATTACAATTTAACTCATAAAAATATTAGGGTGTTACATTTTACTATGCATATATATTTTTTATGATATAAAATAAAATGAAATTTTTTCCCAATGTAATTACTATATTGAGACATCCTGATTGGGGTTTTGAATGTACTTCTGATTACCCATAATGCTTTCTCATGCTTGAGAGAGAAATCGTCCAAGGAACCTGAAATAATATTATATTATATATTTATTAATTATTTATTTTATATTTCTACATGTTAACTCAATTTTTATGTTAAATAGTTCCATTATTGTGGGAACACCCATAAATTTCAATCATGTATTTGTGATGTCGATATTAAAAATGTTTCCCATTATTTATTATGAAAAATATTTAAATTAAAAATATAGAAAAACATTTCTTTTTATTGAACACAATTGCACTGGATGATATATTTTTCGTATGGTCCACTAACTAAAACTATTAGGAATCCTAGTCCATTGAAACTAGGATATACTCAATACCATGAAAATACGGAAACTATCCCCTGAAATATAATCCCCAAAAATCAATAATCTCAACTTCTATATTATGTTCCTAAGTATACTCCTACTATATTCCATAATTTACTAACCTATGAAACCTATAGACTAATATAATATTTAACCAATGTAGAAAAATAAAATCAAACATTAATTACTTTTTGTTCTACCCATTCACCTCTATCATGACCTCCCCATGGTGCCGAGTTGAAACACTATAAAATTGGAACCAACCCCTCTTCTAATTGGAAAATATGATGTCTACCATCATCACATACCCAAATAAAATGGTTCATGCCTAAAATAGAATTTAATATCATATATAAATATTTAAATTTATTATTTGAAAAAAATATAGTATTGAAACTTCCTAATATGAAATTAGATAAGTGAGCTTACCAAAAAGACAGTTTATGTGCAATTTCAAGAAATTTTTCTTCTATAAAAAATAGTTCATTCCTATTGGAACATCGAAATGTGTACATGACAATGTAGAAAATTGATTCGAAATATTTTTATATCTCGCTTTTTATCATTTATCTCTAAATTATAATATAGTAGTAAATGTAACCATCTCATTAACCTGGGATTCATTATTCTTTGGATCAAAAGTATTTCATGGAAATATTTTTTGTGAAAAAGGTGACATTATATTAGGTTAAGTGCATCCTAAAAATTTTTGACAAAAAAATAAAAAAACTCCCTCCCATTGGTAGGATAATTCCATTGAGATTCATAAATATTCCTACATCCATAGTACACCTCATATAATTTCCATTCTCTCCAATCGAATAAGTCAACTCCAACATACACATTACTAGAAACTCACATGTGTTTATATTTTTATGTATAGTAAGGTGTTGTGATTATGGTTTAAGAAGTGACCATTTCCATAATTAGGATGAAATATTCATGACTATTATCTTTGAAAATAAATGCCCAGTCATTAGAAAGTAGTAAAAACAGAGGCTTTACAATTTTTAAATAGTCTGTTATAAATCTCCCTGAAAAATTGGCATGCCAATGAATAATCCTAACCCCCATCACATTAATATTATAAAAAATTCAATTACCTAAGATAATTTTTATCAACCATTAATACCTTATTAGACTTCATGGGCTAATAATATTACTCTAATGACCAAAACTTGTGTTTCTCTTAATTTCAAAATGTGTTAGTTTCTAAACATATGTACATTAAATGTTCCAAATTCCATTATTATTTCCATAAAATTAATACCCACAATTGTAAAATATTTTATATAAAATCATTATTTACCCAAATATGTTAGATAAAATTTCCATCACAACCCATTGTAATATAGGCTTTGTACCGCACAAATCGAAGGGATTTCAACAATAGAAAACTATTATGAATCTTCATTTACAGGTGGTCTTCACCAGATATTCTAGGGATAATGGAATTTTATTGTAATAAAAACAATTATCCAAAATATATTCATTTAAATCCATTGTATAATGAATTTGATCAAAAAAAGTCGTGGAAAATTGTTTTTTGAGGTGACAGAATTTATATTCTTTAAGTAATATAGACTCTCCATTCTATCATATTCCTGGATTTTATTTTCATTTCCTTTTAGTTCAACACACCAATGAAATATCTATTATTTGGGACCACATAAAATTAAAAAACAATGAACTATCCGATAATGGTTAAATAGTCCAAACATTAGCATATTTATGAATATATTCTCTCACAAATTCATTCATTTTAGGTTATACATCCTTTGAAGATAGACTGATTGTTTTTAGTCTGGTTCAATATTAATATTATTCATGAATCATTATTGAATAACTCTATTGATGTCATATAATAACCAATCTATTATAGTTTTTAATTTTTTTAAAACAACATGAAATTTTTACTCTTAACTATTAATCAACTCAGTAATAATTATAAAATGAAATGTGATTTTTCATCCAGAAATGAAATTTTAATGTTTTTCTGAGGTGGTTTATGCTCAATTGAAGGTACCTATTCACTAGAAACATGGTTCTTAGGAATAAAAGGTATATGATCTTAAATATTATTCTAAAAATTATATTGAAAACATACATATTTTGAACTATTTACACCTACATATATTTTCTTTCAATTTTATCCAATGTGTTGATGCTACATTCATTATGTTAAAATAAAATTTCACTAGATCTAGAAAAGAAAATTCATCAAATTGTTTCAAAGACTATCCAACAAATTTATAAAATTTATATATATAATATTGCCAAGTGAACTCAGTTTAAAAAGGTATCCTAGAAAGTAACGAATCTCTATAATATAAAATTCATTTTTTTTAATTCTATTCAGTATTTAATCATAGTTGTTGTACATAAATAAAATATTAAACATATTTGTGTGTTATTCACTTCCAAATAACTAGTAAATCTATTCATTTAATCCTAATAAATCTCTTTGGCAATAAATTTATTTCTAATTTCGTTTACTTGTTTAAAAGATTTATCTACTCCCAAAAACATCATATATTAAATATTGTATCCAAAAAACCTCTAAATGATCAAAGGTATTTACAGCCTATTGGAACTCCACTCTGCAAAATTTTCACTAGATAAAAATTAATTATCATTTTAAATATATCTAATTCCATTTTATTGAAAATTTAAAAACAATTTTCCCTTTATCACATCGATAACAGCTACTATAGTAGCTAAGAGATGACTACACAAGATTATATGGAAATATTTTCCATATTTTCTCCATAAAATAAAAAAATATTATAGTTAAAATAGACACTAAAACTATAAATAATAGGTCCTTGATGCTTATTAATGGATATGAAATGGACTAATAATCCAATTTCAAGATAATATTGGTGGGTATCAATTCTCTTAACCCAAACTATTAGATCTATGATAAATGGAGAGGATGAATGACTTAACCAATTTCACAAGGAAAATTCAATTTGAAAATTTTCTGTGAATTATAGGGTATTAAAATACACCGTGGATCATTATGATTTTCATAGAATATAATTTAAAGGATGTAACTTCATTATTCATTGAGGATTAATGTTGGAAACAAATCAAATGTTTTCATGTATTAAAAAGTTTTTTTGAGATTTCATGTATGATGAAATTTGAATAAAATCATGGATGAATGGAATGATTAGTTTGATCTAGTTGAAAATCCGATGGAACTAAATATAATTTTTAATTTTGGCTTTTTTATTTCATCCATTGATGTAATGGGATGGAAGGAGAAAAATTATTTAGGAACTGGTTTATATCCGTGATTTCATAAACATGTTCCTCAATATCTCTTTGTTAATTTTATTATATTTTATTCTAAATTACCAGATTGAACAACATGATTCCCCTTTATTATAATTGTGAATTTTAATTCTCTATAATGTGTGCTACACAGAATAGGGTCTTAGATTTTCCCAAATTTTTATTTTTCTCATTCATATGGTCAAATTTCGATTCATCCTATGTTTCATATAAACTTCAAATAATTTCAACCCTTTAATTCCCATCAATATTATACTATATGATACTCATAAAAATAATTTTCTCTCTTCTACCTAAATTATTAATTAGTCAACCGAATTTTAGAATTTGTATTTTGATCCTAGATTCTTTTTTTCCTAACTAAAATAACTCTTTTTATTTATTTATAAAACCATCCTATTTATTTTTGGAATAACCTATTGCATTCATATTTGGACCTTCAAGGATAAACCATCATTTTGGATTGGAAATGCTCAAAATATAACATATTCAATAAAAATGGGGTGTTACATGAGGTCTAAGACCTCCATGTTCTCTATGACACATGTTGTGAGGGTTTTAGGGTCATTTTTTTAATTTTTTAGAGAAAAGATAATCGCATTAATGCATCTTAGGACCATACCTAGAAATGATATCATTTTCATATAAAAGGTTAGTCATATCAATGTTCCAAAAATATGACTTGGAAAGAAAAAAAATCTCACAATAGTTTCAATTTTCCTAGAGAGTATGTTGAAAATTTTCTGTACAAACACAAAAATACAGTTATAAATCAATGAGATTTTTTTTGGGAGGAATTTGATTTATATCAATGTTCCTACTCTCTTAACATTTAGGTTTGAAATATTATGCCAAATTTATAAATATTTTATACAACTTGATATAGGATTCTTAGGAATAAAATTATTTTAGTTTTCTAATTTTCTAAAGATTGATTATATTTTACAAGACAATTTAATGAGGTCTCCAAAAGAATATAGGGTGTACATTAATGGTTAGTGCAAGGTACCATATCCACAAGGATCGATCAATTATGCATTTCCAATGATTGAGGTTCTGATTGGATACCCGAAGGTATATAAAAGAGTTTAGATGTTAAAATATGGATGAAGGGAGACATCACACTAAGTAATGTTACCTGACATGAAAGTCAGTTTTCTGATGTTTAATAAATCGGGGATTTTTAAAATAAAACAGAGGAATTATTTATGAAAAATTGAACCCTGAGTATTTTATGATTTCAAAGGGGATTACACAAATTGTAAATCCCCAACACTTTATGTTTTGAACATTTTATCATGATCAGGTTTTTAAAACCATTTGGATGTAGCTACTCCCAAAATCATTAACGGTGACCTGATTACCAACTATTTAGCATTTTGGGGACACTATTTTGGGAAATTAATCTCTATATTCCATCCATTAATCATTAAAACTCCTCCTTAAATCAATGGTATGTTCTACCTCCATTAAAACTGATTATTCGATATGTTTCCTTCCATTATTCCATTCAATGGGATAGTTACCGGTCTCTATGATTCTAAAAGAAATTTCTTAGTAGTTTGTTGGTGAATTTTTTGTGTGACATCCTTGGGTGGATGCAGTTCATGTGGGAGAGGTGATCTGGATTCACATCGTTGGTGTATTCTCATTTAAATAACATTTACTCCCTTTTTGATTTAGGTGACTCATTTATACCCTATTTATTTTCTTGAAATCTAAGAGATATATTGATTTATTCCTATATATTGTAATGAAATTAACCTTAAAATTAACTGAAACAGATTAATAAATTTGTTTTGGTAACATGGTGATATTTATTTTTTTGTATAGTGATAATGGTTTTCCTCTTGTTTTTCTAGATAGTGTCATATATTTGATGTTCTTATTAGGCTTGTATTAGCCTTTGGAATTGGTTAATTAAATAAATATGGAATTAATAGTTACTTAACTAGAAATTTTTTTAAAGAGGCATGTTTAGTAAATCCAATTTTTATATGTATTAATGATACGAGCATGTTTCAATGATTTGAATTTCAAATTTTTAATGGAATTAAATAAATATGTGAATAATGTCAGTAATTTTTTATAAAATAATTAAAGGCATATCAAACTAATTGTTTAATTAATTTTTGATAGCTTGTTCTAGATTAGTAGTTTGGTTACACAATGTTGTTAACTATAATTAGTGAATCGGTTAATTCATGATGTATTAAGAATATGTTTATGTTATAAAAGATAATTCCATTGTAGGTAATGTGTTTCCCAATTTCTTGAAAAGGCATAGTTCATTATGCTAGGGAGATTTGAGAACTCTTAGCATGTAATGGCTGATTTCAATTTTTGATTCCAACTAATTGAGATGTTACATTAGATTGGGATGGCTAATAATAGATGGTTTTTGTAGTGTATAGGGTTTAGAGGCCTATAAGTGATGTATACAAGGGATGGCTGAGCTTGGAGGGCTGTTGTGATATATGGGGTGAGGATGACCAGTTTTTGTTTCATCAATTGATTCTTTTGATGGTGGGAGGAATCAAGATATGCTTGTTGGTGTCCAGGTGGATATCAAGGGTGATGGGGTTGAATCTAGGATTACCATAGTTATGAACGTGGGATTCTTGTTTGAATCTTGTGTTCGGTTGATGACCATGTAATTTTTTATCTATACTACTTTCCCCACTTCATGAGGTAGACGGATGTGCTTTGTTTTATTACATGTTGGGTACTATATGATGTTTTATTATTTCTCCTTGTAATATGAAATTTAATGTTGTTAAATAAAGAGAAATTTTTATCCCATGGGGCTATTAATTTATGGGATGCATTACTGATGTTATAATTTTGAGATTCCATTGACTCAGATTGCTTATGACTAAAGGGAATAGATCTATTTTTTAATTGAAATGTAAAGTATTGGGGGAATATTAGTGGTTAATTAATGGTTAATGAATTAATAAAAAAATGTGAAACTAATGAAAATACATAAAATAACTTAATGCATTACTTTAAATGCATGTTTTCATATATTATATTTGGTCTTAGTAGTGGATGTTAAGAGCCCAAGAGAGGTTACCTACAATTTATACCGAGATATTGTTATAACCATAGTATTTTTGTGAGATATATGAAATCATGTATATTTTTGGATTTATATAATACTCCTCCTTTTCGGATAAGGAAACTAATAACATGGGGATTCTAAGTCTTGGTGGGTGTTTCTTCACCAAAATATTCCTGGGAGGATGGATGGTTGACGAACCACATTGAAACCTATCTCTTATCTTTGTTGTTATTTGTATTGTCATACACGATGTTTAGTTTTTTATAAATACTTATTTAGAGGTCTATAATGGATTCTTGTTATTTCATAAATGTATTATGGATAAAAATTCATACACACTACAATAGTTATAACATATATAGGCTCTAAGGTCATGAGGATCCTTTCTCGATGTGTGTGTTGTGTTGGCTTGATGTTTAATAAATAATGTATGATACACATTATATATTATGTGTTGGATACATGAAACTACATAGTAAAATTTATTTACATGGAATTACAGTTATGTTACATGTGGTTCCCATATTTTTTCTTCAACTAGGTGTCTATGGGCTATCATTTATTAAGATAAATGCTCAGAAAGCATGACGTTCTAGAAAATAAGAAAACCATTTGGAAAGCAGTAGCTGGTTACCCATGATAGTAATCATTATATTATATTATCTTCTATGTGATATTTTTTGAGAGTATCCATTGTGAGGCTGATAAATTAGTATATCGGTTTAGGTGATGAGTTTGTTTCACCTGTTTTCTCTATACAATATCATTATTTCGTTATGTTTTTTCAGAGATTCTAGAAAATATCATACTAATTATATTATTATAATCACCTTAAATATATACCAACTACATTTTAGTTTAGTTGTTGTAGGTTTTAATTTATGTTGTTACTATATTCTTTTGTTTTGGGATGAGTTGTTTTTGATTCGTGGTCACTGGTGTCTTTACCATTGTTTTAGAATATATAGTTATCCTTTTAGTTGTAATGGTTCTTGCATCAAATTACATTTTTGAAATTGATTTTTCTATTATATTTTATTCTAATAAAGAGTCTATTTGTTTCTATCTTATTTGAATCATTAACATGTGTTCTTTTAGAGGGGTATGCCTCCCATTTATTGGTTTACTACACCCTCAGTTCTAGTCTCCAAACTGGGGCCTAATTGGGACGGGACTTGAGTGTCAGTATCTCCTTTCACAATTTTCATCCTAGGAGGGCTACACATTGGGTGGAGGGGGTCATGATAGTGTGGTATTAGAGTTTGGGATGAGGGATAAGTCAAATTATATATTTTTTCACATTTTAAGTCGCATGCGTAGGTAGGGAATCTATGTAAGCAAAATATAGATTGTGTTACAATAAGGGTGACATGGTTTGACACGATTGTTTAGTCCCTTATTTTATTTGAAGAACATATATTTATGCTTAATGTGGATATTAAATGTCATTATACTAGTTTTAGGTTATAGACCTAGAAAAGGATCATGAGTCAATGTTCTTCTCAACATGTTTTAATGGGTATACCATGTGATTGTTTGAACACATAAAAATAAAATAAAATAATTAATTGTTGTTAAGATATTCCATATTCCATGTTTATTGTATATAAATATTTTTTATTTTGTAGGAATACATCACGGTTGACTTCCTTATCTAGTCGAGGAAGATGATGTTCAGAAGATTATGCTAGCAGATCGCTAAAAAGATGAGGTTGACAACGATGACATGTGGAGGAGGACAGTCTGAGAGTTTCAAGGCCAGTGTTTGTATAGATATGAAGGATTTTTTTAGATGCAATAATAGAATATTGGTTGGTGGATGTTGAGGTAGCCTATGGTTTAATCCATGATCAGATGGTTCAATGGGTATCATTTACATTGATGATGTTACATGTGGTAATGATAAAAGGGTGGTTCTTATTCCATAGATATTTTAAGGAGTCAAATGTCTCAAGAGATGATTTAGGAATTAGGTTGAAAGTTGTGCTTATTTCAAAGGCTATGAAGTAATCTAGTCTCCATGAGCAATATACCCTTCGATAGGGGAGCTCCAGTGTTTGAGATTTTTATATCTATTTTGGGAACCTTCTACGATATTCTTCAGACATATTTCATGATTTTCATGATAGGGTGAGGAGTTTTGGGAAGGCTTTTCATCCCGAGATCCAGTTCTAGGTCGCACATTTTATACTGAAGATGTATCTTGATGTGATAGAGAGATATGAGGTCATTAAGAGTACATTATGTAGAATTTATCATCATGATATGGGAGTCATATGTGTTACTCATGAAGTAGATGTGTGGTCCAGGGTTACATGGTTTTCTAAAAAAGAGTTTTCAATTATCTAGTTGTAACTCCCACCCCTAGATGTACAATTTCATCTCAGGTAGAGTCTCTCAATCCTGATCCAAGTGATCAAACACATGATTTTCTTATGCATGATTATGTTATATGTGGTGAGAGTTCTTGAAATTTTTTAAATGTTAGTGTGTTCTAGTTATTTCACTTTATTCTCCTCAACTAAGTCCCTTCCAATTGAATAAGAAAAATTAGGATACCACTATTTGGGATTAGAAATGAGTAGATGGGGAAGTCATTGGAAAACCCTTGGACAAACCCCATCCTCAAGGATTAGAGCATGACCATGTAGGGGGTTATTAGTATGTTCAAGAGGCTATGGAGATTGTATTTATCAAATTTATAATTTAGTTTTTCTAGAACTAAGTGATCTATACATCATTTGAGGTACTCTATTAAAATTTTATACTTAGGATCATTCCTTTTTTTATCTGGGAGAAACATAATCCTTCATATCACCATCCCTTATCCTTGTTTGGGACTTTTTGTAGATAGGAATCAAGTTCTCTTGGGTTTGAATGTGCTAGTTGGAAGTCAAGCTGACCTATTTTATGTATGTAGGGATTGTGAGATAGTTCTAGAGAACCAAATATCTTGGATATATTTCCTATGTTTATGGATATAACCATATTAAATCATCATTTTCAAGGATTATTGGTATACAATGAAGTCTATTGTGGATTTCTTCTGGACCTAGGTTTTGTTCTTCAATGCTCACAGAGAGCTAATAGTGTTTGTTGGAGAGTGAGACCCTCTGTTGGGTAAGAGGTTTGTTCTACCATTTTCATTCTTGATGTTTGATCTGATACTAATTTCATCAATGTTAAAAATTCTAAATTTCATAGGGTCATATAATATTACACCAATGTCTTTCTAGATGAGTTTTGTAGATTTACCCCCTTAATGAGAGATCGAGATCGGGATCAAACTACTGTTATTCATGTTTCATATCTCAATGTACCCATATAGGATGGAACCTTTTGAATTGCAAGATCTGTGTATATACCATGATTATATATTGATGTTTTTTTATTCGACTGAGTGTGTCATTGTGGATTGAAAAAGTTTTTTTTCTAGAAAACGGCTTATGGATGTATGCAATTGTGTTTCGATAATCACACATTACATAAGTGAGAGTGAACTACCATTGACCTATACCACTAATTTATGACTTATTTGGTCAAATGAAGGGTATAATATGGTCTTCAATGATCAAATTATTTTCAGGATATCATGAGATGCATGCACAGGATGAGGATATCCCAATGACTCCATTCTGTTTTTGTCATCCGAATAACCAGTTTGTTGTGATTTTTTGGTGTAATGTATTATTGATCCTCATTAATGGGATAAACAAATGATATGATCTATTAGTTCCTAGATATTTTCATGGTGGTTTTCATCAATCAAATTCATGTGTCCTCCACATTTGACGAGGAGAATTAAAATCATCTGAGTGTTGTTTTGGGAGTTGTTCATCATGATAATTTTTTTGGGAAGATTTGAAAGTGTGAGTTTTGGAAATGAGAATTCTAGTTCATGGGGAATTTTTTATCACATATGGGATTGGTTATGGATTCATTGATTATTGAATAATTTATGTTTTTGATTGTATAATCACTAGTTTATGTTATATAAATTCTCCATGGTCTTGTGGGCTATTATTGGATGTTCCTAGCCAATTTCTCATGGATTGTGACCCATGTAATAGCATTGACTAGAAAATATCATGCATTCTTGTGGAATATTTAGTTTTAGATATCAATTTTGAATATAAAAGAGTGGATGGTCAGTTCTCCAGTTCTTTTGCTACTAAAAAAATAATTTTATTCTGTGGATTTATGTGATGCTTATTTTCTTGTGTTTGGATGTGTTATGAAGTATCACAGTTCATTAATTTCTTATGGGTATCAATAGTTTTCTCCATATGAGTGTAACTATTCCAACCAGGATCTGTATTTGTTAGTGGTGGTGTTTTACTTGATGTTTTGTAGAAATTAACTCATTAGAGATCATTTTTTGGTATCCACTGATCATAAAATCCTAAAGTATTTTTTTCTCCCAACATATTTTTTATATGAACTAGCATTAGTGGATGGTGTTCATATAGGATTAAGACTTCAAGATTTTGAATACACTTGGAAATGGGAATGTTGTGGCTGATGCGCTAATATTGAAGTTCTTTTTCGATGTAGTGTGTGAATAAAATGATTTATTGAGAGTGATGAAAGTACATAAAACATTTCCAAAATATATTGGATAGGATGGGGGAGGTGGTTTTATATTTCATATTATATAGCATTCATATATGTAAAATGGGTGGAAGATTCATAGTTAGGTGAAATGAGGTGGATGTGTGGAGATATCAATTTGTTTGTGTCTTGGCCCATGATTGTTGGTCTAAGGATAAACAACACTGAGTATTGATTCATGTATTATTTTTTTGTTCCTAAAAAAATTCATGAGATTGTTCTCAAGGATTTCTATATATTTCAAATTTACTACATACTAGTATGATAATTATGTACTTATTTTTCAGAGGAAATATTTGGTGGTCTGTGATAAAGCATGTTGTTGTAGGGATTGTACCCTAGTGTTTGGTATTCCATATGGTGAAGGCAGAGAACAATGTTCCCAATGGTTTTTTGTAGTCATTATAGGTTCCTCAATGAAAGGGGATGACAGATCTTGGGACTTTATAATCATTTAAACTCAATCCTATAGAGGTTATGTTGTTATATGGGTGGCCATGGATCATTTCATGTAGTCATCCTACTTTATAGCGTTCAAGCAGTTAATCTCGGTAGGGTAGTTGTTGAGGTAGTATTAGGAGTTGTGGTGAGAATCCAGGAGGTTCAATGGATTAAATGTTTTTATTGAGACCATCATTTTATCCCCAATGTGTGGAGAGTTATATTTCATGATCATGGTTCTTATCCCTGACATTTAACTTCTTTTCATCCTCATAAGGATTGTTAGACAGGGAAAAACCACTAGACTATTGGATTAATGTTTCTCTCTTGTTTCCTGGATTTTAGTGGATCCTGGATGAGACACATTCCCTGGGTAGATTTCTCTTAAAATAATATTTTCACCCCACCATCAGTATGATTAAATGTGAATCTATTTATGGATGATCATGTCATTCTCCATTGTGATGGAATAGGGTCAGAGAGTCAGCAATTCACAAGTTGGAACTAGTGTAGCATACAGTAGATATTGTTTAGGTGATTCATCATATGATGAAAGTAGCACAAGATTATTTTGAATCACCTTTCGATCATAGGAGGATATATATATTGTTCAATGTTATGGATCATGTGTTTATGAAGGTTAATCCCAATCATGGGTAGTGAATGTTTGGTTGTTGCAGTAAGCATTCTCCAAGATTTGTTGGGCCTTATGAAGTGTTATCACATGTTGGAGCTATGGAATATAAAGTAGATCTTCACCAAGATACTTTCTAGATATACTATGTACTTCAAATTCCAAAGCTCCATAGTTAAATTTATAATGACTTTCACATCATTTATTGGGGATAGATCAATTTTGATGATGATGTGAACTTAAAGGAGTGGCATGTAGATATCTAGTACCACCAAGAAAATGTGTTTTATGAGTGTGTTATCCCATTTATTCATGTCTTGTGGAGGAACCGTGGTGTGGAGGAGAGTAAATTAGAATTCAAGAATTAAATACGAACATAGAACCCTGATTTATTCGATGTTTAGAATTTCTCTTATAACATTGTCCTTTCTGTGGTGGTATACAGTTTCTGTTTTATGAGATGTATTTCTCTTATTTAATGTTGTGGATCACTATCATTGAGAGGTGTCTCCCCAGGTAATGTGTTTAGTAGCTAATTTTTTTGGGTTTTCATGGTTTAATGGAAATCCATTGATGAGGTGGTTTAGATTTTGTTGTGGTGAGAACCTTGAGAGATATCACACAGGGTTTCTATTAAGATGAACCATTTTTATTTTCTCTCTGGGAAGGTTTTGTATTCTCTATGAAGAGAATTTTATAAGAGGTACATAATGAATGGGACCATATAAGTCTGGATCGACCCTCTGTGCATTTCCATATACAGAGGTTCTCTAAGTAGTCTTAGAGTTAGTCTTTAATAGTTTGAAATCTAAAATCAAGAATTTGGGATATTTTATGCTATATAAAGTTATTGGATACTAATATGAGCTGCATTGTGTGTAATAACATGTGGTTTTTAAAATTAAAAGGTGACATGATTTTCATCATAAAACAAACCATGAGAATTAAATGACATGATAGGGGGTTACACAACATGTAAATCCCCAATGATGCTTGTTTTAATAATTTTCATCCACTCGAATTTGTCAAACCATTCATATATATTGGATATCCAAATCGTTCATGATGGCCCAACTATCCGCTCTTCAATATTTTGGGGATTCTAATATTCGGGATTGATCTCTATCTTCCCTCCTCAAATATGTATAAATCCATATTCAAAATAAGGTATTTCCAACCTCTATTATTATTGTTTATTCAGTTTTTTTTCTCAGGTTCCTCATTACTATGAAATGGAACATGATCTCTATGTTTCTAAAAGTGTTTTCTGGTTGTTTTTTGGAGGTGTTGTGATGTGGTGTCATTGGGTTGATGCAGTTCTTTTGGGAGAGGTGATGGGGATATTATTTGGCAGTGTGTTCTACTACAATGAAAATTTTCACACTTTTTCAGGTAGGGGATTAATTTATTATCCATTTATTTATGTCAAATCATATAGATTGATTGATTTATCCCATTGGATCACAATGAACATAAAAAAAATAATTTCTTGAACCTAATTAATCAATTTTTATTGGCCACATGTCCATGTTGGTATTTTGTTACATGAAAATGGTATTCCTCATTTTTTCAAGATAGTGTGGTATAAATGATCATCATCTTATTATTTACTTATCTTTTAGATTTTATAATGAACCTAGATTCATAATTAATTATTAATTACTTGTCTAAAACATTAAACTGTCATATTTAAAAAATCAGGTGTGTTCTAATTTTAATGTGGTGAGCATGTTTAAATGAATTATTATTCCATGTGTTAATGGGATTGAATAAATTTATAAATCAGGTTGATTCTTGTCGAAAAAAATTAAAGACATGTTTAATTAATTGTGTAATTAATTTATGTTAGATTTTCTCACTTTTTGGTTAGGTTTCCAACAATTGGAACCTTTAATTAAATTAATTGGTTAATTCATGATTGAGTAAGAATCAATTGCATCATAAAATATAATTCCTTTTTAGGGCATGAGCTTCTCGATTTGATGTGAAGTCTAAGTTCCTTATGCTTTAGAGTTGTTTAGTGATCATTATGTGTAATGGATAAAATCCTTTCAATATGGACATGATCCTAGATTATATGCATGTTTAGTGTTTCTTGTGATGTTAAATGAGTTTGGGATAGATGATACTAAAGATTTGTTTTGTGGTATATGGGGTGGGTATTCCCATATGAGACATGATCCTATGGTGGATGGTCCTGGAGGAGTATTGTGATATGTGGGGTGGGTAGTCCATGTTGTTTCAGAAGAAGTTTACAGTTTTGATCAACAGATGCCTCTAGATATGCATGTGGGGGTCAAAGAGGATCTTGGGGATAACATAATTGGTCTAATATGGGATTACCTAATGACATTAAAGTTGTATTCTTATATTGAATCTTTTTTTTGGATAATGGCTAGGTTATTTTATCGGTATTCCATTCCCTGCTTCTTGAGGCAGATAGATTTTCTTGGTTCTATACCTTTATTGTAGATTTATATGTTTTCTTAAAATACCTAGTAATATGGAATGTAGTCTTCCTAATAAATGAATAAATTTTTAACCCATGGGAATAGATCTTTATGGTATGAATTGGTATGGTTATAATTCCAAGAAGTCAAGGACTAGGTTTACTTTACCATGGAAACAATAAGACATTAATGTAATGGTAATGAAATGTAATGTTTTATATGATAATAGTTAATTAATGGGTAAATAATTAATTGATTTAATGTTCAATGGATTATAGGGAATAAAATAAGTCAATGTAGATATATAAATTGTTGTCGGTTTATTGGTTATCTGGTCATTGTAGTGGAAGTTATTAGTCTGATAGATGTTAGAAGGAGTTGATTCCAAGACATGGTTATGCCTATAGTGTGGTTGTGAGCTATATTATATCATGTAATTTTTATATATTCTTCTCCACCATAATGATTAGGGAAACTACCACCCCTAGGATTTTGTGCCATTGGGCATGTGTTTTCTAGATCATCATGGTAGGAGTATGGATGGATGAGTATGCCCTTTGACCCTACTGCCTTTTCTTGTTAGTTATTTTTATTGGCCTTCATTATGGTTATTTCTCCCCATATATTTGTTTTTAGGAAAATAATTTCTATTTTTATTTCATTAACACGTATTATGTATTTAATTTCATAAGTACAACTATAGTTCTATAGTGTATAGTTTGTGATGGCTTGAGGATCCTTACTCATCATTTGGGTTGTGATGGTTTGAGGTATAATACCCAAAGTATGATACACATTATATAGGATGTGGTGGATCCAATAAAATACATGGTTACATTATATTATGTGGATGATGTGGTGTGTTTCTTGAAATTCACATTTTGTTACTTGACCCATATGTATACAGGCAAGCCTTTTAGGTGGGAGATTCTCAAGATGTGAGATGTTTGGACATAGTGGAAAACTAGAGGGGAAGAATTATGGGTTACAAATGATTTTAATTATTTTATTATATTCTCTTGTATGAAATATTTTTTGAGAGTATACATGATGAGGTTGTCAACATAGTATACCTATTAAGATGTTAAGTTATTTTTTTCTATTGTTCATTTACATTTAGAATGGTTTCCTTATCTTTTACATGAGAGCCTCTCAAAAAAGGTCCTACTGAGAATACATTATACTAACCCATTGTATATATAAACTATTTTCTCGGTCAGTTGGAGTATGATGGAGATTAGGATTGTTACAACATTCATGGGGTTTATTAGGAGCTATTTGTGATTCTTTTTCATTTTCATCCATAAATTTATTTTGGTTCTTCTATTTTTCCTTTTATTTCTAGTATTTCTTATCAGTCATTACTTTTCATTACATGGGATTTCTTTTATATTGTATTTTGATAAGGATTAGGTTGATTTTATCTCATCTTTGTCATTTGAATGTGTTCCCTTAGAGTGTAATGCTTCACATATGTGTGTTTACTATACCATTTGTGTTATTCTCCATAATTTTTCCAACATGGGGTGGTACTTGTGTTTCACTATCTCTATTCTCCTATTTCTATCCAAGAAGGGGAATAAATTTTGGTTAGGGTATCATGACTATTGGTGTAATATCTAAGGTGCCCTTTAACGATGTCCTAGGATTTATGAAATAACTCACATTCCTCTTAAACAAACCCTAGGATCAAATACTGAATATCATAAATCAACGTTTGTGTGTAAAACATATTAAAAAATAATTGAATATAAAGTTTCATAAATTTAAAATATCTTCATATAACTATTAAAAAAACTTTAGAATTTCACATTATGATGAATTGAAGAATCCAGATCTTTAGATCTTCCTCCCATAATCCTGGAAGGAGAAACTATTATACTATTCCATAAAATTCACTTAAGAATTATGAATAATCATTTTTGGGTAAACAATGATATGATTGTATCATATAATGTTGGGTTTTCATGATTACATTATTTTGAGATCATGTGGTCTAAATAATAAAAGAGGGGTTATTTGATATGGTAGGATCGTGAAACTCCCTTAGACATACTCTATCAATAAAATCAATTCCTATTGGTATTGTAATGGCATTATTCTCTTAATTGGGATTCTGATTAGGTTGATTTTCTTGGTTTTATTCAAATTTTTTCATCTAAAATATCTATTTATTATACAATGAAATAATATGTTTTTTATTTTTAAGGAAATATTAATAAAGGTCTTCATATGATGAATGTTTTCTCATTCAACCTCTATTCAAAATAAGAAAAATAATAATTCTAAAAATATGTTTTTATGTTTTTATCTTTTTTAGGCACATGACCTTCCTTTGAAACATCGGCAATATTTGGTACACAAGTTATTGGAATCCATGAAAATTTTTAATTGATAATAATTAAATAACTGTTAATGTAATAGAAAGAAGGTGTCAATCCCAATAGAAGGAATATTGTGTGACCCACTTTTAATAAAAAGGAAATAAGTAAAAAATGAGTGTAGTTATGGAAACTAATTGAATGAGGTTGTGAAATAGAGAAAGGGAAATATTAAGAGGGAGAGGAAGAGGTGATAAAAGAGTATGGATTAAAAGGAATATAGATAGAAAAATTTTGTCGATCAGAATGATAATATTAATGGGTAATTATTTTTATTCATTTATCTTCCCACTCATTGTTATATACTGTAGGACTAGATAATGGAGATGGAAACCTCTCTCGTGTGGTAAGACTAAATGTATTATGAGCCTTCAAATATCATGAAAGAATTATTTTCGCACGCATATCATCGCACTAGAATCACACCACTAAATTTCATATCCACTTCTCATATGGAAATCTACAAGCTTGTTTGAAATGACAACAACAGCCAAAATATATATCACTGAGTTCTAATAGTTGATGTAAAAAACTACATGACCGAGGACAAAATTGGGGTACTCCTATAGTTCCCAAAACCTTAGAGTGGTTAAATGATTCTTACTAGAACAACCAAAGTCACCACCATATTTTTATACAATAATTTTGAAAAATGTATTCATTCAATCAAAGGGGTGTTCTTTACAGTGGATGAAAATAATAATCCCCATAAAAAAACAAGAATGTATATAAAGGGGCCACAAAATTATACAATACTACACTCCACCTTGATATTTTGTCTTTTCACCTTTACTTATCTATTCCACCAACCACTGTAAAAGTGTGGTTCTTCATTTTTCTAAATATTCATTATTTTTTGAAAACTCATCCTCCTTATACACAAAGGTAGAAATTATTCCCTGATATTCATTCAACAACTCCCGTCTTCCTTATGTTCGTAATGCTGGTTTCCACAAATATTTATGAATGTAAATAATTTTATCTTGTTAAAAACATGATTTTCACATGTAAGAACAACTTTTCCCATATACCATATATCTATTTTAATCATTTTAGTAGTGTTTTTTCAATGTGGTCATTTCATAATCATAATTTATTAATTGTGTGGTGGTCTTCCATAACTGTGTTTAGGATGACATAAATGATTCATTATGAAGGTGATTCATAAGCACATAGATTTATGGTCCTCATATACAATTATTCCTAGTAGTCTAATGAAGAATTTTGATGTTTGTTCACATTTTTGATTTATTTGGTATGAATTTCTTTCATTGTAGCTATTTCCATTATGTAACTTATTGTTCTATATTATCCTTTCCAACATAGTCTAATCCATTAACATAGTTTTTAGTCCTACATATTATTTTCCCAATGCATGAAATTGATTTTCAAATAGAAAATCCATTTATATAAATTTCACCAATACCGATATTATTCGAGAAGTACACTTTTTCAATGTTGTCGAACACCCACATATCGAATTTGACATATCTCCTTCAGTTCTGCCAATGAATAAGAACTATCATGTATTAGGAAACTACAATCTAAAAAAGATTCCTCACTATCATAATTTCTTTTTCCAGACTTTATTAACCCTCACTAAATTACATGACCACTAAATGGATGCATTCCACCATAGAAAACATCTTCTAAAATGGTAGGTTTTACATCATAAAGTAGAATGGGTACTGATGAATTTGGAGACTCATCACATATTGCAAGATTATTTTTTTATGTACTTGATTATTCTAAAAATTAATTTAATATTAGATTAGGGTTGTAGAGTTGTAAAAGGCATAAAAATCAAAAAAACTAGCCATCATATCATAATAATTCTCATTTGATCACATTATAATTTCAGGTCTCACATGTAATGGAAATGTATATATCTCTAAGGTGACAATTTGTCTCTGGGTAGTTTTTCATCAAATAATTTCTCTATTCTTTCCTATATCTACATGATTTCTATGGTAGTGATTTAAATAGAAAGCATCATCCTCATTTTTATTTTTTAAAAAACTATATTAAAAGGTCCAAAATACTTCTCTTAGTTTTTATTTATTAAATTTCATTATTTTCACTCTATCTTTAATTATATCCCATTGTAGCAGTCAATATAGTCTTGCACAAAAAAATTTATATTTAAAAAATCCAATGAATATAATTGAGAACTGTATTTGTAACAAAAACATTAAATCCCTATTAAAATCCTAATTTACCCATACGAATATGTTAATGACTAAAAAGAGATGTGGAAATGTGATAAAGAATGTTTCTACATCTTGGAGATTTAATCTCGAAACACATCCATACCTATTTCACTTAATATGCCCAACACATGAAATATGTTAAATATCAAAATTCATCAAAGTTAGTTAAATAATTAAGAAAAAAAATAGAGTTATACCTTCATAAATAAAGTTGGTGATTTTATCCATGCATAATTTCTAGATTCCCTGAAGCAATAATGTGAAATCCCACTATTTTTCTACTATTAAATCTACTGTGCCATGGTGTAATTTTTTCTCCAAACCCTAACCAAATGAAAATATAAATTTGATGTTGTGAGGGGGAAAATGTAATGAATTTTAATGGAATAATACATTAAATATGTAGATATACAATAGGAAATCACCCTAGATTAATGTGGAAATGAATTATGTAGAGTATGGTTGATGACCATCCAAAATAGCGTCCCCCAAATTTCAAGCTAAACTGCGAGGAAAATATGGGAGAACTTGAAATTTTTATTATTCCAATATATTATAAAACTCTTTCATATCTAAATTTTACAATAAATTCAGGTCTTTCATCATGAAATCCCATCTATAATAACCTCTAAACAAGGACCTTGTTAATTTTGTGGGGGGGGGGGTTATCTTTAACAATGCTCCACTCATTAAATGATATAAAAAATTATAGTGGAAAAAGGAATGACCATAATTTATAGTATAATATAAGATAATTTTAATTAATATAATAACTATTATTGAACTATAGAAAATATCTCAATTGGATTTTATAGATTGTCTTTCAAAAAAAACAGTAAGGTCTTACGGAATTGATCCAACTCAATGATGTTCTTTTTTCAACTCATATGGAATGGTCTATTTCTAAAAAAATTAGATTTTTATAAAAAACTATATTACCTATTTGAATCCTAGTTCTCAAATTGAATCCCACAAGAGAATCAAAATTATATATTTCCCCTAAATTTCAGAACTCTAAAAATGATGCATCTATAAAACCCCCATCACTACACCTATAATTATTTAGAATTCCTTGAAACCCATAAAAATTAATTTTGACAACTTTAAGTCATAAATTCATCACCAACCAACCATGTTTCACTATGGAATTACAAATATGCTTCTACAACCCATCTGAAATAATGAGGAATACTATTCATCCATAACATCATCTATCTTTCACAAAAATGTAGAATTCTATATGATGGTTCAAAACCTTACACATATATTTTTAGAAGCTATAGGGTTCTATTAATCACATTAACATTAATATCACAATCCTCATCATATTAATTAACTCATCAATGAAAAATTTAGAGCCATGGTTCTACTATCCATTAGAATTAAGAAAATCCATGTCTTTAATAAACATTGGTTCATGATTTTTTATTTTATCTAAAATAGTATATAATAAAAAATATCACTTAAACTTGTATATTTTCGGAAATTAGATTCATATAATGTAAAAATTACACATAGATAAAACAAAATTGTCTAAATGTTCATTAACATACTCATAATCATATATTTCTATTTTAAAATAGCATGAGAAAAACATGGGACATACATAAGAATGGGTTGATCTATAAATCCTAGTAAGGAAAAAAACAAATAATAACATAATGTAATGTAGTAAATGTGATCTGAGATCAATATAAAGGTAAAATAAGATCATTGAGAATCATAATCATGATAAATAAGGCATGATATGTATTGTTAACATAAATGAAACATGTAAATGTGGAAACAATATTTAACATGCAATCATAACAAGTAGTAATAGCTATGAAAAAATACATTATAAAATGTTGTAAGAAGTCCATAATGGATTAGTATAACTCCATAATCTAATACATAATCTCTCGTGGGACTAAAACATTACCCACTAAATTGGAGTTCCTTATAGGCACTCCAATCATTTTCATATCATGTACTTCTATATGTGTGAGAAATGAAGCCAAAACATAAACACAAAAAATATCAAGTTCTATATTAGATGAATATAATGGTTTGTTGGAGAGATAATGAGAGTGGAAGGGAATAATCATCACAAGGAAATAATATGGTAGGTATGATCAATTTGTGAAATATTTTCCCAAAAAACATCGATATAAGAAATGTTCGTTTATTATAATGGAGGATCGTGAATAATGTGGATGAGTAAAGGATCACTAATTTTGAGAGGGGCTTTCCAAAATAATGGGAGGATCATATTAAGATAATATGGATACCTAAGTAATTATTTATAAGGGGAATTATAGAATAATTTCACTCCCTATTTCTTTTAGGGATGTTTAAAAGCATCGATGGGTGGATTTATATACCATAGGGGAGGAGTGTTCATTATTAATTTCCAAACATTGTTTTTTTTTGTCTCGGTATGAAAATGTAATCAAAATCAAAAACCATAACATGTATTTTACATTATTTTATGAAACTTTGTAGAGGTGTAAAATATTTTATATTTTTATGTACTAATCTTAGTAAATTATTTCCCTCGATTGTGTTTAAGTGAGTACTGTTTAAAATTAATTGATTTTAAAATAATAAAGTAAAAAATTGGTTTTAGTGAATTTATTAAGGGTTTTTAAACACAATAAAATAACCAAAAAACAAATTATTTTAAAGGGGAAATATAAATTTTTATGTGATAAAATTATGGAATATATTACATCTCTATTGTGTAATTATGAAAAAATCATACACTACATATATTTATATTGTACATAAATATTAAACAAAAAATATATTGTATCAAAAAATTATAAAAAAATAACAATTAAATTATTTATATATAATGATTTAAAAAATATATTTTATTTACCAATATAATTAAATGTTGTCGGGAGTTTATAATTTCAACTCAAAAATAAACATTTATTGAAAAATACTGGTTTTTTGAAAATAATAATTTTTGGAACCATAATTTTTTTTGGAATTTTCAATACTGTATTGTAATTTATATTTAAATAAAATTATTTAATCCTAATATTTCATTATAGTATATTTTATTTAAAATATTCATGAATTCATTAAAATTCAGTATCTTGATTGAAACTTTATATTTCCCAGAAATACAATTATTCTTTCATCATATCAGAATCTAGTTTTTGTCGAACTCATTATCAAATTATTAAAAAGTAATTATAATAAGGGATAAATATATTATTTTTTTGATAAATAAAAAATATGAAAATTTTCTTTTTTAAGGGCTATATATATCCCATTATTGCAATAGTAAATGAACTAAGGGTAAGTTGTGGAATTGAGATATTTTTATTATGTGATTATGTGTACATGGTTATTGATATGACCCTGATGAGCCTGAAAATACCTTTTCTCATTTGATTAGTTTCCATATCTCCTTATGATCCCCTATTAAACTCTTCTCTTTGGAACATGTCTAGAATCCAGTTTCATATATTAATAGTAGTCGCTTTCATGGAATTTTTTATTTCATCAATGTAGTTTCTAGTGTGATTTCTAATTGGCAGTGGCTATGTTGGTTCGGGATGATGGTCCTAGAGAGGATGTTTACATTTTGAGGACCTATTAACATAAAAAGATTCTCTAGATTTTCGATTCCATTACTTATTTCTCAGTTCGTCTATAATGATGGATTCATATAGGATTTGGGATGTGTGGTTCATTGGGTGAATGGTATATCATGTGGTTCTTCCAAAATTTATCCAGAGCTATGATGGTCCTAGATTAATGAATCCAATTAATCAAAAGTTTTCATCATTTATTTTTTTTAGATGCGTAATGAAATATTAGATTATTGGAAATGATGTTATTATTTTTTATTTTTCTATGTATTTTAAGAAATTGGTTTTTCTAACAGAAGGGGATTAATAGTCATTTCTTTCTGGTGGATTCACACTTTTTTTAGGCTCTTGGAGGATCAAAGGATTAGTTAGGTAGTGATGGAAAAAGTTGTGGATTAATGTTGAGATTCCAACCACTTGAATCACCTATAAAGAATTTTATTCTAGTTCTCATATCCTATTAAATATAATTTGGGGACTTTCAAGGATTTTTTGAGATGTTCTACTCGCGGGGGAAATGGTGTTCATGCCAGCTCGACTAGTGCTAGCTCTGCCCCTTTGGAATACTATGGTTCTATTTTAATGGATGTTTTTTCTTATTATTACACATGAAGTATAAATGTGTGTGTTTTTTATTTTTTGGATATTGTTTGATGCTGGATGACTACTCTTGCAAGTGTTACATATGTCAATGATAACAATGGAGAGTAAAGTTGTTTGGATTATGTTGTGACAATGTTGGTAAATGGTGATCTTCTATTGGATTTTGAATTTCAAAATTTTTCATGTAGTTTTTTGGTCACTCTATACTCCATGTGGAATTGTTTATTTATAATTTTATGCATGAATAAATGTTTTTTTGAACTCTATATGGATGGTTGTTTTTTGAATGATTGGTCAATGGTAAATTTATGTTCATTTTCTAAATTTTAAGTGGTTCCTACTCAACATCAATGTGGTGCTTATAAGATAAACACAAAATTTATATTTTAAGGAGGAAAAACTATATTTTCAATGTTTATTATGCATAAAGAAATTTTAAATATGAAATTATATGAAATTCCAAAAAAATAAATCAGTGCATGTGGTTTCATTAACAATATTACTTTGAATTGAGTTTATTTTTTCTAAAATTTAATTTAATTTATAAAATATTGGATTGTTACATTCCCCCCATTTGATATTTTAACCATATAATTTTCATTCCATAATTAATAATGAATAATTGTTCTTCTATTTCATTTCCTTTTCTAATCCTAATGTTACTTCATCAAGCATTTATTTCCACTATACACATTTACCAATTGAGCTACCTTGTTTCCTTGAACATTGCCTCTATAAACTATCATTATCAATATATACTTCTTAGATAAAATATAATTATATACTGGTATTACCATTGGATTTAATATATAAGGGGGGATTTTTATGTACTGAAATTATAGGATACAAGGAATAGATCATTCACACGAAATAATTTAGGTGTCATTTCTTTTCGATAGTCCAAATCTATATTTTTTTATGAAACTCAATTGGAATGATGTATCTAAGACTAATAAATCCATTATATTAATTCCTTAGGACATATTTTTAGGGAAATATAGAATGGAGAACTATGAATATGACCTCACTTAGTTAATACCGTCAATTATTTTCAATATCACTTTTAAGTCCTCTTAGTGTGGATTTCATATGATGTTGAATTGATTTAACCATATCGTTCATTTTTTAATTAGATTAGTTCCCATTTGATTAAACTATTAAATAACATCCCAACATGTTAGATTATTATACCTATACCCATATAGATCCTACAAATGTTTTATTTGAATTCTATAATGGTAATAATTATTAAATTAGAACTCCACTAGTGGAAGATGATGGTCCAACATCATTAGTAATATCTTGATCATGATATTAGTATATCCTCAATATTATTAATGATTCATTCAAAATAACCTTTAATATAAAGGTGATATGAATTGTTGAGTCATATTTTCTATATCTAACACTTTCTAAGGGATTCTACATAACCATAAGATAATCATCATATCTCAATAAGATAAAATCAGTAGTGGAACTCCTTGATGTATTACAACTAATCTTATGTTTATCATAAATAGATATTAATGAGTTAAATATTCATGATAATAATAAAATTACCCATCATTATAAGATAAGAAAAAAACACCCATATAGACTTATTTTTTAGCTGTCATTGTGAGTCAAATGATAATATTCAAGGTCATGTTAACCTATTTAAAAACTATTTGGGAAATGGTTTCATAATAACCTCAAACATATATCACTCTACCAAGACACGTTTTCATAAAATGTATTAGTATAAAAACACCACAATCATTATCTTATTATATTCCCAATAAAAAATTTATAGAAATATTTATAAATCAAATATATTCATAGATTAATTGATAATGAATACCTATCGGAGTCATCCAAACGTTCCATCGTCTGATCTTGTTTTTATAAGACACATATCTGGGATCCAAAAAATGTGACTCCATCCTTAGAAAAGTTAATCTCATAAATATTCACAGCCTTATTCTATAGAAACTTATAATCATAATGGTCTTCCGTAATACTATTTTGAATAAATTTTTTTAGATTATTTATGAATGGATAATGATTCTACTTTCTTTATTCACATGAACATACCTTTCATGTCCATGAAGATTAGATCCCTTAAAATCCTCATACTGGATATGGTTGTGGGATCCTTTCAACTGAGAGCATGTTCTAGTTTTTTCCATTCCCATTATTGTAATTGATTGATGATGTATAATCCTTGATCAGTCATAATTTATTTCATTATAACATATTTGGATAAATTGGGAGAATATATACATGGGAATTTTATACATACATACATACATACAGACACACACACACACACATAGATATATATATATATATCATTGTAAACTGATGTTGTAATGTCATTGTATCTTTTTTGAGAAGATGAATGAAAAAAACATGAATTCTTAATTTTTGTTGTTCTCCTCATGGATCATTAGTCTCTTAGAGACATAGTCTATCACATTTTCATCATGAAAGATTACACAACTGAAGTTTTTTTATTCTTCACTTTTGTTAAAAAAATAAGTCCCACTAGTGGTTAATGTGATCATACTTGATTTTATTAGCCTCTTATTCATCACATTATAACAGTATTCCCATTCATCAGTCCATAAATAAATAACCCCTTCAAAATGATCCTAGTTTGTGGGCATGCTGATCATGATAAAATTCCAACAGATTGATGACAATACGCAGTTAATGTATGGAAATATTATATTTCTATAATAGATGATTGAATTTTATATTCGGCAATTAAATCTGATTTTTAAGGATTCCATTGAAATTTCATTACTTATGATATCATGTCCCATGAAACTTATTTTCTCCAAACAAACCACATTTACTTTATTTCACATATAAGTTTTCTTTTTTAAATTTCATCAGTAAAAAAATCAAATGTTTCTCATTTTAATCCATTCTTATATTGTATAATAAAATATCATCATTAATGTCTACCAAAAAATTTCGAGGAAAGTTTTAAAGAATCTATTCATCATGTCAATAATGACTGTTAGTGCATCAGCATGACCTAATGGATTCACTATGAACTTCTACCATATATACATTATATTAAAATTAGTCATGTGGATATCCTCCTTAATCGCCATTAAATGAAAAAAAAATGATCCAAGTTCCACCTCTGGGATGTTTTGGGATACACATTTCTTATCAAAAATTTCATCAATTTTTGTAAAATCATTCCTGTTTTTTATTATGATCTAGTTGAGCCCATGATAATCAATATAGATCCTCATTTACCCATCCTTCTTTAGAAAGAGGTCTGGTGTGCACCATACGTAATAAATTTAGCACAAGATCCTTTGTTTATATTTTCCTATTGTTTTTTATTTATATCATCATGTTCAAAACATCGTTTATATAAATAGAATTTTATATTAGTAAATTTTTTTTATATAATCTATTTTGAATAGTAAACAGCTTAGTTGGAAGATGTTTTATGTATAGAATTGGGAGACACGTATGTGTATTCTGTCATAATGGGAACATCTTAAGGGAAAATATTTTGATTAGTCTCATTCAGAATAGAAATATAACATTTTTATCAATTCAATAATATTCATAATTAAAATATTGGAACTAAATATGATACATCCTCTACCAAAAACATCTACAAAATTATATGGTGATTAGTGATAAATATGGTGATTTCCATCAAATGACATTTTTTGTATCTATATATCGAATAACATTCCATTCCCAGCATATCATTGAATTAATTTAAATTGTGTATCATATGGTTTTAAGGAAATTTAATCCCACTAATATGGATATGATATGTGTTATATTATTAGAATGTAATAACTTACCCATTCTATGTCTTCATAGACTTGTCAACATCCATATCATGGAATGGATTTTGACTATTTACTAAACCTGAATTATTTGATAAAATTCATAGAAGCGGAAATTAAATGAACATTCATTATTTTTTAATGATCAACTAGAATACAAATCACCTATTCATTCTTAGGATCCACCATATCAACTTTAATGGAATAAGATATCCTTTATTTAATGGAGAATGTTGGCATTGATTTTCTCCGAAAACAATTCTTACAAAATTTGTTTGAATCATATCTATGTTCGTTGTAATTGAAACATTGTAATGGAAGGTAAAGGGTTAATAGTGTATTCATTGATTCTGTCACATTAGTGGGGTTTAACCATCAATAATTTAAATCTAGTTTTCATTCATTGACACACCTATGTAATTTAATTATCTGCAATTGTAAATTTTGAAGCATTTTTTCTCAATCATTAGAATAGTGGGATGTTAGAAATTCATCACACCATTATATTTCTCTACCATACCACCATAATGACACCCCATTTTATTCTTCCTATCCTTGTTAAAAACATGGGATTCAAAAATCTAAAATTGTAAATTTATTTAACATAATATATTTTCCTCATAGAAACCAATTTCTAGAATGAATTAGTTCTTTCATAAACTCAACTGATTCCCACCAAATAAGCATTCAAAATTACTTTTGTGTTAATGAACTAATCGGATATGTAATATAAATGTGTTTTTTATTTCTTATCATTTGAAATAATGTATTCATAATAATTTTACTTTAAGATATGTTGGTCCCACACACTTTTCAGTTTGAAATTTTTTGGGAAAATATAGGTTTAATTTCCCTGAGTATTCCCCTAACTTCATCACATCGATTTCCTCCTTCTGCATTGTATTTTGACTAACACCCAGAATTGACTAGATTCCCGTTACAAATTATAAACAACTAGGGTGACCTTATAATTATCAAATGATGTAATGATAGTTTATATATTCTCCATAGATTGCGTCAATTGATACATGATAGAAGGATAAAATATCTATTGGATGTAGGTGGCATTTTTTTCCATAATTTCTAAATTAAAACAAGATATTTTATTAGGGGAATTTTGGTATTCCTCATATTTTAGTTTTTGATTCAATATATGAGTTTGTTACGAATTTTTTTTCCCAATTTTCTCGACATAATAGCATATTATATTGGGTATCTCAGATGGTTTTCCATTACATCACACATCACCTTTGTTATTTAAAATATTTATTAAATTTCAATATATTTTATGAGAAAAAATGGAGACTTATGAGTGAGTATTTTTAATCTATTAATCATGTAAATAATAAACCAGTCACATTAAACAAATAAATCATCAATGAAATATACTCGTTAACCTATGAATTTTTATTTTCAAATCGATGTTAAACATCATTTATTTGATAACATAACCTGAAAAACATAATATTTTTTCAGATGCAGCTTCTGAATTTAAAAAAACCATATACCCCATGAGTTTGAAACCAGGTCTACATGAATTACTATTATTGTGAACCAAGTAATGTTTGAATCCATTCTAATGCGCCTTTTTACGTGTTATTAACCCTATATATATGTTCTTGATTCACATCCATTTGTAATATTAAATCATTGTTGTTTTTATTGGATTCCCCTTACTAAATACACTATGATGATTTATGGATGTTTTACTATGTTTGGAATTTTCCTCAAGGATTTTTCTAGTGTTTTTTTAATCCAAATACAAAAGTTATTACATTTTCTATAACACCATCTCTAGAAACCACTGACTCAATTATACATTACTTAACTATATAATATAAAATTAAAAAAATAATAAAATCCTAATTTATAATTAAGCCTCAGGTCATTGGTGAATTAGTAATATATAACATCAACCCTATATATATATATATATATAAATTAATTGGATTAAAAACATTGTTAAAATTTTCAAAAAAAATCAATTGAGTTTTAAAATGTATTAGATATTCTGTGGAAATATAGAAGAAAGGGGTGTGATTTAAATCCTAGTAAGGGGATAAAAAAATAATTTTCTAATATAATGAAGTAAATGTGACTGTAGAGTAATATAATGGTATACTATGTGTGGTGAGAATTATAATCATGATTAATAAGGAGTGAGGTAGTATCATAACATAAAGGAAATATGGGAATGTACCAATGATATTAAATTTTACATAATATTCCTAGGATGGTAATAATAAAAAATAAATCATAATATTGAGGAAAATTTAATATAATGAATTTTTATAAGTCTATAATCTTATATATGAGGTCTCATGAGACTAAAAAATAACTTAACCAATTGTAACACAATCTAGGCACAATAATCATTACCTAATCATGTACATTCATAACATTGAAATGAGAATCATTCATAATAAATATTTCCATAATAAATTTTAAATATGTAATCAATGATTGTGGGTTATATATTGGGATTTCCCTAACATATGAATTATTTTTCCATCAAGGTGAACTCCCTTATGTGTAAATAAGGATGGGTATTCACAACCAAAATATTTATTAGGAAAAAAATCTCAAAATAATCCATGCTTCATTAAGGGGATTTTTAAAGGATATTTGTTGACATTAATTAGAGATAAATTGGTATATAATCACATGGAAGTCATAATTGGAGTTACACTGATCTGTTCAAACATATCACATCATGATTAATTGAAACAAATTATACTTTTTGTGTGGTCCCTGAATATAGAGGACAAGGAGATGTTCAATTACCTTTGGTAGGTGTTTCCAAAATAATGAGAGGATCTTACTATGTGCATAATTATATTAGATTAGGGACATTGAGAGGGATGTTCAAAGTATGGTCTTGATAAATGGATTTTTTGTGTGGATTAATTGGGGGATGGATGGATTTCTATAGAAAAATGGAGGATTTTTCTTTATTAATTTTTATACTTTGGTGTTATAATATATATTATAATGTAATAAAAACCATAAACATTCCAATAAATTATGACCATGGATTCTTCCAATGTATAATTGGTATATTTATTTCATATTTTTTAAAAAAAATCATTAAAACAATATCTTCTGTAATGTTTTATGGATATATTTTTTCATGTAATATATTTTAAAACCATACAATGTTATATAGATTTGTGAGGATTCATTATGTAATTATAAAATGTCATAATTAAACCCTTAAATAATATTAACATTGAAATATATATTCATTATTTTATAGCTTTAATTTCATACATTACATGACTTTATCATCATTATGATGGAATAATACTCACTGCATATTTTTACAACATTTAATTTTGATGCAAAATATAATTTATCTCCAAAAATTATGAAATATATAGTTTTTTCTAATTTTGATGTAACAATTTAAAAAAAAGTATCTATATAATTCCCTATGTTAGAAAATTTTAAATTTTAAATCAAAATCCCACATTACTGAAAAACTAATTTTTATAAAATAACATTTTTATGATTTCTATAAATATTTTTTTCACTTCACAAAACATCATGAATTTATAAAATATTATGTCTTGATAAAATAAATACATTTCCCAAACATTCAATTTTTATTTCATCTGATAAAAATTTAATTTCATTCTAAAAATTGGTTTAATAATATATAATTTAATATTAAAAATTAAAAAATATAAAAAATATAAAAATAAAATATAAAAATTCATAGTATTAGGGTACAGATACACATCCATTTATTAAAAAATTTAATTTTATAAGGATTAAGTGTGTGATGGGTATATTTTCATGGGGTGTTCTATCTTATATGGTTTAGGATATGATCTTAATGTTATTAATATCCTAAAATAAATGGGGATTCTAGTACATTATTTATTAAATGATAGTTTGGGATCAATCAAGTGAAAAACATTGTGATATATCTCTCTCATAATTGTTTATTTATTGGATTCATAATGTAAAACACTTCTATTCAAAGGCATGCATTCTTTTATTTCAATCAATTAGCATTTATCACAACCCTTAAAAAATATGACTCATATAATAACATTTTAATGTCTATATTATGATTGATTATGATGATTAATAGTTTTCTAAATTTAAAATTATATAAAAATCCAAAATATCCAAAGTAGTGAATGTGTTTTATATAACATTATAACATAATAATGAATTTATTTATTGAAAATTGTATTTTGATTTATAATTTTTTTGTTTTGTCTGGAAATAATATAGGGAAATACATTTCAAATAGTCTATCAACATATTTGATTTAATTTTCATCTGACAATACATATATACACAAAAAAATACCATCGTTAGATATTTTTCATGGGAAATTTTCTAAAACATTATAGTATATACAGACCAATGTGTTATCTAACCACATTATCAGGATGATAATATCCCCAAATGGACCATGTAATCATCCCTCAAATAATTAAAAAGGTGTAACCTAACCCGTGTGGTAAATCCATCAATGGATACTCAACCCCCAAAACTTATCTTCGTGATCTTACCATGTGAACCAACAAAATTATAATCTAAAAAACCCTCATAGAATATCAAAAACCATACTGTTCCTATTTTCAATTAATATAAACTATACAAGTAAACTTCAAAATTTATCTTCATGTATTCACCATGTTACTATATAAAATTGGATTCACTTAAAAATCACCATATAAATTTAGACATGAAAACAAATGACTTATTTCATCACACCCATGATCCTTTTAGCATTATTTTATTCCACCCCAAACCATGATAAAACGATTTTTGTACTAATGATTTGACATGAACTTCACTCACATAGTTGTGCTCTGATATATAACATCCACAAAAACACATAATCCTATGACTTTTAATTTCAGTCTTTGTATTAATATTAATTCAATTCAAAATGGAGATCACACTGTCCCATGGAAAATATTTTACTACCAATAATATTTATTCCCCTATCTCGATACTTAATTTAATCCTAAACTAGTTTCAATAACATTCCTTCTTCAGAATCCGTGTTCGAGAATACACGCAGGTCGATCATACTGAATACACCAAATAGTCTACAATGTCAACAATCTATATAGAATTTCATTTCACATTCAATAGAAACTCTTTGGAAACCATGATAGCATCAATACACATTAATTAAACCATACCTATAAACCATTAATAGTTAAATAAAATATTAATAACACTCATATGTTCCTCATGTCACTATAGGATTCATCCCATAGAAATGTTCTTAACGAACCCTATGGTAAAAAACCATATGAAAATAGGAATACTAGTGAAACCATTCCACATCATCATATATAGATAAAATTCAATTAAATTTATCCTAATAACATGTGAATAAATAACAATTAAATCTCACAACATGTCAGCCTTATTTAATTAGACATCCACAATGCTTTTCTCCCATAAAAGTTGACAAAACACCCATACATGTGATATTGAAAATCTCGCCTGCCATAAACGTTATCATCCCAAATATTACATGAATCTACCCTTGATATATCCATCCATGATCTAACAATATAAAACTAGGCCACACTATCTTATCAGAAACATCTATTTATATTATATGGCCAAAGAATTCACTCGATCCTTCTCTTAAACCAAACAATGATAAAAAAACACCATTAATCACCAAATTATTAAAAATATATAGACTATCCATGCATAAAAAAATATCTGATTACACCTAATGTTCCCCAATATAATAAATAATGAATCATCTAATGATCCACATCTCTAATGGAACCAAAAAATATAGATTAACAACTCACTTTTTTAACCATATTCAATCATAACTCATCTCACATAGGTTACATATCAAATGAAATAGTTCCAATTTCATCTCAAACATCATATAGAAACTCTTATGCATAATTTCACATTATATAGTTCTCAAATATATAAATAAGTTGTCATGTGAAATTTTATCACGATACAAGGGAACAATACTCACATAGAAACTGTATATGATACCACCAAAACAAGAATAATGATATTGTCTATAATAACAATATGAATTTCCATAATAATTGGGTTATGTACACTACCTCAATATGGTTTGGTTATATATTATTCTACCATGAAACTATATGGGAATGAACATATTAGTTGATATTGATAATTTATGTACGTAAACACATTTTATGTCCTAATTAGTTCAATAATTCTTCACTATGAGGTTATCATAATGGTGTTAATTTCCTATATCAAACTAGTAAGGTAAAAAATACATACCAAATGATATGGACTCCATATTCATCATTAAGTACAATCCATCTATATAATATACCTGATCTAACATCAAGAGAAATATGCTAGAGTTTAGTTATGTATAATTCCACTAGGATGTTATAAGGGAAAACAATAGATATTTTATTGTTTAAACATTAAATTGTTGATTAATTTTGTTATATATATCAATAAACCAAAATAATTTAATGACATGTGAATCAAACTATAAAAAATTGATTTTTGTACATGAGACACATTCCCACGGGTTAGGTGTAGAAATCTAGAAATCATATATATAAAATAGATGTCTCTCAAACTAAGTGAAATCATATATTCATAAATGGTAAAACAAATAATAAAATTATCATATCCTTAGTAACCTATACAAATAAAAATATATATATTTTGAACTATAATGAAATTTATCCAAGGAATGACAAATTCATATATCAGTTGTCCACAATATCCAAAATTTGTAATTAAAAATAATAATGTTTGATTAAACATTGTAATGTCCTCCAAAAAAAATCAGGAATTGGAATGTATCTAATCATACCCAAGAAACTATGGATTTCATATATAATATTAAATACTTTTTTATAATGTGATTTATGTTTTCAGTTTCACTTTACTCTTAATACCTTTCATCTAAAGGGTTCACACAACACTATAAAACCCACCATGATGTCCGCATTAATATAGAAATATATACACCCATCAAGGAGAAAAATTTGTTTATCTCCTACTTATAATGAATACCATAAATTATGTCGGTTAATATACCTTACAATCATTATTATCAAATTACATTCCTATTGGCCTCATAGGATCATAACACCAACATCTCATTATAGTGGTGGATTATTTATATCCCCCTTACAAAGACATTCCAAATGGTTCTTTATATGCAAGACATATCAATATTTTCCCATGATTATACCCAAATATATACTCACATTATATTATGGGTTTACTTGATAAATGTATCGATTTATCAACCCCCTACTTGTAAGGAATATTATAATTCCATCATGTTCTACTAGTCCAATCATTCTCACACTTCACTCATAACTATCTAAGGGGACAATAAGAACTTATCCATGTTAATTATTTTGAATGAATTCATTTTTATCCCATCATGTTTTCCATGAATATTGTAGTATTTTTTCATAATCATGTCCATTGTCAAAAGTATTAATCCACTATGATTGTTCACATGGTATTAATGTGTCCCTTTATATTTTTTCCACTTATAACAATTATAAAATAAGAAAACAATTTATCTTTATAACAGGGTGTTTACCATTATTTAATAGATTATATATAACATTAAAAATAATACAATGAATTTAATATAGTTTTATTCTTAGGGTACCACTTAAATTGTTCATAGATATATCAATATATGTCCTAGGCCATCCCACAATGCAATCTCATCCAAGTCTAACTAGACGTCATCAACCTACAAAGGTCATATCACAAAATAAAGCAAATTGTTTTTCAGAATTTATAATTATAAAATAATATATAATTAATTTCTCAATATATTCTAACATAATATGATTACTGAATAATTTTACAAAGTGAATAACATTCATCAAAACTCTTAGTGATATGTTGCATTCTACTCCAGACATTCACATGGAACTAAGCCACACAAAACCCCCAACACATGTCGTTAACACATTATATAAATTCATTCAATTTAGGGAATTAATCACTTATAACTATTTCATGATTTTTATTCATCAAAAAAAATATTGATCATAGGTATTCATCATCTCAATATACCCTCTAGCTTTTATGAGAAAAATACCAATCATATCAAGATGATTTATAACTTGTTCTTGTAGAAATCATTAGAACTACTTTAAAAAATAACAAAAACGATTGGAGATGATGAATGGAAACCAAAAAAATGGCAGAGAAAAGGAATGTTATTCTAAATAACTTATAAAAATATCCTTGTAATATACCAATATTGAGGGATAAATGAGAGAGATAGAGAGAGATAAAGCAGGGGAGTACCATAAAAATGCAATATCATATATGGATCATTCAAATAATAGAAAAAATTTGATCACCATGAAAATATGTTACATAAGAAAATTTTAATAATAGTACCACACCATAGTTGTAGCATGACTATACAAATGGTGGTGAAATGCATCCTTAGGAAGAGACACCCCTATATACCTTTTACATTTCCGGATGCAATATAATGTAATCCATTCTATTATGGAATTACACCACCATGTAGAGGGTACATCCCCTCAATAATCTTGAAACCTGGAAAAACCACACTTGGGTCCATATGTGATTTACATCCATAGATACTCTAACAAACTCATTATATGCATACTCAGTGTGACCAATGAGTCATGTTGTGAACATGTTATATATAAAAAATTTCAATAATTCCTATACGGAGTTCAACTGATCAAATCATCCCTTGTTTGGCACATAATCATAGAAAAAATTCCAAAATCATATGATGGTTTTATTTATGAACTCTCTTTCCCGATCCAAATATATGGATCAAAAAAAAGATCTTATCAGAGTAATTTATTATTTACTCTAAATTTTATATCCCAAAAGGGGAGGGTCTTTATAATGTGGTTAGAAGTAACATTTCTATTCTATCATAATGATGGGGAAATAATATGGCACATAGTGAACTACTAAATCCCATGGAAATATGTTTATAATAAATATGATAATTCATGTATGATGTATTATAAGTTTTATTACCCAGATATCGATGAGTTTATATATTGATACCAACCTTGGGGAGAACTACATCTCCTAGCCTAAATAACCAACCATACTAGTAAAAAATTTATTCGATGCAATTGTTTGAAAACATTCACTAGAAATGATCAAGGTAATTATTTACATACCTTGTCTAGTTTATGAATTGAATCTTTCATGTATAATTTTTTTCTTAATTATAATTCTTTATTGTGAAAAATATTTATAACCCTAACTATAATATGAGACTGAAAATTATTATTACAACCAATTAAAATAAAAATTCATTTATCTTTAGACATCACAGTCAAACACATACCATTGATCTATGGTATTCCTTCGTGATCTTATAATAAACCATATTCCTTCCCTAATTTATTCACCCTGTTACATTAATGTAAATCCCCACCAAATGATAATCTTTGGAATCCATAGATAAAACAAACATTAACTCAAGCATCTATTAATTTATAATATTAATATATATTACTTATAAAATAATATTGGTAGTGATATTCCACATAAAGGATGAAATGATACACTATTCTTACCAAAATATTCACATCCCTTGGTCCATGTGTAATCAACCAATATATTCTTTTTTCTAAATGAATTTCCATTGGATCTCTTTATCTATGTTCAATTCCATCATATACGCCAAATTAGATTTCTATAAACCTTTATCACCTTTTGGACAACATATATATATAATATTAATTGAAGAAATATCTCTTGTGAATATATCATTGATCTAAGACCAATCTCAAACAATTGTGACATTATATCCTCACCACTACCTAGAGACAGATAAAACCCCAATGGGTCTATAATGTCTATATAATAATCTATAAAGAATATAATTACCTATTATTGATTCATAAAAATATGGAAAATCCTCATTAATAGAATAATCAGGTAAAAACTATCATAGAGAAAGGTCTTGATAATTACCCTAGTCAAACCCTCATCCTTTATTATCATATCTAAGTCATCCCACCAAGTAAATTATAGTCATATTAGAATAAAATCAAACCGCCTCACCTTTCTATTATCATGGGTGACAATAATGTTAAATATATGATGGGTCCACTCTATTCACTCCATAATTTCATATGAATCACATCACCATTGTCTGTGGGGTGTTTTTTTAACAGAAAATAATGAATATAAATATCCATTATAGTAATGAACCTATTAAATCTCTATATAGTAGATTGAATAACATGGAACCAATTTCTCCATGATATTATTTTCCATTGGAGGTTATAGGGATACCGTATGATGTATAGAAAATTCTAATCTATATTATCACTTCTATAGAGAACATTGACATGGAATATAACATAAATTCAATAAAACCATTCTATCAATATTTTTATATATATAAAATATTGTAAATATTATAGTTATATAAGCATGACATCTAAAAACTATATATTTAATAACACTTGAATATCACCACCCATATACTTGTGAACTATTGGAGTCATTAAAAATGTCCATCCATATTTTATACCATCCATCACTATAAGGAAGCACTATTTCTTATATCCTAATATAGATTCTGTAAATATAACTTGCCTATAAAACTACAATCAACCATTCTATGTTATAACATAACTTATTTCTTATTTTTAGTGTAGACACCATGTAAATGAGATTATAATGTATTTTCAATTGAAACCCCATATTATTAACAAATAATGACATTACATATATATTATTTATGGAATAAATTTCATATAGTTTTCTTCATATCAATTACTTATAATTATATCCCCCATAATGTGAACCTGGATATTTCATTATGATATATTTAAAACTATATTCTACAGTATATATGCATCATACATACTAGAGATTGATGATATCTGTCTATTAGGTATTGGGGATTAAAATAATTTAATCATATTATAATACATTTCACTCATGCTAATATCCATGATGGTAGGTCATGAGAATATATCTGCCAATAAGAATGTCAGGTATTATATTTTTTATTGTAATTATTATTTTTTTAGTTAATTAAATGGTCCATGGATTTGATAATATTGGTTGTTTATATTATCTATCACTTATTATTATGTATGGATGAAAATTATGATATAACATAAACAAGAACATGTAGCATGTCTTCTAAAAGGGAAATGTGATATGAAATTAATTGATTTGTTAACATATAATTTGACCATTTTGAGTTATAAAAAATATATATCTCAGGGATTTTGGTTGAGGGGGAAATGTCTAACTATAATCCATAACAATATAAATTTGTAGACATGTCTAAATATAAAAATAAAAATTATATTGTTCAAGAATATTAGATTAATAAATAGTTATGTATCCTACATTATGTTATTTTGGTTAAATAATTAATTATATTACATAAAAACATTTGGAGGTTGTTTTCATTATGATTGAACATATATTCACTAAGGGGTCATGATTTGTTTCTATGGACTACTCCTTATCTATGAGTCAAAACTAAATCCATTATGAAAATATAATAGTGGGACACAATCTCTATGTATCAAAAACATCATTAGATATTATTGAATCCTGGTGTAAGTATAAACATATTACCAATTTATGGAATCGTATTTATGAAAGTTATAATGACAAAAAATTTAACGAAATAAATATTAATAAAAAAAATTGGAGATTTGAATTTGAAATAAAATTTATTCATAATATCAATATGTATAATATTATTTATTTAATGACTGAATGTAATATTTATTTTTTAATACAATAATGGAATAAAAAAAATATTTACTTACATTTTAAGTAAAAAAAATGTTTATTTTATAAAATCAATGAAACCTTATTTTTCATGTTATGATAATATTTATAAAAGGATTTTGATTAACTAAATGATCCAATAAATATATTTTAATATATTTGAAAAATAAAATATTTATTTATTTAAATATTGATATAAAAAAAATACATTTCAACAAAAATAGATATTATAATATTAATATTTTATGAAAAGTGGAAAACATTTTTTATTAGATCAAAATTGAAATAGGGAAACAAAATGAAATTATTTTAAGTTTTTAAATAAGAATAAAAAATAAAATATGTCACTTTTTGGATATTTGAATGTCATTTTATATACTTCTCCCTTAAATTACAACATAGAGAAATAAAGGGAGTTTGATGACTCATTTCATGTTTTTATAGTGAGAATTATAGATATTTCTTTATATAATCAAGTGAAAATTATGTTATTTAAAATACTCCCCCTTCATAGTATATAAAATATCATGAACAAGGTCTTATATTCCAAGGAACATATAGGGATTTCAAAAAAATAGCAAATGTATCATATAAGTAATGAAAACAATAATTTGATTAGAAATAATTCCAGTGATGTAATATGAGAATAAAAATAAAATTAGAAGATATAAAAAAAATTATTTAATTTAATTAATCAATTATAAATTACATGAGACAATCCTATTAAAGGATAATTTTTTATTTAATTGAGTAAGGAAAAAATAATTTAAACGTTAATATCACCCAATAACTTTTACAGTGCTCAAATCCTATAAGTGGTATTGGAGTGGTCACATTAATGTATAGTTGTTATTATGATTTGACATATTAAAATTCATCTCCTAAGTCCACTTATGGATATTATGTACAATACCTAAAATTTAATAGAGATAGAATAGCCCAAAATATACCTATTTATATTATATTTTCTTCATAGTAATATGTTTAATTTAATTAATAATTTATTTTTTCTATTTGACCAAATGAAAATCTAAATATAAAGAATGAAATAAAACAAATAATACAAATAAATTTATATATATTTAATATGGCTGTTATTTTTTTTTCATTGACAATTAATTTATTGTATTGTTAATGATCTTGAGTTAGAACAAGATTTAAATTATGTGATTTATTTATTTATTTAAATTAAATAAATTGATGGTTTAATTTTATAAAAACAATAATAATTTTTAAAAATAATTTTTATTAACCATCCTCCTATAAATTGTAAATGAACATGGGTGTAAAAATTTAATAATTAAATATAATTACATAAATCTGTGATACGTCAAATTGTGTGTGAGTCTATCATTGTACGGATGATGATTACATTACATGGCGGACCATGTGAAGAATAAATGTTGAATTAAAAAAGATGAAATTAATATTATAGAGATTAATAATAAAGTTAATGATATTGAAAGGAAATTCTATCCCAAATCAAGGAGTTATTCGCTATAGAAGTTATTATTTTTTTGGTTTACTATTGATTAACATCAATTGATAAATCAACATGTAATTAATCCATAAGATCATGTCATGTTTATTTATATATTTTTTCAATGAAAGTTTAAAATTTTATTTATGTGATACATGATTTATTTGATTAAAATATATGAATACCTAAAATAATTAATGAGAAATCATTATTATAATGAGATTAATGTGTTTTAGATTTATTTTATCTCGTATGGTTAACCATTTGATCATTTTAAAAAAAGGAAATTAACATAAATATAAATATAATATTAAAAATCTAATATACATATAAAACAAAATATTCCCTCAAATACAATATTGATTTTTTATAAATTTTCTATTACCTAAGGGAGAATTAACCATTACGTGAGAAAAACCTTTTCATTCATCATCCAATTATTTTCAATTATCGAGGAGATCTAATAAATATTTTTTAGACATATACATATTACAATCAGAGAAATTTATAATATAATTAATATAATAATATAGAGTATTCATTTATAAAATCATATGATAGGATTGATAGACTGGGGAGTCCGTGGAATAGATCAATTAATTGCGTGTGAATGGAATTGGTAAAAGTCAGACCAACAAAACACCTTTAAATACATTGAAAAATAATCCTTCGAGTTATGAGAATTGAAACATTGTTCCATGAAAATATAATATATATTCTACATAGATATTAAAAATATGATTATTGTTGTTTGGATTCAATAAAATATTAGGAGACAAAAAATGATTTATAAATAAATAATTAAATTATTTTTTAATCATGTTAATGAAATAATTTAATATGTGTAAATATTAAAAGAGATTTCATGCATTAATATAATTGAACTATCATTTTCATTATTTTTTATAAAGTGCATGATTTTATCTGTACAAAATTTCAGGTGTAATACATTGATTAACACAGCATACTGTCACATAAAATAAAATATTGTGTTCAATAATCCCTAGAACTAATTAACTCTCCTTTTTAATATTATGTGGATAGGAATGATATATATTAGAGACACATGGATGATGTATTATTTTTAAAATTCATTATTTCATTATATATTTTATGTGTTTTATAATATGAGTATGAATAAAAAGATTCAAACATCGTTTTTCCCCAACTACAAGTGATTTACAAGGATAGAGATATCAAATAGGGATAAGAAATATCTAATGCACTCTTCATGTGTCTATTTGGATATATATTCCCAATCAGACCTCATGTTCTCATGATGACATGGTAAATATTGAAATTATATAATGTTGGATTTATTCATTTTAATCAGATATCCATATATATCATTCCCCCAAATCTACCTCTCTATTTTAAAAGTATTATTTTTATATTGAAAATGTAAAATTCATATGAATAATATATATATATATATATATTATAAATTATTCATTAAGGTAATGAATATATGAATCATGATAAATTGTTGATTTATTAGGGAAAATAAAATTACATGGGATAATAGACCAATGATTGAATCAATTTCAATGGGAAATATGTAACATTATTTTATAAAATAAAATAATTATTTAGATAAAAATTAGTATGTTGATATTTATCTTTCAATTATAATGAAAGAAAATTTTAATATAGAAATTTATTTATGAGAAGCGTTCATAAAACCACATTTATGAATATTATATTGTTATCTAATATATTGTTTAGGCACATTAAAGGATTCCACTTTCTAGTATATATCTATGATTATGGTTCATGGAGGGATATAGTGATTTACTAAAAATTAAAATAATGTCGGTGGATTCATCAAGAAGCCTATCTATTGTAATGAGTGAAAAGTGATGGACCCGGTATATGGTTTAATGGAGAATAACTGAATTATAAAATAGTGAAATTATCAAGAAAATTCCAATTCACTATTCAAATTTCATTCCCATTGTGAAACATTAATGAATATGGGAAGAGAATAACATATGTTACGAAAAATATTATTTCATTATCCTGACATCTTTTATCATGGAATGACACTTCTGGTCTTGTTATAGAAACTATAAAATATCATCTAGTGAGGTTTCCAAAGAAATATATATTTAGTGAATAGACTATCCCCAAAAATAACATGTTGGGAAATCTCTAATAATTATTTCAAATACGTGAATGGGATAAAAAACATCATGATAAACAAAATTAGTTAAATAAAACAATATTTTTTTAATAAAATGAACTCCATGAAACAAAATTTTGAACCATATGAAATTTAATTATCCATATGTGTCATTTTGAGAATGACGTACCTCTATAAATAAGAAATATAGTGTCTTAAATATTGTTTGACTGAGGAGTGGAAACTCTAGAAAATGGAGTTATTATCCACATATTATTTTTCTTTATTATCTTTCTTTTATTTTCATCAAATTTAGGTGATTTATTCGCTCCCAAGAATCATCATATCTAGAATATCCATAGTAGGGTAATTGTTTTAGTTATCTGAAAAGGGAGTGGAAAAATCTATGTTTTGAGGCATGATTTTTTCATTTAATTAAATAAAAATTATTTTTATATTCATCCATATGGTTTCAATTATTAATAATATATATTACCTCATTGGATTGTGTAGGGTATTTACTATGTTAATGTTAATCTCCACTGACATTGATCCAAATATCACTCCACCAAATTATGTTCTTTAATCAATTGAACGGGTTAGGGTTTAATGGTGAGTTCTCAGACATATCTAGTAAATATATTAAATTATGCACAAAATTATTCTTTCTTGGGGAATAAAAATTCATGATCACATATTTCAATTATTAAACAACACATCATTATTTATAGACATAATCATATGCAGTATATTATATCACTATGATATTTGTGTAAAGGTGATTTAAAATTTACCATTTTTCTCTATGGGAGGTATTAATTTATTTAGGAATATATGTTTTATCCAATATTAGAACCAAAAAAATAAAATTGGAATCCATGATAACATCATACAATGTAAATCAAATCACTCTTTGTCCACCCTTTCTCGACATTTTTAAATTTAATCAATTAAACTTCTTCTTATTTTGAATTTCTCTATATAAAAAATTAAAAAATTATTCACAAAAAACAAAATTGAAAACCCTTTTTTTATTCCTCTTTGGGATATTACATAAGAATTACCACTAGATTCTACACTAGTAATAATAATTGTCTTTCAATTCCCGAGGTTAGGTGTATGTCTAATGAGGATTTGTTTCCCGGGGGGGAAGTTCCTAGAAAAAAGAATTAATATTCACGGAACCATTGAATAAATGACATATTAAATCAATTTTACTCATAAATTTAATTAAAAATAAAAAATGGAATATTTCATTCAATGATAAATTGATGACATAACCCTTTCATGTGATAAAATAAGTGTTCACTCAGAACTAGTTAAAATGGTTGGATATCCCTAAAAAATTCTCAGAGGTGTGTGTTCACACTAATTTTATAAACAAAAAATCAACTATATATTTCAAAATTTAAAAATTATAATTAATTTCATACTAATATGAGTCATGTGAAACGTAATATACATGGTATTGTTTGATAACAATGGAATAAAAATTCAATAATTCAAATAGTTATGCTCGAGCATTTAATGTCATGGAATCATGAATGAACATGTTAATTGGTGGGAAAACCCCATTTAAATAGATGAATTTACAATGGTATGGTTATAAAAACTATAATATGGATATGTTAATGAATGAGGTGTTCTCGAATGATTTTTTATGTAGATATTTTTTCCCACATCTAAAATATCAATAATTCATAATCTGATCAATGCTAATAAGTATATGACTAGTGATGAACTCTATGTATACTGGGAGAGGTTACATATTACTTACAATAGATTCCAACATAAATACAAGGTGGAAAACCAATTTATTGTGTTATAATACCAAGGAATTCACAATAAAAACACAACATACTTAATGCCTCATACAGAGGACACTATAGAGAATAATTTCTTGTGAAATTCATAGGTATAATTGATAATTTTTAAAAAACACATAAAAAATTGGAATATCAGGTAAAAAATTTAATAAAATCTTTCAGGTATGAAAGTATTATTCAAAAATATTTCTTCAAAACTGAAAAATGAATAAGTCACATGAATATCTAGACAACCTAAAGTAAACCATGAAATAGAATTATAAGAATAACTCAATGTATGTCATTTAATCTTATATCAATAATTTAAATGGAAAATTTATTGAGGTATAGGTGATGGAATATTTCCATTAATTCTTTTAGAAACATAATTTCTAATAGAATTAGACAGTGAACTCATATAAATATCAATACCCACTGAAACCAATGTTCCATCAGTTTTAATGCCATGTAATGGAATAAAAATATCAATCATTTTGAACACTACCTTTAGAAAAAACATATAATGTATAATATACATGATTATATAAATAATAATAAGGATTGGATTTTATAGAGATGAATCTCTTAGAAAAATATTTGACTAGGAAGTTTGATAGTGTATTGGAATATCAAACTAAAAACCCATGAATGATACCGTCGCAAATAGTTTTGAAACCCATGGAATGAATAAGAGTGAAAACATCCTAAATTTGATAGGAGGTTCAACCACCTAAATAAATAATATTTCAAAATCATTATTTTATTTTATTGATATGAAAACAAAAGAACCTATAAAATTAAATCCACATCATGGGGATCCAAAATAGTGGAGTTCAAGAGTGTCAACTCTAACAAACTTAAACGCATCTAGAGGAAAGGTATCATGTGTAAAATCCCATGATTTTAAAAAGAAACATTATATACTTAAATGAGCTACTAGATACTATGTGTCCTAGCAGTAAAAAAATAATTTTTACACTTCTATGTAATGAATTATGAAAAACAAACATACACTCTTGCGATCAGTAAGTTATTAGGAGTCAGATAGAACCAATATAATTTTTAGTGAATAGTAACCTACCCTTATGAATAGAATTTTTACCCTTATAAATATTAATATTACCCTTATAAATATTAAAACATGAAAAATAATAGTGCCCTCACTAATGAATGTATTTTAAAAAGGAATCTTATAAGTGAAATATGATTATTATATAGTGTTAGTATTTTTGTATGTTATAAATATTTAATAACAATTTTATGATTAATTTAATAATTTTAATGAAAATTTATTTTCATAAACGTTAATCATAAATTATGAATTTATATTCTTATGGTTATAATATAATTTTATGAGACCATGAATAATTTTTTCAATGTGTTATAAAATGAGTTATTGCTTTAAAATTATTATATTTAGAAAAAATAATGATTTTATTTTAAAATTTATTTTCAAATATTTATATAAATATTTTGATAAATTGGTTTTCATTTTTGAATTATACACACTGAAAAATTGTTAGGGAGAATTTTTTGAATTTTTTTGAAATACTTAGATATTTTATGAATATTGAAATATAGTAATTTACAATATATATAAATTATGTGTTAAATACACAATTCCTAGAATCATGGATGATGTAGAAACTCTTGGTTAAAACTAGCATTCTCTGTATATTATTTTGGGTAACATGAATCGTGGTTATTCATAGTCATCAGAAAAACTATTAATCTAATGATTAAAATAATGGAAACCCCCTCCTCTCCTCTACTATAAATACCACCCTCACCACCTCTTCCTCTTACACATATATAGCTTTTCGTATATCCTAAATTTGTGACAATACCCTTCCTAGGGATCTTCATCATTTTCATGTCCTAATGGACTCACCAAAATTCGAGAAACAATGGACTGAAGGGGGATCTCAATGAGAAGACATCATGAGGAAAAAATCCTCTTTAATTTTCTTGTGTTTTCTTTTCAATTATTTTCTTTTCTTACACTCTCTTGACATCACCTTACCCTAGATGCATGAATGCTCAATTATTATATATTTTATGTATTGTTGTAATTTTTATGTAAAAAATCATCATCATTCTTCTTCTCATTTTCTTCTTATTCAAAAAATAAAGACATCATCTGTGATGTGTCAATTTACCAAAATCACAATGATGTGTTTTTAATTTCCATTGCATTCTTCAAATATGGTTAAAAAAATTAATGGTTGAAAACTATTCTTAAATGTATTATATGACCTCTATTATGTTATATTATTAACTTATATATATAATATTTATTTTATTTGATGAAATAAGTTCGTGATTATCAAAGAACCAGCAAAATGATATAAATGAATATTAAAAATGAATTATCTAATGATTCATCCTCATACCATACAAACCAAATAATTTAAGGAATAATTTAATATTCTATAATCATATTTAAACCATTTCATTCCAATTTTTCTATTTATATTCCATTCGGTAAAAAAATTTCCTATAAACCAACCATGGAAATCATCTAAAACACGCACTCGAGACAACAAAAATAAAAAAATAATATTAATAAAGGTGTAGAATGATTCTATAAAATTAACATAGAAGGTATTATAAACACAATTATTCTTCTTTAAAATATCAATAAAATCATTTTATTCATTATGAAGGAGTTTTAAATAATATTCAAGTTTGATGATCCTAATATAATGTATTTCTTAACATAATTTTTATTCATTGGGTTAACCTTCTACTTCATTAATTAAGTTCTACTAAGATTATTTATGAAATTAATTTCATTTATATTATTATTTATTATTTTTATTTAAATTGTTTACACATAATCCTTTCATTATATTAATTATCAATTAAATTATATGATATTTGTATGAAAATTTCACTTAAAATTATCTCTTATAATTCTATTTAACAAAATTTAAAAGCATTGTTTTTATGAAATTATTCATTCTTTATGATTATTTCCATGTTCTTGGGTATTGTTAATGATGATGTGTGGGGACTATATCTCCATCCAATTCATAGGTTATTGGTATGTTAGATTTTGAATGTATGTTTACACAAAGTTTAACTCTGATGGTTACACCATAAGGTAGTCATGAGTGTTACATTCTAAGGCAGCGGTGAGTGATATTAATCATCTATTTGGCATGATGGTTAAAATATAAGTATGAAAAGACCCATGATACCTTTATGGTTTTATATATGTCCTCTAATTTTTTATAGAAATCTCATGTTTCACAATGTATATATATGAGTGATAAGTATGTCATTGTGGAAATGATTTCATATGTTTATATGTTTTCAGGGAATAATGCATTCTTTACCCCTTTTATCACTTAATGAGATTTTTATACCCACCCCATGTATCAAAATAATTTTCACATGATTACATAGATGTTTTTAGAGATGATATGGTGCTAATAAAGATGAATCCAATTAATTAATTTTTTGAATTCTGATTCAATATATGTATGTTGTTGCCTAATTCTGCAGAATGTAGACTGAAGAAGGAACTCAGATGTATAATGTACTATGTGTTTTGTGTTATCTTTTATAAAAAAATAAATATCTTATTTTAGTATGGAAACTATATGTTCATGTTTATCACATTAAATTTGGCATCAAAGGAACGGTCATCACATCATTGGATGTTAGACATCTTCTTAAAAAAATAGTGATTGAATTCAAATTTGAACATCAAGATAGTTAATTACACGTAACAAAATATTTCTTCATAATTATAGATAATTAAATTCAAAATTGTATGTATAATGAATTAATTATAGGGGAATAATTCATTTGCGGGGGAGAACGTAACGTGCTGAGATTTTAAAAGGAAACAGTAATTGCTAAAATGTGCTACTAAATAATATGCCACCTATCAGTTAAACATAATTTTTCCACTTCTTTAAATTTAGTTTTGAAAAACGGACATACACGGTTGCGATCAGAAAGTTATTCGGAGTATGATTAAACCAACATAATTATTCATGAATAGTATTCTACAATTATGAATAATAATGCAACCCTTATCATTATTAATATAACCCATATGAATAAAGAAATGGATAAAAGAATAGTAACCTCACCAATGAATGTATAATAAAAAGGTATCTTATTTGTGACAATATGATCAGTATATATGTTTTTTTATTATGTAATTCTAAAATATTTAATTATAATTTTTTGATTTATTTAACAATTTAAATGAAAATTATTTTTCATAATATGTAATCATAAATTAATATTTTATTATCTTATGGTAATAAAATAAATTTATGAGACCATGATTAATATTTTGAGGAGTTAAAAAGTGATTTATAACTATTAGAGTGTTATTTTTTGAATAAATTAATATTTTAATTAAAATCAATTTACTAATATTTAGAATATTATTTAAAAAAATGAGTCCTTTTTTAATTCTACATGTAAAAAAAGTTTTTAAGGTGAATTTTCGGTATTTTTCTATAATACTAGGTTTTTTGATAAATAGTGAAATACAATAATTTACCATATATATGTATATATTATTTGTTAAATACAGTATTCCTAGAATCACTGATGGTGAAATCACCCTTGGTTCTAAGTAAAATTCTCTCTTTACTATTTTGGTTGACATTAGTCATGATTATTCGTAGTCTTGAAAAAAAAATATTAAAATAATTATTAAAATAATGGAAAACCCCTCCTCTCCTCCTCTATAATTACCACCATCACCCACTCATTATCTTAGGGGATATTCATTTGAAAACCACGTGATTTTTACAAACCATTAGAAATTTTTAAACATTAAAACTGAAATTTAATATAATAATTTCTTCAATGGATAATTTAGATTGAAACCAATATATTAAGTGATAAAGGAATGCATGTTTTTTATCTGTTTTCCCTTTAATATCAGTAGTTTCCATTTTATATGTATAATAATTTGAAAAACAATCATCCCTAAGTATATATTTATAGACAAAAAGATTAATACCAAAATAAAATATAAAGATATAGGGTTATAATACATTTATTAACTTTAGATATCTAATGTCTAGATGGTTCTATGCATTAATTCATATGAGGCATGTTTAGTATAAATATTCAAACATGACCTCAAAACATGGTAGAATTGATGACTATAAACATGATAAATATGATATTTTCACATCATAATATTATATGTTATCCACTATATTTATATACATAATTTTTTATCATACATTATGAAAAATCCTTTTTTGTAATTTCATACTGTGGTAGGAATGCATTATCATTCCTTTATAGAGGCAACATGAATTATCTAGAAAATTAAATAACTCATTGTTTTATAATTTTCCATTTGATTCTATAAATTATTGAGGATAAAAATAGATCTAATTTTGAATATTATTTTCATGCATGGATATTATTTCTTTATTAGTAAATATATATATCTCAAATGATTAGTAATAAGGAAGACATTATAATCGATGAGATGCCCTTTATAATAAAATATGTTGATTTTTCAATTAAAAATTTTATAGAATTACTCAAAATCAAGATATTGAGTTATAAATTGATTTTATAAAATGATTTTTTTCAATATTAAAGAACCAATTCACAATGGAACTGTTGAATATAATGATCTTTAGATGAAACTAAAAGAGTATATAAATTACAGTTTTCTATTCCCAGTTGTATCACAATGGAGTGCACTGTTCCTTTTCATCATGAAATAGAATGGGTCGATACATCTTTACATTGATAAAAATGTTCTTAACAAAATCATAGTAATGACCAAGAATTTTTATCTATTGATTTATGACTTGTTTAATAATCTGGGTGGATCCAAATATTTCACTAACATGGAAAATTATAGAGGATATTATAAAATAAATGTGAAGAATAAGGATATATCAAATAAGTGTTTTTTCATCGAATGTGTAAACAATCTTCATAGAGATTCCTTTTTTCCACGATAGTGTTCTAAATATCCTATTTGTCTTTATAAAATGTTTTTTTAGGGATTATATTGAAATTTTTGTTGTTTTATTTATATAAATTATTCTTATTTACTCTAAAAGGGAGGAATAACATGGAGAGAATTTGAATGCAATTCTAATTAATGTTTGACAGGATAACATATATGAGAAGTATAAAAAATGATATTTTTTTTTTAACAAGTAACAATATAATGGAATTTTATCAGTAGTAAGTGTATATTTTTAGATAAATTAAATATAGAGTTAGTTTTAAGTATTTAGTTGGAAAATATCTATGATGTAGATACATAGATCCCTCAGAGTAGATATTTATTATCATTTAATTTTGAGAAACATATCCTAATTTTCAAACCCACAAACCATGATAACTCCATTTAGAGAGGCGTTTTTGTATACTATGTTATGTGATGTGGTAATTAATGAATTGAAATAGAGTCTAACAAATACACTAATTATAACATTACCCATGTATGGGGGATATTTTTTGTCTACAAATAAGTATCCAAAAAAATGAATCAGTTGTGTACACATGAATGATGAAAAACATATATCTAATTAATAGTAACATAGACATTTCATACATCGATACTACATAATTTTAAACAATCATCATTATATTTCACAAAAACATTAAATAGTATTATAATAGTTTATTTCATTTTTAATCATTAAAACACAAACTCTAATCCATAATAGAATTTCATCATCTCCAAAGACATTATTTATAACTATATCCCGACCATAAAATATCATAAAAGAGACAGATCATTATAAAATTGATATAGGAAACATAATAATGGGTGACCTTAGATTCTCAATAAGGGTTAACAAGGTTGATATGTAAGCATAACATGAATATAATGGTATGAGAGCATGCGGATAACACTTGAAACCGAACCCTTTATACCATTTTCCATTATTTTGAGTTGTTGAATAATTATTAGCTATTCAGATAACATGAATCACTAGGTATTCAAAGAGAATAAGCTGTGATATAATAACATCTCCATAAGACATGAAATATTTGGAATACACATATTAATAGAAAAATATTTCCATATTATTCAAGGAACACATATGATACTTTCATAGAACAAAATGTACTTTAATTAACTGGGTTCACTCCCCTTTATATCTCTATCTATCTCATGATATATATTTCATTACCAAATACAATATATATAGATATAGGTTGCGTGAGTAACACAATGGAATGAATATGTGTTCAACAAGATTAAAAAATAATCACATCAAAATCCATAAAAATAAATACGTGTAATAAACATTTTATCAAATTGTAGCCTTTATAAATGACATAGATTTCTTGATACTTTGATCAAATAATAACACGTGAAATGAATATGGATTCATATACACTTTATCATGGTATAAACCATGGAAGAGATAAAAGAAACATAAAAATTTTATTATAAAAATACACCATTTAAAAATAGATTAAGAATGGTATGAAAGGATCATATCCCTAGTAAGGCATTGGTAAAATCAATGGCTGTTATCATAGATTGATATTGATATTGATCTATCTTTTAAAACATTTCATGGAGAAAATATCTAAAACACTTTTAATAATGAATTTCAAAACACAAAATCATTTTGAAATGAAAAATTCGTTGTGATGAACCTTCAAAAATATAAATTTACAATTAAATAGAATTATTTATCATGGAGTAAGAAAATTATGTCCATGAATTTAAAGATAAAATAATGTGACCCTCCCAATGTTTGTTAATATTCAATTGGGCATCGATCAAAAAATGACATGAATATTCTATTCAATGTTTTTTTAAACATTAAACACGATTGAAAATTTATCTTAAAAATAATTAGTGGTTGGTAAAATATTTTTGAATATATTTTTATAAAACCTAGTTTTGGATGAAAATTAATTATCGACCAAAGTGATAAGTAATGGATAATATTATCAACAACATTTTGTTAATTACATTAGTAAAAAAGGAGTGAAAAAATAGTACCATTACTTGAAGATATCACTAATAAATTTAGGATAAGAAAAGTAACGATAAATATTGAGAGCTAGGTCTTATGATTTCAACATTGGATAGTTATAAATAAACAAAATATCTATAAATGATGTGATTGTAACATAAAACAATTACCACGATGGTATCCCTGAATCATAATCCCCATGAAAGAATAAAATAAACTGAAACCTAAAATTTCATGGATATGAATAAATTCATGATACTACATATGAAACGGGATGTATATACACCTTATAGAAGGAAATATTTTCACAATATTACAATTGTTTCAAAGAAGATTAATTGAGGTAAAAATCCATTATCTTATGTCTTGATATTAGTCATACTCATTGAAATGAAATGTGTAATAAATATTTTTTTATTAAATATATAGTTTACATAACTATATTCATTTATATCATACCATATAAAAATTTTTATTACCATTTGTTACACAATTATCAACACTTATATGTAAAGGATACATTTCAGCGAAAACATGCTATATATTTCATTTATGTCGTGAATTTTTATTTCCTTTCATCTTACATTGATAATAATTTAATCATATCTATAATTTATACCATGTTATAAATATCATATATATAAATTACATATGTAATTAGTATATTCCAAAAAATATAGTGATAGGAAATGAAATGCACTGTTTATGGGGAGGGTACCTCATATATACGCATGAATGATACCTCCATATTAATGATGGATTGAATGAAAGTAAATTAAATTATATATTATCATTAAACTATAATATTTTTTTACAAATATATCATATATATCAATTAAACCCATCTATAATATAGTCTGTAGAAAGAATTAATGAAATAGGTCGCTTTGTGTGTAAGAAGTCATCCGCGTAGATGAGAGACATTTCCATATTACCATAAAAGGGATAGTATGAATGCATGTGTGAAATAATTGTTCCATAACATTAATAAAATAATAAATATAATATATATAATAAATAATTTAAAAATCCATCTACATATCCAATATGTAGTTATGGTAATTGAAAAATTAACGGTATCGTTTCATGAAGTGGTAGTTCAATTTACACATAGACGATGATTTCATAACCCATTAGTTGGAACTGCAGATTATTTTTAGTCATAATATAACATAAAAACATCTTAGACTGTGTAAAATAATAAGGATATAATGTTAGTATGAAATAATAATAATATTTGTGGTGGTGGAAAATGAAAATGATCATTGATGAATATTATCATTTCTTTGGGTATCCTCCTTATTATTTAACTGAAATCCATCAATTGATGGATTTATTTCCTAATTTAGTTATATATGTGTTGGGGGACTCTCGAAATATAATTTTTTAGTTACTTTATATTATAATTTATTTTTAATTCTTTTATAAGGGATAATAGTGGGTGGCCATTTATAAGTGGGGGAGAGGACACACTTGTTATATTTGAAAATAATTGTCTTCTACCATGTTTTTCATTTTTAAAATAGAAAAAATGTACATTTATCTATCCAAGGAATTTAAAGGCTCGAAATATATTCATAAATTATTTTTATACAATTATATTGGTTATTGATATAATTGTATTTTAAGTTAAACCACCGGTAAATCCATTTTAACATTAATAGTGGTAATAATTTTTTTATTTCACTACTCACATTGGCCAAAAAATAAGGTCGTATTTTTATAAATTATAAATTTTTTTAGTATAAATATGGAATAATTTTAAAAATTAAATTTTAAGAAGTGGAAAAAAATTAAAACTAGTTTGATATACGTGATGAAAACGTTCAGTCATAAAGAAAAAATAAGCAAATGTTTATAATGTTTTTATATACAATTTTAATATGATATTAATTTAAATATAGTATATTAGAATTATATTTTTTTTAAATTTCACTATATATTATTGAAGATAAATATATTTTATGTTTTATATTTCTCAATAAATTAAAAGAAAATTTTGTTTTTAATAAAAATTCATTTTTTACTATTAATCAAAAATATGGATCATTTTAGAATAATAAAAAAATTACCCTAAGATATTTTTTAAAATACTAAATTAAAAATGTTATTTATTTTATTGAAAATAATTTTAAATTTTTTTCAGAATTTAATTAAATTTTTCTTTGCCTTAAGAAAATAATATCTAAATTTAATGGGAATAATGAAAATTTTGTCAAATTGTTTAAATTCTAAAATAAAAATTATGTTTATTTTAACAACCTTAGTTTTTAAGAAATAAAATATAAAAAATTTAAAAATGTTTCAAAATTAAATTTCATTTATTTTTGAATACGGTAAAAATGTGTCAAAATTTAATTCACCAAAAGAAAAATTAACTATTTTATAATCTAAATTTTTTATTTATATAGTAGAAGAATTCAGTATAATAAAAAGTCATTACAATTAATATAACAATATTTAATGGCTAGGATATAAAATCCAATAATGGATAAAAATTCTAATAATTTTATTGTTATTTGTTAAAACATAGTTTTGCAAGCAACATAGTGTAATCTAGTGTTTCCTGCAGTGGCGATTTGCTTGGTGTCTCCTATAATGAATGGTTAAAATGGTGTGGCATGTAACTCTATAAATCAAAAAATTAATTTATTTGGAAGAAAAGTATTCCTAAAAACACACGATGTCTATTCAACCCTCATTAAATTGAATTTAACACTAAAAATTATATTATATATTAAAAAAATTGAGGACATTTCTACCTCATCATGTCTCAATGTTCTAATATGGAATCTAAAAAAAAGTTATTTCTCTACAAATCATTGATTTGGTGAGTGTTCTTAGTTCAGAGAACATTCTCAATACTATTTATAATCTCCACTGGTGGTTTCTGTATGAGCAAGATTACTCCAGTAGTATGACCATTTTTTTTGTACATGTTAAGTTTCACATATGTACTTCCTTGAGAGAGATACATGGAACACATTATGGACATGAGAGAGTCTTGGTATAATTCCCTTTATTTATACATTTTTAGATACTTTTAATTCTCATTTTATGGTAATAATTTACTGGTATTCTCATAACATAATTCATTGGTTTTACTTTTTTGTGGTTTTTGGGTAAATTTTTAGAAATTGGGAATCCAATGGGGCTATGAAAAGTTTAACTAAAACTAGTAAATTCACTGTATATTACCCCAGGGAATTGAATGCCCAATTTTTGATCCATAATATGTTAGACACTATTTGAATAAATTGTGGGTACTCACTCCCCAAAACATTCACCCTTTCAGTTTTGGGGTTTTCTTGTTTTGAAAATGGTCTTTACAACTATGCACCCACCATGAAATATCCTTTTAGGTTCTATATACTTTTTTATTGTTATAGAACATGGTTTAGAAACTTGTGTGATTCCATCTAATAATCAATGAGATCCAAATTTAAACCCCATTAAAATTTCATTAAAATTATTGATCCCCTGTTTTATATCCCCATTTTACCACTCTCAACGTAAAACAACATTCATAATTTTTTAGGGCAACCTGGAGGATTCAGTGGAACATCAAACATCATTCTTTGTTAATTAAAGATATCATGGAAGGATTCATCCTATCGTATTGTATGTAATATATTCCCATTTGGATTCATATACCTCCTTTCATTATCTCCCATTATAGAGGAATTATTTTTCCCATGTTGTCACTTTTTTAGATATATTCTTTTAGGATCTAGTTTGTTAGATATTAATGCTAGGAACCAATCTTAGATCACCTCTACCATTTTGAATTGGACAATTATTCTTCGAATTGAGGATTAGGATTGGGAAAGCGTTTTTTATTTATCATGAGGTTTGTGGAATAATTTCCAACTCCCATATTATTGATTATATTTTTATTGGGTTTAATTTTGAAATTTCAATTACCATGTTTGGAAATTGAATTTTTTATGTAATTTAATTAATTTAATCCCTTGAGATCGCGAACCCCTTCACAAATCTGGTTGGACTTGTTGATGTTTTGGATACTAGATGTGATGGAGAACCATGGGGGGTGTCATTGTTATTTAAATTGTAAATTATGATTTATGAATATGTTTGACAATTAGGTTTTTAAAATTGGTTAAATAATTGTTCGATAAGGTAGTTGATAAATGGGTTATGAATGATTACTTGATAAATCATTTAATGATGAATTATTTATGTTATTCATTATGAATAATTTTAATAAACATGAATATGATTGAAAATTAAAATTATAATTCATGATTATAATTATTTAAAAAAGGGTTATTAATATTTTCCTTGATATTAATGTGAAACATGAAATATTATTGTTTTATTGTTAAATGGTGTGTGGGTCAGGTTCAGATGCTCCAAATACACATGGGGTTTATTACCAATTCTCTATGACCCCAATTGATGATTGTGAACAATAATTTACTTGACAATGAATACTTTTCCAATAATCAATGTGGTGTGGGACATTGAATGATGATCCAAATTCCCATGAGGTATGATATTGTTAATAAAGGACCCTACTATTTTTTAATTGGATTTATGTTCCATGATATTGTTATAAATGTGGAAATAAATGAATAAATAAATCCCATGTTATAATAAATTTAAAAAATCTTATGATTTATGGTTCAAACATAGGTATTAGCCAATGTTGGCACTGTGTTGTTCTTTAAAAAATAATTATATGTGAAACCACTTTATTTTACTTTTTTATCATTATAATTTTTTATAAAAACAAAAAATAATTTTTACAAGATATTACATTGGATTCCATTACTGGTGTGATACTCATTTTTAATCACCCCCATGTTGTGGTTCCAAATCGGTAGTTGAATAGGAATCAATTTCTTTAGAAACATTTGGGAAATAACCATATATTAGATGGATGATATGGTATTCAGTATAGAGCATGGATGAGGGAACCAAAAATGTTATCATGACCCTCTTGTGAGATATCAAATTTTCTATATTTTGTGTTTTATTTATACACAAGAAATTTATATTGGAAAAAATATATAATATTATGGATTATGTACATTTTTTCAGTTTGGGATACATATATATTCATTTTAAGTTTGTAATTAGTGATTATGTTATCATTTTTTATGGTTTGTTAGAATTTATATATTTCTTATTATTTTTTATATTTTTTGAGATTTACTTGATAAATGTGGTATATTATCCGAATGTTGTATATTAGTCCATGGTTTCAAGTCGGAAGCCTCTAGCATAAGGGGAGGCGTGACTCAGGTTGTGTAATGAACCTTATTATGGTACCAACAAGGGGATCCTAAGTTGTGAAAATAGAACTTCATATTAGTGGGTATATCATTTCTTTTATCTTGTATTTCTATTTTGTAAATGTATATATGAGACTAAAACGAGTTGGGATAGGGTCATGGCATCATTTATGGGAGTACCTAACCAATGTTTAGGGGAAATTCCAGGTACATTATGTGTGATTATTATTCTCAATGTTTTCTATTATAGTTGATTTTTTTCACATCAGGTATATCAAATTATATGTATTTTTTTATTTTTATGTTATTTTACTCAAAGACCTATATGGAATGAGAGATGTGTGTAGATGCATAATTTTAGGAAAAAAATATATATTAAGACGTGCATCATTTTCTGAACGCACAAAAATTAATGTTTCAGGTGAATAAATGTAATAAAAAGTATTTATGTTATTCATGTATTTTGGAAAAATAGTTACAAATGACGAATTAATAATGTATAAAAGATGTTAAATTTTTTTTCTTAAAATAGATAAAAAAATATGAGTACCATAAAAATTCAAATTTGAATGTGCATTACCACATGTTATTAGTGACCCATTTGAGGTATGGTTGAGTTTATAGGATTAGGAATTGTATGGAGGATGAGTAATAATTTTCTTTTTGTAATACATATTCTGTAAATTTGTTTGGGATGTGTTATGTGTCCTAGTACATGTGTTGGAAATTTATGAGACATGGCTCCATGATGACTTTTTTAGGATGAAAGGATGCCAATTCTTGATATTTTTATCTATTAGTGGAACTAATGACACTAAATGAATTATGTAAATGGATATGGGAGTAGTTACATTGGATATTTTTTTATATAGTTTATTTAAATATACCTATGGTGGGAGATAATGATCCTTTTTGACCTACCAATAGAGTTTCAGTTGCAACACCCTACACCCTTCACTAGAGTTGGAAGACCTAAGGAATATGAGATATGGTTTGATTATATCGAGAAAATACATCGCCATTTAGAGACATCAGCATAGAGAAGATTCATAATGGATGATTTTCTATTTTTCATATTAGTGACGTGTTGCTGAAATATTAATAATTGAGATGATCAGCTAGAGAACATGGAAATGAAATACTTTTCAAAGAATTTCATTACTCAATTTTACACAGAAACAATAAATTATGAGTTGGCCACATTTTTTATGAGGTTTTCCTAGGTGAGTATTTCTATAATGGAATATACAAGAAACATCACTAATTTTTCTTCCTTTGTTCTAGTTTTGGAAATAGATAAAGTATCCTGGGAGAAAAATTTTCAACATGGACATAAATATGAGAATAATTCCCATGAGAACATCATTTAGAGAATAATTTTTTTTAATTGTTATATAAGGAACTAATATCTATGAGGAAACTAATGGAGGATTACATTGCAGTATAGGTGGTTTCTAGTATATAATTAGGTGGCATGTCATTTGAGGTTAATATTAATTTCTATGATAACCTCACAAAAAATGGTTGAAATTAGAGTTTTCATGGGGGGAATGATCAGTTATATTAGGAAATACTAAAGTATGTTTCCATCAGTGTGGTAGAACAAGAAACTATCTTAACTAGTGTCCTATACCACTGGAAATTTTTTTATAATATGGTCGGATGGAACATATATAATGGTTCTATAGGAACATAAGAAAAAAAATTAGTGATGGAAAAGCTTGATTGAGATAGAGTATAGGACATGTCTCCTCTACACCAGACATGTCAGATAGTTTGAGTAATTAATGCCATGGCGGTTGATGCAGCACATAGGTTACATCAGGGAAATTTGAGAAATATCAATAGAGTAAAGTATAATATAGTGCTCATACTACATAAAATTGAATAGGGGAAGGAAAGAATTGTGTAGTTTTAAATTCACATATGGGCTGTGAGGTTGGACAATCTATAGTTAGTAGTACATTTCATTTATCTTATTGACTTTATTCTGACTTATATGAATCATATAGATCTAATTATTTCATATCATCTAAACATGTAAGGTATATAAGTTTTAAGGAGGAGTTTCCAAATGGATTTACAACAAATGACACATTTTGTAGAGTTTTGTAATGGTAAATTTTTTAAGCGGTGTTACCTTGTGGATTGGGAGTATCATTTCAGTGTTGATCTATACATAATTGATAACTCTTGTTTTGACATGATTTTGCGTGTGTGTACTAGTTCTATCATAATTATACCATAAATATTGTAACCATGTGATCATGACATTTATTTCTCATGAGGGTGAAAACCATGTTCATCATAGAAAATGTGATATCTAGCGTGGATGATCTGATCCAATCCATTAGTAATTGGTGGATCTCATCACTAAGGTTTGAAGATTTCTGTTAAAAGATGTGGGTGCGGAACCAGGTACTTTTTCCACCATAGTGGACATGTTTTAGGAAAATAAATATTGAGTAATTATCAAGGATTTTACTATATATGGATGTTGAGTTCACAATTGATCTTATTCCTATAGAATAACTAGTCTATGTAACACCTTATATGATGGAACCAATAGGTCCTCATGAAAATAAGGATCATTTAGATTTTTTTATAGTAATGTGAATTATCTGTCCAAAAATTTTTACATAGTGTTCTCTTGATTTGTTTTCTAGAAGGATGTGGGGATGATACCTTGATGTTTTTATTACATTAAGTTGAACCAAATGAATGTGGAGAATTAATATCATCTTCTACTCATAGATAATATCATTAACTTGGTGAGAGGATCATTTTTTTTTCTACATGATCAATTTCAGATATTGGTCTGAGTTGATGATTGTTATACCTTCTGATATAGGGTGTAAAGAATTTAGTATTATGTAAGACCTATAAGAGTTCTTTGTGATTAAATTTTTTATGATAAAAACTATGGGTATGTTTCCCACAATTATGATAAAATCATTCACCCATGCATTAATTAATTTTTATTGTGGATGAAATCATGATGTACTATAGGATGCATGAAATCATGACCAAACATGTTTTTATCATACTGAATATACTAAGAGGGAATAAGTTATACCCCTAGAAATTTATGTGTCAATACTACATAGATAGGGAAAATTTCATGGATTTCATCATCTCGGATAATATTTTGTAAGTTGACCTACTTAATTTAATGTTCATGATTATTGTTAGAATGACAAGAATGTATTTTATATCCCTGAATTTATGAGTTCACTGGGATTTCATTAGATTTATATTCAATAATTTTCCCTCTTGGAATAACCTCATTTAACTTTTAACATGATGGTAATATATTATTAATTTAGTGATCTTTCATGAATGCATTCTATGATTTGATGAAATGTTTGAATACCACGCCTATCATGATCCAATCCATGTTAGCTGAGGATTATACCATGTTTTATGATGTATCCCGAATCAGTCAAGGGGATTTCTTGATGTATGGAGAAAATCTAGTCTTATACAGGTTGTCGTAGTTTAGGTCACATGAATAAAATTTCCCTATACCCAATCATGAGTTGGATGAGTGGGTTTTTTAATTAATTGGACTGAGGTATTACCTGTTTGGTGGAAATTATAACTTGTATATTATGCCCAAACACAAAATGTATATTTATTAATTTCTGTATATTAATTTCATGTATCATGCATTGGTTAAGTAAATATAGTCATTTGATTTTGATCTATCCTATGCAATGGGACCGGGAAATGTGTTTTGTTTATTTTTGTAGGAAATAAATACTCCATATGTTAATGAGAATATTCTTAAGTGGATGATGATGCCCTTAATGGAAGAGACACATATTGATATTCCTAAGGGAATGGAAAATATGTCCCTTTAATCCTTATCAGTTGAGTCCTCACTTCATTTTCAGATTAGATATTGGGATTATGGTTATCTATTTTTTTTTCGCATTTATGGAAAGCCTTAAGGTTGAGGAGTAAAAATGATTATACTATAGATGATGATAAGTTAACCTGTCTCTAGAACATTAATGTAGTTCTAATATGTTTTTCATTAGATCTTATGAATGATTCTAATTCATCTTAGTGGTAGGTGCATCATGGTTTTGCTAAAATATTCTCTGATATTCTAAAATAGAATTTTTAGATGGAAAAGGAAAAAGGAGAATGTATGTTCATCACACAATGCTTATCCTCTCAGTAGAAGAAGGAAAAGCATCAATGAAATTTTGGTTTTGTACAATCACAAAACATTCCAAAATGTAATTATGATGATAATAACATTGAAATTGTAGTGGGTATTATGAGGGTGCATTGATATAATGCAATTATTTGGGTGATTATAGAATGACTGAGAAACATTAAACATTTATTACATATATGAGGTATTGTAAAAGTTGATAAGTTGGTAGATGTGTACAACTTATATATAGTACATTTTAATGAGGTTACATAAATAATAGCTTAGGATAATAATACACACATTACATATGGTATTAGGTACCCATGTATTTTTTTCGTATGAATTTCCTTCCACATACTGATGAGAAATTACTGTGAACAATTCACATATTAAAAGACATGATTATTGAATGTGTCCAAGATTTTTTCAGCCTTATTCAATGAACCTAGACCTTATAAATTTCTCCTCAAAAAAGCAATCATGATACTATTAATATGGAACCATATGAACCACTTTATGTTAGGCCACAGAGATCATAATTTTTTTGGATAGAGGTAGGTGAGTCTGAGTTGTTAGGATCAAGAATTATGCAGGAGACATAGTGGAAGTTGTAGTTGATTATGAAGCATATATCTAAGGATCATTGTTGTAATAATTGATTAGATGATATAAATTGGTTACCCATTGAGTATATATTGGTTTATTGTGTATTCTGTCAGGTATCTCCAATATTGGGTCGCTATAGTATTTGGAGGTAGGGAATATTAGTATATATGATTAGTGGATATATTGATATTGTGGAGTGGATAATACTAGTGTTGTACTGATTGGATCTTACATAGAGGAATCAAATAATTAATGATTTATGTTATTGTCACATCATCATCAAGATCATTCTGACACTTCTCATATGTTCAATGTTGACAATGTTTAGCATGAGGCTGATATGTCCTTTAAGTAGAATCTGATTTTTGTTGTGGATAACAATGAGAATGTGATGCTAGGAAAGGCCATGTCATTTTTTAGAGTGTAATACCCGTATAGATGTGTTAAGAAGGAAAAATGGGAGAGATTAAGGGATGTCTTGTTTTATTGTTTTGGCCATTTTAACTTAGTATGTTATATATTATATGGAGTATGACTAGAGGTTGATTATTAATAATGGGGAGAGATTGTGAGATCCTAACCTATGTGGATATTTCTCATGTTAAATTTATCATATTTTAATACCATTGTTTTGATTATACCATATCTAGATCTTATATTAGAGTTTTTTTTAATTTCTTGAAATTTGGGATCTTATAGTGTTTTTCAAAGTTGGTGAACTATTAGGGAAACCACTGTTGTACTACCCATAAACCACGAACCCCAATATGGAGCCACAATATAATTGGATCTAACAATATGGCCTCCATCCCTAAACTATGAACCCTAGGATAGTGGGGCTTCAATGGTTTGCACAAATTTTCTCAAATAATGTTCCTATCATAGAGCAATCTAACCCCTTACAATAGAGGGGCACATCATTTAGGGTCATGGTATTTAAAACCAAGCACCTCTTCCATGGAAATGATTTGTGTGGGATTTAAACCCCCCAAAAAATTTAATAAAATTAGTTTACCCACTTTTTATTAAAAATATTTCCAACACATTTTAAAACATCATCTTCTATTTTTAGATTCTCCAGAAAAGGTAAAAAGGTCCCTCAAACCCCATTCCAATAAAATTGCTGATCTTGTGGAAGGATTCAACCCCTTGTAAATTATTTAGTCTTTAAATTTCTAGATTACACTCTCTCTTGTATTTCTCTCCCATTTTTTAATAATGTTTCGTATTAATTTTTTATTTTTATATCGATATAATGATGGATCTAGTTCTTTGGTTCTTTATCCCAGGATTCAATCCTTGATCACCTCCTCCATTTTGAATCGGGTCGTTCTATGTTGAATTTATGATTGATATTTTCTGATCATTCATCAATGATCTTGATTTAGGTGGTATAATTTCTTACACCCATAGTCTAAATTATATTTTTGTTTTTTTAATTGTTTAGTTGAAATTTCTAAATTGTGAAATTTATTATTTTAAAATGCTTTAATTATTTATTCCATTGAGTTTTTCATCCCCATAACATTTATAGTTAGAAAAATTTATGATTTGGATAAAAAAACATGAGGGAAATCCAAGAGGTTTGACAATATAATTGTAATGATAAATTATAATTTAGGAATATGGTTGATAATTGGGATTGTGAAATTATTTGATTAATGTTGAAAAATGGTTGATAAATTGGATTGTGAATGATTGTTGATAATTGGTTTAATGATGAATTGTTTATAATGTTCCGTAGAAAAAAAGTATTGAATAGTTATTGTGATTGAAAATTGAAATGTTTAATAGAGATTATAATGATAAAATTAAATGTTAACGGTGATGAAACATGATATTAATATGATATATAAGTGATATATTTGATTGATTAATAAATGGGGTGTGGGATAGGGAAAGATTCTCTAAATTCTCATGGGGTTCTGGACTAATTCACCAGGCTCCCAATTCATGAATGGGAACAATAAAGTATGTGACATGGAAAAATAGTCAAAATACCCACATGTGATAATAATAGATTCTTGAATTTCCCAAGGTTTTACAGACTGATTCTCTAGACCACCATCATGTTGGTACATGGATTTATGTTCCAAGATAGAAGATATGAAATTTGAAATAAAGTAATAACTAAATCCCATCAAATAATACATTATGAAGAACCTATGATGTATGGTTCAGATGTTGACACAAGAAGAAGGAGGTATGATTTGGATGGCTAATGAATAATTAAATGTGAAGTCATTGTATTATATCTTTTTATCATTATTCATTACACAACATTAAACACCTTAATTTTTTTAGTCATTGATTTATAACAAATTCATGGTTTCCAAATGAGTTGTATTCACACCCCACATGGTATTCTTGATCAACACCCAATTGGAAGTCATGTTTGTAGGACCAATAAGGTCATGGTCTGATATTGGAGTGCTGAGATGGGATTTTGGATGTTGAATGGATGGTGAAACTCGACATGATATCATGAAATTATTTTAGATGTTTGTGTGTCTTTATATTGGGGTTTCATACTCATGATACTTATATGGAATTACATATCTATTTTTTGTTTATGGACATTATTCAAGTTTGGTATATCTATATTTTTATGATATTCTGGTTTATCGATTATCTAATCATCTGGTTTATTGTGTAATATCATTTTTATATTAATTATTATAATTTTTTATTGTCGAGCTTATTTGGAAAAGTGGGTATTGTCTACCCACGTTATATATTAGACCCTTTCTGCTAGTCGTTAGCCTTTGGCATATTTCGAGGTATTATTGAGGTCACGTAATGTACAATTACTTGGCACTTCCATGTGAATCCTGGGTTAGGATGTTACAATGATCAATGTGATATGAGACCATCCTGATATGATCCTTAATTTCCAAGGTACTATTATTCCAAGGGATTTGTTTCCCTATCTTCCAAAATATAAAAACATTCTTCCTTGGGGAAATTATTTAAATTATTTTATCACTAATAAAAAATTATATATTCCAGAGGTGATTCTCAGCCAAATCGTTCTAACAACTCAGATATTACTTTATTATATTTCAAATGAATTTAACCTTTATTTAAATTTCATTACTTATCAATGTTTCAAATATATTCCTTTCTCCCTCTTCCTTTCATTACATTAGATTTCTAAATTAATTCTCATAGAGGGATTTAGAAGGATCCATCTAAATTCATGGTTGAATGATATTATTTTTTATAAAAATTCAAGAAGAGGAAGGGGTTGATCTCATAAACATTTAAAAACCAATGAATAAGATCATAAAATATCCTCTAGGGTGTTTAATTTTTATTTTAGACTGACCATTAGTTTTACAATGACATGAAAGGTCGAAATACAACTCCATATCAGGAGATTACATTATACTTTTAAATAAATTTGAGGAAAACCCAATATCCCAATAAAACATAATGGTATGTGGTACTTTAGAAGTACATACCACTTCCTTAATGTATATAATATAATGATGATCTAGATATAAGGATTCTATAATAAAGACAAACTATTATCCCTTAGTAGGGTGATCAACAACTACCCAAATATAATTGTGTTTGTTAGATTTTTTTGTGACTACAAAAATAAATCCATGGTGTTGTTGTCGCATTTCAATTCTTTTTCTTCTAGTGGAGGAAAAATCCACTTATAATTTTTTATTATATCATTACGTTTCTATCATACCATGTATCGAGATAAAACTCTTTAATATTTATATTCATGTGGCCTTTTCATAAGTATTTTTTAAAATATCTAAAAAACATCCTATTTCTAGGTTGAATAATGAATGAATAAAAATGAGATTTTATAGAAAACTCATTCATAAAATCTAGTATAAATTTAATGTATACATTGTTCCATAAACTTATCATTCAACAAGTACCATTAATGGTCTTTAAAAAAATTCTATCATTATTTTTCATATTTATATCTTCCTTCTGGACCCCCGTAATCTTATATTGGATATATGGTGAACATTCAATTGCAATTGAATAAAATTTTCCATATCTATTTCGATTTCCAGATGAATCCTTTGAAAATCTAGAAAGTTTGGATGATTTCTTATCCTCAAAATCTATAAACTAGCTTGATACATTCTACACAACTCATCAGCCGCATCATTTTCTTTCCCACCAAGGTAATGTACTGATTATTCATAATATTTAATCAGCGTTATCAGTCTTTAAAAGATAATATTATACACTTTATACATGAATATATTATATAATATTTTATTTTTAGTATTTATATCTAATTTATTTATATATTGAAATCTAATTGATATCATTAATGAAAAGATTCAATAACTAATTCCAAATCTTGTGTTGGGTAATTTTACCCATGAGTAATCAATTATAACAATCTATAATATATGATTCGGTATTTTTTTCATAATAACACATCTTAAACCATTCTTGGATGCATCACTATAGATTAAAAACCATTGTACACTATAGGTTAATGTATGAATAGATGAACTGACTAATATTCTCTTCATTTTGTTTAAATTTTACTCACATTAAATAATCCAAAGGAACATGCCTCCATTCTTATTTAACATGGGTAGATAATTGGATAGTAATGAGAAATTATCTAGAAATCCTTTTATAAAGTATAGACAACCCATGAATAATATGAATCTCAGTCACCGTAGATGGTTTAGGCCACCATTCAATAACCTCTATCAGTTATCGATCTAATTATATACCATCTCATGAGATTATATGACCCAAAATTGAGAACCTTGCTTGCGAAAATTATCAAAGTGCATTTTTTCATATATTTTATCCTTCTATAAAGAATTTAGAAAAATTATCATGTGGTATTAATAAATTTACTTTATTATTGAGTAGATAATAATATATCCCTTGAAAACTTCCCCAATCTGATCAACATAAACTCTAATTTCCATATTAATTAATTTAATTAACGCAACATGCACATAACAAGATATAAATCCATAAATATATATTTATATTTTTTTATACCTTCTATTTTATTCAATCCTGGGTACATCCTCCTTAATAAACATTAATTAATGATAAACTAAATAGAGTTAAATCATATAAAATTATTAATATCTACATTTTTTATCAAACATGTCATCAATATGAGGAATATGATAAATATTGTTAATTATGATCTAGTTTAGTTTTTGAAAATCAATGATGATTTTTATTTATCTGTCATTATTTTCAAGCTGAAAAGATGCACCATAAGATGACACAATTGACTAAATAAATCCCTTTTCAATGTTTTATCACATTTCCTTATCCAATTACTACACCTCAATGCGGTTTATACTATTGGGATTCATTAAAAATTATTTGGAAACATGCAAGAGTTATATTGAGAATTAAAGATCGTGATTTGGTGGAAGACTAATAAAATTTCGTGGAATGAATTCAAAATATATTTACATTGTGGAAATTTCAATGACGTCATGTTTCTCCCCAACCATTTGAGGTAAATACCTCTTATAATTAGGGATCTGGTATCAAATATTTTTTGTTATCTCTATTGAATGTTTTTACCTCTATTCACACTGATATAATTTCATAGGTTGTCTTGTAATATAAATTTTGATTTCCCTTCCCGGACAATTGATGTGGAGTTTATGATTAGTAAACTTTTCTATTCACCATATTACATCTAATTCAACCAATGGATGAGAGAAAATATTTTTAGGAATCGCATTCCAACCAATGTCAACAAAATTTTACCATTCATATGTGATACAAAAAATATACCATAATGGGGTTTACTCATTCCTTTTATATCTATTATTTTTGATATAATCTTGAAATTATTTTAAAATTCTTAAAAAAAGAATTAATAGTTTTTCAATATCTAAGTAAGACATTAGTAGTTCTAGAGGTGATGGTATGTCTTCCTTTCACTATGTTATTAGTACACCGCTCATTGTAAATAGTGAAAATTGTACATTTCTCCGTGTCCCTCATCTTAAAAAAATGTTGATATTGATCAACAACATAGACACTTGGGTTTGAGAACATGTAACCATAATTTTGATTCTCCTTACACATGATGAAATGTTTTTTTGGAGTTGTATTTGGTGCATGTTTCTCTTTATTCAAATTATTAGGCAGCATCTTTCAATTACATTGGTATTCAATTTCATAGTGACCATACCTTTAATATTTAAATAATTTATTAATCCCCCATACAAAAATTCCCTCCAAGTGGATTCCATCACATTTTTCATAAAGGAAAGGTTATACCCTTCTCTTCATATTTTTTATATTATCCATTGAACTCCATCATGTAATTATTGTCAATCCCATGTGAATGATATTAACTCCACCTCTATTTCAAACATGATATCTCATCTAATAATCTATTTATAGAACATGAATAATCATATTGATAATTCCCATCGATGAAATTTATTTCATTTACTAAATAAAAATTCATCCTTATAACCAGATTAGATGATAATACTAGATGATTACTAGAAATCCTTGTAAAATATTCCTCATAGGTACCTATGTAATCACTATACATTTTATTTATCATTATGATCTTCATATCCATATTTATATGGATAATATACCAAATTTCTTATTTAAAATTTGGTTCATGATATCATCAAAATCCATGGAGTCAATATCATTATGTTTCCTCGTATTCTTAATAAGAATATATTTGAACCTCATTATTATAATTCTCAGAAATCATGTATATTATGTTTCTAATGAGAATAATCTTTTATGATTGTGAATAATTTTTTAAAAGAAAAATATGAGAAAATCAGAAAATTATCGAAAATATATATCATTAGCTCAATTATTCTAAGGCCTAACTCATGAAACATTTAGTTAAAATTATGAAACCTATATAATTACCTTATTATAAGAGTCTTGATACCCCAGGAGCCAAGCCACATCCACAAATGTGTCCCCACCCAGATTCTATTATATTAATAACTCTACTATTTCATGAGTCGTGATACCATCAGACTCATACTACCTTCAATATGTAACACCGCCAGAGTCAAACAACTACCATTTCTCTTATACTATAGGTAATTTTCTACCCTAGATCTTCCTCCAATTATTTTATTCTACAAACCATGTGATAACATTAATTAAAAAATGTTTCTTACAACTAGGATACCTTTGGATGATGATGTCATTGATTTGTTCTACCATAGTACCATGCTACTTTCAGCCTGGTTGTCATTGTTGTTCTATGAAATTAGAATTTAATTCTTACAATGGATCGTTTATTGAAATAATTCACCCAAATTTTCATAGTTTTAGTTATTAATATTTGATAAAACATTGCCTGGATGCATTAAGGTATGAGATATAGGTTTCCAGATATTATGCTCAGTAGGAGGACCCATGAAATCGTTAATATTATTCAACCATTTATATTTGAACCTATAGTGATATATATATATATATGATGATCCCCCTCATTTTCATGGTTTCTCTATGATTATATGAGAGAACATACAATGTAAATAAATGTGGTTAAAAAAATATTGAATACACATATGGCCAAGATTCATTCAAACAGTATGAAAATGGAATAAAAATCAAACCATATTCATGTAGAAAAGAGAACTACAAAACACCATGTTTTCCTATAACATTTGGGGAAGTTGTTAAAGATCCTAACCAAGATAGATACATGAACCATGGATCATATAAATCATTATAGACTGAGTTCCTCTGAATATAAATATTTATTTGTTATTTTTTTAATTTATTTTTTATTTTCATTTGTGTATTGTGTTGTATTTATTGTATAAAATCCAACATTGAATCATATCCTTAAACTACAGAATACACATCATTCCCTAAAAATCATTTTATCTTTTTAGACATGAAAACTATAGAAGAGGTTTTTCAGGACCTACGATATATCTCATCTCACGTATAACTATTAAAGAGTCATTTATCGAATATGCATTGTATTGATATTTGTATACATGATCTATGTTATGGATCAGATTATATGTTGTTATAATTTTATATGATGTATGTTATTTACAAGTAGAGGAGATTGATAATAATATTGAGTCCGAACCCATTGTTTACAACACTATGATTTTATGTTTTATTAAGAATATTTCAAATATATGAAATCATTTTTTTAATCTGTAAAGAAAAACATTTCATTGATCATTTATAATAACTTATGTTTATAAAAATTATTTGACCATGTAAATTGGATTTGAGATTTCATGTGACTTAAAATATTATTTTACCTGGACCCTAAATATAATTTATAAAATATTATAACAGATCAAACTTCTATTTAAGTACTATTTTGATTAACTGGGTGATTTTAATTAAATTGGGGGATTTTATATTATAGTTTTTTAAATGAAAAAAAATCGATCTCAATTCAACCCCAACTTCATGATTTACTCACTTCAAATGATATTTAGTTATACATGATTTTAAAATATATTTTAATATATGATTAATTATTTCTAAAAACATCCTTATTTTTTTATTTATAAATTTATTTTTCTTTGCATAATAGAGAGGATGGTTCTGATACATATATACTTTCTTTTTTAAATTTCACTAATTATTCCCAATTGAAAATAAAAATTAATATTCACATAGTATATATGGTTTTTGATAACGGTATATTAATTGATAATCACTATGAAAAACCTCAAACATCTAGAGATACTGAGATTAATGATACTAAAACCATGTATAATAACAATTATAGACCTATAAATGATTTCTTTTATTATGTAGATGATGATGAGTATAATATAATTTACACTGTTACTAATGATTTATAAATTGTGAATAATTTATCTCTTTCTCATGTTTATACATGTAATAAAAATGAAATAAATTTAAATACTTATAATGTTAAATATGATAATATTATGATGAAACCAGCTAAATTTATTTATGATATATATATCAGATCAATTATATTGTGATAAAAAACTTCATTCACTGTAGAAACCTATTTTTATTAATGATCAACTGATATATCAGATGATTTGTCTACTAGATAGTTGGAGAGGATCTTCAGTGCGAATCATATAGTCATGTGGTGTTTGAAATTTTCTTGTTAATGTGTTGGTTGGAAAATTGAAGATGTATAAGCACAAACATAGAGTCAAATGTTTAAATAAAGATGATACAAAAAGAAAATATTTAGCCTTTATGTATACTAATTAAAAAAGATAACATCAACGTTGACAGTTTTAGTGATGATGAGTCACCAATTGACAGTGATGAAGAGATGGCTCATGTGGCCAGAAAATTGAAAAAGTTATATAAGAGGTATATGATATTTAGGTAACCCATTTATAATGAAAAATAACATAATAGAGGAAATTAGATAAATTTTGGGAATAAGGATGATTATTCCAATGAAATAATATTCTATACGTGTTAAAGTAAAGGGCGGGTCATAATAATTGTCCTAATTTGAAATTTATGATGAAATTTGTAGAATAATATAAGAGATACAAGAATGCACTGAATGAAACATAGTTTTCATTTTAAAATATGTCAAGGTATTTTGAATATTCTCAAGAGGTTAATATAGAATTATCCAATATGTGCTTTATGGAAAACACATATGTGGTACTTGAGGAATTTCATACTTCTCTTGTTAATATTTCTAATCCTTATTGAGATGAAAAAACTGATAAGAAAATTCAAAAGGAATAATTTTATTAATATTGTAATATGATGGAAGATATATTGAATTGAAATAATTAAAAATAAAATATTTTAAAGAATAAGAATTCTTGGACTGATAATTTTGGAAATTGTATTGGAATTTAGAAATAGATAAATGCTCAACTACTGAATGCTATCAATAAATTAAAATATTCTAAAGTAAAAATAGTTAAATATTTGGAAATATTAAATTATAAAATTTTAACAATTCACAAATTATTGGAAGTAAGGCCACTCCCATGTACTCTACTAGTAATGGTTGTCAACCTGGATATAAATGTATTTTCAAAAATATTTTTATTCCTGATTCTAGTTCTAGAAAATATTTTTGTAGTTTTTACTCTTCTAAAACGAAAAATGTTTTTATTTATATATTTACAAAATATTATTATAGTAAAATTATTTTTAAATTTGGGGTTTCAGGATTATCAATTAATAACATTTCGTTAACCAATAATATTTTGTTACCATTTTTTTGTGTAAATTTTTTTTTATAAAAACCATCATAAAAATCTCCAGTTAGGTCTTGTAGGGCATAGAAAGTAGCTATTCTGGACACATGACTAGATACTCTTCAAATTTCAATAATATAACAAATTTTTATTGTGGATGTTTCATTTTTTATTAAAATTATAATGGGTGAATTATTGGTCTTTTCCAATTATGCAGTTCTAAAACAGTTCTAATTTATAAATTTATATTTTTGCCAGTTTAAATTATGATACACATATAATCGCAGTGCTCGGTGATAATGATTTATATTTTATGTTAAAAAATAATCCTCTAATTTTTTAGCTAAAATTATATAGTTTTTACTTCCTTGATAAATTATATGGTTTATGTGGTTAATTTAAAATCATTGTTTTAATATATAATTTATTACATATGTTTCCTTCCAATGGAATCATGAATTTATCCAAGGATACAAGGACATTGAAACATTTTCTAACATATAATGATTACTTGGAATGTCATTGTAAATGATCTTCTTAAAATACAATTCCAAAATGAGAATGATTGTAATCCATATCTAAAAGGTAAATAAAACAATATCTATTTTTAATAAATGAAATATGTTTCAACATCTCAAACCCTATAGTTGTTTCACTTGTACATGTTTAGAACATCATTAATGTATAGAATAAATAGGGATTATTATGTTTATGTTTTTATAGATGTAATTTCTAGGTATACATGGTTATTCTTTCTAGCACACAATGTGAGTCCTGCTCTTATTTTACCAAGTATACTAAATACATAGAAAATATAACGTCACATAGAATTATATCCTTAAGAAGTGATCACAGTCATGATATTGAAAATTATGATTCAAAATAATTTCTCTCAAAAATAATTCTATAATCATATGTTTTATACCCAATGGAAACCACTGTAGAATCATGTTTTAGAAATAAGACAATATATAGAATTTCCTAAACCATTTTTAATGATTATAACATAAATATTTTTTTATAAAAGTAGTGACATGAATTGGTCTCCCAATTCATGCCCCAAAAAGAATTTATTAAAATAAATAGAAACAATAATTAACAAGGTGTGTGTAGCTTACACCAGCTGGGATTTAGAGGAATACAAGAATGATTTCTACAGAAATGGAATAAGTAGAGGAGCATCTCGGTGAGTTCACATAGAAGTGATAGGGAGAGAAAAACTCCAATGCAATATTTGTTGAAGCTAGCTTCAGCGTGAAATATCTATTGCAGCTAGCTTCAGTTCACAACAACTAGATCATGGCCTTCAGTGTTCTTCACTACTATTCTTCATTGCATGTCCAAAACAACCCAAATAACTGATGTAGTGTTTTTTCCTAGAAGGAGTCACAGAGGGACAAGAAATCTTCTTCTAGCAAGACAGCTCTTCAGAGCTAATCACAAAACACCCCCCATAATAAAATGCAATATGCATATTGAAAACAACCTCATTTAAAGATTTCATAATTCCACAGGGACATCCAACATTAATTCCATCAAAAATAGAGCCTTCATTACCTCCCAACCACCCATCGATGGTACGAGGATTTTTTGTGAAACATCTCAAAGGGAGTAATCCATTCTGATAAACCAGAATTATTACCTACATTCATGGTTCTACTCCAAAAAACCAATGAATGTCAGCCTAAAAAATAGTCTCATCAAGATTACATCTTCATTGACGTCCCCAAAAATGCAGAGAGAGTTAGTATAAAATTAGAGCCTCAAGGAAGTGTGAAAAATAGAGGGAGTTTCTTATAACATACCAATATATTTTTGGGTAGAGTCTGTGAATATAAGTTATTATATAATAAATAGAGTTTTAATTAGAACAATATTAAATAAAACACATTATTAAATATGGTATGTTAGAAATACAATGATTTGTTAATTTATATTTTTTGATTTCAAATAATTTATTTCAAATATTATGAAAAATATTGAAAAACATTCTCCCATGAATGATGGTAGAATGTTATTTTATTATTCAACATCTAGTAAATAATATTGGGTATTCATTAATAGAACAATGATAGTAGAAGAATTTTTTAATGTAAATTATGGTGAAATAGATCCCCATGATCTTATGAGCACACTACTCCACCTAGACGATGATTTGGAAAATTTGAACAAAAATGCCAATCCTTCTGATAGTCCAATGAAACAGATGAAAAACCATGCAGTTCTGAGGTCCATCATGAACCTGAATATGAACCTATAGAGGATCACCGAATTTATATCCATTCTCATCCAAGAGATATTAGTAGTCTTTGGTACTATCTTACATATGGTTTAATTGGATATTTATATTGAGGTATAAAAACAATATATTCTCATAGAAATTAGGTTGAACAACTATCATTCTTATCCAATGTTGATAATATTAACAACAATAATGCAATAAATTTAGAATTCTAGGTAATGTAAATACAACATGAACATAAAAAATTTGAAATAAGTAGTGTTTTTAAATGTGACATACCATCTCGGGTCATCTATAAATGTCAGCCAAATCATCCCATCATAGGGTGGGGTAAAATAGAGATATCAGAAGTAGTCCCATATATAAGAAAAATAGTACATTAAACAAGAATTCAATGAATAAACAATGATAGATAAAAATTATCCAATAAAATTGAAATATAATGAATGAAAGGTATAGACAATATATCTTAATATTTCCAAAAATCACAAGTATAAACATGAAAAAAAAAAGAAACATTAATGTTAATAGAATCTTGTATGCTACAAAATTATAATATTTTATATGAATCATTATTAACGTGGTAAAAAACTACCAATATGATGATGTACGGTTTGACCAACTGATCAAAGAATTATTCCCCCAAGATACCTATACATTTTCTAATAATATGAATATAGAAGTATAATCCTTAAAACCAAACGGTTGTATAAGAATTTTTATAAATAATCAATTTTAAATCCTTTATCCAAAAGTTTATTAGTTTTAAAAAATTACATTCCATATTTCCTATATCTAATAAATTAATTAAATGATATATAATTATTAATACACATGGGATCCATTGTCAATGAAATAATATATCATGTAATAGTTTACCATAAGTAACACTGAACCTACCAACCGGGATTTATCATATGGGACAATACATACAAAATACTCATGATCCTAACAAGCCATATAGTTTCATCCCAATAACATTGAGGGCTTCCACATACCATTAACATACAATAAGATAACTTCTAGATTTTTCGAAACACACTAAGGCTACCTATTTCTCAATAATAACGTACTTACGGTTCCCAATGTGTGATGTCTTTCAATTTAATTTCAAAAAACCATGCTCATATTTTTATAGAAAAATATCCAAATATAATAAAAACTACATCCGTGTTTGAAAATAATTTTTTTTATTAAAAATCAATGAAAAATAAATTTATAATGATGAACCCCTTTTAAAAAACGAAACCATACACTTTTCAATGTTAATGCATTAAATTAAACAATAAATCAATAGAAATGAATATTAACATTAATAAATTCAATAAATAATAAAAATTAAACATATACACCTACATCAAGAGACTAAAAACCATACCACCTTCGAAAAATTGTACTGGAATCCATAAGATTTAATTTCGGATGATAAGGAATTTCTAGATAATGAAAATAATTGATAGAAAACAACATTTGATTTCTTATTCAATCAAAAACCGGTTTTGAAAACTAAAATGACAAAGAAACCAAGATGCAGTCATACCCAATGAGACAAGGTGGATAACCATACTAATCAATCACAGAACAAATTATTCTGAACATATGAAAGACATATAAGATCAACTTGGGTATGACCTCGAATATATAGGAGATATCTATATGGAAAAATGACTCATAAACACCCACATCACACTCTAAAAACTACATGTCGATAAATTACATAGTGTGTGGTATGTTACATGGGTTGAATCCATTTTATATTATTTCTTGATGAAAAATATGTTTCATTATATTAAAAACATAGTTTTTTACATTAGAAAATGTGTAACATTCTCACATTGTGTAATTCAATTCATGACATATATTTCCCGCATCCCTTACACATAATTTAATCCCATTACACATCATATAATTTCCCCATGAACAATAGAAAATCAAAGGTAAAAGAGTCGATTAAAAACCCACTTTTCACTCAAATGTCTCAAAGGGGCATACAAACCTCAGTAGCATCTTACACTACATAACCAAACTATAGTGCTCTCCATCGATGGTCTTCATATGATTCGTAACGCCTCTTTTCGGTGAACAAACACCTCTAGATCAACGGCATGACCATGATCATCCTATGAAAAACATTTTTCACATCAACGACCCTCTCTTTAAACACTACCAAAAATAAGAGAGATTGGCATGGACTCCCATAAAAAGAGATAATATGCTCTATCCTAATTTATTACTTGAAAATAGTTTTAATGTATAACCTTACCAAATGAAAAAATGTATACTAAGATCCATTGAAATCTAGATAACATTCCTAGATAATAGCATGAAGAGCCTGAATATCACTATCTTTATATCCATCCATCTATATAGGATATTTTGTTCTCATTTTCAACAAGGAAACCATTAACTTAATGAAACCACTCCATAAGCTATATATGAACAATTATTATGTCATAGAAGAAAATGTAGAGGGATCCCAATTATGCTTTTCAATCTCTAAGACATTAAATTCCACATTCTTTTTGAATTTAATAAAATTCATTATTGGTAATAATTTCCTTGATTTAGTGATTCTGTCAATATCCACACAAATCGCCTCAATCCCAAAAGGATTCAATGGAAGAAATAGACAAAATACATGGAAATATCATCTAATATGAATTCCGTAATGGATAAATGATGTAAAAAACATATAGGTATCTACTATTCTACATAATATCCTAGAAATTTTTTACATAATGATAGAAAATCTTGAAATGAACATTATATCCTTAACCACCAATATCAACATCTCAAATCATGGTACATCATTATTGACCACGAGATAACATAACAATGTGACTTGTTACCAATATCTACAAACTATTTTGACATTAAAAATGGAACAACTGATCTGGTATAGTTGATCAATGATTAACTAGGAGTCTGACACAACTCACATGAGGTATCCCCACAATTATGATATCACCTATACATGAGCACATAGTGTTCATCATCTTTTTAATTCATACACTATAAAAATATATGAGTGAGCTTATCTAGATGTTATGAACTTATGTCCACCAACCTCTTCCACTCCAAATATTATCTCATCAAATGATATTATCATATACCACTATATATCTGATTCCTTTAGGGTTTTTTTATATTTTTCTGCTTAACATATCGGCCACCATAATAACATTCATCGGTGTATAAACAATATCAATATAAAATGAATGAAAATACACAAACACATATATCAATATCATGTTATGATATATGAGAAGTAAAATGAAGTATATGATTTTTTAATCTCAATATACCATAAATTCATCTCCAAATATAAAATGATGTCGTGTTTTTTGTTCAATCAAAACATCTACCACACATGATCAAGGGTAGGGTAATTATTCTCACGAGGGAAAAACTATAATGATATATTATTACTAGATTCCAAATTTTACATATATGTGTTTCTATGATTTTTATTCATTTTTAATTATTTTTTTATTTATATTTTATAGATATAATCCTCCTTATATCACATGTTCTATATCTGTTAATCCGGAATTGCCTTGTGAAATCCTATTCAATACACTTTTTTACAATTTGAACATGGTATGGGTTCCTTCTCATGATTTATAAATTATTCAATGTTATATTGATTTTAATTCCCTTTCATTGATATTTTCATTGTTACATTGTGGATTGTGAGGTATTAGGTGGATTATTTATTTGTAAAGATAATTTATTTTACTTCTATGAAATGAATAAAATTTTTTGATACTTTTCAAAGTGTTTCAAATTCATGAATTTTTTATTGACCAAGAAACTTATTTTAATGATATTACCATTATTTTGAAAAGGTAATTCTTTTATAATTTTATAATAGTGATTTTTTAAAATGGCATGATAGTGTAATCGTATGTTTTATATAATAATTAATCATTTTTAATTTTTAAATCTTCCTCGAATGTTTTTGGAAGTTATGAAAGAAATTATTATTTTGAAGTCACATTTGGAAATTCCATAGTGGTTTGGGAATGAAAAAATGTATGGATACATTTTTAAATTTTAACGTTAATAAATGGTTTTGAATTGAATTTATAATTCCCCATGCCCTTATTGGAACATTATGATGATCTTATCTTGTGATAATCCCTTTATGTGGATTACTATATTTTTATGATTCCCATAAATAGGTGTTGGAAAATGGATTATTCAATCGAGTGGGATCAAGGTGGGGGGTATTGAGATTTTATTTGAAGGAATGGTCCCATGATTAAACAATTCGGGGCGTGATCGCATGATTGATTTGAAAAATATCCCCATTATGGTCTTCATAACATCATTATCTCATTAACACTTTTTAATAGTCATGGAGTCATTGGTTTTTTTATGAGATGACCAATATATATTTTTTTATATAGACTCACACAACATCTAGGATATCCAAAGAGAAAATGAATGGTTGTATATGTGAACGTGTAGTGAGGAATGTTGGTGTTTGTGGATCTGGTTTACATGAGACCCATGAGACTATATGTAATCCTGACATATATTATTGATGTATTTTTGTTATCTTTACATTTGTGGACTCAATATAAAACTTAATTTGTTCCTGTTAAATACCTATACATGTTTAATAATACATGAATGTGTTCATTTTCACTACATGGAAATCTAGTTGGATTACATGATTGATTCATTTTCTTGATTGATTATTTTATTAGACTGATACAAATTGATTCTATTGTGTTGAATCTATTACAAATCATGATAATAGTGTTATGATTTAATTTTAATAGTTGAGATGATTCAATATTGTGAAATGGTTTTCAATTATTTTCTATATTTTATTTTTTTCAAATGATGTTATTATATGTTTTTATAATTTGGTTTAGTAAATGATATTGAAATATTTAAACATAGGTTCTAAAACTAGGTCTATTGTAATATAATGTCTAATTATTTATTTTCTATTCTAAAAATTAATTTCTTTCACTAAAGTTATTTTACTCCTCTATTATAATATTTTAAATACCTTATGAAGGAACTATATAGAATCTTTGGTGAAATACTATTGGGATCTATATCCCACACCCTAATTGTACCAATTGGTGTTTAAAACATCTTTGTTCATATAGAGGATGATTTTCTTATTAATGCATATCTTTATTGATTCACGCATAGTGGGCCTATGTAGAAGGTGAATAGGGACATTGTGAGTGGTAATTGACCACTAGGTGATGGTTTTTGTTAGTAATATTCTGTTATCTATTTTTAGAGAATCTCTTCATACATTGAGATGTATTTATTGATTTGTTTATCTAATATTTTTTATATAGTTTACGTTGTTTATTATTTTTATATTATGCATGAAATAATTCACATCATTTATGTGTTTATGTAAATTTTCTTATCATCGTCTTGTGGATATTGAGTACAATATTCCAATACATGATGGTTTAGATTAGATATCGATTTAGATGGTACTCTAGCATGGTTTGTAACATTCAGGGACATTTATCTCCCTATATTTCATTTATACAACTTTCTTTTGTTCTCCTTTAATCCTTGCCTTTATATATGAATGACCATTCATTAGAAGAAAAAATATGTATCCCCTTTCATCATGATTTCTACATCCATACCTTGTAAATCCTGTAATATTGGATATTTTTTTATCCTTATCATAGATAATCTAGAATGATCCTTTCAGTTCAAATGATATATTAAATCTTTACCTTCTCATGGTGGTACTATACAGTCATAATATTTATCCATCTCCAACTATCTACTCTAGTGAATATTTAACTCTTTCTATGTGAATATATAATTTAATCATTTATGTTCAGTATATATATCACACTATTCTCCATAAAGATAATACCTTGATAACATTAGTGAAAGAATTGCCACTTACAACTCCAAATCATGACATCTTTATGATAATTTGTTCTTAGAAAACATTTATAGTCTCATCGGATAAACAACAATAATATAATTATACATGAGAACACATCACAATCAATTTTTTGATTCATCACTATATATTAGAAACCTTTCTTTACTATAGGGTAATCTATGAAAAGATTCCCTAGTCATCCCTCTCTTAAAATTCTAGAAATTAACTTCACAGACATCAATAAAATAGTACTCAATACATTTCAGATTCAACTTGGTTCATGAATTATATATCCATGAAAAATCTCTCCCGAAATTACTATTGTATCAATACTACCCACTAAATCTATAGATATGACTTATAGTGAATGGTTTAGTATGTTACTCAATATCATCTACAATTTAAGTATCCCCTAATAAACCATTATATTAGATTATATGACCTACGAATGAGTATTTTTGAATAAAAAAATCAAGCATTGTAAATTTAACATAAAACATATCATCCTCATCATCATCACCAAAATTCTCAAATTTCATTCACTCACATACTTACTAATTGAATATATAACAATTTAATTTATAAATATTTCGAAATAATGATAAATGTATTTTATAATTAATATATACACTAAATCCATGAATATATAAGGTAACTAGTACGATCGAATGACATCACTATAAATTTATAATTTTCAATATTCATTCTAATAGAAATCTATGGAATATCATCCTTAATATCCCTTAATTGATGATATCTAAAATGAAGGTAAGTATTTGAAAAGTATTTATATTCTGGTAATTTATCTAATAATTCATCAATATGGGGTAGGAGATACTTCTTTGATATAGTGATCATGTTATGTTCCTGGTAATCAATATAGAGTTAGATTCATCTATATTTCTGCTTGAAACAATACTACCTACACACTATGGTGATGCACATGGATGAATGAGTCAATTTGTAATATTATCCTAATGTTTTCTTTAAATTCCTAAAACTCACTAGGTGTCATTATATATAGGGTCTTTAAAATTAGTGTATCACTTAGTATGAGTTCTATTTGGAACACAACTTCATTTTTTAGTATCATTCGAGTGAATTTTTCCTAAATAAAATTTAAAATCTTTTAAAAAATATGAATGTCATCGATTATGGTTTTCCCTATAAGAATATTATAAAAATAGCATTCATGGATAGGAATTAAGACCCATACGAGAGAAGTAATTTAAATTTGAAATTTTTATTCATCATTGCATAAATATATTAGCTAGTGTTCATTTGGAATGATAAATGTGACTTCCCTTCAATGAGAACTGTTATGGAATCTATATAAATAAATCCAATACATTCCTAAAATCACATAAAATTAATTCAAATAAAGAATAAAAAGATTTATAAGAATCACTTCCATGTATTCTTCATTGGGGGAGGAGATAAATCCTTGACATCCAACCACCATGAAATTATAATATTTTTCCATTAACTATATATATTTCATTAGTTGGTAATTAAAGACCATTTTAAAATTACATAGATATAAATTATTAGTTAGTGCCATAATAAAATAAATCTATAGATGCTCAAGAGTGGATAATATATTTACATTAACCATGTCTTTCTCATAACCTTCTTTAGCTATCGTGATCATGTGAGTCTTCCCATTATAATTGATTGTAAGATGTTGTTAATGTTTTTAATTTTCATAAAGGTTAATATTCATCTACTAGATAGCATAATGAACATACTAATTTTATTTGAAGAAATAGAGAGTAGGTTTTTCATTAGTATGTGTCATCTTCTCTTCCATTCCATTAATTGTCAAATTCATCACCTTTTGACATTAAAGGGATTTATGAACCACAAGTAAACATTAAAACCCCCTATATATACTATTCAGGGAATTAAATTAATGACTCAGGCAAATATTTAGTAATATTGATGGCTGAAATATATTTCCTCAATGTCATTTTTAAAAATTTTCTTCATTATATATGTTAATTCTGTAATTAAAACCATGTTAATGGCAGGAATATCTAATTTTCATTTTCTCTTTGATTTAAAATCAAACAATATTTTCATAGATATAAATGTTTTCTATAGATAACACAATTCATAGATTATTTCAGCCACCAATGTTTAAAATAGTGTTTCTTTTGGGAGAAATGATTAAACTAGAATCCTACCATGAATTTATTTTTTTAATTATACACATATATACCAATGGATTCATCCTCATTTTTAATAACTTCATGGTATTTAATCTCCATAATTTTACATAAAATATTATGGACTTCCCTAATCAAGAATAACCTATTTGGCTCATCCCATTTTTTAAATTCAATTTCATCCTCTTGTTTTGTATTCATAATAATGTTCAACAATTATTATCCTTCACCATCCAAATGGTAAAAAACTGGGGAATAATTTTATTATTCTGATAACTAAATAATATAAAATATTTTATAAATGGTGTTGGTCCATCACTCATCTAATATTGGATCTGAATATCCATTAAAGAAATGTGGTCGTTTCCTCACAAAGGACTCAACAGTATGTTATTCCTACTATTGATAGTTTGAATGAAAAATATTATCACTGGCATAGGAATGTTGTGTGATCATTGAAATGGGATTTTTTATTACACATCCCATGAAATTTTGTTTCATAGTAGATCAATAATTTAATTTTCTATTGCATTCATTATTATCATGATGTATTTGTGTTCATTCCATTCAGTGAAACAAAAAATCAATGTCATAAACAATAATCATATTAGAAACAAAATAATATTGAAACCCATTAATATGATTAATAAATAATAACACCATATTTTTAACCTATTTCACATTTTTTTTATCCTAGGTAATCTATAATAATTTTATATTCAAATCATTCATAATTGATTATAAATTAAATGTCAATAAACCAAAGCATAACCCTCAGAGTGTCAGACATGTTGAATGGTAAGGGAACACTCATCGGGCAGAATATTTTTTTGATAATATATACAATTCAAACTCATTTTACCATTATTACCCATAGATTCATAAAAAGAAAATCATTTCTAATTTTATTATTATAAAATGGATTCTTTTGTAAGAAATCCACAATCATTTATAATATAAATTAAATTATCCTAACCATTCTCAATAAATTTTCCAACTCCTACATTTCAATGGTTATCTATAAACTTCATCTAACACCAACAACAGAGTCCCAAGGAACTCAAAAAAAATTACATCATTTTAGTTGAATATTCAATAAATTTCATAAATACATGCCTAATGACTATAGACGATTATTATATTTAGGGATAGATATTCAATATTACTATTTCATGAATGATCATAAATATATCCCATTAATGAAACAAATTCAATACTCTACATAGATATATACTACTTAAAAAATTTCTGCATAACTCATCAGAAAGGAAACATAAGTAAGGGTGATCTCAACTATTTAGTAATGGTAAAGATGGGATATATAAATAGATTACCATTTGGAAGCACATTATAAGAATAAAGGTTTTATATATTTAGAATAACATACAAACATGATACAAAAATAGTTCAAGATCATAAACATGAGTCATTAATCTAAATTTTATCATTTTAAAAGGTGTGACTCATAATAGTGAGAAATCATCATAAATAAATCATTACCATATGTTTATGGCATAAAATTAGGGCACCAACATTGGAATAGAATCCATTTAATATGATATCTTTACTTACAAGACCATAAAAATATAGTGAATCTAACCTCATCACTATTTTACTAAATTTTATTGTCATATGGACTTATTACCCATAATGGATCAAGCATAATAACTTTATTCCCTTATTGGATCAAGACCAAAAAAATTATCCCATAGTTATTTCATGAGACATAAAACATTAACATATACATTGTTGTAATATATAATTTTTCTCCCAGCAGTCACATATTTATAACATCATATATGTTAAATATAAGATCTTAAAATGTTCATCATATCATTAAATCATTACTCTTATAAATAAATCATGATTCATAATCATCTCATAAATTTATCACAGCCAAACTAGTGAAAAATAAATGGGCTTCATACAAATATCATCATTGCAATCATAAAACATCCAGAGATAGAATTATTATGGTATCATTTGATTAAATACCAAATAAATAATAATTAAAATCAATGGATCTTATCATGGATGAAAAATATATTAATAATTGACTAAACATGTCTTAATCAAAATAACATTACCAATTTGAAAATAAATATTTATAATAATATTCCAAAAATATTATGGAAAAGGAACAATTTGAAAATAAATACGAGATATTGTTATGGAATCTTAATATAACTAAGAGATCGTGAAAATCATAAATTACATTCATGTCATATATGTTAAAAAACAACCCTATCGTATTTTTGATAAAAATTAAAAAAGTTTCTCATTTGGAAATAAAATAACATTATTTTTAAAATATTATTTAAAATTTATTTCATGTTTTATAACTAAATTAAAATAATTTCATAATATTATAAACATTCATGATAATATTTTTTGAAACATGGACATGGATGGAAATAATTTTTGACTGAAGGGAGAAGTAAAGTTTGTTATCCTTAACACATTAATTCAATCTGTTTGGGTAAATAAACTCATGATAACAAAATCAGAAATTTATTCACAATAATTATCCATTTTATAAAAAAATTAAAAATATTTAATAGGTAAATATTATATAAATTATTCAATGTAAATTCATGCATAAAAAATTCTAATTAAAACATGGCTAAAACAAAAAATGAGTCACCTCATGCGCCATTTTTCATTTAAAGTTATCATTAATAATTTATAATAAAACACAATTTATTAAAATTTTATAATATTTTCATCTAAATTCCCATAATATCATATATTTTCCGATTATCACATTTAAACACCCTTTTATTTTTAATTTTATATAAAAATCATCAATTTGGGTGTTCACAGATTCATTTCCCCTAAGAATTTTGGTTGAGTAGTTTTGATCCACATACATTGAATTTGTTTTTTAAATATCGGTAATGTTATACATAATAGTAACCTATAACATATTCATTATATATTTATTTTTAATCATTCATAAATGATAGTGATAGAGAATTGATTTACACAATTTATGGAGATGGTTTGCTGAGCATGTGCATGAACATTGTTTTCACACTTTTATGGATTGAATTAAAGAAAGGTAAATAATAATTGTAATTTCAGAATAATTATTATGTAATTTATAACTAATATATTAATTTAATCTATACATATTACCATCCATGTAAATAATAAGTGAAATATCGCTTCGTGGACGTGGTAGTCCAAATGTACAAACAAGCAACATTTTAATTTTCTAAAAGATAAGAATATAAGAAGGTATATGTGAATATATAATTACATATAAATATTTATCCCAAAAATATATATATAAATTAAATAATTCAATATTTCCAGGTCTTAGATAAGGTAATGGAAAATGAATTATGTTGGTCTATGAGGGAGTAGTCTGTTGTCCACATTATCGACTGTTTCGTTACCGAATTGATGGAAGGAGATATGGATATAAATTATTATATGAGCATAATAATAAATAATTATATTGAATATTATTTTGTTATTCATTCATAATTATTTTGAAATATTTGGTGGAGGTAGAACAAGAAATATAATGAAAATTCATGTTAAAGAACTATTCCAGTTCATTGGACAACCTCTTTAGGAATATACGTAAAGTATTCCTCTGATGGTTTTATGATAAAAAAATGTATACTAATGTGTGGATAGAGCTTTAATTAAGGTATTTAGTAATTTATTTGCTTACACAAATGTTACATGTATTTTAAATACGTTTGGGAAGGAGGTTCCCTTTTATTATTGACGTTAGTGGCATACCAGTAATTTTTTAAAATATTACAATAATGTCAAGTCAATTTAATGAAACTAAGGGTATGTAACGAACTATTACTATACCTTAGATGGTATGTGTTATTAAATTATTAATAAATTTGAAAATATACATGTATTTAGGTAATTTTAACAAATAAATTTTTATTTTAAATCATAAGTAATCTTATTTTACCATTAACTATGGAAATTAATATTTTTATTATTTTTTCTATTCATTGTTTTTATATATTATGTAGAAATTATTTAAAATTATTTATTATTTTAATTAAAAATATTTCTTATATTCTATCATTATCAATTCATATATGTGTATTAATTTAATTTAAAATTAGTCCCACATTTAGAACAAAAAAATATTTTACAAAGAAAATGTATTCTAAGTTAGAAATTGTGTTTATTAATAAATTAAATATAAAATTATTTCTAATTAATTAGAATATATAATAATAATATCATTGAACTAATATTAAATTTAAAAAAAATTAAATCATAATTTATTATTTTAAATTCCTTAAATGAAAATATATTTTTTAATAAAAATATATATTTTTCATTACACATCGAAAATTAATCATTCAGAAAATTATCAAAAATTAACACTAAGATAATTTTGATATTCTAATAAAAATATTAGTGTTATTTTTCCGAATATATTTTTTAAATATTCAAGATATTTATTTTATAATTAGTGTGAAAAGCACGAAGAGAATGTTTTTTGAAATATATAATTATTAAGAATTTAAACAGATTTATACTTATTTAATGAATGAAATAAATATTGTATTAATGATAAATAATTTTATGAAATATATAAAATATATTATTTGTTAATATTATTCACCTATATATTTTATTTTAATTTATTAAGATAAAATCGCATAGAATGTATAAAAAAAAATTTAGATAAATTTTTCATTTAATTTCAATTAATTTTCATTTTCATTTGTAATTAATTTACACAAAAATAATTCATTTTATACACTTGTAAACAATCAATTTTCAACAATAGTGTTATTCCTATTCATACCCTAAAATAAAATACCTAGGCGATATGTGTGATATAAAATAATAAATTTTTAATAGTATAATAAAAAATTAAACTCAGTGATACGTGCAACATTTGATACCAATGAAAATAAATTTATTTTTAAATAAAGATATTTCATAAAAAATCAAGTTTTTATTCTATACATTTATAAACATATCATACTTAGTTATATTCTTCTTAACCATGGTAAATTTAATCATAAGATTTTTTTTAGGTCAAACACTCATTTATGGTAAATGTGATAGATGAAAATATATTATCATGAGTGAGAATAAGAAGATATGCCAGGTATGATAATATAATATAACAAATTTGAATAATATAATCTATACATACCAAAAAAAATATTCCATCCAAAGATACATTTCAAAAATATTTGACAAATGAAGGATCGTGAAAAATAGTTTTATCGATCCAAAACCATTATTTTTGGCCAAAAAGAACTTTCATAAGAATGAGGATTAAAATTGGAATGTATCATGTACATAAGAATAGTAACTCATAATATTATGAACCTAGATACACACAAGCATATTCATAGATAATATCATGAGTATATTGAGCTACAATTACATTGTCGCATAATTATTTAAACATAGATACCCCCCATCATTTTCACATATATTCAATATATGATAAATTATAGTAATTACACTTATTCAGTATCTTGTGAGATATATATCACCAATAATGTTAAAATATGTAAATTTAACTTCATCTGATATATAACTCTTTATGGTTCATTGGACGGATATAACAGAGGAAACCATCACATAATGAATTCCATAAAAATATTTTATACATCAAAAAATAATCATAATTTGAACAACTCTATAATCAACCCATGGAAAATAAATTAGTTCCTATAAAAATAAATACAAAATATCATCATTTCTTATCCAAAGAATTGATATGTATTCAAAACTTATTAAATATCATTAATTAATCAATTAATGTTTACATATATCAAAACCCATTGAAATATATTATGTCTCATAAAATTTACAAATGGTATCACATAAAAATGAATTCATGGATTAAATCAATTGATACCATAAAAATGATAAACCAAATAAAATACTTCACTATAAAATATAATGGGTGATTAAATAAAAATTAAACTATTAGAGATATATATTTTTGTGATAGGGAAAAATGGATGGCACAATTTTATAAATTTATTTAATTAAGACCTATGTAAATTGATTTTAAACAATTCCAAAATAACTTCCAAAACAAATATTTATATATTTTGTTGTTTTTTATTTTTAAATAATAATTTTTCAAATTAATATTAATGAAATTATTTATATAAAATTATTTGTTTTAAATAAAACATCTGTTTTATTATAAAATATATTAACATGAAAATAAGATTCTTTTAAAATCTTGAAATACTTTTTTTGAGAACTCATATAATGTAAATGGTAAAAAAAATATTTCTTTTTTAACTAGTAAAAGATGAAAATGTGTAAGACATGATGTATACCATATTTATCATTCAAATAATATTGGAGAATATTCTTGAGAAAACAAAAATTACAAAATGGTGGTGAAAAAGTCAATAGAATATATAGTAATTAATCCTGAAAATATCACATTTTTAAGAAATTTTCAAAGAGTAATACTATGATATAAAACAAAATTTAAAAAAAGGAAATATATAATATTTGAATATATTATAATAACCTATAAAAAATAATTTCCTAATAATTTCATACTACATGGAATATATGTTATTGAATAGAAATAATGTTACTAAAAACCCTTACAGATTTTTTAATATTCGATTAAAATCACATTAAATGATTTAATTTAAAATAGAACATTGATTATAATTAAATAATTGGATATAAATGTTTTATGATATCAATGGAGAGTATGTAAACGATAAAAATGAATACCCGGTATATCAAATAATAATGACTAGAGGAATTAAAATTAGAGACAAAAAACCATTATGATATTGAAACTATTAAATAAAAGAACATAGAGGACAATAATATTAAATATATTAGTAAACCTATATTAAGAAAAATTAGGGTGATTTAAATCACATGGTAACTTAAAAATACCACTCAAATGGAAATAAGTGGAGATGAATGGAAATTAATGTAATAAAAACCCTTACTTCTATTTTTCCTTTGATCCGAAAGTCATAGAGAGAGAGAACGTAGAATGAATTTTTTGAACAATATAAGATTAAATAGAGTATGGAATGTAATATAATACCGTTGAGTTTATACAAGTCTAATGTAATTAAGTGATGAAATTAGTGTATGTCTCAGGGATATGATATTTAGATCAGAAAAACCATTAACAATTATTACCTCATAGTCGCACATTATTTAACCTCCAAATAAAAAATGGCATAATAAATTAATCGAAAATAATATCCATATATATTTCTAATTATTAAAAAAATTAAAATCAAATAATAAATATACATTACTGAATAATAGATTATTTTTATCATTGGGTGTTAGAAATTGTGATTTATTGTTCTTGTACATGTTTCATATTATAAAGGAAAATTCATGTTTATTAATATAAATTTAATAATTCATAGCTCATTCAATATACTAAAATCATTTTTTAAAGATTCATGATATCCCATTTTCATTTGTGAAATGAAAAACTTATGGGTTGTGAAAAGGTAAATAATAAAGAACTTGTTTTGGTGAGATTATTAGAATCAATGGTGATATATTAATAAATGTATAAAATATATATAAATTCATTCAATAAAATTTAAATATTTATTTATTGAATTTTATAACAATTATATATCATTAATTTATCATTCTAGACATAATAATTACAACATCATTTTTATGTGGAATAAAATTTATGCAAATAAGATAATGTATTAAAGTATTATTAATAAAATGATAAAATATAACATTAAAATGTTTTCAAATATTCATAAAAATATTATATATATCATATATATTTATTAAACCACTTCTTGTAACCATACTCATATGATGACAATTTCAAATGAAATACATCATAAATAGAGGGGTAGTTCCCATGTATGCACAATTAACATTTCCAATTATCAATATATAATATTGAACGAATATACATAACAAAATGTCATTTTTGATATTGTTATTATATAATATATTGATAAGTTATTCATATTTTTCATCATTTTAACCTATTACGAGATGAAGTAGTCCATACATACAGATGAACAACATTTTTTGGGGGATTTAATTGGTTGAATATTGGGTATCACATTAATATAATTACATGCTAGTATATTTTAAATAATAAAATGATTTTGTTAATATATTTATAATTTATTGATATCATTAATATTTTAATGAAATATTAATATATAGGTAATAATTTTAAGGGCATGTATACATGGAAATGTTCAAGGAGGCTTAGAGTAATTAAGGATTGGTTCAGCTTCCAAAAGACTGTTAGAAGGTAAATTTCATGCCATGTAAAGTTTAAACCACATGAAAGGATATTTCACGACTAGTGTAGGGATGGTTCTAGATTGTAATAGATCATAATTTTAAATGGATGAGTTTATACATATTTCAAGAAAAACTAAAACCCAGTGATAAATGAAGTGCCAATGTGCCCGTACCCAAGTGGTAAGGGCTCCTACATGGCATCCAAGAGACCCGGGTTCAAAACTGGGTGGATGAGAATTTTCGGGGGTATTGTAGCAGTACTGTAGCATCACTGTAGAAGTATTGTAGCAGTTACTATAGTAGTCATTGTAGCAGTTTCTATTTTGTACTGTAATAGCCAGAACTATTCACCCTGTTTGGGCCTCTGGGCCACCGGTTTGGGCCTATGGGTCTCCAGGGTATTCAGGTCATCAAAGTCCTTCGGGCCTTTGGGCCACTGGGCCATCGGGTCACGTAGACCATAGAGTATCCCAGTTCAAACAGAACATGCCCCATCATAGGATCAAAGAAACAGGAGTAGTAGCCACTAGATGAAGAGCTAACCGGATTAGATGAATGAGAGGGTATGGCAGCCGCCATCGGGACCAGGCATCCGGAAGCTTTGTACGGGGCAATGCTAGCTGATCATAAATGCAAGGTGGGGAGATAGGTGATCAATGTAGCAGAAAGATGTGGAGGGGCAGTTCATGTGGGATGGGCCTACAGGTCATGTATTGGGCCTGGTATGCCTCTGGACCTTCGGGTCATGTATTTCGTGTCTATCAGGCATCGTGCCTTGGGCCTATGGGTCATGTACGGGTTCCCCTTCAACTCTTAAAAGGGGTATTATCCATAATAAAATAAAAAATAAGGCCTTCAGGCCATTCGGGAAATGAAAAATTAAGTGAATGGTTTACATGCCTTGAAAATTCTAGGTCCAGTGAGTCATTAAATATAGGTGGGCCATGAGTATCCCACAAACAGTATGTCTAGAGGTTCCCACTTCTCTCGTTCTACGCATAAAGTGACCCACCACTTGTAATTTTTTAATTAAATCAATGAGGAGTGATTCCCTGCCATCCATCTTTGATATATGATGATCTAAGGTGAGTTAAATATTCTTATTTATGGATTTTTGATCTGCCTCCTAACATTTATTATCACAATGAAATTTTAGTGTCCCTATGTCATTCTAATAGTGGTTTTTGGTATTTTTTATTGTGTTTTTGGTGTGTCACATTTGGAGGGATACAGATTCTAACAGTATTGGTGATCGAGATCAATAATGTTATCCCATTCTTGTGTAAATAACATTGACACATTTTGAGGTAGTGTATTCATTTCTTCTATATTATTTATATTAAATCATAAATTGGCAAAAATTTATCACATGGTATCTAAATGGAATTATCCTAATAATTATTAAGCAGATTAAATAAATTGAATAGTGCTCATAGGGTGATGTTGTTTCTTTATACTATGGTAAAATTTTACCTCTTGTGGGGATAGATAGTGTTCAATATTTACAATTGTTGGGTGGGGTGCTTTTATTCTTGGATTTTAATGTTCTTAATAATGTAAATTGGTAAATATTATATTGTAATAATTAATAAATAAATAATTGAATATTGAATAAATTTTCATGTTAAAATCTGGTGTGTTGTAATCTAATGTTAGTAAAATTGATGTTATGATCTTGTTTATTCAAAATGATCTTCCATGTGTTACTTTAATTGATATAAAAATGTGATTAATATTAATTCATATTGATGAAAGTATCATAATAATGTCAATAATGTATAATACAACAATTTTTTATGGAATTGGAAGAAATTATTAGTTGGATGTTCAAGTTAATTTTATTAATTAATTTAGTATCATATTATATATTGATAGACTAGGTTTCCCAAAGTTAAACATGTGAATAAAGAATCAATTTTAATTAATATGGAATAATATCTTGTTTTTTGATAATGAAAATCTCTTTGTGTTGTAATTTCCCATTGAGTACAACATCTAGATGCCTTGTTATAGGGCCCAAGATTCCAACTTTCTGGTTAAGGCCGAGTAAATTTTGTTTATATTCGTGAGAGATTATTTATGTGTGAAATATGGATGCCATTTTTTATGTCTGAGTTTCCCATTATCAATATTTATTTCATTATTCTCTATGATTTTCTCCGGATTAAAGCCCTATTTTGTGACCCTGATGAGGATGATCCCGGGATTCTAATGTGATATGGGGCATTGAGGCCTTAATGGAGAGTGAGCCTTAGATGGATGATCATGGGAGAGGATCATGATATGTTGGGAGGGGACTGAATGGTGCAGAATTAGTTTATTTCTATGATGGTGAGATACATTGAGATTTTCATTTGGTTTTGAGGGATGTAACTGGAGATTATGGAATGTGTTAATGTTGCACTTACTCATTGATGTGATAGGCCTGAGATTCTCTTTTGGAAGCCTACTATAATAATTAATGGTTTGGTTTTTTATTATTGCAATCATTATTTTCCCAATTTCTTAAGGTATATATATGTTCAAGATTACATACCATTTTTGGTTTATTTGGATGGTTTCTAAGTGTTCCCAGTTATGGAGGTATTTTAATAAGGATTATATAATTCATAAACCACGGTGTTGGTTATGCTAGAATAAAAATAGAGAAAGATGAAATATTGAGAAATCATTGACTTGAACACTTATTCCAGGATGGCTTGGACATGATATAATGTAATTTTATATCGATTAATTTTAATAATTAATTAATGGGAAATGAATTAATATACATAAATTGAAATTATGTAGTTGAATGAAGAATTTTAAATGTAGATGTTTAAATTCATCTGTGCTTATAAGATATCTAGTCATAGTATTGGAATCTAGTAGTCTCGGTGACAATAACTCGGTCAAGTATAAGATTAGTATATTCCTATACTATGGTTACATATATATTATATCTTTTATATTATTTTATTTCATATTTACCACACCCATATTTCAGGGGAGACTCACACCCTAGGGATTTTGAGCCATGGAGAATGTTTCCCCCTCATCATTGTTAGAGGATGGATGACTGACTACGCCCTTTGTGCCCATTATCATTTCTTGGTAGTTACATGATCTAATATACATGATGGTTAGTTTTCCCATATATGAGTGTATATAGTTGTGAAGGATTTTGGTTATTTCACACACATTCATTTCTAGATATAGTATCTTCGAGACTATTAAAGGTATTACATGTATATGTTGGGATAGCTAGAGGATCCATACATGGTGTATGGGTTCTATTGTCTTGAGGTATAATACCTTCTAAATGATACATTTTATACAAGATTTAGGGGATCCCTAGAAATACCATGTTACTATATTATTATGTGCATGTTGTGTTGTGATTCTCAGGGTTCATGTAGAAATGTATTTCCCAAGTGTATTCTAGGTTGACTAATTTAGATAGTGATAATTCGGGCGTGCAACATTTGGGTAGAGAATAAACCCACTAAGAAAGTGAGAGTTGGGTACCCTTGGAGTTCTATTATTATATTATTAACTCTTATCAAGGATACTTGGTGGGATATAGCCATACGGATGTTGGAACCATAGTATACCTATTTAGATAATGTGTTATTTCAATTATTGTTCACTATTATTTTGCATGGTTTTCTTATCATTTTAATTAGAGTATTTGTGCAAGATCATACTAAGTATATTGATATACTCAGCCTATGTATATGTGAAATATTATTCAAGTCAATAGGAGATGGTTGGAGACTAAGATGGTAACAACTATCTTTTGGATGAGCTATTTGGGATTCGTGGTTGCCTCTATCGTTACCATTTCTGTACTTGTAGTTTTTATTTGACTTTTAGAATTTCTTGTCTGATATTACATATATTCATATGGTATATATATATACATATATCTACATATATATCTGATCAGGTTCTGATATGTCTGTACATCATATCTCTCTCATATGTATGATTCGGTTTGAGGGTAACTCCTCCAATATGAATTTGTATTATACCCTCGGTGTTTGTTACCTACTCGAGGCCAAATGGAGGTGGGACTTAAGAAATAATCATCTCCATTCTAGCATTTCTATCCCATGATGTGTACTCTATGGGGGGGTTTCATAATAGAGATATATCGTAGGATCATATTGAAGGATATGATGGGGTTTGAAGTTATCTAATTGTAATATTTCATATTTTGGAAGGGAAAAAATGTTAGTTATGTTTAGTAAGAGATGTAAACCTGGGATACTATAAGATACATAGGTATTTGGGGCCCCGTATGATCTGTAGCACAAACCATTATGTTTACTCCGGCTACTAAATTACGGTATACAGTTTTTAGTGCAGAAACAATGGAATGTATAATGGGACATTCGTTATTTCACCTATGTTTGAATGGGTATTCATTGGGTTTCACTGAATATAAAATTAATTAAAATGTTAATTAATTAATTAATTTAGATTTATGATTTAAATAATATAGGGTTATTAGATCTAACCATTTTTTATTCATATAGGTATTGTTCCATATTGATGTCCTCATTAGTTTCACGTGGAATTTTTTTAATAAGACATGACAAAAAACCACAGAATAGTAGATGACAATGATGAGGACACTTTGAGTTGGAGAATGTGAGAGGTTCAGTGCCGGAGTCTATAGAAGTATGATGGTTCTTTTTAGATGCATTCATAGAAGATTGGATTGAGGAGGATGAGGTATCCTTCATATCAATCTATTATTGAATTTACCACTATGTTTTTTGGGTTTGTAATATGCTATGTGTGGTATCAATTAAGTGGTGTTTCTTGTTCATTGGGGATTATGTGGATACAAAAAACTATTGGGACAAGTTTCGATAGTAGTTTAGAGTAGATATTCATTATTTGATCATAAATTTGGATAGTGTATATGAGATTCTTACCCTTTGGCAGGGGACCTCCATTGTGTGATATTTTAGGATCTATCTCAAAAAGAATTTATGATATCATTCATTACTATTATGAGATGATGAGTCAAGGGTATGAAAGTTTTAGGAGGCTCGACATCTAGAAATCAAATGCCAGGACACCCAATTTATATTGAGGTTGTGTCTCAAGGTTTTGTAATGAGAAGAGGTTATTTAGAGGACTCCTTCCATTACCAGATTATAATGAGACGAAATTCATCTTGACTTCTCACTAAGAAGTGATTTGGTCCAGGGTTCTTATTTTCGAATGAAAAATAGCATTTTGTTTAGTTTGGGTTTAGTCCCAACCATCAATACCTTTTTTTATCAAAGGAAGGTGGTTATCAAAACTATGCTTAAGGATAATATGCATGTTTTTTATAGAGTATGAGGTCACCATGGACAAGGGGTCTTTACCATTCAGAGAAGTCTATGTGATCAAGGTCTTCCACATCAAGTTCCCTCATCAAGGAAGTTTTATCCAAGACCATAGTAGTATGGTCTTTCAGTATGGGATATGTTGAGATGGTATGAGGTACTAAGAGGGTAGCCCTAAGATTTTACTCATCCATATATAGGATATTGAAATCATAAGGTTGGTCATATTCAGGGTTAGAGGGGTTACAGAGGAGTATATGGTCAGCGTCATGCTTTATTGTTGCGGGCACCAACCGAGCCACATATTGTCCAATATAACTTGTTATCGTTTTATACATGGGTGCATGCTTTGTTTGATTTTTATGTGACACACTCTTTCATATAACCAATGCATGTCCATGCTTCGGGACTTCAGTTGGAGAGGAGTCTAGTGCCCTTATCATTTGACTATGGTATTCAAAGGTTGATCTGACTTGTATGCAGTATATAGATATTTTGATTTGGTTATAATGTAGCACCACTCCTGGGTAGACTTCTAATGTTGACTAATACAACAATATGATATCATCCATGGAAATGGTTTGAAGTATTTAGAGAAGGATATTATGGATATATTCACGAAGAATATTGTGTTCTATGATGAAGATAGATAAAAGTGGTATCCATTGGTGAATGAGTCCCACAGATGGGTCGGTGGTGCATTCTTCCCTCGACATATTAAATGGTCAAGATGATTCTAATATCAATAGATGTTTAGCAGTCGATGTTTCCTAGGATTTTGGACAGTTACCCAGATGTCATTCCAGAGGATGTTGTAGAGTTTCCCCCTTGATGGGATATCATTTTTGGGTTTGAGAAATAGTTAGGCATGTCTCCTATATTTATGTCTCTTTATTGGATTGTTCTTTTTGAGTTTTGATAGATTCATATATAGCATAATGATTTATTTTACAATTGATTTGATCAGCTGAGTGTGTCACCCTAGGGTTACCCAGTTTTTTTTCATGAAGAATGTTGATGTTAGTTTTCATATTTATATTGACGATCATCTCTTGAGCCAAATGGTATTAAAGAACCTATATCTTCTTCTATGTATTGATGATTTATTCAACCTTCTTTAGCAGACATGATCACATGTGCTTCCCCATTATATATGATTGTAACATGTTGTTAATTTTTTTCATCATTATGAGGATTCATATTCATCTACTCAATATCATAATGACAATACTCATTGAATTTGAGTCAAAAGATAGTAGGTGTTTCATTAATTCATGTCATCTTCTTCTCTATTCCATTAATTTTACCATTCATCGCCTTCTGACATTAATGGGATTTATTAACCATACTAAAATGATAAAATATCCTTTATGTACTATTAATGAAATTCAATTAATGCTTCAACATAAAATTTAGTAATATTGATGGCTGAAATATATTTCCACAATGTTATTTTTAAAATGTTTCTTAATAATATATCTAAATTTTATTATGAAAACAATGGGAATAATGGGAATCTCTAATTTCTATTTCCAAATTGACTTAAAATAAAATAGTATTTTCATAGATATTAATGTTTCTTATAGATAACACCATTCATATATTTTTTTAGGCCACCAAAGTTTCAAATAAGTTTTATTTTGAATGAAATAAATAAACCAGAAACCTACAATGAATTTTTTAATTTTACCCATATATACCTAAGGATTCATCCCCATTTTTTTATTTTATGGAATATAATCTCCATCATTGTACCTGGAATATGAGGGATGTGCATACTTCAGAATATCCTCTTAGACTTATCCCATTCTATAGATTCAATTTCTTCTTCTTGTTTTGTATTCCTAATAAGGTACCACCATTGTTCTTCTTCACATTCAAATGATAAAAAATTAATGAATCATTTTATTATTCTGATAATTAAATAATATAATATATCATATAAATGTATTTGGTCCATAACTCATCTAATAGTCGATCAGGATACCATTTAAAGGAATTTGGATGCTTCCTCACGAAGGACTCAATAGTATGACATTCCTACTATTGTTAGTTTGAAAGATAATTTTTTTAATGTAATAAGAATGTTCTGTCATCATTGAAATTGGATTTTTTATTATATAACCCATGGAATTTGTTTTCATAGGAAGAAAATAATTTAATTTTTTATTTTATTCATAATTATCATCATGTATTCTAGATCCATCTATTCAGTGAAACCAAAAATCAATGTGAGAAAGTAAATTGATGTTTGAAACCAAATAATCATGAAAACCCATTAATATGATTACAAAATAAAATCACCTTATTATTAACATTTTACACGCTATTTTTTAAATTGTTCAACTATAATAATTGTATTTTTAAATCATTCCGAATTCTTTAAAAATTAAATGTGATTCAACCGAAGCATATCCCTCAGAGTGTCAAACAAAGTGAATCGAAAGGGAACACTCATCAAGAAATATATATATTTGATAATATATACACTAAAATCATTTTCTATGGTTATTACACATAGATTCATCAAAAATAAGTTCATTCCTAATTTTAGTATCATAAAATGGTTGTTTTCTATGAAAATCACACTCCTTTAATTACCATATCTTAGGAAGTACTCATATTACATCATTTTTTATGAAGATTTATAACATTTAATAAATACAAGCATGATGACTGTAAAGGATTATTATCCTTGGGGAATATATGATCAATAATTCTATTTCAGGAATGGTCATAAATATCTCACATAAATAAAACTCAATTTGTATTCTTTATATATATATACACTACATAAAACAATTATACATAGCCTATGGTAATTGAAAAATAATAAAGTGTTATATAAGATGATCAGTAATGGTAGAAATGGGATATTTAAAAGATTACCATATGTATGAATACTATAAAAACAAGTGTTTGATATATTTACCATAACATAAAAACTTGATGTAAAAATATTTAAGGATTATAAACATGAATCATTAAACAAAACATTATCATTTTAAAAGGCACCAATAAAAATAGTGATAATTCACCCTAAGTAGATCGTTACCATATGTTCATGGAACACAATTATGGCCCCAACAAAGGTATAGAATCCATTTAATATGGTATGTTTACTAAAAATTTCATAAAAATAAAGTGGATCCATCCTCATCAGCTTTTTATTAAATTGGATCAATCACATCGACTAGTTTCAAATAGTGCATCAAGCACATTAACATTCATCACAGAGTGGATCGATCACAAAAAAATTATTCCATAGTTATCTCTTAAGATATAAAAAATTACCAAAAACATTATAAGAAATATTATTTTTTACCACAAATTACATATTTATAACCACATATATGTTTGATATAAGATCTTAAAATTTTCAGCATATCATCGAACCATTAATATTATAATGAAATAAATTTTCATAATTATATCATCAATTCATCAAGCATAACCAGTAAAAAATAAATTGGTTTTATAAATATCTCATCACCACAATCATAAAACATTGAGAGAAATAATAAGGATGGTATCATTGGATTAAATCCCAAAAAATCATATTTAAAATCAAAGGATGTAATCATGGATTAATATTCCATTAATGATTGATGAAACATATCTTGAAAAAGATAAAATTACCAATTGAAAAATAAAAAATAATAATAATATTCCCAAAATATTATGGAAAACAATTCATTGAAAATAAACTTGGAATTTAATTATGGATGCTTAAAATAACATAGTGGTCATGAAAATCAAAAATTTCATTCATGCTATATATGTTAAAAAACATCCCTTTCATATTTATGGAAAAAGTAAAAAATATTCTCATTTTGAAATAGATGAAGAATACTTTTAATACATTTTTTAAAATTTATATAGTGGATTATAATTATATTAAAATAATTTTATAATTCTATAAACATTCATGATAAAAAAAATTAGACAGTATGGATATAGATGAAAATAATTTTTGACTGAAGAGATAAATAAAGTATGTTTTCCTCAACACATTAATTCCATATGTTGAGTAAATAAACTCTGGATAATGAATGAAGAAATTTATTCTCAATAAATAAAAAATGTATAATAATTTCAAATTGAATTATAAATTAAATATCATATAATTTATTCAATGTAAATTCATGGACAAACAATCTTGATTAAAACATGACTAAAACAAAAATGAGTTACCTCAAACATCATCTTTCATTTAAAGTTCTATTTACTCATATATAATAAATTATAATTTATTAATATTTTATAATATAGTCATATACAATCCCCTAACATCATATATTATACTCTAATAACATTTACACACCTTTTTATTAATAATATTATATAAAACCTTAATTTGTGTGTTCATAGTTTCATTTTCCCTAATAATTTTGTATCGATTATTCTGGTCCATGTACACGGAAAATTTTTACATATTATAAAAAATGTTAAAAATAATAATAACCTATTATATACTCTTTATATATGAATTTTTAATCACTCATAAATTATAGAGATAGAAAAATAAATTACACAATTTATTGAGATGGTATGCTTAACATGTGCATGATCATTGTTTTCACTCATTTATGGATTGAATGAAAGAGAGGTAAATAATAATTATCCTTTTATAAAAATTATTATGCAATATATATAATTTATATTAATGTAATCTATTCATATTACCATCTATGTAAATCATAAATGAAAAATAAATCATGTCTCTTTGCGGACGTGGCAGTCCAAATGTACAATTGAGCAAAATTACAACTTTCTAAAAAATTAGAATGTACGTACGTATATGTGATTATATAATTAAATATGTATAATTATGTCAAAAAATATATAAATATTAAATAATTCATTATTTTCATCTATGAGATGCGATAATGGAAAATGAATTATATTTTTCTACGAGGAAGTAGTATGTTGTGCGTATGATCAACTTTTTCATTACCTATTTGATAGAAAGGAATATTGATGTACATTGTTATATTAACATAATAATAAATAATTATGTTGAATGTTATTTTATATTATTTCATAATGTTATTAAAATATTTTAGGGAGGTATAAGAAGAAAAAAATGGAAATGCACAGTAAATTACTCTTCCAGATTATTCAACAACCCCTTTAGGTTTATACCAAAAGTGTTCCTATGATGGTTTTCTAATAAAAAAAGCTGGGTCTAATGAATGGGTATAGATGTAATTAAAGTATTTATGAATTTATATTTTTAACCAAATTTTACATGGATTGTAAATATTTTACGGAAGGAGGTTCGCTTTTATAATTGACATTATTGGAACGTTTGTAATTTTTCAAAGTATTACAATAATGTCAAGTCAATTTAATGTAAAATTGAATACATAAAAAATTATTATTATACCTTAGATGATATATGTTGTAAACATATCCTTAAATTTTAAATTATACTTGTATTTAGGAAATTTTGACAAATAAATATTTATTTTATCACATAGGTAATCTTATTTTACCCTGAACCATGGTAAAAAATCTTTTTACTACTTTTACTAATCATTGTGATTAAAAATTAAGTTGAAATAATTTAAAATTATTATATATTTTAACTAAAAAATATTTCATATATTCTATCATTGTCAATTTAAATATGTGTATTAATTTAATTAAAATTTAATCCGGCATTCGGGATAGAAAACGGTTTTGCAAAGACAGTTTTTTCTATGTGTGATTTTTTTAAATAATTGAATATAAAATTGCGTATAATGAATTAATTTTGATTAATAATAATATTATTGAAGAAATATCCAATTTTAAACCATTTAAAATTAATATTTAAGATTTTAAATTCTTTCATTGAAAATATATTTGGTAATAATAATAAATATGTTTCACTATTCTTCAAAAATTACTCTTTTCAGAAAAAAAATCATAAATTAACAGTATTATAATTTTTATTATCTTATAAAATTATTTTTTTTATTTTTTAAAATATATTTTTTAATTATATTATATATTAACTTCAAAAGTAGTGTGCAAAACATGAATAAAAATGTTTTTTGTAAAATATATTTATTAAGAATCTTACAAGATTTGAACTTATTTCATGCCTGTAATAAATATTATATTAATGATAATAATTTGATGAAATATATAAAAAAATATGATTCATTAAAATAATTCAATTGTAGTTTTATTTTATGTTATTATAATAAAATCACATTTCATGCATAAAAACAATTTTTTAGAAGAAAAAAATAACTTAACTTTTATTTAATTTTCATTTCATTTTTTTTAATATATAAAAAAATAAATCATTTTATTCAAACATGTACCAAAAAATTTTAATAATATAGTTATTTACATTCACACCCTACAATAAAACAGCTAGGTAATAATTGTGAAATAAATTAAAAACATTTTTATAGTATAACAAAAAAATAAACACAATGATGTTTCCAACACAAGTGACCAAAGAAATTAAATTTATTTTATAATAAATATATTTAATAAAATATGATGGTTTTATTCTATTAAATTATAAACATATCATACTTAATTATATTCTTCTCCACCATGGAAAAAGTAATCATAAGAAAATTTTGAGGTCAAACACTCTTTTAGGGTAAACGTGAAAGATGAAAATATATTATCATAAGTGAGAATAAGAAGATAAATAATGTATGATAATATAATAAAATCAATATGAATAATATAATACAAACATACCAAAAACATATTATATATAAAGAGACATTTCTAAAATTATTGGAAAATGAAGAATCCCAAAAAATATTTTTATCTATCCAACACCAATATTTTTTGACAAAAAGAATTTCCATAAGCATGAGGTCTACAATTGGAATGTATCATGTACATAGGAATAGTAATTCCTATCATTATGAACCAGGATAACCACAGTCATATTCATATATAATATCATGTTTATAGTGAGCTACAATTACACAATCACATAATGATTTGAACATATATTCCCACCAACATTTCCACGGATTTTCATTATATTATAAATAATTGTTATTACAATCACTCATTATCATGTGAGCTATATATCCCATAATAATGTTACCATACCTAAATTTATCTTTATGTGATATATAACTCTACATGATGCATTGGAGGGATATAACAGAGTCACCCATCACTTAATGAATACCATAAAAATTCATAATACTGCAAAATAAATAGTCATAATTTGAACATCTCTATAATCAACCATTGTAAAATAAATTGGTTCCTCTGAAAACTCATAAAATAAATCATCATTTAATATACATGGAATGAATAGGCATTCAAAACATATAGAATATCATTAATTAATCAAATAATATTTACAAACATCAAAAACCATTGAAATATAATAAGTCTCATAAAATTTACAAATGTTTTCTCTCACAAATGATTTCATGGTTTAAATCAATTGATACGCTAAAAATGATAAAAAAAATAAAATACCTAATTATAGAATATAAAGGGTGATTAGTTAAACATTAACATATTATATATATATATATATATATTGATAGTGTAAAAATAGAAGTCATAAGTTAAGAAATATATTAATTTAAAACCTATGTAAATTGATTATAAAACAATTCCAAAATGATTTCCAAAAAAATTTTTTCATAATATGTAAAAGTTCGTTTTTAAATAATTATTTCTGGAATGAATATTAATGAAAATATTTATATTAAACAATTAGTATTTAATAAAATGTTTGTTTGAGTATAAAATATATGAACATGAAAATAAAATTCTTTTAATATTGAGAAATACGTTTTTTGAAAACACATATCATGTAAATTGTAAAAAAATATTCCTTTTGAAATAAGGTAAAGATTAATATGAGTAAAAAATTATATATATTATTTTTATAATTAAAATAATATAATAGTATATTCTTGAGAATGGAAAATATAAAAATGGTGGAAAATATTCATTATAATATATAATAACTAATCAACAAAATAACTCATTAATAAGAAATTTTCAATGAGTAATACAGTGATATAAAACATAAGTTCAAAAATGGTAATATATAATATGTGAATATATTATAATAGGGTATAAAAACAGTCATTTCCAAATATTATCAAACTATAGGGAATATAAGTAATTAAAAAGTAATTATGTTACTAAAAAACCTTATAGATTTATTAATATTCGATTAATATCACATTAATGAATTTAATTTAAAATAGAACATTGAATATAATGAAATAATGAGAGATTAATGTTATATGATATCAAAGGGTAGAAGGCATACCATATAAATGAAAATATGTTGTATTAAATAATAAAGACTCATTGAATTGAAATTAACAAAAAATAACCATTATGACATTGAGACTATAGAATAAAATAACAAGTAGGAAAATAAAATGTAATATATTGATAAAAACCTTATTAAATAATTATTTTTATTTTAAATCACATTTTAATTTCTAAATACCACTCAAATGGTAATAAGTGGAGATGAATGGAAATTAATGTAATAAAAACCTTTACTAAATTTTGTCCGATTATCCCAAAGTCATAGAGAGAGAAAACATGGAATGAATTGTTTGAATATGTTTAACATTAAATAAATTATGGAATTTAATATCATATGGTTGAATTTTTTTTAACTATAATGTAATTAATTGATGAAATCTATGTATATTTTAGGGAAATCATACTTAGATTAGAAAAAACATTAATCATTATTTCTGCATAGTAATACATTATTTAAACTCCAATAAAAAATCCATAAAAATAAATCCATAATCATAGCCATATATATTTCATATTATTAAATATTTTAAAATCATAAAATAAAAATAAATTACTCAGTAATATATTATTTTTTTCATTGGGTGTTATAAATTATGATTTCTTATTCTTTTATATGTTTCATATTATAAAAGATGATTCAATTTTATTGATATAAATATAATTATTCATAGATCATTAATAATACTAAAATCATTTTTTATTGATTAATGATATCTCATATTCATTTGGAAAATGAAAAACATATGGTTTGTGAAAAAGGAAATAATAAAGAACTTATTTTGGGGAGTCTAATTAAATGAAATGTGATATACTATTAATTGTATAAATTATATATAAATACATTCTATAATAATTAAATATTTCATTATTATATTTTATAACAATAATATATCATTGATTTAACATTCATGACATAATAATTACAACATCATTTTTATAGGAAATAAAATAGTAACAAATAAGATCATGTATTAATGTTTCATTAAGAAAATTTTAAAATATAACATTAAAATATTTTTATTGAATCATAAAAATTTCATATATATCATATATTTTTATTAAACCCCTTCTTGGAACCATCCTCACATGCTGAAAATCTCAATGAAATTCGTTATAAATAGAGGGGGTGGTCCCCATTTACGCACAATTAACATTTCTAATTATAAATATAAAATATTGAAAGAATGTACATAATAAAATAACATTTATAATTTGTTAATATATAATATATTTATTAATTATTCCATATTTTCCTTCTTTTTTCATATTATGATAGGATGTTGTCCATATATAAAGATGATCATCTTTTTTTGATGGATTTAAGTGATTGGATATTTGTTATTTCATTAATATAATTATATGCTAGTATATTTTAAATTATAAATTCATTCTATTAATATGTTTAAAATATATTAAAATTATAAATAATTTAATAAAATATTAATGTATTGGTATTAATTGTAAGGGCATGGATACATGGAAATGTTCGAGGGGGCTTAGAGTAATTATGGATTGGTTCAGCTTCCAAAAGGTTGTTAGATGTTGAATTTCATGCCATGTAGAGATTACATAGCATGAAAAAAGATTTAAATACTATTATAGGGATGGTTAATTAGGGGTAATAGATTAAAATTTTATGGGGATGAGGTTATAAATTTTTCACCAAAAACTTAAAACCTAATGAAATATTATGTTAATGGTATACAGTCTATGAAAATTCTTGATGCAACAAGACTTTAAAAACTATAGGGCCTTGATTATCCCTCAAACACTATTTCTTGAGGTTCCAACTTCTCTCATTCCAAGCATACAGGGACCCACCACTTGGAATTTTGATAATTCTTTCAATGAGGAGTGATTCCCTACCATCCATCAATGATCTATGGTGATCCAAGGTGTGTTAAATCTCTTCTTAATGGGTTATTGATCTGTATCCTAACATTTATAATCACCCTACATTTTCAATGTCTCTATGTCATTTATTAGTGGTTTTTGGGTATATTTTTTTGTCTTTGTGGAGTTCCACCCTTGGAGGGATATAGATTCTCATAGGATTGGATATTGGGATCTATAATGTTGGCCCATTCTTGTGTGAAGATGGTAGACACATTTTGATGTAATCGATTCATTTCCTCTATATTATTTATAGTAAATCATAAATTTATATTACTTTATAACATTGGATGGAAATTTAATTATCATATAAATTAATAAAATAGATTAAATAAATTGAATAGTGATCATAGGGTGATGTTTTTACTTTAAACTATGAAAAACGGTTACCTCTTGTGGAGCTAGGTATTATGATATCTTTAATATTGTTGTGTGTGGTGTTTTTCTTCTTAGTATATAATGTTTTTAATTATGTAAATTAGTAAATATTATAAAGTAAGAATTAATAAATTAATATATGGTTATAGAATAAATAGTCATGTTAAAATCTTGTGTGTTGTAATTTAATGTTGGTAAAATTGATTTTATGAGAATGTTTATTCAAAATGGTCTTCTATGTCTTAATTGAATTGATATAAAAATGTGGTGAATGTTAATTCATATTTATGAAAGTATAAAAATAGTCATAATAATTTATTTTACCACAATATTTGTTTGAATTGGAATAATTTATTGGAAGGATGTTCAAGGTAATTTCTATTAATTAATTTAGTATCTTTTTATAGATTGATGGCTTAGGTTTCCAAAAGTGAAACATGGGAATGATAAAATAGTTTAATAAATATGGATTAAGAACTGGTTCTATGATAATGTTAATCCATTTTGGTTTTTGTTCCCATTGAGTACAATGTTTTGATGCCTTATTATGTGGCATGATATTCCCACCTATATGTGAAGGCGGAGTAAATTGTGTTTCAATTCATGATAAATTATTTATGTGTGAAGGATGGATGAAATGTTTTTTGTGTGAGTTTCCTATTATCAATATTTATTTATGTATTCCTTTTGATTTTCTCTAGATGAAATCCATATGTTGTGACTGTGATGAGACTGAGCCTGGGATAACTGATTTGATATGGGGCAGTGAGGCTCGAATGGGGTGCTAGCCTCAGATGGATGATATATGGATAGGATCACGATATGATGGGTGGGGGGATGAATTGTGTGGCAGTAGTTGATTTCTATGATAGTGAGATACATTGATATTTTCATGTGTGTGTGATGTATGTAACTTGATATTATGGAATGAATTAATTATGGGCTTACTCATTGATGTGATAGAGCTGAGATTCACTTTTGAAAACCTACAAAAACGATTGACAGATGGGTTTCTTATTTTTTCTAGCATTATTTCCCCCATTTCATAAGGTAGATAGATTTTTATGTTTTCATACCATTAGTGGTTTATTTTTATGGTTTCCAAGCATACATATTTATGGAATGATTATTATGAGGAATATATAATTCACAACCCATGGGGTTGGTTATGCTAGAATACAAATCCCGAAAGATGAAATCATGATAAATAATTGACTCAGATTCTTATGACATGAGGGAATCTCCATGATATAGTGAAATTTTATATTGATTCATGTTAATCATTAATTAGTGTAAAATGAAATAAGTAACATAAATTGAAATGAAAAAATTGAAGAAATAATTTTAAATGTGACTCTTTAAATGATTCAGTGCTTATAGGATATCTAGTCATAGTAGAGGAAGCCAAAAATTAGAGTAACATTAGCTCAGTTATGTATAATATTAGTATATTACTATATTGTGATTCCAGATATATTATATCATTTATATTTTGTTATTTCATATTCACCCCACCCATATTTCATAGAAAACTGACACCATAGTGATTATGAGCCATGGGGGATGCTTTCTACATCATCATTGTCTAAGGATGGATGATTGACTACCCATCTGAATATGTTATCTTCTCTTGGTAGTTACATGATCTATAATACATGTTTTTTAGTTTTACCATATCTGAGTGTATAGAGTTGTGATGGATTGTAGTATTTTTACACACATGTATTTATAGATCTAGTCTCGTAGGGATTGTTAAAGGTATTGCTTGTATATGCTATGGTAGCTTGAGGATCCATACTGGGTTTATGGGTTAGGATGGATTGAGGTATAATACCTTAAAAATGATACATGTCATATAGGATTTAGTGTCTCCCTAGAACAACCTAGTTACTATATGGTTATGTGGATGTTGTGATTTTATGCACAAGGTGCATGTGGTAATTTATATTCCATTTGTATTCTGGAAGGAATAATTTATCAAGAAATGCTCAGGAGATGTGACATTTTGAATGTGTAGAAACCCACTAGGGAAGTGGTAGTGGGGTACCCATGGAGTTCTATTATTATAATGGGCTCTTCAATAAGTACTACTTGGTGGGATCTAGCCATGATTATGTTGGAACCATAGTATATATATTTATTTGATGAGTTAGTTCCATTATTTTTCCTTATGATTTAGCAAGTCTTAATAATCATTTTAATGAGAGGATTTGAGGAAACTCCTACTAAGTATATTGTTATACCCAACCTATGTGTATGTAAACTATTTTATACATCAATAGTAAATGGTTGGAGATTAGGATGGTAACAACTAGCTTTTGGTTTTGGAGGATCTATTTGGACTTTGTGGTCTCTTTTCCCTTTACCTTTTTGGTACCTTCTGTTTTCATTCATTTTTATATGTTCTTGTATGTTATTAGATATCTTATCATGGGATATATATATATATATATTATCAGGTTTTGATAATTTAATACATCATATCTCTCTCTTATGTGTGATTCTGTTAGAGGGTAATTCCTCCCATATGTATTCTTATTATACCCTAAGTGTTAGTCACTATCCTAGGGCCAAATGGAGGTGGTACTCAAGCAATGACAATCTCCATTCTCACATTCTTATCCCATGATGTGTACTCTGGGTGGGGTCATAATAGAGTTTTAACATAGGTTTATGTTGAGAGATATGATGGGATTTAGTGTTAGCCACAGGTGATGATTAATATGTTGGAATGGAAGCAATGTCAGGTATGTTTAGTAAGAGATGTAAACTTGTAATACTAAAAGATACATAGGTATTTGTGGCCCCATATGATCTGCAGCACGAACCATAACTTTTAATTAGTCTATTAAATGAATTTATACAACTTTTAGGGTAGAAACCATGGAAATTATAATGTTTCATTTTCCATTGCACCAATATTTGAATGGGGAGTCATTGTGTTTTCATGAATATAAAATTAAATAAAATTTTAATTAATTAATTAATTAATATTTATGATTTACATAATATGGGTTTATTAGATCTAACCTTTTTTATTCATATAGTTATGGTTCCATGTTGATTTCCTCCTCGGGATCATAAAGAATATATTTAATAAGACATGTAGACAAACCATCAAATAGTAGGGGTCAAAGAGAAGGGCGCTTTGAGTTGGATAATGTGAGAGTTTCAATGCCAGAGTCAACAGATGTATGGTGGTTCCTTTTCAAATGTTTTCATAGAATACTGTTTTGAGGATGTTGTGATAGCCTTTGCATCAATCTATTATTGAATGTATCAACATGTTTTATAGATTTTGAATATATTGTGTAGGGTATCAAGGAATTTGGGGTTCTTGTTCATTGGGGATAATGAGGATAGGACAGACTCTTGGGACATGTTTTGATAGTAGTTTATAGTTGAGTTTCATTCTTTGATCATAAATATTGCCAGTCTCTAGGAGATTCTTACCCTTTGGTAGGGGACCTCTAGTGGGTGAGATTTTAGGATATATCTCAAGAATATTATGTGATATGATTCATTCATGTTACTAGATAATGAGGAAAGGGTATGAATTTTTTATGGGGCACAGAATCCAAAAATAAAATATCAGATCACACATTTTATATTGAAGGTTTATCTTAAGGATTTGGAATCAGAAGAGGTTATTGAGATGACTATTTCCATAACTCGATTATCATCAGCAGGAAGTCATCAAGATTCCTTAGTATGTATAGATTTGGTACAGGATTCCTAGTTTCATGGGAAAGATAACATTTTGTTAGCTGGGGTTGGGTCCCAACCCTCAATACCTTGTTTATCGAAGGTTTCTGGATCTCAAAACAATGATAAAGGATCAAATACATGTATTTCTTATATAGGTTGTGGTCACCAAGGACAAGGGTTCCTTACCATTCAGAGGAGTCAATCTGAATAAGGTATTCCACTACAGTTCCCCAATCAAAGAAGTTTTTTCCAAGTACATAGTTGTGTGTTATTCCAATATGGGATCAGTAAGGGTATCTGGTAGGATGAGGGTATCCCTAGGATTCCCCTCATCCATATAGACGAGAGTTTGGCCATATGGGTGGCCATCTTCAGGGTTAGAGAGGTTGTGGAGGAGTACATGGTTAGCTTCATGCTTTAGTGTTTCCTATACCAAGAGAGCCAGATGTCCTCCAACATACATTGTTCTTTTTTTATACATGGTTGCATGCTTTGTATGATTTTTTAGTGACACACTCCACCATATCCCTAATACATTTACATGCTTTGGGACTGAGGTGGAGAGGCATCCAGTGCACTTAGCATTTGACTATGATAGTCAAAGTTCAATCAGAATTGTATGAATTATATAGATATATGATTTGGTTCTACTGTATCACAACTCTTGGGAATAATTATAATGTTGACTGATACAACCATAAGAAATCATCCTTGGTATTGTTATGATGTATTAGTTTAAAGCTGTTGTGGATTTCTTCTGGAAGAAGATTCAACTCTATGATGTAGACAAAGAAAATTCGTTTTCATTGTTGAATGAGACCCACAAATGGGTTGGTGGTTCATTCTTCCCTTTATATATTTAATATTCTAGATAATTATAATCTCAACAGAGGTTTATCAGTCTGTGTTTACAAGTTTTGTGGATGAGTACCCAAGTTCCATTCTAGAGGATGTTGTCGATTTTCCCCCTCGATGGAAGATCATGTTTTGGATCAAGATACAGTAAGGCATGTATCCTTTTTTTTCTCTATATAAGATGGTTATTTATGAGTTTTTAATGATTTATATAAAAAATGATGAATTATTTTAGTGATTTTTTGTTCGGCTAAGTGTGTCACCCTAGGGTGAACCAGTTTTGTTAAAGAAGAATTTTAATGGTAGTTCGTATAATTTTATTGGTGATCATCTCTTGAAACAAGTGGTAGTGAAGACCCGCTATCCGATCCAATGTATTTATGATTTTATCAACCTACTGAAGGGAGTAACATGGGTAACAATGTTCACTTTTTTATTTGGATATCATTACATGTTGGTTAAGGAAGAGAATATAAAGAAGACTACATTCTATTGTTATCATGGTCAATATCAGTGCATTGGGATGATGTTCACTATGATCAATGATCCAAAAAATATTCATGGGGTTGAAGAATATATTTTTCATGGTGTTTCAGAATAATTTCAAGGTGGTTTTAATTTAATATATCCTTGTGAACTCTATTTTTGAGTAGGTACAAGCAGAACATCTTCATGCCATTTTAGGAGTTCTTCATCATGAGAAGTAATTCAAGATGTTATCAATGTGTGAGTTTTGGGCTTGTGAAAAATGTTTTAAAGGTCCATTAGTATATTAGTTGGGGGTATCTATGGATCCTTCGATAATAGTGGTAGTTGTGGGTTGTGTGGCCCCCAAGAATGTTGTCTAGTTATATATATTCCTTGGTCTTGTATGATAATAATGGTAGTTATTAGCCGATTTCACTCATATTATGACTACACTGAAAACTCTAACTATAAATTATCATGCATCCATTTATACATAATATTTTAATGAATGTTTTGACTATATAAAGGATAATTTGGTTAGTTTCACATTAATTTTTTCAATAGAGGGAGTATAGATTGAAGTTTTATGGGATGTTTCTCATATTTACTTAGGTTGTGTTCTGATGTAGCATCAATCAGTTGTTTCTTATGTTTCCTACTAGTTATAACCTCATGAATATAACTATTCCACCCATTATCTTGAGTTGTAAGTGTTTTTGTTTCCTTCATGTTGTGTAAAAATAAACTCATCGGCAAGAATTTCATGGTTTTCACATACCATAAGATTCAAAGGTATGTATTCTCCCTACGTGAATTGATCATGAATCAGTTTTTTTCAATGTAATTTGTATAGGATTATTATTTTGAGATATCATATACAACCAAAATGAAGATTTTCGTAGCTAATTCACACAATATTATGTCACGTAGTGTTGTTCTATAGGAATATAGGGATTCCTAGAGAGTAATTGATTAACTTTCAGTGATTCATCTAGATTTGAGAGAGGTTATAGGTAGAGGTAATTTTCCTAGATGACAGTGTAGTTATCATTAAATTAGTATGTGGAGGAGTCCCATTCAGGGGGTTTTTTGGTGGATGTCTTGGGAAATTGATTTGTTGTTGTAATTTCACCTGATTATTGTTTTGAGGATAAATATAACCATGTTTTGTTCCATGGATGGATTTTTGGTATTTCATTGATGCTTGAGATATTTCTCAATGAGTTCTATTAGATAAATATGTTGGGATATCCTATAATGAAAAAGAATTATCATTCATTGAGTGTCTAGTTTTGGTTGCTTGGGTTGAAGGATGTAGCTGTAGAGTTTGTTTCTTGATATTTTTTCTGAAATAAGATGTACGATAAGATCTATGTTCTGTAATGTTTCCTCAAGAAGTTATATGTTAATATATAAATTATGGAGGACACTATGATGAACATAATTATTTTTTTTACTCATTATTACGGAGGCTATAATGATATATGGGTGATAGTGGATATTTTGATGATATCACTGCACTTTATATTGATTAAGGAGTCTAGATTAGATGATGTTTAATCAAGGAAATATTTTCAGGGGGACGTGAGACTCCATGGAGTGCTAGATAGTATCATATCTGATCAAGATCCACTTGTTTCCTACAGGGTATGAAGTGTCCTCTAGAAGTTATTGGTCTCTCTATGATGACATATGACTATATTTTATCTGTAGGATAATGCATAGATAGAGAAGACCATCCAAACCCTTAAAGACATGTTGTTCTCTTACATCTTGTATTTTGGAGGATTGTTGATGTGGCACCATCCTTTGGTCAAGTTTTCATAGAAAAATAGTATTATCTAAACCATTTATATTACATTTTTTGATTCTATTTATAGATGACCATGATGTTATCCGTTGTACTGGTCTAAGGTATGAGAGTCCGTAATTATTGGGACAAAAGGTATATAATACGATAGTTATGGTTTATGTAATTTTTGAGAGCATAATGGTAGAACAGGATCCTTATATATCCTATGATGATCATAGGAGGAGATCTTTAGAGTTAGATGTTGGAGATAATTTATTTATAAATGTTACTACTAATCATGATCTTCTAAGGTTTGGTCATGGTAGTAAGGTTGCCTCTATGTTTTTCAGGAATTTCAAGGTGATGGGTATTATTAGAGTTATGGTGTATTTCATATCACTTCCCTCATGACTGAGGAAGATAAATGAAAACATTTACGTTAAAAAACACCAATGTTATCTTCATGATGACACTCAGGTCATCGATTAGGGTGATATCAATATTGATGATGATATGGACTTCAAAGATTAGTATGTGGATACCCAGGACTATTTGGAGAAGGTGTTGTGTGGGAATGATATTCCCATGTTTCATGTTTTTTTGTGTCATGGTGGCATGGAGGATAGTACCTAGGAGCATAAGTGACATATGCAAGCTTAGTACCCTGAGATTTTTCTTTAGCACTTATTCTATGTCATTTTTCACTATAGAATATTGGCCTTAATGTTTTATGAAATGTTTCCATCTATTACCTTACTTTTTATTATCCTCTATATCATTTGAGAGGTATATTACATAAAATATTTTTTAGGATATGAATTTTATTTTGGATAGGGTTATCACTATTCATTTAATTATGTTGTGGAGATCCTATGATAGAAATACCCTTGAAAGGTATCTCGTGAAATGGAAGTTAGAATAAGAACTTTTCATTTCTTCTTTGATATGGTTTTTTATTATCAAGGAGGAGAATATTTTCAAAGGTTTCTAATATATGCCCTAGATCCATGGAAATGGTTGAGGAGACTTCGGGTTATTCTTGAGGGGTTCAGCTACCAAAATCATAGAATTATGGGAGTATCTTAAATATTAATGTCTACATGATGTGAAATAAGGTTTCAATTCATGGGAATCATTGATCCAAGATGTGTAATAAATTATATTCATAAATGTACGAGGTTATGTGTTTCCAATGGAATCCAAAAACCTAAACTTACAAATTGTGTATTGTTTACACACTATAGAAATCCCTATGTAAAATATTTATAAAAAATTATGGGCATTGGGTTTACCTTATACACTAAATCTATAGGATCCCCCTTTTAAAATTCAAGATAGATGATGTCCCTCCCAATTGTGTTTTGGTAATTCATTCAAGGGGGATTGATGCCCTATTTTCTTTCATGGATCTATGGTGTTTTAAGGTGTGTTCTACCTCCTTCCATGTGGTTCATTGATTTTTTTAGACATGTATTTATCACCATGTTATAGATTTTTGTCTTTGTTACTCTAATAGATGTTTTTTAGTTGTTTTTAGCTTTGTTTTGGCATGGACTCCTTGGAAGTATGTAGCATCCCCTAGGTGTGGTGATTGGGTTAAAAATGTTGGTTTATTCTTTAGGTATGAATGTTGAATCCTTTTGAACTAGTTGATTTTTTTCATCAATTTTATTTACACGGAATATAATTTGATCAATATTTATCCCTTTCTATGTAAATGAAATTAACAAAATAATGATTAAACCACATCAGTGAAATTGAATAGTGATTGTAGGGATATTTTGATTCTTTATACCGTGATAAAAAATTTCTATTTTTTTCTATATAGTATTATATATTCAAAATAATGTTTTATCATGGGATTATATTTTTTTCTTGATGAAAAATGGTAAGGGACACAAATCCATAATTAAATGATAATTTTTTGGCTGTAGGATAGAGGTATGTTGAAATTTGATGTGTTGTAATTTGATGGTAATGAAAATAATGAAACGGGCATGTTTATTCGAATTTATCTTCTATGTTTTAATGGAATAAATATAAAAAATTAAATCCTGTGAAACCTGTTTTATGGGAATAATAAATGGAATTTTAATAATTTGAAATTCAAATAAAATAGAATTAGAATAATTGTTTGGGAGGATGTTCAAGTAAAAATTTTATTAATTTAGAATCTTATTATAACATGGTGGATAAGGTTTCCTCTAGTTTTTCTTATGAATAAAATATAGGTTAATTAAAGATTGAATAAAAATCTATTGTGTGATAGAGATAATTATTTGGGTCTATTATAGATTTTTTTATAAAGGATACGGTTGGATTCTATGTTTTATGTATTTGTTTCCCAATTCCTATTAATATTTTCAATACATTTTTATAGTCTATATATGTGATAATTATGTTGTGATTCTGATGTGGATGATCCTTCTTTAGCGAATGTGATATTGGTTAGGGAGTCGCAGATGTTGTGTAAGCCTACGACGACTATGAATAAGAGAGGATGATGATATGTCGGGTAGGGAGGCCCAGATGGTGGGGTATTAGTTCACACATATAAGGGAAATATGTAACAATATATGCATGTGGCTTCTAGGGATGACACTGGTGATGATATAATGGGATAAATATGGGTTTACTCATTGATGTGATAGAGCTCAGATTCTCATTTGTGAATTTTATGAAGAGGTTGATGGAAGGGTTTCTTATTTTGCAAGCATTCCATTTCCCCCACATCTTGTAGAAGCTAGATGTTGTAGGTTTCATATATTTTTGTAATATTATAAATGTTTTATAGAGTTCTTAGTAATGTAATGATTCTAATATTGAATAAATAATTATTAATACATTGGGATGGATGTGTAGGAATGAAAATGTTGAATGATGTAATCTAGAGAAACCATGGAATCAATTGCTTATTACAAGATATAATTAAATTAATGTAATGAAATTCAATATGGCTTAATGTTAATAGTTAATTAGTGGATAATGAATCAATTAACAAAAATTTAAATTATAAAAAGGATGAAAGATTTATTTTTCTTTAACTGATTGTGCACTTATTAGATATATAGTCTTATTAGTTGTAGTTGGGAATCTATGTTAAATTAGTAACTATGTTATCTAAGACTAGGTTATGAACCTAGTTTTTTGTGATCTATATTGTATAATTTATATTATGTGATTTAATATTCACTCCCACCCTTGGAGGTTTGGAAAACAAAAACCTAAGGGATTCTTAGTTGTGGGGATCTTCCCCCAGCATCCTGGTAGGAGGATGGATGACTAACTTCCCCCACTATTCCCATTTTCTTCCCATGGTAGTTATTGTACTTTTATGAATAGTATTTAGTTTTCATATTTATGTGTGTAGTGTGTTGTGATGGATTTTTTTTATTTCACACATATGAATTTCTCAATATAGGTTACTAAAAAATCTATAGGTATGATTTGAATAGGTTGTGATGATTTGATGAAGCTTACTCAATGTATGGGTTGTAACTTCTTAAGGTATAATACATGATATATTATTCACATTATTTGAGCCATGGTGGATCCCAGGAACTACATGGTTACAATAAGTTTATATCTATGTGGTGATGTGATGCACGAGGTGCATGTGGTGATTCCTTTCAAAGGTGTCATTAGGCTGGACTATTTTAGAGTGAGAAGCTTAGGATGTGCGATGTTGGGGAAGAGAGGAAAAGAATTAGGGAAGAAGGAGTTGGGAACCATTTATGTTCTATTATTATATTATCATCTCATGTATGTAATACATGTTTAGAGTTAGCCATAGTGAAGCTGATAACATAGTCAACTTGTATGGGTGATGAGTTAGTTCAATAGTTGTGATCTAATCTTTTCATTATTTTATAATATTTTTCCAGAGATGTTCCTAGGAAGATCCTAAAAAATATATTATTATACTCACCCAATGTATATATAATATTTTTTTCTAATCAAAGGGAAGAGGTTGGAAAATGTGCTACTTAATACTATATTATGGTTTGTATAGAACTGTTTGGAATTGATGGAAATTTTCTTCATTACCTATTTTGTACCACCAGTTTATTATTTAATTATATCTATGCACATCATATTTCATTATATATATGTGTGTGTATATATCTATGAGCATGTTTTGACTTGGGTATATTTAATATCTCTCTCTTTTGTATTGTTCCCTTATAGGGTAATGCCACCAATATATATTCTTATTATACCTTCAGTTCAAGAAGATAAACAGATGCCTATTTGAAGATGGACTTGGGTAGCCACTAAATCCATTCTCTCTTTTCCATCATAGGAGTGACTCTCTTTGTGGGTAGTGGTTTCTGATAATACAATTGTTGAGAACTCAATAATTCCCAACTGTTTGTGACCTTGATAATCTCCTCGAGTTGGTTAAATATCACTAGATCATATTAAATGATGGTTCTTCACAAACATGGTTTTTGAGTTTCATGATAAAACCACTATAGGAATGATACAATCATGAATTTCCAATATTATAAATATGATTCTACCAGCACATAATATAACATGAAAATATTTTTATAAAAGGATGAATCACTATGAATTTTTGAAGGCCAAGTGATTTGTGAATCTTGTAATCAAAATGAGATTGAGAATCAAAAAAATAATTCCCTGGTATTGACCAATTATTATGTATTTATAACAATTGAGTTTTTCTATGATGAATTATTTTGTGATGACTCCATGAGTTTCGTTAAGTGGTTTCTTCGATGAATGTAGTTTTATTTGAAAATGTTGATATTCATGAAGCAGGTTCATGAAAGGGAGTTTCAAAAATAAATTTTAAATGGTTAGTTCATTAAAGTGCATCAACTTAGGACTACATTACAAGAAGTGTCACCTTCTAGTTAGAAGAAAGGCATAATTGACTATCTATTGAGGCAGATATCTCATCATTGTATTCAGTTATAATTCACCCCAAGAAATGAGATATGGGGAGTAGACAAAATACTTCCAAGGGAAGAAATTTGTTATCCCTAAAATATAGAAAATGCATTGTGCATAGAGCGGAATGAAATTGTATTAATTTTTTTTCCACCACTAGTAATTTTTAGTTTATTTATGTATAGCTAAAACATTATTGGTGTATGCTCCATATACTAGTACATAGTTCTGGAATATGTAAAATTGTTGTATTTCCTCTCTATATGTTATTATTTGATAACTACACAATTCAATAAAATATGTTTAATAGGTTCCTACCAACATGGGGACAAGATCCATCACTTTTAATGAAAATGTTTACACCCTGATGCACCCCTCCTCTATCAGGGTGTTTTGAGGTCCTACTGGGGGTATCAGAGCTTAGGTTGATGGTGTTAAAAATTTACACAATTATTTTCATGGAGAATTCATTATATGTTAGTTGATTCCACCTATTTTTGGGAAGATAAATTATGATTTGGAAGAACAATATGATATATCATCTATTATATAATGAGATAGATGTTATTTTTTCAACTACATTGGGGATTCATGTCACTAATGACACAGGATTGTCCATAATAGAATCAAAATGAAAAATATGTGATGAATGTGTTAAGGCATTGAATACCATTACTGTAGCAATATTTTATCCAATTTATCTAAAGTTGATGAGGTGTACATCAGCCACATCTATGTGGGAAAATATGGAAATATATATGAAGGTTATAAAAAAGTAAATGAGGATAAACTATAGTGTTTTTACAATAGGATTGATGATGTTATGATGCATCCTGATGAAAATGAAGATACCTTTTTTAATTGAATTACTAAAGTGGTTGGAGGAATCTAATTCCTTATGAAGAAACTAAATATATTTAAATCATGAATAAAATCTCAACAAGCCTTTCACCGCTCTACAATTAAATAGTTTCAAACCAAGAAGAATTGGATCTATCTAAACATTTAGTCGATGATCTTCTATGTAGTCTGTTATCATATGAAATGAGAGTCAAACCAGAAGTTGCAATAACATGAGTAAACAAGGAAATAAAATTAAAATACCAGGAATAATATGATTTTAAAGGAGATATAGTTGATTATGATAAATAGGAGGAAGAAGAAGTAATTACTCTTTTTAACAATATATTTAAGAGAGGAAAATGGAGTTTTGATGAAAATATTCCACTACCCTTTTATCAATATAGTGGAGTTGGGAGTGTTGCCTCTTGGTGCCCAAGGATGTTTAATGATCACGACACTAAAGTTGAAGACAAGAATAATCCTCATATATGATTTCCCCATAAGGGATACTACATACCAGGAATGGAATTACATAGGACAAGTTTCATATTTTAATAATAACAACAAGATAATGTACGACTCGATGATAAAGAAATAGTGGTTAAATATATAACCAAAGAGTCCATGACGGCTACAGTTTTATTTTTAGAACCTTCAAGATTTAATATAAAGGTAATAGGTTGATTTTTTTTATAACAAGATGGAGCCTAACAAGGTTCTTAAATATACTAAATGTCACATTATGAAAAATAGAAATATTAAATCAATTATAGAAGAGTCATCAGATTATATTGATTGGATTGAAGAAGAAATATATTGAATATTTGAATTAGAAAAAGACAATCTAACAACTCAAGAAATCTGGAAATGTGTTGTAGAATTTATTATTTGTATTGAATAAAAGGAATTGGTTATCATTGACCTTACATCCTAAGTTGAGGAGAAATCTATGATAGTTGACATGATTGAAAAAGAATTTGTTACTCTAATATGTAAACTAGAAACTGAATACAACTCAAGGGAATCAAATTAGAAAATACATTTTGGAATATTCTCATATGATGAGATATTTAAGAGAGCTATGTTTTGTTTTAATGGAGTATAGAAGTCATTAAATGATAAAATATCCACATGTATGAAAAAAGAGAAACTGGTTATGATGTTGAAACATCAAAGGCCCCAAAAATGTTTCAAAATAAAGGGAAGCCTAAAGTTGGACTTATCACATTGGTACTTGATGTAATATCAATCAATTTGTCAAATCAAACCAAAAAGAGATCTAAAAAATCCTTGTGTATTCAAATATTTTTTCGCGTCATATAATTTCTCAAAAGAAATGTAAATTATGGAGAATTGGTTTGGGAACCCATTACCTCTTATAAAATTTCAGTTCTTTGGTTATATTTTCATATCGTGTCATATTGTAGTGATTCATTCATCTATCTAGATGGGGAAGATATTTGAAGGCAACAATAGACAATGAACCCATATCCTTTATCATATAAATGAAATACTTTCTATAAATACTTTTTCATTATAATAACTATGGGAAAAAGGATATTTATTATACATAGATGAATGGAATGATTATTTTATTAAAAAATCATATAAAATTCAATTCCCAAAAACCATGAGGATGTTATTTTCTGAATAGATACTTTCATGTGGAAGAACAGGATGAGTATGATGATCTAATTCATATTGAAAAGAAATTATAAATTTCACATTTAGCTTCCACTCAATCAAGTATCTCATGGATGTAAAAATAAGAAAATCATGAAATATGACATTGTAGAAATAGATCTCAAAGAAATAAATAATATTAGAACCTAGATTAATGAAACCAAATTCTTATACCAGATGATAGGAAATAAAGATTTATTGAAGAGTTTCAAGAATGTCATCGATGTAATAATGTGAATAAGAAATGAAAGTTATTTGATGATCAAAGGTAGTGGATTTACAGAACTGGAAAATGATGAGCTGAAAAAAACTAAAGATCATTATGGTAAGGTTTATATCATAATATCCAAAGTGTGAGTCACCTCTATGAATTGTTATTGATAGTAATATTTAATCAAAATAGGTACACTAACATTAGAATTACTAGGAATTATATCATTAAAGGATGTATAATAAATAAATTTTATTCCAGGTTGATAATAAAGAGAAATGTTGTTACATTAAACTTGAAGAAATGTGAAACTTTTGGCATAGAAGGTTTGGTCACATGAATCAAAAATGAATGAAATATATATATTATTAAAATTTCATGGATATCTCTAATATGAATTATAAATTGGAAAAGACATGTAATTGGTTTCATGTGGGGAAAGTTTTTCTACAGTTCAAATCGATCAAAAAAGAAAATATTTCCAAATATTCATGATCTCATCAACATAGATGTATGAGTTCCAATAAATGTGGCTGAAACACATAAAGATTTGTACTTCACTATATTTATGGATGACTATTGTATACTTGAATGTTTAATGATTATACCTAGTAACTAGAAAGAACATGATTGAATGAAAATTTCTCATCGAATAGCTGAGATTGATATCTTTCACTCAATTTATATTCTATGATCTGAAATTGGAATGTAATATATATATATATATATGGAATTTTGAAATTACCTAGAAATAATAATATAAAAATGTAGGTAGATGTACTCTGATCACCACAAAAAATGGATTTGTTTAATACTGAAATAGATAAGTGAATAGAATGGATAGAACTATACTGTTTCAGATTAATATCTCTCATTATTATGGGATAGTGGTTTTCAATCAGCATTGTAAACTCAAAATAGAATAGGGATATATATGGGATAAACCAGGACACAATATGTGTTGTTATATTGAAGGACTCACTCAGTAATTTATTTTCATGTTTTTGATATAATTATATCATTTGAATCAAAGAAGAAAATAAATGAACGTATGGTGACACAATAGATGGAGGAATATTTCTTGGATATTCAATCAATGGAAAATCCTACAAATGATTCAATAATCATAGTGGAATAATTATAGAAAGAAATGATATTAATATTGTTGAAGATAAAAAAAATACATTGAGGGGATCTTATTCTTATTTTATAGAAGATGAAAAGTTATGTGTATATTAAATATAAAATAATGGATAAGTATAGTAAATCATGAATAACGTTTAGGACTCAAAAATTGAAAGTGAATAAAAATAAGATTCAAAATTGAATTACATGTCTGATAAAACATCCTATGAACCTCACAAGAGAAATAGAGGATGATAAATTGATCAATCCAATATCATTAGATATTTGAAATAACCCACATAGACAATGAGAATGAGGAGTGAGGAACATTATGTTATCATTTCAATTGTGGACCCAACCTCATTTGAAGAAGTATAAAAGGATCAATCATCTATTAATGATGAATTTGATTAGATTAATAATTACAATAGATGGGATCTAGTTATAGGACCTGAAAACCATAATGTGATTGGTTCAAATTGGATTCTTAGAATTAAATTCATTGTTCATGTAAATTTGATCTGAAAAAAATAATTCTAGGTCTGTAAAAGATAGGCATATATTGAAGGAATTGATTTAGAATAATGTTTTCTCTCGAATAAAATCTAGATATGATCGGGATTTTCCTTGATATAACAATTAAAATGGGATGTACAATGTATCAGATGGATTTAAAAATATATTTCATAAATGGATTACAAGAATAAAACACCTATATAGAAAAAATAGATGTTATTCTAATTGGAAATTGTGAAGCACATGTTTTTAGATTGAAGAATTCCCTCTATGGTCTAATTCAGGAACCTCATGCCTAGAATTCTTTATCTTTTCTTTATATGTAGTAGATGAAATTCAAAATAGGGGTTTTGGATCATACTCTCTATGAGAATAATTCAAAGGGAAACCAATTTATAGTCCTTGTGTATATGTATTATATTATATTTTTTGGGAGTTGGAAGGAATCAGTTGTAGAATATGTTATTCCCATGAAATAAGAATTTGAAATGTTTATGATTTGAGACTCACAAACATCATGGGGATTCGGCTGATTCAAATCATGGATTAGAAATTCATTTCCCAGAAAAAATATTCAAGAGATATGTTGAATAAATTAAATATACATGACTCTAAACCAATGTTAACTGCAATTTTTATTGGGAGAAAACAAGGAATTCATGACAATTGGACTTCTGTGGATCCAACCATTTAAAGGAGAATCATTGCAATAATATTATATATGATTGCAATGTGGATAGATATTGTAATTAAAAAATTCATAGTAACCCAATTTCAATGTAATATAAAGGAAGAACATTTGGTTGCAGTTAAAATATCATGAGGAAAATTCATGTTACTCAAAATGATGGAATACACTTTTCTGTTGGAAGAGAGAGTGAATAATCTAAATTTTAAAATGCTGACTGGGAAAGAGATGTGTTGGATAAAAAGTAAAAATATAATGGATCATTATAAATTGGATATAAATATATTAGATGGTTAATAAATAATTATGAAATAACTTCTATTACTATAACAAGACCATAATTTATCTCTACTATGATGGGTTACACTCAAATATTGTGGATGAAGCAATAATTGTTTTATAATACTAATGAGGTGAAACAGTCTATGGAATTTAACTATGACAACATGAGTATGATTGATCTTACAAAAATTCTAATTCATAATTATCATACAAACATATTGAAATTATATATCACTTCATTAAGGAAAAATATGAAGAATATATGATTAAAATGGAGCATGTTCTAACAAATAATCAAGTGGCTGATATTCTAACCATGTCATTGGCATCACATTGGTTAGAAAATAGTTATTTTAACCTCGATTTTTAGAAACCTCCCATGGAATGAAGAGGTTATGGTTGATCCACTATTCCCATTTCTGGGAATATTTATGTACTATCTTTGCATGTGATGTTGGTTTATGGAATAGATATGATCCAATGGGAGGTTGTTTTAAGCTATACATGTTCAAATATTATTTCTTTGGGATTATTTGCAATGGTAGAAAATGGAGAATCCATGTTGTACATCCCAACTTGTTTCCAACACAAATAATTTCTCATGTAGAAATAGTTTGATGGGTTAATTTCAGATCACATATCAGGTTTGGAAAGTTGTTGGGTTCTATATGAATATTTTTTAGATTTCAAACAAACCCATTGTAGGTATTATTGGAACCACATATATTCTTTTCTATAAATTGAGCCTTGTTTCTATTTTTTGTCAATAAAAACTATATTGATATGGAAATTTTAAAGGGAAGAGATCTTAGAGTACAACTTGACTATAGTATTGACGGTGGAGTCTTTTCCTAATGTTTTCATAAAAAAATTGGCTCAAATTATGGTGGAAGAGGAAAGCATTGTGAAAGTTATTTTTGGGATTAACACATCATAAATAGGTTAAAGTCATGGGTTTTTCAATGACTAGGTTTCACAAATGATAAAATTTTCAATGATTTGGAGAATCACAAAAACCCACTAGGAACAGTGTGATGTGTTAATGGTAATTCTCTATGACTATGAGAAGCTTCATGAATAGGTTATATTTCATTTGATCTTCACTTGTGATGGAGCTTCCCAAGAATTGTTTTTTTGTTTCATAAAAAATACCCTAGACACATGTGGGAATAGAGAAAGGGTGATCCTATTATTATAATGCTACCCCACACTTCATTTGACAAAAATAGAATTATAGAAATGGCTAATTCACTCTGAATTTGTGAAGGCCAAGATATATGTAAATCAAATAATCAATGTGAGCTTCAGCATCATAAAAATACTACTATAGCCTTGACCAATGAATAGGTATTTGGTAAAATGGAGTTTCTTAATGACGATAAATTCCACAATTACACTATGAGATTCATGATGTGGTATGTTCCATGAAGGTATTTTGATATGAGAAGGTTGAGCATCACAAGAGATATTTTTGAATTGTTATTTTAAACATCTATTTAAATAATCAGTTCTTTCAATATCAAGATATCTAGACTATAGTACCAGAAGAGTATTGTCTTAGTCATCTAAAAAACACAAAAATCCAATCTACATAGGTGTCCTTCATATTTTCAAAGGAAGACTTCACCCAAAGTTATGAGTTAGGGGGATTCGATATAATTTTTCCAATGGAGGTAGTGTGTCAGACCTAAAATCTTGTAATGGTTGTGTGCCTATCATTTATTGACTATGTATAAACATCAACTTTCCATAACTAGTACTTTTTAGTGGATTTTGGTATGACTCAAACACTTTTGATGTATGCTCTTCAAGCAAACTTTATTGGAAAACCTACTGAAATTGATTTTTTGTCTCTCTTCATTTGAATGTTTTATTAATAAACAATTCCATATGACATGATTAAAAAGTTCATACCAATGTGGGAATATGATCTCTGACATTAAATATAAGGCTTAACACCCTGATTAATCCCTCCCATCTCATAGTGTTTTGCGGACTAGAAAATATAACAATTCAATGGTAAAATATTTCAAAAGTTAAAAATTAATATATATATATATATATATATATATATCTGTGTGTGTGTGTGTGTGTGATTTTTTATTAACCACTTCTCATAAAAACAATTTATGGAGTGTTTTTTCAATGTATTAGATGTTTTACGCTTTGTAAAACAATTTTACCTTCCCTAATTTTACCATAATGAACTATTTTATATAATTCATCTGTAATTAGATATTCAATAATTAAAATCTATCATCTTATTTAATTTTAATTATTTTATTTCATTTATTAATATAATTTTATGAAATAAAATTCTAAATAGTGAAAAACTATAATTTATATATTAACATACATAATATATAAATTCAATTTTTTAGAATATTTACATTTTGGAGCATAAAATTTTCATATCGCCCTAATATATCAACATTATTAATTTCTATTAAATTAATTTTTTATCATAAGTCAACTTAATTTTATATTACTTCCATAGAAATGAAAACCGATATTATCCCACAAAATTAATTAATTAAGAGAATGAACCAAAAAAATTTGATTTAGACTAAAATTATTCCAATGATATAAAATATTAAACAACAGATTTAAAAATTAATAATAAAATTTTAGTTTTCAAAAATCATATAAAAAACAACATTAATTATTAATGTATCAAATAAGTTATGTTAATTTAAACATAATTATTTTGAAAATAATTAATTAAGAAAATTAACCAAAAAAAAATTAATTAGATTAAAATTATTCCAATGATATAAAATATTAAACAACAGATTTAAAAGTTAAGAATAAAAATTTAGTTTTCAAAAACCATATAAAATTAAACATTAATTATTAATGTGTCAAATAAGTTATGTTAATTTAAACATAATTATTTTGAAAATGAAAATTTATTTTCATAATTAAATTTGAAAATTAAAAAATATGTTTTAAATATAAATAACCATGTAAAAAAATATACTGAAAAATGTTCAATTTAAATATCAGTAATTTATAATATTATATTATATAAATTTATTATTTATTGAAAATTATTAAATTTGTTTTATATTGATATTATAAACATTATTATAATCTTATTTTAAAAAACCCCATTCAATTAATTAAGACACAATACACAATAATTTTAGTTTTTTTTTGAAGAATATATCTTTTCAACATAAAAATATTTTATTCCTGTCATATTAGAAAAAAAATTATATATACTTATTTAAATTGGAAAAAAAATATTATTTAAACATTTATTTATTTATTATAAAATTTTGATATTTGAGTACTTATTATATCTCTTTGTTGTGTGTAACACAATTTATCAAACATGGAAATAATTTCAACGGATCATAGATCTCTTTTCATTATAGGGATTGCAATTGTTATATTTTTAATAATTATAGTGATGTGTTATCTCTATAGTAAAAAGTGAGATATATCTAATTATTACAAGTGTTTTAGTAATATATTCATAATGAATGAGTGGAACATTCATTGATATTGATGGTTGGAGTTGATCAATTCCTATAACTGGTCAATACATTATAACGTCACAATGTAAATCATGTGGATGATGAATTTAAAATCAATAATCATGCTACATCTTCCATGATATTGATGGAAATATATCCATACATATGTATTTTTAGTGGATATTCATTTAAATCATAAGGGGATGGAGAAATTTTATTTTTACTAAATTATTTCATAAAAATCCTTTTATGTGAATAATAGGAGCTGGAGATTGAGGATATGGCTATATATATAAATGTAGAATATATTATATAGTTCAAATGTATCAATGATGAACATATATTATTCTGGAAATGAATATGTGTTCCCTAAAAACTATAATAAATTAATTAATTTTTGAAGACGTACGTAACTATGTATTCATTATCCCTCAATGAAATAAAAATAAATAGAAATATCTCATAGATAATGTCTTCTAGGGTATCATATTGTTAAGATCAATGGATATATATCTTAATTGTTGATATTATTGCAATTAACTGATAAATATTTTATGTCACAATCTATATCAGATAACATGGTACACTAATACCTGAGCTGGTCCTAACATGTTTTGAAGGATGTTCCTGATCCCATGGGTTGGTGACTATTACCTCGGATCCAAAAAGAATAAAAAAAAGGAATGATTTTTCCACACAAAAATAGAATACACATCATAAAATTGATCATGATAACACTTCTTAAGTCTGTAAGCAAACACTACATAGAAAAGCAATGTTATAAGTGAATCACATCTCCACCTGTAACATCTTTCACTCCAAGTCCCACAAATCAGGTAACCCATCCACCTATACATTTTGCATTCCTTCTACATAGACCTAGCATAATATTTTATAAAAATTCCCTATGTAAAAGGTATAGTGTGACCAATACAGTCTAGTATGATACGAAGAAAATATTCCATTAGAAATTCCATAACAAAAAAGCCATTAAGGATTTCAATTTTAATAAAACAAGCATGGAGAGGAATTTACATATTTTCAAAAAAAATATTTCCACTAAAAATATTTACAATATTTCTAAAAATATATATTGATATTTTATATAAAACATATATATAAAACATTTTACATGAATAAAATAGTTGTATAATAAATTTCATGTATAATCAAGTCAATAAAAAATCACCATGATCATAACCCAAGAGTTACAATGGTTTTTGCTAATAAGATCCCCACACTACTCAACTATCATCAGGGTAAAAGTATATATCAGAACAAAAAAAGGTTCCATCCTTCTGGATAATCAATCAATGCACCATTAGGTGATCCATCATGGGAAATCTTATAGAACATTGCAATTTAGTGTTTTCATCATCAATAGAAACCCAGTCTTCTAATACATATATATTTTATCATAATACTTGTATATTAAATACATGTCACAAATTCACACTAGAGGACCATAAGGGTTTATTTTTATTAGAAAATGTGAAACATAAATAGTTGGTTTAAAAGTGAACTACATCATCTCTATATAATTTATAATTAAATATCATATTTCTCAATAATCCCATACATAATTATTTTAATCAAAAATATGGGAAAGAAAAATATTAAATTGAGTTATGAGATGGTACTTAAGGGTAAAAAAATTATATTTCAATTTTCACATAATCATTACATTAGAATATTGGTTTATAAACCTGAGAATAACATTTAAAAACAATATGATGAATATCATGGATCATAAAATTGAGTCATATAATAAATCATTGCCATTTATGATACATGAATGACAAAGGAATTAAAGATAGAAATCCTTGAAAAAATAACATATTCATAGGACATGGATTTTGGAATACAAATAACCTTATAACAGTAAGAACGTGATTAAATAGAAATAGGTTTACTCATTTCGTTAAGGACATGAAATAATTTTCTTGTAAAACCATATAGATATGAAATACATGTCTATAAATAAACTCATGAATAATTAAATCTGCATAATTCAAAACATATTTATTTAATTAGTTATCAATAATTACCCAAATAATATTATATGGATTTAGGTCTCACCAAACCTCTTTTATAGTATTTCTATCAACCTTGATTATAACAAAACCAGTATCACATAATGAAAAAAATATTATGTGTTCCATAAGGCCATAATACAGTCCATATATCACTACCAATGAAAATAAATGGGTTTTATAAAAATATCATCATATTATAAAAAATGGAAAATATATATTTTTCCTAAACATTTCAACATATCATCAATGTAATCCCCATGGAAAAGGAATGGATTTCATTAACATATTTTCTTCATAATTATAAACCACCAAGTTTAATATTATTTATGTTATAATTTTTTCATTTCACTATTAAATATTTAGTGACATTATTCGTTGATTTATTATTTGGAAAATGATTTTCAAAGAAAATATTGAACATTTATCAGGGAAAATTACTTTTTTAAATTTCAAAATTAACAAATCAAAACGAAAATTTCATAAAATAATGTGATAATCAATTTAATTTAATGTAACCCCAAAAAAATATAATTAAATATTAAAATAAATTAGTGGTTATGATGGTGGAAAATTCCATTTAGATCGTACCAATGAGAGGAAAACATTCAATTCACACTGTTCGGAAAGTAAAAAGGTACATTATTAAGAAAAAATCAAGAAAATTTATTTTAAATAGTTTCCTATAATGTAAAACATGGATAATAAGTATTTTTATATACTATAATATAATATTAATATCATTTTTAAATAATTTGAAAAAAACTATACATGGAATCCATGATTCCCGACTGGGTAGAAAATTGTTGTCGGTTTTCCATAAAAAGCTTATTTTGTAATAATTATTTCATAAAGGGGGGGTAATAGAATGAAAAAAAGTATTATCAATAAATAAATATAGGATAATAAAATGTGTGAGTTTCATGAGAGGTATATTATAATATTTCTTAAATGTAAATACAACTATTAATATTCCAAAAAAACGTTGAGATTCTAACATAAAAAACATACAAATAAGGTAAATTTTGAATCATTAGAAGCGTGAAATAATACTACTAAATGATACATTAAATATCATTAAAATAATTACATTAATTATATAACATGTCATCATGGTAGTATATACACCAAAACAATTATCTTGTGGGGAATATGGGATATGTCTCCCCAAAATAATATAGAGACTTGAAGTCCATTACATCAAGTCCATAAAATGTTCATAGATGAAAAAAAATCATGAATAATAAATATAATTTTATTATATATTTGTTTATTTATTTTATATAACCATATTATTATATATCATACCATATATTTTTTTCTTATAACAATTTATCACCTTTTTTAAATGGTTTCTTTTTAAATTCGCATTTCAGTTAATAACTACATCATTTTTCATGTATGTTTTTAATGGTATTCATGTTCCTCTTACATTGATAAACGATCAATTATTAAAATAATGTAAACTTTATAAAAATAATTTATAATCTTTATATTTTTCTTTTTCTTTTTCCATAATATTCAGTGATAGAAAGTGAATTATATCACTCAAAGAGATAGTACGTTGTAAATACGCATGAACATCATATCTATTTTCTCAATGAATTGAATTAAATAATATTACATATATATTTAACACAATAGAATAACAAAAAATACATATAAATTATTTATTTTATTTTATTTAATATTTATTACCATCCATTTAAACAATAAATAATAATCATTTATCATCACTTTGTAGAGTCAACAATCCACATGCATGCACGAGTTATGTTGTGGTTTTAAAATAGATTGAAACATTAGAAAGGATTTGTGATATTATAATTTCATATAAATAATAATTTTAATAACATAATATATAAAAATTAAGTTCCACCATATCTCTATCTGTGAAATGTGTTGATGGAGAATGAATTACATTGGTTCATAGGGTGGTAGTCCGATATGCAAATGATCAACAATTTATTTTCCCATTTGATGTAATTGAAGATGGATATAGGTTGTTATAGTCACATAATAAAATATCTTAATATGGGAGATACATGTTTTATTAGATAATAATATTTTATGAATATCTATATAGTATGCGAAAAGAAACAAAAAAACAAATGGTTAATAATTTTACATCTTCTTATGAGATCCTTTTTATGTTTATACCTAAAACCATATTAAATGGGTTCATTAATAAAAATAAGGCCTCTCAGAGGAGGGGTGAATTAATGATTGTAATTTGGTATGTTTTCACAGAATCAAAAGTATTTTTGAGTGTGAATTTTAGAGGAGAGCGGTTGGCCTTTTATAAGTGGTGGAGAGGATAGACATGAATTTTTGAAAAGGAAAATATATATAAATATTAACACAAGAAAAATGGATCCAAATTGATTTATTCTAATCCCTTAGATGTTATAATGTTTTTATATGGTAATTAAATAGTTATTTTACATTTTTTGGGTTATTTTAACCTTTATTAATTTACTTTTACCACCCGGTAAGTATGTTTTAACCATAACAATGATAATTAATTTCTACAGTGTTTACATTTATTTTTGCAAAAAATAAGTTAACATTATGATATAATATTAATTATGGTGATCAAAAATATTGAATCCATTTTTTTAAAATTCAATCTAATGAGGTATAAATTTTTAATTTTTAATTATACACATATACGATATGAAAAATAAGTCTTTCAAAGAAATTGTTTTCATAACTATTGGAAGTAATAATATCAAAAATCAATGTGGAATTGATTAAAGTGACCAATATTTTTTTAATAATGAAATAATTTATATAATTTCTCATATAATACATTTTAAAATAAAATTTACCATCATAAAGGAATATTAAGGAAGGTTAGATTGAAATAAAAATCATTATTTTTAACTATTTATTAAAAAATCAAACTTGATCAAAAAAATCCACAAATTGACCATAGGGAGTTTTTGACACGGAAAATAAAAAAAATGATGTTTATTAAGTAAAATAAATTTTATAAAATTGTAAAAAACTAATTTTATTTTATATCAAAAATTGAATCAAATATCATTTTTTGTGAAAAATGTATTTTTGAATCATTTAAAAACATTATTAAAAATTTAAACTCTTATTTATAAAAATGTTTTAATTATCTAAAAAAACTATAAATTAATTTTTTTTCAAAAAAATATTTTCATTTGTTCCCCCATATTTAGTAGAATGGATATAATGGTCATGTTTAAATGATATAATATTGTTTTTTTAACTCAATGATTAATATTAGTAATTCAATTGATGATATTAAATCTATATAGAAATGATATTTCCTAATATCACGTTTTGGTACATTCCACCCCACTTAAAATTATTTTTTCTATCAAAATTACATTACAATGATATAAAAAACTGAGGATAATTTTACCTCATCATATCATCAAGTCCCCACTTATCATCTTTAAATTAGTGGTTTCTCTAGAAAACATTGACAAGGTAAGTTTTTGTGTTACATAAAACATTCTCTGTATGATCTAGAATCCCCAAATGTTATTCTTCATAGTAATTTTCATGATGCACTATTATTAACTCTGATTTTAGTCCATTTGATGGGACATCTATGTAAATACTCATGATATATACATAGAAAACATAGTGATCATGAGAGAGGTATATAGGAAGCACCAATATATAGGCTATAACCCAATGATGATCATAAATTTCAAAGGGACTAATATTACTAGGGTATTTTTTTCCTTTATTTTTAATCTCATAACTTTATTCCATATTCAAACTCACCAAAACACCATCTCACCAGCATGAAATTCAAGATCACATCGATAATTATTAGCATAAAAATTCTATCTACATTGTTCTTACCATATTTCTTTTTAATAGCTCTAACATTATCTTATATTTATTCATCCAAATATGTTCCTAATAGTTTTCATTCTCCAACACCAATCCATAAAATGAGAATTATTCACTTTTTTCCATAGGGGTTCATAAGGATCCATATAAATACATAAGAGAAGGTTATTGTTGTAAGAAAACTTGATTTGAGGAAGGTTTAGATCCCAAAAACCATATAAATATAGAGAACATGTTCTCATCGTATCCTATAGTATTTGGATAGTTCTCTATGACTAACCTTCTATCTATGAAGGATACGCAATGCTGACAGTGTAGTGACCTAGAATTTAATCAATATAAATCTAATTCATACTATTATTTCATATAGTATAAATCACATATGGTGCATAGATAACACAATACATAATATATAAATGAAAAAACAATGAATTAAGTTGTATATATAAAAATTAATTAACCTATAAAAATGGAATAGTAAAATTAACATTGGAATAAAAACATGATAAATGGGAATATTAATCTATCAAATAGAACAATAACCTCATTTATGAAATTATAAAAAATTGGTACTTTATAAATGAATATATAAATCATTTATAGCTCAAAATATGTAAATAAATGTTTAAAGAAGGATAAATTATTTGTTTTTATTTTTATGAATCACAAATTCATAATTAAAATTTTATAATAAATATAATTGTTACATAGAATTTTTTTAATAAAATAGATTCATATACTAATATTATATTATCTTATGATTATAGAAAAAAATTGAGGCCTTAATTAACTTTTAACATGTTATAAAAGCTGTTATAAGTAAAAAAATGTTCTTTTTCAAATGAATGATGATTTTAACTAGAAATTAAATTTATCAAATATAGAAAAATATTTTAATAAAATGGTGTCATATTTTTAATTTTACTCATCAATAAAAAGTTAGGGTTATTTTTTTAAAAAATTTCTAAAATAGTGGAATTTTGGGTGAATAATAAGTTACATAAATTTATGGTATATGCTAAATACCATATTTATTTTGTCCTGTATGATGTATGGAGGATTTAAAAACACATTTTTTTCAAACTCACATTCACTAGTTACTATATTTAGACACAATCATCCTCACTATTAGTAGTCTTGTGCCAAAAAAATAGTCATGTTGATAAATTAAACAAAAAATACCCCTCTCCTCCACTACAAATACCTCCCCTCTTCCACACACCTCCAAATCCTTGAACAATACTTATATTATAAAAAAATAACCTCCCAAAATCTTCCCCAAATCGTGGTATTTTTGGTCTCAACAAATTTTCATACCCATGTTACATATGGAGGTTCATAAGGTGAATAATTTCAATAAGTAAAATACTTATACGTTTTTCATTATTTTTATTTAAATTACATTTTTTTGTTATCCTCTTCTAACCTCCTAGTAAGAATGTGTAATTATAACCCTATTATCTTGAATATAATCTAATTTTATTATGTGATGTTGTATGTAAACCATCAACTATATCTTCTTCCCCTTTGGTTCTAAAAATGAAAACATTATGTGTGACATGTTGGTTCACCACCTTTGTGGACAAGGATTTTCATTTTCTAATACCACTTTAATGGTTTTCCATAAAACCATTATTAATATTAAATAATATTAAATAAGAAATATTGTGGTTTATAAAATGTTCTAGAACCAATATAGATATATGATATTATATAAAATGATAAATGTTTGTGATGATTGAAAAACAGCCAAAATACAATAAATCGTTTTCATTTAAGATTTGGCTAATGAATTATCCACACACCATATAAAAATTATATATAATACCATTTAATTTTGTTTAAGTTAATTAATAACATATTGTTTCAATTTTTAATAACTATTCCCAATTTACATGAGCTTTCTTACATGTATACAAGTAAACCAATCATGAAAACCAAGAAAAATAACACTCCAAAACGACGAAATTGAAACATAAAACTAATAAAAAATAAATAAATAAACATAAATAAATTATACTAAGCTAAATAAATTTATATTATTATTAATTAATTAATTACTTAATGTATTTAATATTATTATCAAGGACTTTTTTCATTTACAGAACATTGTAATATTTTTAGTAAGGCATTCATTCCAAATATCTTTTTCCTTTTAGGTTACACTTTCTCTTTGTACACCTGAATGTAATTGTTAATTATTCAACTATAATCCTTCAAAATTATATTTTCATGTTAAAAAATATGTTCCTAGCTCAATTTTGACTCTCTTTGATAGGAAAACAGTTTTTTTATATAGTTCTATTCCCAATTCCCACAATAAGAATGTCTGATTAAAGGAACAATCCTAATTTCTAAACCTTTTTCAATTACAATAAATAATATATTTTAATGGCCAATTATTCTTCTTAAATAAATAACACTATCTTGAATATCTATATTGGTTCATCTATGTTGATATATAATATATTATCTATTTTACTCTTTAAATATTCTTTAACATTTTCCTTAAACTGGAATAAAATATTTCATTTCCTATGTTTTTTATGTACTCCTTTAACATGTTTTAACTTATGTTTTAATTCACTTATCATGTCCAATGAATATGTTTCAATATGAATGTATATGGATGATTTATATCCATTAATTCATGGACACCATTTGGATATTCACCTTTGGATTTGCCTTATAATATTATTATGATAAACAATTCATTCCAGTGGAATCACTTATTCTTGATTCTTAATATGGAAAACATATTCATGAAATTTTTTAATGGGTTCAATAATATAGTACTCAAATTCATTGGGTAATGTTTATTATCGCAATTCCTCATGTTGGGATAGTGAGTAAACCATAATCCTTTCTAGGACTTCCTCGGCCATGTGTAATGGTATTGGAAGTTATCCTTAACTCATGCTTATTTCATATTGTATGTTGTTTCTACATTCCTATGATTACATTATTACAATATTCAATTTTCTACATGTTATGATTTCATATATTTATTCATGTTCTAGGAACGTTTTTATTGTCATGTTATACCTTTTATCACAGGTTCAATGCTTTACTTCTACGTTTTTCCCTTGTTGGGCTTTTTCATATCATCCATTTTTATCTATGTACTCTTTAGGTTATCTTATGAATATGTATGGGATTAAAGGATTTAAAAATATAATTATGTATTATTCTATTTCCATGTTTTCAGTTTTATATACCTATTCTTCTAAACAAACTAGACTATATGATCCATGGTTTGTATATCATGGTTAATTAATCTTCAAATAAAGTAATGATATGTGCAAAAGGATAGAGTCATTATAGTTGTTATCATATAATGGTATAGTTATTCTTGGAGATAAAGACTATATAAAATTAATTATAACTATATGGATGGTTCAATAACAAGGGATAAATTATATTGAAACATTGATAATCAAAAGACATGATACACTTTCCATTTAAGGGTTTATCATTATCTGTTCAAAGATTCCATTTTTAATTATTATTAGATAACTATTCATGGCCCCATTTTTTATATATATTAGTTAAAGTTAGTAACGAGGAAGGTCATAATCCAATATTATTTTTTCCTTGAGGAATTACTTTCAATGATTATCTTGAAGTCATGCTCATATGACTTAGAAATTTTTTCCAATATCAAATTCACAAGAAAAAAAATATTATAGTGAATCCAATACATCTTCTATCACCCAATTCATTCAAGGATCATATATCATATATTAATGAATCTTTCACTCTCATCTTTCCAATTATTCTATCCATGGGAATTACCAACTAGGAATTTTCAAATTCATCTTTTTTATTTCAAAAAAATTGAATCACTCGATGATTTTCTAAATTATTCATAAGAAGTAGACTTATGAGGGGACAATATATATATAATTATATATTTTTATTTTTGGTAAATAACAAAACTAATTTTCCAAAACGAGACTTTGAAATATTTTACTATGAATCAGAATTATTATTTTATAAAAAACATCTGCATGATGATGTTTCAAAAACATATATTAGAAATCCATTTGTATGATGTATTTATGGTTACAACAGTATAATTTAGGATAACATGGTTGATTTTGTATAATATTAGTAGAATATTTTGAAAATATCTTTTTTTACAGTTATGACATAGAAACCATTTCTCTATGAAGGTAATTCCAAAAGGAATTACAAAAAAACACATGGAAAGTGTTCATTATGGTTTTCTCATGTATTTCAAAAATGAAATTTTGTGGGAAAAATTTCACAAGGGGCATATAATGTAATGAAACCAAAATTTGAAAACATAAATTACCATTTTTAATTATTTTATGAATTATAAATCACCAAATATATATATATATATAATTAAAATATAAAAAAATAATTAATGAAATAAGATATACTTCTAGAAATTAAGGATCATACACCAATTAAATAGTAAAATAAAATATGAAATAGTAACATAACCATTAGGATTAGTGATCTGGAAAACAGAATAGCCTTAGTCTGAAATTATAAATAAAATTTTGGTATCTTATTAATGAAAATAGGATATATTTAAATATCATAAAAAGTAAATAAAATTTTTAAAAATGATAAATTAAGGGTTTGTATTTTTATGAAACATAAATATCAATTTAAATTTATATAATTAATGTGATTATTTAAAATAAATTTTACATTCAAAAAACATATTCATGTATAGATATTTTTTTGTGTTATGATAATAGGATAATTTTATAAGAGTTTAATTGAATTTTCAAAGTGCTATAGAAATAGTGTAATTTTAGTATTTGTTTTTTTTTTTTGATGAAATGATTATTTTAATTGAAAATTAAACTATTTTATTTTTTAAAATTAATTTTATTAATTGATTTCATTATTTAATTCAATATTTCAATAATTCGTTAGGGTCATTTTTTGATATTTTTCTAGAAGAGTTGAATTTTTGGTGAATATTGAAATACAATATTTTATAGTATATGCTAAATACATGAATTATTGAGTTATGGATGATGTATATATGAGGTAATAAAAAACATTTATAACGCATATGCACTAGATACATTATTTAGTAAAATGGATCCTAACTATTGATAGTCTTGTGCCAAAATAACAATCAAATGAATAAAATAATTAAAAACACTGATATCCTCCGTCATAAATACCAGCACTCACTAACTCTACTCCTCACAAATAAAAATACCTGAAAATTATTATATAATTCCCAATTAATATCCAATACTTATTCCCCACATCATTATTTATCACAAAATTCCATTCCCATGTTCCTTAAGGGGGTTTTAAAGGGGAAGAATCTCAATATGTAATGTCTTATTTATTTTTCTATTTTTTTCTTTTAAATTTATTTACTTCTCTTATATTCTCATCACATATATATACCAAAGAGGAATTATAATTCCATTATATTTTATATGATTTAATATTATTATCTTTTGTATTATATCCACAGACAATTTTCATCTCTTCCCCTTTTGTTCTAAAAATGAAAACATCGTCCATGATGTCTCAATTCTCCTAATTCATGGACAATGACATTTTATTTTATCATACCACCTTCAGGTATCATAATAAAAGAATTATTATTGTAAATTATTATTATATTAAACATATTATAATTTAAATATTTTCTAGAACCAATATATAAACAAGATATTAAATTAAATTATATAAGTTTGTGATGATCACAAAACCCACCAAAATATATTTGATAATCTTTATTAATGTTTTTTCAGATGAATCATCCCCATAAATAATGAAAATATTATATATATAAAACTTTTTAATATTTTAAAATATCATTAACAAAATATAATTTCAATTCTATATAACTTTTCCCATTTTACAAGATCATTCATTTATTAATACAAGTAAACCAGTACTAAAAACCAAGGGAACTAAGTCTCCCGAATAATGAAATTTAATCTTATAAATCATAAAAAAGTTTATAAAAGAACATAATAATATTATAAAACAAATAAAATACATGTATAAAAAAGTAACTCATTATATAAATAATCTATTTAAATTTATTACCCATGATATTATGTGGATGTGCTAAACACTTTCGAACATAATGTAAGGGATTCTCTCAGAACAACCATTTTTTCATTCGGGTTATACATTCTTTCATTTTACCACAATATAATTATTAATAATCATTAGATACTAATCTTAAATTATATTTCTTTTCTAAAAATATGTACCTAGATATTTTAATCATTATTTTATGGGGAAATAGACGTTTTTAAAATCCTCCCCTCCAAATTCTTCATTATAAGTAAGCTAGATTAAGGGGAACGTACGAATTTTTTAAACATTTTCAAGTACCATACAAAATTTTTTTGAAGCGAAAATTATTCTTTTCTGTTCAATCATTTCATCATGAAAAAATTTATTGGATCATTCCTAGACTTATATAAAACATTATGCCTTTTCCACTTTAAAATACCATTTATATTTTTCATAAACCGCCCTATAATGTTTAATTTCTAATGTTCATAAAACCCTTATTTTTCATAATTTACCTTCTGTTTGAAGTCAATTACAATGATATATTCGTAATGTTCCATATTAATGAGTATTTTCTTTTAAAATCCATTCTTTCATGGACACCATATGATATTCCTTATTTATTCCTTATAATATTATTTTGATACCCAATTCCTAAAATGGGTAATTTTTATTTTTTATTCTTTTTGCAGCACACATATTTATGAAAATGATATGATGGGAGTTCCGATATAGTGATACAATGAATTGGGTAATTTTTAGACTCATGTGATTCCATTTTGAGATAGTGAGTAACCCTAATTCGTTTATTTGACTTTGTCCACCATGTGAAGTGGTCTTGGAATTTATCATGCAAATAGGTTTGTGTTATATTGTTTTTTGTTTATAAAATACTATAATGAGATGATTAGATTATTCCATGTTTATATTTTATTCTTACTTATGCTTATTCATGTTCTATGTATTTTTATGTCATCATGTTATACATTCTATCCAATTACTGGGATTTATATCAGGGATTATTACCTTACTAGGATTTTGTGTCCCATAATTTTTTTATATTTATTCCCCATTAAATACATTGTAGATTTAAGGGATCAAATGATGTTTGGAGATAAATTTTTATGATTAATATAATGATGTTTTATTCCATTTCTATGTTTTTAGTTCTATTTTACTAATCATTAGAATACACTAGAATTTATGATCCTTGGTTTTTATTAAATGGTTAATTAGGATTATTGTCATGTTAAAATCCTTGTAAGAGGATAGGGTAACTATAGAAACTCAACATTGTATGAATATTTTTCTAAATACTTTTCCATAACATAGTGGTTAACCATGGATCCAAATTAGATACAATGAATGTGATAATCAATGCAGCCTTACTACTTCCATAATGTATATCATGGTGAGATGATCCAAAGTGAGATAATTTTTCATTAAAATAATTTTTTCTTACTTCATATGATGATCAACAAATACACATAAAGAATTCTTCCATTTCAATTTTTTATTGACTCTAATGAATAAAATTCATGATTATGTTTTCCCTTTTACATTTTTCTTTGGGTAAAGTTTGTAACATACTCTTATACTTTTTCGACATGGATGGAACTTAATGACCTACTATGCTCCAAAATAAACACTAAGAAATATATATATATATTCATTTAATCCCTCCAAAACACCCCATTAAGCCTCTATACATCTTCATGATTCTTGTATGAATACTTAATTAAGAACTATGAGCCTCCTTTGATGGATCAATCTATAAAGATGGTATTGAGTTGACCCAAAAATTGTTCCTGAACCATTTTAGTACATCTCAATCATTATTCCTCAATATAACATTTCTAATCTTATTATATAGATCTATATGTTCTATCTAGGCCTCTTTAAGCATAACTTTTATATGTGGTTGACCATTCCTTTTAGAAACATAGGATTCATCCACATCATTCGGGATTTCGAGATCCATCATTTTCAAACCTATAATTATTCTATCCTTTGTGATCCTAATAATTGATAAGATAAAATTATCATTTACACTCAATTAATCCGACACCTTGTTCACTTCACCAAGGTGGTAATATATTGATCATTCATAATCATTAATCAACTCTAATAATCTTCTCTATTTCATGTTCAACTCCCTCTCTTTCAATATATAATTTAATCTTCAATGATAAATATATTTATCATACTAATAACTATAATGATAATTCTTCCTAATATTTAATGAAAAAAGTACTATATCAAATTCCAAATCCTCTTTTTTATAATTTTAATCATGGACCTTCAATTTTCTTGAGGTATAAGCTATAATAATTTCATTTTACTAGATAATGAATCCTAATAACATATTTGATGCATCACTATAGAATACAATACCTTCGACACTATAGTGTAGTGTATGTATAGTTTCGATGACCAATATTTTTCTTACTTCCGTGAAATTTTCCCAACAGTGAGCTATAAATAGGAATGTCGATACCTTCCGCGTTAAAGTTTTGAGAGGATTAGATAGTCATGAAAAATTATCCACAACACTTCTATATTATCAACCCAAACCAAGTTAATTATTTATTATAGTATCTTTGATTAGTATAGGACAATTTCAGTAGCCTATCAGTTTTATAGATCAAATGATATACAATCTCTTGAGATTATATCACAATAAAATTAAACCATTTGTAACCAAAATTCATAGGCTATAATTTTTTCATACTATTTTTACAAACTTATGGTCTTCATTAAAATTTTCAATTGATCATAATGCTCTTAAATTCACTTTGAATATATTATAATATATTATATGAATATATCCAAAAAAAATCACTGAAATTACTAAAGACTCTATTCAATAAATCCATGATGATAGAGATGGACTTAGTAAGAACCTACAGAGTCGTTTTATATTCATAGTGTCTATAAAATGTATGAAACATTTTCAAAGTTATATTATTTTTTGAGAACCTTAATTGATTATATAATGAACTCATGCCCATTTAGGGAAATTTTGAGCTCCTTGTAATTTATCAATGATGTCATCAATATGGTGTAGAGGATACTTATACATAATCATGATCATCTTCAGATCATGATAATAAATATAGAGTTCCATTGATCCATATTTCTTCTTATCAACTAAAATTGGTGCACCTAAGTTAACCAACTTGGATGACTGAATCCCTTTTCAACGTTATCCTTCTGTATATTATTCAATTTCATCAACTCAGTTGGGTCCACTCTATAGGGAGGCATGAAATAGTTGTTTCATAATGTATGAGTTCTACTGAAAACTCAAAATCCCAATTCAGTGGATGAATAGGAAACTCATCAAAAAATTCATTATCAAACTTCCACACAATAGCTGTATTATATTATTTTATTTTCTCTCAACCAACTGATTTAAATGAAACTTCTGAATAGTAAACAGAACCCATACCATGGATGTGGCTACAAATATAAGTTCACATTTACCATCACAATGAATAATGATCATATGTTACTTTGGAATATCAAATGAGACTTACATTACCCTGAAATTGATGTCGAATTTATGTATATAAGATTAATCCATACCAAAATAACATCAAATTCAACCATAGGGAGAGAAATGAAATATATTAGAAGTATATTTCCAAAAATATTATTTGGATATGTATCATAGACATGTGATGTGATCATCATGCCTTTAGAGGTTTTCAAATATAAATTAGTATCTAATCATTGGGGTTATAATTTTGATACAATTTTTAAACACTTAAGATACAAAAGACAGGGTAGACCTACAAAAAAATAAAACATTTTTAGTTGAATAATGGATGTTAAGAGTACCTTCAACCATATTGTTATTATACCCCACATCTGGAATAGTGATTGCATGAGAATTTTTTTGGCATTAAGCTGAAGAGGTTTTTGACATCAATCATTATCAGTAAAATTAATATTTGATCACCTGATAGATTAGTTCCCATACTCCTTTAAATTTAACCATTGGATTAGGGGTGGTGAAGTATATAGAACCTTCCCTTCCTTCATTGTGTATGTAGGAAATTTCCCTATATAAAGAAATTCAATGGATGTATGTCCATCCTTAATACATTAAAAATACAGCCTTGTTATAAATTATAAATTTACAAGATGTTTCTTCACACATTAACTTCAATTAGGATATTTTAATTTCTTACATAATGTGATTTATTTTTTTCCTAGTTGGACTCAATCATATATTTACTATCAAAACAATAGGAATGGTAGGAATCTGTATTTCAATTGATAATAAGAATAATAATAAACTCCTTTTATAGTAGATAATAATGTATTTTAAATCTATTCACATTTATATAATTTTTTTTATTCAACCAATGACTCGATCGTTTTTTATTTCCAGGATGTTGATTAAAAATGAATTACACATTGTAATCCTTTTAAACAAGGTTTCATAGGTCCCAATAGATTCATAAAACGTTTTATTGAGTTAAATAAATTTTTTATCATTCCTTGTGTTCATAATACAAGAAAATTACATCCTAAAATAAATTTTCTTAAACTCATCTCATACAATGGATTTAATTTTATTACAATTGTAATGTATTTTTAATAAGATTCCACCAATAATCTTCTTCACCTTCCAAATGATAAATTACTAGAATTACATTATAATGTTTCAATCATTAGAGAATAGAAATTATCATTTCATTGGTACTGACCGATTTCTCAGTGACTTTTTGATTATTAGACCCACTCAAAGAAGATAGATTTTTATATACAAAGGAATCAACATAACATTGTTCTTTCCCATTCTCATTTGGATGATCGACACGATTCATAGGTTGAAAATATAGTGTGATAATAGAAAATTATTTTTCCTTATTGATCATAAAACATATTAATGTTAATGAGTATGATTGTTGCATAGTATTTTTCATTCATTATAAACAAGATATTTTCGGGTTACAATCATTGAATTAAACTAAAAATAATTGTGTGAGAAACAATATTAATATTGTAATCCATATAATCATGAATAATAATTTATATGATTTCTAATAAATGACACCATATTAGACACATTAGTTTTAATCTACGTCATCATTGGTCATCATGTATTCATATCCTTCATAATGGTTCTTATTGGAAATGTTAATTAATATAATAGTATCCCCCTTGAGTGTCAAAAAATGTTTGTGGCAAGGCATTTTTTCATTCACCTGATGAAGATTGATTCAATAATAATTAACTATTTTTAGTGTTATTATACCTAGGTATATATATGTATGATCAAATTATATATATAGTAATCATACATAGATATAATTTCTTTGAAAACCACACATATTTGTTTACCATAACAAAGTAAGTTATGTGATAATTATGATTATCCTAATGGTTCACACTAAAGAATTCCAATTTATATTTACAATTTATAACTAAACCTTTCCTATAATTCCAACTATAGTGACTCTGGATTTTCATACTTATATAATAAATCATGATAGATAAATATTTAATATTTACCACAAATACAATCATGATTATATAAATATTTTAGTATATTTGAAAATTGGGATATGTAAACAACTGTTTCATAAGTGAACATCACAATAACCCAATATGTACTTGATAACTGTAAACCTTATTACTCATTTTAAATTATACATTTCTTCATAACTTTGGAATTCAATCATAATAAAGGGTGATCGTAGATGCTCTCTAATTTTAATAAATAGAAATATCAATGACATACTAATTATACCTTGAGAATAGGGTTTTAAAAAGTTATAATAGAATTTTTAAAACATACAATATTCATCATATTTCATAAAATTTTTCCATGGACTAAATCATTTAATTTCATAAGACATGAATTTTAACAGGACCAAAGAACATGATACATAAGGCCATTAAATTTGAATAATACATTTATTTTATGAATACACATATACTTATAACATTGATAACATTTCGAAATAGAAATAGGTTAACCCATTTCATTCATGACATGAAATTAATTCCTCACATAACTTTGTAGACATAAAATTAGGGTACGCACATAAACATGTGAATGTGAAATCAGGTTCATGAATAACATATTTTTTCATTACTTATGAATCATTAGTAAATTAATTTTAAGTATATATAGGACCTTCCAATCTATGGACATAATGATACCTCCAAACTAGGTTATAACATAACCAAGATATTATATTTTAATGTAATCACCATAAAAAAATTTAAAACACACATTTGTATTTCCTGAGATCAAAAAACAATCATCATATCAGAAACCATGAAATTAAATGGGTTTTTTAAACATTTCATTAAATCATAACCCAGGGAAAAGATATGGATTTCATAAAACTTTCATCAATTTATCTTAGAAATTCCAACAGAAATTTAATGTTCTTCATAAACATTATTTTCACAATAATAACCCACCCAAATGAAAACTTTATATGGTATAATTGGATAATATCTCTAATTAATATTATGTAACATTATAGGAAGTCATCTTAGGTAGAAAATTGTTTTAAAATATCTCTTTCAAAATTCAATCATGGAAAAATCATTTAAATTTGAAAATTCCTATTTTAAAACTAACATTTCACAAACCATTGTGAAATTTATTCTCCTTGAAAATCACCTTGTAAAACATATAAATTATTCCTTAAACCATTTATTGGTCATGATGTAAGAAAATTTGATTCATTTCATAAAAGTTAAAATAAATATTTCCTTTGACACATTAGTAAAAATTAAAATTGTAACTCATTAAAAATGAAAAATGAATATTCCTTTTAAATCATATATTTATAAGTCAAATCATGTGTGAAAATTAATTTTATAACTTATAAGACAATAGTAAAATCAATTTTGAAAAAATAGAAAATATGAACAATGAAGAGAAATATTCATCTCAATATATAAAATCTCTCTTATTTTTTCATAAAAAATATCTTCAAATCATAAGGGATTTAATAGAGTTAATATAAAAGAAACCTATTATTCTCAAGAATGAGCCAAATTAAAATAAAATTCATGAGTTTCATCAGTGGTAGATAAAAATAATCCATCAATAGATAAACGACCATAAATAATATATATAAGTGATGATATTGTAACTTTAAACTATTGAAAATTTTATATCTTCTAAATCATAATCCTTATAAAATAATAACAAAAATGAAACAAGTGTTTATTATGAAATATATCTCCTATAAACAAAAGAGAGAATATAAATCCCTTACCTCAATTATCAATTTTCATTGTACACAATTGAACCTCATCTATAATAAATATAAGTTTATTATAAATATATTGGAGGACCATTATAATATATATCAAACAACATATGATAAAATTATAATATTTTATCACCCATTTTTAAATAATTCCTTATTAAAATCAGGGTTCGTGTAATAACTTCACCATTTTTCATGGAAGTTTTTGGTTTCTATTCTTAGCCCTTTTAGATTGATAATGGTTACATCATTTTTATAATGTTAACCATGATATAAATATCATATATTTTCGTTATATATGTATTTATAGTTATCCATATATGTTATATTCAGAAAATGAATTACACCATTCATGGAGACGATAGTTAGTACATATAAAAGAATATCATTTCCATTTTCCCGAATAAAAGAATAAATGAAAATTATATATTAATTCACCATTATAGACTAATAATTATTTAAAATATATAATTTATATTAATCAAATAAATCATTATTACCATCCATGTATAAATAAAATGAAAAACATTTCACAATGCTTTATGGTGGCAGTCGTCCCCACATAAGCACATGGGATGTTATCATTTTAAAATGGATTATATGGTTAGAATTTATATGTTATATAATAAATAATAATAATAATAATTTAATAAATACGTTATATATACATTAAAATATTCGTTATCTCTAACTTTTAGTGGTTGTTATGGAAAAATAATTACATCGGTTCGTGGGGTGGTAGTCTACCGTACAAACAATTGATGATTTTATTTACAATTTGAGTGGAGAGTACAAGGATATAAGTTATTAAATTAAGATAATAAAATATCAATATATTAGAGATAAAAATTTTTATATCATCATATTTTATGAATATTTTGAGGTGGGGGAATAATAAATAAAACAAAAAATCAAGGTTAATATTTTTATGACTTATTTAGAGAATGCCTTTAGGTTTATACCTAAAGACTTCATTAGGTATATTTGAAATCAAAATAAGGAATCTATGATGAATTTAAATAATTAAATACATTATTTGGGAAACTATAATCATAACAAAAAATATTTAGTAGTGTAAAGTAGAGAGCAGTGTGGGTGTCCTTTTATAAGTGGGGGTGAGGACACACTTGGATGTTCTGAAAGGAAAATTATATACCCACATTTTTTACAAGACATGAGGCTGAATAATGGATAAATTTAGAAACCTAGATTTGATAATGTCAAAATATATCAATAAAAATATGAAATAAATTTGTTTTTAAGTTATTTTAATTGTTATCCTTTCAGGTTTACTAGAAGTAAATCTATTTTTAGTTCAACCGCAGAAATTAATTTTTCCCATTTTCACTATTCATTATGATGAACTGTTAACATGAAAATATTACATAATATTAATTATTCTGATTCAATATATTCAAAATATTTTTCTAAACTAAATTATTAGATGTAGTTTAATAAAATTTAGTAGTAAACTCACAGACACACTGACATAATAGTTTTAAGATGAAAAAAATTTATAAGTATAGAATGTTTTCATATCGAAGATAAAAATTAAATTTACTATAATGACCAAAATTGGTTTAAAAATTAAATAATAGATATATTTTTAATAATAATATATTTTTAAATAACATTTTTCAATTAATATTATATTAATTTAATTTAATTTTTTAATAGAAATCAGTATTTTTTTATTATTTATTAAAAAATAATACATTTTGAAAAATCTCAAAAAATCACTCTAACCTAATTTTTAACTGATTATTAAAAAAGGGTTTTTTAATTAAATTTTATAAAATTGGAAGAAATTTATTCCATTATTTTATCATAAAATAATAATAAAAGCAATTTTCTGTGAAAACGTATTTTTGAATCATTTTATAGACTTCAAGAAAACATTATTGGATTATCTGTCATTATATTTTCATTATCTAAACCCATTATACTTAGTTTTAAATATTTTTTTATTAATATACATATTTTTTTGTTTAAATGATATGTTATAATTTTTAGGTTTAAAAACTAATATATTGTTTTTTGTTAGAACACAATTTTTTATGTAATGAAAACTATCAAAGAAATTAAATATAATTGAAAAATATATATATTTCATAAAATATTATGGTGTTTCATAGTTAATACATTCATAGGGTATAATAACTTAAAAAATAATATCAATACCAGCCTCTCAACACCCAAACTCATATTTACATTGAACAATCAATCAATTAATTTGGGGAAAATCAACCATTTTGAATCATTTAATCATTCCCCATTCAACAGCCCAATTTCAGTATCAACATTCCTTTTCATTTAAAAAATATATCATTATTTTCATAAATTTCACGAATTTTCAAATAATCATTCATTTGAATCCAATTTTATGTAGAACCAATATCAAATCAATTCATCAAATCCACATTCAAATCAATCCATCATTTTTCTAAAAACCCACCAACCAATTTCAACTTCATTAAAATTTGGGGTTCTCAAAATTTATAATCCTTTTAAAATAAATCATCCAATAATATCATACAAATTTATTTAAATAAATTAAATACTCATTTAAAATCAATCCACCATCATAGGATTTAAATTTTTGTGAAATCAAAATGTTACTACCAACATTTAATTAAGAGATTAAATCAACGCCTGCAATGTGAGTGATAATGAGTATAAAGGGGATGGAGATAATATAACCAATATAGAATCAAGATCCCTAAAAATAGACACTATATCTATCAATTAAATGATTATTTATCACCCTATGATAATTAGGGAAGATGATATTGGAATAAAAAAAGAGAAGAGGTCAATATAATTGAAGTAGAATAAACACACTCATAGGTGATTCGATCCCCAAAGAGAAGTGATTTTAGGTGAAAATTTCACCCCTTCGGAGCCTCTAATGACCATGTATTTGTATTTGGATTGAATGGGAGTTCTTATAATAATAATGTTTATCATATTATTTTTAATTAAATTATTCGGGGAACTAAAAAACATGTACACTATTTGTTTTGTGTGTTTGATGATTACTTTTAACTTAGCTCCATAATCATGTTCCCCTACTAGATATATATATGAGGGACATAGTTAGTATTCATGGTTAAACAAAATATGTTACATAGGTATAAACCCAAATTTCCAAAGGTTGAATATCTTGGTGGGGTTTTCACACTGTATAGAAAAACCATGCAGCCACATCTAGTGTCACTTCATTAGGTGAACAACTTGCTAGGAAAAACTAAAAAGTTTTCCCTAAACATTAACTAAAGGTAAAATGTACACAAAACAACCAAAAAATTTAAAATTTAGTATAGAATACCCAGAACAAGTTCTTATCAATGGTATAAGAATATAATAGTTATGAAGTAGTGGATTCAAGTTAACCGAATGTTACAACCTCCCCAAAATAAACCCTTTCATTCCCAAGAATTCCTTTCAAGAAGATTCCATATCATATATATGAGGCCACTGATATCTCATCAATATCTCACACTCCCATGTCTCATGAAAATAATAAATGTGCTCCATTAATACATAGATCAATGGTATATCCTTCTGAAAAATTACCTTTGTCTCCAAATCCACATTACTAGATGGATGGATAGTCATGGATAAACCAGGATCAACATCAATATATTCCCTAATAAGGACAGGAGATAGATCAACAAGATACTTCTGACTATGAAATATAAGAAACATAATGTGGATCGACATCTACAATGGTGGAATTTATAAATAGTAATCCACTTTCATTACCAACACAATAATCTCAAATGGACCCACAAACCTAGGAGCACACATTCCCTATTTCCTAATATATTAGTGACCTAACCAAGGTGATAAACTCAAGAATTCCTAGTTAGTAATGAAAAATTCAAATAGTCATTTATAATGATCCATATAGATCAATACAAGTTATGTGTCACCCGTGTTCTTGGATATCTCAATTGAATTATTTCCATTATCCCTTAGACCAAACTCAGTACATCTAAGGAAGCTTCACTAATCACTAACCAATAAATAATAGATATAAAAGTCCTTCCTTAAAGATCCTAAATATGATCCAAAATTATTTTCGAATGGTATCTATTTTTATGGGTGAACTTAACCAATACCAAATAGACATGCCAAGCACCATCAAAGTCCAAAACATTCGAATAAATCATGTACTTATCGATATATATATATATATATATATATATATATATATATATTGTCTGTCAATCCTTAAATAGATGATATTTGATGACAAAATAAACCATGGATCACATTTCTTCCTAGAGTAATTTCCAAAAAAAATGATTAAAATGGGGATCTAGATCAGAAACTATAGTAGATAGAACTCAATGGAAATGCACAATCTCTTTCACATAAAGACTCTATAAGCCTTTAAATTTTATTTTGAGTTTAATGAGAATAAATTTATTTGATTTGTGAATACAATATATCACTACCAATATCACATTATTCACACAATATTTACATTGAAACCCAACCACAATGTCCATATAATTGTTGTCCCACTTCCATGTTGGAATAAGAAATTATTGAATAATACCCAATGGTTTTTAGTGCAAGGCCTTAAACAATTGGAAGAGATTACAAGGAGAAACATGGTTAATGATGTCTCCCCTCATATATTGTCACCAAAATAATTAACATATATCATAGAATGTCTCTATTGTATCCTGGTTCTTGGACTAGTGAAAATTATGGTAATCACTCATCACAATGTCGTTCATCAGAAAAAGAAAAATGTTCCACTTCCAGAAAAAAAGGACACCATCCAAAGAAAATGAACACTCAACAATGGTCTCTATTTAATTAATAGAGTCCCTAATTCCATATAATGAATCTTTATGTATCTACTACCGAAAATTATTCTTTAGAATGACAGTGGTCAATTGAATGTTCAACATAATAAATTAAGTTGCATCCTCTGAGACTCCAAAGTGAAAATAAGAAATGATATCCACTAGATTAAACACTTTTTATGATTCCTTTATGTAATGGGTTTTTGGTTTTGTTCTCAAATAATCAGTAAAAAAATTCCCTTTCTGTGGGTGTAGGAAATATTCAAATCAAAAAACTAAATGTAGTCCACCAAATTCCAATATCTAATATTAAGATATTATAGAGATAATATCTATAAGTCAATATTTTTTGGTCAAAATAAACTATAAAACATTCTCAAAAAAGGTTGTGTTACCAACTATTATGATATTATATCATGGTAGTGTGATTGAGGTCTTAGGTCAGATTTTTAGTCTCATTTAGCCAATGCTTTCTTGAACCATAAGACACCACAATATTACCTAGTATAAGTTTTCAGCCTAAAATAGATCTGGATACATCACAAAAGACCGCATATACTTACCATGTCTCTATAAGGTTCAACCCTATTACATAATTCAAAATATGTTTTGTAATATCAATAAAAAATTTACGTATAACATCCCACAAGAACATCACTCCATTCAGAGTTAGAGTAGTTATCAGTGAAAAAAACTTGTATAAATATTTAAAAAACATGTAGTAATACGTCACATATCCCAAAAATATCGAAATCACTAAAATGATAATATTTTTATCACATATTATAATGGTATTTACCTTCTCAGGATCAAAAAAGTACCATCTTATTAGTTACATGTCCCATTATCTTCACCACAAAAATCTAGTATTTTAATTTAGAACACATCAAACGAAGTTGATTATCTTTCATGATTTCTATAAATTCTTTTAGATGATTCACATGAACTTCCATGATCATAGAGTAAACCAAATGTAATCAAGAAAATTTCCCATGTGATTTTCAAGGTAATAATGAAATATTATATTCATCAATTCCATAAAAATTATTAGATCACTGGTTATACCAAATTTTATAATAAGATAAGGATAACGACTATACATACTCATGAAGGTAGTCTGCAAGATTTCATAATTATTAATTTCCAACTAGTGATAATGAGAACAAATGATAATTTTCAAAAATAGATTCACCACTTTAAACTAATAAAACAAAACATAACTCCATGGTAACAAATAATTGTTCTTTACCATAACTCAATTTATTATTTTGTGATAAACACATATGTTAAGTGTTCTATCATAATTCATTATATAAGCACTTGTGAGGTCCAATGTGACACACTTAAGAATATATATAATTTATATAAAAACCCATCGAAATAAGCCTTAATATATTTGAATTTAGCTAATTCCATTTGATAAGAATGAATAGTAAAGGTTTCAGTACAGAGTACTATATCAATGGAATATTCTACCTCCCTTACTAGTGGTAATCCAAAAAATGTAAAAAACACATTATGAGAATACTTGGAAACTGAAGGGAGATCACCACTCAAATATTGTCTCTAAAATTCAATAACTAAGACTAATATTATGCAGTATATCTCTACAAAATAATCACTCTCTCTATGCAACATCATGTTCTATTATCTCGAAAAAACATGGAACACTCCATCAAGAATAGTAAAGTAGACTCACCAATGATAACAGTCAATCTAATCCTTATGAGAAATCATCCAACCCAACTAGATAATTATTTAAAGGTGTTTCTTTTTTAGAACCATAAAATCGCAACTAATATGAATCAATGATAGAGGGAAAATCAAAGATTGGAATATGATATCCAATTATTTCTTTTTTATGTGGAAAATAGTAATATAAATCACATAAGACAAGTGCGCTGTGTGGAGATTTTTCAACTTTATTGCACAAGAAAATATAAACGAGTGAGATGAATATATATCACATAAATATGTCAATTGTTATGATATTATAGTGATCATACCTATCATGATCACTAGACCCATATCAGCAACCTCTACAGACTCTTTCACTATGTGAAGAAGATTCGTTCAAGATGTCTATGTATGGAACCCATTAGTTATGGAACCATATATTTTCACTGTGGGGTTTTCTTTTTCTCATTAGATTGTTAAACATCACGAGGTTTAAAATATATGGAAGAACATTATTTAGTGTCATGAATTACTAATGTAACTAATATATCATTTCTACCATAGTACAAATCTATTTCAAATTTCCAACCTTGAGACACTAAAAGAACGTCATATGTCCTATTCTAGGAACATAGATAGGTCTTCATGAATCCTTAAATTTAGATTCACCATGAGACTCATCACACTTAATTTTTTCTTTAAACATTCTAACCAAAATTCCACTAGAAAATGGGATGTATTATCAACCTTGACGTACCATCTAGATCAAGCACAATCATCAACACTATTGAACACATATCTATATAAGAAGTGAGATTTTTAGGAAAATAAAATACTCAATATAATTTCAAATTCTCCACCCAAATATTCAATTCTCTTGTTTCTCATTTATCACAACCTCTAGAGAAAATTTAACTCGTTGGAAAAGTATTTTTTATACTGATTACTCGGCTCATTAACCTGATAGGGGCTCAAAAATTACACAGAATTATTAATACCATGTATTTTTGAAATAATTGATCAATAAAAGGAACTCAAATTTCCTTAAAATCCTTGATGACATGTATCTTAGTTATCATGATCATGTCCCTAAATTTCCTTAGAGGCCCCTCAATCTTGAGATATCACATTTCACATTAAAGGAATCGGGAATTTATCAAGAACTCAAAAACTATATCTATAATTTATAAATAAACCACTTCTTTTTTAGTGTCATTATATACATAGAATTCTGGTGGATTTTTATGATTATAACCTTGATAATGATATATGGATTCATCCCATCATGGTTATACAACTAGATCCTAAATGGGATGGGGTGTCACTACTAGTCATAGAAAAAGGAAATCATTCTACACTATATCAACAAAAATCTGGTCCATAAGAGCATTCCCCCATTTCTTATCCATAGAATCATCCTACCATGACATATTCAAATCCATTATTACTGATATAATTCCATACTATATCAACAAATAACACTTAACCATCAGCAAGGGTACATATATCATCAAATAACATAAGATACAATGGAAAATAAATTCCCTCAAGAAAAATTGAAAATTGGATATTTCAAATATACTCATATAAAAATTATGTTAAATTCTATAAGCAAGTAAAAAAATTCCGAAATGTCATATTTTTCAAAAATCTATAGTGACATTAGTCTTTTTATGATGATAGTTAGAAAGGAACTCTCTCATAACAACCTCATTATTCTAAAGAATCCAACTTATTAACAACCAATACAACCTAGATCATATACCAACATCAAGAAAATATGAAAAAATCTCATTATTATTATATCTCATTATCATGAACTAATAAGGATACCCGGGAAAAGAAATACCCAAGCCGATCCTGAAATAGGATGAATAGTTCTCTAGATTCTCTAATGTTGGAGATTGTAACTTGGAATCAATAAAAAATCAAAAATAAATTAATTTTTCACAAAATAGTTTATGATATGATATAAATTTTTGTACTCCAACAATAAAAAAATAGAACGTACATTAATCAAATTGGTAAAATAATACACAAACTGTACACAATCAAATGAAACATTATTTATCGAAGAAAGGCTCAGAAAACCCATCTAATAGGATCATAACAGCTCCACTGGTCACCTATATCCCTCTATATCCCACAAATCATGTACCCCCACCACAACCAGGTAGTTATTTCATTTTACATAGAGCTTTCATAATATAATATCCAAACTCCTGAAGGTAAATTTAAGTTGTGAGAAAATATCTTAGTAGGATTCAACCAAAAGATTCCATATGAAAATCTATAACAATAAACAATTTATTCTATGACATTTATTGTAATGACCTAGACCTCTCTGGCCCATTCCTTTTTCAAAAAGATGGTCATGAAGTGTTCTGGAGGGTAAAATAGACTTTTCCCACTCTTTTCAGAATTTTGTAAGTACACGCCGTGTAGTGTAAGTACACGTCGTGTACCCCATCGCCGGGTATACCCCGTGTTGAAGGTTGTTCCCTTGCCGTGTTAAATAAATGGGTACACTCCATGTACCCAATACTACATGCCCTGTAGTGTCTCCCCGTGTACGCGTTACCCTCAGACCGTGTGTTGACCAACCAACGGCCATGTTCCGTGTTGGAGCCGTGTCCTTTCCATGTGAAATAAATGGGTACACTCCATGTACCCAATTCTACAGGCCGTGTAGTTTCTCCCCGCGTATGTGTTACCTTCATACCGTGTTTTGACCAGTCAATGGCCACATGCAGCATTGAAGGCCGTGTTGGAAGCCACGTGGTGGCCATGTGAAATGGCCAAGTACACGCCATGTACCATAAAGTACATGTCGTGTACTTATGTTTTTCATGCCTATAAAAGGAGGGTTCCCCTCCTCCATTTCAACACACCACTCTCCTCCCATTTCCTCTGAGCAGAGATCTCCCAAGAGACTCGAGGGCTCCTTTTTCTTCCTTAACTTCTTCTTCCGAGCTCCGATTTACGATCTGTCAGCGCCCATGGGATCGTAACGATGAGGAAGAACTTCTGAGTTTGGATCTGTTGTCCTTTCCTACCTAGCTTCCACCCGAGGTGTTTTTTCCGGGTTTTTCCATAAGTGACGGAAGTCGACGGACGTTTCCTAAAGTTGATACGATGGAGTGTTGTGATCAGAACCTGTTGAGGTAGGGATCATACCTTCATCTCTCTAAATTCGACATCAAGCAGGGTGGGTTTCCTCTTGTTTACATGAAACATGTTTGAACCAGTTTAATAAAGATAATAAATGGATTATTTAATGGGGATGGGATGTTTGTGAATTCTATTACATTATTGTATATCCTGTGATATTATGTTGTGAATTGAATAGGCTTATGCCTACTGAAAATCACGGTCGTTGGGGGACATTTCTTGCGCAATTAAATTCTTCCCTATCTTTCAAGACCGTTTATGGATGAAAACATCATGGAATGTGGAAATTGTATAATCACGTAAAGTTGGATGATTAAATGAAAATATGGAACCCTTGTGTGATCACCTCGATTGAACTAAACAGAAATAATAAATATGTGGGTATTGTTGTGGTTTGATTATGTGAAGGGGTTGTTCTGTGGGTTGTTGCGGATTGGGTGAGCAGTGAGGCTGCAGTTGGCTTGGTTGTGGGTTGGTGTGAAGGATATGTTAGTGATGGCCAGTGGGGCTATGATGAACGGTATCAATGGATGATGTACAATGTGGTTGTGGTTGTGGTGGTTTGCAGCGGGGCTGCAGGGATGGGTTTGAATGTGAACGAACTATGGGTTGTGTTTAATAAATAAAAGTGGAAGAGTTAATGAATAGTGGGGAATGATAGTGGAATGGGAATAATAATTAATGGGGTTGGTTGGTTAATAAGAAGGACTTGGTTGTGTTTCGTGTGTTTTCCTAACTTGATTTGTGGATGGCAGGGATATGCTTTAAGAATGATCGATATGGTTGGTTGTGGATAGTTTCCCAGTAGTTAAGGAACTAATAAACTAATTCTGTTGAAACATGAAAACCTAAATGGTGTTGGGGATTGTTTTTTGTATTCATACTTCATAGTATCCGTGCCGAGGGATGTGCTCAGTTATCTTATTAGAAGCCATAGGTTGGGATGAGTGTTTGATATATATATATCTGTATCTTTGTGTTTTATCACACCCCACCCATGTTGAGCACTTAGTGTCGAACACTCCCATTTCATAGGAGAGGGTGTCTTCCCCTTAGTTACTAGCTCTATCCTGCTCCTTCTTCCCTAGGTTGTGATGGAATGAGGTGACCTTACACCCATGACTCTTCGGGTAGGTTTTGATTGAGGTGGTTTAGGCCAAGACTCTTCGGGCAGGTTTTACTATTTCCTAAGAACCTTCGGGATGAGGCATAGGTGTGTGCGGGAGGGATACGTGGTTGTGCGGCCCAGGTGTGTGCGGGTGGGATATGTGGTTGTGAGGCCCAAGTGTGTGCGGGCGGGATACGTGGTTTTGAGGCCCAGGTGTGTGCGGGCAGGATACGTGGTTGTGAGGCCCAGGTGTGTGTGGGCGGGAAGAGTGTGGTAGCATCAGGACGTTCGCCATTAGGAAGAGCAACTAGCTAGTGGGGGAAAATGGTGCAGGGTACCCAATACTCTTGTTCTTATATACTACTACCTGTTGTGATTGTGTTTTGGTGAGTGTGGCTGGTGAGGTTGGGTGGATAGAATTCCTTGCTAGGTTTCTCTGTTGTTCTCACAGTACATTAGGATGTCTCCCCAATTGTGCACGAGAGTTTTAGGTTTCCCTAATGAGTTTACTTGTATGCTCACCCTACGTTTACATTCAGGTTTCTAGGAGGACTAACAGGGCCGTGCAGGACCCTACTAGTCGGGACAGTTGGAGTTGCTGTAGTTTGATGTACTTGTTTCTTTTGGTATTGTACTTTTGAGCTTTCTTGTACATGTACCTTGTTTCAGAACTGTATAAACATGCATGTGGGATTGGTTTGGGTTTATTTCTATACACTTCTTCTTTTCCTTTTTGGTGGTTGACTTGTCCTATTTCCTAATCATAAATATTAAAAAGGTTAATGCCTCCCATATTTGTGAAAACTCATACCCTTGGTGCTACTCTCCACCCCAGGGCCTACTAGAGGCGGGACTCGGGGGGTCATTATCTCCCTTTCACCATTTCCAGCTCAGGAGGGGCATCTTTGGTGGGATGGGGTCATGAAAGAATGGTATCAGAGGTGATGGTTGAGAGATAGGATAGAGTCTGGTGTTAGGCACAGTTAGGATTGTATGGGATGGTAGGGAAACAGTGTTGGTTAATCTTGGTGCGTGACATAGGCCCAGGAAGACCTGCTAGGACACGAGATTTTAGGGCCCCCCATGATCCGATGCAAGGACTCTGAGCCTACCGAAGTACCATGTGAGACCACATTTATTGTAGGTTAGAGACCCTAGGGAAGGTACATGCATCATCATGATTGTGTTTTACTTGATTTGGGCATTCTAGGAAAGAAATTGAAATAATGTGATAAAATAAAACCTTGAGAAATTTCCGTACTACATGGGCTTAGGCGATCCTTGTTTATCGTACAGCTATGGCACCTGGACGTCATCCCTGGGTGAATCAGACGGCAGAGGCCCAGCAGATTCAGGCGGTTGATCAGTTGAGGATTGACCAAGAGGAGGAAGATATCCAGTGGCAGAAGAATCTTTTTTCTTTCTAGTGGCATAACCTCAAGAAGTATGAGGGTAGTAATTAGAATACGGAGACAAAGGGGTGTCTCGAGGAACTAGGGATCACTTTTACCTTGATCCGTGCTCTGAGGGAGTACTGGGTTCCCCAAGAAGTTAGTCAGATGAGAGGTGCAGCACGACAGTGGTGGACGCTCTACATCGGAGAGAGGATAGAGGTAGAGGTACTGAGGGATAACTTTGAGAATGAATTCTGAGAGGAATTCTTTTCTTCCATGATCAAGGCATAGAAGAGGCAGGAGTTACTCTCCCTCCAACAGGGTAGTATGTCTGTACGAGAGTTGGGGATCATGTTCAAGGATCTCCTACACATTGCTTCGGATCTCTTTCTGGATGAGGAGTCTCGGGCGAGACATTTGGAGGAGGTGCTTCATCCTTCGCTCTAGTATGTTGTCACCCCCTTCACCCTTCCGACGTACATGGAATTATAGAAGAAGTAAGAGGTTGTAGAGAGGATGCAATCGCTGGGAGGTGCACCACGTGTGGGGTTTCAGCCAGGTTCGTCAATGGGGAACGCATTCAGCAGTAGGTCTCCTGCGATAGGACCATCCAGGTTCAGGCCAGTGGGGAGCAGGCCCCAGCAGTTCCAGTTCAGATCTTCAGGTCCTCGTTCATTTTTCATGAGCCCAGGACCAAAGTGTTTCTCTTGTGGAGGTTTCGAGCACATTCAGAGTCGGTGCCCAACCCGAGCTCAGAATGGTGGAGGTGGGCAGGTTCAGCTCCCACCTCAGTAGCACCAGTTGCCGGAGAGGCCCTTCCAGCAGGAGCAGGACCATGCTCCTCTGAGGGTAGAGTTTGCGGGAGGAGGCCGACCACAGGGTGCTCCTCAGGGACCTCGACTAGGGTGTGGTTGGGGAGGTGGACGACATCAGAGAGGCAGAGGAGCTGGGCATGGACAGTTTCACGAAGCAGAGTTGGCAGCTCTAGTAGGACCAGAGGTGGTGCGAGGTACGATTTGCTTGTTCAGCAGTCTCGTTTCTACTTTGTTCGATTCGGGAGCTTCACACTCCTTTGTTGCACTTGGTCTATCCCATTCTTTGGGACTAGACGTAGAGAGACTTCCCGTACCACTGGTTATGATTACACCATTTGGGGGCCAGACTAGAATATCTTGTGTTTGCCGGGGATGTGGGCTGACATTGGGACCACATCGATCTAGTCGGGACCTCCTTCTGTTACAGATTCACCCATACGATGTTATTCTAGGCATCGACTTGTTGTTTTCTATTAGTTCCATTATCGACTATTTCCAAAGAAGAGTCATGTTCTCCAACGTGGATGGGAATCGTGTATCTTTGGTTGGCGAGAGGAGCTATCAGGCAGCAAGACGGCGTGTGGAGCCTCTCCTTTCCTTTTTAGGTGGGTTATCAGTGGTTCCAGCTGATACAGAGATGATGGATGTCCCAGAGGTTGTTGGGGAGTTCCTCAATGTTTTTCCTGAGCAGGTTGTGACTCTACCCCCCCCCCCCCCCGATGTGATGTTGTGTTTGGGATAGACTTACAGCCTGGTGCCTGTCCGATTTTGATGGTCCCTTATCAGATGGAACCTTCGGAGTTGCGGGAGTCGCGAATTCGGATTGAAAATTTGATGGGGAAGGGTTTTGTTCGACCCAACGTGTCGTCGTGGGGTGCTCCAGTTTTGTTCGTAAATAAGGAAGTTGGTGGTCTCAGGCTATGCATAGACTACCAAAGGTTGAACCAGGTAACAGTCAAGAACTGTTACGCCCTTTCAAGGATAAATGATCTCTTCGACCAGCAGAGGAGAGCAGGCTGGTTTTCTAATATTGATCTTCGATCGGGATATCATCAGTTGAGGGTGAAGGATTGTGACATCTCAAAGACAGCTTTTAGTTGCAGGTATAGGCACTTTGAGTTTGTAGTGATGCTGTTTGGAGTTATGAATGCACCAGCTGTGTTCATGGGAATTGTGAACTTTGTCTTCCAAGAGTTTCTGGACCGGTTCGTCGTTGTGTTTATCGATGACATCCTGATCTACTCAATAATATAGGAGGAGCACGTTGAGCATCTCAGGATAGTCTTATAAGTCCTTCGACACCACCAGATTTATGGTAAATTGTCGAAGTGTAAGTTATTGACACAAGAAGTGCACTTCCTTGGGCACGTGGTGTCTCAGCATGGAGTATCAGTGGACCCATCGAAGGTGGAAGCAGTTGTTTCTTAGGTAGCACCCAAGAATGTGGCAGAAGTTCGTAGTTTCCTAGGGTTAGCAGGTTACTATCGGAGGTTCATTTCAGACTTCTCTCAAGTTGCTGCTCCATTAAGAGATTTTACTAGGAAGAACGAGGTCTTCCTATGGAGAGAGCAGTGCCAGAAAGGTTTTGACTACCTGATGGAGAAGCTGGTTAGTGCTCCCGTACTCAGGTTACCAGAGGAAGGGATGTTGTATGAGGTGTTTTTTGATGCTTCTGGCCTTGGTTTGGGGTGCTTACTGATGCAGAAGAAGGGTGTGAATTGTTATGGGTCTAGGCAGTTGTTCCCTCACGAATGTAACTATTCCACCCATGACCTGGAGATTGCAGCAGTAGTGTTCGCACAAAAGTTGTGGAGACATTAACTCTTTGGGGAGAACTTTTTGGTCTTCTCAGATCACAAGAGATTATGTTATATCTTCTCCCAACGTGACTTGAACATGCGGCAGCATAGATGGGTTGAGATTCTCCAAGACTATGACTTCGAGATCTCTTACACTGAAGGTAAGGGCAACGTTGTGGCTGATGCCCTGAGCAGGAAGTCACATGAGGAAGTGGTTCGAGAATCTACTTATTCTTAGAAAGCGATGGGAGAGTTGGCTGCCTTGAACTTGGATTCAGGGGTTGAGGGTGTTAGAGGCTGTTTGTTTCAGATGACGGTGCAGTCCTTCTTGTCGCAGCAGGTGGAAGAGTCTCAGTGGGGGGACTCTGAGGTGGAAGTGATGTGGGATCGTGTTGATTAGGGAAACACTCCATAGGTATGGTCAGAGGATAGCCGACATCAGATGCTTTTCAATGGAAAGTTGTTTGTTCCAGAGGTGATGTGTGATGGAGTTTTCCGTGAGTTCTATAACTCAGCCTTGGCGGTACATCCAGGAGTTTCAAAAATGTACTGAGGCCTGAGGGAACAGTTTTGGTGGCCCGGGGTGAAACGATCAGTGGCGGAGTTTGTAGCTAAATGCCTAGTGTATCAGCAATTGAGGGTTGAACACCGTGTTCCCAGTGGTTTGTTGCATCCTTTAGATGTCCCTGAGTAGAAGTGGGAAGAAATCTCAATGGAATTCGTCACAGGACTACCCAGAGCTCAGGGAGGTTATGATGCTATCTGGGTAGTGGTGGATCGTCTGAAGAAATCAGCTCACTTCATAGCAATTAACGAGTTGGGCTTGGTGAATACCTTATCACAGAGGTACATATATGATGTGGTGCATTTGCATGGAGTTCCAAAGAATATCGTCTCATACCGGGATACTCGGTTTACCTCATGAGTCTGGAGGGGGTTACAACATGCTTTTGGAACCCTGCTACGCATTAGCACTGCTTTCCACCCCCATACCGATGGGTAGACAGATCGGACTATGTAGACGTTGGAGGACATGTTGCGAGCATGCGTTCTGGATTTCGGAGGATCATGGCTTTGACACTTGCCTTTAGAAGAGTTTGCCTACAACAACATCTTCCACTCTACTATTGGAATGGCACTGTTTGAGGATTTATATGGAGGACCATGTCATTCACCCATTTTCTGGGCAGAGGTAGATGATCTTGGGCCAGAGGTAGTGTAGAGCACCACAGAGAAATTCCAGCTTATACGTGAGAGGATGAAAGCATCTCAGGACTGACAGATGTCTTAAGTTGATCGTTGGTGGAGGCCCTTGGAGTTCTGGGTGGGAGATCATGTGTTCTTGAAGGTGTCCCCTCGACGGGGGTAGGAGAGTTTTGGGAAAGGGAGTAAGCTCTCACCTAGGTTCATCGGACCTTTTGAGGTTCTAAGGCGAGTCGGTGAGGTGGAATATCAGCTAATCTTGCCACCTCAGTTGGAGAAGGTTCATGATGTCTTCCATATCTCCCAGCTACGTCGATACTCACGAAAACTCTCACATTATCGACTGGGGAGAGTTAGATATTGGAGACGATGGGACATTCAAGGAACGACTAGTCAGAATCGAGGATTGTAAGGAGAAAGTGCTCTATGGATGAACCATCACCTTGGTTCGTGTGTTGTGGAGGAATGGCGGCCTCGAGGAGAGCACTTGGGAGCGAGAGATCCAGATGCACACTCAGTACCCGGAGTTGTTTTGAATTGTGTTTTTCTATGTTCTTTTGAGCTTTGTTTTGATGTTGTACACTTTACTTTTGATATATGGACTGCTTGGCTTGTCGGTTATGAGACCCTTTTGTTTCCTTGTTCTATGAAGTGTGTACCATGTCCTGATGTGTGGGAAAAAGTGAAAAAACCTGATCCTTAGTCGAGAAACATTAATACGGATTCGATTGAACCAATGCAGGCGAGTCAGTTCCACCTAAAGCAGATAATATGTCATCATAGGAGAAGGAAATTCCCCAAACCACGTGTTCGGGCAGTTTGTGGGTTGTGCGGTGTTGGGGGCAGTACGAGTTCAAAAATCCTAATGCATGGATGTGGGAAGACCTGATTCTTAATTGAGATGCATTAATGAGGATGTGATTAAACCCATGTAGGAGAGTCAGTGCCACCCAAAACGGATAATATATCCACATAGGAGAAGGAATTCCTAACACCTATAATTAGGGTTGATGTTTGGGTTCCAGTTATAACAATGTCCCTAAGAGGTATCTGGTTGGGTTCCTGTTATAACAAGGGCCCTAAGAGGTATCTTGTTGGGTTCCTCTAGGTTGGATTTTAAATTCTCGGGGACGAGAATGTTTTAAGAGGTATCTGATGTAACAGCCCAGACCTATCTGTCCCATTACTTTGTCAAAAAGAGGGTCATGAAGTGTTCTTGAGGGTAAAATGGACTTTTCCCATACTTTTCAGAATTTTGTAAGGACACACCGTGTAGTGTGAGTACACGTTGTGTACCCCCTCGCCAGGTATACCCCATATTGAAGGATGTGTCCTTACCATGTGAAATAAATGGGTACACGCCGTGTACACAATACTACACGTCGTGTAGTGTCTCCCCGCGTATGTGTTACCCTTAGACCGTGTGTTGACCAGTCAACGGTTGTGTGCCATGTTGGAGCCATGTCCTTGTCATGTGAATTAAATGGGTACATTCCATGTACCCAATACTACACACCATGTAGTGTCTCCCTGCGTATGTGTTACCTTCAAACTGTGTGTTGACTAGTCAATGGCCACGTGCCATGTTGAAGGCCGTGTTGGAAGCCGCGTGGTGGTCGTGTGAGATGGACAAGTACACTCTGTGTACAATAAAGTACATGTCGTGTACTTTTGTTTTTAATGACTATAAAAGGATGGGTCCCCTCCTCCTTTTCAACACACCCCTCTCCTCCCCTTTCATCTGAGAAGAGCTCTCCCAAGAGACTCGAAGGCACTTTTTTTCCATAATTTCTTCGTCTGAGCTCTGATTTACGACGCTTCAGCGGCTACGGGAACGTAACGACGGGGCAGAACTTCTGAGCTTGGATCCATTGTCCTTCGCTACCCAGCTTCCACCTGAGGAGGTTTTTTCAGGTTTTTCCAGAAGCGACGGATGCCGATGGACATTTACTAAAGTTGATATGGGGGAGGGTTGTTATCAGAACCTGTTGAGGTAGGTACCTTACATTTATCTTTCTAAATTGTGCATCTTGCGGGGTGGCTGTCCTCTTGTTTACATGAAACACGTTTGAACCGGTTTAATAAAGATAATAAATGGCTTATATAATGGGAATGGGAAGTTTTTTAATGTTGTTACATTATTGTATATCCTGTGATATTATGTTGTGAATTGAATAGGCTTATGCCTACTGAAAATCACGGTCGTTGGGGGCCTTTGATTGCACAATTAAATGATTCCCTATCTTTCTAGACCGTTTATGGAAGAAAACATCATGGAACTTGTAAATTGGTTAATCACGTAAATTTGGCTGATTAAATGAAAATCTGGAACCCTTGTGTGATCACCACGGTTGAACTAAACTGAAATAATAAATATGTGGGTACTATTGGGGTTTGTTTATGTGAAGGGGGTGTTCTGTGGGTTTTTGTTGATCGGTTGATTAGCGGGGATATGGTTGTCTTGGTTGTGGTTTGGTGTGAATGATATGTTAGTGATGGGCAGCGGGGCTGCGATGAACAGTATCAAGGGATGATGTATGGTGTGGTTGTGGTTATGGTGGATGGCAGCGGGGCTGCAGGGATGGGTTTGAATGTGAAATAACTATGGGTTTTGTTTAATAAATAAAAGTGGAAGAGTTAATGAATGGTGGGGAATGATAGTGGAATGGAAATAATAATTAATGGGGTTGGTTGGTTAATAAAAGGACTTGGTTGTGTTTCTTGTGTTTTATAAACTTGATTTGTGGATGGCAGGGTTATCCTTTATGAATGATCGATATGGTTGGTTGTGGATAGTTACCCAGTAGTTAAGAAATTAATTAACTAATTCTGTTGAAACATGAAAACCTAAATAGGGATGGGGATTGTTTGTTGTATGCATGCTTCATAGAAGCCGTGCCGAGGCACGTAATCAGTTCTCTGATTAGAAGCCATAGGTTGGGAAGAGTGTTTGATATATATATATCTTTATTTTGTATTTTATCACACCCCACCCATGTTGAGCACTTAGTGTCGACACTCCCATTTCATGGGAGAGGGTGTCTTCCCCTTAGTTACTAGCTCCTTCCTGCTCCTTCTTCCCTAGGCTGTGATGTCTTTAGGCGACCTTACACCCAAGACTCTTCGGGTAGGTTTCGATTGAGGTGGTTTAGCCCAAGAATCTTCTGGCAGGTTTTACTATTTTCCAAGAACCTTCGGGATGAGGCCTAGGTATGTGCGGGCGGGATACGTGGTTGTGAGGCCCAGGTGTGTGCGGGAGGGATACGTGGTGGTGAGGACCAGGTGTGTGCAGGAGGGATACGTGGTTGTGAGGCCCAAGTGTGTGCGGGCGGGATACATGGTTGTGAGGCCCAGGTGTGTGCGGGCGGTAAGAGTGTGGTTGCGTCAGGACGTTCAACGTTAAGAAGAGCAGCTAACTAGTGGGGGGAAATGGTGCGGGGTACCCAATACTCTTGTTCTTATATACTACTACCTGTTGTGATTGTGTTTTGGTGAGTGTGGATGGTGAGGTTGGGTGGATAGAATTCCATGTTGGGATTCTTCTATTGTTTTCACGGGACATTAGGATGTCTCCCCACTTGTGCATGAGAGCTTTAGGTTTCCCTACTGGGTATACTTGTATGTTCATCCTACGTTTACTTTCAGGTTTCCAGGAGGAATACCAGGGCCGTGTGGGACCCTACAAGTTGGGATAGTTGGAGTTGCTGCAGTTTTCTGTACTTGTTTCTTTTGGTATTGTACTTTTGAGCTTTCTTGTACTTATACCATGTTTCAGAAATATTTAAACATGCATGTGGGATTGGTTTGGGTTTATTTCTATACACTTGTTCTTTTTCTTTTTTGGTGGCTGACTTGTCCTATTTCTCGATCTTAAATAATAAAAAGGTTAATTCCTCCCATATTTGTGAAAACTCATACCCATGGTGCTAGTTTCCACCCTGGGGCCTACTGGAGGCAGGACTCGGGGGTCATCATCTCCCTTTCACCATTGCCAGCTCAGGAGGGAAATCTTTGGTGGGAGGGGGTCGTGACATTTAAAAAATAATACATTTAAATATATTTATATATATTCCAAAAAAAATCCTTACACTCAAAATATGTAATGTATATATTTATAAACATTCATAGATAGACATTTTGTTAATAAATTTATATAATATAATTGGAATAAAAAATAGTTCTATAATCAGGGAAATGTATAATCAACTCAATCAAAAATAATAACCATTATCATAATCCCTAAGACACATTAGTAATGGGAAATAGGTTCTTTAGGATTCTCAATCTTGTATTTTTGAAAATACATAAGGATCAACCCATCAGGATTATCAGTCAACAACCCATTTGGGGACCCATCATGGGAAAACATGTCCAAAATTGTTTAGTTAGTTTTGTTCTCAAAATCCATTTCTAGGTAGTTGAAGTCCTAGTATGTTTTTCTTAATCACCAACTAACTACCAAATATTGTATGTTCCTCAAACAATCAATATAGAAATCATGGGAAAATAAATAATTTAATATCTAAATATTATTCAGTGTTTAATTTCCCAAATTTATATTCAACATAGCTATTCATTTAAAAACATAATCATAGGTTTTTATCAATTTCATTCCCTTAAAAATCATAATTCATTTTAATCCAATTTTAACATAAATAATTATTAAAAAATTACAAAAATCAATTCAAATCATCAATTTTCTAAAAATCATCCCTAGAAATTCAATTCCATTATAAATGGGGGATTGTTCACAATTTAATCCCCTTTTTTATGAAACAAAAAATAATATCACATCCATGTTTTTAAATAAATTACAAACATTATTAAAATCAATCAAACAGCATAGAGAGTCATGTTTAGGGTAAATCCTTATGGAACCACCTCTATTTAATCACATAATTAAATATACACCCACAACTAGAATGTTAACAATAATGGTGGATATATATGTCAAGAGAAATAACAAGAATCAAGATCCATTAAATCATAGTTTAAATCCATCAATAAAATGATAATATTTGACTCTCAATGAATGAGACACGAGTAAATCACATGAAATCATTTGTGGGGATATTTACATACCATAATGAGCTCAAAAACAATAATTGGTGTTTTAATATGCATATAGAAGAGGACAGAGGATTCAAAATTTACTAATGATATCCTACAAATACCAATGATTCCTAATAGGCTCTAATTTTAGTATTTATAATATTAAACATGGGTCACAATATTTTGAATTGAATTATAAAGAGAATTTAAAACAACCCACACTATTTACAAGGTGGGCTGTAATGTTAGCAGTTGGAATTCACCATAACAGTGTTCCCTTATAATTCTTCCAGATGTGGTACATTGTTTTGAAGAATGGTTAAACTAACAATTGTCTGACCACGAAAATGCATCTATCAATTTTGTTCATTGTTTTGTGGGGTGACTGTAGGGTATGGAAAAAAAAATTCACCCCATCCAGGGGCTCATCACATAGTGCATTGTTTACTACGACACACTGTATGGTTTTCCCTAACCATGAACATGTAATCTAGTATCCTGAAAACATCAAATTTTATTCAAAAGCCACCAAAAGACCATAACATTTTCTAATCAATAATAAACCCCAAAGGGGTCAATAAGTACATGTAATCAAGGTAAAAGGACATTAAATTTGAAACTGTTGGATGGTAAAGTCGTTACCAATAAAAGTATGGAAATGGGATAAAATTAATATGGATTTCATTGTACGTATTCCAAAGATGTCTAATGGATATAATACAATTTATGTTATGGTCTATCATATTATTATGTTGTCAGATATCATTTCTATTAAATAATATTTCTTACTAGATCAACAAGATATGTAATATATGTATATGATAAAGTGATATGGATGATGGGAATACCCTATTCTGTTATATCATATTGAGATATAGGTTTTCATTAATGTTAGAAATGAATTTAACTTTAATTTGATATAGTTCTATTGTATATAACAATTTATTATCCCTAGGACGATGGTTAATTATAAAATACCACTCAAACATTTTAGGATTTATGTAAATATATTTTAATTGAATTAAAAGGAGCATGGGATCAAACCAATTCTCTAGAAGTGATCTCATAAAAAAGTTTCTATCCATACATTCAAATGAATAAATATGTGGATTTGTAATGTAATTTCTTAATAACTCTAACATCATTGGATTAAGTTGTACAATATTTGTTTCTGGGAAATAATTTTTTTTAATAAATGTTTCAGATGAATCAGAAATTTCAACGGTGTATTAAAACACTCTAATTTTTAAATAATTTTAACTATAATATTTTTCATTATGATATATTATTTATTATTGTAGAAAATAAATTCATTTAATTATTTTCATGGAATAATGTTAGGAAATTTTGGAGAAAAAAGGAAGGTTGATACCTATATATATTTCCCAATTTGAATTCCATGATCATATGGATACAATAGGTTATCATGGTTCACTTATTCCAAAAAAACATCCAAGTTAATGATTTATTCCATGTTAAATTTGGAGGATCTAAATACCTAACCATTCACTTGTATTACAATTAATGGGATTATCATTTTCACATGATGTATCTTAAGTTTATGTATGAGTGTATATATTGGATATAAGTGATAAACTAATGTGATCATGACCAGTAAAATGGTTGATATATTTGGAGTTGTTATATTTTTAATATTGGAACATGGTAAACTAGGGATTTAATAAAAATGAATTACCCCCAATATTTTTTCCTCAATTTTCTTGAATTTCTATAGTCAAATTAAATAAATTTTTATAGAATATATCACCACATATCATTTCAATATGTTCATTCTAAATATATTTTTTTTTGGACACCTTCTTTAATATGAAATAACATAATAAAATGATTCTAAATGATTTTTATTGAGATGAATCCTTAAAATAAATGATTAATAATAATACATTCGGAGGATACATCATAAAACAACATTATGGAATATAAATGTGGGATAAATTCATATCTAAATTTATATACCCAGAAAATATAATCTACAACCTCATGATTTTATGAAAAGATCATAATATTAATCATAAATATTTCTAGAGGTAATGATTTATAAATTTTATAATCATTTTTGAGTGATAAAAAATTGAATAGGATAACTACTTTTTTATGTCTATATAATGTAATAAAATTATACCATTAGAAATATTGTCCTTATATATTTGAAATTTAGAGATATGGTTATTAGAAGTAAAGATATCTAATATGTTTGAAAATGTTATGTAAATATTGGTAATAATTGTTAAAAATATAAATTAAAAATAATATATAATGAAATCCAGATATTATACTAAATTAAAATATTTTCTAAAAATTAATTTTCTATGTAAAATATTAATATTATTATAATTATTATTAAATTATTTATATATATATATATAATTAAATGGAATGATTTTAGTATTAATGTAATTAAAAATTAAATTGTTACAGTACTAAGATTTAAGTATAACAATATATGTTTAATATTATTTAATGTAAAAGAGATATTTTACACAGAAATATTTTTCTTAATTGTTTCAAATTTATAAATAAAAAAATAAAATGATCACTTTTAATGATAAATATATTATAATATATTAAAATTTAAATATAACTATTAACAATTATTTAAAAATTAATCAATTTTGTTTAAATTTAGGAACACTTGGTGTTGAAAAAAAAATATCATAATAAATGTTTATTTAATATTTTATATATTCAAATAAATGTTAAATTTATCTTATCTAGATAAATATTATATTTAAATAGAGTAAATTTGGAATTATTATCAATAAATTATGAGAGAGAGATCATTTAATAATTTAATTAAATAAATTATCATAAAAAGATATATAAAAATGTTTAAAAAGGTTAAAGAGAGGAATATCAAAGTGGTCGGTTTTATTAATTAAAATAATGAAAACAAATAATAAAATTCCATTTCTATGTATGAATTTTATAATCACATGTGTCACTTTAATTAACATGTCGAATTTTCCTTACGTCATTGTGATTCAAACTTTACCCTTATCAAAAAATATGTTTTTTGGAGAATGACAATCATGTTCACCTATAAATATATATTATTTTCCTTTTATAAACAACTCATTCAATTGAATAAATCCTAAATGTCTTATGTTTTAGCCTCTCTATCAATGTTATAAGATTTTCATAGCCTCTTGTACAATGAATATGGCATAATTCATTCATTCTGAGTGAACTCATCATAATAATGGGCCATTTACAGAAAGGGTTTAAAGAGAATTCAGGAATATAGATGTAATGGTAAATGATTACTTTATAAAATCTATTATGACACAATATTTATTTTGAGTGAATTTTAATTTACTGATAATTTTATGTTCTTTATAAATAAAACACAATATATTTTCTTATCCTCTAGTTCATCATGGGTGTTATATGTCCTCTTACTATTTCCCAAAACATTAGTTTTCAGTTTCCCCAATGTGATGCTTTTAAATAAAACAAAAATTTACACATATTTTTTCCCAAAATAATTCTATGCCATGTCCATATTCTATGAATTTGTTAATGATATACCATGAAGGATTAGAGAACATACTTTAATCAAATGGTCATTATTTTTCTTATTAAATTAAATGACTAGCACAAAAGGCCATATAAAGAATTGGAAAATGATTTTGATGACTGGAGGTATCTTATTCATATCTCTCTTTCTAATTGAAATATCATTTTTTGTTAAATAACATAATATCTTAGGTGAAAAAAAACAAGTTACCACTTTCCCATTACCCAATATACAAGACAGATAGATCATACCCACCCATCAAATAAGTATTATCATGCCCACCTATCATATAGGTTGTATTTGGTGCAACCATTTTCATTGAAAAGTTCCATGAACCATAACTAGATCATAAAACAATAATTCATCCATTTTCATCACCAATATAATAATAAAATACTTTTATGTCCATATTAAAAGGAAATTATATATGAAAAAGAATATGTAAATTTTAAAACACTTTTTGAAAAACATATAATTTAAAGAGTAATGGTAAAAAGAAATTTCATCAGGTTAAAAATTGAATCCATTAAATTAAGTCCAATAACTAATGATGTTCAAAATTTTGGGAAATGTTTCTAGTCTCTCAGCATTAAAAAAACAACATTCCTTGTTACATTTGTAATTAATTTCAAAAAATACATATAATACAAAAAAAAGATACATTTTAAAATAATTAATGTCATTCAAATGGGATATAAAAGGTTCATAACAATTAAAATATGTAAATATTTATACATTCATAAAAAATTATTTATTCAGTGAAAAATAACTAGAAATGAAAATTTATAAAGAATTTTAAATGTTTTTTTATGTTGAAAAATCCCATACATGATGATATGTTTTAATGTAATGGAATATTAAATGAAATAAAATCAAATAGATTCATAATCAGGTTATTTTAATAAAATAATGATAAAATACATCTTTAAGGATGTGTATACACCCAAAATAACATGTCATGTGGTGAAAATTGATTCTATCTCTATGAAATGGAACTGAAACTAAACATCCCTTAACAGGATTACTGGTTTTTCACATATGTTTTTTATCATCTAGAATGATTGGCTTATATATATAATTTAATTTATTAATAACCTTTTTAGGTTTAATATTCATTTTATTTCACTTATATACATTACATAATTAATTTAATATGTTTATGTCATACCTTTTTGGGGTATACAATTTATATGTTCAAAATGAAATCATTAGGAATAAAATGATCAATGTGATAATAATTATATCATTTCAAGGGTAATAATATTTTTATAATTTTAATTTTCTATATTAAATATACATTTATAACTATTAATATATGTTGGTTAATAGAAATGAATTATTTACCTTATAGAGAGTGTGGTTTGCACTTACATATGAGAATGTTTCCATTTTTTAAAAAATAATAACAAAATAATGGAAATAATATTTTTAGTAATATCCACCTTTGATTTTTGGCATAATTTTCTTCTTTTTGTTCAGTAACTGAGTGGGTTTTTATGAAAACCCGATGGATTTCTATTGTTTTGAATTAGTGGAGTCTGAGTATTAATGTGTAAAAGGGTTTTATGAGGGATCTCCATTGATTGGTAGTCTTTTTGGAGATTGTTTAGGAACATAATGTGGAAACTAGGTCGAAAGGCTATCTACAATGGATTTATAGACCATGTAAATATTACACAATTTGTATATTCCTCAAGAAACATTCAATGATCTGGTTTAGCTTTTGAAATGAGTACACTCCATGAAATAGTTTCATGACATGTGAAATTTGAGAAGGGTAATATAATAAGAAAATGTGGTGTCTTTTTTAGCATATATGTTTACAAATAATTATATGATTTATAAAAGGATTACACAAATTGTAAATATATTTATTATTGGTTTTAAGTAGAACATTCTTCCTATTTATCAATGCACCTTATTGTGGAGCCCCTCTTATGAATAACGTCATGAATCAGATTGATCATAAGTCCATTTCATCCCCTGCAGATATAGGGGTTCGGTTTTTGTCTTCAGGTTCTCTCTTGGGATCACCTCCACTATCCTTTCATTAGTGTTCCCTATTGGTGGAAACTTTTGATCACAAAATATATATATGTAGTCTAAAATATAACCCTATGGTCATTTTAATTTCCATGAATGAGTAATATTGTGATTCCATCAATAGAACGTGTGAAACAATTAATTAAATTCTAATTGTTCTAAAATCATGTCTTGATAAATCCTTAAGATCTGTTTGGGTCAATTAATGTTTCAACATGGATTTTGGATCCCCATTGGTTGAAAAAACTTCTGAATATAATTATTTCGTTAATGTAACAATGGGTGTTTAGAGTGACATAAGATTCATCTGATTTATAGATAGAGATTCACAAATGGTAAGGGATTGATTATTTAAATGTATGGAAAGCTAATGGTTCAAGACCAAACTAATGAATGAATTATTAAATTGAATGTCTAATGGTAATTTCCATAATTAACCATTTATGCTCATGATGTGATATTTTGATATCCTTATTATAATTAAATATGTTGAGATCTATTCTGTAATAATTATATTATTCAAGATTCTGCCTAGTCCCATGTAGGAATACTTATATTGAATAGGATTTGTCCTAGACCCATTCAAAATTTCTTATACTGGGTAGGCTTCATCCTAGTACAATGTTTTAATGCTAATATTGAGCAGCCTTCGGCCTAGTCTCATGTTGTAATTCCTATACTGAGTGGGCTTCATCCTAGTCTCATGCTATAAATCATATATTTTGTAGGATTATTCTATGTCCCGGGATGTAATGTGTATTTTGAGCAAGATTCGAGCCAGTCATATATTTTAATGCTTATATTGAGGGGGTATTTTTTACTTCCATGATGTAATTCTCATAACGCATTCCACAGGATGCATGATTATGACATGTATATATGGTGATGTTTGGAATGGTGGTAATATTTTCCTAATGAAATTATGGAATATTATCAATGATGGTGACGAATAAATGGTATTGTTGTCGTGGTTCTGCCACATGCTCAGAGACATACAAGCATAGTGCTAATGCAGGTTTATTATTATATTTTATTACTTTTTTTAAAATTAACAAACATGTTTATTTAATTATTTTAGGCACATATTATCAAGATAGTTATGTTTAGACATGGTGGTGTTGACCTACTATGTTTAAAGGACAATTTATTTTTGTTTTCATTTAATAATTGAGCTGATCACAATGAATTGGTTATAAAAATGTAATGGAACCATGTTGTTGACTATTATTTTCTAGATGGGCTAGATTCTAGAGATTAGACCAACATTGGGTGTGGGACTGGGGAACTCTTTAGTTTTTTATCATTTGTTTCATTTATAATATTACTTCAGTTTTGGATTTAGATATATATAAGTCAGTCATTACATTATTCATTATTATAATTTAGAATATCTTTTTTTTATTTTTCCAGACATTGGTAGTTTATTTATTTACTTTTTTTTTATTTCTAAGTACACTGATGATTATTTCCTATGATGATATTAATATTTACAAGTGGATATAGACTACACAATATATTCCTAGAGCCCGACATCTATTAGGAAACATCAAGAACTTGGAGTAGTGAGAATGAGATCATGTCACTAACATTGTACGCCCATGTGATTGAGATCTAGATCAATGGATATTAAAAATTGGTATCATAGGAGAAGTTAATTTAATTTCTATTTCATTTATATTGGGTAAAAGGTATAATGAAAATAGGAAGTGTTATCGCTTTGTAATAAGTTTGTTCATTGGAGTACCTGACCCATATATGTGGGAAAATATCAGTTCTCATGGTTAGGATTGTTGTTCCTAATGTTCACATGTTATGGTTTATGATATTTCCACATTGGTGATTCAAATTTTGTGTGATGTTATTGTTTCCCTAATATTTATACACATGTATAGGTGGGGAATAATATTTTTATGCATGCATAATGATAGGAAGTTAGGGATATATGTTGACATGCATTGTTCATAATGGGAAAATATTATTTCATGTGATATATTCTCCCATGCAGTCTATGAAATTGAGATATATGTTATAACTATTAAGAGTAATGGAAGAATAGATAGGTCATGCTAAAACACTTCCTAATCCATGTAGAGAGAGACTAGAGTTAGTAGTTCTCAACCGTGTCACCCATTGAGGTTAAAATTTTTGTTATCAAGTGTTATATAGATTGAGTATATATTTTATGGAAAATTACTCATTTTCATATTTGAATTTAGTTCCTAGAGAGCAGCAATCATCATGCTATTAACATAGCTAAAATAGATCATCATGTAGCTCTAGAATATTATATGGAAGTTCAGTTAGGAAATTGCTTCCTAAGTACCAGGAGATCCTTGGAAAGGGAGGCTATTTTCACCAACCTAATGTGTTTTTCTCTATATCTAGTAGCTTATCATATTTCCAAGGTGTGGTGTTTTCAATATGAGATTCACAATGAGATCATATTATAGGATAATGATTTATATTTCAGTATCCGTAATGACCTGATGCATAAATCACTCGTTACGAAAGGGAATCTGAGAGAAGCCATGAGAAGCATCCAGAGTGTTTCAATAGGGATATCAGGGATTATTCATCTGTTAGCAAGCTTATTTTTTCTGAAATTTGTCATTATGGTAATAATGGGAAGTTCAATCATGGAAGTGGGTAACCACCTTAGGAAATTGTCGTATTACAGAGCTTTTATAGTGGTATGTTGGGTCACAAGCAGCTTCAATATCTATTCCATGCATTAAAATGTTGTTCTTGAAGTAATATGCGTCACCTGCATTGATTTTTAGGTGTAATTTTTCAATATAGTGGTGGAACGGGATCAAAATAAGAAATTGAGTTCAGAAGAGTAATATAAACCCCTTAACAGACTTGTAGCTAGAGTTTAGCTAGACGATCAGGTCAATGTTGGGAGTGTGGTACTCCATTATAGAAGTAGGAGTCCCAACCATTAAGAGTAGAATAGGAGAGTTCGAATTGTGCCCATGGGAATGGTATAGTTCATCTTCAAGTTATACATCCTACTTTAGAATTTGGAGTCCCAGCCATTATCATTTTATACCAGGTTCACATCGAATGTTACGAGAGTATATTTATCTTTATATATCTAGATGGTTGAAGTAATTCTCTCTATTGTGAGTGAGAACATTAGTCTGGTTGTGTACCAATAATTAAGTGAATGCTTGATTTTCTTTGGGCTAAAATATTAGGTCCTATTCTAAATGATGGTGGAATAAAGCATGATAGAAATTGGAAAGTGGTAGACCATTTTGGGGAATTTTTTCACTGAATAATTCTACAAATTTTTACCAGGGTGAGGGATCATGTTAACAATCATGTTGTTTTTAGGAATAGATCCATTTTCAATTCATCCTTATTGTATTATTTTAATAGGGGTTTGGGATTTGAATGTTATATCATTGGATTTATAAGAAAATAGTTTTTTATGGACCTGTACATCTCGGTGGGGTTATCAAGTTAATTTCTCCATGATGGAAGATGTGACATTGTTCTTATGTGTGTATTATTGGAGACAGATCCAAATGACATTCATGAAATGGTTTCATCTTCCATTCATCTATGATCTCTTTGATCAGTCAAGAGATTACAATATTTTATCTATAATTTAATTGAGATTATGATGCCACAAATTGACTGGGTTACCATCAGACATACATTTTACTACTTTTTGGAAAAGGTATTTCTTTTAATAGTTTTTTGTGATGTCATCAGTTTTGAAGAATTAATTGGAGGTATTCACAACCTAGATGACTCATATTGTCCATCATATTTTAGATCAATTTTTGGTGGGTTTTTTAGTGAAACGATACTCTACTCATAGTTAGAATATTATAATGCACAATATTGAGATTTCTTCTTGAGTACGTTAAGATAGAATCGTCTCTAAACTAAGATAACCAAATTCAATTTTCAGATTGATAAAGTGAACTTCTAGGGTCATGTATTATAATGGGATGGAGTTTTACTGGACAAAGAGAAGGTTGCAGTTATGGTATCATGGGAGACCCAAAAGTATGTCATCGAGACACTATTTTTTATGGTTATATAATGATATTATTAGTGTTTTAGGAATGAAATATACGATTTGGAATCACTGATGTTTGGTATAACCAAGAAGGGGGAGAAGTTTGATTGGTAAGATAATTGAAAGAGATATTTTCAAGAAATGATAGGAAGGATAACCCCAAAACTTATCCTTATATTACATTTTTCTGGTAAGTCATATACTGTGTACATTGACAAATCTAGTGCTCGTCTTGAGTTAGTTCAAACACTGGAGGACCAAGTGGTTTCTTATGGCTTCAGAATGCTGAGACTACATAAGAATCATTATCCTTCTTATGACCTAGAGTTAGAAATATTAGTAATTTCCCTGATATACTAGATGAATTATCATATGGGTGAGAGGATTTATGTTTATAAGGACCACAAGAGCATCAGGTGCATATTTTCTTAGTGGGACCTGAACCATTAGCATAGTGAGATGGTTAATTATCTGAAATATTTTGACAAATAGATGGATAATACTTTGGGAATCGGAATCATTTTTACCAACACCTTCAGTCAAAATATGTAGATATGATATGTGTGGGATTCTTACGATGAGTGGCGTAAGATGGTTCTCTTTGCATACAAACATCTTGATGTTAATGAGTCCTAGGTTTGACTATCTCTAAAATTTACATCTTTTATACTGGTTCATTTTGATCAAATCAATAATAAACTAATATTTTATCTAGAGGGAGTTTCTCTAAGATATAACTTATATGGTGGGACATCTCCACCATTATTGTCTCTCAGTAATGGAAATTATATTATATTCCATGTCTGATTGTGGGTTCCTGTAACGTCCCGAACCCGGGTGCCATGCAACGGGTGCTCCGAATCCAGTTCGCCACATGACCTCAAGAGAATTTCCCCAAATGCCAGAGGCTGCCGACTAGTAGAGATGGCCCAGTTCTGATTGTGGGGAAACTATGCCCTCATTTGTCAAAGTGTGGCGCATCGGAATACAAATTAAAACATACAACAAACAGAAGAAGCAGTACAACATACACAACTGAAATAAACACAGGAGTGTATATAACCAGCAGTATATAAATAATGATGCTACATGTCTCAAGTTCTAAAAAAGCAGCCAGAACATGTTATACATCAATACAGTACAACCAAAAGCAGAGTACAACAAAACAAAGAAAAACAGCTGGTAGTGGCATCGTGAGCCTAGGCTCGGTCCCATGCCCTCCTACTCCTCAATAGTAATCATGTACCTGTATAGGGACTCTTGCCCCTATCTACACCTACAACAACGTAATCTGTTTGGGCTGAAAAGTGTGACCTAAATAGGGTGTGACAAATATATCTTAGTAGGCACCCACCAAAGGCCCATGCCCAACTGCGTGTAAGCATGCAACAACAGTGTACAATAGTAAAATGCAATAAAGTAATCAGTACTGAAAAGTAACTAACATAACAATTAAATTTACATTTTATTATTCATTTAATCCATTAAATATTAGAAATCACCACAGTGCATTTCTAAGTAAACAGTCCACATCCTCAGACAAGAAAAACCTTACCATCTGGTAAGCAGAATCCAAGCCGGAGGTATAGCCCTCAGGCGTAACAGAATTTTCCCTCAGGCATAGGAAGTGTCTCCCTCAGGCACAGAAGTCAATCCCACAGGCATGAAAGGTTGCCCTCAAGAGAAATAACTATATCCCTCAGGCTAAACAGTGTAGTTCCCTTAGGCTAATCACAACAACGCCCTCAGGCCAAATAGGTAACCGGGCAATGCCCAACAGGTAAACATGAAATAACAAGAAATTCCTCTCAATCCAATTCTACAATTACTACTTTGAAGGCATACCCTCAGGTATCCTAGACAAACGGCTAAACAGTGGAACACACCCCCGGGGTGGTTCCGGATCCAAGAAACGATCCCAACCCACATTTTAATATCATAATTAAATACTGAATCAATTATTGGTGTTTAATATAGCAACAGACTCAGCCACAAGACACCCCAACATGGGTTCGTGGCACAAAAACACACAAAACGCACAGAAGTTGGAAAACTAAACACCAAGCCACCTATCTTAAACACCAACGAACGTTATACCCAAACGCCGACACCAGAAACTCCCAGTAACGGCGAAGATCTGACAAAGAAAAAAACCCATTCAAACATAAATAACTTACATTAGGAGAATATTTTGTAATCAACACACTAGGAGAAGAGAGGGAATAACCGTGTGGTTCCAACGAGATCGTCTGAGGTGGAAACCGATTCCAGACGAACACCCTACGGATCATCAATGGTCCAGCCTCTTCCTTTGGCTCCAAAACTGCTCAAATGCCTCCTCTGCCAAATGAGGTGGCTACTTCTTGTTTTAAGATGAAAAAACAAAGTACACGGCATGTAATCCATTCATTTAACTATTCCACTGGTGTCTTCCCACCAGTGTGACACTGTTCACTTGCCAACATGAGTACACGGCATGTACTTCTGAGTACATGGTGTGTACTGTCACCCAGCTAGCGGCTACTCCACCACCTTACTATTTTGGCCTGCCGACTGACTACATGGTGTATAAAGGGCCACTACATGGCATGTAGTCGGTTCCTACACCCTTTGTCACCGACATGGCTACACGCCCTGTGTACTCATTCCAACACGGCCAGAAGTACACGGTGTGTGGAAAAAGTACACGGCATGTAGTTCCAAAATTTGGGATTTTTCCTCATTTTACATATTTTTTTAAAACACTTAAGGAAAAGATAAAAGTAGAAGCTCGTACCACAAAGAGAAGAATCGGGTTCTTACAAACTTCCCCCCTTATAGCAATTCGTCCTCGAATTTCTCTTCCAAGGGTGGAGAAGAGATAGCTGTGAACAACTCCGGCCACTGAGCACGTACATCGGTCTCCCGCTCCCAGGTTTCGTCCTGCACTCGGCCATGCTGCCATAGCACCCATACGAGAGGAACTGACCGGCCTCAGAGAACCTTGGTGCTCCTGTCAACGATACGAATCGGATGTTCCTCAAAGGACGCATCTGCATCAACTCAACCTCCTTGGGCTGAAAAATGTGAGACGGGTCTGAATGTTAGCGACGCAACTGAGATTTGTGGAAGACGTCTTCCATGGTTCGGTACCACTACAGTAACCGAAACCGATAAGCAACCAGCCTGAATCACTCAAGAATATCAAATGGTCCCACATACTGCGGTGAAAGTTTACCCTGTCTCCTAATCCGCCTATGTCCCAGCCTCGGAAAAACACACAAGAAAACATGATCCCCAACCATGAACTCCAAAGTTCATCTGCAGAGATCAGCATAAGATTTCTGACGAGACTGTGTGGTAGCCATCCGATTCTGAATCAACTGGACCTGCTCAGAAGTCTCCTGCACAAGACGTGGTCCCAGCAAAGCTGCCTCACTTACCTCTAACCAGTACAAGGGTGATCGGCACGGCCTGCCATATAAATCCTCGTATGGTTTAATCTTAATAGTCTCTTGGATGCTATTTTTATAGGCAAAATAGACTAAGGGTATATGATTCTCCCAAGAGCCCCCAAAGTCTAGGACACGTGCACGCAGCATGTCCTCTAACACCTATATCATACGCTCTGACTGACCTTCTGTCTGAGGGTGGTATGCTGTGCTCAGAAGCACCTGTGTACCCAGTGCCCTCTGAAAGCTCTTCCAGAAACAAGACATAAAGTAGGAATCCCTATCCGAAATGATAGAATGAGGGACCCCATGAAGACGTACGATATCTTGGATATACAGCTTTCCGAGCTCGTCAACACTGAAGGTCTCCTTGAACGGCAAGAAGTGAGCTACCCTCGTGAGTCTGTCCACAACAACCCACACGACATCGTTGCCACGAGGTGACCTCTGCAACCCAGTCATGAAATCCATCATGACATTATCCCATTTCCACTCCAGTATGGGTAACTGTTGTAACAGTCCAGCTAGTCTCTGATGCACCACCTTCACCTGCTGACAGGTGGAACACCTCGTAACCAAACCAGCTATATCTCTCTACATACATGGCCACCAGTACTGAAGTCTCAAGTCACGGTACATCTTGGTAACCCCAGGATGAACTACCCAAGCTGAAGCATGAAACTCTTGCATCATCTCCTCGCGTATATCCCCCGGAACCCGTACTCGTCCATGGAAATGAAAAACCTCATCATCACCTATCGTCCAACCAGGAGGAAGGTCATCACATACCACCGACTCCTGTAGAACTAGCCCTTCGGAATCAGATAGTTGTCTCATCCTCATTCTATCCAGGAGGGTAGAAGTCACAGCTAAAGAGGAAAGATAAATCTTCCTCTGACTATCGTGAACCTTCAGATGCATCTCAGAGAACAAGGCCATGAGCTCTCACTCACCATTGGCCTCCTGCACTGTCTGTATCTGAGTCTACCTGCTTAGTGCATTAGCTACTGCATTACCTTTACCAGGTGTATTGGCAAGCTCAAAATCGAAGGACTGTATGTACTCGACCCATTTTTGCTGTCTCAGATTCAGGTCACGCTGTGTAAATATGTACTTGAGGCTTTTGTGGTCGGTGAAAACCACAAAATTCTCCCCCAATAGATAATGTCTCTAATAGCGCAACACATGAACAACTGCTGCCAACTCGAGATCATGTTCAGGTAATTCCATTCATGTGGCCTCAACTTCCGAGAATCCTACGCCACAACTCGGTCACCCTGCATCAACACTGCTCCCAGCCCAATACCTGATGCATCCCAGTAAACTGTATAGCTCTTCCCCTACTTCGGTAGTATCAAGATTGGTGCTGATTTAAACCTACCCTTCAGGTCCTAAAAAGTTGCTTCGCAAGCTTCCGGCCAAACGAACTTCACACCCTTCTTAGTCAAGCCCGCCAACGACACTGCCAAGCAGGAGAAGTCATGTATAAAATGCATGTAGTAACCAGCCAACCCTAAGAAAATCGGTATCTCAAACACATTCTTAGGATGATCCCAGTAAACTACTACTCTCAACTTCTCTGGTTCTACTGAAACTCCTGCCTCTGAGATGATATTACCCAGGAAGTGAATCTGGTCCTTCCAAAAGTGTCACTTTGAGAGCATAGCATATAGCTGATTCTCCCTCAGTGTACTCAATACGATCTCATGATGGGTTTCATGGTTGTGTTGAGAGTGATAGTACAACAAGATGTCATCCAATAATACTACCACCAAATAATCAAGATACGGATGGAACACACGATTCATTAGAGCCATGAAAACTGCTGGCGTGTTCGTGAGTCTGAACGGCATAACCGTATACTCGTATAGACCAAACCTGCTCCTGAAAGCTATGAGAGGTATATCAGATGGTCTAACACATAGCTGATGATATCTTGAACTCAAATCAATCTTCAAGAACACTCATTCTCCCCAAATCTAATCAAAAAAATCATCAATCCTCGGTAACAGATATCGGTTCATAACCATCAACTGGTTTAGCTTCCGATAATCCATGAAAAGTCTAAGGGTACCATCCGCCTTCTTCGCAAAAAGGACCGGAAAACCCCAAGGAGAAGTACTGGTTCAGATAAATCCCTTTGCCTATAACTCCTCTAACTGCCTCTTGAGCTCCTGGAACTTGGGTGTGGCCATCCTATATGGAAGAATGGACACCATTGCTACTCCTGGCACCAGCTAAATAGAGAAATACACCTCTTGCTATGGAGGAAGACCTGAAAAGTCATTTGGGAAGACATCCCTGAAACGATCAACCACTGGAGGGAAATTCATCTGACAAGTCCCCTGATCGTCCAGATATAAGCTCTCAATCTGGGCTATGCTCCACCTCGCCCACGATGCTCTGGTCCAGGTCAACTCACCTGAACATCCCATTCACCCTTTTATAGAAACTCTCCGCCCTCTGGTGACGTGAAATTCACCCAACGATGATAGCAGTCTACAAAGTCTTGAAAGGGAACCAACCAGTCCATCCTGAGAATGACGTCATAGCTAGTCATCTCCAAGACATAGGGGTCCCAAAGGAAATTACACCCACCAACCTCAAGGGTGAACTCCTTGAACTGACGCATACTAGCCGTCCTAGTCCCCAATAGAGTGTCTAGCGTCATGATAACAAAAGAAGTAGAAACACAGAGCCCATAACTCTCCATAATGGGTACAGATATTAAACTATGTGTAGCACCCATATCAAAAAGTACTGAAGATAAGACAGAAGCTACTAAAATAGTACCTCTGACCATAGAAGGTATGGGATCCTACTCATGCCGGGTCTGTTACACCGTATATGTCTGCCAGTTTTGCAGCCCTGCGACCTAGCCTGGCTACCCTGAGCTCTCCCGCCCTGCTACCTCTGAGATCCTATTGTCTTGCTACCACAACCATGACCACCATCTCTACCTGCACACCCTGACGTATTCCAGTTCCCTGACTGGTAAGAATCCACTGGTCCTGCTCCCGCACATGGAGTCTTCATAGAACCCCTCCCACTAGCAATCGGTGGAAATTCCCTGCAAAAGCACTGCAGATGACCCATATTTCCGCATGCTTGGCACTCCATTGGGTCTCATGGACACTGTCGTCTCTTGTGCCCCTCTCTTCCACACTGGTAGCACCTGACCAGACCACCAGAAGTAGCTGCCTGGCTGGTACTGCCGCCCTGAGAGATGTCTATCTGTCTCTTTCTCTTGCCAGCAGAAATAGTACCAGTAATTGGTGGTGAACCGCCCTGGCCCACACCACCAGATTCTCAAAGGTTCCTCTCCGTAATCAGCATCTGGTTCACAATGGCATGTACAATATGCAACCTAAATACATTCACCAGTGCTCAGATGTCATACCGAATACCATCATCAAAACTTATGGCCCTCAGCGTCTCATCACCCACCAACACGGGTGCAAAGCGCTGAAGCTCCGTAAAACTAGCAGAATAGCCCATCACTGACATAGCGCCCTACTGCAGATTCATGAACTCTCAAGCTCTATCTACCCTCAGCTTCTCTGGAAAGAAAAAGTTATAAAAGCCTACCAGAAAGTCTTCCCATGCCATTTCCCTGTGATGCTCTGACAGGGTGGTAACATCCCACCACCTCTTGGTGGAATCACGCAACATGTAAGTCAAGATCCTGACCCTCTTCCATGGAGGCATCTCAAGATTCTCTAAAATAGTCTGCATCGACCCCAGCCAGGACTCCGTAGCCTGTGTTCCGCCATCCCCTGAAAATGTAGGCGGGTACTGCTGCTGGAAGATACGTGTAAGCTCGGCCATAGTTGTGGCAGCCTGCGATGCTCCCTGAAAGGTCTGCATGAACCTCAATAAGACTTCACAGAACTACACCTCCATGCCTGTTTCCGGTATAACAGCTAGTGCCACATGTGGCTCTGCTGGAGGATCAACTGGTAGCCTGTGGCCCACTATCTCTGGAGTAAAGTCGATGCCGCTCTCCTGGCAAACAATGCGCGGTCGTCTAGGTCGCATGACACTACAAGGTCAAAAGCATGCCTTAGATTCAAGACTATTAAGGATGAAATGAATAAATCACAAAGGGAAGAAGAGGAATACGGCATCTCCAAATTTTCAAAACAAGACTACACGGCGTGTACACTGACTACACAACGTGTACTTGACTCCCCTTCCCCTTCTCGGGTCCTTCTACACGGCTAAGCCACATGGCTCCCATTAAACAAAGCTACATGGCGTGTACATAATCTACACGGTGTGTATGGTGTTATTTTCCAACTTCCCGTGTCGCTTGTGACACGGCCGACTACTCGGCTTGAAACTACACAGCGTGTTACACCCGCACACGGCGTGTTACACCCGCACACGGCATGTACATCACCCCATTTCCCCGCCACCTGGCTAAGTTGACACGGTCTATCCTCATACATGACTACATGGCGGGTCCCCAAAGGTACATGGCATGTTCAAGGAATGGTGACATCGACCTCTGTTGTTAGTTACATGGCCGAGTCCCCAGGTCACACTACACGGCGTGTTCATTATTGACATGGTGTGTTCTGTGTAAGATTTCCCCGACCCGTGTTGTTAGTTACACGGCTGGACACCGGTTCAATACTACAAGACATGCATATCTAGTTCACGACATGTTTTACCCAAGCACATATCTACACCATTTTTCCGACCACACAGTTTGTGACACGGAAAGAGACTACACGGCGTGTACTCAGAGTACACGGCGTATAGTTAAAAAGTTCATTTTTCATCCCAAACAGAAGGGCCTAGACGGCGTGTTTAAAATACTACATAGCGTGTATACTGGGTTTCCAGAGAGTATGCCTCAGAAACTTCCCCGGAACCCAGAAAAATACATAACACCAACACCTAAGTGTCAAATTCCGAACCGTGAGGGCCCATACTCCCCGCGAATCAAAGTTTGGCATCTTATCTGTGTAATAACTAATAAACAGTCAATGATCCACCAAATTCGAGTCAATGGGGCCCATACTGCCCGAAAACCAATGTCTTGTGTCCATTCAATAAACAGGCTTACACAAAAATTACCCTATCAAATAGCAGGTATTTTTTATCAGTGCAGCTATCACGGCAGAATGCTTTTCTACCACAACTACTATCACACCAACATGCAATTTTCTAATGCACCTACATGGCATGGAAACTATGCATGGAATGTGATTCTAGAATGTGTCTAAATGATGCATGATATGGAATACCCTCATCTCATCGGGTTGCAACTAAATAGAACCCATTGATAAAATATAAACAACATAATACAAGTGCGTCACCCAACGGTGAAATCATATCAGCAGGAAAATTTGAAAAATCAGAAAAATTGAAAAATATGAGGTAGACTGGATTTTCCCTATACACGGGTTAGCTACGCCCGGGAAAAGCTTATTACCAACTACCGTTCGTCTTATCCCTGACTAAAGCTCCAAATAGTAAGTCAAAGAAAATAACCCCTCCGATACCACTTTGTAACGTCACGGACCCAAGTGTCATGCAACTGGTGCCCCGAATCTGGTTTGCCACGTGACCTCAAGCGCATTTCCCCAAACACCAGAGGCTACTGACTAGCAGCGAGGGCCCAGGTCTGATAGTGGGGAAACTATGCCCTCATTTGTCAAAGTGTAGTGTAGCGGAATACAAAATAAAACATACAATGAACAGCGAAATCAGTACAACATACACAACTGAAATAAACACAGCAGTGGATATTACCAACTGTATATAAATAATGATGCAACATGTCTCAAGTTATAAGAAAACAACCAGAACATGTTATACATCAACACAGTAAAACCAAAAGCAGAGTACAACGAAACAAAGCAAAACAGCTGTCAGCGGCATCGCGAGCCTAGGCTCGGTCCCATGCCCTCCTACTCCTCAGCAGCAATCATGTACCTGTATAGGGACTCTTTCCCCTATCTACACCAGAAACAACGTAATCTGTTTGGGCTGAAAAGCGTGACTCAAATAGGGTGTGAGAAATATGTCTAAGTAGGGACCCACCAAAGGCCCGTGCCCAACTACGTGTAAGAATGCTACAACAGTGTGCAATAGTAAAATTCAATAAAATAAGCAGTACTAAAAAGTAACTAACTTAACAATTAAATTTCCATTTTATTATTCAGTTAATCCATTAAATATTAGAAATCACCATAGTGCATTTCTAAGTAAACAGTCCACATCCTTAGACAAGAAAAACCTTACCCTCAGGTAAGAAGAATCCAACCCGCAGGTATAGCCCTCAGGCGTAACAGAATTTGCACTCATGCATAGGAAGTGTCGCCCTCAGGCACAGAAGTCAAGCCCTCAGGCATGAAAGGTTGCCCTCAAGAGAAATAACTACAGTACTCAGGCTAAATAGTGTAGTTCCCTCAGGCTAATCACAACAACTCCCTCCAGCCAAATAGGTAACCAGGCAATGCCCAACAGGTAAACAAGCAGTAACAAGAAATTCCTCTATAGGAAATTCTAAAATTACTACACTGAAGGCATACCCTCGAGTATCCTGGCCAGATGGCTAAACATAGGAACACACCCCTGGGGTGGTTCCGGATCCATGCAACGATCCCTACTAGCATTTTAATATCATAACAAAATACCTAATCAATTATAGGTGTTTAATATAGCCACGTCCTCATCCATACGACACCCCAACATGGGTTTGTGGCATAAAAACACACAAAACTCACAGTAGTTGGAAAACTAAACACCAAGACACCTACCTTAAATTCCAACGAATGTTATACCCGAACACCGAATCCAAAAACTCCCAAGAACTATGTAGATATGATGAAGAACAAAACCCATTCAAATGTAAATAACTTTCATTAGGAGAAGAGTTGGTAAGAAACACGCTAGGAGAAGAGAGGGCTTACCCGTGCAATTCCAACGAGATCATCCGAGGTGGAAACCGATTCCAGATGAACACCCGGCAGATCTTCAAAGGTCCAGCCTCCTCCTTTGGCTCCAAAATGGCTCAAATGTCTTCTATGCCAAATGAGGAGGATACTGCCTATTGTTAGCTGAAAAAACAAAGTACATGGCATATAATTCCAAGTACACGGCGTGTACTCCCTTCATTTAACTATTCCACTAGCGGCTTCCCACCAGCGCAGCACTGTTCACTTGCCGACATGAGTACACGGCATGTACTTCTGAGTACACAGTGTGTTCTGTCTCCCAGCTGGAGGCTGCTCCACCGCCTTACTATTTTGGCCTGCCGACTGACTACACGGTGTGTAAAGGACCACTACATGGCATGTAGTCGGTTCCTACACCCATTGTCACCGACATGGCTACACGCCCTATGTACTCATCCCAACACAGCCAGAAGTACACGGCGTGTGGAAAAAGTACACGGCGTGTAGTTCCAAAATTTGGGATTTTTCCACATTTTCCATATTTTATTAAAAACACTTAAGGAAAAGAGAAAAGATGAATCTTGTACCTCAAAGAGAAGGACCGGGTTCTTACAGATCCAATAAGCTAGCATCGGGACCTAGTGAGAGTGTTTCATGCTTCTATATGGATGGTACATCTAGGTTTGAGAGATATGTATCGTGATCTCCATATATAATACATTTTTTTAGGAATGTATAATGATGTAGTGGCATTTGTGGGAGATGTCTCACATATCAGTAGGTTAAGGCTGAGTATCAGAGGTTTGTTGGGCTATTGTTGTCATTTCCTATTATAGAGTACAAATGGGATGTTGTCACTATAGATTTTGTGATAAGATTATCTAGGATGACATGAAATAATTATTTGTTATGGGTGATCATGGATCAATTGAAGATAGTGTCCCATTTTTTTCCAATCAGGGAGACCTTCACTATTAATTATAGGGGAAATCATTACATGAGGGAAATAGTTCGACTGCATGGAGTTCTGAGGAGTATCATTTGGGATAATAATATTTTTTTCACATCTTATTCTTCAATAGGTATTCAAAAATCCTTGGGATCACATGTTGTTCAAATAAAAAACTATTATCCTTATACTAAAGGTCAATTTGAACCAAATTTCTAGGCTATAGAGGATGGGTGATGAGATTTATTTCAAGACATTGGTGGTTCATTTGAGAATAATAAGGTGATCATAGATTTTTCATATAATAATATATTACATGAATCAATCTAGATGGAACGTATTTAGGACTTATATGTAATTTCATTCTATTTTCCTCTATGTTTCATGGAGGTAAGATAGATAGTGCTTGTAATACCTAGTCTTATAGAGGGTATGTCAGAGTTGGTTTAGTTGATCAGAAAGTGGATAGTGACTATGTTAACACCCTATCAATCAGATGTTTAATAGTGAATATGAACTCTAGAGTTTGATGTTTTTCATCATGTTTTCCATCAGGTGTTTCCTAGGATGGGGAAATACCATATCAAGAATTAAGGAAATTTGGAAACATAGTTTTTTGGGCTGTTTGAGATAGTAAATAGGTTCATTCATATGTTATTCTGATTACACCTTCCACTACAATATAGTGACATGCCCAATTTGTTTTAAGGGCCAGGAGTTAAGAGATATCATCCATATCTATGTCATGTGATAGAAATTTAAAATATATATATTGATATCATTGAATCCTTTCTAGAGAATCCACTACTGATTATTGATTGTAGTGATAAAAACACCAGGGGAGGACCAAACCCATTGTGAAAATGTAGTGGCAGCATTGTCATTTTCAAGATGAGATATGGGAGAAGGATTATGATATGCAATCATAGATTCAAGACATTTTCATCAATTCTTCACAGTAATTCTTAGAGAATCTTAGGGAAAAGCTATTATATAAGGGGGATGTTGTAAGATCCTCTCTTTCTTAAAGTACATCCTACATTTATTTTTTGGAAAAAAATTATTTTGATAACTGTTGGGGAGATTTTTCAGGGGATCATTGCTTAAATACAAGGGATTTATGTTTATTTTAATTATTAATGTCTTTTTATAAATGTGAAAAACGAATTTACTGGAGTTTTCCTTGGGTTGGTCGGATTTTTGAGGTGTTTTGGGATGTTAATGTGGAATATAGTTTAAAAGGTTATCTGTAGTGGAATTACTCACAGTGTAAATATTACATTCCATATAAATTCTAGCTGACATAGTTCATGAACTAGTTTTGATTTATAATTGAGTACAAGTCATGAAATAGATTCACACCCTATAGAAGTTATATAGGGATGAATAATGACCTAAGGTGATGACTTTTTAGGTGTATCCTATTAGAAATAAATATAATGTGGTTAGATGGACTACAAATCATGTTATTGTCATGAGGAATTGTTTCATATAGTGACATACTCCAGTTTCCCATTAAAAAATGTTGTGAAGACCCTCCTCGGAAGACCCAAGAGTCTACTAAAATTATTTAGATGATTTTGTCACTAACAAACATAGTTATTTGGTGTTTAATCATAGGTTCCATCTTACGATCATCTCCGCATTACTTCTCATTTGTGTTCCCTATTGGAAGCATCGTTGGTTCATCAAGAATTGGTTATGATCTAAGACATTACACTATGTTCTATTTAATTCCCATGTTTTTGAAATATTGTTATTGTTCCAACATAATATGTGAAATAATTAATTATGTTAAATTTTATCTTAAATCATGGATTCATAGATCCCATGGGTTCTTTTGGGTAAATTAATGTTGTGGACTAGCATTATGGAAACCCTTTTGGTCAGAAAACCCTTTAATATAATAATTATTCTAATTTAATAAGGTGTGCTTAACAGGAATTGGGATTCATGTGATTTATTGATATATATTCACCTTGGTAGTGGCTTGATAATATAAATGGCTTCCTTGTTAATGTCTTAATTCAAAACTAAATAAATCATTGTAAAATTGAAATACTAATTGTAATCTGCATAATTAACCAATTATTCTTATGATGTGATATTGAGATATACATGTTGTTATGAAATATGTTCTGATCCATGGGGTGATGCTTATATGGTGTATGCTTTGAACTAATACCATGTTATAATTCAAAGACTGGGGGGGCTTCATCCAATCCCTATGATGCAATTCTTATATTGGGAGGGCTTTGGCCTAGTCCCATATTGTAAGTCTTTTATTTTTTTTGTATTTGACCTAGTCCCCTATTATAAGGTTTATATTAAGTGGGCCTAGACTCACTCCTATGTGCTTCGGCCTAGTCTGATGTCGTAATGCTTATATTGAGTCGTCTTTAGCATAGTACCATGCTATAATGATTATATAAAGAATGAACCAATATATTATCATGATGTAATGATTATATTGAGTTATATTAGGACTAGTTTCATGTGATATTGACTTTATTATGGGATATTCTTCATAGTCACATGTAGTAATTCATATATTGAGTGGGCTCCAATGTAGACCAATGTTCTAATTCTTATGTTGAAGGTGTTTTCCAAGTAATGCTTATAGATATTTCCCAGGTTAGGATATTATTCCATGGATATATGGTGATGGTGGTCCTAGTTGTGTTATTTTCCTAGAGTCATTCTAGAATGTTTCTAAAGAAGGTGATCAATATATCTTTATGGTTGTCATTGTTTTTCCACATGCTCCAAGACATACCGACATAGAACCAAAGTTGGATGATTGTTGTATTTTGTTAATTGATGAATTAATTTACATACCTATTTATCACATTATTTCATTCACTTATTATATAGATTATTATGTTTATAAATGATAGTGTTGAACAGGTATGCATTACTCATACCCTATTCAGGATCTAGTTTGGTACCTGATAATGTTACATGGATGCAAGGTTGGATAAGGGAAGGGAGCCTTATTGCTGAGTGATGATTGATAGAAGGACTAGAGTCTGAAGATTGAACTGACATGGTGTTCAGGATTGGGGACCCTTTGATTTTATATTCCAGGTATTTATTTTATATTTTTCCTTTAGTTTTACATTTTAATACATCGCATCATGTGATTACATTTTTCATTATTATTTATTGGATTATCCTGTTTCCCCCCCCCCTTTAAATGACTATTTATTTACTTGTTCTATTTTTCATTACACTAATTTTAATTTACAACGACGATATTTCACTTTTTCATGGGTTATTGTATCCACACTATATTTTCATACCCCCACGGTTTGTCAAGAGACTCTGGAGTATAGAGAGGTGTGCCTAAGGTTACGTGAAAAACTTGATACTACTACGTGATTGTTAACCAAATAGGGTACATTAAATTTAATAATTAAAAATAGATAATAATATAATTAATATAACATTAACCCATTAAATAAACCATTATTACCATTTATGTATGGTTATGATGAATAATATAATATACTACATCAGGAGGAAGTAGTCTAGACATTCACAAAATTGTGGATTTCATTTTTCATTTAATGGTAAAAAAAGAAGTATGATATTTATTTACATTTAAAAAATTATATTTATTATATATATATATTATATATAATATAATAATATTATAATTTATCATAATAAAAATAAATAAGAGGTGGAGAAGAAAATTGAAATACATCATTATGGGAAGGTGGTAGTCCGCATGTGCGAACCTATAATGTTTCCATTTTCTATTATGTGGAAATGATTATTAAAAGTGTTTATACCATAAACACAATATCATTTATGTATATGGTCTATAATAATATACTACACAACAATGGTTATGATACTTTTTTATGAGAATATATAATAGATAAAATGAAATAACTCTTTTTGGATTTGTATAACTTTTTCAGAAAACCTCCTTTGTTTTACACCTTATGCATTACAATATTGGTGTTTTGATGAATCCTATGCCACTAGGATTTAAGGAGGAAGGTTTTGAAATTGTTATTGATAGTTATTTTATGATATTTTTCTCTCTACACATATATAATAGTGTTGAGAGGTGGTTACCATTTAAAAGTTAGATGGGGGACACCATTGGAATTACTTAATGTTCTAATTATATATAAATTTATTTTCATGCAAAAGTGGAACCCAAAATTGAAAAAATAATTATACAAGATGAGTATGAATAAAGATAAACTAATATAATAAAATTTGAAGAATTTTTTTTGATATTGAAACACCTATTTCATAGTCTTAACACCTTGGTAACCCTTTTAATGATTATTGTGATAAAAATGTTTTCAGTATTTACGGGCTGTGAATGTAATATTAAAATTTCAAATTATTATATAAATGAATAATTTAATATATCCTCAATAATTTCATGTCCTCATGAGGTATTATGTAATATTTATTGAATTATAATTATTTTAAAAATATTTTAAATGATAAATACAATAATATGTATTTTTAAGGGATATTAAAAAATACCTGAAAGAAATAAAAAAAGGATGGAATTAGAATATAAATTCACTAACCATCACTCATAACCCATAAATCCATAAATTTTATTTATACCCATATTTAATCCCTGAAATATTATTTTGAAGTTTATTAAATCATTTATAATATGTTTTTTCTTCATAAATATGCATTGTTCCAGCGTTATATAATATATTAATGTCCTTATTCCATAAATATAAATTAAAAATAATTTCCCACAATAATAAAACTTAATTAATATTAACAATAAACTTTTTTTAACTATTTAAATATTGTTTTCAACCCAATAACAATTTTTTATAGGAATTATGATCAAAGAGGGGACATTCTGGAATAATTCATTATGTAAAATAAAATAAAGGTCATTATCAAAGAAAATTTGATCTAATGTTTAATATTTTCATGAATAGAAATCTATTTTCCAATTACATTCACCAAATAATATAAATTAAATTGGTTGGGATATTATAATGCTTTATAACATTGGTTTTAACCTTGATTAGCCCAATTTTCCATTATCATTGGTAATAACTATTTAACATTAATAGTATTCATTATAACCTAAAATAAAGATGAATTATATTTCAAATATGGAATAGATGATTTCCAATATATAATTCTTATTATGAAATTCATTTCAAATATGAGTTATATATTTTTTAATATAAACATGATCATTTTGATCGAAATTGATTTCATTGAAAAATGTATTTTTCGTGTATATAATTTTATTTGTACCAAAATCTAGTATAATATTCATTTCGATGTAGGTAATTGTATTAAGTTAAAAAATAGGGAAAAATTTATCATTAAAAAATGAAAATTAGAGGTCTTTTAAAATTCATGAAAATAAATTTAGTATTTTTTAAAAATATATATTTTCAGCTATTCATTGAAAAATCATTCATTAATAATGTATCCTAAAAATTCACCTTAAGATAATTTTGATATTGTTGACAGAAATATGATGTGAAATTTATCAATTGATGTTTCCAAACATGGTAGTAAATAATTATAAAATCAAAAACAACTAATAGATACATTTTTTAATAAAATATATTTCATGAAACATAAATTGACTATACTAAAAATTGAAACATAGTTTCTTAAGAATTAATAGACTTAATTTTATTATATATATATTATATACTTTTAATAACTTTACTACTCATATTCATACCCTTAATTCCGAAAACTATGTTATAACATTCATATTAAAATTCTTAATATTATAATAGATCATCATGGTGTGATTAATATTGATGATATGTATAATGTATATAATAATATTATATTTTCAACTATCTATTTTTTAAATTTCATCCATCCTTTCTAAAATTACATTATTTATATTTTAAATTTACTATTCATAAGAAAGGATTTATGGATTTTTGTAATTCATTAAATAATTTTTGAAACCCAATTAAAAATTTGATTATAGAAAATGAACATAATATGTTTCAAAGGAAACCCATAAAATTGGATCTAGAATTTGTTTTTAGGGTTTATATAGAGGATATTTGGACTCAATGGTAAATTATGTCATTATGGAAAGAAAAAACTATTTTAAATTATCTTTTATGAAACCCACTTCTTTACTACGGATACTAAATCATCATTTTTGAAAGGGGTATAAAAAATATATGATGCTCACCAAATATCATATTTCCCTAATAAGTGGACATTCATAAATGATAATTTGGAGACATGAAGAAAAAAAATATATTTTTTATTAAATTATGTGAAAATATAGATTACATGATCATGAGAATGTCAAAACCATAGTTATATGTGGTATGCAGAAATCATAAAATTTGTCAAAAATATCAACCAAAAATATAACATTTCAAATAAATAATTTTTTGATGTTGGTGGATTTTTTTACTTAGAAGAATAAGAATTTATGGAAATATACTTATATTATTATTTTTTAAATACAAAATCTGAATTCCATCATTTGGTTTCTTGTTTTAATTTTCATTAATATCATTCCATTTCAAACATCTAAATTATTTGTGTATAAGAGGAATATTTCACTTTCATGAAGCATCAATATTTAACTGATCATGAAATTTGTAACAGAAAAATATTATATTACTAAAATCTATACTAAAAACAAAATGTTTAGAAATGAGAAGATAATACCCAAATAAAAAATCATACATGATGAAAAAAATTAACCTCCAAGTTATTTGTAATAAAATAAAATGTTAAAAATATATCATTCTATAAATAAATAACCAATAAAACATTAAATAATATTCTTGAGTAATTTCAAACAAAAAATCTCAAATATTAATCATGTATTCTTCACAGATCATTAGTTTGTCTTATTTTTATGTACCTAAAAAGAACAAACATTCATTCGATTGATTAATCTCAAATATTTAAATTATAATACCCAAGAATCTACATAACTAATTTCAAAAATATATAAACAATGAAACTCATAAATGTATTATTAACATATTTTCCCAAAAAATCATATAATATATGATCTTAATTGAACATAATTTCAACATCTATTAATAATGAAAAAGTTATAATGGTTTTTGTACTATTTACCTCAATTCATCATATTATATATTCATTTTAATATAACCCTCATAATAAATAACATGTTAATAGTATGGGATATATATATTCTAATGTATTGTATTCACTATAAACCATGATTAATTATCTCTCAATATATCATTAGTCAACATAAATACGGAAAATGTAAAACAGAAAAACAGTATATGTGAATCTGAATTTATGATAAACGTACCTATAATGGATTCAATAACTCTAACATTATCCAAATCTCATTATATCATAGCCTCTAATTTTAAATAAACCTTTTTTATTTCTACTAGTAAGGACCTTGCCTTAAATGAGTCCACAAATTTTCATTTTAAAATAATAATCCCTTTTAATATATTTTCAATTGAATTCAAGGTTTATAGTTAGGGAGAATTGGTTTATATGTCATATATAAAAAATAATGCATTTTAATGTGGCCACTTCCTATCATTATCCATTTTATTGAAAAACATTACTCTTAAATTGAAAAATTTATTTCCTCCATAGAATATTTTTCATTTTCAAGATGAATCAAAAATCGGATGATAGCCATTTATATAGATCTAACTCATCCATATTACCTATGAATAACATTTGAAAATGTTTGATGTATATAAAAAGATATGTTAGAAAAATATAAATTTAATTTAAAAAACAATTAACCAATTTGAAAATCATTAAATCACATTATAATTTTTTTTATCATAATAATCATTGTGATCAAAATAATCATTTATATATCAAATATACTCTACTATACTATCAAATGATTTTCCCAAAATAATCTTAATAGAAAAATATTCATCATGATGGTTTCATTTTAATCATTGAATTCTAGTAAATTATTTTAAAAATTCATACCTTTAACCTATCAACAAAGAATAATATTTCATTTAATTTCATTACCATTACATTACACTAAAAATTAAACTATTTCCTTCATATCCTATAGAATGAATAGTTAAATAAATTGGGTAACATAGGAAATAAACTTCATATAAATATATAAATTATAATAACCATCCTAGTTAATTCCTACAAGATCATAGGACAATTAAAAAATTAGTTTACATTCTCCCTTATACAAGTGTATTTGAGAGATACATCAAGATCACATATCTTATATGTTGTATCGGGCTGATCCATCAGATAATCCATTTTTGGCACACCTAACAACATAAAAAATTTCAAATAACTATAAAATTAACAGTACACATGAAATAATGCTATTATATTTTAAAATTAATAAAAATATACATTTTAATTTTTAAGGAAGACTATTTTAGATATTGAAATATGTATTTATCATAAAATCAATTTTAAAAGACTAAAAAATTATAAAATAAAGATAAATGGTTTTTAATAAACAAAAGTTGGGAATTATATGATGAAATTATAATAAAAAATAATAGTCTTGATAGTAGGAATAATAAATATACTCATATATATTAAAAAGGAACATTAATTTTACCATTTGTAAAGAAATTCAAAATTCTCGAAAAAAACATGTAAGAAGATTAGTTTTAAAACACATTGAATGAAAATAAATGTAGAGATAATATTTCCATAATATTTCATGCATGTAATTGTTTTTAAATCTATAAATTAATTATGAAATAAACGAAAAAATTTATAAAATAAATCATTAAGTCATTTTTTATTAGGTTTTATGGAGAAATATCACTTTTCAATTTATAAATTTTGATTAAATGTAACACTGAATGTAAAAATAGATAATAGATTAAAAAATTCATATATATTATAAATGAATATTTAAATTTATATAAAATTAAAACAATTGAATACATAGAAGAAAAAATGTGTTGAAACTATGCAATTTCATGAAAAATAGAATTGAGATTATATTTCTATTACCTCGAGTCCTGACATATGAAAGGATTGATTTTATAATTCAAAATGATAAATCTATATTAATTATTTAATATATTTAGAATGTATATAAAGTATTTAAATAATTTTATTTCACTTATTTTTATGTCATACTTAATCAATTATATATATGTTTGGTGTTTTGATGATGTTTTGATTTAAGTAAAAATGTCTTTGATAGGATGACTATGATTAATGTGTTCATAATTATATCAATTCAAAAATAATTATTATTTTATAAATAAAATTTATATACATTAATTCAATATTATGAACCATCCATATAAGTTTTTAATGAAAAATAATTTATGTTAAATTCTATTGAAAATATTATGTACGCACATGTGAATAATGTTTCATTTTTCAATTAATGTGAGTTAAATAAAGTAATTATTATTTTATCAATTCAATGATAAAAATTATATCATAAAATTACCATTATTTCCTTAAATATTCCTTTATAACCATCAATGTGTGGTGTGGATGAAAAAAATAAACTTCTAGGTGAGGTGATATTCTGTATGTATTCCAGGGAGATGATTTTATTTTTCTTTGGATGGTAAAAAAATTTGGATGTTCATATTACATTAAATAATTATATTAATAAAAGATAAATTATATTATTTAGTTTTTATATATAATAATTACAATCCAAAAGTGGTGGTTATGATAAAATGAATACATCTTTTGGGGGAGGCATTAGTTCGCATGTAAGCACCATAGATGTTTTTATTTTCAATTGAATGGACAAGTATATGAAATAAAATTATAACATTTACATAATATATTTCATGTTTACAAGATAAAATTATTTTCTTATATTACGATGGTTATGAAATATTTTATGTGGGTAGAATAAAAAATAAATTGAAAGATTGTAGTTAAGATTTATGCATATTATTCGAACAACCTCCTTTAGATTAAGCATTAAACCGAACTATGATGTTCATTTAATGAATCCAGAACCACTAGGTTGTTGTGAGGAAGTTTTGGAAGTTATTTATAAATGTCTATTTTATGATAATTGGATCAATACTTGTGATCTTTTGACGAGAGGAGGTTCCTATTAATGAGGGAGAGGTGGGGAACATTTTGAATTAGTTAATGTTTAATTGATGTATGACATTATTTTCTTCCAAAAGTGAATCCAAACTTTAATAATATCAAAAATTGGTTGATAGAATTTTTAAATACTCACAAGAGATTAAATTTTGACATGAATATTCAATTTTTATCTCTTTTATCACATCGTTATTACCCCTTTAAACCCTTTTTATGACTACCATGTAAATAATGTTCTCACAAATTAGGGGCCAAGATTTTAATTTTAAAATTTCAAAGTGTAACATACATTGGATGATAAATATCAACATTATCATTTCACACACTTGAGTAAATATATAATTATTATTATTATTTTATAATTATTTCTGACCATTAAATATATCTTATTTTGTTTTGTTTGATTTTTAACAAAATTTTACATTAAGAAAACAAAATAACAATAAATTTTGAATTTCAATTCATTCACAAACAATAGTAACTCGTAATAATATTTTAAATTCCTTGTAAACAATGATACATCCTAAAAATATTCCATTTAATAATTTTGAAATTATTTTTATAATTTTTATTATACATGCAATGGGAATGTGTCAACATTGGATAAGAATATAAATTATGTATTTTTTCACTAAAAATTAAAATAATTATTAATAAAAATAAAAATTAATTCACTATGAACATAAATTTTTTAACCATTCATATATTTTATTTATCGCTATAAAAATATATTGGAGATATTAAAATAATGGAATAATGCTTAAGAAATTTTTAGATACTTAAAATTATATAAACATAATTTTCAATGAAAAATAACATAAAAATAAATATAATTTTGTATTTTAAGTTTATGATCAAATTAATGTCATAAAATTTTATAAAGTAGTGTGTTTGTGGGTTTAAATCTCCATCACAATATTTTTAGCACTAATTTACCAGATTTACAATTTACTATAGAGATAAGTATTTACCATGGTCAGAATTTATTATGACCAAAAATAATGTTGATTTCATTAAAAATATATAAATTATGATTTAAAATCTTTAAAAATTTAACAAAACACAATAAGAGGGATAAAATATCGTGAAAAATAAATTTGCATAAAAATAATTTTTAAAATATTAATTTTTTTAAAATTAGACTTAGGAATTATTATAATTTTTATGTAATTTTAATTATTATTTTTTAAAAAAAATAAATTTGTACTTTTTGAATATTTTATATGAAATTTTATTTTTCTATAAAAATCGTTATTTTTCACTATTCATAAGAAAAAAAAATCAAACAAAATACCACAAATGCACTATAATATGACTTTGTTATATATATGAAAATGAAATTAATATTATAAAAAAATTTATAATATAAAAAAATTATAATATCATTAAATAAAAATAAATAAAATCATCTTTTAGGAAAGTATAATTTTTTATACATAAATCCACATTTTTTTTATTTAAAACTAATTTCCTAATAATTAAGAAAGAATATCATGTTAGATAAAAAAGTTATATATAATTGTCACAATTTTATTAATTTTATTCATACATGTTAATCAAATTACATGGTTACGCCGAATAAATTAAAAAAAATTAAATATCATAATAGCATGTCTTTGTTGGTTGAAGATCCATGTTGCATTTGATGTACCCAAAAGTAATTAGTTATTAAAATTTTCACATATTATGAAAATTGAAAAATATTAAAAAGGTTTTAAAATAATTTATATTTTTAACAGTTACAATAGGTCGAAATTTTCATGTTGTTATACTAGTTTTTAAGAAGATTCCTTATATGTTATTATGTTATTAAAAAATACATTCCATTTCGAATTTATTGTTAATTTTTGGGATGATAATATAAAATTATAAATGAAATTTTATTATGTTATATTTTTTAAATGTGTAATCAAATTTAAAATAGAAATTAATTTTTTATCTCTTTAAATTGTTAGACCCCTAGCCTAATTTTTAACAATATATGATACCATATAATTTTTTTATCCATATTTTTTACTGTCTTTGTAGTGGATATTTGTTAGACTATTTTTTTGGAGAAAATTAATATATTGAGTATATTAAATGTTTTACAGTGCACCATGGGTTGTGAGATTATATGGTAGTCTAAATTGTGCATATAGAGTCCAGTTGTGAAAAATATTGAAGTTGTAACACCTAGTTTTGTCTGTGGCTATGGTTTGGTGTTGTAACAGCTTCCCAACTAAATATTTGGAGGGATAAAATGAAATGGTCTAGGTTATAGCTTATTTTGTTATACCATGTGGGAAAGTAGGTTCGGTAACATGTCATATTCTTCCAAAAAGGGGGCCTTCTGTGAAGGGAATCGTAGGTAATGCATTCGGTTATGGGAGACAATTTGTGATAAATTAACCCAATTTGGTTCAAGTAATGGTTTATAGAAACAAAAAGGGATTCCTTCATTTACTATGTTACCACTATACTGAGTATCTAAATCGAATGATGTAGTTTATAACATCACTATCGTTATAAGGCCCCAGCCTTAAACCTTACTTGATCTTGAGTTATTACAATATTACACATTGAGGATCCTTTCGGGTTTAGAGTTTTAGAGAATTATATCATAAATCTTGCATTACATTCCACATATAAAAAAAGTGGTTACATAAAGATATTATTATTCTTTCCCATCAATGGAAACATATTAAAAATAAAACATGGAATCAATCTTGACACTTCCTTGACACTATCATCATATCATGTACCTTTCCCTTGACCTGTGAAAAACATTTCAAAAACATGGGATGAGCATAAAAAGCTCAGTAAAGGATACAAAAATATGGAAAGGAAACATGGGTACATATATACATAAGAATGAAATCATAATTTACCCATAAAACATAATCACTTTAACATACCTAAAAAAAATCATAAATAAATCATAGAAATCGTAAGACATAAAGGTAACTTGAGGCATTCATAACATTCTTACGTAGCGAGTAACACTCTTGGTTACGTTTGGAATACCCATCACAGTATATTCCCTAAATTTCTTCGGAGAAACCTTAACGTTTCACTCCTTAACATTACCCAATGCGTTGGAGAGCTATATCGGGCTCACCCGCCCTTAGTTTATCACGGAACCACCCGTCTTCGTAATAATGCCCAAGAACCTTGACATAATTCTATCACATAAAACATGCATAAAAGAAACATAACATTTCCACTTTTCAATAACAAGATATCAATACAGCACATTGATATAAAAACATTATGAAAACCATTTTCAATACCAAAATAAAAGAAAAGTAAAACATGGTATTTATTTTTCTTTAAAAAAAGGTATGTCTTGTAGAGGAAGCCGAAACTCAAATAATGGTCACGGCGGCGGAGAAGTCGTTGTCGCTGCATACGTACGACAAAAACATTCCCTTTTGCAATTTATTAAACGCTTCATATAAAAAATATTACTTTTGAATTTACGTAAAAGTCAAAGGGGTTTATACATCATATAAAAGAAGGTTTTTTATAAAACAAAATATGCCTCAAAGAAAGGAGATTGAGACGAAGTCCCATACCTCAGGTCTGACATGACTCAATCGTTCTTTAATTTCCTGAATAATAAACTTGCGTTATTTTCTACTTGCTTAAGAACCTTTTTTAAGTTCATTATTCCTTTTATATCACTTATTTCCATGTCATGAACACTGTTTAATTATTTAAGTTAATAACGGTCGTTTTAACGATCATTAGTATTTGAGTAAAAAATAAACCCTTTATAATTACAAGTTTTTCATGTATCCATTATATCCAGAATTATAATCATGATTTATATATTATATATATCCAGTATATACATGAATTTATAATATTACGTAATCATTTAGAGATAAGAAATGAAATGCACCGTTCATGGAGACGGTAAGTCATACGTACGCATGAACGCTACTTTCATTTATATTTCATATTTTATAGAATGGAATCCCAATGATATAATGTTATATTATAATTACATTATAATATCATATATAATATCATAGTTCCATCCTTTATACGTGCCACATATGGTATTTAACGAATCAAATCACTTTGAGGGGGCGGTAGTTCGCACTTCCTTAAATGAAGATATCGTGTTTACCCATAATGGAAACCATAAAGGTATGCCCAAAATGAAAAATACAGAAGATTAAGGAAAAAATAAACATATTATATATCATATATAAATATAGTGACAACTTAATGGCCACCTTTGAAGGTGTTAAAATAATGTTGAACAATCATTGTTTTGGGAGGCATAAATTCACCATCCACGGAAACAGTATGTCCTTTAACCATTAGATGTAGGTGTGTGTAAGTGATGCTATAATCATTCTTATAAAAACATCCTAGTATATTGAATATACTGGAGTTGTTACAAAATAAATGAATAAAAAGAGTTTATGGGGTTGGAGAAGAAAAATAAAATAAAAGGACTCAAGTGAACACATTACCTTAAAATCGGGTAACTCCCTTTGGTTTGAGCTCAAAGGCTTCCTTGGGAAGACTTCTGCCCAATGTGATGCTTCATGGAGTAAGATAAGGATGTGGAGAGACAAAATGGGCAGGGGTTGTCCAATCCAAAGGCTTTGGGAGTGTGGGTAAGGAGGTAGAGATGGGGGCCTTTTATAAGAGGAGAGGAGGGGCACTCTTGGAAAGTAAAGAAATGTTACTTTATTTGAAAATGATTTTCAGATTCAAAAGGTCCCACATTGATATAATTATAGGGTAAGGTGGTAAGGGTTTGAAATTAACCCATCCAATAGGTTTTGTACATGTGTAGGTCATAGATTTTACATTACCATTTCATTTTATTTAAATCCTTTATTAATGATGTAATTGATGCATCATCATGATGTCATAAATAATTAAATTTATTTAAAGTCTAAAAATTATGAAAAAAATACTATGATGTAGGAACGCTTTTTATCTTTCCATTTAATTTTTATAGTCTAAAATATCATCTATTTAGACAAAATTAAAAAAGTTTTAATCAAGTGATAAATTCTTGTTATATTTACTTTCTTTAAAAAAAATAAAAAGATAACAAGTCACTTTCCACAAAAGTGATTCCACGGGGTCCCCAAGTTTGGCACAAGACATCCCGTGGTCGGCCATGAGACAAACAGTAGAATAAGGACACATGTTGGTGTCATTTTTTTATTATTATGATATTATTTTATTATCCTTAACTACCCGATTACTCATTAATCAAGATAATTAAAGATAATTACCGTCGTTACTATTCATAATGTCCCAAAACAAAAGAGTCTTGATTACATAATTTGGACCTTCTTATTTAAAATATGTAATCCATTTTACCCAATTCCAAACACATAAATTCCAATAATTAATTTAAAAATAATTCCCGTTGTCAAAACAAATAGTGGGTTTTTTTGAAACAATATCTATGAAAAGTTTGGCATTAGTTTATGCTCAATTCCAAAGTGAAATTAATCCTAATGACCACCATTGGATTAAATGGTAAAAAGATATTATATTTTAACTTTAAAACCAATTCAAAAGATAATCTAATCATATAAATAAATTAGATTAAAAAGCAGTTTTGATGTAAAATGCAGTATTTTTCACTATTCATTAAAAAATGAACATTGTCAGAAAAATACCAAAAATTCACACAAAGTAAATTTTGATGTCCCAATCATAAAGAATGAGTTTATTTTGACAAAAATATCTTATAAAATTGTCAATAGATGGATTTAAAAATGGTTTTCCATCAAAAGGCAGTAAAACAATCTTTAAAAAATATTAGTGTATTCCATGCTTAAGATTGGATTTATTTTCATTTTAAGTCTCTAAAACACTATATAATTCATTAATAGACATAGATAAAAATATCTATTATTCATTAATTACTTGGGATGTTACATCCTTCTCCCCTTTAGAAAATTGCGTCCCAACAATTTATTTACTTATCGAATAAATTGGGGTACTAATCCCTCATTGCATTTTCAGATTCTCATGTTGCCTCTTCCATCATGTGGTTTTTCCACAAAACCTTTACCAGATTAATCACCTTATTTTGTAACACTTGTTCCCTGTGGTCAAGAATCTAGACCGGTTGTTCCTTATAAGATAGGTTCTCTTCCAGCGGAACTACCTCTGGACTCAAAACATGAGATGGATCTGGCATATACTTTCTCAACATCGAAACGTGAAAAACATTCTGTACCTAAGATAAACTCGGAGGTAAAGCCACCCGGTATGCAACTGATCCAACTCTCTCCAGAATTTCATATGGTCCAATGAACCTTGGACTCAACTTTCCTTTCTTACCAAATCGCATCACACTTTTCGATGGTGAGACTTTGAGAAAAACATGATCACCTACCTCAAAAGTTAGATCCTTCCTCATGTTGTCTGCATAACTCTTCTGCCTACTCTGAGCTGTTCTCATGTGTTTCTAAATCAGATGAACTTTTTCTGCCATCTCTTCTACCAATTGTAGTCCCATCAACTTCCTTTCACCCACTTCATCCCAGAAAGCTGGAGTTCGACACCGCTTCACATATAACGCCTCAAATGGTGCCATCAGTATACTGGAATGAAAACTGTTATTATATGAAAATTCAACCAAAGAAATATGTTGGTCCCAACTTCCCTGATAATCCATCGAACAAGCTCGTAGCATATCCTCCAAGGTCTGAATTGTTCGTTCTGACTGCCCGTCTGATTGAGGATTAAATGTTGTACTAAAATTTAATTCAGTACCCAACGACTTCTGAAGGCCTTTCCAAAAGTTACAAGTGAACCTGGGATCACAATCAGATGCAATGGAGAGAGGAACTCCATGTAACCTGACTATATATTTAAGATACAAACGGGAAAGTTGATCTAGGTAAAAAGTATCTCGTATAGAAAGGAAATGAGCAGATTTAGTCAAACGATCAACAATAACCCATATTGTATTATTACCTCAAGATGTCTTCGGTAATCCCACAATGAAGTCCATGGATATATTCTTCCATTTCCACTCTGGCACTGGTAAAGGCTGAAGCATCCCTTTTGGTAACTGCCACTCTGCTTTAACCTGTTGTCATGTCAAACAATTCATAGTAAAATCAGCAATATCTCTTTTCATTCCATCCCACAAGTAATACTCCCGCAGATCTCTGTACATCTTATTACTGCCATGATGAACTGAAAACGGAGAACTATGAGCTTCACATAACAACTCTCTCTTCAACTGTGAATCACAAGGCACACACAATCTCTTCCCAAATCTCAAAACACAATCATTATCAATGTTGAATTCAGGCAACTGACCTTTCTGAACCAGCTCTACCTTTTTCTGCAACTCACTGTCTTGCTTCTATGCTTGCTTGATTCTATCTGATAGAGATGATCTCACTGATACCTGAAACAAAACAGAAGAACTTCCTACACCAACAACTTCTATACCAAAGATCATCAAATCCTTAACCAAAGGATCACGTTCCAAATGCAACATTTCTAATGAAGCATTACTTTTTCGACTCAAAGCATCAGCCACTTTATTTGCTTTTCCCGGATGGTAATGAATTGTACAATCATAATCCTTGATTAATTCCAGCCATCTCTTCTGTCTCATGTTTAACTCTTTCTGATTGAATATATACTTTAAAATTTTGTGATCAGTATATATTTCACACTTTACTCCATAAAAATGATGCCTCCAAATTTCTAAAGCAAAAACAACAGCAGCTAATTCCAAATCATGTGTAGGGTAATTTACCTCATGAGTTTTCAACTGTCGTGAAGCATAAGCAATTACCTGATCATTCTGCATTAGGATGCAGCCAAGTCCTTTCAATGATGCATCACTGTATATAACAAACTCACCATTCCTGGAAGGTAGTTCCAAAACTGGAGCATTCACCAATCTTCTTTTTAATTCTTGAAAACAATCATCACATTCTTTTGTCCAGATAAACTTAACACCCTTCCGAGTTAGCTTAGTCATTGGACTAGATATCCGTGAAAAATTTCTAACAAACCTTCGGTAATAGCCTGCCAAACCAAGGAAGCTACGAATCTCAGTTACATTTTTGGGTCTTGGCCAGTCTTCCACAACTTTTGTTCTTACAGGATCAACAGTTATCCCATCTTTAGAAATAATGTGACCAACGAAAGAAATTTGTTGCAACCAAAACTCACACTTACTGAATTTTCTATACAATTTCTTTTCTTTTAAGGTTTTAAAGATAACCCTTAAATGTATTTCAAGCTCCTCTTTACTTTTAGAAAACACCAAAATATCATCAATGAAAACCACCACAAACTTATCCAAGAACTCAAGGAAAATTCTATTCATTAAGTCCATGAATACAGTAGGTGCATTGGTTAGCCCAAAAGGCATTACTACAAATTCATAATGGCCATATCTTGTATGGAACGCTGTCTTTGGAACATCTTCTTCCTTTACCTTCAACTGATGGTACCCTGATCTCAAGTCAATCTTTGAAAAATACGGAGCTCCCTGGAGCTGATCAAACAAATCATCGATATGAGGCAAAGGTTATTTGTTCTTAATAGTGATGTTATTCAAGGCTCTATAATCAATGAAAAGTCTCATTGAACCATCTTTATTTTTAAAAAATAAAACAGGAGCACCCCATGGTGATGTGCTAGGTCGAATGAAACCTTTTTCTAATAAATCTTGCAATTTCTCCTTCAACTCTAAAAGTTCAATTTGAGCCATTCGATTAGGGGGTTTTGAAATTGGCTTAGCATCAGGAACTAAGTCAATAGTAAACTCAACTTCCCAATCGGGTATTATTCCAGGAAACTCATCAGGAAAAACATCAGGATACTCATTTACCACTGGCACATCATTAATCTGAACAGTTCCTTTATTTTCAATGATGTGTGCAAGGTAACATTCATTTACATATTTTACAAGTTTCTTGGCATCTTGATAAGTTATCAACAGTAAGGGTTCATTCTTGTACACAAACTGAAAGTCTTTCTAAAAAGAAACTTCTTTAGCTCTACAGTCAATCTTAGCATGGTAAATAGAGATCCAATCCATACCCAGGATAACATCAAACTCTACTATATGTAGAACAGTAAGGTTTTCAAGTAGGTTCTTTCCACAGATAAGTATAGGAAGATTCTTATAAATTATTGTTTCCTCAACATTTCCCCCAGGTGTTTTTACCAAAAGTTCTGGAGTCATTTCTTGAGATGGTATTCCGATTTTACTAGAAACGTTTTTAGAGATGAAAGAATGTGTAGACCCCGAATCAAACAACACACTGGCATAATCTGAAAAAACAAACAAAGTACCTGATACAACTTCATTTGATGGCCCAACATCTGCTGAAGTAGTTGCAAAGGATTTCACCGCCCCTTTCTGCTTGTATTCTAACTGCTTCCCATCACTCAAGCTCTTTGTCGGACACTCGTTTTCATAGTGACCCATCTCATTGCACTTAAAACATTTCACTAACTGTAAATCAAATTTGGTCTTACCTTCACCAATATCTTTTTCAGTGCAATCACAAGCCTTATGTCCCATCTTACCACATCAGTAGCACTTTCCAGAATTCAGAAGACATTCCCCAGCATGCCTTTTGTCACATTTATCACAAACTGGAAACGTAGATTTCTTACCATCAGACTTTTTTGAAGAATTCTTCCCTTTCTCATGCCACCTTGGTCTCTTCTTCTACTGGTTGTTATAGAACACATGATCATCAACAAACTCCATTTCCACCTTCTCAACACATTGAACAAGCTTTTCATAACTTTTAAACTCACGAGAAGCTAATGCCCTTTGATATTTTGGATTTGATCCTGAGTAAAAACGATTGATTTTACTATCAAGGTCTCAGATAATATTTGGAGCATACCTTGCCAATCGAGTGAACCTTTCTTCATAGGTAGCCACTGAGTCTTCCTCTTGCCTCAATTCCAAGAATTGTTTTTCCATCCTAAGTCGAACAGCCTTGGGAAAATACTTTTCAATAAACATACCTTGAAGTCATCCCAGTCAAGAGCATCAATATCATCAGCATCCCTGATATTTTTAACCATCGACCACCACTGGTCTGCTTCACCCTCCAAACGGTAAATAGCAAGACTAACCTTTTGACTGTCTGAACACCCCATGACATCGAAAATCTTCTCCAGTGCATTAATCCACCCTTCAGCTAGCACAGGGTCAGATGATCCTTTGAATGATGGGGGATGTTTCCTCATGAAATGTTCCACCACTGACATGTTCCTCTACGGTTGATCTGGTTGATCTCGTGTATGGATACCACCGTTATTTATCGCTTGAGTCAACTGCACCATTACTGCAATAAACTGTTTAGTTCCAATTCCGACCATCTCAGGATGCTGATTCGGAAGGTTATTTCCTTCTGCATGCCTTCCTAGCACTGCTTCCCTGTTTCCTCTGCGGAAAACCATTCGGAACAAACATGTCTTAGATGAAGCAACATGGTAATCTTCAAATACTATATCACTTCAATGTGACTATAAAAAAAATATTTTTGGATAATCATTTAATAGAATTCTAATGCCTAAGTTATCTAAACCGACCTCTGATACCAACTAGAAGGCCCCATCCTTAAAAATTACTTAATCTTGAGTTATTACAAGATTACACATTGAGGATCTTTTCGGGTTTAAAATTTAGAGATTTAGATCATAAAACTTGCATTACATTCCACATATAAACAAAGTGGTTACATAAAGATAGTATTCATCTTTCCCATCAATGGAAAAATATTTAAAATAAAATATGGAATCATTCTTGACACTTCCTTGACACTATCATCATATCATGTACCTTTCCCTTGACCTGTGAAAAACATTTCAAAAACATGGGATGAGCATAAAAAGCTCAGTAAGGGATACAAAAATATGGAAAGGAAACATGGGTACATATATACATAATAATGAAATCATACTTTACCCATAAAACATAATCACTTTAACATACCTCAAAAAATCATGAATAAATCAGAGAAATCATAAGACATAAAGGTAAATTGAGGCATTCATAACATTCTTATGTAGGGAGTAACCCTCTTGGTTAAGTTTGGAATACCCATCACAGTATATTCACTAAATCTCTTCGGAGAAACCTTAAAATTTCACTCCTTCGCGTTACCCAATGCATTGGAGAGCTATATCAGGCTCACCTGCCCTTAGTTTATCACGGAACCACCCGTCTTCATAATAATGCCCAAGAACCTCGACATAATCGCATCACATAAAACATGCATAAAGGAAACATAACATTTCCACATTTCAATCACAAGATATCAATACAACACATTGATATAAAAACATTATGAAAACCATTTTCAATACCAAAATAAAAGAAAATTAAAACATGGTATTAATTTTTCTTTTAAAAAAAGGTATGGCTTGTAGAGGAAGCCGAAACTCAAATAATGGTCACGGCGGTGGAGAAGTCATTGTCACCGCATACGTACAACAAAAATATTCCCTTTTGTCGTTCAGTAAACGATTCGTATAAAAAATATTCCTTTTGAATAAACATAAAAGTCAAAGGGGTTTATACACCATATAAAAGAAGGTTTTTTATAAAACAAAATATGCCTCAATGAAAGGAGATTGAGACGAAGTCCCATACCTCAGGTCCGACATGACTCGATCGTTCTTTAATGTCCTGAATAATAAACTTGAGTTAATTTCTACTTGCTTAAGAACCTTTTTTAATTTCATTATTCCTTTTATATCACTTATTTCCATGTCATTAACACTATGTAATTATTTAAGTTAATAATGGTTGTTTTAACAATCAATGGTACTTGAGTAAAATATAAACCCTTTATAATTACAAGTTGTTCATGTATCAATTATATCCAGAATTATAATAATGATTTATATATCATATATATCCAGTATATACATGCATTTATAATATTACATAATCATTTAGAGGTAAGAAATGAAATGCACCGTTCATGGAGACGGTAAGCCGTACGTACGCATGAACGCTACTTTCATTTCTATTTCGTATTTTATAGAATTGAATCATAATGATATAAAGGTATATTATAATTCCAGTATAATATCATATATAATATCATAGTTCCAACCTTTATACTTCCCACATATGGTATTTAAGAAATCAAATCACTTTGAGGGGGCGGTAGTCCGCACTTCCTCAAATGAAGATATCGCGTTTACCCATAATGGAAACCATAAAGGTATGCCAAAAATGAAAAATTCAGAAGATTAAGGAAAACATAAACATATTATATATCATATATAAATATAGAGACATCTTAATGGTCACCTTTTAAGGTGTTAAATGAATGTTGAACAATCATCATTTCGGGAGGCATAAATTCACCATCCACGGAAACAGTATGTCCTTTAACCATTAGATGTAGGTGTGTGTAAGTTTTGATCGAATCCTTCTTATAAAAACATCTTAGTATATTGAATATACTGGAGTTGTTACAAAAGAAATGAATAAAAAGAGTTTATGGGGTTGGAGAAGCAAAATAAAATAAAAGGACTCAAGTGAAGACATTACCTTAAAATCGGGTAACTCCCTTTGGTTTGAGCTCAAAGGCTTCCTTGGGAAGACTCCTGCACAAAGTGAGGCTTCAAGGAGTAATAGAGGGATGTGTAGAGAAAAAATGGGTAGGGTTTGGCGGAGCCAAAGGATTTGGGAGTGTGGGTTAGGAGGTAGAGGTGGGGGCCTTTTATAAGAGGAGAGGAGGGGCACTCTTGGAAAGTAAAGAAATGTTACTTTATTAGAAAATTATTTTCGGATTCAAAAGGTCCCACATTGATATAACTCGGGGGTAAGGTGATAAGGGTTCGAAATCCTCCCATCCAATATGTTTTGGACATGTGTAGGTCATAGATTTTACATTATTATTTTATTTTATTTAAATTATTTATTAATGAGGTAATCGCTGCATCATCATGGTGTCATAAATAATTTAATTTATTTAAAGTCTAAAAATTATGAAAAAAAATATTATGATTTAGGAAATATGTTTAGCTTTCCAATGAATATTGATAGTCTAAAATATCATCTATGTAGACAAAATTAAACAAAATTTAATCAGGTGATACATTGTTGTTATATTTACTTTCTTTAAAAAAAATAAAAAGATAACAAGTCACTTTCCACAAAAAGTGATTCCATGGGGTCCACAAGATTGGCACAATACATCCCATGGTCGTCCATGAGACAACCAGTAGAATTAGGACACATTTTGGTGTTAGTTTTTTATTATTATGATATTATTTTATTATCCTTAACTACCGATTACTCATTAATCAAGATAATTAAAGATAATTACCGTCGTTACTATTCATAATGTCCAAAAAAAGAGTCTTGATTACATAATTTGGACCTTCTGATTACAAATATGTAATCCATTTTACCCAATTCCAAACACAGAAATTTCAATAATTTATTTAAAAATAATTCCCGTTGTCAAAACAAATAGCGGGTTTTTTTTGAAAGAATATCTATGAAAAGTTTGGCATTAGTTTATGCCCAATTCCAAAGTAAAATTATTCCTAATGACCACTATTGGATTAAATGGTAAAAATATATTCTAATTTAACTTTAAAACCAGTTAAAAAGATAATATAATCATTTAAATAAATTATATTAAAAAGTAGTTTTGATGTAAAATGCAGTATTTTTCACTATTCATTAAAAATGAACATTGTCAGAAAAATACCAAAAAATCACACAAAGTAAATTTTGATGTCTCAATCATAAATAATAAGTTTATTTTGAAAAACATAGCTTATAAAATTGTCAAAATATATATTTAAATATGGTTTTCCATCAAAAGGCAGTAAAACAATCTTTTAAAAAATATTAGTGTATTCCATGCTTAAGATTGGATTTATTTTCATTTTAAGCCTCTAAAACACAATCTAATTCATTAATAGACATATATAAAAATATATATTATTCATTACTTACTTTGGATGTTACAATCGTGGTGGGAATCACCATTCTATGGTGTTGGTGGTTGGGATATTCATAATTGATGAACTTACCATCAAATCATGGGTGAAATCTTACACCATGTGAAAAAATACACATGATTCTTTAAGTGGTTTTAGTACATGGTTTTTTGTAATATTCTAGTATTTTTAAGGGGGATTATGAGTTAGTTCCAACCGTTATTCAAGTATTTTTTTACTATTAATTACTATGCTATGTTAATAGGATTTTTGGTTGGTTTAATAGGGTTTAGAGGACATTTTCAAGGTTTATGGGTAGAGAATTATTTTACACATAGTTTTAATCCCCTATGAAACCAGGTCGTTAGTAGTAACGCAGTCCAGTGTAGAGTACAATTTATAAAACCATGTTGCCACAATTTACAAACCGTGAAGAACATTCAAGTGGCCTAAAGAATGGTTTCCTTAGGGTTTTAGAAACCATGTGACCAAACCACATGAGTTCCCAATAGAGGTAGAAAGATCCTAGGGATGGTGAATGGATTTTCATGCCATGATACCTTGCAAATTATATATGGATTATTCATCCAAATATCCCCATTAACAACCATTATATATATTTTTACCATTATTATTCCTTAATATTTCACCCTTCTTCTTAGAGACCCTAAAACCACCCCTTATCAATTTCCTTTCTATAAATTCTTGATTTAAGAAGATCCATGTGTTTTGGTAATTGAGAATTAAGGTATGTTATCAATGAACCTAAATTCTTCATGTTTCATCTTGATACAGAAATATTATATTTAGATAAATTATATATTCTGTATTTTATGGCTAGATCCATGGATTTTTATTCCATATGGAAAATAAATCATGTATTTATTCATGAATTGAGGATGTTCTAGAGTATCACCGGCACATTCCAATATATATTTCAATGCTTGCATTATCGAGATATCCTGAGAGGTATGTTGGTAAAACATTATCATTTGGATTGAAATATTATTTAATATCATTATATTACCATTTTTGTTCATTTTGGTATCATTTCATGAGGTTTTCTTTATGTTAGATCAATTTAGTTAGATCTAGGAATGAATCATGTATAATCTTTCAAATGGTTTTTTTGTTTCTTCATCTAAATGAAAATTCTATGTAATCCCTTTCCATTTATGTCCCATGTAAATTCTATTTTCCTTAAGATGATACTTATGTTGGAATAGTTTATTTACCATGCTAGATAGTTACCACATGTGTGTGTAGCTCGTGAGACCCATATATGATGTTTCATTCCATCAGTATGATTGTGTAACTTTTTAGACCATGTTTCATATTGATCACATGTACATGTATATTTCTTATGATTTTAATGAATACATGTTATGTTCTTCTTGTGTATAATCTAAAATTTTCGGAATAATTATCATGAATCTTGATGTATTTATTATGTACTCAAAATAGGTCCACTGTCTTGATATGGTTGTCCCTTAGAAGGGATGTGTGAGAAATATGTGATGATAATAATGATAGACTCAAACAAAGTGTACAGGAATGATGACCTTGAGGCTAAATCCATGTCTATAGTAACAGGGGTAAGAAAACATTATGGTCTGACCTAAATCAATAATAAAATATAATGTCCTTGAGTAAATAATACCGATTGAGATATGGGTTGGTTTTCATGAGAAATGGCCCATAAAAGATTCAGGAAGCAATTACCTTATAGAGTAATTCAACTCAATGTATTGTGACTACTAAGAGGCTTGTTCGCTGGTTGTGTGGATATCACGTTATCACTATCAAAATCCTATCAGTTATCTTTCCATCATTGTGTCACGGATCACATTAATATGATCATGGAGGCTTATCAGGAACATGAATACTTGATATATGCTTGTTATTGATTTCTCCTACTTTTATATTTATCAAGTATTAATCATGTTATACTTAAGTTTTCTTGTTAGGGACACATTGGGGGTGTCCTATAAGATTTAATTACTGACACCCTTCTAGGGAATCTTGATTCATGTTCACACATAATGATGAAGGATCCTAGTATAAAGTGTCCTACAGAAGATTGTTGAGCAGGGGATTATAAAGTTAATAGTGGTTAAAGGAGTGGATATACTGTATTCCAATGTTTTTTTATTTATCTAGTTACATTTTATACTCATTGATTTGGGCCACTGCATTGGGGTAATAGTTCATTTTACATGTATTGCATTAGTGACATTTATTTTTACTCTATGATTAATTAAGATTTGTATGACACTATATTTTGTAGTGTCCCTGCATCACATTTATACCATCCCCACTGGTCAAAAGCCTCATTCATAAGGGGAGTCCTACATGAGGTCTGGCATTATCTTCCCAAATGTGTTGTTCAGGAGAATTTTTGTTAGGGAATTACAAAATGGTATAAGAGGATGACGTTCCATTCCCTTTTTATTGGATATCATTGAAATTATAGAATGTATATAGGTTTCATTGAACTTGTGTTGTAGATTTGTCATGTTCATGGAGATCTCATGTGTAACAGACCTTTTATTTACCTGTTATTTGGTTATTGTGAGTATTTTATGAGATTTGGGTGTATTTTTACATATATTATTTTGATAGAATAGTGGTATGAAGGAATATTCATGAACATTATATAGAACTCGGAGTGTAATACCATATGTGTAAGTATCACCTAGGATATATATTACTATATAATTCTTTTGTTTTTATTAAGATTATAAATCTACTCTCTTGATAATTTTTTCTTCAGTGTTCTAAATTCTATGTAGACATTTCATAAAAAATCCACCCATGAGAAAGCTAACTGATCCTTCTATAGAGGGGTTTTTAGTCCTAAAACAATCTATGGTGGCAGATGTACCTGAGAATATAACCATATGTGTTATATAGTTTTATTTGTTTGAGTCACTCATGCCTGGTGTCCCATTAATTATAACAGTACATAGTGGATTAGTAAAAAGGAACATTGTTGACTATGCAGATGAATTCCATCTCTAATAACAACTATCCATTATGTAACTATAGGACCATAAGACATTTTGTTCTGGATAGAGATACTGGAGATTATTTTTGTTTACTTCAAATAGAAGATGATTTATTGGTCATTCTAGTGGTGTTGATTCTATAGGGACCCACTAGGAGATGGAGGTGTGTCATTGAACAAGAGGGTACACTTTAGGGACATTTTTGGAAGGCCTTAATGAAACTATTTTTCAGTTAACTATTTATAGAAATTATAAAACGATATCATTGCCATAATTTTGTAGAGAATATGTAAGAATCCATTATGAAATATTTTTACTCAACTGATTTTACTAAAATACATCATTTTTATTCCCTATTGGAAAGAAATGTGGTATATAAAGCCAAAATGTTATAGATTTTTCATCTACCTGATATAAAATATTTCTTATGATAATTTAAATGACATCATACATTGTGGTTCACCACAAATCATATTTTTAAGGATCCAAAGGATGATCAATAATCATTTTCTTATTACATCTATTAGTAATCAAGCTGGTGGACAACGAACTGTTATGGTAAGTTGATATTCTAGGAGTGGGAAAAGGAATTACATGTACATGGAGAGGGTGGTAGTTAATTTATAGGAAATCATATGGAATCTTCCTCCCCCGTAAGGTGGAGTACAATTGTGATTTAACTATGGGGGAGTCGGATATTATCACAATTTATGCTCATAATGTCATAGAATGTGTTAATGGTGTCGTATGATGGTGGATAAAGAAACAATCTTCTATGGAGAATTGATTTTAGGATTCCATGTAGGTTAGTAATAGATGTGACATGTGACATAGTTATCTGGAAATGGTCCTAAAAACACATTTAGTCTCCTAGGATGATAATGACTTAGGAGGGTTTTTCACCTTATTTCCACGGGTATGATGAAGAGGAAAGAAATTTTTATGCGATATATTGGGTTCCAAATGACTATGGATAAGAACCATCAATAGTTTGAGGTAATTTATTGATCACCTCTTTATTTTCCATTGATCTACTCTATGTATTTTCTTAACATTATATTATTTCATCTCTTGTTTTTCATAGTATTGAGATTCCAATTATGTTTTCCTCTATATTTTTTTGTCGACACAGAATTGGGGTTTAATTTTAATCTTCTCTAGAGATGTCCCAAGTGTCCTATAGGCATTTTTAATTTTATAAATATATGGGATTCCATGATCCATGATATGAATAATATTGAAGTGATCCTTATAATAGACTAGATAACTAATTTTCAATATTTAATCAACTATTAATAAAGATAGGTTTTTATTTTATTTCACCAAATAGGGAGAAGTATTTGATTATTAGTTAGTAAGATTTTGAAGACATCAAATTGGGAATAGATTTCATCCATATTAGATCCATGATATCCCATGAAGAAGGATTGTCTCTCATTGAGGAACCAAATTTTTGGTTATATTCTTTTCCTCCTATTTTTGATCTATATGAGGATGTATTTCATGATGACTTATTAGGTTTTCCTCCTCTCTAAGAAGTTTAGATCAAGACAGAACTCATTCTAGGTTCCTAGAACATTTTATCTCCCAATTAATATATGCCACCAAACAAGCTAATAGATATTAAGATTCAGTAATAGGAGGTTGTGATGATGGGTTTCATCAAAGTGGTCACATCTCTATGGGGTTATACAATTTTTTTAAGAAGTCAGATGGTAGTCTATAGCACTTTAGGGACTATAAGAAATTGAATTAGGTAATGATGGTGATAATTTACACCTCACACAATATTGATGATATATTTTATCAATTGTGGGTATCCTAGAGGTTCTCAACAATTTATCAAAATTCATGATTCCATTAGATGTAGGTCATAGTGGATGATGATTCCAAGATTTCATTTTGGAGTATATATTGATTGTATGTATACATCAATATGTATTTTAGTATTAATAATTTTCGAATACTGTTGATTATTCTAATGAACAAGGTATTACACTCAGATATTGTCTCTTTTTACATCGCCTTTGTTTGATATATCCTTATACTTTCACAATCATTTTAGTTTCATTCCATACACCATGAGACCACGTTGAGTTCAGTCTAAACACGTTTTCTATAATCCATGATTTAAATGGGATTCCTATGTATCCAAGAGGTAAATCTCGAGGGTCATGTGATATCGGAGTCAAGAATTTATTTTTACCAAAAGAAGGTGTAAGTGGATATTTCATAGGATCTCCTCATACTATTTTTAGATCAATATTTTACTCAAATTGGATGGATACTATTTATGGTTCATTAAGTATTTCTCTTAATTAGTAACACTAATTATGGTTCTTACCATTAAGGGTGTTAATTTTGAATATACTAGATGATGTGGGGAGGTTTTCCTTGAGCCTAAAAAGATATTGATTAAAGGTATGGTTTTGATTCCTCGTGATCTAGGGATTAGATACACAGTTCCCTATAATTACACGGGTACTGATTTCAGGGTTCTGTTTATGAAGTGGGAGAAGTTATTTTCATATGAATTGTGCATTTTGTTACCCCATTACAGGAACTACATTATATTTAATATGTATTTGGAATCAATGGTCATTTCTACAAAGTAATGGAGATAGTAACTCTTTTTATAGAGATAATTTTTCATACTAATTGAATAATACTATGCTATATCTTCTTTGAATGGGATATGAATTTAGGGAAAATGTGATGGAAAGGGTATTCTTCAGAAATAGATTTTGATATTTCTTATTCTCTAAGAAAATCTAATCTTATTATAGATACTCTTATCATGAAAACTCTAATAATATAGGAACATGGTGAGAAACAATAATGATAGGAATGGTGTAAGATGATTTTGATGGGGGAATGGATTGTTGTTATATAAATTGATAAATGTTTCATAACATTTGAGCCCTTATACAACCCATAACTATTGGTGGATTGTGTTAAGACATGCCAAATATCAGATATTGAGTTTCTGATTATGTGGTAACATTTGGCAGGGTTTTTTTATTCCCTTGGTGGTCAATAGATGATGATGATGAGGATGTGATCAATATGCATTGGTGAATTTTGATCCCGAATCCTTAGGATAATATCTGATATCATACTCGCTTGTTTCAAATCAGCATGTTCATCCTGGGATGATGAAGTCGTATCATGAAAACTAATAATAGTTATAGTAGAATGATATGAAGATAGACGTCATGTGATTTGATTCACGATGTTTTTCAAGACCATGATTAATGGTCAACCATTTTCCTCCTAGTGTATTTTTTTAGCCATGTCTTCTGCTACTGTCGAAATAAAATGACATGAAAAAGGAATTTTTTATTTGGTAACCACAAACCCTAAGGACCCGTGATATGGTTAGGGTGACAGTTTATTTGATGTTTAAAAATACTAATTTAACGATGATCAGGGAAGTTAATTCCTAGTATGAGATGTAAATTTTATATGTATAGAATATTTTATGGATTTGTGGATATCCTTTGAGTATTATATCTAAACGAGTTCACTTTTCATAATGCATATTTTACTAGGTTTGTAGATGTCTTTGAGTGATCAATTGAAACTATGTACAAAATACCATCCAAAGACCGATTTCCAATCACAGAGTTCGATCATGATATTGGAGGACATTATACTATAATATGTCCTTTATTTTTTTAGATATTTGGATTATCATCTATAATGCGTTCAATTCGTGTATTTTTTTCTATGATTCTATTTCAATTAGAGAATTTTTAGCTCTCTATGTTGTGGTGAGTCATTCATTGTTATATTGATATGAGAATGGTGAGGTAGATGTTGTGGGGCTAATCATGGTGAGTGATACGTTTAATTATTTATAGATAATTAGGAAGTGATTGACCATTTCTCAATGTAGGTAGTGATATTATGTCAATTAGAGGAGATGAAACTTAGTGATCTCAATGGTGGAAAAATGTTTTCTGAACGGTAAATACTTGGTTATTAATCAATGATTGTGTATGTAATGGTTGGTTGTGTCCAAGTCAGTTAACTAGTATTTCTTTGTGTATTTGGAGATGTTTGGATGGTGATTTGAGGGCTTGATATTGATAGAGACGCAAGAGTATTACAGGTGGGGGTTCATGACATTTAATATATTCACATCTGGATATATTTATTCACAACTTGTGTAGCAATCTAATTCACAAAATTTTTTAGCTTGAGGTGTGTACAATTAAGAAAATCACATAATGAAAGATGAATTCCTAATATGAAATAAAATAATGCATATGAAACACAAAAATTTAAAGGAATTTGAAATATGGGAATTTATGTTTTGAATTGGTTACACGATGTGAATGTTATAGGTTCTAGATTTTATTATAACATTTTACGCTGATTTATTTTTATTTAGACCTTACACACTCTCTATTATTATAGGTGAACCATTTTTCCCCCAAGGATACCTTTGTTCACACTTCTACATTTCACCGATCATTGGGTTTTGGTGGATTCAAGATGGGTATATATGGTGGGTTCCCATCATTTTTTCAAGGTTTTACATTCGATCGTATTCATAGATCTACTATGGTGGTGTGGTTTTAACATGGGTTTTGTACGGGATGTGTTTTTGAAAACCCTTTGGAATTGTGTAGGTAAATCAACTTTCATCCATGAATGGTTGTTGTTCAATGTATGTTTTTTATAACTTTGTGGTGTACAGTGAGATCGAAATGTTTTATTTAGGCATGGAGCTTCATTTCACATATTTACATTCTATTTATGAGATCATTATGTCTTCTCATACCTATGTGGTAATAATAAGGGTCTCCATGAAGAGATAATTAATTATTATGTCTAAAATTAATCAGTTAAGGGAGTTATATTATGTTTTGATGCATTGATATATTTGGTTTATAACTTGTTTCATGTGATTCTCTTGATGAAAATAACCTCTTTGGGGAGCATTGTTTTCAATATATATGATATTATCTGGTGACCCTTTATATGTTATTTATTAAGATAACAATGAAATAAACATCTAATGAACTTATATATGGTTAATAAATATTTTATTCTTGGATACCCAATCTCTAAGATAACACTGATTATATGTAAATAAGTATTGTGATAATGACCTGGAATAATTGTAAAGTTGGGATATGTTGTAATTGTGTGTGGTTTTTCTTATGTTAATCCCTTTTGTGGCATGAAATTATTATGCAATAAGGGCAATGACTTGGGGGGATGTGGGATGTGAAGGGAAGTGATATATTGTTTGGATAGCATGTAATAATTGTGTTAAATTATATGATGTAGTGAGATGAGGTTGTTTTGAAGTGGTTTTGGAGAAAATGATGTGGCACAAAGGTTGTAGCATAGTTTTTGTGGTACAGTCATTGTGGCCCATTATTTGTGGCACAATTCTTTTAGCACAGTGGTTGTGGCCTGAGGGTTGTGGTGTAGCGGTTGTGGTGTACAATGGTGACGATGTATGGTGTTATTTTTCATTATGTGGTAAGATGACTTGGTTAATTTGGTGTTGTAAGGATGGTGTATGTGTGTTATTGTGGAAGTGGTTGTTTTATTTGGGTCATTTGTTGGGTGTCATGGTAGTGTTACATTCATAGTTAGCCATCAGATTAATTGTGATGATAAAAAAACAAAATAGGATAGAAAATAAATGAAATGCACTAGAAATTTAAATGTGGTAATTAAATTCAATTAATTTAATAAACAATTATTTGAGTAATGTAAAATCGAATGGATAGAAATAAATGTGGAAAAACCAATAACAAAAAGTGGGAAAAGTTGTGTCTTTTGTGATGGTTTTGTGCTATTTCATATAATTTTTGTAGTGTTTGGGATAGTTAATGTGTGTTATGTTGTATAAGATGTGGTGTGAACTAGTGAAGATGATGAGAAACCATTGGATGGGTATTGGGTTCTTTCTTTTTAGAATGTATGTTTAAATTATTTTTTATGTTCTCAACACAAGTTGGCTAACATACCAACACTCAGCTTTTTGATGTTACAATAATTTCCCTATCAATCTAGATTGTCCTAATAAAGATGTAAATCTACCCCCTATCCTTCGCTCTTCCTTCATCAATAGTGAAACTAGTTGGTGTTGGAGATTACCTATTAATGATTATATGGGATTACTTTGAATATTAAATAGGAGTGAATTTATGGTGCATGTATCTTTTGACGATATGTGATGTGTTGGAATAGGTGTTTATTGAAGATACACAAGGTGGTGTGATATCATATGTTGCGTGTTCATGTGTGGCAGGATAGGGAATAAGGTTGATGTCCTTCACATTCATAATACCCTACTTATCTAGTTTAGGTTGTGTGATGTGATGTTATGTGATGTGTTCCTTAGGTTTCTGTGTGAGGGATATAGTTCTATATGATGCGTGGATTAGGTTTATAAGGGATTTATGTGATGTGATTTGGTATGTGTGGAAGGGATGGGAGCACAAGATGTTCAGCTCTGGGGTTTGATAGTGGAAAACAAGTAGGTAAGTAGTAGTAGGGAACCCATCTTTATTATGATATAAATACTATATTATTATATTGTATGTTTTAGTTGTTGAGTGAGGAAAGTGAGGTTGGTATGGTTAGATAACATATATTAGTGATTCCTTGTTCTAATATTTTTTCAATTTTCAATTAGCATGTTTTTTACATGTGTACATGAGGACTTGTTTTTGTCTCTAATGAGTATACTTATTATACACACCCAATTTATCTAAAATATTTTTTATTTTTCAATACGGGATTTGGGAACCTATATAGACATTACAATCTGGGTTAGACTTTTTTATTCATTATCGAGTAATGTTCTTTATTATATTTACTTTGGATACTTTTATGTATATCAATTTTACTTTATTCATGCATTTTAATATGATTTTATGTTTTCTATTATATGATCTATTGTATTTTCTGGTAATTATTTTTTATATCTTCAGTTCATGTTTTATTAAAAGAGGGTAATGTCTCCCAAATAGTGATATTCTTATACCCTCAGTGCATGTTTCTAACCTGGGGATTATTAGAGATAGGTGTTAGGTGAATTATCTATCTCCCCTAATTGTGGTATCCTTGGTGAGAGGCATTCGTGATATAGTGGTATGGATCTTTGGGATGAGAGATGGGCAGGTGTAGAGACTTAGTAATGGTGAGGCTTTTATGGATTATTTTTGAAATGGTACCACTTCACCTTTGTGTGTAATGTAAGCTAATGATACTATTGGTAAATGGGGCTTGTGAGCACATTTTTTTCCAATGAAAAGATGCTAAGCTCATATATTGATCATGTGAGGTAGACCTGTTTTCAGGGTAGAGACTTATGAATGGAACATGCATCATGATTGATTGTGTTTGTTCTTTAAATGGGTTATTGTGGGAAATAAAAAATAATAAATAAATAAATTTTGATAAAATTATATGTTATCAGGATTAGGATGTTCTCCTTGTTTTCAAGAATGGATCTTGATATTCATCTATGATTAGATTAGGATGATGAGTTTTAGAAGTTAATTTTTTATTCATTATAGGGTTGGCCGGATAGAGAATAATGAGCCATGACATCAGTCTTTGTGTTCCTCTCTATGGTAGAGTTTTGTTATGTATGAGGGGTGAATCTCTGATCAGGAGACAAATCACTATATGGTGGATCTAGAGATTATTTTTTCTCTAATCAGAGAAAGAACAATTTTTTAGTCTTTATTATTAGATAATAACATGTTGGGAGCTGCATGTCAATGGTGGACATTATTTCTCGGCGACCATAAGGAGAAAGATACGTTGTAGCATGTCTCTCTAAGGGATTTTCATGTGGATTTACTTTATTTGGTGATAAGGGTATTCAAGACGAATGATATAAACTCTATTTATACTGTTATATTGTGTATGTAGATGTGTGGGATCATGTTCTAGATGTCCTTTATATTTCTTTTGATTTTTTCAAAATGATGTTTCTAGAGAGAAAAATATAAAAGAGTATTTATGTGGAGTTATCAGATATATGGTCACCATATTTATGCTCCCTTTGTATTTATAATTGAGAAATGTTGAAGTGGTGATTGAGAATAATATTTACTAGGGGTTTGATACCTGAGAGAGAATACCAAATGGAGATTTGAGGAGAATAGATTCAGGTAGTGGGTTGTGGGTGCATATATAGTTCATGTTTTATTCAGTAGGGAACCAACTGTTGCAGTTTCATCGCCATCCATCAGGGAAATATGGTTTATGAGTGAATTTTGGCGGATATACTTTTTCATTATATGTCAATGAGAAATGGTAATGTCCATTCTTGTTGATAGATCACTCGGGGAGGCCATTTTTAGATGGTTGGTCATGTCCCTTCTTAGTAGAAACAGCTTCCTATGAGACAGTTTCAGTTTTTGGGATCACACGTTTTGTCTAAAAAATTGGGGGAATTTAAAGTTATCTAAGGGAATCCTCATTATAGTCCCCCTATATAGGGACCCATGATATATCACATTCATGATGTTTAATAGGATATAGGTTGAAGAGTTGGGCATGGATAGATGCACACGTTAGAGGCAGCATCACTAGCAGCTTCATGAGTTATTTGAGATACAATTATTTAATCATCTACCATTTTTTGTGATCTGTTTGATTTAGGATCTTCCTACTACATTGTTCCTCTATCTTTTGTTCATTCCACAGGAATCTATATGGAGATACTCTTAGTGCCTCTAACCTTACTAACACTGGTTAGAGGCCAAGATTCTTTTTTTGATGTACGATGGGGGTGTAGCCTTATTTTCAGGAAAACCCAATCAGTTGGTTGCATCCTATTCATGCATATAAAACTATATGACTTTATCATTATAATGGGTTGTATTTATTTCAAGTGTTTGTTCATTGATCTCTTTTGGAGAATATTTTTTTCAAATGTGGATGTCCAGGGAGTCGTATTCATTAGTGACCAAGGCCATCAGTTGGGTAGTAGGATTGTGGGGCCTCCATTTTGGTTATTGGTTGAAATATAAATTGATGAAAATTTAAAGGGGTTTCCTACAGTTGCGGAGGATATCTTTAATTATTTCCCAAAGGGTGTTATAACACTACCCCTTCAATGAAGCATCATTGTTGGGATAGAGTTTCAGTTATGAATGTCTTTAATTTCAATTGATCACTATCAAATGGTTGTTAAAGAGAAACAAGAGTTGAGTTTTGATGGGGATGATCAGATGTAGATGGGTTTCATTTGACCTAGTGTGTCATAGTGGGGTGTTGTAGTGAGGTTATACAAAAAATTGAGATGGTTGTCTGAGGTTTTTTATAGACTACTAGATGTTAAATCAGGTGACAGACAAGAACCATTACCCTCTTCTGATGATCAATGAACTATTTTATTAGTTTATTATATTTATTTGGTTCTCTAGGATAGATCTTCATTCTATATATCACCATTTTATGGTCAAAGGTGAGAATATCCAAATGTCTTCCTTCAGATGCAGCTATAAACACTTTAAATTTGTATTCAAGTTATTTGGTGTTATGAATGCACCAGCCGAATTCAAGGGTGTTATGAACTCTATGTTCCATGTGTTCTTATATAGGTTCAACATAATATTCATCGATGATATTCTGATCTAATCAGTCTGAGAGGAGGAGCATGTTCAGCATCACACATTTGTTTTGTAGGTCCGTCTACACAACCTTATCTAGGATAATTTTTCCATGTTTATGTTATATAAGTGAGAGGTTTATTTATATAAACATGTATTGTCTTTATAGGATGTGGTAGTGGAGCCATCGATGGTCAATGTAGTGGTTTCTTTGTGATGATAAAGATTTTATAGTAGTTGTGTTTTCACTAATGTTATTGATATGCTATATAATAATTGATCTCTTTATAGAATTTTATTTACCACATGAGCCTATGATATGTTTTTTCTCAGTAGGATATTAATCTATGTGACAATTAGTGGATGGAATAATTTATTATTACAATTTTCATGACACTTACATCCTGTGAAAAGGGAATGTGGTTTCTGATGTGTTATGTTTTCTATCCTGATGGTATTTGATTCAGATGTATATGGATGTTTGGAAATGGATATGGGGGCTTATAGAGATGCATCTTATCGTTAGAGAGAGAAATAGTTAAGTTTTTCTATAGAACATGATGTTGGATTCATCCTTGATGCAATGGATGGAGGAGTCTTGGTGGTGAGACACTGAGGTAGAGGTGAATTGTGATTGTGTTGGCCATTGTGGTGCTCCTAATGGATTGATAGAGGATATTCAGAACTGGTACATGTTCCATGGCAGTTTGTAGGTCACATAGGTGACGCATGTGGGATTTAGAAATTATTTTAAATGATCATCACTAACGTTACAACATGAGGTGATATATATGAATTTTTAATTGACGTGAATCATTAGTTGTCAGGGATAAAATGGTCAGTAGTTGATTTTGGGGAGAGGTGCTTTGGTTTTTCAGCAGGTGGAGTGGAGAATATTATTTTGATAGGTTTTTTTTATTCCTAAGATGTTACTTTGTGGAAATCGGAGTATATATAAACTGATTTATTCACATGGTCTACTCTTGGCCTGCTAGTCTGCTTAAGAAAATAAATGTTTACATAAAAAAATTTGTTTCGACCGGTAGTACAATTAAAAGAAAACCTGTGACCATTCTTTGGGCCACTTGTTGTAATCCTCTGGAAAAGGGTGGTCTTGGCATAAAAAACATTAAGCTTTTCAATGATTCTCTTCAAGCTAAGATGAATTGGAATCTGATTCACAACAATTCTAATTCCACTTCCTTTCCCAATTCTAGATTCATCACCAAGCATAAAAAGGGTAATCTGAGTTACATCACTTCTTCCATCTGGCCATCCATTAAACGCTATTTATTTAATATCATGAACAACTCTAGATGGATGGTTAGCGTTAATTCCACTTTGAATTTCTGGTTGGATAATTGGACTGGCATTCTACTGATCTCAATGCTCACGTCCACCACTCCTCCTGGCAATACCAATTTCTCTATTAGGGACGTTCTTAACTCCCAAGACATCACTCTTCCGGATGAAATTGGTCATATCATTGACAATTATCATTTCTCCAATACTGATGATTTCCTCATTTGGGAACCCGCTTTTAATGGTGTTCTTGATTCCAAAAGTTTCTACAAAAACAATTTTAGCAATTTTGATTCTAGCTTGGCCTGGTTGAAATATTTTAACAAACCTTGGATCAAACCCTCAAGATTTAATCTTATCTGGCGTATTTCCCATAATAGGGTTCCCACTGATATGTGCTTACAATCCTTTGGGATTACTCTTTGTTTTAGATGTCTTATGTGTAATCAACACCGATAGGATGCTAATCATTTGTTTTTGTCTTGTGCTACAGCTGCAGCTCTTTGGAATTACAATTTTGACATTTTTTGTTGCAGATGGTCGATTCTTGACTACATCATCTCCCAATTACAATGTTGTGCTAATGGGGCTTGCTCCATGCAAATCAAGAATCTTTTTCTGACTGTATTGGCGGAACTCCTGCATATAATCTGGTATGACAGAAATAATTTACTTCATAACAATTGTTCTTTCAGTCTCAATACAGGTAAAACGCGTATTCTCATGGGCATCAAGGATGCTTCCTCTCTTCAGAAGGATCCTTGTGACAATTTTGTTGATGATTTTATGATCCTTCACTATCTTAGGATTTTAAGATCTTACAGGAAGCCTCGGCACACTTTTGAAGTATTCTAGAAAGCCCTACTTCCAGGATGGATCAAAGTGAATGTCGACTGCGCCTCGCGAGGAAATCCGGGTCCGACAGGTTGTGGTGCCATTTTTAGAGATCTTATTGGCAGGTTCCAGGGCTGCTTCTTTGGTGGTTATGGTACGGCCTGGGCTCTGGAAGCTGAAATTCTGGGAGTGATTCATTCAGTGGAATTTTCCAAACAAAAGGGTTGGAACAAGTTGTTGCTTGAAAGTGACTCAACCACTGTGGTGCAAGGTATCTGGAAGGGGGTGGTGCATCTTTCCTGGCCGCTCACTTCTCTTTGGATGCAATTCCTTGCTACGCTCTTGGACCTCAGCTACATTGCCACACATTCTTACCGTGAAGCGAACATGGTTGCTGATAGTCTTGCCAACAAGGGATTCAGCTAGGATATTACCTGGCTTGATGATTTGCCTCATGATTTTCTCCCTCTTTATGATAAGGATTGTAATAATATTCCTTATTTCATACTTTTGTAGCTTCCCTTCTTTTTATAAATTAATTTTTTCCACGGTCTTTGACTGAGGCACCACCTTCTTTTAAAACAAAATTGGAAATCTTTTAATCAGGTACCTTGAATGTTTTACCAGGATGTACATGGATGATTATATTATGATTCATGGGGTAATAAGGAACATCATCTCTATTTAGGGGCCTCATTTAATTCATGTACCATGAATGTTTTTCTTAATTTTACATCTCTCTCCATCTCTCTTGTATTGGTAGAACCCTAGGCACCCCATAGAGTCCTTATAACCATCTTCACCGTCAATTTGATCCCTATATAATGGTATATTAACATTTCCAATTAGTGATGGGTAATCTTCTCTTACACATGATTTTTATTTCATTCATGTTTAGAGATCCACAATGGTGGTTCAGTTTTGGTTTGGGGTGTGTATTTCCTTTGTTTGTTAAAACCCTTTGTTGCATTGTAGGTTGATACATGGTTTCCATGTGTAGCTATGGTTTGTGGGTTGTTTCTTCTCTTCCCTATTCTAAAAATTATGATTTGAAAGATACTTTTAGGTAGGGGGACCAATTCCACAACTGTTTACAAGTTATGTGTGGGATCTACATGATTTTTTATACCCTCAGGGAAATAGTAAAGGTTACTGTAATGAGATAATTAATTATAAACTCAAAAATTGATGGGAACGGAGTGTTATCACATGGGTTGATGTATTCATATACATTGAAGACAAACTTATTCCATTTTTTCACCCCACCAAAAATAATGGTAATTGGGGGAATTGTTTGCATTGTATATGATATGATGTGATGACCCTTAATTTGATGTTGATTGATCATACACTGAAATAAAATGCTAAAAACATGTATTTGGATAATATATTGGTTTCTCCAAGATACATGTACTGTGTGAAAATAATCATTTTAAATAAATAACTAATGTGATAAATACCCTAAATAAATGTAAAATCATGAGGTTTTGTGTGGCTATGTGTCTTTATATATTGTGAATCATTGTGTGGCATGTGATTATTTTGAGGTGATTGTGGTGATCGGCTGGGATGTATGATGTTTTGGGAAATGATGCAATTGTGGGATATATTTTATGAAATTTGGGTACTTTTTCTATGTTATGAGATAAATTTGTGGGACTATGGTTGAGGTATAGTGGTTATAGTGAAGTAATTGTGGTACAACAGTTATGGAATAGTGGTTGTGGTGCGAAATGGGGATGATGTGTAGTAAAATGTGTAGTTTATATTGTAACATAATCTAGTAGATGTATTGTAGCAATGATTATGGATGTGTGGTGTTGTGGCGATGGATGTGTGATTTGGGTTAGTTGTTATATGGAGTGGTTTTGTTAGTTTTTGGGTTAGTCACGGAACTAACTAGGTTGATAAACCAAACAAAATAGGTTGGTAAATAAACCTAAAAGATTGTATATTGATATGTGGTAATTATAATAGATTAATATAATAAATTATCATTTGTGTAATGTGAATTGAAATATCTAGTGAATAAATACAAAAAACCCTATAATTGAATGTGGAAAATTTACAAGGCTTATGTGTTGGTTTTTTTGTTTATCATATAGTGTTCGTAGTGGGATTTATGGTTGATGTGTGGTATGGTGGTTGTTTTTTACTATGCTTTAGTTAAACTGATGGGAAACCATAGGTTGGGTTTTTTGTTCTATATATATATGCATTTTATGTTTATTTTATTTTATACATGCCCCACCCGAGTTGGATAACCTTACCAATGCACAGAGGCGATGAGTTCTTGATGTTTTTTCTAGCATCCACTATGGGAGAGACATTGATGGATGGATACCCCCTCTCCCCACTCATTAGTTTGTATTAGGGATATGATTTGGTGTGGGTAATTACCTAGTGGTTGTGATACAGTTTAGTGTTGGGGATTATACAATAGTGATGTGATGGCCTATGTATCTTCGAGCAGGATGCAATGTGTTGGCCCAAGTGTCCACATGAAATATGTGATGTGGTGTTATGCGATATGGAGGGGGTGAGTCATGCTAGGCATATAGGGCACAATTAATGTATTTAATCGTAATGATACAATATTTCTCTTGTTTTAGTTGAAAGATATTATGTGATGTGAAGTGTGACCTATGTGGCTATGTTGGGGATCTGATGTGACATGATTTGTGACCCATGTGTCTGTGGGAAGTATGTGATGTGATGTGACTTGTTCCCTAGTTTAATAAAAGTGGGATGTGATGTGATTTGTTACATGTGGTACGTATGGGAGCACAAAAGGTTCAATGTTGGGGCATGAGAGCGGATAATCATTGGTGAAGTGAAAGTGGGGTACCATGCTCAGTTATGATCTTGATTTATTATATTTATATTCAATTCATGATTTTGTGAGTGAGGTGGGTGAGTATGGAATGGTTAGATGAAAATTATAGGTGTTTTTGAATGTTTTTTTGTTCTTTAGATCATTATAATTATATATTAATATGTTCACTTGAGGCCTTGGTTATATCCCTGCTGAGTATACATGTTATTCCCACCATATGTTTATAATTTTTTTTATGATTCCATGGGGACTTTAGGGACTGATCTAGATATTACTAGCTATGATAGAGTTTTCATTAACTAACTTCCATAATCATTTATTTTTTGGTACCTAATTTAAATATTTTTATATGTATCAATTTTACATTATTCATGCAATTTAGGATGGTTTCTAGTTTGCTTTTTTATTATATTATAGAGTTTTTTGGTAATATTGTATCCTATATCCCAGTCATGATTAATTTATAGATGGAAACTCTTCCTATAATGTGATAATTTTATAACATAAGTTCATATCAGAAACCAAGGACTTACTAGAGATGTGTCTCATACACCATTATCTATTTATTCTAATTGTATTATCTTTGGCGATATAAAGTCATGGAAGTGTATGCTAGGAAATCCTACCCCCTGATTTGTTTAGTTGTTCGAGATTTATAACTGTCTCTTGTCTAAACCTTACAATACTAACATTCCATATTTTTTAAAGAGGTATGCATTATGTTTTTCTTGTGTCTCATCTTTAAAGGTTCATATATGGCCGTGTACATGTGATTCATAACAATAATATTGAGCTAGATCTCGGTGCATTGTACATTGTATTCCTAGTGAAGATTGTTGGCTAGAGTGATAAGGTATTACAATGGAAGACATCGACACTTATTTAGGTCATATGGCTGCATATAAGGATATAGGGGTAGTGGAATTGGTAGTATAATATTCAAGATCATTGGCCTTAGTTTTTCGAGTATATTTATAGAGATTGTTCATTATGGAGAGAGGACTTTATAAAGGGAGATTGTAAGGGATATTGTAAGGGATTCAGAGTTATTATGTGTCTGATGGGTTAATTTCATCTTCTATTCAACTATTTTTAACTATTAATTGTCGCCCTATATTCCATGGATTTATGGATGGTTTTGAAGTGTTTTTGGTGACTTTTTGAGGGTTCGTGAGTGTTTAATAGTTTTAAAAATGACGGTGATCTGCCTTCAATCATTGAGGCATGTGGAAAAGTTTACTAGGTTAGAGTATTATTTATCAAGCCATGGGACCTAAAACTACAAAGTTTGCAACAAGTTCCAATGGAAAAAATAATGGTTGGTGCATGGTTTGACAATCCATTTGAGCAAAACATATGTAAAACCGTGAGATAAATATTGTCACACATTATTTGAGAATGGTTTGTCAAATTCTGTGACCATAGAATGTGTGTGTGCATTAATGATATGAAAATCCCAATCAACAAACATTGAATTCTCTATTAGAAAGTTCTCAATCCAAAACATTTGCCTCAATTATGAGGAATCTTCATCCTTCCCTCCAATATCTCATATCCATCCAAACATTATTATGGGGATACAAGTGTGTTATTGATTGATTATTAAGGAATGTCATCCATGAACCGCTATTAGTTTTGTTTCTTCTCGAACTACCATTCATCCCATAAAAATCATTGATCCATTATGTTATGTCCAGATCTATGGATTTGGATGGAATATAATAATGTATTATTGGATCATTTGTAAAATGGTGGTGGATATAGAGTTTTGGTGAAGCCTCCTTTGGTCATTATTAGAGATATCATCATTGTTTTATCCCAAGTGGTATGTTAGGGTAATAGATACTCCATTGGATTTTATTCTTACTGAATATTATTCAACCACAATTATTTGATTTAGTTGGGATCATTTCCCAGGATCCATACTGTGTGACCACAATTTGATTAGAGATTTTTCATTTATTAGGTATCATCTCTCGATGGGTTTTAAATATTTCCATCAACAAGATAATGGTATGAATCTATTTAAAACTTTTTTCACTGTTATACTCTTTCCCTTAATATAGTACATTTGTTGGTGTATCATGTTGGACCATTCCTGATAGTGAGTAAATGTGTGTGTTTGTGTGTATCCCATTATGCACATATATGTTTCTTGATTCCACTAGTATCCCTGTGTCGTTTGTTAAGTCATGTCTAATATTAATCACAGGTACTTATGTGTTTCTACTATTTCTAATGATGACAATGGATGTTCTATAATTATATTCTCTACCATGTTATGTTTAATAATAATTCCATGGGATCTATTTCTTGTGTAATCAAAATAGTTATACCTTCATGATTTAGTTATCCCTTAGAGGAGGAGTAAGCATGACTTGTGACCATAATAATGATGGACCCAAACACATGGTCGGGGAATGAAATCCTTAAGGCAAGAAATGTGTAGGTGGCTACAGTGGTATGATGGTTGTGTAGCCTAACCCAAGGCATAAGTTGGATATGAGGGGCTTGAGGATTGATCAAGTATTTGGACGAGTTTAAATTTTCTTTAGTCTTGGCCCATGATGAAAGAGAGATGCGACGACCTTGCAGCCAAATATGACTTGATACCTTGTATATTTTGGCAGGCATGCCCACCAAATTTGTGTATTGCTATTAATCACTATAGATGATCCATCAAATTTTCCTTTCGTAATAGTGTCGAGGTAGGTATTCGAGGGAATTAATATGTCTTCTTTATCATATGAATGATCAAAATATGATTATTAATTATTTCTTATGCATTTATATTTATCATGATATACACTTATTATACTTGTGCACTCATTTTAAGGATGAATTAGATGTTTCCAACTAAGTTTTATTACTAACATCCTATATGAGTATCATGAAGTATTTGAATACATAATAATAATGGATCCTAGTAAGGCAAATAGGACTACAACATATAGTTCTGTCGAGGTGTATAGAGTTAATATTGGTAAAAAATATATGTTGGAGGATTATTCATTTTTTCATTATTTATCTACTTTCACTGTATTCTCTTGTTCATCTTAAGAAATTGCCACCGTGGTTTATTTTTCAAATATCACTAGATTGGAATTTGTTATTATAATATTTTTACTTATCATTTTCATGATACTATCATTTCATATATATTTTCTATTTTCTTGACATGTTGGAGGTGGGATTGGAGATGTTTTTTTATTACTAAACCGTTTTTTATTTTTTCGTAGACATGACGAGGTTTTTTCTATGGATATGATTTGTAATGAAATAGTATCCCCACTACACACTTAGACCCTCACCAATAGTTTTAAACCTCTTAAATTATGAGGAGGCACTCATGAGGTCATGTTATGTGTCTACATGATTGATTTTCAGAAAAATATAGGTTTGGGAGTTATAGTTTTGATATGATCTTCACCCTTAATATCCCACCATATTTCGTTTCAGGACACATCCCACCAGGGTTGCCCAGTATGCTGAGCCACAACTATACCAAGCCCACCTCCAACAAGTCAAGGGCTAGTGACAAGCACCTTGTAGGCATAACACTCACATGGGAAGACTTAGACTAAGGTACTATACACAAACAAACATATCCAATCCCAAATTATTCTAAAATTCAAACAAATGAATGGAATGAATGTGTACATATATGATCCCCCAATTAGAGTATGATAATATAATGCTATGAAATATTTAAATGTTCCAAATACAATCCGAACAAATGGAATTTATTCCATCATAATACCCAAATATAGGAAAATCATATCAAAGGAAACCACTCAAAAAAACATCTCATCCTTTCAAAGTCAATCTATGTTCCTTGAGCTCCATGTCCTCCCATGAAACCTAAAAATGGGTCATCATCTGCATGAGACACAACCTGTTAGGGAATAGTCCATGTTGGGGTTATTATAAAAATACCCAGTAGAACATCCTGAAACCAAAAATCATATAACATCAAGAGTATAGTCATCTCATCAAAAAAATATGTCAATCAGAATATGGGACACTCAAAAAGATATCCATATACACTCAAATGAGACACTGGGTCTCAAGGTATTGTCACAACCATATTTCCATCCTAGAATTATTCTCGAGAGTTTGTAATGAAACTCTCCCTAGAGGACTCACTATTTGAGTCTAATATCATTGATGGTGTCTATCCAAGATTTCATGGTCATCATGTCTCACTAAGAGGAAGCACTCAATAGAAGTCCAAAGAGATCCATACACAAATGAGGATCACAACATGGTCATTGGAATAATATAAACTAACAATGTTTGGATTAACCAACTATATAGGGGATCTAAACTCATGTATAGATGGTCACACTGATTCTAAGAACCCCACATAGCGTGTTAGAAGGTAGATGATCTCATCTCAGCCTCTAGGAGAGATTCCAACAATTATCTTAAGATAATCCCTTAGAGAGGATCATAATATTTTTTATAGTATGTGATGCTAACTATAACCTCATATGTATGTATCAAGGTAATTAACCCATAGAAAATAGATCCATACTAATGAGATAAACAGATCTAGGACTTCTCTTAAGGAGTGACAACGTGTACTTGAAGTACACAGGGTATCTCCAAAACTGATGAAACCCATTACTATTTCAACATACTTTTATTTACATATGTATCTATTTACATGTTCAAGTTTATGTCATCTTCCTACCAGTTTAATCCTAGTGGTGTCCATATCCAACTGGTCAGGACTTTTTTTCGACTAGTTGTGTCTGTGTACACATTGAGGTACACACTGAGCCACAAGGATGTTTTCAAATGTCATGTGATATGGTCACACTATTATGATCCTTAATTCAAAAGGAATCCCTAACATGATATCTAGGTAACTATAAACATCATGGGTTCATTCAATACTTGTCATGTTGTTCATTAATTTTCAGAAGCTGCAGGTTCATCATGCAATCATTAAAATCTATTTATGCCTCTAGAAATCATGTACATAGAACTTAGATCTAAGGTTTTAATATCCTCAATGTCTTTAATGGATATATTTTATCTTCCAATGCATGGAAAATCACCACCCGAAGCCCCCTGATATCTCATGACAAAACACCACCCTTGAACTCCATTGATTTGATCCTAATTCTACATTACCATTATACCAAATTGTTCTCATTGTTGATCCAAGATCATATCATTGATATCAACACATTTTTCAATTTAATGGATCTGATATGATTTATTTCCTAGTATGTGTTCAAATATGGGTCAAAGGAATTTCTTGTGATAAACAAACAATTGGGTTATAAGATCACAAAACACAAATGTGACGAATGGATTTTCAATTTTTTTTTATCCTAGATTCATGGTCATTCAAATGAAGAACTAAGAGATAATAATATAATTAGATGAATTATCCTAAATTACCCCCACAAAAAAATCTATTGACCATATTATAAACAATCCATGAATCAATTTATTAATTGATTAATTTTATTTCATCATCAGAATAATAAAATGTGGAAAATAAAAATGAATGGACCATCCTACCAAGATTTGTTTAAATTGTTAGTCAAGAAAAATTCAAGATCATCATCATTAGTGGGATCTTTATATCCTATTACACATTTATCTAGGATAATTGATCCGGTAATTATTCATCCATGTAATCTCCTTTATATTCACTTCTATATATATAATGTTATGCATCAATCCCCAAAATTACCATATATCTGTATATTTAATGAAAATTTATGTCATTGTTTCATTCCAAAATAAAATTAATTGATTTTTTTTGTTCCTGTGATGTCCTTTACAAAAAAATGAGAGCCCGAAAATGTTTATATCCCACATATGGTAAATACCATATTTCATATTTCAAAAAAATCCTTGATGATCTGATCCAAGTCCCTAATTAGTATTTTTTCATTTATTCAATTAAATTCCATGAGTGTGTAATTAATATATTTATAATATTTAAAACATTACATTTAGGCACACTATGCCTCATAATAATGCACCATATTAGCACCTTCCGTTGAAATTGTATGTAGATATATTCAAATCCATTACATGGAAAAAATAGATATTTAATTTTCCCCACCAAATGTATTTTCATCACAGAATACAGGAAATGGGTTTATGAAAAGAGATTTTGTACTATACATACATCTAGGTCTCCAGCTTTTAGGGTTCCTATTGATGATTCTCATGCTACCTCCAAACATGCACTAAAGGAATCAATATCCAAATATTATCTTCTCCCATCGATCCTCAACATATATCATGTATTCCACAGTGGTAATTATAGGAATGATATCTATATTTATCTAGGTGATCACATCTTATGTGTCATCCACATACCTCCTCTGCTACGGCATGTGGAAAACATGGTGTTCCTAGTCCAAATATGGGGGGTAAATCTATGAATCAATCCAACTATCCAACTCTATGTTGTATCTATAAATGGATAATGAATCTTATAGATAATTTTTCACACTGACCACATATATTTGATCCATGTCGAGGTGACACCTTAAAGAACACATGGTCTCCTTCTTTGAAATTCAAAGGCTCCCACTATTGATATATATAAGACTTTTAATGGCTCTGTTCCATCAATATATACTCTTGGATGATCTAATCCTTCTTCATAATAGCTTTCACCAACTATGATTCCATGAGAGAACACCCCTGAAGATCATTCCATCAATGTGGTGACCTTCAAGGTCACCTGTATAAATCCTCAACTAGTGTCTTACCGATGGTGGAATGGTAGAAATAATTTTTTAAAAAATCCACCAATGGGTTATGAGGCACCCAAAAATGGCCAATGTCCTACATGTATCCACATAAAATGTCCAAAAATACATGAATTGTCTCCACTTTCTAGCAATCAGTGTGGTGGTGAAATTATGTGTTCAAACATAACTAAGTGCCAAAGGATTCATACAGTCCTTCCAATAAATGAGATGTGAAGAAATGATTACTTTCATAAATGATCATTGAGGGAATTCCATTATTCCAAACAATCTATTACACATACAAGAATAGAAATATTTATACTTAACTCTACTCTCGTATTCCTAGGAATGTGGGCTGACCTAGTAAGTTTTTATATGATCACCCAGATGGTATCGTGTCCTGTGAATGTATGTAATAAATCTATCATGAAGTCCATAGATACTCTGTCCCACTTCCACTCTGGATCCTCAATTGGTTGAGTTAAACCCACAATAACATGGTTCCCTTCTATAACCTGTGAACAAGTGAGGCATCATGAGACAAACTCTACTACCTATTTCTTCATTAATATCCACCAAAAATAATGTTGGAGGTCATGGTACATATTTTTCACACATAGACATATTTCCAAAAAAGATATTTGGAAATCACCCATAACCTCCTCCCATAATATCATTGTTACCACCAATCATCCTCTAAAAAGTGTTACCAACTACATTCCTTCATAAAATCAATCAAGAGAATATTCAGTAGATATCTGAGTAGATACTATCTTGCAGTAGGTATCTCCATGTTCAGAATCCCTAACTCACTATAAAATTTTAGGGGTAAAAACCATCAAATGGAGGTAATCTACATCATCTCTAGACACAAATGACAATAATAATGAGGCTAATTTTTCAGATTCCTTGGTAAAAATTTGAAAATATATATATCTTGCTAAGAGCCTCTAACCACACATTCCCCTTTCCAAGAGGGTAAAAATTCACAAATTCAAAATCTAAGAGGATTTATCTACATTTACTCTACCTCAAATTATGATCCTTCTAATATAATTTATACTGGCGAATCCTGTGGTTAGAATAGATGATGAATCACTCACTTTTAAGGTAGTTTCACCACATCGTCTGTATGAAGACTACCACTGAAATTTAAAAATTGGTTGTTGTGTAGTTTGACTCATTTAGTCTCAAATGATGTGATCCAGAGAAATCACCTCTTTCCCCTGAATTAGGAAAATTCCATTATTTGTCCCTAATTAATTTTATAACACCGCATATGGGACACCCTCTTCTAGGAATCTCAATATGAGGGTTCTTTTCAACAACTGTGTCAACTCCTAAAAATCCCACTGCCACTTTTCTATCCAAAAAAAAGACAACATCTTTTAGGTAAAATAATTTAGATGGGATGAAGATATATTAGGTACAAAACTCTAATAGTATCATACATAGCCTAAGAAGCACCTTGTTTCCATGGTGCTCTTGGGTGGCTCGCATGCTAACATTTGCTTGAATATTTTTAGGTCTACTAATACACCATCAGCTAAGATAACATGTCCAATGATTTCAACCTCATATATACTTATATAACACTTTGAGAGTTTCCCATAATGGTGGTTCTATATGAATGTTTCTAGAATCATCTTTAAGAGTCTCTCATGCTCCACATCAGATGTAGAGTATAGTAGGATAACAATGATGACGACTACCATGAACTAGTCTATGAGAGAATGAATGATCCTATTCACGAGTCCCTTGAAAACTGTTGAGGAGTTTTCCACACAGATTGGAATTACTAGGTAGTCCTAGTGACCATAATGACATCTCAAATTTGCCTTTGATATATCCTCATCTAATTCCCGTAGCTAATCATAGCCTAAACTGATGTCAATATTTGATAGCATTTTTGCCCCACTAAACAGATCAATGTGGTCATAAATCCTCATTAGTGGACACATATAATTCATGATCACCGGCTTCATGAGTCAATAATCCACACATAACCTCAATTTCCCATACTCCTTCTTAGAAAACAGCCTCAGGGATGCCTAGAGGAAACACTGGGTCCCATGAAGCCCTTCTATTAAAACTCCTACAACTTCACCATTATCTTGCAATGATCTATGGGATATAACTGATATACTAATGTATATATCAGGGTCATAAATGGGTTTATTTCTATCCCTTGTAAGGGAGGTAATCTTGTAATCTCCTCTAGAAACATGTCCTCATACTCATCCACCATAGAAGGAAATTGCTATCCCACATCATTCATATATCAAAGAGTCATTCAATCCAACTAGTGAGTAATCAGTTGAACTCTAATATTCTTCGTCCTATTATATTGATAACAGTTTTCCTTTTCACATAAAATGGAAATCAATGTCACATCATAATGTACACACCACAACTTTTAACTAAAATATTTAATTTGTGCTTGAATGGTGTATAGCTAGTCCATCCCTCAGATAAATTAGTAACACTGAATCACTACTACTAAGAGATACATTGAAAAGAAACAATCCCCCAAGAATCAGATCACACTGTCGACACAATTTCATGATTATGGAATCATATCTGATAGGATCCACTAACCGTAGGGGTCCTTCCAATGTCTCAATCAGAATCTTTATGTATTGAACTTGGGGTATGGAATGAAAAAATTGAATTAATGACTATTTCTGTAAAAATTTCATACATGTTAGAAATGACATATATCCTACCTTTAACAATGTTGGGTGCCTCTGGTTCATAGGCATTGGCCACCTACAACTTCCATGTTCCCTTCCCTCTAGCTCCCTAGGCCTGTCTTGGACCACATGGTAGTGGTGGTGGCAACATGTCAAATATTCTTCCATCTATAGTTTTTATCACAACAAAACTTCATGTTCCCCCACCCTATGCCCCACTAATTCAACCATTTCTTCTTCCATAGTGTATCATCTATCATCAAATAAAAAATTGTATGGTGGGTCAAATAAAAATGTGTGTAGTATCTCTTATCGCCACAATAGGGGCATCATCTCTCAATGTTCCTACTAGAATTGTCAAGATAGCCATGAACTATCGACCCTCTATCCTAAGATCACATGTTGAAACATACCACACCACTCTATCTATGTGTCTATCATCGGCTATATTCTTCCAATGTGTCAACTCCTTTGTTCCCTCCACCAGCATGCACTTTCAGTGTCTACTCATTTAAAAAGACCTCTATTAGAAGGGCATATTTAAAAACACAAGAATAAGTCAAAATTAATTGGGGATAATATTGGAAAAGATATAAAAATGTAAAACTTACTCGATGTCCTATGACTTAAAGAACATGTCTCTAATCAAATACATTTATTATCATTTGTGGTTGGAAAAGATCGATGAATATTCAAACCCAGACATGTATCTGTTCCCCAATTTAAGAATCTCCTAGATGCATACTACCATCATGATAGACTGATAACAATCCTCTATTTAAACATGCTCAAAATTTACCCACAAAAAGTTACATCATCATATGATATAACTAATAGGCCCCATAGATGTCCTACAGGTCCATTAAAAAGTCACTTCTCCAAAACCATCCTCTGTTATTTAGGTGTCTTGTTAAGATGAAATATTCACATAACCACCTAAATTCAATCATTAGCAGCCTATGGATCTTTCTGGAATTTGGATATATGTTTTCTCTAACAATAGATCTCTAGATAGCATTCATATTGAAAACTATATATGTGGGTACTACTGGTACCACCTTCTGCTCAACATGTGGAGGTATTGTTGGATGATGATCTGGTACAACCCCTTTCAAAATAGGTATCTATATTGAAGACTCTTCACAAATGGGATCAACATTGTGAACCTACTATTGAATCCATCAATCTATCACAATATAGATATCCTAAAATTAATAATATTTACCAAGTCGATGAGTATGTCTGGAGAGAAAACTCGTGAGGAAAATAGAAACAAAAACTCATTTCTATATGATGCATGTACCACAGTTTTTCATTGAGACCCATATCTACATGTACATAGTTGAAAATCAGGTTACCATATTTTTCATGAGTGGATATATAATGCACCACAAGAACACTGGACACCTTTTTCTATAATCTAAACTTGAAACACGTAAACATCATCACCATATATGAAAAATAAATATCACATACACTAATCCTAATGTAGAACTGACTTTATTTTTACCACTATTTCATGACACAACTCATGTGGTCCCACCAAGTTGGTGGAAATCCAAGCCTCAACTACCCTATGACATCCTCTAATAGGTTTGGTGTTGATGACCAGTGATGAGTAAGCATGACACTCACATGGGAGGCCATAGCCTAAGGTACATGTATGCACACACTTTCCTCCAAAACCAGAATATACAAAATTTTAAATTAAAATAAATGGATGAATAAATGTATGATTTAAAATTAGATTATGACAACATAAATTAATGAAAGAAATAAAGGGGACACATAGATTCCAAACCAAAACATCATAGATTCCAACCATCTGATCAAATGTAGGGGACAATAGTCAGATGAAACAACCCATAAAACATCTTTGTCTTCCTAAGTGAATCTATTCCCCTAGTTGCATTTCCAACCAAAACACCAACAAATGGATCATCATATGCATAAGACATGAAACATGTGGGCAGCTCCCATACAGGGTTGAATACAACAATACCTAGTAGTAAAACCCAACACCAAAAAGCATATAACATGAAGAGTATAGTTAGCTCATCATTATAATATTTAAATAATAATTTGATTCATAAAACAAAAATTCCAGATATACTCATAGGAGGCATTGAGTCTCAAAATATGCTCACAACCACATTTTTATCCTAAAATTAAACTTGATTGTCCATAAATAGACTCACCCTATATAATTCAATCTGTGAGACTAATAACATATATGGCGTCCTTCCAATATGTCATGATCATCAGGTGTCACCAAGATAATGCATATTATAGAAGTATGAAAATATCAATGCACATATTGGGATCACAACTAGGTCCATGGGGTAATACCATCTAACCAAATGGGGATTAACCCAAAAAGTAGGGGATTTATTCCTATGTATAGTTGGTCATTATTATTCCAATAACCCCACCATAGGTGGAAGAAGATAAAGTATTTCATATCAACCTTTGGGAGAGATTATTAAAAATCTATCTAAAATATGTCCCATTGAGAGGATCAAAATCCTTTTTTGTACGATGGAATACCAAACTACACCCTCATATGGATGGATCTAGGGAACACACCCTTATAAAACATATCAAAGATAATGTGACTACGGGCTATGGGGATTATCTAATGGAATAAATGGAGTGTACATGGAGTACAAAACATGTCTCTCAAACATCAGATTAACATATCCTTGTTTCCACCTATCTATGTTCGTTTCTGTTTCTGAGTAAATAGAGTGTCCCTTAGGGTGTACTCTTAGCCTTTTCCATGTCTAGAAGGCTATGTACGTGTACAAATATCCTTGTTCAGCTGGATGTGTATGTTTACCCTTCATGATTTATGTCGAGGTTCCAAGAAGAGGTCCCATAAAATTTGACAGATTCACACATCATGTGATACATAAATCAAACAAAAACTGTGCAACACAACTAAGGCCTTAGACATGGTGTGTGTTCAATAACATCACATCATGTTTTTTAAATTTCCATATATTATGGGTTACTCATAAGATCTTCCAGATATGTTTCCTCTACCTTTAAATGTACAAACAGAACTTGAATATATGGTTTGAGTTTCATTTACAACTTTAGTGGATGTATTAATGATTCTGGAAAGAAAAAAATCTCCATTCGATGTCTCCCCTTCATTGCCCACCAAAACCCCACCCACAATATCCTCTAATTAATCCCATATTCATCATTACCATCATTCAAACTCCATCTCATTATATATCCAATCCTTAATGAGTGATATCAATATAATGGATGAATAAACAAGTGTAAAATGAATTATTTCTATGTATAAATTGAATCATAGGCCAATGTAATTTCCCACAATGAATGATGAATGAGAGAATAAATTGAAAAAACTCACATATGAAGAACATACCTAAAAAATGTTCCTATTGGCCTTGATTTATTTTTGTTAGATTGAAAAAAATGATATAATTGTATAATCAGATGAATTCTCCCCGAATACCACTCAAATAGAACACAAACCTACATTTTGTAGGATCTGTGAAACAATTCGATGGTTAATTGATTCAAATTAATAATTGTAATAATAATATTGGGATAAATAAAAATTTACCAAATTTCATAACTTGATTTGGATCAATTGTTGGTGAATAATGATTCTTCACCATCGTCATTGGAAATATCCTTGATGTCCATTACACACTAATCGATGATCATTCATCTGGTTATTTTTCATCCATGGATGCTCCTTCGAAAACTCCAAATAGATCTCTAAGGTTATGTAGATAACCCTAGTATTTCATTATAGATGTATATATTACAAAAGATATTTTTCTATGTCAATACAAAATAAAATAAATTGATATATATAATTGATTAATTTATTTATGGTTGTGACATATTTCCCAAACACCTGACACTAACAGTGTTTATAACAGGCATAAGGTAAATAAAATATTCCATACTCAATGGTGACCTTTAATTTTAGATCCAAGCTCCCATATAAGAGTAATTCGTCTTTTGTAGAAAAAATGTGTGAGTGTAAAATTATTATATTTAATAAATTTGAAACATTAATTATGGGATCACTGGGCCCCAAAATATGGCGTCGTCTTAGTGCTATGTCATTAAATTTTTACTAGATATATTTTGAGTATTTACATTGAAATAAAAAATATGTTATATTACCCTAAACATAAAGATATATGTTCTAGAAATCTAAACAAGGGTTTACCCAAAGGTATGAGGTTATTGAGCATGCATCTATCTCTCACGCTCGTTGATAACCTTATAAAGATTCTAGTGTTTCCATGTGACACACACTAGAGTAATTTGTCTCCCATTGATGATATTATACTACCAATCATCAACCATTATAGAGTACTCGAGACATGTATCTCCATCCTTGATTCCCATATTTCCCCAGTCGACAACATCTGAAGGGTCATGCACGTACACCCACATTTGTGACATGTGGATGATGTAATGTTTTGGGACCAACTAGAGGGGTAGACTAGAGTACCATGCCACCTCTCTCAATTTATGTAGTATCGAGAATGGACCAATGAATATCTAATCTGTATTCCCTTCCTAACCAAATCATAACAATCCACATTTCTTTGAGACCTTCAATGACACATGGTCTCCTTCATTGAACTCCAAATGCCTCTGTCACCAGTTTTCATAAGACTTTTGTGGACATTGTACAGTCTTTATCTTCTACTAAATGATATTCACATTCTTCATTGTAGCATCCACCATATATAGGTCCATGTGGGTAGACTCCCTTGGAATAGTCAAACAATGCGGTGAACTTCACATCACTAGTAAAAAGCCAAAAATTTTTACATAATGATGATCGAATGGTATCTACTTTTTATATAAAAACTCCATGAATGGTATATTATCCTCTCAATTACATCCAAAGTCACCATTGAACATCTTAGTTTTTCCTCCAAGACCTAAATTCTCCACTCTATCTAGCCATTAGTCTAGGGGTGAAATGTTGATCTTAAATTCTACTAACTCCCAAATGCTTCCTAAAATCCATTTCTTAAATGATATGGGAACCAAGAATAACAATAACCCCATTATAAGGTCCATAGAAACACTGTCCCACATCCTCCATCACACTTCATTGGGATGAGTAAAACCTAATGGATCAGGATGTTCAGTCATCATCTTCTAATAAGCGAGGTATCAAGAGACAAACTCTTTACTGAATTCTTCATTACATACCCGCATAACTAATGTAGAAGGACATGGTACATCATTATCATACCTTGACATACCGGAAAATGGGATATATGTAACACCCCCATCATCTCCTCCCTTTAAATCATTGGTACTACCTTCCATATTAGAAAAAGTGTAACACACACCCCACTACAGTAAAATCCTTCACGGGCATGTTCAGGGGATATATGAGAATATGGGGACTTAATGTTGGCGTCTCCTAGTTGTGAATCCCAAAATCACTATAGCTTTGGAAGGGTAATAGACAAAAACATGGGGTAAGATGATTTATTTCCATCCATATATGGTAACTACAATGAGGCTAACTATTGATTCCCCATGATAAACAACTGAAAACAAGATCTCCTGCTAAGAGTTTCTATAACCACATTCTACATCCAAGGAGTATCAACAATCTTGAAGTTGTTTTCCTAGAATAACACTATTCATCATTTTGGTATCATGACATTATCCTTCTGATAGAAGATATCCTTGATGCTCATGTGGCCTAAATAAATGATGAATTTATCACCCAAAAGGTAGTTTATCCACATCATCAATAATAATTCTTCCAATGAAAACACAAAATATTGAGTGTTGTTGTTTTATTTGTGTGCTCTCAACTGAAATAGCCCACAGGCAATCACTTCTTACACCTACATTAGGAAATATCAATTCTAGGTCCCTGAAAAATAATACAAATCTGTGTACTTGACACCCTCCTATTGAAATCTAACAATGGGGGTGGTCATCAACAACTTAATTAACTCCTGAAAATCCTATTGGTACTTTTGTGTCCAAATTATAGAATACCCCTTCTATGTCAAATAATGAAAAGGAAGTACAACAATGTAGAAATTGTGAAAAAACAACTAATAATAACCTAAAAACCCTAAGAAGCTCAACAATTCTGTCAATATTTTGGGTGGATCCAAATCTAAAACTTCCCTGACCTCTGCTTAGTCCACTACTACACCATCAACATAGATAATGTGTCCCATGAAGTGGACCACATGAATCCATATCTATCACTTATTGAGTTTCCCATAATTTTGGTTCACTAAGAGTGTGTCTATAATTGTACTTAAGTGTCTCATATGGTCCTCCTTGGACATCGAGTATAGTATGATATTGTTTATAAGACCAAAAACCAGTCAATGATAGGTTGATATTCTAGTTTATCTATCCCATAAACACTACTAGTGAAATTTCAACACTGAATGGAATCAATATGTAGTCATAGTGACTAGAATGAAATCTGAATTCCATCATTTGTATATCTCCATATCATACCTATAGCTGGGGATAGCTATAATATAATTTTAGTCATTGAGAACCAAATCATACCTCTTAATATATTGAAGGTGTCATCAATCGTCAATAGATTACACAAATTATTAATGGTATTTTATTTCAATAATCTTTAATCCAAACATAACCAAAAACTATTTTCTACCATCTAAACAAAGAACACTAACCCTAACTAATAGGAATCACTATAAATAATGAATCCCTTCTTCTATGGGTCCTTCAACTACAACACCATCTCGAGAATCTCTCTATGATACATATGATATAATAGTGATGATATCATGGTTTTCTATTGATGAATGTTTATAAATAAGTATATATCATGGAGAAGAGGTAATCCTTGAATGTACTCAAGAAATATGTCCTCTTACTCATCCACCACCAAAAGAATCTAGTAGCCCACAACATTCACAGCTCTAAGATTCATGCAAGCCAACTGTTGAGTAATCAACTACACAATGCTATTCCTGATCCAATACAACTCGACATATCCTTCCTTTTTATCCACAATGGAAAATCATGTCTAATAATTTTAGAAAAATGACATCATTCCCCTAATGTAGTCAATATTTACATGAATATTTTATAGTCATTCCATCCCTATGATGATGTATTAAGGCCTCAATAATTCTACAAAGAGATATCATGAGAAAATATATCCCCCAAGTGTTAAATCATATTGGAAGGACAAGTGAATGATTTTTTAGTCATTTTTACTAGGTGTATTTAAGCATAGGGGAAGAGAAAATGGATTAATTAGAAACTCGAAGTCTCGGACTAGGGATATGGAAACAAAAAAGTAGCTCATGATTGTTCAATAAAAACTGATTATTAGGTACAAAATTCATAGATCATACCTTTAAAAATTTTGTGAGCCTATGGTTCATAGGGATCAACCACTAGAAGATGTCCTCTTCCCTACCCACTAGATCTCTATACTTGGAAGGAAACATGTGGGGTCGGTGGTGGAAACAAGTCAAAAAATATACCACCTTCAGTTTCACTATCTACCACTCTTCCACATCCACCACATTGTAGAACAAACTAATCCTACTACAGCCACAAACATGGTGGCCCATTCAGTATATACCAGTCATCATTACTGTGAGTTAGAACATCTCACAAAAGTTATCTATTGTTGTCATAAGAGTTTCACTAACTCTATCTTGGTTGACTAAAACCATCCTGAGAGTCTAGAAAAAACCCTATCTCAAGATCACCTTGTGAAACTTTTCACACATCCAAATCTATATTTCAATCATTGGCCACTTACTCATGATGTCTCATACTATTTGTGACCACCATTGGCATCCATGGTCGGTGTCTGCTCAGTCGGAAAGTTCTCTAACAACAAGGAATGCTCCATAACCCCATTTTATGTAAGAATTAATGTATGTATAGTTTTAGATTGAATATTTCTCCATATAACTCACTGGATGGTCCATTCCCTAATTAATGGATCTTTTAACGTATCCATTTGAGTATTGTGAGAGTCTGGTGAACTTAAAAGAATACTCAGCTACAACCATACAGCCTTGCTCAAGGTGAAGAATCTCCTCGTTTTGTATTACCTGCATCATAGCCTAAGAGTACACTTCTCTGAAAATATGATCAAAATATTATAGTGAAATATTCACCTCATCATTTTATATAACCCATTGGCATCACTAATGTCATATGAGTCCATAATGAAGGACCTCATTTAGAACTACCATATGTTCTTATGGTGTCCCTATGAGATGAAAGACCCACATAACTACATCATGTTATTCCATTATTGTCTGTGGATCTAGCTTTCTTTAGAACCAAAGTGGTTAAAAAGGAAAAATCTCATGATAATTTCACATCATGTGCACCACATATAATGGGGTGGATGGGACCACCTACTACTCAACAGTTAGATGTGTGGTTGGAAGACCATCCAAAGAAAATCCCTTCTAAAACCATTCATATATAATAGACTTGTCCCTAAGGGGGGGTTATCCTCATGTATATTTTGTTGAATCTGTGCAAGATATCATCAATGAGACATGCTAAAATAAACAATATGTACCATGGTCAATGATTATATATGGAGATCTGAATCAATAAGAACATGTAAACAAAAATGCATTCATATATGATTCATGTACCACTATTTTTCTTTGCATCCAATTAATACATGTACCAAGTCAAAAATAAATTTATCTGTCCTGATGAATCTATATATAACTCCCCACATCATAACTAGACACTCTGTCTTGAAAGTAGAACATGAAAGACTTCTTCATCATTTCCCTATATCCCAAGCCAATCTCATTGACTCCATTCCTAAAGTTGGACCGACTACTCTGATTCTACTCTATCATGGTGCGACTCACTGGGACTCACCCATCAAGTTGTAAGTTGAGCATCAAATACTCCATTTATTCCTCTAATATGAATGTGTATTGTGACCATCATTGAGTAGACATAACACTCACATGGGAGGCCTTAACACAATGTAATTGTATGCACACACACATATCCAAACACCCAATATGTTGAATTGTCTACTGAAATCAATGCCTCCATACATAAATAATACCATAATCATAGTATGACAATATAAATTAATGACTATTAAAAATGGGCCACATAAAATCCCATCCAAGACAGAAGAGAATCCAACATGCAGCTCAAATATATGAAACTCTGAACAAATGAAACCTCCCTAAAAACACATCGGTATGTATAAGTAAATATATTCTCCACTAGCTCCTAGATCTCCTAGGACACTAAAAACTATTCATCATCATTATAAGAGACGAAAGTTGTCGACATTTCCCATGAAAAGGTGAGTAAAAAATAACTCATAGGACACCTCAAAACCACAAATCAAATGAAATCAAGAGTATAGATACCTCATTACAAATATATGTAGTTAGGAATTTTAGATATACAATAAAAAATCTTGATATACACATAAGATACACTAAGTCTTAAGGTAAGGTCACAATTGCATTATTAACCTAAAATTCTTCTCGAATGTTTGTAACTACACTCAACCTAGAGAACTCAGTCCATAAGTATAAAAGAACATATGCAATACATCAATTATATTGCGCTCATTGGGCCTCACTAATAGGAATAACATGATAAAATTACAATGATATCAACACAAATATGTGGTTCCCACCTAAGGCCATGGGGTAATACCAACTATCCCAATCTATATTATAACACTATGTATGCGATCAATGCCTGATTATAGTTGGTCATGTCAATTTTGAGAGCCCTATAGAGGGTGTAAGATGATAGAGGATATCATCCCATACATTGGGATAAGTCCTACATCTCTATCTGAAACTAGTCCCTTACAGAGGATCATATTCCTTTTTCTTGGAGGTATTAAAAAAACACACCCCCATAAGGATGGATCAATTGAACACACCATTAGAAAATGGATATATATATATATATAACAAGTAGATGAACGGATTCAAGACTTATTTAGAGGATTACAAGGAATATACTATGATTTTACGTCATGTGTCTCCAACATCAGCTCAACTTGTTCCTGTATATGCCTATCTGTGTCCTTGTACATATTTGAGTACCCAATGTGTCCTTTCCTATGTACTCTTGGTCATGTCCATTTCCATCTTATTGTTTTAGTGTTCGATAAGTCATGATCTTCCTTTTGTGTCCATGTTCCCTTCCAGGTATACGACAATATGCTTGGAAGAAGTCGAACACCATGTGACAAAGTTACTTTCTGTATGATCCATAACACAAATGGAAACCCTTGTGCCACATCTAGGGCCCCATACACAGTGTGTGATAATAAACTACATCTCGTGTTGTTTAGAATTTTCAATAAACTGTGGGATCCTCATTGTATTATTCAGAATCTTTCACATCCTACATCAATTTCACCTATAGAACACAAATCATAGGTTTGATTTTTCATGATTTCATTGTTGGAAAGATTCCAAATTCTATTATGTCATAAATCGCCGCCTGAATCCACCCCACCACTGCATTCCAAAACATTATTCATGAACTCCTCTGATTTAGTCTTCCATCATCATTACCATCATCAAAACTCCATCTCATCATATATCCATTAATTAATCTACAGTATCAGTCCATTTAATGAATAAATATATGAACAATAATTTATTTCAAGGTATGCGTTGAATCAAAATCCAAAGGAATTTCCCACGATAAAGGAATAATTGGGGAATAAAAGAACAAAATAGAATTATGATAAATGTAATTAGGAAAATGCTGGTGTTGTCCTTGATTTTTTTTCATTATAATTATAAACTAAGATATAATAATTCAATTAGATGAATACTCTTTGAATACCCCACAAATAAATTTCATCACCACAATACACACAATTTTAAAATATATTCAATAGTTGATTGATTCACATTCATCAAAGGAATAATAAAACAGGGATATATCCAAATGAAACAAACACCCTATGTCAATATTGAATAATTGTGGGAAAATAATGATTTTACACCAATTTTATTGGTGATATCCTTGAAGTCCAATGCACACTGATCAACGATCATCAATCTAGTTTATGTTCATCCACATAAACTCCAACAATGACTCCTTAAGATATATAGTGTTATATGTATAACCCTATTATTTTCTCAAAGGATTATATTAAACCAAAATATATTTTGATGTGTCACACTAAAATAAAATAAATTTATTAATTTAATTTATTTATTTATTTAGGTGGGTGAAATTATTTCCACAAACACCTGATGTGGAAAATTTTTATATCAAACATATGGTAAACACTATATTCTAGACTCAATTGAGGCCTTGAATTTCCAATTCATTCCCCAATTTAGGTGTTACTCCACTTTTTTTCATAAAACAAAAAGTGGGGGTAACAAATATATTAAATATATTACAAATATTAATTTCGAGCACACTAGGCCTCAAAATCATGCACTGTCTTACGGACAGGTCATAAAAATAATAGTTTATATATTAAAATAATTTAAATGTAAAAAATAAAACATTAAATTTTATCCAACTTAGGTATTGACATCCAGGAATGTTGAAAAGGAGACGAAACAAAACGATGCGGGTACTGACCACACATTTGGGTCTCCTGATCCCAATTTCCCAACCAAAGATTATGTCACTGCAACTAGACACGCACAAAATGATTTTCCTTCCCATGGGAGATCTTCTTCTCCCAAACCTCTCTAACTATTGGGTAATCTAAAAGATTTATATGTCCTTGATTTTCATCTTCCCCTAGTCAATAACATGATATGTTTCATGCACATACAACTTCAATTGTGACATGTGGAAGATTTCATGTACCCGATCTAACTGTAGGGGTAGAAAAAAGTGGTATTCCATCTCACCATCTGCACATTGTATCTATAAAGTGACATTGAATCCTAGGGAAATCTCGCATGCCCATCGAAATCTATATAATACATGTCAATGTCAGACCATTAAGAACACATTTTCTCTATCCTCAATCTCAAAAGACCTTTTCATCAGTCAATAAAGTATGTCTGATGAATTTGTGAAGTCTTCATCTTCTGCAATATGATCTACACCTTCTTTGTTATAGGTTTCACAATGTATGGTTAAAAGAACTCAGAATACCCTATATTATCCTAACATTGTGTTGACCTACATAGTCACCCATAAAAAGAATAGAATGGTTCCATGATGATTATATAACAAAAGTTTTTTTGTATGTGAACTCCACCAATAGTAGATAATCATCCCTCTATTGGTTAATGTCTAAAATGAAATGTCACAGTGTGTCCTCTGGGAACATAATTCTTTTCCCTATCTGGTCATCAGTATGTGGCTGAAATATTGTTTTCAAAAGTAACTAGGTCTCAATCATTCCAAAAATATATTCCATAACTGAGACGTGAAGGAAGCATCACTAGAAAAAATATCATCAAGGTAACTTCTTGAACCTTAATTATATAATGCATGTACAATCATCACAAAAATTATAATGATTTATTCTATCATATAACTAGGATGTGGAAAAAAATTTGAGTCAATATACATTCATCTAGATGGAACTATGTTCCCTTTAGGTACATGATAACCCCATCATGATGGCTATACATACCCCATCCCACATCCACCTAGGCACCTTAATGTTTTGAGTTAATCCCACTAGAACATGGTTCCCATCCTTCACCTGATGATATCTGAGGAATTATGAGGAAAACAATGCAACATATTTCATAATTCTTGGCCACGAGAACTATTTTCAAATGCCCTAGTACAAATGTACCACAAATGGACATACTACCAATGGGGATATATGAATAACCCTCATCTCCTCCTCCATTAATATCAATAGTAACACTGTCTTTCCTCTAAAAAGGGTAACAATGTCCCCACCTTTAGAAAATCCATTAAGAGTACATCTAGTGGATCTCTGAGCGTGTATGGACTTACAGTCATTATCTCCATGTTGTGAGTCCCTACCACACTATAAAAGCAGGGGGTGTGACAACCATCAAGGGGAGGTAAGATACTTCATCTCCACCTACAAAGTACAAATTGAATGAGGATAAATGTTTTGATGCCTCCATCAAAAACTAAAAACAAGATCACTTTCTAAGATCATATGGAACGAAATTCCCCTTTCCCAGAGAATAGAAAATATCATTTTAATAATCCCTAGGGAACCGTAGTCACCATCTCTCTCTCATGATAATATCCTTTTAATAGAATATATTATTGAGACTCTTTTTATAAAAAGAGATGATGAATCACACACCCATAAGTTAGTGTCACCACATCATCAATGTGAATAATAACACTTCCAACTCAAAATAATTCTTTACATGGTTTTAATCATGTTGTCTCAATTAATGTGAACCGTAGGAAATAACTTCATTACCCTACATCAGGAAACATCCATGCCTAGTCCCTTATGCTTCACATAGAACCACATACTTGAAACTCTACTCTGAAATCTCAAGATGGAGGGGCATGTCAGACTCTACCTAAATTCTTAAAAATACTAGTGTCACAATTCTATCCAAATGAAAGACTTTTTGTTTTGGTTCAAAGCTATTAGAGGTTATACGACCCTAAATAAATTAGGAAAAACCCACTGATGGCAGCCTGTCAACCCCATAAAGATCCATGCTTCCATCACACTCTTTGGTAATACCCACTATAACACTACCTTAACCTATTCGAGGTATACTTCTAAACCATCAACAAAGATAACATGTTCCAAGAAGTGTATATCTTGAAACCATATCTAATACATTGATTGTTTCCCATAAATCTAGTTCTCTCGAACTATGAATAGAACCATACTCAACTATCTCACATGATCCTTCTTGGATGTTGAGTACACTAGGATATCATTGATAAAGGCTACCATGAACCGTCCTAATAAAGGCTTAATGATTTAGTTCACAAGTCAAATAAAACCATATGGTAAATTCCTTACATCGAAAGGAATCACCAGATAATAATTGTGAATATAATGAAATATAAAATTCCCCATCAATATATCCTCGTCTCAAACCAATAACTGGTGGTATCCTAATCTTAGGTTAGTCTTCAAAAACTAATGAGCCTCTATCAAAAAATCAAATAGGTCATATATACTCGGTACTGGAAACATATTCAGTATGGTCATATGGTTAAATAATCAATAATTTACACATAACCTCAAACTCTTGTCTACCTTGTTATCAAAAACACCAAGGCCACCCAGGAGGAAACACTGGGTCACATGATGAACTTCCCCTGCATTTACTCTAACTATGTCATCATATCACGAAGATCTTTGGTATCCATATGATAATATGACATAGATATTTGGTTCATCCATGGGTTTATGTAAATGTAAAATTCTATCTCATGGTGGGGATTTTAGTCTATCATTCCCTTAGGAAAGACGTACTCATACCCCACCACCTCTTGAAGAAACAACTAGACCATAACATTCATAGATCATATATTCATGATAGAAAACTAGTGATTGATCATATGCATACTCCAATTCATGTGCCCACCCTTCCCCACATAGGTTTCCATTTCACCCATAAAGGAAAACATTTTCCCATCACTATAGTCACACATTATATTTCTCCTAAAAAATAAATTTATGTATGAATGATGTAAATACATTAGATTCCAAATTTTATGTTCAAAATACTCATTGATAAAAAATATATATATGATGAGAAAATATATCATCCAAGATTTATATCACACTATCAGTATAAGAACATGATTTCCGAGTCATCTGGAGGTGTCTCCAATCATTGGGGTCAACCAAGGGGATCAATCAAAATATTTATGCCTTGAATCGGGGATGTGGTATGAAAGGAGTGGATCATGACAATTTTATTCAATACTCATGATATTATATAGAATACATAGACTATACCTCTAATCCTATTGGGATTTTCTAGGTCATAGGCATCAACCACCTACAATCATCCTCTCCCCAGCCCACTAACTCCCTGATCATGATAAGGGTCTGTAGGTGTCATGTCAAGATGAACAACTCATTTTTATACCACAATCCATTCATAGTTAGCCTATTGATCTGGCCCACCTCGAAACATAAGGGTTCATTGATGCGGAAAATCATGAAGGGTTCCCATATTTTGAACCTCATCTATTTGTACTACTAGTACCACCTCCTACCCAACGGGCAGTGGTATGGCTAACTGACCATCCGGAGTAACTCATTATTTAACAAGATCATATTTGGATGTGTTTTTAGTGGGGGAATAATCCTCATGAACATTTTGATGAATCCTAGTTGGATTTTTCCATGGAACCATCCTAAAATAAACATGATCTACTAAGGTTATTGAGTATATTTGGAGAGATGAATCAAGAAGGTCATAGAAACAAAATCCAATTCCTAAATTATCATTGTACCATTTTTTTCCTAGAAACAATGTATATATGAACCAAGTCAAAAATAATGTTATTAGTGTTCTATTGAATGGATACGTCCACAACCACACCAACACTAGACACCATGGAATGAAAGAAAATCTTGAAACACTTCAACATCATTACCCAATATCCCAAACCTATCTCACATACTCTTGTCCTATCTAAGAACCAAACACTCTAATACCATTTTGTCATGACCCAGAAAATCGGTTCCCACCACACAAGTGGTATGCTGAGCCTCAACTACCCCTAACCCACCAATAAACTTAAAGGACCTAGAGACCAACACCGAGTAGGTATAACACTCACATGGGAGGGCATTACCTAAGGTTATTGTATACACACACAAATATATAATCCCAAAATATGATAAAATGTAAACACCTGATTTCAATGAATGCATACATATATGATAATACAATTAGATTATGATAACATTAAGTAGTTAATGTGATAATGGTTCCACATAAAATCCCATCCAAATCAACGAAGAGTCCAGAATACAACTAAAATGTATGGGAGTATAATAAAAATAAACCATATAGAAATCACCGCAATCTATCTATATCAATATATGTTTAATCAACTCCATGTCCTCCAAGGAAATTGTCAAAAGGGCCATAATTTAAACAATACATGACACATGCGGGAAGAGATCATACAGGTGTGAGTATAACAAATAAAAGATGGTCACCTCAAAACTAAAAGTCATAAACATCATGAGTAAAATCCACTCATCAAAAAGTTAATTCAATTAGAATATGATACATACAAAAAATATCCATTTATACTCATAAGAGTCAAAAAGTTTCATGGTATGGTCCCAACTACATTTTTAGCTTAAATTTTCTCTTGAGAGTTCATAACTACACTATCCTTTGAGAACTCACTCCTAGAGTCTGATATCACTGATGGATTCCATTAGGGATTACATTCCTATTAGGTCTCACCACGAGGAAGAACAATGTTGAATTCGAAATATATTTATACTCATATGTGTATCACACCCAAGGCCATGGGGTGAGACAAAATAAATATGGACTAACCCGCTAAGTCATGGATCAAAGCCTATGTGTAATTTTTCACACTGATTTGGAGAACCCATACCTGGGTAGAAGATGATAGAGGATCTCATCGAAGCCTATGGGAAGATTCTAATAGATCTAACTGAAACTAGTCCCTTACAGAGGTTCAAAAAAATTCTAGGTCGTAACTCCAAACTACACGATCAAATGGATGCATTGATGGACTGGACCCATTGAAAATAGATCCAAGCTCAGGGGAAGAAGATTTTCATTCCTTATATATTGGAGTAAATAGCGTGTACTAGGAGTATATGACATGTCTCTCCAAAACCATGTCAAACCATTCCTCTGTCTGCCTTTCTATGTCTGTGTCTATTTCTAAGTACATGGAATGTTCCTACCCATGTACTCTTGGGAATGTCCATTTACAGCTAGTTGTGATTGTGTCTAACTACCCATGTTTTGTTGGGTGTTTCAATACTTTCTTTGAGATAGTGGATAGACCATCAGGAAGTGGTCACATGATGTGTGAGTTGAGCACACTCCAGGTTATCTTTAACTCAAATGTAATACATATCACTATATACAGGGCCCTATAGTTGTCTTGTTATTGAACTATGAATCGTTTAGTTCCTATTTTTTTTGATACTATGGTTTATACAAGTTTCCTTATAGTTATGTCTTTACCACCATCAATTGCACCCGTAGAACTCAGATTTGGGGTTTTGTTGGCCCTAATGTCATCGGTGGTCGGATTTTAGCTTCCAGTACACAAGAAATCACCACCTAAAGTCACCCCACCATCATACCCCAAAACCCCATGCATTAAATCCTATGATTCAATCCCAATTCATCGTTACCATCATCACAACTCAATATCATCATCGATCCTACTAGAAGTTCTGGTATCGATTTATTTAATGTATAAATGGGTGTGAAATCAGTACTAGAAAATGGAACTATACCCATAGTTTTCCAAAATAGTGGGTATATGTATATTATGGTGCTCTATACCGATGGTTTTCCATATTAGTGGGTATAGGTTTCTCTTCAGGAACTATACCCACTGTTTTGTAGAAACATTGGGTATAGTGTTGTTTTCAAGACCTATACACGCCATTGTTTTTTAAACTGTGGGTATAGGGTTGTTATTTGAAGGCCTATACCCATGGGTTTTCAAAAAATTGGATATAGATTTATCACAATATAGTGGAAAAAGTTTAGGTATATAGGTAAAATTTTTTGGGAACACTTACTCCCATGGTTTTCTATCTATAGACACTATTTATATAAATATATATAAGAAAATGTATATTTATATTCCTATAAAAAAATTGGGGTAGTGGCTAGGCACGAGAAATAAAAAGGGGCGGTCTAGGGATTGAATATTGTGGCCACATATTTAATCAATGATATACATATAGTTTTCAAATAGTAGGTATAGGTGAATGACATTGTGGAATAGTGAATAACACGTTGGAATAGTGAATGCCACATTGTAATGGACCTATAATGACACATAAGATTCCCATGGTTCTTGGAAACTGTGGGTATAGACTATACCCATAGTTTTAAGGGCTATACCCATGGTTTGAAACCATGGGTATAGGTAAAATTTCTTGTTGTGAATGATTCATTCTCAGGTATACGAAAAATCACATGCCAAATGATTTTTCTACGATGAATGAAGATTGAGTGAATAAATTCCCAAAACAATAATACAAGGAACAAACATTTGAATACATTAATGTTGACCTCAATTCATTAATTTTGGAATGAAATACAATGAGATAATAATATAATCAGATGAATTATCCCGAACAACTACATAAATAAATCTCATACTCTCATTAACAATGATCCTAGAATCAATTCTACAGTTGATTGATTCATGATTATTGTGGGAATAATAAAACAGGGATAAATCCAAATGAATTAAGCTCCCTAACTTGATTTAGATTAATATTTGGTGAATAATGTTTCTCCATCATCATCATTGTTAAGAACCTTGAAGTCGATTGCACACTGATCGACAATTCGCAATCACGTTGTTGTTAGTCAATGGAATCTTCTCAAGTGGATCCTCTAGATTTTATGGGTATTGTGGATAACCTTGAAATTTCTTCATAGATAAGTATTTAATAAAAATCAAGGTTTTAGCATTGTTTAAAAATAAAATATATTTATTTTTTAATTAATTAAGTTATTTAAACCCAATAAAAAATTTCAACAAACCCCTGACTTCAAAAAATTTCATGCTGCACCTAGTGTAAATAAAACATTTTAAACATAAATTTGGATTTTACTTTATTATTAGATCCCACATTTATGAGTCATTAAACATTATCAGGAAAAAAAATGTGTGTGTAATTAATATATTTAATATATTTCAATCATTAATTTGGGGCTAATTGGTCCATGAAATTGTATATCGTCTCGATGTATGGTCATGAAACCCATACTAGATATATTCAAATACTATACTTGAGAAAAACAGAGATGTTACATTGAAATCATCACTAGGTTCACAACTAGAGACTTCATCTAAGTTTTCTTTATGATTTTATTCCTTGTAGTTGTTGTTTCCATCTGATATGATGAAGTCATATACCAGAATTTAATGTAATTCCTTATTTTCATCAACTCTATTTTATATTGCTTTATTTTGAGAACAACCATAAAATATGACTCTATTTCCCAAATATATCATTTCGACTATGATCTGATGGAGTTTCTTCAAAATAATTAAAAGGAAGGAGAAATCGCAGATTCCCCTTGACCATTATGTGTTTCATTCATATTAGAATTTGATTTCATTATACACATAATCATGGTAAAATATAGTTTATGGTTGGTGGTCTTAATTAAATAAATAAATCATACATGTAATATTTTTATGTGTGTTTTATGAAGTCAAAAATAACATATATTCATTATCCTGGGAAATGAGTAAAAACCTAAATAAGAATTGTACCTTTAATACAGAAATTTATATTTCTTCCAAATGGTAAAATGCAATGGAAAAGCATAATTGGGAGTTTTTATCTTGTTATATAATTAAATAATCAAGAAATAAATAATTGGGGCCAATAATAAATTTAAAGGGAAATTTTGAAATATAAGTGATAAATTGTGAATAATGAACACAAAATGGTAATGAATACCGAATGTGTTATTTGATGGAATAGTGATGTTAACCTAAATTCATAAGGATTAACGGGTTTCTAGAATTGTTCATGAAATGTTATTTATTAAATTATAAATTCTAATTGATTCATAGGAGAGGAGAAACACACACATGGTTAGACATGAGTTTGTGGACAACATAAAAAACCTCTTGGATGAATAGAATTATAATATCTCCACAGACACTTGGAAGAATTATATTGTACATGAACATAATTCAGGGATAGCCCCTATTTGATGAGAGAAATGATGAATCCAAAATACAAATTTCATCATTTAGATTGTCCTTAATCGACAATCGTTCTCCTAAGGAGAGAAAACATGAGGATCATTCCATGCACTAGGTACAAATATCAAAAAAACAACAAGAATTCAGGTCGATCTGTTATCATTTCGATGTATCTGGGTTAAGGTTTTGAATATTTAGGCCCCTAAAAATTCAGAATGTTTTCATTCCATCGCAAATCCTCTGCGGCCTAGCCTGCTGGTTGTCTGTAGGTCTCGTTTGACTACAATCATACATTGTATTTCAAAATGTTATGCATGAAAAATAAATAAAAATTATTAAAATAAATTATCATGAGTGTGTGGGGACATAGTTCATCTCTAATACAACCATACATCAATTAGGGACAATATCAGCTCATATTTATTTTTGAACCCGGCAGATATATTGGTTGAAGGATGGATAACGCGTGTGTTTATTTGAAGTGTGGAACCTTATTAATAAATAGTGTTGAAGTAATAATTCTAAAATGACTGTACAAGACTACCCATTGGATTCTAAAAAAACCATTAATGATATTTTGATTTATGTATTTGAATTATAGTATTATAATTTTATATGTATTAATATTTACGTATTTAAAATGGAATTTTAAAATAAAAAATTATGTTTATCTTTTATTAATAACATAGATTATATGATTGATTTTTTTATTTTTATATATACTATTAAACTAATATAACTTCCCAAATTTAATTTTATCAAAAAAATATAAATTACTATTATATTTTCACATATTTTATATGAAATTAATAAATATGATAAAAAAATAAAAAAAATATAATATTATATATTGATGTTTTTAATTGAAAAAATAAAATTTCATTTATTTTCAAATTTTTATAATCAAGTTTTCAATAAATTTTTCAATGGAATCATTTAGTGAAATTTTTTAATAATGATTTACATTGGTAACAATAAAATTCCAGTGCATATAAAATATTATTTTTGATTTACATTATAAATTTAATTGAAAATTCAAACTATGGATTTCTAATGGAAATTTATAGTAAGTGTTTCTAAGGTACATTTTCAATGTTAAATTAGGAAGTAATTTTATATTTTCAATTTATGTATCAAATTATTTTTAATGTAGTTATATGTGGATGATTCTTGTGGATGTTTGGGGTAAAATAATCTAATTCTAATTTTTTTGAAAATTATATTTTTCATTTTTATTTTAATATATCTACATTGTAAATTTTTGTGAAATGTGGAATTTCATATTTTTGAGGAAATTTTAACTAAGAATTTCCAATGGCCGTTTTCAATATAAAATTCCATTGGAAATTTACAATTTGAATTTTTAGTGAAACGTTTCATTTTTTATGTGTTAATATGATTGATATAAATATTTGAGCATGCTTTTATTTAAGAATTTTGATAATAATTTTTTTTATAATTATAATAAAAAGGAACATGAAATTTTCAAAACAAATTTTGGTGGAAATTTCAACTTTACTTTTTAAGTTGAAATATGCACTATAAGTTTTTCATTGAAATTTTAACTGAAAATTTTTACTTCATTTTTTATATATTCATTAATATATTCATATTTTAGTTTTATTTATTGAAAATTAAAATTTTTAAATTTTTTTTCTTATATATATATATATTAATTTTATGTAAAATTTTGAACTAAATATGTCCAGTGAAAATATATAATAAAACTTTTATGAGGAAGTTTTCATTGAAAATTTCTAAAGAAAATTTACAGTTCAAATTTTCAATGAAAAATAATTTTTTTTATTTATGTGTTAATGTATTTAAATTGAATATTTAATAATAAATATATTTTACAATTTTTTAATCCGTTATTTAGTATAATTATAATAAAATCTTGTAGGCATTTGCACTAATAATTAATGTAGAGATTCGAATTATTTTTTTAGTGAATGTTGGAATTATTTTTTTGTGAAAATATTTAATGAAACTTTTTGGCGAAAATTTTAATTTTCTATTCAAATATTAATAAATGTTCATTTAAATATTATATAAATATATTAACTGTAATTTTTATGTCAAAATTTAAACATGAAATTTCTGTAGAAATTTTCACACGAAATTTCGAGTGGAGATTTTCATAGGAAATGTTACTATATATATAGTAAATAATATATATTATATTTAACTATAATAAAAATACTATATGTACTATATATATTTATATAATCAATAAAATATATTATTATATGTATACGTAATAAATAAAATATATATTTGATGCAGTGTCAACCAGAGGCATATGGGTATTTTGGCCTCTAAACTGGTTTGGACGATCATCTTAAATGGCCCACCTAAGATGGTATCAATCCTATAATTCAAAAAAAATATTATTTTATATCGGTTTTTATTATTTTTATGATTATTTCAAATTGAAAACTGAATATTTTCATCCACTATCAAACATTTCTATTTTAATGATTACTTTATCACGGTTCACCAAGCCATTAAAATATTATTATACACATGAGTTTACACTAAACCTAGTGAGTAATAAAAATAAATCATGATAACTTATAAACATGAAACTACTTTTCGTGGGGGTAAAATAAAGTTAACATTAAAATTAAAAAAACAACTCAAACACTTATGAAAATACTGATTTTAACATTTCTAAAGAGGATATTTTTTAACCTTAAAAATATCTAACAACCTAAGTGATATTAAAATCTCTTAGGTTTTAATGGGCCCTCGGCCTCTAGGCCTTCTTGTCATATACTACGCCTTGTGAATTTTTTCCAATAGTTCATGTAAGGGTTCACCCTCAACACTTAAAATGGGTGTATCTAAAATATATATATATATGTATATAAAATACCTACACGATTTCAGAGGATAAACATACCCATATCGTTTTAAGATATATTACAATAAATTTAGGCTTCTCTAGAACTAACATTTATTAACACTCATAAAAAGTTCTGATAAAGGCCACTTTGGACAACGATAGTGAAAAGGGATTATAAATGGGGCCTTTTATCAATGTTAAAAAATAATTCTTAAAACCAACATTAATCATCACTTTTTCCTAATGGTGATAAATGGGGACTAGAAATGTAGAACAAAAAAACAATTGATAAATGATACCTTCTATTAAAGATACAAAATTTTAATAAATAGTGTCTTTTATCATTATTTTTTCACTACTTATTAAAGGAATACTTCATAAAAAACACATATCATTAAAAATAATATATTAATATATAAATATATTTATATTGGTATAAATACAATTTATTTTTTTTAAATATGATTTATACTGAATAAATATGAATTTAAACTTATGTTATAATATATTTATTGTAAAATTCCATAAAATAATATTAATCAATAATTTTGGTAACTATTTTCTAATAAAATTTATTTATTACCAATTTTATGATATAAAAATTCAATAAATGAAAGACTGATTAAAGATACATTAAAAAAATTATTTTAACATCAAACAATCATAACTTTTGATTTGATGTCTATTTGAGATCTACCACATATCAAATCTATTCTTGTATAGAGATCGGTGTCACGTTCACTTTAGGGAATCTAGGAAATGTTTCATTGAGTATAAAATGGCTTAGTAGTCCTAAAAACAATATTTTTTGTTGTGATACCTTTATTTTTTAATATTAGAATAGATTTCAAAATCATTTATGAGGATCTTCATGTAATTTTTTGGTGGCATATGAATTTATTCTCAGGGATTACATTCATATAAATATTTTTATTTTGATATTTTATTAGTTTTATATATAATTAAATTTATGCACGTATTCTTATACTTACATCTTATAAATCTAGTGTACAAATAAATATTTAAATATGTTCACGTAAAAAAATTATATATATAAATCATATTGAAATAAATATTTGTTACTCATTTCATCCAAAATAAATAATTTCCCATTTTATTTACCTTATAATAATTAATTAATATATATATTCATTTATAAATAATGTTAACATAAAAATATTTTGGTGTCAATTTAATAATATATAATTTCATGTATTTTCAAATATAGGTAAATAAATACATATATGTGTGTATATGATAAATATAAACTGCACGTGTATTTGTGTAAATATGTGTGTTTGTGTGTGTGTCTCAAAATTATGTAAATACATCACATCTAATATAATATTATAAAAAATATATTTAAATGTATATAAATATATATTTATGTATATAGAGATATAAATATATGCATAATGATTAATATTTGAATCTATATATACTATTTATATACATATTTTTTAAATGTATTAAAAATAATTATATAAAACATATAGATTAATTATTTAATAATTATTTAAAAAATATATATCAATTCTTAGCATTATAAAAATAAATGAATATATATTTATATATTTATAAAAATTTATATATAATGGTTATATATACATATTTTTTATGGGCCGGTTTTGGATATTCCTAACACCGAGAGGGGGATCATTATTTGCAAATTTTTAAATAAATCATAGCATTTTATGCCATTACCCCTTACACCTATTTGAAACATGATTATCTTATTATTTTTTCCCTATAACATGTAAGTATTTGAAATAAATAAATATATCAAACTATATTTTTACATGGCTCACTACTCCACAAGGGTATCTAGTCCATGGGATTGTCTAGAAATGATATTTTCTACATAACAACCATAAATTAATCCTTTAATGTGGTAACAATGAGAATGAAATACCCTTTCTCATACAATGGACTATAATATATTGGTATATAATGTTTTACATCACTTCTTTAGATCATTATACTACTTCTAAATATGTTCTCTTCTATGTTAAAGGATTGTAACCCCAATAATGTCTTCCACTTGTTTATTCCTTTTGGATGTCACAATACTACTTTGATCCTCAATTTCTTCACTTGTAACTTTCTTAGCACCATGTAAGTATCCATTCACCTTCTTCATAACATAAAAATAATATCTTCACTTTTTCTTCTTCTGATTTTAGTACCAATAATATTAATTTTTTGTGGACTAATAAACATATAATTCTTCAAAAAATTTATAATCATCTGATTATAGATTGGTCGGTCATATATTACTTCTTCAATGAAATAACAACTAAACTAAAACACCTTATTCCAATATTTCATGGATCTAAAAAATCCATTTTTTAATATTTAGTTAATGAAAATGAGCTCAAAAAATCATCATCACAATTAATTATTCATCGATAGATAATATCGACAATAAATGTAGTATCAGTTAAGAATTGTTCTTCTTGGTGAATAAAATATTTACTCTACTAAATTGTACCACAATTTGAGTATTATTTCCTACAATAATGATCTTGATAAAACTTGTTATAATGATAAATATAATATGAATTATTCTTATATGTTTCCAAGTTATAGTCTCAGCTATGTTTATTTAAAATCACTTCATCCATAACGCATAATGATTGTGTTATGTATAAACCATATAAAATATATTCTTAACATTATTTCATGGATTATGACCATACTCTTGTTCATTTACTTTTTAGAGATAAGTATTAGTTCATATTCACTCAAATGATTTAGATAATTTAGTTCATGAATCAACCATGAATGTGTATCCACATATACATTCACGCATGTCTCTCTCATGAATGTTTTTAACATGCTACCCCTTACATCTAAAAATCCAAAATCCTTTACATCCCCATTAATGTTACACATTTATTGAACTAACAATTCTTTATTCATTGCTGCATAAGTAAATATATGTTACCACCTCTTCCTTGAAATATTAATAGTGTGGAGTAATTCTTCTTTATCACATAACGCAACTAGTTTGTGAAAACTTATTCTTCATCAAAGAATGAAAAATATCACCGAATAAGTTCTTCACAAAGCATAGTGGGAATACTCATCTCAAGAAATTTCTTTTCTATTTTATATGTAGGATCTAAATAATGATGTAGATGCTCAATATACAAGAGGGGGGTGAATTGTATACTTTAAAAATTCCTTTGGAACCTTTAAAGTTAGTTACGATTAACTATGTTTTCCTTAAGAAAAGGAAAGGGATAAGTTTAACAAAGTTAAACTAAGAAAATTCACAACACCTCTAACACCAAATGAAAACTTGGAAAGAGGAATGAAGTTATAAACTTTAAGTCCTATGTACTTGCTTATAACTGGAAAGAGATTCTGAAAGTAGGTTCCGGAAATATGGTTCCGGAAATTGAAACTTAACAAAAGATTACAATATGAGATTCTACCTTAAAGCGTATAGAATATAAATGAAACAGAGTACAAGCAAGGAAGTATAAGAAAGTTATGCTTTCCTTATAATACAAAATTCAACGGAAACAAACAAGTAGTAAGACAACAAGATATAAGTATTTTAACCCAAAGAGAAGGGTATCCAACAACCTTTGATAAAGGTCCCTTGATTTATACTATCAAGAAAGTATGTCTTACCCACACCAGGGTAAGCCCTCGATACAAAGATCAGAGTCTCTAACTTTCTATCCTCGTAAGCCCTCAACTTCAAGGTAGTTGTCCACCTCTGTATTCCTCAGCAAGGAAGCCCTCAACTTCAAGGTAGTCGGCACCTCGGTCTTCCTATCCCCGTAATTCCTTGAATGTAATCAGCAACATTCGGAGTCGCACGAAGCTTTGAGAGTTAATAAGAGCCTCTCTCTCTAGAAATCACTTCAACAGCATGTATGCACAATATCGAAGAAGTTGTTCATCAGTCATCATCGAGCTCTTTCAAATGAGCTCCTATTTGTAGGCAAGGTTTTCCTCCTTTCCAACGGTCATATTGTCCTTAAAAATCGGAGGGACCTGTACACATGTAACATAACTAACAGTTAGTTTATAATAGAATAGACGACATAGTTTTATAAAAAAACAAGTATAACAAAATGTACGACATCGTTTTAAGTTTAACATAAAAGTTTGGAGTGAAGGTTCGGAGTATAAAAAAAATGTCAAAGAGTAAAAAAATTATAAAAGAGTAAGTAAAATGGAAGTTCGGAGTCTAACCAAAAATAATTTTCAGAGTCTAAATAAATTGGGAGTGTATAAAGCAAAGATGATCATATTCTATTTAATAGGTGAATTCGGAATGAGAATTCGGAATGCGAATTCGTCATTAGAATTTGTAATGAGAATTCGTCATCAGAATTCGTAATGAGAATTCGATGTCAAACTTCATGAGAATTCGTATCTAGAATTAGGAGTAGAACTTTATCAGAGTTCGTATCTGGAGTTCGGAATGAAACTTCATTACAGTTCTCATCTAGAATTCGGAGTGAAACTTCATTACTATTCTCATCCAGAATTCGGAACCTAAAACAGAATTCTTCATATCAAAGTTTCAAAAGATTCTGAGAATATAGAAATGAATTTGAATCTTATACTTAAGAAATATATAGATGAAAATATGATAAGGATAATTTTTCTTACAAAAGCAATTTTCCTTATAAGAGAAATTTTCCTTATAAAAGTGGTTTTCCTTATAAAAGCAATTTTCCTTATAAAAGCAATTTTCCTTATAAAATCGATTTTCCTTATAAAATCAATTTTCCTTATAAAAGCAATTTTCCTTATAAAAGCAATTTTCCTTATAAAAGAAATTTTCCTTATAAAGGCAATTTTCCTTATAAAAGCGATTTTCCTTATAAAAGCGATTTTCCTTAAAGATAATGTGTTTGTGATTTTCAAAACAAGAAGGAATGGAAAAGTCATAAGGAAAACCTTATTGACTCAACAATCTCCTCCTTTTTGGAAATCACAAACATCCTTACGAAAAAGAAATTCTAAGAAGAAAGAAAACATTAAGGATTATCTCCTTTTGCTTATGGATGTTGATGAATACGACTAACTCCCCCTTAAGCTTTGAAACTCTAAGGGTCGTATTCTAGATTTCCGGAATGATATTTAATTAAGAATAATAAAGTCTTCTTCAATGAAAAACTCCCCCTTAGATAAACTCTATTAGAGTTTTTTCATTCTTTCTCACCCTTTGTTAAAATTCTTTTTCCCCCTTTATTAGGGTTCTTTTCCTTCTCCCCCTTTGTGATTTTCAAAAAGAATTATAGGGAATGGAAAATATAACAAAGTACCTGAAAAATTAGTAGCAACAACAAAAGAAACAAGCAAGCACAATTTTCATTAATTTTGAAATCTCAACAACAAAAAAATTAGATACAAAAAAAGATCGGATCTGTCTATTTTGGATCTTTTTCCTTCTCCATGAGAACCTTAAGAATAGTCTTTATCTTCTTCAAGTCTTTATGGTCTTCCTTGGCTTGCTTCTTTAACACAAAAATTCTTGCATTTTGAGCTTCAATCTTCTCTTCCTGGGCTTGAAGCTTTTCTTCCTAAGCCTGATGCTTTTCTTCCTGATACTTCAAGATTTGTTCATTCTTTAACATATTTTCTTCAAACTCAATCCGATGATCTCTTTGAAACTTCTAGTTTTGAGAAATAGAATTTAGCTCCCCATTCAGATCTCTGACTTCTTGAATCTGGAAATTCTTTTCATCTGTCAACTTTTCTTCAAAGGATGAAGTAAGTTCATTTATCTTCGTGTCTTCTGTCTCAAAGGCAACATTCACATTATCTTGGAATTCATCAAAGAGCCTCATCTCTTCTACAGTCTTCCTCGACCAAATAGTCATCCTCTTGCAAGATCTTTTTTGGGCTTCATAGCCAAAAAAGAAAGTTTTTAACTGAGCCTCTATCTCAACACATTTGTCCATAACCATGGATACTGAGTCTATTTTTTTATTCAAATCATGTTGGAGTATCTGTAATCTTGAATCAATACTTGAGAAAGTTGAAATATTACCCACCAACTTCTTTAATGACTTAACAACAAAGTCATGCCCCGACGAAGATGAATCTGAATCCGAGACTTTTCTTGGAGAATTTTATTCTTAAAAATGATCAACCTTCTTCTTAGAAGAATCACCAACTTCCCTTCTCTTTACAACCACTGAGCTCAGGGTATCAACAACAAGTTGCTTACCCTTGTCCTTTTTCAAAATGGTTTGTTATTCCAGAGTCTTCTGTTTACTATCAGAAACTTGAACAACACTGTCTTCCCCACCATCAACTTTCTAAGCACCATCCTCTACATTCTCCATTTTAGCAATATCATGTAGAAGTTGTTCTTTCTCTGCATGATAGGCTACTTCTTCTTCTCCTTTCTCCTCATCCATCCCTGGAGTGACTAACTTAAATGATTCAGCTTCTGAAGTTCAGAGCGACAAATGCTCCGAAGGTGTCCCATTATAATCATCTACTTTCTTTAAAACATCTCCAGTGTCACCACTACCTTCAGCAACTGCTTCTTCTTCTTCGACTTGCTCAATCTTCTCTACTTCCTCAACATGCTTAGGAAATGCCTCTTCTAGAGCGACAAAGTTTCTTCCTGGAGTCTCAGGTATAGATTCCAAAGAAAAGTATCTCGGAACGGGAATGTTTGTTGAAACCATCTCATTAAACTTCAACAAAGTCTAAGCTACCTCAACTTTAGACATCTTCTTCTTAAGATTCTTTTCTTTCCCTTATTTTTCTAGCTCATCCGCAGTTCTTTCCTTCAAGGCCTTAGCCTCCGTAGGATCCAAGCCAAAATGAGGCTCCCCTTTCACTCTCTTTTCTTTTATTTCCCTATACTTAGAAACTACCTCATCTGGGTAAGCTTTCTTCTTCTTCGGTTTTGGAGGTTCGGAATGAAATTCCTTAGATTTGGGATTCTCTGCTTCACCTTCAACTTCTTTCATCTTTCTCTTCCTCACTGGCTTAGAGGATTCAGGTTCAGCAACTTTCGGAACCATTTCTTATTGAGCAGGTAAATCAAAAAACTGACCAGTCTTTTTGTTGAAGGTTACATCCATCCTTTTGAGAGTACCATCACTCACCAACATAATCCTGCAAACTCTCGGCTTAGACTTTCAAGCCTCCTTGAAGGACTCAAGGCACCGAACTATCAACTTTGAGAGGATTTCTGGATACATTATGATCTGAGATCTCAGATTCCCTTTCTTAACATTCTCAAGGGTAATAAGAATGTGTTTCATCAGATTAAACTTCCTCAGATATATCAGAAAATCTAGAATATAAATCTCACTCTTCATCAGACTATCTTTGTCACCCTTTCTCCGTATGATAAGGCCATGTACCCATAATTCTAGAATCCGGAAATTCGTAGACAGAGAACCAATCTTCTGAGCCTTATCATCTGACATTCCAAGAGTTTCCAAAGCCTTTTCCTTGTCAAAGCTTCCCTTTGAATCCAGCAAAACATGAGAAATGAACTCGGCTTCTCCTTCATTGTTCAGCCCTACCAAGCTGGCTACCTTGGCATAAGAAAGTTGATAAGTCTTTCCATAAGACTTAAATCACAACTTCTCCCTACCATCTTCCTGAAGGAAGGAAACTGTCTCATAGAACTCTATAAGCAAGTCTGAATAAACTTCATCTTGATTTCTGGGCTTGGACACAGCAACATCTTCCCATCCATTAATCATTATGTTCTTGGATATAAGAGAATAATACTTGTTGAAGAAATCATGATGAACCAACCTTTCTCTATATACTAACCACTTCCAAATCGGCTTAGAGGAAGACATGTCTTGAGAAGGTACTTCCATAGACATTCAGATCTGAAGACCTCTGTGAAGTTCGAAACAGAGATTGCTGAAGTTTGGAACATCCTTAAAACAGAGAGACAGAGCTTCGGGACACTTGAGCTTGAAAATCGATGTGGGGCAACCATTTGGGGTCCCCTTTATATAGGCAATGAGAAGATGGTTCAACTTCCTCAGTTGATCGAATGGTTGTGACAAGCTGAGATCAGATCTGATGGTTGAAAACAAATTCTCAAGAAAACTTGAATCTGATCTTCTGAGGTTTTTTTATTAAAACAAAGATTTAAGAAAACTGTAATCTAAAAACAAAATATAAGAGAATTCCAGCAAGTAAAGTATGACTATGAAAACTTGAGTAAGGAAATCATACCTTTGGTATTGTCTTAGGAGAATTATTCATAATGGGTAATATTCTTTTTGAAGAAAAAAAACATTATTATTATTACAAAAAGACATAGTTCACAATACTTACAAAGGAAAAAAACATTAGCATGAAAAATTTCATTACAAAATTTTGAAAACAAAAAGCTCATTATGAAAGTCTCGGTACAAAAATCTCATTACGGAAACACCAGTACCAAATTTTCCATTCCGGAAGTTTTCAATACGAAAATTTCCATTCCAGAATTTTTCAATATGAAAAAATCCATTCTGAAAATTTCCGTTCTGGAGATTTCCATTTAGGAATTTTAGTTCTGAAAAGTTTGAAAACAAACATTGAAAAACCTATTTACTCTAACAATCAAATGTACTCCCCCTATGAAAAGGAGTTTATTACTGTAAGGAGACTTGTTCAACAGAAAGTTAATTAAGAAAGATTACCTTACGGTTATCATTCCTAACTTCTGTTTAATGTATTCAAATCTATCAGAATGCAAAGATTTTGTGAAAATATCAGCAATTTGATCTTGCATTCTGATAAACTGAACAATGATATCTCCTTTTTGTGTGTGATCCCTAAGGAAGTGATGCCTAATATCTATGTGCTCTACACGAGAGTGATGTGCAGGGTTCTTACTAAGGGCAATGGAACTTGTGTTATCACACAAAATCTGAGTTTTTTGTAAAACTCAAGCCATAGTCTGTGAGTGTGTGTTACATCCACAACACTTGAGCACATCAACTTCCATCTGCAACATATTCCTCTTCAGCAGTGGAGAGTGCTACAGGATTTTGGTTCTTGCAGGACCAAGAAACTAATGAATCTCCTAAGAAATGACAAGTTCTGGATGTACTCTTTCTATACATTCTACATCCACCAAATTCAGCATTAGAAAAACTTTTTAGAACAAAATCATTTCCAGAAGTATAAAATAATCCTATATTCATGGTTCCCTTAAGGTAGGGAAAAATTATTTTTACTGCCTTTAAGTGAGATTCCTTAAGATTGGATTGATATCTTGCGCATAAGCATACTGAGAACATTAAGTCCGGTCGACTAGCTATTAAGTAAAGTAAACTTCCTATCACACCTCTAAAAGATGTTTGATCTACTGGTTTCCTAGCTTCATTAGGATCTAAAGAGTTTGAGGTAACATTAGGAGTACTTATACTCTTAGTGTTGTTATAACCATACTTTTTAAGAAGATCTTTAATATAATTATGTTGAGATATGTAGGTTCCTTCTGGTTTTTGAGAAATTTAGAAACCAAGGGAAAAAGTTAATTCACCCATCATACTCATTTCAAACTCAGATTTCATTAGACTTTCAAAAGATTCAGTTAAATATTACTGATTTAAACCAAATATGATGTCATCAACATAAATTTGAACAATCAAAACATTTTTCTTACCTTTCTTTATAAAAAGGGTTGGATCTGCATTTCCCTTAACATAGTTATTTGGAAGAAAAAAACTAGTGAGTCTATCATACCATGATCGTGGGGCTTGTTTAAGACCATACAGAGCTTTATTAAGTCTAAAAACGTGACCAGGTTTTTTGTATCTTCAAAGCCAGGAGTTTGTTCAACAAAAACTTCCTCTTGGACATAACCGTTATGAAAAGAACATCTCACATCCATCTGAAAATGTTTAAAATTAAAGAATTCTTCAAAGGCAAGTAGAATACGGATAGATTCAAGTCTAGCTACTGGAGCATAGGTTTCTTCATAGTCTATTCCCTCTTGCCGATTATATCCTTTAGCAACAAGTCTAGCTTTATTTATTACTATAACTCCATTTTCATCACATTTGTGTCTGAAGACCCACTTTACTCCAATAACAGAAGTTTCCTTAGGTCTATCAACCAAAGTCCATACTTTATTCCTTTTGAATTCATTTAGTTCATCTTGCATGGATTTGATCCAATCATCATCACCTAAAGCTTCATCAGTGATTTTAGGTTCTAATTGGGAAATCAATGCTAGATGTTCTACTTAATTTCTTAAGGAAATTCTAGTCCTTACAGGTTGATTTACATCACCAATGATACCATCACTGGGATGATTCTTAAGAAACACCTGATTTGGGTTTTGAAAATCCTGTTCATCAACATAGGGTATAAAGTCTTTTGGGTTAAATGTTTCCGAAGTATCTTCTTGAACATTATCCTTATCAGAAGGTTCTTCTATCAAAGGTTGACAATCAGTTTTTGAAAACACATCTGAGGATGTAGGCTGTGATGGTTTAAAAACAAAAGGATCAGACTCATCAAATTTTACATGCACTGTTTCTTCAACAGTACAAGTATTTTTATTAAAAACCCTATAAGCCTTAGAAGTTGTGGAATAACCTAAGAAAATTCCTTCATCATATTTTGGTGCGATTTTATGTAAGTTATCTTTAGTATTCAAAATGAATACCTTGCAACCAAAAACCTTGAAGTAGAATAGTCTTGGTTTTCTATCATTCTATAACTCCTAAGGAGTTTTATTATGAAAAGTTCTAATCAAAACTCGATTTATAGTATAGCAAGAAGTACTTACAGCTTCATCCCAAAAATGTCTAGGTATAGAATATTCACTCAACATGGTTCTAGTTATCTCTTGAAGAATTATATTTCTTCTTTCAACAACACCGTTTTGTTGAGGAGTTCTAGGTGATGAAAAATTGTGAGTAATACCTTTTCTACTACAAAAAGTTTCAAAATCAGAATTTTGAAATTCTCCTCCATGATCACTATGAATAGTTTTCAATGGAAGGTTTTTCTCATTTTTAACTTGAGCTCTAAAACTTTTGAAATAAGAAAAAGCTTCAGATTTCTTTTCTAGAAAATTAACCCAAGTAAATATAGTGTAATCATCAACTAGAACAAACACATAGTATTTCCCTCCAATACTTCCAGTTTGTGTTGGACCAAAAAGATCCATGTGCACTAACTGCAATGCATCAGTTGTTGAGACTTCACCGATCGATTTAAAACTAGATTTATGTTTCTTGCCATATTGACAAGGATCACAAACTTTAGAAGAATTAAATCTATGCTCTGGTAGATCCTTAACTAGTTTCTTCTTAGAGAGTTTACATAAGATTCTAAAGTTACAGTGACCTAGTCTTCTATGCCATAACCAGGAATGATCTTCCATTGCACTTAGGCAAGGTAAATCTTGGCTCCTAAGGTCTTGTAAATTTAAGGTGTAAACATTCTCTTGCCTATTGGCTGAGAGAAAAAATTATTCCTTGGAATTGTGAACTAAGCACTTATCATTCCTAAAATTCACAAGGTATCCTTCATCACATAACTGACTTATGCTAATGGGGTTGTGCTTAAGACCCTTAACAAAAAGAACATCTGAAATCAACGTTTTTCCTAAAAGTACAATATTACCAATACCAATAATCTCTCCCTTAGCATTATCTCCGAACATTACATTTCCTCCTTTCATCTTGATAATCTTTTCAAAATAGCTTTTTTTACCAGTCATATGTCGGGAACATCCACTATCCATGTACCATGTATTTTTGCTGGTACTCTCTTTATTTTCTTGAAATAAAGAAGAGAATTAGACTTTTGGAATCCAAACTTTTTCGGATCCGAGATTTCAAGATAACAAAATTTTAGGTACCCTCATTTTCTTAGAGAAATAAGCTTTGTGAAATCCTAGAGATTGGGTTTTATTTAAGGAAAAATTCTTTGCCAAGTGACCACCACATTGACACTTAGTACAAAATGGGGAACTTTGAGGAACAAAAAAATTGTTACTAAGAATTGGTTTTGCATGGGTATAACCAAATCCAGATTTATTTCTTAAAGGTTGTATTTGGGAATACATTTTATCAAAATTTTCCTTACCATGGGTAAAGTTTGATAAACACTTCTTTAAGGAAAAAATTTCAGACATGAGTTTTATAACAAAGTTTTTATCTTCAAAATCATTAGTTTTAGACCTAGAGCTAGGCTCGAAAACATTTTTCTTATAAATTACTTTTTCTAACTCTTTAGAAAGTTTTTTCTTCTCGGAACATACTTCCTCAACAATTTTTGAAATACTTTCAAAATTAGCACTTCTCTTATCAAGATCTTTAGAAAGATCTGATATCTCTTTTGAAGAATATTATTCCTAGAGTTTTTCTTTATCAAGTTTTTTATTGAGTTTGGAATTCTCAATTTTAATAAGTTCAGCAAACCTAGAAACTTCTTCATAAGTAGGTAAAGTATTTTCTTCATCAGAAGAGGATTCTTCATCAGATGAGTTATAATACATACTATCATTAGAATTTAAAGAAACATTGGTCAATGATTCAGCATTTCATACCTTAGCCATAAAAAAATGATTATCAATAGGTAATTTGGCTATAAGACCAAGATTCTTCTGTCTTGATGATTCATAATCAAAATATTCATCTAAAGAGTCATCACCACTGGAACACCAGGTGTCATTTTCTTTAAGAACTTTCTTATCTTTGGCTTTATAATACTTCTTTCTGTTCCTATCTGAATGCTTTTCTTTCCTTTATTTATTTTTGAGCAAAGGGCAATCTAGTCTAATATGTCCAGATCTCTTGCATTCATAACATGTGACTTCTCCATCTTTCCTATCTTTCCATTCCTTTTTATTATACTTGGATTGAAAATTTCTTTGGCCACCTATCTTGTTCATCCTTCGAGCAAGATTTGCTAACTCATTTTCTGAGATTTCACTTTCACTAGAATCTGATTGAACAACCATCTTCTTAGACTTGGATCTGATTACTCTCTCATGAGTCTTAGCTTTCATATGATTTGATGTTGTTGTAAAAGCAACAGTACCATTCCCATTTTTCTTTTTGATGTTGTCAGCATCTCTCTTCATTCTGGTTTCATGTTGGAAAAGAGTTCTGAATAACTCATCAAGAGAAATTTGAGTGACCTTCCTGTTCTCATCTATAACTGTTCTTTTAGATTCACACTCATTGGGAATGATATGGATTATCTTATCCACAAGTGATTCATCATCTAACCCTTTCTCTCCCATAGACTATAGGATATTGACAATAGTCATAAATCTCTGTTTAACTTTCTAAATTGGTTCTCTATAAGGAAAATTGATACCATGGTATTCATCTCTAAGCATAGCTCTCCTTGTTTCAATTACTTTAGAAGTTCCAAAGTGAGTAACCTCTAACTTCTTCCAGATACAATTAGCTACTTCACAAGAAGAAATTTGGCTATATATATTTCTAGTCATTGAACAATGTAAGGTATTGCGTACCTTATAATTGAGTTGATACTCTTTCTTTTCCTGGTTAGTAAAAGTTCTAACTTCCTTATCAGGAATTTTATAATCACTAGTAAGCATAATGAAGTTTTCCACTCTAGTATTGATAACAAAAGTCTTCATTCGATATCTCCAATATTCATAATCATTACCATCAAAGAGTGGTGGTCTTGTAGGATTTAGATTACCAATGGAACCAACATTAATTCCTGTCATTCTTAAAAACCTTTGGCACACAAACTTGTTAGTAAAAAAAAGATCTTAATAAAAAAGTTCAGAATGAGAAAGTTCGGAATGAGAAAGTTAGGAATGAGAAAGAGATCAAGAGAAACTTATACGTGAGTACAAGTATTTCAGAGACCACCTTTGATGCCAATTGTAGGATCGAAATAATGATGTAGATGCTCAATATACAAGAGGGGGGTGAATTATATACTTTAAAAATTCCTTTGGAACCTTTAAAGTTAGTTACGATTAACTATGTTTTCCTAAAGCAAATGAAAGGGCTAAGTTTAACAAAGTTAAACTAAAAAAATTCACAACACCTCTAATGCCAAATGAAAACTTGGAAAGATGAATGAAGTTATAAACTTCAAGTCCTATGTACTTCCTTATAACTGGAAAGAGATTTTGAAAGTAGGTTCCGGAAATATGGTTCCGAAAATTGAAACATAACAAAAGATTGCAATATGAGATTCTACCTTAAAGCGTATAGAATCTAAATAAAACAGAGTACAAGAAAGGAAGTATAAGAAAGTTATACTTTCCTTATAATACAAAATGCAACGGAAACAAACAAGTAGTAAGACTACGAGATATAATTATTTTAACCCAAAGAGAAGGGTATCCAACAACCTTGGATAAAGGTCCCTTGATTTATACTTTGAAGAAAGTTTGTCTTACCCACACCAGGGTAATCCCTCGATATGAAGATCAAAGTCTCTGTCTTACTATCCCCACAAGCCCTCAACTTCAAGGTAGTTGGCCACCTCTATCTTCCTCAGTAATGAAGCCCTGAACTTCAAGGTAGTCGGCACCTCTGTCTTCCTATCCCTGGAAGTCCTCAAATGTAATCACCAACATTCGGAGTCGCACGAAGATTTGAGAGTTAATAAGAGTCTCTCTCTCTAGAAATCATATCAACAGCATGCATGCACAATGTAGAAGAACTTTTTCATCATTCAGCATCGAGCTCTTTCAAATGAGCTCCTATTTATAGGCAAGGTCGGCCTCCTTTCCAACGGTCATATTTTCCTTAAAAATCAGAGGGACCTATACACGTGTAACTTAACCAACGGTTAGTTTATAACAGAATAGATGACATAATCTAATAACAAAACAAGTGTAACAGAATGTACGACATCATTTTAAGTTTAACACAAAAGGTCGGATTGAAGGTTCAGAGTATAAACAAAACGTCAAAGAGTAGAGAAATTATAAAAGTGTAAGTAAAATGAATGTTTAGAGTCTAACCAAAAATAATTTTCGAAGTCTAAATAAATTCAGAGTATATAAAGCAAAGATGATCAGATTCTGTTTAATAGGTGAATTCAGAATGAGAATTCGGAATGAGAATTCGTCATCAGAATTCATAATGGGAATTCATCATCAGAATTCGTAATGAGAATTCGATGTCAAACTTCATGAGAATTCGTATCTAGAATTAGGAGTGGAACTTTATCAGAGTTTGTATCCGGAGTTCGGAATGAAACTTCATTATAGTTCTCATCTGGAATTTGGAGTGAAACTTCATTACAGTTCTCATCCAGAATTTGGAACCTAAAACAGAATGCTTTATATCAATGTTTCAAACGATTCCGAGAATATATAAATGAATCCGAATCTTATACTTAAGAAATATATCGATGGCATTTTGATAAGGATAATTTTTCTTATAAAAGCGATTTTCCTTATAAAAGCAATTTTCCTTATAAAAGTGATTTTCCTTATAAAAGAAATTTTCCTTATAAAATCAATTTTCCTTATAAAAGATATTTTCCTTTGAAAGCAATTTTCCTTATAAAATCAATTTTCCTTTAAAAAGAAATTTTCCTTATAAAAGTAATTTTCCTTATAAAGGCAATTTTCCTTATAAAAGAGATTTTCCTTATAAAAGTGATTTTCCTTAAAGATAAGGTGTTTGTGATTTTCAAAACAAGAAGGAATTGAAAAGTCATACGGAAAACCTTATTGACTCAACATGATATTCATAATACAATTTGAGAATGTGTAAACATTATTCTAGTTTCCATGGTAATTCATCAAGCATGATGAGCAAAGATATTCATCACACAATGGAGGAGGTTCACGAAACTCCCTCTCAAATCCAAAAAGGATCTTGGGACACCAATATTCATGTATCCCTGAATTATGATATTCCTTATTACCTTATCATTTAAATAAACATACCATATATGGTCTATTTTTATGATAAAATAAAGGCACTGAAATAAGAATTGATTTCAAGGAATCCTCCCAGCTCGGTACAACCCTTTTATAGGAAATGGATAAAAGTTTCTCACTGTCTTTAAACATAGACTCGATCTATTAGAATATACTTTGTAAATACATTTTTTTAATTCTCGATGTACCCATCTTTTAATTATTAAAATATGGGATACATGATGGAAAAAATGGTGGCTTCCTCTCTTCATGATTGGTCTTCCCATTTATGATGACACTATGATCACATGCAGTCATGAAAATCAACATGCATTCACAAACTCAAACTCCTCCATGAATATTGAAGTCTCAAACAACCTTGGAAACATTATTTTCATTCCTCCTATCCTTATTCATAGAGTTCAAAAAAAATTAGCATCATTGAAACCATCCATGTTTTTACATGCTAAAAGGAACTTTTTTCAATCACTTGTGTAAACTCTCGGTGCTTGGCCTTATTATTGGTATAAGGGATAAACAACCCTTTTCAATGTTATTATCCATGTTTCACCTCATAAAAATATCTTTTCTATCTTAAAGTGGAATATTTTTTTTCATTTTCCACTAGCCATATCTTTGTTATCTTTAATTTTCATTATTATTTTCAAATCATTTTGATTAATAACTAACATATCATTAGGAATTTTTGTAGCATGCTTGGATGATCCATAAGGCTTCTTCCCATGGCTGTCCCTTTTATCAATATTTTTTTATGATACTTTCTTTAACTTCTCTAATTTAGTATCAATAGTACTTTTATAATTTCTACTTGAAATATTATGGTTATAATTCCTTTTCATTCATATGATTTCTTCCCAATGTAGTTTGTTAATTTTTATCAAGCTTATGTGGTCTTCTTTTCTTGTCAACATTGGATACATGTTGAGATACACATGTACCATCATTGTGATCACTTACATTGCATACATTATAGATATTTGAAATATTTGGAAATGTGATTGTAATATATTTATTCTTATGGACCTCATGATATCTCTTCATTACTTCTATCTTGATCTCCTTTGAAAAAGGGTTCCTTTGGGGTTTTTTATTTATATTATTATACCAAAAATCCAATGAAAATATTCCAAATCTATTGTAGTGCCAACATTGACACAAAATACATGATTTATTGATATATTCTATATCAGGTTTTAGGGTCTTCTTCATATCCTTGTTTACTCTTTTTAAGGAACTATCTTCCACAATCATTTACCTATCATCCCTAGTCATGGTTGTAGGATTATTCTATCTTCTCATCATTAATAATTCTTCTGGTTTTGATTTTAAACCTACACTATTTGTGAAAATAAAATTATAAACATAATTAAAAGTTAGTGTTGATGATAAATTTATCATCTCATCTCATTTTGAAAGATCATTGGCGGATGTCATGATATTCATACTACATAATGGAGTTTATATGGCCTGTATAATCATCTGGTGTTAATTTTTTACTTAAAATAATAGTTTCCTTCTTTTGTGAAGTCTCAATATAAGTATTTCTGTTTTTTTCTTGAACATCCAAATATAGACATTTCATGTTGATGATTACTTTGTAATCTACAGTAATAATCATATTGTGTTAGCAAGCCTTCATCATTATTTCTTCTTCATAATCACACAATTTATTATTTTTTTGAATTAAAGAGTCATGTTACATGATCTTCTTGAAATTTTATTCAAATAGTTATTCATTGATATTAATGTCATTTCCCAATTTCTGTCATGTGAATGGATTATTTCTTACAGATAACTATTGAATCCCACACTCCCTTTATAATATTTGAGGCCTTTTGAGGAATTTATTTCAAGTTTCATCTTTTTTGCTTCAAAGGTTCCAACCCATATGAATTCATTTTATCATTAATAATTTTTACATGAAAGATATTTACCATAACATCAGAATCTCTTTAAAAATTAGTGATCTCTTCCTACATACATTAAATCACTCCACAAAAAATAAATATTATTTCTATGGGTAAAAATCATAGGATATCTCCTAATATACAATCTAATATTTATTGACAAGTTACATATTGGTCATCACCACTTGAACTGTAATCTAGAGGACTATTTTTAACTGAACATACACATACCTAACCATCACATGAACTAGGAAAGTTGTCCATATTCACGGTTGATATATGATCCACCAACTATTTAATTTAAAATCTCGGTATGTCTTCATTCTCAGTAGTGTGTTAAGAAATAAATACTTTCTACTATTAATACATGATGGACCACTTCTTCAAATTTATCTTCCATATATTTTTCCTTTTCATCCGGGTATTGGAAGATATAGAATTCTGCTATAAGATAATAGAATCTTCACCAAAATGTTATATCATTGTTGACTCATCATAGAAAATCCAATCATCAAAAGAGTCTAGTGTCACTTTTTGGTGTCCTATAGATTTGAACCAATTCATTGATACCAATTTGAAGAACCATTTTGGTATATTACTAACACTGATAGGTGGGTTAATTAGTGTTGGGGACTTTTTAAATCAAGAAAAATTATCCCCTCAACTATTAGACATGTTAGGGCCTTGATTCACTTAATATCTTTTCATTGTCTCATGAAAGTATATTAAAGTAGAAAATATAAACGAAAATATTTCTACATGGTTCACTACTAGATATGAATATCAAGCCCTTAGAATGGTCTGGAAAAATTCCAGACCACAAAACCATCTGAAAATAACCCTTCAAATGTTGATAAATCTTGTAAAAAATACCCATTAATATAAAATTCTATTTAGTAAATTGATAGTTCATGTTTTACAGCACATGGAGGGATCTTCATACTGCCGACAAAGATAATATCCTTCTTGTTAATGGTTTATAAAATAGATAAAGTCATTCACCTATTGAGACTCATTGTATCAATACATCTATGATTATCAACTTCTTTAATTATTACTTGTATAGTATCCTGAAAGTAATCATTAACCTTCTTTACAATATCACATTGACAACTAACCAAATTATTATTATTTTTAATTCAATCGCAATAATATTAATATGGTGTGGACTGATAATCATAGAAAAATTCCTTTCCCAAATCATAATCAACATATTGTAGACTAGTAAGTCAGTTCCTCATTCGTCAATAAAAAACCAACTACAAAGTAACACCTTCTTTCAATCATTCTAGAATCACAAATGCTCCTCTTTAATTATTGAAACAATGAAATTCAAGTGAAAAAATCATCATATAATTAATTATCCCCTGATAAAACATATAAATAATGATGGTAGTATTAGTTAAATCAAGTTCTTCTTAGTGAAAAAAATATATACTAAACTGAACCGCACTTCACATTCTGTATTATTTCATGCTATAGTGATCTTTCATAATCATAGTACACTAGATCCTCATATATGAAGTATTCATATATTCTTTCGGACATCTGTCTTGGAATGGTTTATTTAAAATCATTTCATAAATAAATAATTATGTTTGTGTTATGTATAAACCATAGCACATATATTTTTGTCATTATTTCATGTTCTATAATTATCTTCTTCATTACTAGCATTTGGGATATCTTGTATCATTTTTTCTTTCTTATAATGATTAAAACAATTTAGTTTATTAGTTAACCATGCATGGGAAACCATGTATGCATGAATTCATGTCTCCCTCATTAAATTATTTACAATTCTACATCTTCCTTCACACAAACCGAAAGTATTTTAAAATCCCCCAATATTAAACTATAATAGTGAGGACAGTGCCTCAGTCTTCATCATATAAAGATTTATATGTGAAAGAATATTCCTCAGAACACTTAATGTGTGTGATATTCATTATTATTTGTAGAAAAAAACTATTCCATGAAAACTACTTCTTCAAATATGCATGAATTGTTTATCTAAAAACGTTCCTCATGAAGCTCAATGGGAGAAATCAACTTCTTTATTGTTTTATAGTATCAATACTTCCTGTAAAACTTCAAGAATTGGTAAAAATGGGTTGAGCTTCTACATTACCTATTCACACAAGAGGACCATGGATCTTATTCATGTATATTTAGAGGTTCTCATAATTCTTTCTCATAACAAAAAATGATTACGAGACACCCCTCTTCATGTAATTGTTATGTCTTGTGTTTATAATCTTCATCTCATATGAAAAACATACCTATAATGCTATATCTTTCTAAGAAAACAAGAGATGTAAAATTATTTAAGAATAGAAGGCATTTTCTCATCTTTTCACAACTATTTTGTAGAGATGGGATCATATAAATGCATTGCCTTTAAAAATTGACTCAATAATGAAAATGATTCCATGTATATTAGTTTTATTGAAGTTATTATGGGATAAAAATTTAATTATTTAAATGTAGGATACATGATATTGGGAAAGGAGGCTTCCTCAGCTCATGATTGGGTTTCTCCATTATGGTGACACCTCATCATCATGTAGTCAATTGAAGCTACATTCATGAATAAACTCATACAAATAAATGCATATTTAAGGATTCAAAGGCCTCAGAAAATGTTTCTTCATTCGTCCATAATTTTTTCTTTAATTTCATGATCATATGAGAAACATAGATACCATCCATGAAGTTGGAATGATAAACACAGTCTTGTTTTGATCATCAGAGTATATTCTTAGTGCATGTCCTAATCACTAGTATTGGGTGATTGTCGAAGGATAGGGATGAGGAGGTATCATTTCTTTATGTCGGTGATGGCTGCATAGAGGCCTGGTGATTTTTTTATGGACTAGGATTGAACAGTCATGATATGTTTGTATATTTTTTAGTGGGTGAACAATAATATTGGTTCCATCATCCCACATAGAACATGCCATAATTATTTTCTATAGTTCATTATCGAATGAGGGACCACTTATCATTCAAAATGGAAAACAAGGGTCTGCACCATTACACTATGAACAAACATAGGCCTCATCCTTGTAAGATTTTGGCCAACCAAAGGAATTACTATGACCAAGTACACCACGGGCCATACACATGGACCTTATTTCCTCTTGTGGACACTATTCCCCTATACCACCATGCATGGTGGATCGAGCTGACCTCCCATGGTCATGGTTGATCCATGGCTCCCACATGTTCCTTGGATGAGTTTTTCCATAATTTTTAATAAATTCTAACTTAAAAATTTCCAAGAAAATTTTATGATGAAAATAAATATACAAAATAAAATTCATGGAAAATATTCTTCTTCATTCAACTAGTAAATAAATTTATTAATACATTATTTCATTTAATTCCTCATGAAATTATTATGTTAAATGGAAAATATTATATTCCTCCTTCAAAATTCTATTTGGAATATAAATTCCATAGAACATATTCAACATAAATTCCTCATGAAAATAAATTATTTCATGTTCTCCAACATCTCTTAATAAAAAAATAGATATCACTTCAATCATATTAATTGTTGTAAACAATGTGCCATGAATGGAAGTAGTCATTTAATTAAATATTAGTTCAATAATCTACTAACATCTAAATTCAATGTCTTAAAACGATCATTTGTAAAATAGTGTGTAGTAATTATTCTTTATTGTGTAAAAAACTAGTGATGAAAACTACTTTCTAAGGAATGAATGACCATCTTCATGGAATTGGTTCATCAGAAAGCATAGTGGGAGTACTCAAATCATGAAATTAATTTTGGATTGGATATTCAAAAATCAATTTGATCATGTGTAAACATCATTCTAGTTTCCATTCTTATTCCTCAAAAAAGGATGAGCACCGATCTTCATGAAACAACTTCAGAGGAATCTGAAAATACTTTGCAAAACCAAAAAGGTTCTTAGGACTCCCCTTTTCAAGAATACATGAAGTCTAAAAGTCCTCCTTACCTTATCATAAAAAAAACAAGCCAAATATGGTATATTTTTATAAGAAAATGTGATCACTCAAATAAGATGTGATTTTCATGAATCTTCTCATCTCGGTAAAACTCTTTTATAGGAAATGGATCATAGACAAGCACCACTATTAAAAACTAACTCAATCATGTAGAATATTCTAAGTAAATAAGTTGTTTGAGTTATTAAAATACTCATCATTAATTTTGGATACATAATTACAAAAATAGTGTTGTCTTATCCTCATGATTGGGCTTCCCCTATAAGGTGACCCCACATCAGTATGACATCATTCAAATCTACATGCATGCACAAAATCCTACTCCTCCGTGCATATTAAAGGCTCGAACAACATCAGAAAAATTATTCTCATTCATCAGGGACTTGGTCTTAGTGTCCATAAGTATTTGAGCATCAAAGAAACTATACATGTAGCTTGTATGATAAAAATGAACTTTTTTCAATCACCAGAGTAAACTCTCGATGCATGCCCAGATTGTTTGTAGAAGTGAACTACGCCATTTCTCAATTTATTCATCCACGTTTAGATTCATATGGAATATATTATTTTCCATTTTCACTAGCCTTATCTTTTTTGTCATTAATTTTCCTTATTATTTATATATCATCTGGCCTTATACCTAACATATCATTAGGAATCGTGTTGGCATGTTTGGATGATCCATAAGGATTCCTCTAAATTCCATCATTTTTATCAATAATTTTTTATAATATTTTATTCAAATTCATGGATTTAGTATCCAATGTATTTTTATTTTTTCTACATGAAAAATTATTGGTATAATTTTATTAACATTCTTATGATTTCTCCTGAATGTAGTTTGTTAATTTTTATCTCTCTTATGTGGTATTATTTTTTAATCAACATTGGATAATAGTTGAGGTACACATGTTCCATCCTTGTGATCACTTCCATTGTATATATTTTATATATTTGAATATTTTCCAAATATGGAAGTAGTATATAAATTCTTGTGGACCTGTGGACGTCTCTTTATTTTTCTTAGCATTCTCCTTTGAAAAAGGATTCCTTTGTTCATTTTTATTTATAGTATTGTACCAACAATCTAATGCACAATTCCCAAATCTATTATACCACCAAAATTGACTCACAAATCATATTTTCCTAAAATCTTATATATAAGTTTGTGGCGTCTTCATCATAGATTGATGTGCTCTTTGTGGGGATCCAACTTCTACATTCTTTTTCCTATCCACCCTAGTCATGGTGGTAGGATTATTTAATCCTTTCATCATACGTACTTTTCTAGTATTCTTTTGAAGCCTACACTATTTTGGAAAACATAATTAGAATAATTATTAAAAGATTGTATTGATGGTATATTTGTCATCTCATCATATTTTGAATGATCATCGACTGATGTCATGATATTCATATGACATATTGGAGGTTATTTCACCTGTAGAATCATTCGGTGAGAATTGTGTACCGGGATAAAATATTTGCCTCTTCTTCAAAGTCTCAGTATATGGATTCGTAATATTTTCTACTATAATATCAAAATATAGACATTTCATATTGAGGATTACATTCTAATCTACAATAATAATAATATTCTCTTAAAAATCCTTGTTTATTATTTCTTCTTCATCTTCATACCATTTAAATTTTTCCCAAACAACGATTTGTGTTCCTTGATCTTCATGGATTTTTATTCAAACAATAATCCCTTAACATAGATTTCATTTACAAATTTTTCTTTATTTTCATAGATGTTTTCTTCTATATTTTTCTGGAATCTCTCTTTTTCTTATACATATTTGAGGCATTTTGAGAAATTTATTTTGGGTTTCCTCTTTTTTTCTTCAATGGATCCAACCCATATGGTTTCCTTTAAACATTATACAATTTTTAAATGTACTAAATTCTCCATAAAATCATCATCTCATTACAACTATGTTATCTCTTCCTACATACATTGAAATACTCTACAAACAAGTGATATTGTTTTTATGGGAACAAAATGTTGGATATCTCCTAATCTACGAACTGATACTTATTAGGAAGTTATATATTGACCACCCCCACATGAACCTTATTACTAAGGACTATTTTCAACTGTACTTACACATACCTCATAATCACTTGATCTATGAAGGATGTCATTTTTCATGGTGGAAACATAAACCAGAAACTCTTTACATTAAAATCATTATTTGTCTTCATTGTTTATGGTTTCTAGAGAAATAAATACGTTTGATTCAATAGACTTGAGGGACTAAATCATAAACATTATATTCTATTTATTTTTCCTTTTCATCATTTTATTGTATGATATATAATTCTACTCAGAGATAACGTAATATTTACCAAAAAATCACATCATTTATCAAATCATGAAAGAAAATCCAATGTTAAAATCAATGTAGTTTCACTTTCGTGTTTCAAAAAGTGGTGAGAAAGTTATTTGATACCAATTAAGAGACCAGTTTAGGATATGACTAATGTTTATTGGGGGTTAAATAGTGTTTGTTTATTTTTAAATCACTCAAGAAATTTTATCCCCTTGCCTATTAGACCTGCTAGGATCTTGATTTTCTTGTTATCTTTTCACTATCGCATGATAGTATATGAAATTATTGAAGATAAAAGAAATGATTTTTTAATGGTTAAGTACTTGATATGAATATATAGTCCATGTAATGATCTATAAATTATCCTAACCACACTACCATTTAAAAATAATCCTTTTTATGGGGATTCATCTAGTAAAAAATACCCTTTCAATTGAAATTAAGTTTTGTGGATTTATTTTTAATGTTTTACATCACTTGGGGGACCTTTATACTCTGTATTAAGACAATATACTCCTTGTTGATGGTTTCTAACACCAATTAAGTCTTCCACCTATTGAGACCTTTTGGATGTCTCAATACTACTTTGATAATCCACTTCATCAATTGTTACTTATTTGGAATCATGAAAGTAACCCTTCACCTTCTTCACATCATCACTTTGTCCACTAAAAATATTACTATTCATTTTAATTAAATTTAAATAACATGAATATGGTGTGGGCTGATATTCATTAAAGAATTGTAAACCAAATTCATAATCAACTAATTTTAGACTTGTGTGTCACTTATTGATTCATTAATGCCAAATCAAATACAGTATATCGTTTTCTTCCAATATTAATACAATCCCAAATATTCCTCTATGATTATTGAAGTAATGAATAGCATGTCAACAAAACATCATCATAATTAATTCTCCCTCGATTCAAAATATCAAAATTGAATGTAGTGTTAGTACAAAATTATTCTTCATGGTGAAATAAATTTTTATTAAATAGAGTTACACTAGAAATTCAGTATTATTTCATGCTAGTGTGATCTTACACAATCATAGTAAACTAGAGCCTATTATATGAAGTATTCTTAAAATCTTACGAACTTCGTTCTTAGAAAAGTTAAATGAAAATCTTGTCATGAATAATGATTAATGCTTGTGTTATGTGTAAACCATGGAACATATATTTTTATCATTATTTTGTTTTCAATATCAATATTCTTCTTTAAATTGTTTTGGGATATCATGTGTCATTTCATCTTTCATCAAATGATTAAAACAGTTCATTTCATTAGTCACTTAAGCATGTGTCTCCATATATTCATGAATTCTTGTCTCTCTCATGAATATGTTTATCATGCTACTCCTTCCATTATGCAAGCCAAAAAGGATTTTCAGTTCCTTCAATATTACACTAGAATTGTTGTGATAGTGCTTCCTTCTTCATTTTATAATGATTCATATGTGACTTACTCTTCCTCATAACAATGAAAGTGTGTGGTATTCATTTTTATTTGTGGAAAAAAGACAGTACATGAAAACTACTCCACCACAATATCTTGAATAGTTTCACTAAAATAGTTCCCCATGAAGCACGATGGGATTAATAAATTGGAGAATTGGTTCACAGTATTAGTACTTCGTGAAACACATCAAGAATGAGTAAAAATGGTTTGAATTTATGTATTTCCTTCTCACACAGGATGATCATGTATCTTCTTTGTGCAACTTATAATTTTTTCATAATTTTTTCATGTAAATAAAAATATTTGAGAGACTCCCCTCATCATGTATCTATAATGGATTGTGGTTCTAAATTACTTCTCATTTAAAAGAGCATACCTATAATTCTATCTTTTTCTAAGAAGACAAGAGACCACAAATAATTTAATATTTACCAGAATCCTCTCATCTATGTGCTACTCTTTATTAGTAAAGGGATAATATCTTCACACTACCTTAAAACACTATCTCAATACCAAATATTATGCCATGTTAATTAGTTTTTTGATGTCCTAATAGACTCACTATTGAATTCTTAAAACATGGGATACATGATGCTAAAAATGGTGTCATCTTTGCATCATGATAGGGCTTCTCCATTGAGATGACATCTCATCATCATGTTATCATGTGAAGCTACATGAATGCACAAACTGAGACTCATCCGTACATATCTATGGATAAAACGTCTTCTACAACATTTTATTCATTAATTCAGGATTTTTTCTCTCATCTCATGATTGTATAAGAAACATTGAGTTCATCCATGAAGCTTGAATGATAATAATGATCTTGTTTCGATCATTAGAGTATATTCTTACTGTATGGAATAATAACTATTGTTGGATGATCTTAAAGGACAAGGATGAGGATCTCTCACTTCTAGAGGAACGGGATAACTGTGTGGAGGCTCAGTGATCGTTAGCCAGCCTAGGATAAATAGACATCATATTTCTGTATTTTTGTGCGGGAGAACAGTAATCCTTCTTTCATCAACCCACATGCAACATGCCATAATTATTTATTGTAGTTTATTATCAAAAGAGTTACCACATCACATTCTAGCAGGAAACCAAGAATTTGCACCAGCATACTATGAAGATACAGAAGCCACGTCCTTGTGGGATTTTGGCCCACCCAATGTATGGCCTCAACCACATACTCTATGATCCTTATTCATTGACCATATTTGATATTGTGGAAACTATTTTAATCTTCCTCCATTATTGGTGGATTGAGCTGACCACCCCTAGTCATGGATGATCCAAGGGTCACACATGTGCCTTAGATAAGGTTGTTGATATTTTTTAATAAATTCCATCATAAAAATTGACTTCAAAAATATATGAAGTAAATAAAAATCCAACAAAAATTCCTAGAACATCTTCTTATTCATGAAAATTATAAATACAACTTTTCATACTTTATTTAATTTCAGTCCTCGTGAAATTAATATTTTTCAATGAAACTATTATATTCTTCATTCCTCTATTATTTTTGGAATCTACTTTCCAAATAACTTCTTCAACATAAAACCCTCATGAAAATAAATTTTTTCATGGTCTTCAATATCACTTAATCCCAAAATAGATTTCACTTCAATCATCTTAGTTGTTGTAAACAATGTGTCATGAATGGCAACAATCATTGATAATAAATACATCTCATAAACAGTGATGGCTCTTTATATGTTTGTGTATTAAGAAGATGATATATATATTTAATTATATTTATACTCTAATATATATAAATGGATATTAATATAAAATATATATAAATACATATAAGTATAAATACCACAAATTTATATATTTTAAAAATATATTTTAAGATAATTTTATAAATATGTATAAATATATGAATAAAAAAAGATTACTATAAATATATAGAAATAATTTGAAATATAATAAAATATAATTAAAATTAATATTTGGGATGTGTTATAGGATTTCGAACAACACAAGGGAGGTAAAAATATCATTTTTAGCTATTTATGAGTGTGAATATGAATCTATGCACAGGAAATGAATTTTAAATGTGGGGTGACAACTGTAGTCCAATTGGTGGGGGGTGCAAAGCCTTCAGTGTGGGTAGGGGATGTGACCATTAAAAAGGTGGATCTTTGTGGGAGTGAGAGGGCTCATTTTTTTAAAAAAATATCATTAGTGGAAGAAAAAGTCTATGATAAAGGTGTCCTTTATCAGTGTTAGACGAAAGAACTGATAAAGGGTGCCCTTATCAGTTAAAAAGAGAACTAAATTAATATACCATTCATAGTACTAAAAAATCACAGATAAAAGTGATATATATTAGCAATTTTTTATAAAGGTGAAAAAGGTACCCATTATCAGCATTTTTTTCAAGTGTTGAGAAAGGACAAATTTTAACAATACCTTGATCAAGAACACTTTTTTAGTTCTGATAAGTCCCATTTCAAGGGATTTTAGGAGTTTGATATGTAGTAGTGATAAATAATTAAAAAACCCATTATCAACACTTGTTCGTGGACTAATAAGGGTAATTTCAGCTACTACATGGCTAAATCCCTTCAACATCCATGTAGCAACCTTATAAAAACGAAACCAATCAAAATTTATAAAAAGGAATTGAAATATATATTATTCTAGATTGGAATAAAAATATCACATTCCACTATTATTTCAGTTAAAAATATACAAATATAATATTTAAATTGACTTTGTATTTTCAATTAAATAAAAAATGGTTATTTTCATTAGAATAAAAAAAATTAATTTTAATGCTATACAGTCCATATAGGTTAAATTATATTTTTAATCATTATATGTATTAATGTTATTATTGGTTGTTTTCATGTTATATTGATGTGTAGTCAATTCCTACATGTCAAAAATAAATTATGTATCATTGTCCTAATATTAAATAATAATATGAGATATTTTTCATAGTTTTGGTTATACATTACACATTTTTAACTAAAATGAAACAGTTATTTTGAAAATACAGACATTGAGTTATACCATATCATCTATCAAATTTAAATTCAGTTGATTCCAATATTTCATAGATTAATTATGAATATTCATCCAATGTTTGTAAAATAATCCTTGATGTTTTTAATGGTTTTGGCTATGTGGTGTGCATTTTAACCAAAAAATAGAACATATATTTAAAAATGATCATCAAGTTATATAGAATATATTTCATGTCAGATTGACAAGTGGTATATTCAATATATCAATATTTTAATATTCGTCTTTATTAAAATGTTTGAAAAAAACACAAGGCTTGTTTTCTCATTTTATGGATATTTGATATGTGTTTTAAAGTAAAATTAAACTTTTATATTTGAAAACATACACTTCGAGTCATATCAAATACATCATCCATCAGATTGATTTGTAGTCAATTCCTACAAGTAAAAAAATTAATTATGGATCACTAAAATAATGTATAAAAATAATCTGACTCTGTTTTCTCATTTTTTTTTAATATAAGAGGGGTGTTTTAAACTAAAATGAAACTTATACTAAAATCATGCACATTGAGTCATTCTGATCACTTTCTGGTTTGGATTGATATGTGTTTCATTCCTACACATCAAAAATTAATTACGGATCAATTTTCAAAAACTTAATATCAACCTGAGCTCATTTTTTATTTTTTCCTATGTGATACATGTTTTAATATAAAACAACATTTTTATATTTAAAGCATATAATCTGAGTCATACTGACCACATTTTTCATCAAATTAATATGTGTAAAATTCTTATATGTCACTAATGAATTATAGATCACTAGAATTTTGTCGAAAAATAAAACATCCACAGATTCTTAGTTTTGGCTATGCGATGTTAATTTTGAACTAAAATGGAAGTTATATTGAAAACAAATTCAACGAGTCATACTGACCACATCATCTGTTAGATTTACATGAGGTCAATTCCTAAGAATATAAGTTGAATTGTAGATTGTTTTACTAATGTTAGATAACCTTATGAATTTTTTCCTTATCTTTTGCTATGTTATATGTGTTTTATTCGAAAATAAAATATTTATATTGAAAATGTAGACCTCGAGTCAAACTGACCACATTTTTAATCAGATTTATGTGTGTTCAGTTACTACAATTCAAAAATTAATTATAGATCTGCTTCTTAATGTTTGAAAAGAAACTAGTCTAGTTATCATAGTTTTGGATTTGTGATGTGTGTTTTAATCTAAAATGCCATTTATGTTAAAAAAAACATACTTGGATCCCCCCTTCTAGCATCGTGTGTAATATTGATGTGTGGTCAGTTAATACATGTTGGAAATAAAAAAATGGATCATTTTCCTAATGATTTAAAACAATATGATCTGGTATTTTTAGTATAAGATATGTGATATAGGTTTTCAAATAAAATAACACTTTTACATCAAAAATACACAATTCAAGTCATACTAACCACATTGGAATTCGAGCGGACATGTGGTGGATTCCTACACATCACTAAATAATTAGAGATCATTGTACTAAATTTTGAAACTAATATTAACCTATTTTACTTATTTTTGGATATGTGAGTTTTTTTAAGCTAAATTTACATTTTATTACTGAAAACACATACATTGATTCATACTGACCACATCATGTGTCAAAATTCTATTCGGTCAATTCATATAATTAACAAATGAATTATAGATCATTATTATAATTTTTTAAGACAAAATAATCTCATTTTATCCTTTTTTTTCCTATGTGATACTTGTTTTAAACTAATTTGACACCTTTATATTAAAAACATAGAATTGGAGTTATATATATAATACATAACCAATTTGAATGATGCGTTGTTGATTCATACTCATCAAAATAGAATTATGGATCATATTAAAATGATTGAATACAATTTGTTGTGGTTTTCTCTATTTTGGATAGGTGAGGTTTTTTAAACTGAAATGAAACATTTATATTGAAAACACACACATTGATTCATAACTACCGCTACATGAATTGTATTGACGTACAATCAATTCCAACATGTCAAAAATTAATTAGGTATTTTTTTTCTAGTGTTTGAAAATAATTACAACTCATATTCTTTGTTTTTACTATGTGATATGTGTTTTAAACTAAATGACACTTTTTATTGAAAATAGACACTTTTAGTCAAACCAAAAAAAATTCATATTGATATGTGGTTGATTCCTTTATGTCATGAATTAATTATAATTAATTTTCTAAAAGAATCAAAACAGTCTGAATGTGTTTTATGAGTTTTGAGTATGCAGTTTCTGTTTTCAAATAAAATATTATTATAAACCAATAACATATAATTTTATCCTTACAAAAAAAATTATATCAAATTTATTTTTCCTAATTGAGGAGTGGATGATTCTTACACAATTCATGATAATGTTGTCATAAACCAGTCTAAGTACCCTCGTAACCTGATAACCAAGCTGATCTTAACATGTCTTGAAGGGAATTACAGATCCACATGGGTTTACGAATAGAACCTAGACTAATAAAATATGATTGTGGGAACCATTTTTTCAACAAAATTTGAAGATGTAGATGAACATGATTGTATGAAAAAAATAGAAACACCACATGTAAAAGTGTACGTGACGTCCCGGACCCGGCTGCCCATCATCCCGTGCCTCGAGCCCGGTTTTCCACATAACCCCTGGCTCGTATCCTCGTAGTCTAGGGGCTGCCAACTAGCAGCAGGGGTGTATTGGTAAGTCAGTGGGGATACTGTACCCCCATGTCAGAGCACACAGTTGTATAGAAGCAAAGTAATATAAATAGCAGATGAACAACCAAGGGATAAATAGGAGAAATATGAAAATATAAAAACCAAACAATGGAAGTAAGGAAAACCCTGAAATGTATACAAAATCCTCATAGGCAGTGTCTGATACAAAATGGATGCATAGAATGCTGATATAATGGAAATAGTAGAAAAGCATCTTATGTAGTAATACAAAAAGAGAACAAAATTAGTCCACGAGCATCTCTAGTCAAGCTCGATTCGCTGCTCTGAACCCCAGCTAGAACATACATGTATCAACAACATGACGCTGGGCCTTTGCCCCTACTAGTAACTGCAGCAGTAAAGTCTACACGGGTGCCTAGGTGGCCGCCCGGGTAGGGTGTGATACAGGTCTTAGTAGGACACCACCAATGGTGTCTACGTGTAATCCAAATAGGTTTTCTCATGTAATAATGAGTAATATACTGCAAGTAAGCAAAGAAAAGTAAATAAACAACCCTCTTGCTCAGGTTATAAAAGAACACCTGGCGGGTCTACCTACTTCATCTCAAGGGTGGAAATCTGAACATGTCACCTGAGTATAAGTACATACATATAGGTAATCATTGGCACAAGGTAAGCATGGCTCTCGTCCATAAGCACAGTAGTTGGCATGGGGTTGAAATGCCTCCCACTTGTAAAGGTTATATAGGCATGAGGTATAAATGCCTTTTATCCTCAATCGTTGTAGGTGGCATGGGGTAAAATTTCCTCCCACCCATAAAGGTTATATAGGAACGATGTAAAAATGCCTCTCGTCCTGTTTCACAGAGTTTCATCTAGCATGGGGTAAGAATGTCTCTCGCCCAACACATGGAGATTCATCTATCATGGGGTAAGAATGCCTCCTGCCCAACCACGGATTATCACAAGCATGCCAACACAGAAAGGCATAACCAATCGCATCACATTATATAAGTCCTTACAACTTATATAATATAACATTAATAAAGCATGGAATTTCCATCTTATAATCTCACATAATCAAAGCATGGAATATACACATTTTAATTCATTCAAGGGATTCAGGCTATCTCATCCTAGCCAACCTCTAACCAAGTCATCTCATTTTCTTAACATGTCAAATTCCCTTTCAAGACATATCGTTTAGGTTCAATGTTGAGAAAGGGGAAAATCTCAAGGCCTAACACCTATGGTTGGAAACTCCTGGTCCATACCTCTTCTAAACGCCCTAAGAAGCTTATATTCATCAATCCCATCCCACATGGCTCATTTAGATAGTAAGCAGTCAATATAAATAAGGGGTTGGGGGAAAGACAACCCACAACACGATTTTATAAACCCAAAGCGATGGAAAACCCAAAAGGAGAACACATGACCACCTACCTTAGGGCTGTAGGCATAGGCTCATTTAATATCAACCTCAAATTCGTAGTAGATTAGGAGAGATCTGAGTTTTTGTCTAAAGACCTGGAAATAGGGCATATGATATGGCATCAAAATAACACAACATTAGGAAAGATTTGATGAGTAGAAAGGGGTGTGTGAGGTTAGCCTTTCCAAGGGTGACCAATGCTTTCGACGGATCAAAGAATGGACACCGGGGGAAGAAATGGCAAGATAATGAGTGAGGAGAGGGTTTTGGAGCTCAAAGGAGGATCCCCTATTGTTCAGTCCATGGGTAGAAGAAAAAATGGGTTTTAGGCTTAAATAGAATTAAGGGAAAAATTGTAAATTATTACCCAGATCAGGGTCACACGGTTTAGGCGCATGGTCTACCAAACCATGTGCAAACCGTGCGGATCCCTTTGGATTTGGACTGTAGGGCTGCATGGTTTATCCAAACTGTGCGACTTTATTATTCATGTCATGCGCAAACCATTCACCTCAGCTTGAAACTCCAAAAATCAAAATATTGGGCTCCGAACATGCCCCAGACACTCCTCGAACCTTCCATAGAATGTTACACACATTAAGAAAGCTTAAAGGAATGATTTGAAAGAAAAACTAATGATCCGTACCTTTTACAAAGAGTCGGGTCGTTACAACCTCCCCTCCTTAAAAAAACTCATCCCCGAGTTGGCCTTCCAAGGGTAAAGAGGTGTCACCAGCGAAATGCTCCGGCCATTGAGATCGTATATCAGCCTCCCGCTCCCATGTCTCATCTTGTACCCGGTTGTGCTGCCATAGCACCCGTACAAGAGGAACGGACGTTCCTCAGAGTGTCCTCATGCTCCGGTCGACAATTCGGATTGGATAATCCTCGAAGGAAGCACCCATATCTAGTTCAACCTCATCAGGCTGAAACACATGAGTCGGATCTGAAAAGTACCGAAAAATCTGAGATACATGAAAAACATTGTGCATGGCCTGATATCTCTGCAGAAGTGCAAGATGGTAAGCTACTGGCCCGATCCACTTCATCACCTCTAAGGGTCCTACGATCCTTGGTGAGAGCTTACCCTGCTTCTGTACATGTCTCTTCCCTAACTTGGGCGACACCTTCAAGAAAACCCATTTCCCGACCTCAAACTCAAGAGTTCGTTGGTGCTTGTTAGCATAAGATTACTATCTAGACTAAGATGTGTACATACACTTCTTGATAAGCTATATCTACTCGGTTGTCTCCTACACAAGACATGGTCCTAGAATAGCTGCCTCCCCTACTTCAATCCAACACAAAGGCGAGCAACAAGGCCTACCATATAAGGCTTCATAGGGAGCCATCTCAATGGTAGCCTGGAAGCTATTGTTATAACTGAACTCGACAAGAGGAATTTCCTTCTCCTGTAAACCTCCAAAATCGAGAACACATGCATGTAACATATCATCTAATACATGTATAGTGCGCTCAGTCTTTCCATCAGTCTGCGGGTGATATTTCTTGCTCAAAAGTACCTTCGTACCCAAGGCCTTTTGTAAACCCTGCTAGAACTGAGACGTAAAATGATGATCTCTGTCCGAGACAACAGAACGAAGTCCTCCATGAAGGGGCACTATCTCCTTAATATAAATCCTTCCCAATTCATCAACTGTAAAGGTCTCCCGCACTGGTAAGAAACATGTGACCTTCATCAGATTGTCATTGATAACCTATACTGCATCGTTGCCATGAGGTGACCTAGGTAATGCAGTTACAAAGTCCGTAGAAACATCATCCCATTTACACTCTAGAATGGACAACGGCTACAAAAGCCCAACCATACGCTGATGTTCCTCTTTCACCTACTGACAGGTGGAACAACATGTGATGAAACAGGCTATCTCCCAATTCATGCTAGGCCACCAAAAAAATTTTCGCAAATCATGATACATTTTGGTGATGCCTAGGTGAACTGCCCATGCTGAGGCGTGGAAAACCCTCATCAGCTCCTCTTTGATATCTTCTGGGACCCATACCCGCCCACGAAACAATAAAGTATCACTCTCATCCATGGTCCAATCTGTAGATGAATTGTCAGCGACACTTTCTCATAAAATAAGGCCTTCAGGATCTAATAATTGTCTAGCCCTGACCCGTTCCAAAAGATTGGTTGTCACTGCTAAGGCTGAGAGAACAGTCTGACCCTAGCCATCCTGAACCTCAACGTGCATCTCCAAAAACAGTACCATCAGTTTCCATTCCACATCAGATTCCTGAACTACTTGTGACTGGGTTTTCCAACTCAACGCATCTGCTACATAATTTCCTTTCCCAGGAGTGTAGGCCAATTCAAAATCAAAGGATTGCAGGTACTCGACCTCCCTATGTTTCCTGAGATTTAGATCCAGCTGAGTGAAGATATGTTTAAGGCTTTTTTGGTCAGTTAATACCACAAAATGCTCTCCCAAAAAATAGTGTCTCCAACAGTGTAAGGAATGTACAACTGATGCGAAGTCGAGGTCATGCGTCAGATAATTTCGTTCATGAGGCTTTAACTGATGAGAACCATACACAACGACTTGCTCGTCCTGCATCAAGACAGCTCCAAACCTGATAGCTAATGCATCATAATAGACCGTATAATCCCTACCTAGCTCTGTCAAGATCAGTTTCGGTGCCGAAGTCAGTCTGCCCTTTAGTTCTTGAAAAGCTGTTTCACAATATTCTAACCACTCGAATCTCACCCCCTTTTTGGTCAAAGCTATAAGAGGAGCTTCTAGGCGTGAAAAGTCCTGAATGAACCACATATAATAACCAGAAAGACCCAAGAAACTCCTGATATTGAATAATTTCTTTGGTTACTCCCAAGAGACTACAACACTGACCTTCTCAGGGTCAACTGAAACTCCAGACTCAGAAATAATGTGACCCAGGAAGTGGACCTTATTTATCCGAAAGTGGCATTTACTGAGCTTAGCATAAAGACGATTCTCTCTTAGCATATTCAACATGATCTCAAGACGGGTTTCATGGTTGTGTCTCGAGTGTGAATATACAATGATATCATCCACAAATACAACCACAAAATAATCAAGGTAAGGGGGAAAATCTGATTCATAATAGCCATAAACACTACAGGTGCATTCGTAAGCCCAAACGACATGACTAGGTACTCGTAGAGACCATACCTACTCCTGAACGTTGTGCGATGTATGTATGAATTCCTAACATGCACCTTGTGATAGCCTGACCTCAAATCTATCTATGAAAATACCTTTGCTCCTCGGAGCTGATAAAAAAGGTCTTCAATTCGAGGTAAAGGATACCAAGTCTTAATAGTCACCTGATTTAATTTATGGTTATCCACACAAAGACGAAGGGTACCCTATGCCTTCTTAGCGAAGAGAACTGGTGGTCCCCAAGGAGAAGTGTTGGGATGTATAAAGCCTTTTGCTTCCAGGTCCCCCAATAGACTCTTGATCTCCAGAAGCTCCTTAGGTGCCATATTATAAGGAAGAATGGACACTGGTGCTGCTCCTGGTACAATATCAATAGTAAACTCCACCTCTCACACCGGAGGTAGGCCATAGATCTCATCAAGAAACACATCACTGAAGTGCTCCACCAGGGGAGGATGAACAGAGGATTTTAACCCTTGGTCATCGAGATAACGACTAGAAACCTGTGTTGTGACACCACCCAACCTATGTTGTTGGAGTCCTGCTCTTGTCGCACTAAGATCCCATTCTCCCTTATGTTATACGTGTCGCCCTCAGGTGAAATAAATGACACTCTCCGATGATAGCAGTCAATCCAAGATCTATTGGGAACTAACTAGTCCATCCTGACTATTATATCAAAACCTGTCATATCCAAAACATACAGGGTCCACACGAAGAGGGAACCACCCACGTCGAGGGGAAAATTCTGGAAACGATGAATTCCCCCTGAATGGATACCTAATAGGGTATCTAACATGATAATTACATGATATGACTCAACGTCAAGGCCCAAAAATCCAATAATTTCCTCTAACTAGGACTTCGCAGCAAGTGGTCTGCCATATCCCGTAAAAATTGGAGGATGTTGGGACTAAAACTCACGGGTAAACTCTGCCACACTCTGGGTAGGTCACACTCCACCTTGCATACTCTGCATCAAACTCAAAAAGATCTCACGGAACTGGGCATCAACACCCATCTCCGGAATATCAAGAGGATCCACATGTGGCTCGACAGGAAGATAAAATGGCGGCTCAGGGCCCACCACCTCATGAAAGTGATCATCGCTGCCCTCATCATGCACGACTCGAGGACGTCTCGAAGTCATAGTGCTACAATACCAAACTAACATCTCAAAAGAAAAAAACCAACAAGTTAAAGGTTGAACTCTAGATGCTAGGACAGGTACTAAGCCTTCATAACCCTAAGATCACCTATCCATACCCATATTAATTCTTAGAAAAACCCACAACTACTCAAAATTACCTTAATCCGGTGATATGGAATTTTCCATCCTATAAGGGCTTATACTCCTCATGAACTGAAAGATGACACACTCTTGGATGTCATTTATCATTTACTACTACAAAACAAGCATTTGAATTCCCATTAAAGAAAATGATTGGTTTAGTTGGAATGTCATTTTCCGATCCATAAGGGACCATACACCTTATGAACCAAAGAGTGAAACCCACTAAAACCACCTCATTCCTCAATTCACAACCTTTAAGAAGGGTTAGCACAGTTTCACCCATATTTTTCAAGGCATGGAAATAACCAACAAGGAATGCTCGCTGAAAATTTAGACATGGCATGAAAAAATGCATGACCTAATCAAATTGTGCCTACGATGATGCATGTTATAATGCATAACCCTCATTTCATCGGGTCGAACCATGAAAAACAAATTTCAATCTCTCAAAAGTCATTAACATCAGAAATCATCTGAATCACCCAATGGTGAAACGGTATCAACAATAAATAGTAGAATCAATAACAAAATAATTTAGGAAAATTCATCTTTTCCCCATACATGGGTTCGCAACGCCCATGCACGACTTATAACTAAGTCCCTAAGCCTTCTCGGTCTCCAAGTATATCATCACCAAATAATAAAGAAAGAAAGAAAGAAACAACGGATACCACTTTGTGATGTCCCAGACCTGGCTGCCCATCAACCAGAGCCCCGAGCTCGGTTGGCCACATAACCCCTGGCTCGTCTCCCCGTAGGCCAGGGGCTACTGACTAGCAGTGGTGGTGTAATGGTAAGTCAGTGGGGAGACTGTACCCCCATGTCATAGCACACAGTGGTATAGTATCAAGGTAATATAAATAGTGGAAGCACAACCAAAGGATGAATAGGAGAAATATGAAAATATAAAAACCGAACAACGGAAGTAAGGAAAACCCTGATAAGTATTCAAAAGCCTCATAGGCAGTGTCTGATACAAAATGGATGCATTTCGTGCTGATACAATGGAAATAGAAGACAAGCATCCTATGAAGTAATACAAAAAGAGAATAAAAGTAGTCCACGAGCATCTCTATCCAAGCTCGATCCTCTGCTCTAGAACCCCATCTAGAAAATACATGTATCAACAACCTGATGCTTGGCCTTTTCCTCTACTAGTACATGCAGTAGTAAAGTCGACACGGGTGCCCAGGAGGCCGCCCGGGTAGGGTGTGAGACAAGTCTCAGTTGGCCACCACCAACGGTGTCTATTTGTAATCCAAATAGGTGTTCGCATGTAATAATGAGTAATATACTGCAAGTAAGAAAAGTAAAGTAAATAAACAACCCTCCCACCCAGGTTCTGGAAGAACACCTGGTGGATCTACCTACTTCAGCTCAAGGCTGGAAATCTGAACAAGTCACCTGAGTATAAGTACATACATATAGGTTATCACTAGCATGAGGTAATCATGCCTCGCATCCATAAGCACCGTATCTGGAGTGGGGTAGAAATGCCTCCCACCCGTAAAGGTTATATAGGCACGAGGTATAAATGCCTCTCGTCCTCAATCGTTGTAGCTGGCGTGGGGTAAAAATTCTTCCCACCCATAATGGTTATATAGGTGCGAGGTAAAAATTCATCTCATCATGTTTCCTAGAGTTTCATCTGGCACAAGGTAAGAATGCCTCCCGACCAACACACAGAGATTCATCTGGCACGGGGTAAGAATGCCTCCCGCCCAACCATGGATTATCAGAAGCATGCCAACATAGAAAGTCATAACTATTCACATCACAATATATAATTAATTAAATCTTATATCATATCACATTAATAAAGCATGGAATTTCCATCTTATAATGTCACATAAGAAAAGCATGGAATATACACATTTTAATTCATTCAAGGGGTTCAAGAAATCTCATCCTAGCCAACCTCTAACCAAGTCATCTCATTTTCCTAACATGGAAAATTCTCTTTCAAGACATATCTTTTAGGTTCAAAATTGATAAAGGGTAAAATATCAAGGCATAACACCTATGGTTGGACACTTTCGGTCCATATCGCCTATAAACACCCTAAAAAGGTTATATTCATCAATCCCATCCCACATGGGTCATTTAGATAGTAAGTGGTCAATATAAATAAGGGTTTGGGGGAAAGACAACCCATGGCCTGACGTTATAAACCCAAAGTGATGGAAAAACCAAAAGAAGAACACATGGCCACCAACCTTAGGGCTTTAGGTGTAGGCTCTCTTAATATCAACCTCAGATTCACAGTAGATTGGGAGAGATCTGAGTTTTTGTCCAAATCCCTGGAAATAGAGCATATGATCTGGCCTCAAAATAACACAACAGTGAGAAATATTGGCTGAGGAGAAAGGGGTGCGTGAGGTTATCCTTACCAGGGGTGATCCAATGCCTTCGACGGATCTAAGAACAGACACCAGGGGAAGAAATAGCAAGAGAATGAGTGAGGAGAGTGTTTTGGAGCTCAAATGAGGCTCCCCTCTGTTTCTGTCTGCAGGTAGAGGAAAGAATGGGTTTTAGGCTTAAATTGAATTAATGGAAAAATTGTAAATTATTACCCAGATCAGGGTCGCACGGTTTAGGCGCACGGTTTACCAAACTGTGTGCAAACAGTGCGCATCCCACTGCTTCCAGAATGCAGGGCTGCATTCCTTAGAATGTTACACACATTAAGAAAGCTTAAAGGAAATATTTGAAAGTAAAACTAACGATATGTACCTTTCCCAAAGAGTGGGGTCATTACAGTGTGCCTTAATCTTACTAGGCTTAATCAACCTAAAGTACAACATCATAGTACCAAAAAACTAAAAGAACAACCATATCCCAAAGGACACAACTCTCCATGCCCACTAATATACTGGTAGAACCACCCCCAATTGGTGCATTATCCATACTAGAACTAAGAAGTAGATAATATACTAACACCAGAAGTAATAAGTAAGTTGTGATATAAAATCCAAATATGGTCCCAACATGGATTCCATAATAATTTGACATGTTTTAGATAACCAAGTAAATATATTTTTATTTTTCCAATAAACAGATTTGGTATTTAAAGATAATATTTAAAAAAATAATTCATTATATTTAAATAATTTGATACATTTCAACTAATGGAAATACATTAAATAAATTATGTAAATAATTAATTTTATAGAATGTTATTATAAATGTCGTAAGTAATTTTTATTAGTTCACAATTATTAGAATACATTTATTCTCATATATAAACATGTGAGAAACAAGGTCATATTCCAATAAGTATGTTAGTTCAAGGTTATGGGATCCTCACACACTCAAGTGAAAATAATCCGAATGTGTACACATATCCCTCATCACTGGCTAGAGAGGACTCATTTATGTCCCATTAGGGAATATAATGTGCTCAATTTTTTATTTAGTATATTAAAATATCAATCTAGTTCTAGGGAATCCCTATCATAGTGTGTTTCTCCAAAATAACTCACTAACTATATTTTCCTTCATATTCTCTATAATAATTCAATGATGAGCTTTTTATTTAAACAGTACTTAAAATACAATTAAATCCCATTATACCATTTAAAAAATTCTAATTTTCTATTTAGAAACAAAAACTATTTTTGATCAAAACATTCTCTTTCTAAGATAATAATCACTACTTTCAGTAAAACTCATTTTATGAAATTTTTTCACAAATAAAAATTTGAAATTAATTCACAAATTCATTTTAAAAATTTAAAATACAAAATTAAATTAAATTAATTAATTTAAACAATTTCCATCAATTTAACAATATAAATTAAACCATTGATATCACATCATTTTTTCATGACTTTCTCAATGACACTCCAATTCAATTGAATATGGGATTTCCCAATTTCAAGACAAAATTCAATTTCCAAAAATACCAATTCAATGGAATTGATTTTTATTAAATTTATTTAATGATATTTTATTTATAATAGAAAATAAAATTAAATCCAAAAAAATAAATTTATGGTTTATAAAAATCAACCATCCTGACGGAACTGCATACCTGTCTCATGGAAACACAATGCCCATAACTGAAACCTTCTATAATAATTAATGATCATAAGATCATGAAAATAAAACTACAATCAATATTAATGAATAAGGGGGTTAGAACCATCTATCACTATACGATCTATCAATCCCTAAGGAGATAATGATAAGGAATATAACAGATAGAGATAATGATTAAATTGAAAGTCACACTGCATTCGAAACCATGAAAAATGATGAACAAAATGACTGGAGAGGGTTCGAGGGAACAAAAACTGCATGGGTAGGCCTCTTTTATCAAGAGTAATGAAATTTTGAAAGAAAGAAATTGAAAACACATTAGAGTTTCCAATTCATAAACAACCACCAATACATGACATGATAGGTAACCCAATTACAAATCTTGTAATAGAATAATACCACATACATCGAAATAACTATTTCTACATGATAAAAAGTGTATTTATAGTCATTGGATCATACATGTTGTGAATACACATTACACAGTATGTAAATTCGCATTAGAATGCAGAAAAAACTGAATTTATATAGAAATTACAAAAGAAATCTCTAACATCACCAACATAGGTATCATCCCAAATCCTTTGTGTCCATACTCAATCAATGAACAAGGAATCCCATGACATGTTTTACAACATACATATTATGAATTTAATTGGATGTTATAAGCTCCACGCCATAAAAACTACCTATCCACATAAATCCATTCAGGAAGATTCCATTTTGAATAGTTGTTGACACAACACTCTCATAAACGCCTCATGCTCCCATGTCTAATATGAATTAGAAGTGTGATTCCATAGCAGCCAAACTAATTGTATCACCCTCCAATATTGTATGTTGGATTCTGAATCCACTATCCTAACTGGAAATTCTTTCTTGGAGAAATCAGGCTCAACCTAAAGATCAATCCATCGAAAAAAGGATGTGGATTAGATATTTACTTTCAGAGTTGTGATATATGGATCATTGTATGTATCAACATAAACTATGGTGTCTATGATAATTGATAAGTCACTTTCCCCACCTACTAAAAAATATAAAAATTTCCACAAAATGAGGAGAAAGATTCCATTTCTGCCTAAGCTATCGATACCCCAACTGAGGTGAAACATTCCAGAATACAAATTCACCAACTCAGAATTCCTATGGTATATGTAGATTATCAGCATAAGACTTATACCAACATTATGCCGTAAACATTCTCTGATGAGAGAACTGAATATTTTTTCTTGTCTCTGGAACCAATCTCGGCCCAATCAATAATTTTTTACCAATCTCAAAACAACACAATAGAGATCTATAAGGCTATCCATAAAATGCCTCAAAAGGATCCATTCTGATCTTAGCCTGGTAAATATTTTTATTATAAAACTCAACCAACCCTTGATGGTCATCCCATGATCCGCCAAATTTTGGAACATAGGTGTAGATAAAATCCTCGATAATCTATGTAACTCTTTCTTTTGACCATCCAAATGTGGATGTTAAGACAAACTCAAATGAACCAGATATCAGAGTGCCCGATGAAGGCCTATCAAAAATAATATGTGAACCAAGGATTTCTTTTATAAACATTAGTATATGGAACTCCATGAAAACAAAAAATCTCTCTCACATAGATATTTTCTAGATCCTCAACATTTTATTTATCATGAATTGATATAAAGTTTGCTGGAATAGTTAATCGATCAATCAAAACCCATATCTAATTGTTATTTCTCTCAAAATGCGGAAGCCTAACCACAATTTCCATTGAAAATTCATCCCACTTCTATGTAGGGACAAGAATTCGTTGATGAAAACCAGATAGTTTCTAGTTCTTGGCATTAATATGTTGTCAGGAATAAAAATAGAGAACTAAATCATCAACACCCCATATCAGACCAAGCCCCCAGAACATGCACCACATGTCATAGAAAATCATTGTTGGTCTTGGGTGCGTATCCAACATGAAATTATTTAATACCCCATAAAAAATTTACTTATTTCAAGGATCACAAAATAAATATTCTAGTTTCAATGAATACCCTCGATGGAGAGTGACTAGTAAACCATGGTCACCCCACCATAGAGAGAGTATCTAACAATACAGAACTCATCATCGGGTAGTTTTTCCTGAATAATCTTCTTGAGAATAGTCGATGTCTACTAAAAACTAGGAAAAGTAACCTCACCCCTAGATTCATTGACTCTTATATGAAACTATGAAAAATGATCCATCATGTACCACTATTCCATCTATTATTTCATGGATTGGGTTGGATGTCTCCTTCTCAAATAATCCTCATAAATGTTCTATTTACCCAGGGTATAAGAGACCTAAATATCAAATGAGTTCTATTATTCCACTCAACTACTCTGGCAGAGATTCAAATATTTTTCAAAGAACATAAAACTCATGATCTTATGTTCTGAAAACAAGGTAAACCTCTATCCATTAAGGTAATATTTCCCACTTATAAGTGTGTGAAACACATCTACATGTTCCTCATAATGGGATAGATAATTCATCCATTTTGGTCTCTGTTGATGAGATCCATATGAAACCAAGTGATCACCTTGTATAAGAAAAAAAACCCAATCTTGAACCCGATGATTCAATTGAGACAACATTTTCATTCTCAGACTCAAGAAGAGTCAACATCAGTGCATTAGATAAAATATATTTCATATTAGCAAATTAACATGAATATTTCTCATCCCTTGAAAAAATTACTCCCTTCTAAGTTAGAGAAGTCATCAGATAATCCAACATTGAGAAGTTGTTTAGGAACTAGAGAAAATAACTAGTTGAACCCAAGATTCTATGAATCCAGAAAAAAATTCATGGTTTTTCCCAATAACAATAACTTTTACCTTATCAAGATCATCTAATGTCCCATGTTCTGACACCACATTTTCCAAGAATTTAAATTCCCAAATCTAGATATAATATTTCACATGATTGGCCTAAATTCGGTGATTTCTCAACAATTCTAGAACTTCTCTTAGATAACGCGCATTATCCACAAAAGACTTAGTGTGAACACCTATTTCATCTAGAAATACTACCAAAAAGTCATCATATTACACATGGAAAATATCATTCATTAAATACATAAAGACTATGGGAGCATTGTATAGACACAATGGAATGACCAAGTATATAAAATGGTCGTACCTAATACAAATGGAGGTTTTATGAATCTCATAATCATTTATTTTCAATTGATGGTTACAATATTGATAGTCAGTCTTTGAGTACCACTTCTCCCCTTTAAAATAATAAAATAGATCATCAATATATGTAAATATATACTTTTTTATTTACCATGAATTTTTTTAGTTTTCTATAAATAACACAAAGGTTAAGAGAATGGTCACCCTTATTAGAACAGTGATTTAACCTTGCCCAGGTGACACACATGGGAATATAAATTCTTTATCTAGATGATCATTCAACTAAGTCTTCATATATATTAGTTTATATGGTGACTTATAGTTGGATGTAATTGAAACTGGTTGAGAATTTGGGTAAATTAAATGGAAACTCTGCCTTACATACAAGGGGAAACCTCCAAAATATTGAAGGAAACATGTGTGGAAACTCAAAAACTAGTGGAGGGAGATCACTACTAAAAAATTACCACTCTAGATTAAAGGAATATAAAAATATTACTTTTTACAAACATTCGATAATATTGTTTGGCATTGGTCAAACATGCGACCCATTTTCCTTGGAAGACACAGAATACATGATTGGGTGTAGAAAATGAGACCCTTAGAAGATCAAAATCAATCCGGTGCTTATTGGAAATCAGAAAATCCATCGTGAATATTATGTAATGATGTTTAATATTGGGAACCAGAAAAGTCATATCAAGGTTGGCATATGATAGGTAGAGAACACAAGAGGGAAAGTAGATACCTTTCTCACCCTTCATATGTATGGTTATTGTAATATCCATGAAATAAGATAAAATATCCCTAGGAATATATATCATAATAAAAATATGGGTTAAAATATATGATTGAGATGCATCAGTATTATACAATGTAGATTATAATGAATAAGTTTTATTGATGGTACCTCTCATGGTGCTTGGACACTTATCTACTTCCTATGGAGACTCTTACACTGTGTGAAAAAATATTCCTTCAAAAATCGTGTGTTAGGAACCCTATTCACCTTTATGTGTCTAATTTCCCAACTTATTTAGATATTAATGATATCATTTCACTATGTAGAGTATAAATGATATGATATAAATTTTTTGGTGACTTTAGCATCCATAATCACCACATACCATGGGTGCCTCAGTGAACACCCTCTTAGAATTATTTGTATTTCGACATTGGTATTAAATTAGAGGACCTCTTCCAGGAAGTCTAGAATGACCCTACAGTCGAGAAACACCAAAAGAATCATAAAAATGACACCTTCCATTAATGGAAACCATGATTCCCCTATGAGAGAGTAACACTCTTGATAACCCTTAATTTCTATGTAGGTCTGTTTTGACCATCATCCCTGTATTAGTCACATCATTATAAGACTTCAACATTGGCATAAAACTTGATAATGAAGATCATGTCATAGTAACAACATGAATCTTTGGGCATTCATATTCTCATTTGATATTTTCATAGATTCAAAACTCATGATCTCTACAAACCTACTTTGTATACTATATAAATATTCAGTCAACCTAATCCTGTTTAGGAAAACATCATAGTCTTGGAAAACAACATCAAATATCAATAGAACTAACTATTGAATAGAATTATAAAGTAATTACACTCTATGCACCCATTCTTGTTCTCTACCACCATATATTCCCACCATCTCCTATTGGGTCCTTCCAACAAGAAGCTAGTGAACATCACATTAATTTCATCAGTTGACTCCAAGAATCCAAATATATTTTCAATCATGATCACTTAGTCATAATCCTCTTGAGGATAATTTGATCTTGTGAATGATGTTGGATTATGGTGATGAAACTCTTGATAATTATCCTAGATAATGTCCCTCTGTGGTTCCACAACTTGTTCCTAAACAAGAACTAGTGGTGGTGCATGTCCCAGATCATGGATAGTATTCCCAATCCCCTCAACTTGGTTTGGGTCCATAATATGATTTTCATGATAATGTTTTGTAACATCTTTCTCCTATATATTACTTTCAAAAATTCTTGGGGGACTGACGATTAAAAACATCAATAAGTAATAAGGATTAAATAATATAACACTCAAACAGTGCAGTAATGAAAAATTCATCCCAATATATAGAAAATAAGATTTTTATTTCATTGATCCAAATATAAATCAAGTAAAAGACAAGAAATAATCCTCAAGACATCATTCCAAAACATTCCTTAGTGAAATAAGGTTCATTGTGGTGAGATATGGCCCTAACACAATAAAAACTACCACCTAAGTCCCAAAAATATTATACAATACATATTTTCATCAAGACAAGAACTCATACTAGAGATCTAATACCACTTTATTATAAACCCTCCCAAGAAACATTATAACATGAAAACCAATATGGTTTAGAAATTTTTGAATGGTGTTCCTAATTTTGATGGGTTGGGGCTTAACACTTTTCTTTGTATGAAAAAAATGGGAACGATTTTTTCCAAAAACATGGTGGAAGCAAATAAATAAGACAATATGCATAAAAATATAACTCCACCATGAGAGGTTTACTAGAATATGAACATGCATAAATAACCCAAAAAACTAAAAAATGTACTAGTAAACATATATAATATCCCATGTCACAAATTATGAAACTCCCCAAGTCAACATATCAACAACTAGAATATCCCCCAAGTGATACATTACCCCTGATCGATCCTGGAAGGGGGTAATCAACAAACACAAAATTTAATTGGAAGTTTGTGAGCTAAGACACCATTAGGATCTCACTAAGGAATCCATAATAAGATATGAACATTTAATAAACTAAACAATAAATATTCAGTTCTTCAAATAAATCGGTTTGGCATATATAATGAATATTTCAACAAAGCATGTTTTACTTTTCAAAATATAGAATACACTTAATATGATGGAAATAAATTAAATAAATGGATTAAATAATCAATTTTCTATAATATTCATTATATAAATCATAATTCATGTAAAATAGTTCCCAAACTTTAGAATAAATTTACATGTCATATATAAGAAATCATGCATCATGGTAATCATCCAAGAGGTATGATAGCTCCATTTTATGGGATCTACACACAGTCAAGTTATAATTACCACAATGTGTTCACGCATCCCTCGAAACTAGAAAGGGAGGTCTCATATATATCCCATTGGGGAATAATATGTGCTAACAAGTGATTATTTGGGGTTGTGAAGCATCATTCCAATTCAACGATATTCCCATACAAGCTTGTTTTTTTCAAGTAGTTCTCTAATAGATGGGGCCTCACATGGTGTGATAGGGGAAGATGTGATGAGTGATGATGGAGATCAGCGCACTAGGATGAGATCGGTGGAAGAGACTGGAAAACCCTTGATGACATGGTCGGATATCTATTCTAATCAGGATGTGGTGATACCGATTGAGGGTCGTGGTGATGCTTGTGCTACAACAGTAGCGGTGGGGATATGATTTGTTAAATAGAATGCTTATATGAATAAATATGGTTTGGTGGAAGCACAAAGGGAACCCAGAAGATGTAATTTAATATTTATAAAAGATGATACACTAGATAGGATTGTGAAGATAGGTGATATGGATCATGTGGTTTCTAATAAGGTGTCAATATGTGATAGATTTAAAATATAAATATCATCCATTAATTCCCAGATTGTCCTTCCTATTGGTGGAAAACCATGGAGGGATGATGACCTTATTTAAAAAATAGTCTCTATATGTAATTATTCATATTGGAGATGTATACCCATGGGCAGGTGTTTTTTCCACAACATTTTCCCACTAGAGTAATGGTAGTGCAAAGCATGGGGGATCAGATTAATTGCTTTAAAGCCAATAATGATCTGATTTCAAGATTGAGATTTATATTTTAAATTATTTGCATTAAAAGATACCCAGGTCCCTGTTTGGTTTTAAATTATTGGAATCAATTAGATTCTTTGACATCCTGAGATTATTTATCATATCTCCTCTTCCATTGGGATCCGAATCATAATGGATATAGCTACTGAGGTAGCTATGTTTGGACACTTTTCTAGGATCCAGGTTAAAGTTGAACTGAGAACATGCTTAATTAATCATATATTTATATCATCTTTGGATTATGACATTCCCCTTAAGGTGGAATATGAGAGAATTCCACATTTTTTCTCATCATGTCAAAAAATTGGTCATGTTGAGGACATGTTCCATAAAAATGTGGTTCTCTCCCATTGCAATGTAAAAGTAAAAAATGAAGCATATTTCCAAAAGAAAATGAAAGTTCAAAATAACGCCAATCATGCTAATGGAAGACGTGCATCTGAGATGGATCCTATGAAGGATTCAACCTCACCCTCGATAATGAGGCTTTATCCTCAGGTTTCTGTTGGTATGGACATTCAAGAGAGGGTCATGAGGGCATATACAAATGATTTCACGGATGAAAATATCCAATTGATTCTACTTTCTCCTAAGTTGGGTGATGATAATATGCAAGAATACATGAATGTTTTTTCCCGGCAAGATGATGACAATAATCAAATTGATTTTCAATATCAGTGTAACTGTTAAAAAATACTCACATCACTAATGATGAAGGAGTGACTAACAATACCTCACTAACAGCATCAGGTAGTGGTGGTCATACCTCTTCTATGGATGTATTTTTATATAGAAAAGAAAAGGTAATGGATAGTGAGTGTTTCACTCCTTCCCCTTCGAAGTTACGACCAGAGAGATAATGTTATATTCTAGAACAACCTGTTTCCACTAGATCCTCTTCAATGAGGGTCAATTTAGATATCCTCAAGATCTTTAATCAAGGTAATCATCAATCCGAGAGGGAAACTGTGGATGATTCTAAATATGGGAATGTCCTGTATTATTATGATCTTTAATGTTATTACTTGAGGGATGATGGGATGTTTCATTTGATTGACCATGCTTATCTCTTTATTGTATGTTTTATTTTAGTTTTTAATGGTCAGAAGGTTTTCTACTAGATGGTCTTTTCTGGAAATTCAATTAAAATATTCAATTCAATATTCAATGTCCAAAATTTAATTCAAAAATTTATTTCAAAAAATTTCCATTAATTTCACAAGTTTAAATTAAACCATTTAAATCTCCAATATTTTCCACCAATTATACCATCACTCACCAATTTAATAGAATTTGGAGATTTTTGAATTTCAAGATATTTTTTAAATTCCAAAACCGCCATATCACAATAATTGGGGTTTGATCTATTAATTGAATTAAATGTAATATAAAATAGTAAAATAATTTAAATCAACAATAATAAAAATTAAGGTTGAGGATAATTGAGCATCACGACAGAACCACCTACCTTTCTCAAAGGAACACAATTCATGTAATAGAACCTGCTAATGAGAAAAATGGTGTAGAATATCTAGGAAGTCAGACTAGAGATAGTATTCAATAACATGGGGTTAGATCCATCAATCCAAATATTATAAATCAAACCATAGGGAGGGAAAGAGAAGGAGATTAAGATAAAGGGAGAACACTTACTTCGAATGTCACACAACACTCATAAACTAGTCCAAAAGATGAATTAAATGGACTAGAAGGGTTTCAAGGATCCATAAATGACTGGGGAAGGCTACTGGGTAAAGATAAAAAAAATATTTAAATGAGGAAATATAAAATTCAATCTATATTCATATTTAAAAAACCATCAAGACTATATTCGACCTGTAGCCCAATTACATGTCGTGTAATAGAAAATTCACATAAACTATAAGAAATTAATATCATCTTGATAAAAATAGGATTTATTATTATTATAACATTCTAGCCATGCATCCACATTACATGGAATGTAAATCCCTATTAGGTTATAGAAACATCATGTTTTATTTTGAAATTCTAACAAATCATCGACTTCACCATTATAGGTATCCCCTCAATTCCTTCATGGTCCAACCTATACATTGAAAAAGAAAAACCATGAAAAGTTTAAAAATTTACCTATCTAGAAGGTAAAGGTATGTTAAAATATTCATAGAAGATATATGGGGAGGTCATAAATTGGATTAAAATCTAGAAAAATACCTTGGTATATGAGAGAATCCATTTGATTTCTATATTCCCTTTTAAAAATGAATTGATGAAAATTAGTGTGATTATAGATTTTGAAGATGAATCCTTATGATTCACTTCACATTTCAAGTAGAATAAAAATTCCACTCCCATATGAATGAAACATATTTTATCTCTTTTGGATTATGGAGGATAGTTGAACAGAATGTATGAATTCACAAAAGATTTATGAATAAAATTAAATAAGTATCAATTGAAATTGATAAGAAAATTGGAATAAAAATATTATATTCAATGATGTGGAAAATATATAAATAATTTGTAGGAAGTCACCTTTACATGAAGTATGTATACACTATTGACTGATTTCACTATCACTAGTTTCCAAGTTGCATTGTTGAACTCCAATATCTCATGATCTTGGGAATCATGGGCTTGTTCTAGCTCTTCTAGAATCCATGGAGAATAACCCTGCATTATACATCTCTTAGAGAAAAAGGTCAAAAATATAAGAATTATTTTAAAAATGCTTCAAATCAAAAATATATCTATATGGTCATATACCGTACTAGAACACAAATATAAAATTTAATCACCAAAATTTTTATTTCTAAAAACATTATCACAACATGTAATCTTACCTCTCATATCTAAACAAATTTAAATCTTCATTGGAGTATATAGATTCTCAATAATCTTCCTAGTACTACAAAAATATAATCATATAAAGGATTAAAAAATAATTTTTAGGATATTTTAATTTCCATTAGAAATTAAATATTTGGGGATTCCAGACTGCTAATGGTATATGAAATCTTTCATAAATTTAGAATCAAAATATTCACAATCATTTTAATTATTATATTTTGTACAGTTCATAAACATAGGAAAAAATAAAAAAAATTATGAAATGTTTTTTTGGTAAATAAATATTACTATATAAACCATAATATATTTCTACTTGAATAAATCAATAGTCTTCTTATGTTCATTCATTGGCCTCATACCATGATTTATCCTTTATTTATATATCACCCTATCATAAAAAAAGTTTTATTCAAACAAAATCTGAAACATATAATTCAATGATTATCATTGAAATGTTGATTTTAGGGCATTACATATTCATGATAGTCATTATGCGGGATTCATTTGATGGATATCATTTAATTGGATCCAAAAAATAATCATTTTGGGTATACATATTGATTTCCCTAAAAATATTATTCTTCCTTAAAAAATAAAAAACAAATAATAATTGATAAAATAATAATATATGTTATATGATTAAATTGTAGACTTATACCTCTATAGTGTGGGCATCAATAAGTGTCTATAATCTAATTTTTTATTTTTAAATGACTCATGTATTTCATCATTAATCCTATTAATTTCCTCAAAATACAATGTCTATATATTCATAGAAATGATAAAGGGATTAATGAGTCCAAATTTTTCATCACAATTTTTTACATTTATATTTTACCTATATATATTCATATAGAAAATATGAATAATAATTAACTATAATGAAGACAGTATACCAATTTTTGGATAGATGGATTAAGAAAATGTTTTCACAACTGAGACTCCCAACCATTGAAACTTGACCACTTCATTTATGCTCTCAACCCCAAACTCTTCTGTAGTGAAAACACCAAATATTTCTTTATCATTTAAAATTAATTAAACATCTCAATCATATAATTGGGTATCTATATGAAATTTTAAGGTCAATAAATTATAACATTGAATTGGTGATGATAAGGTACTCATGGATGGTTCTTTTTATTTCTTGTATGATTCACGGGATTCACATGATCAAACCTTCCATTTTCCAATTTATTTATCTATCTGTAATATATTAACTCATTTCAAAACATTATCCATCAAATGTAATAGGTTTTTTGTTCGAATTTTTTAAGTACATACCTCATGTATATTTATATGATTAGAAGGACATGCTCCAAAATTTCTAATAGAATCCTTAACCTTTGTAATATATAGATCATTAATTGGAACACACAACTCTGCACATATCTCATTAGGTACTTTAATCCCTACTATCTTTTTATATTTTTATATTTCTTTCTTATGGATCATGTCTCTTGGGCTATTATACACTATACACATCACAATAAGGTGGTGGGTGGGTGTTGATAGATATAAGTCCAATAGAAATACACCATTTATAATTTTACTAATATAAAGTCATCTAAAGTTGTATGATTCACATTTACAGGATAGAGAAATGAAAAAAAAAATTTCCAGTGGTAAGGTATTAAATTGAGGGTAATGGATCTCCAAAAATACTATTTGAGTTGTCTAGTTATTCTAGTGCTGGTCTTTCATCCAATGTCGGTTCACTTTGATCCTATAGTATAATTTAGTCTGCCATACCGGACCATATAATAATATATTTCAATAAATATGTTTTTACCTCCAATAATTTCATCATTTGATAGAGATATTATTAAATAGTTTTTTCCTCAAAATATGATTTAGGTGCCACTCCCAAACAATCACCTCTAACATATCCATATTGTTCTGGCCTATACAAAGCTACTAAAAGTAGTTTTTCTTCTTGTACAGTCACTACTCATTCTCAATTTTAAATTATATAAGAAACATGTGAACATAAAAATATGTTTTTATGTAATTAAATTTTAAATAATTAGTTTTTATGATTATGTTATACATAAAAATGATTCAAATACATCTCATTTGTTTTCATCAACTATTTAACCCTATTTATTAATGTGTGCCTCCTTTTGTAGAACATGATGTGGGATAGAAGTGAATTTAGATTTTGATTCACCAGTATTCATATAAAAAAGGAACATTGTTTATTTCTTATCACATATATCATTTTTTCATACATATAATACATACCCTTTTCTAATCTAGTGAAGTATACCACGTCCTTACATTTTGATAGAGGTATATTGGTTTTGATTCATATTTCTTATTTTCAACACTCATTATCTATTTCATAAATAATCAATTTTTCATTAGTTTGGGGAAATTAAATATTGTAAAATAGTATATTATCAACTACAATTCACTAGAAATGATTTTTATTAAGGTGACTGATGAATGCATTCCCTGTATCCTATATTATCATTTAGGAAAACATAACTACTGTGTGGGAATTTACATTCCCTTCAACATAACCGAGATGACGCATTCTAAGAAATGTCTAGTATCCTATATGGGATTTTATGTAGGCCATTAATATATATTTATTATGAAAATCATCTAACATAAATGTTCTCTGAATGGAATAATGAAATGTAAATCAATGTTTCATAATATATTTTTTCAATAAATTAGACGAATCTTAACATAACATTACAATAATATGATTCTAAAGGTTTTCTATAATTATAGTATGGACATGGTGCCATGTTACTATATCAATTTTCATATACATTTTCATTCTGGCCCAAACATAACTGTTGAACATTGGCTTATTTGGGTCAAGAGGTTTTGTGCAATAATTTCATAAAACAAAAAATTTTATACCCTTGATTCTTACATAGAAAATTTTCTTTAATATGGTTATTCTTAAGTGATCCTCTATTTTTATAGATATGTTGTTGACCCCCTAATAATGTAGTAGTTTAACCAAAAACTACATAAATGTCCCCTAGATGGTTAACCTCAACATGTGCATAATTAATTTCCTATATGAATATTCCTAATATTATATTAGATTAAATAAATATACTTTAGAAAACATAATATTATAAATAAATGAATATGAAATTAAAAAATACTTTAAAATGCTCATTGAACTCTCTTTTTTTTCCTTAAAGTTTTATTGGATTTAGATCCACTATCGAGTATCCAAATCCCCTCTTCATGTTCCACTCTTAAATATAAGATATTATCAACCTTGGGAATCCCATGAAATGATTTTTTATATCCCATTTAAAGGTTCATCCTCAATATAATTTTCATTTGTATGTATAGTTTTTTTTTCACCAACAAGACAATTAACCAATTATTGTTTGCTGGATCTGAGACTTAAATGTCTTTCACTACTTCTAATGCCATGGTGAATGGCCCATCCTTTTATTATTCATATTTCAATTTATCGTTGAAAATATCAATTCATAAACATTCACCATAATCATGTTTCAACCCATTCATAATGGAAATTACATTATTCGATGTAATAAAATACAACTTGTATATCTATTTTATGATGCTAAAAGATTGAATACTCACCTAAATTGGATTTATATCAATTGAACCAAATATGTCTAGTGTTATTTCCACTAGTGTAACTTCACTATTTTTCATCGTACAAAATTCATTATTTTCTTATATATATAAGATAAAACCATTAATTACAAAAACATTGTAGGATATAACATTGGAATTTGAACCCCTGGCTAGCCATCAATGTATATCGATTATTGAATCCATATTTTTAGATAAATCCATATAAATTTGATCTTAGAACCATCCTATAAACAATGGCCTATGTATATCTGATATCCACCCTTCACCCCTAGATGGATTCATATGTCTATGAGTTTCTTCATGGTAATCTACGTATTGAGAGATCTCTTCAGTATTATTTAAAATTAAAAGCTGATTTTTCTCCCAATCCATGATGGTAATTGTAACAACATCTCTTCCAAAAATCCCTTCTCCCATAATATGTCCACTATGACAATATTTTTGTATTCTAATGCTATAAACATCTGATAAGTAATTAGTAATGAATTCCACATCTTTTTTAATAATATAAAATACTAAAATACAACCTTCTAGATGTCTAATATTATTGACATACCATTTACAAAAATTTTATATACATTACAATGTTGTGAATCCAACTATAATGAATAAGACCTCATATTTTAACATATCTAACCATGTGAACAACCATGTGGACCATTATATCAAAGATTCATGGTGGGATGAACAAATATAATTCACATAATATAATTGTAGTCTCTTTATTCATGAGTGGCTATTTTTTAGGGTCTATAAAATTATTCCAAATAAAATTAATGAAATAATGAGTTTTGTTAATATATTTCATACATTTTTATGTAGAATGAAATGTAAATTAATGGGAATAAAATGTTTCATAAAAACATGATAGACATGTAATTGTAGAGACCATAACTTCAAATTATTCATTAACATGACATTACTGATATTTGATGAATATATCTCCTGATATTTAATACCATTAATGAAGTTTCGAAATTTTAATTTTTCTTTTCTGGATAGAGTGTAACCAATTGGGAGAATAAGAATACAAAGTTCAACATTCATTGGAGCCAAATACCCTCTTATCCACATTTGAATAATGTCTATCCTTTCCTTGTTTTTATATTTTGTTTTTTATTATCATTTAGTAACATTTGAAACAACACTATCAAATAAATTTTTTCCACAGGATTGACATCAAAAAAATTTCTAACATACAAACAATTATTGTAGGGTAATTAAATGAAAAATTATCTCTATTATAAACTTTATTTCATATGTTTTTACAAGAAAATATGATCTAAAACATTGTAAATACCTTTTAATTTCGCAAACATTTTATCACACGTTAGTGGAGACCTTATTGTACACTATTATGTATTCCCATTGAATGATGTTATCCAGGATTGGTATTTATGGCATTGGGGTAAAAAATAATTATTTCTTAAAATTTATATATATAGTAAATGTTTTAACAAAACTAATTCTACTCATTCTTCACAAATGGGAAACCCCAACATTTCATTAATCTTATAGCCTTAAAAATTTTCATAAGTAAGAAAGTCATTTTTCATCCCGAACAACATGGATCTTAATGTGAATTATTCACTTCTATGAGAATCATTTAATATAACACCTCAATCCCACATAAAACTCATATATTCTATCAATATATCCAAACAAATTTCAATAACATTTCTGGGTTGTTTCTCTCTAGAGATAAGGAAAGACATCATAATGAATTTATGCATCATGCATAACCAGTGGAAAGTTATAAATATTCAATAAAATTGGACATGTAATATGGGTAATAATATATGTAACAAAAAGATTTATTCCATTTGTAGATAACCAAAGTCATGGGTCTCTCAACTCAAATAAAAATTTTGCATAATCAAAATCAGTTTTCTTCCTTGGGTGATAATTTTCCTGGTGACAAAGATTCCCATGTTAAATAATTTTATCCTAGTGACATATCAATTTTCTATAGGTTTCTTAGCATTTATATAATTTTTTAATCCATATAATTTTATGAAAAAACCATAAAACTATCAAATGAAATGATTCATGATTCAAGTATCAATTCACACCACACATAGGTAAATTAATGAGTGATTCATGGTCCATGAGGAAGAATATTCAATAACTTGGCCAAGCATGTATTTATTTCAGATATAATGACCATTGAACATAGTATTTTTTTAGTGGCATGTGTTCGAAAAGGAATATAATTTTTTTACAATAGAATATCATTAAAAAGACCAAATAGAACTGTAAATATTTTTTTACTTCATCTACTTCTAGAATTCAAATTATGTAACATCAATATAGGTGGCAATGTTATATATTTTGTACAATAGTATGTAATGATCTCTTATCACATATATTTATATTAACAATAATATTTTTTTCAATCACGAATATCATATTAAATTTTCATTATTGTTTCTTCAATGTGATCTACATCATCATTTATATGATAATTCATATCAAATAATCAAACAGTTGCATTATCATCCAAATCAATATGAACATTCAGTTTCTCCCCATGTATAGTCCAATAATTATAGCCGTGATATATTTGGCGACAAAACAAATGTTGTTACAACTCTTACTAGGTAAATATTCTTAAATAATAATAATGTAAACATAGTAAAATGATTTGAGAAGTGTATTATGCATTCCCCATTGTAAACATTACCACATACCATGCATTATGTGGTAGTGACCTTTAATAATGCTAGACCAAAAGTAATGAATAATGAAGGAATTTTATCAGCACTCACAAAAAGTGTTGATAATGTTACAATTTATCTATGATAAAATGGGATACTAATAGGATACCCTTTGTTAGTTGTTTTTTAGGGATGATACAATTCTCCAATTTTCAAAGATTTTTTAGAGCGGATAAATGGGTCTCCTTTATCAATGTTTTTTTCTAGTGTAGATAAATTTCATAGTGAGTAATTTAATTTAAGTGTCAATATTTATAGATTTTTATATAAGGTTTATATTATAAAAAGTGAATTAAGTCAATATAATTTATTAATATAATTTATAGAATATTGAATGAAAAATGAATCTTTTTCCATAATTAAATATATATATAAATATAAAATTTATATTATTTAAAATGTTTAATGTTTTATTTTTAGACATTAATTTTGAAATGTGAATATAATTAAAATTAACATAACATATTAGTATTTTATTTTTAAAATTATATAATATTTACATGAATATATCTATTTAAAAATATTTATATCGATATTACATAATTTGGAATATATGTGCATCTATAATTGTATGTATGTATGTGTATTTGCACATATGTTTGTATTCATATATGTGTGTGTGTGTAAATATCCATGTCAGTCATTTGTACGTGTATGTATATGTGCATGTCTGTTTATTGATTTAATATTATTTTTTCATTTTTAATATCTCAATTATCCATTCGATGTATTTTTTTATATTTATTTATTTTTAATATAAATATAATTTAATCTATTTATCATCAATAAATGTGTGTTCATAATTTTATTTTATTTTTTTTAATTTGATTTAATTTAGTTATTAATTTTATTGAATATTTAATATAATTCATTGTTAATAATTTTGGTATATTTATAATTAATATCATATAGTTTTTCATTTTCCATTATTTTTAGCTATATATAATTCACAAAAATTGTACAAATTCACTATATTTGTTTTATTTTATATAATTCTATTTATTTATTTTTAGTTTTAATTGATTCTTTATAATATATTCATTTATAATGTTAAAATATATATAATAATGTCATAATATTTATTTATCATATATGTAATATTTTAAATATGTATGATATTTATATGACTAATATTATTTATTTTTTATTTATTTTCATTTAAAAATATAAATATTTTCGAAATTTATCTAAGAATTGTATTTCAATGATTTTTTAAATAATTTTTTAAATTAAATATTTAATTATAAAATTATTAATATATATAATTTTTAGAAAAAATATTTATAAAATGAGAAATAAATGAATAAATATTTGTATAATTATAAATAATAATAAATATATTTATTTTATATAAAATATTATATATTAATATATTCATAAATATATAAATATATTTATAATTATAAAAAAATAAAATATATATTAATAATTATAAATATATATATATATATTTGTATATAAATAATTTAAAACTATTTTGTATTTATTTTAATAATAATTTTTTTAACATTTATAATATATATTTTATAATTTTTATAAGAAAATATAATTATATATGTATATAGTTAAATAAATATTCAAAATTATATTAATATATTTATAATTATATGAACATATTTTTAAGAGTATTTATTTATAATTTTTGTTATAAATAAATAATTATATGTTATATAATTAGGAAATTATAATTAATATATCTAAATAATAAGTAAATTTTATTTGATCATATAATGGTTTGTTTTATCAGTGCTTATTATTTTATCACTCATAAAACCAAATTTTATCAATGCTTTCTTAGAATCATTGATAAAAGACTTCTCGGTCTTTTGAACAGTATAACAATTGAGTTCTACTCACTCACACTATTCAATCTCTCTTGAAACTGAATATTTTTTTCTCTTACTTGATCATCATAGATAAAACAAGGCCTCTAAAAGAAAATGTATGTGGTCACTTGTGATATTTTACACTCCTTGAGAATCTTAGTGTGTTTTTTATTTTACAAAAAGGTTTGATTAGTGTGCAGAAGTGATCTATTTTGTCCTTGGTCTACATTCACTTCATTCACTTATCATAGAGGCTCCTCCTCCTTCATTTTTCTTCACATATTGGATCACTCGTTAGTTTTTCCTACTGCACTACAGTTGAACTTAACCTACTTCAATTTCACTTCATGCATAAGGACTGTACGATTTGTTCCAATAATAACATTGTTAAGAAAATCAATTTAATATAATCAACATTGTGATTCTCACCTCCACTATCATTTTGAACTCTAACCTACTATACTACATGATGAATATTTTCACTGGCTTATCTTCCATATATTATTATTCATTATCTAACAATTAACAGCACATAAATTAATTTAATTTTTTTTGATGTAGGCTCAAATGATTTTTTAATTCCTGAAAAATATATTTGATTTATACAATTATTTACCAAGGTGAAGAGGACATGGTTTTTTCAATTCTTATTAATGAAGGAATTAAATTATTACTACATAGATATAAATATAGATATATTATATAATATCTTCAAACAGTGAGGTGTGAAATAGTGAAACGTGATGGGTGGAATCAACATTTCAAAATGCAAACATGTGAAATGACATAGGTTGGCTTAGGGATTAAAATTAAAAATCTTAGTCATAGTTTTTAAATTTCATGATTAAAAATTACATTCTCCTGATGATATATTAAAATTTCATAGTCTATTAAATTTATAATACCCTAGTAAGATTATATTACATTAATTTAATTTATCATAAAAGGTTATATAATGTTTCAAATCCCTATTATGATGATAGATATGGGTTTCGATTCCTCTGGGGTTGTTTAAAATATTTTACATTGATTTTCGAAATAAAATGTTTTATAGTGTCATGTAGTGTTTGATGAATTGAACTACATGGTGTGGGATGTTAAAAGACCCCTTTGATAAAATATGGATTGTATGAAATTGGAAAGAAACATGTGAACCCCAACATTAATGTTCTGGTTCATTTGATTAAAATTCATGAGTTTCAACAAAAGTTGTGTTCTCATAGTTGTGTGGTTGGATCCTATAAACATCTTCATCATATGAAAAAGTTCAAATTCATCTCCTAACCATCTTATCACTGAATCAACATTGGTCCCAAGAAATACCAATGAAAAAAATGAATAAACACTAATTCATCCCTCTTTTAGATTTCAATGACTCACTAGTACCGTTACTAGGTAAATGAACCATATTCCATTTAATATTTTTATTTTCATGAATATCTTATGATTCCACTAATATCTTATCATTTAATAATTTTCATCATTATTATCACCATTATATTTATTATTGGGTATATCATTATAATTTTCATATTAAATCAATAAATCCACCTCTCATATGCATAATTTTGTAACATCAGTATCATAATCAACAGTTTCCTTATCATCAAATTTAGATAATAAATTTATGTTTTTTAGATTTCAAAAATTCTTATCCATTCTCTATGAGGTAAAATTATGGGTTCTAAAATTTTTTGTTTTCTTTTTCTATAAATTGATTGTTAAATAATTTTCATTTTCACATCCTATTCCTATAAAAAATACAAAATTCATTGTGAAATGTAAAATATATCCACATTTAAATCACTTCAATGAAATGATATATTTCTAATTTCCTTTTCATTTTGGGAAAATCCATATATTATTTATAAATAATATATGGGTATTTTTGATATATATTTATAAATATTGAAATTATGTTCTATGAGGATTTATTGTAAGAATGTGAATTGTTAAGATATGATGAATTCAATAAACCCAAATAAGATAGTTATTTTGTTTTTATTATACCTTTTGAACCACATCATGAGACTTCTGGTCCATTGGATTTAAATCTAATATTTTCTTCAAATTATGGGTTCTCAAGAACATATTATTATACCTTATTAACGTTTTCATCATCCAATAAAAGATAAACATATTCTCTTATCCCTTATATTAGTGAAATTATACCCTAATCACTTTATTCTTGATATGTTGTAGTAAATTTAGAATTTTCTTTAAAAGTAACATATATATTATTTATGTCAAATAAAGTTACAAAATGTCACTCTCATAGTTTTAAATATTCATTATGTGTTCACATAGAGAGAAAAAATAGTTATGATCCAATATTTGTATTAAATTTCTTTGTAATGAAATTATATTCACAATGGTTATTTATTTCTAATTTTTATGTTTTATATAATTACCTTAAATTCATACACAATGAAAAAACTATATCTACTAAAATAATTGATGAGAATAGATGATTTTAAAATTATTAAATGTTTCAAAATTGAGTAATATATAGTGTTAGATGAATTTTATATGTGAATATAACATATTATAGTTGTGATATAAGATTATATTCGGATTTAAACTTCATATTTATTTCTTTTAAGTCAAATTAAATGAATAATGTCAAAATTGACAATAATGATATTTTATAAAAATAATATTTTATTAATTTTATTTAAAAAAATAATTAAATAAGGAATTTTGGTAATTCTATGTTCTATATTCCATAACAAGAACAATAACTATCCAATTATTACTTTATATAAAAAAAATCCCTTTAATATTGAAAATATTTAAGCATTATTAAAATTTAAATTACTTCACTAAGGATTAACAAAAATGATATTGTCTAAAATGAAAAAAATGTATAAAAGCTATATTTGGTGATTTTATTACAACCCTATCCTACCTTATATTAAAATAACATTGAATTTGGAGTTATTTTTATTAAGAATGAATTTATTATAATTTAAAATTTTGATCAATTCCAAAATAGCCACTCATCTCAATTGTAAAATGAAACCTCCTCCCTCACTTCATTACACCACATTGTGCCTTATATATATAAATAAAATATTGAAATTTATCTTAAAAATTTACCTAGATAAATTATATAGATTTTTGTATTCCCAATATGAATTCAAATCAAATAATAGGTAATTTCCAAATTATCACAATCTTCAACATTCATCTTTTATATAATATATTAATGTTATATTCCTCATAAAATAATAATTTCAATATCCAAAATATATATAAATGTTATTATTAAAATGAAAAAATCATTACAAACCCACATTCCCATAAATGAGAAGGTAATGTTTTCCTTATTTGTATGTATGACTTACCGTAGTTATATATCGATAAAATTAATTTTTCATCACCATATTTTATGGATGGGTATTATGATGGATTTAATAAATATATGAAATTAATGATACAATTATAATTCTATAATCACAATATTAGTTCTGCCTTATTAGATTTCAATCCATTGGAAAACAATAATGTCACTCTTGTGTACATGTGGAGTCCCACATCCACGAAGCGATGTGCCTTTTTCATTAGTATTTTACATGGATGGTAATAAGAATATATTTAATGAATATATATTATAAATATTTTTTAAGATAATGAATCTATTAAGGTGAATTTATATAAACCTTTTTTTCATCCATCAAAAAATGAAATCTACATTCATACGTACATACGAATGACTATCTCCAAGAACAATGTAATTCATTTTTCATGACCAATATTTGCTAGATTACTCTAAATATATATTTACTGAATATATATTATATGAATATAATTATTAATATTAAGTATAATATATATCCATTATAAATTTATATTTAATGTATCTAATAATATAAAATACTCATTAACATGTAAATTGTTAATAATAAAAATTGATGATATTTCTATGAATTATAGGTAAAAGGGGGTGTTGAAAAGATTCGAAGGCTTCATATATAATATTATATTTTTGAAAATTACTTTTTATGATAATTATTATAAACATAAATTTATTATACTGGAGGATTTTCTTCTTTTGAAGCATAGAGATCTCGATGAATGGTTTTTATGTCAAAATTACATTTATTATCGGGATTGATTATGGTAATAAATATGATGATGAAATATTATGACACATAACTCTATAAACATATGAATTATATAAGGGATAAAAAATGATAACAAAAAAGACTAGGGTTTAATATTCATTCAAACTATTTATTAGAAAATTATAAGAATTTATAAAATGAAGACCTATAGTGATTATTGTGTTTTTGAAAAGAAGTGATGTGATAATAAAAAGTCATTACACAATGATTTATAGTTTTATGGATCACCAAGATACTAGTTCACTCCTCTACCTTCTCTACTCAATATGAATACAGTTACCCACTAAGAACCTCACTTTTAATGTTGTGAGGACCTGTTAGAGAATATGAAATTTAAAGATACATGAATGTTGAACCAAAAATTTTTACAAGAGACTCAACCTAGAATGTTACCTAAATTTTGATCAAGGTTCACCACCCAAACATAATTTTTTGGTGGTGGAATTACCAAAAATAGTAATAAAATATTTTTATTTGGATAATCATAAACCATGCATTGAATAATTACATATAGAATGGAAATAAAAGATAACATGATAAAAAAATACTATGAAATCAATATTTAATCAAATGATGTTAAAGATGATGGAAAATGAAGTTTTTTTGTCTCTTAAGTGGAAAAACAATATTTAGCAATGAAGTTTTTGGTTATCACAACAAAGGAACTGAAGTAATGTAAGTTTTTGGAACATATGAGAGCCACTAGTATTTGTGATAAGAATTTCTGTCATAGTTGATCTATATAAAATAATTTAAATTACATTTGTTTTACCATTTGAGAATATATTTAAAGAATTAATCTAGAACCACTAAATTAATGATCTCATTATATTGTCATGTAATCTAATCAATTAATTCCACATGTTAGTGCATAAAAATTATAATATTAATGTTTAATTTTTTTGAAAACACCATGTGGAATAACAATGAGCTTTCAAGATATTTATTTATTCCTAAAATAATAATATAAAATTTCCAATATATTCATTCGAACAAGTATATAATATTCATATTTATAAAATAGTTAAGATAACATGAATAATCATATAGCATGTAAAAAATTAAATTCTTCATAAAATAGAGCATCATAAGAGTGTATAATGTATGTATATATGTAAATAAATTAAGATCAAATAAATTTAATGTATAATTCAATTATATTATTAAAAAAATATAATAAAAATTTAATTATAGATAATTTATTTAAATTTTAGTATTTAAAATAATAGTAAATAAATTATACAATATAAATTTCAATGAATGGTTGATAAAAAGAAAATACCTAATAGTAGAACAGTTTTGCAACCATTTCATTGATCTACTATTGAATAACAGAGGATCTATAATTAGACATTTTATATTTTCAATGTCTAGTGATATATATATCTATCCATGAAATATATTATATATACCATTGATGGGTGGTCTACCATTGGATATAGATCTATCAGTGGTGTCTAGCAATCATCCATCATGGGTTCTACCATTACTGAAGAACATGTATTTATTACCTTAACCGTAAAGTATCAAAAACTTTTTCATTCATGATATTTTTCAATAAGTGAAGAATATGAAACTAAAAACACCATGAAATAGTGTCATTTGGTGTTTCCCATCCTTCAACTTTGATTTTATTGAAAGTAATGGTTTTTACATTTGTATCATAGATATGATAGAAGAAGAAGTGATGCATTGAATATATGAGAGGCTGCTCGAGATGATGATTTCAGTGATCTAGGGAACTCTCACAGAAATTATTAATATTGGACGAAGAAGACAAAAAATCAGAGGAGATCAGATTGCTCGAATAGAAGATATTCGATAGCTGAACAAATGTCCATCATTTTATAATCAGATGAATAGTGAAGTGGATCTCTCATTCCACATTAATTTTGTGATGCTCTGATCATTAATATTATTATAAACATGATCCTTCCCATTGTTTGAGTATAATATGGTGTATCTAAACCCATTAAACCATTTAAAAAATACACAGGCTTTTCCCAATGGAATTTTGGCCCACCCTATGTGTCTTTCAAGCACACTCTATGGGCCTTAAACATGGGAGCTCCTATACTATGTGGGCATTATTCATGGTCCTACGTAAAAACCTATCTCTTTTCATTCCTCCAAGGGAATAACCTCCCACATGGTTGACCATTAGTCCCTAATATGTGTTAGTAGTTCTTGACCAAGGGCTAGAGTAGATGGATGATAGTTCCAACTATGAAACATAAAAATAAATCATTAAAAAATGTAATGTAAATTGATTACAATAAAATAATTATTCAAATAAAATTATATTTTAGAAATATGAAAATAATTAATAAATTACAATAATTAAAGCATGAAAATAAAAAATTATTATCATTTAAAAAATTAATTAATTGAGATTTTTTAAAAGAGTAATTTATCAAACAAATTAAAATTCTTATAGTATTAAAACCACATTTCAAATAATAAAAAAACCCACCTTTTGTAAATTACAAAATATACCATAAATTAGTTATTAAAACCCATTCCCCACATTTTTAAAATTTATAAATAAATATATTAAAATTAAATTTTGAAATCATTATCGATTTAAATAGAATAAAAAGTTATCATTAATCAGAGTAGAATTAAAAAAATTATCATTCAATTATAGTAACCATATAAAAATATATTTAAAATTTTGGATGTTTTTTTCAAAATAGTAATTATTCAAATAATAAATACTATTCTTCTATAATTTAAAATTCAAACATAATTTTTTAAGTTTAACTACATAAAATTTTTTGTTAAAAATTTCATCATACTACTTCTTATTATGAAAAAATTCTAGAGATATGTCACCATAATTACATGAACCTTAGGATAATTAAATTTAAATTCTATGTATTTTTTATATATTTTTGAAGTGACTGTTTTAAAATTTTAAATTACACTTGAATTATTACTGAAAAATGGTATTTTATGAAAATAAATAATAAAATCATATAATGTTGTTTTTAAACCTTATGATCCTTGAACAACAACTGCAATAAGATAAATATTTATCTTTTACTATTGATAAATAAATTGATAATAGTTTAATATAATTCCAAGAAATTAAACATTTACCATGAAAATGACACATAGTTACAGTTATTTTATAGTTAAGTGTAAAAACATGGAAGTCAAAATCATAGTAAGAGAGTAAATAAAAATAGTTATAATTATAATAGAATAAGCGAGTATTAATTGAATCATTGTTATATCTAATAAAATTCAAAAAAAATATAATGAATTTCATTGGGGGAGGATTGAAATATAGCACAAAAATAGACTGATATCATTATGACTACTCTAGATGCAATGATGGATAATAAATTTCCATTATGCCTCTATACTTCTTAATGTCAAATAACATCCAAGACTCATATAAATCCAATTTATAAATAGTATGCATTAGTGTTTTCAAAGTCTTAATATACCCATGTCCAACCCATTTATAGGTTCTTTACAATTATTATCTTGAATTAAGAAAATAACAACATTTATTTGAATAATTTAAAAAATCATTTATCCCATTTATGACATATATAATTCATTTATAATTAATTTTGAAAAATCATTAAATAGTGATTTAATTGTCGATCCAAATATTATATATGGAATATAAATCTATATAATTATTATATAATTTAAAATACTTTTTATAAATAATGTAGAATCATCCACACCATTATATAATAAATTTTTTAAAACATTTATGATAATATTTCATACCAAGCTATTAGGGATTACATAAAGCAATAAAAATATTTATTAAGTTTAATAACATGATTGGGAATCTTTTTATTTTCAAATACAACTGTTTGTCTTAAATATAATTTCTCCAAAATTATCCAAATTAAAAAGAAACAGTTTATATCTATATGACATAATTTTATATTTTGAAAACAAGTATAGGGTAATATATTTATAATTTCTTCAATCCTAGAAAAAAGATAAAAATAATCAACAAATTCAATCCCCTCTTCTTGGAAATATCCTTGATCATCTAGTCATGATTTATTTTTAACGATGTTTCTAGCTTCTTCATTTTTTTTGAAAAATATATTTACTACCTATTATAGGTTTATCTATTAGAAAATCAACTAAATAACATTATTTTTTCCATTAAAATTCATATAATTTATCTTAAATTTCATATACCAAATTTTAATCAATTAAAGAAATATCAACATTAATAAAAAAATAATCAAAAATAAAAGTAAAATTTACATAGTATTGTAAATAATATTTTCGGTTTGCATACTAAATTCTAGATTTTCTATATCTTTTTCAATTGGTTGAAATCTATGTGATTTTCAATATCTAGGATCAATTTCAAAAGAGATATGGTCCACCTCAACTGATTAATCCCCATTATCTTGGTCATTGTCCTAACTAAATTAAAATTCCCTCAATTCATCATTACCATTCATTGATATTGAATCATTCTTGGTATATTTTAATTCATTTAAAATAACATTAAATTAATCATTAAAAATGATTCTCAACAATTAAAAACTCTGTAATATTTTTTTATTTGAATATTCTAAAAATATTCCTTCATTTTATTTACAAAAAAACATATATAAATTATTTTTTGTATTTATGATAAAGTACATACAACCAAATAGACTAAATTATACTACTATATGTTTAAACCCTATAAATAGTTAGTAATGGCTCTTATTTAAGAATATACTAATAGAAATACTATTTAGAAAATGGATGGCTATATTAACAACTTCTTCCAAAAAATATTTATGTAAACTAAATTTCATTAGCATCGACCTATCAATTTCAAAAATATGTATATTCTTTTATTCTACCACATCATTATTTTTTGGTGACCTAAGGGGTAAGAAATAATGTTTATATCTATTTTATTAAAAATATATATAATTTAAAATTAAAAAATGCACCAGATCTATCACTTTTGATAGTGATGATCGGTAGATTCATGAATTTTTTATTCAATTTATAGAAGGTAAAAAATTTGGTTAATGTTTCACTTATATGTGATATTAAATAATTACATAATAATTTATTATAATCATATACTTTTACAAAAACATACTTCATACCAACAAAACTAGTTGGTTGTATGGGTCTATAGAATTCAATATGTAATATTCCAAATAATTTAGTGATGCTGAAATAATTTAATTATTTATATCTTCCTTTGTTCTACATACACTTTAAAAAAGAATCACACAAAAAAAATACTTACTTGAATGTAACTTGGGATATTGAAAAACCAATGCTGGCTTTGAATGTTTTTTCAACAATCTAAAATATTCTTTCCAAATACTCATGTTCCACGTAATTTCGTTTTCTTTTAAAGTATTTAATCACTTAAGAGATTTTTTGTTTTGTTATAAAAATCAATAGCATATACATTATCTCATGCATTTACATAAAATAATGTAGATTTATTTTTCAAAATAATACAATTATTGTTTTCAAAAATTACATTTATTCCATCATCCGATAACTGTGATATACATATTAGAATATGTTTTAAACCATATAAATAAAATAATTTCTAAATAATAGTATTTTTAGAAAATAAAACACTACCATTACATTTAATCTCAACTATCAAATTATCTTAAAATTTAGCTAGGCATCAATAACATGGATATAAATATAGGAAATTTGAAATGTCTCATGTCATTTTTCTGGATCACTCAAAGTATAACAACCATGAGTTCTTCAGACATCTAGGGAATATTTCCAAAAATTAAACATTCAAACATGTTTTTTAGGTACCCAGACTATCTTGGGTTGAATTGAATAAGTAAATATATCTTTTTTAAATAAAATTAATTGAAAAAAATATTTGCAGCATGATTATAATATATATATATATTTAGAAATAAGGTTATTTTTATGAAAAATCATTTTTCAACCCTTGGATAAATATCATTGGAATAATTACCATGGATTCTATATTTAAAGTGGGTTGCCCTAGAAATATTACCATTCAATCTTTTAACAAAAATTCTCATATTCAACCTTGGTGATAATTGTTTATAGACAAATCCTTTTCTATGAATATAGATAATGATTCAACCAGGGTGATAAACTGAATTTTTTCATATTTATCTTCTCCTGGAAAAAATATATATAATGATTTATTAATATTATAAACATTATTTTTCAAAACCATATTTTCCATTTGAATATATTCTATGTCTATATAAACCTTTTAATATAAACTAGAAGGTTTATTTCTAATTTCTTATTCTCTAGATTGATATTCTAATAATAATTTTCAACATTTCTCAATTAATCTAAAATTATATATAATAAAATTTCATGAATCTTTTCTTTCACTACCATAAAATGGTTATGTAACTCATTTAATGCTTTCTTCCTTAACATATTAGAATTAAAACTTATCTTTAATTATTCATACTAGGAAATAAATAATCTAACATTTTTAATTTCACAATGATATTTATTATTTTCTTTAAGAAATAACATTTTTTTTTAATTTTTATATCAGTGTATTTTTAAATTATCCTTACACAATTAGGTTTTAGTTCCTCATTTTATTTAACCAATTTCATAAATTTGGAACTCATAAAATCCAAATTTCAACATCACTTAGAATTATTTTCATCATTAAAAATTACATTCTAATTATTATTTTTATGATTAATTAACTGAGTAAATATTGAATCATTTACATTAAACTATATACTTAATAGGGAAATATTATTTATCTCATATTCACTTCTAAACTCACTACTTTAGTCAAAAAAATTTGATTAGACCCAACCTCCAAACAAAGATTTATTTTCCTTCATTCATTTTTATCTATCTTTATTTTGATATCTGAGTTTAGGGCGGTGATCCTTATTTTCCATTACTTCTTACACTCATAACAGGTTAATTAAAAAACATGAATATTGTTACATGTATTACCTTTATTATAGACTTTATGAAACTCCTATTGAAATATTCTTCCCACATTTTACTTTATTGAACATGGAAACCTTCTAACTATGGGTACCAATTTCCTTATCACTTTCATAGAAAATACGTTCATAAGAATTAGTGTAATCAATAAAATTTAATTTAAATGAAATATAGTTTATTTTTAAAGATTTCTCATTAGTAATGGTTTTTTAAACTAATCCATAATTCAATAAGGAGAATATTTATTCATCTAATTTGTTTTATTTTAAATTATTACTAACATTGATATCCACCTTCTTTTCATGAAATTTTTTATAGGGATCTTATTACTCTTTATAAATTATTCATGTTATCTAATACCTATCCAAGTCTAGTCATACCATTTTTATGCTTGTAATCTGGTTGAACATCTAGTTTACAGACTCACCATCTTCTAACATGAAGTTTGGGTATTCTTCTCGGAGCATTCTTAACTTGGTTCACCTTAGCTTTTATGTCCCATGGCGAGTTACATAAAGTATTTTCCTGATGTAATTTTCCATCTTACATGGTAAAACAATAATGTATACACATTAATTTATTGAATATTACATTGTATTCTTAACATTTTTATTTAAAAAACATTACCTTGTCATTACATACAAGTGTTTTTGGATCAACATAGGGAAGATCAAATTATTTCTCTATTATAGTTCAATGATACACTTTACTATTTCATGTAGGATTCCAATATGTACAACCGGTATCCATAGTCATACCAATAATTGAATGTTACTTTTTCTAAAATTCATCCATCATTAGAATTCACACTTACCATCTTATATAAAAATATTAATTCCATAGACATATAGGTCTACGATCAAGAAAAAATATAGTTAAAAATAAACACAGAACAAAAAAAAGGCTCACCTATCAGAGATAAGGCGCTGATAAAAATTGTTGGATCAAAATTGATAATAATAACAACTAGTGGTGGTAATTATTCATTCAAAATTCTTATCATAATATAGACATGTTTTATATAATTTTGATCCTCATTGAGTTATGTATTCTTGAAATGAACTGTATTGGGAATTAATAAACATAAGACAATGATTTATTATAGTTCAGATCACCATGATCCTATTAAACTCCAAAACCATATCTACTCTATGAAAATATTGGAACACATTAATAACCTCACATTTAAATGTATGAGAACCTATTATAGACCCTTAATTTTAAAAATATCAAGAGGCTTAAAAAAGTCTTTTTACTGAAGACTGAATTAATCCTATTACCTAAATTTTGATTGGGTTCACAGCCCAAAATTTTATTTTGGGGGGTGGAATATCATAAAATTGTAATACCTTGTTTGTAATTGTAATATCATGAAGTATAATTTCAAAATTTACAAATAGAATATAAATAAAATGTAACATGAAGGGAGAAATTAAAATTAAATCAAGATAATATCAAATAATGTTAAAGATGATGAAGCTCGATGGTTTTTGATCACATAAATGGAAAAATATTAAAAAATGATGTTTTCTTGGGATACCAGCAAACAAATATAAGTAGTAGAAGTTTTTTTATCATATGATTTAAGTGTAGTGTAACATACTTCCCCCCTCATTGGCTTGATATGTGGTGGATATTATACTATGCATTAGTTGGAATCCCCATGAAACCAAATGTTTGATATAAATGCCTATGGTTTGAATACAATTAGGGTAAGATTTTACTTTTAAAAATAAAAAAACCAAAACCACAATAACCATAACAAAAATACACTATATGATATAAGATATTAATATAATATAACTCAAAAAAATAATCCAAAAAGATATCATACCAAATTATAATATAGAAACTAAAACCTATATTAGAATAATAAACATAAGACAAAACTAACAAATCTCAAAGACTCCAGAGACAAAAAAAATCTATAGATCCCAACATTCTCCAATATAAAACTCCACATGTCATTCCCAATGTGTCTTCATTCATCACTAAGTAAATGAGTTACTTTTCCTCTACATGTTTCAAGATAAGAAATATCTACAAACACACTAATTTTACAAAACAGTGGAGATAATAAAACTCAATAGGTTTTCCTCAAATGATTCTCTACTCATTCCATTAGGATAGAACATATAAAAATATTTATATAAACCAATATGTTAAAAATATATATAATTTTTTATATAAAAATATAAAACAATTTACATAACCAACCAATTTTCACAAACCAAATAATTTTCCATGGAAAACAATCAAACATTAATTTAATTAGATTTAACAACATCCATTTGGTTATATTACATTCAATCCCATATATCCACACATCCTGTCATGCATGAATCCATTTAAAACCCTACATTGGTGAGTGGTGATTTATATTTTAAATACTTCATCACTTGGTAAATCATTTTCAATGATGGAACATTAATACCCTTATCCATCCCACTTTTGATGGGGGAATATTCATACCCTTATCCATCGCAATTCAAAAGAAAATACACAAACAATTATTCCAAAAACCAATTCAAAATTAACCATATCATTTCATTCCAATAAAACAATTATTGAAAAAATCACTCTAAACCCATTTCCATGATTCAAAATAAAATTACATATTAAAATCAACTTTTTAAAATGTATAAAAAATCAGTTTTAACAAAAACCAATTTTCACCATTTTCCAATCACCACTAATTAGTGGTTCAAAAAAACTCCTCAAGAAAATTTTAATATAAATTATAATAAATTAAAATGATTTGAAAAAAAATCCATCAGGTTCTAAAAATAAGATTCGAGATTCAATATACTACCTTAGAATAATTGAAGAAAATATAGAACGACCCAATACTTATGTAAAATGAGATTGAAACACCAAAAACATCCTTATATATTCTTTTGTATCAATAAAAAAATCCAACTAAACATTTTTACAATCCTATAAACTTTATACATACCTAATTGATTGGATTTATAAATAAAAGAGAGAAATAGTAAAGAAACTAATGGAAAAAAGGAATAATGTTGACTTCCCATGAAATCAGGCCTTCATCAAACCATGATTTGCCAACATGTCATTCCGGGATAAAAAAGAAAGGGTCTTTATAACATTTAGGATGAGAGAAAAACGTTATAGGGTCTATTTAGGGAAAAAATTGGTTTAGAGGAAAATTTAAATTAGATAAAAAAATTAGATCTTATTTTTAATGATGCATGGTTAAGGAGTATGGTTTGTAAAACCATTCAAAAACCATTCACTATATAGCTCCTTCTAACATCCCTCACATAGTTATCTCACATAGTTAAAAAAACTTTTTTCCAAACATATAAACCCCCTATGTTACAATTTTCTGGGTTACATCTATGTGGCCAAAGAGTTTGGCCAAATTTTGTGCCAACGCATTTCCCACTCCCCGACATTGAATGGTATCCAAATGGTACTACATGGTTTCTACTAACTGTTTTCTAACTATGAACCTCATAAAAATCCAATAAAACATTTATGAACTCTTGAAAACCTTCCAAAACATATCCCAAACAATTTATATACATAAAATACCTAAATAATTAGTTGCATACATGAAATTTGGGGTGGTATATTCTCTCAATCATTGGAACTTCTATACTTAGAAAGTAGAAAACCACCAATAGCGTTAAAGATATGGAGCCATTTCTCAATCATTATATTCTACCATTCCCATGTTTGTTCTTGAATCTGATCATGTTTCTATATAAAAAACAATAGTATGATGATTTTCCCACTAAATACTTTCTCTTTTTTATCCATAATCAATACTTTCACTTGAAACAACAGTGAATCTATATCTCCGACAAATTGATCTCATCAAATCACATGGTCAATATTAGGATAATAATTTTTCAACGAAGAAAAATGAAACACATTAAGAGATGAAATATACCATAGTGAAAAGTCTAACTAATATTCCACCTCACTAACTAGTAAAAGTATCTCAAAAGGGGTTATGAATTGAGTATATAACTTTCCCATATTCCAAAAAAAATGATTCCAAAGACATGGAGATATACTTAAGAACACTAGATCACTCAAATAAAATGACAATGTCCATCAATTGTGATATTCAAGAAATTTCTGATGTCTCTAAAATCTCTCCGTCATTTTTCAATTTATCTATATCTTCCCTAGTGTATCATGGATAAGGCTCAGTTCAATAAGTGACTCCTCACCTATTTCAACCCATCAAAGTGGATAATGACATTAATACCCATATAGTTATTTAAAAGTATTAATATGTATCAAAGAATGATCATTGTTGTTATATGATAACTCTACTAATGTTATGTTCTCCTCACATGATCAACCAACATGAATCACACAATTCCAAAGTGTGGCTTCTAATATTTTTATAATTACTTCATATTTCCATCTGTCTATGAATGATATGTTGTACTCATAGTCAATTGAGTCTTGGATACTTTCAAGTAGGATTATCAAATAAGATACCTAAACCATGGCTCTCTGTCCAATACTATAAAAATTGATATACCATGCCTTTCTACAACTTATTAGATATAGATTTTAGATAAGAACTGTACTGTGTAACATTGATGAATAGAGATGAAATGGGATAAAATTTTTATCTTATCAAATATCAAGCATATGGTGTCACCTTATCGAATCTTCATTGGGAGAACTATCAAAAAATACATGGAAATATTCTCCCATTTCTAAATATAAATAAGTAAATACTACAACATACATGTTGTCCCCTAATTTTCTCCCATAAACTGCTGACATATCAGACATGTCATAATAAATCATCTACATTCCCCTCTATTCAAACCAATAAAAACTATTATTTAATTTCCTTTTACAAATTCTATGTTCTAGGATTAACATAAAATCTCTAATGATGGAATGAATGGTGATTTTTTTATAAAACTGAAGGTACAACCATCCGGCCTCAAAAACTCAAAACTAAACCCCCTTCCAGATTCCATCACTCAATAATCTCCCAGTAATTGAGTTTTCCCACATCTAGAAACATTAAAAAATCATATTTCTATTCATCTATATCTCTCTTGACCAGATCAGGAACAAAAGAATCAAGAAATAAAACATCAACATTACATTGGTGTTTATAATCCAAGTGAATGTCAAGTATGACCAAATTAAACTACCATGGATCTAGATCCATATAATCTAATTGACCTTATGATTTTTTCCTCAGTTCATCCACCACTGAATTTCCTTTACTGAATGTATACATTAGGTTGAATATCTAGAGATAATCCATCCATATTCATTTTACTGTATTCAAATAACTTTGTGAGAAAAATATTTTTCATGCTCTTTTAATGAATTAAAACGATAAATTTCTCTCTAAAGAGGTAATTAATCAGTTTATTCAAAGCATAGTGTATCAAAGAAAAAACCAAATCATTGGTTTGGTATTTCTTATAATGAAACCATGACATTCATGATCCTTAAGAATCAATATGATCTGCCTATATGAGAAAACATACCAACCTTGTTTCGGAGGCATCACAATACTCCATGTACCCTTTTCCAATTTCCAGAAATATCAATATTGGTTCTGATGTAAGGAAAGATTTATGTTCTTTAAAATACAAATGAAATTCAACATTCCATTTAAATGGAATACCTTTCCCTATCAATGATTTCATAGGTGGATCTAGTCATGAAAAATCATGAACAAAACATTAGTAAAAACCATCTAGGCCAAGAAATCTACATATCTCAATGACATTGTTTGGAGGTTATAAAAATATTAGAGCCTTTATATTTTATAGGTCAATATACTCTCCTTTTTTAAAATTACATGGATAATTAAAGATACCTATTTTATAAAAAATAACACTTTGATAATTTAGATTGAAACTAATGTTCCCTCAATATTACCAAAACTATCCATAGTTTTTGCTCATGCTCTCCCATTTTCCTTGATTACCGAAATATCTCATCCACAAAAACCACCACAAAATAATCCAGTTTCCTTTGAAATATATGATTCATTAATTCAATAATTTCTAATCATCCATTATAAATATCAAAAGGCATAACTACATACTCATAATGTACAAATCTACTCTTGATTGTTGTTTTTGGAATATCCTCATTATGAACCCGTAATTGGAGATATTATAATCACAAAAAAACATTAGATAACCACTTGGATCCCTTAAATTGGTTGAGAATATCATAAATTCGTGGAATTGGATATTGATTCTTTATTGTAACATGGTTAATATTATAATTATCCACACACAAATGAAGAGTTCCATTCTCCATTTTCACAAAAAAAATATAATTTTTCCCATAGAGATGTTCTGGGATGAATTAACATTTCCTGTACATTTCTTAAAAAAATCCAATAATTATGTTGGTGGAATATGGTAAGATAGAAGGAAAATAGAACTTGTAACCGGAAGGAGATGAATCATAAAATCCACTTCTCTATTAGTTGGAAATCCTAATATTTTTTTGGGAAAAACATATGAAAACTAATAAATGGTTTTCAGAAAACCTGTACACCCATTATCATACACTGATTCCAAAGGAAACCCTAGAAACTTTTATGATATCATTCCAACCATTGGTGACGTCAAGCCCACCACACCTAAATTTAAATTCTGGTATCCCTTAAAGAGGTGATCGATGACATCATCAGTCATTAAAATTAAAATATATATATATAAATAAATATGAATTTTAACATTATCAACTAATCCATACCTTGGATAATGTCATAGACATCCATGTCATTCCCAGATAAATACTATATCAACTCCTATCCAATACATTTTATAAAACACACTTTACACATAATGGCCTAACATTCGCATTGACCAAGAGTTATTTAATTTTTCCAAGTATAAGGCATATTTAAAACATGAAAACTCAAATGATCAAAAGTATGAGAAATAATAAATTAATGGGATAAAATAGTATCAAAAAATGATTTCATAAGTGTAAAATTCAAAATAATCGTACCTATAAATATCGATGGTCCAAATTGATCATCCATAATCACTTTATCGACCATAAACAACTTATTACATGTGGAACTATGTAATTTATTTCCCTGTTGATATTTCCCTTATATAAGAGTCTTGGTATTCATAGAATCACCATGGATAGCTCGGCTCTACTGAAGATAATTGGTCTAGTTTACACTTTCCATCAGAGCATTTGATGTCTAATATTAATGAGATCTATCCCAACCACCAGACGTTGTATCATAAAAACAATAGCACTAAATATTTCCATATCATTATAATTGTGATGTTCTTTAAGTGTTTCAGGATAATCCATATTCGTGTGATTTAATGAACCACATTAAAAATATCGATTATTTCTCTTTGGTTTTGGATGAAAATTTACAACTTTAGCCATTTGATTTTGTGTCATTCCACTACCTTGTAAATTAGTGTCCCTCTTCCACTTATTATTAGAATTAGATTTCCCAAAATTTTCAAAAGGTATCAACATACATCATCCTCTTATATCACCTAATATGTATCTTCCTTCCACCATCACACTATCTAACATCTCCAAATAATCAGTTATACATAACACTAAAATCTTCATGTGAATCCATTCCCTCAACCCTGATTTAAAATTGTGCTACATAAAGTAAACATTTGAATTAACATGGGGGGAAATCAAAATAAATTATTGAATATATCTGCAAAAATTTCACTAAGAAATTTTCCTTATTCAAGATGAAAATTGTTTTCTTCTAGAAATCCTCAATGTGTGTGGATTGAATTTTTTGTTTAAAAATTTATGAAAATATTCCCATGTTATTCCTGAATTTTATTTATACTAAAATTATATATCCCACCCCTGATGTGCATGAACATCCATAATATTTTTTTCCATCATGAATTTTATCTTTTATGGTGTGCCATGGATTTCAATGATTAGATTCGTCTTATTCACCCACACTTCTACTTTCTCTGATTTTAAATGACCCCTAAAGATAGGTGTATTATACTTCTAGAACTAAATATAATTATTAACATTCCTTGGATTATTAAATAAGTTCCCTCTATCCATAGCATGAAAATCATAGAAGATGATTTGAACTAGCTTTTGGTTCACCTTTAGGTTAAGTGCAATCACATTTTCAACAACCTCTTCAAGTTGAATTATGTTATTCCTTATTGATTACATTTTCTATAAACATAAAAAAAATACATAAGTTTCACTATCTATAATCTTAAGGATTAACCATTTAAAATTTATCATATCTCATTTATTACATCAAGGATTTCCCAAAAATGGCCATTTTCCCCTTTCAAACCATTTTTGTAAAATTCCATCATGATCTTGAAAATAAAAACATTTTCAAAATAGCACAACCATACCCATTAAAAATATTAGATTTGAAACATATTCCAGTATTTTAAAAAGCAAAATTGTACTATATCATAAATAATTCTTCAAAATCAAATATTCACTCCTAGTTTGAATTCATTTTTTAAATTCATTCCATCCTCTTCTCATTGGAAATACCCATGACAGAGATGTAATACTCAATTAAGTGAATACAAACACTCATCTACCGAAACTCCTTGTTAACTTGATTTTCAACATAAATAGGTTAGTTGTGCCTCTATACAATCTACCTTATAGGTATCAACAATCATACTCCTTGATAATAATCCAACTCAAGGGCCTATCTAGAAATACTTATCAACTCCAAGAAAAAAATCCATCCCAAAATAAAATCTGGAATGACCATGGTTGATGCCATTTTTAATATATATCCCTTCTTAATTGGAATGATATGAGGAGGAATTTCTAATAGGACGTATGTGACATCCCCATGACACCAAAGGTATGTAATAAATGCCAAGTTCTTCAATAAAATTAGGTAACAATTCTCTCTTTGAAAATAAAACAACCACAACCACTATAAAAATTATAAACAACCACTATATGATGCCAGATAACGTTGTAATCAAATAGAAAACCAATCACGAAATATACCATACATAATTATAATTAAAACACTAAAACTAATAACAATTTAATATGTAGTAGATAAAACTAACAAATCTAATAGACTATAGAGACATAACTCCCCAACTAACAACATGATCCAAACTCCAACTCCACTTTTTAGGGTGAATTTATTAAGATATACATCAAAATAAATGAGATACTATACTTATACATGTTTCCATACAAAAAATATCTACATATACAACTATGTTTTCAAGAAGGGGTGAGTATAAAACTCAGTAGGTTTTCCCTAAATTACTTCAGTACTCACAACACTAGGATAGAGAATATTTGAAAATTTATATAAAAATTTGATTAAAACAATTAAAAAGATATTATAACAATATATATAAAAAAATTCCATACCAAAAAAATCCAAAACTATATCCAATTCCAAGGAAAATAGTCAAACATTAATTCAGTAGCATTTCATAACATCAACATTGGAATAATACAATATATTCCACATATCCAGACCTAGAACCACGCATGAAACCATTGATATATCTTTAATCATGAGTGGTGAGTCATCATTTATCCAAGCCATGACATGTTGAACCATTTTTTAGTTGGGAAAGTTAAGATACTTATCTATCCACATTTTATGGAGGAATCTTAATACCTTTTTTTCTAAATTCAAATTAACACACACAAAAAATTATTCCAAAAACTAGTGTCAAATTAAAATTTTCAATCCATTACATTAAAAATTTATTTTATTGAAAACATCACCATCAAACCATTCCCATGAATCAAAATATATTAACATTTTATAATAATAAATTTAAATTCCATAAACATAAACTTTGAATAAAATATAATTGTCTCCATTTTCCAAATCACCACATAAGTTGTTTTCAACAAATATTTTCACAACCATGTAACAATCAGTCTTAAGAAATTCAAATGATTTTAATCCACGCCTTCATGTTCTAAAAAGTGGAGTCGAGAGTGAAACCAACTACCATAGAAACATTGGTAGAAACAATGAACAGGCCAAAACTTCAACAAAATCGATTTGATACTCTAATAATATCCACAATAAATCTTGTTCCCTAACAAAAAAACAATCATAAATAAACATGATTTGTATCCAAAAACCAATACTCATCTTGAATAGGTTGTATATATCATTCTATGATAGGGAAGGTGAATAAACTAAGGAAATATTTTATGAATAGAGAATTACTAAGGAATGAAGTAATATTTTCCAAAATATCACTCGATAATAAAAGGGAATGGTCATTATAACTATTTTGATAAGAGAAAAATGAGTTAGAGTTTGTTTAGGGAAAAAGTGAGAGGTTTATATGAAAAAAAGAATTAGATCCACAACTTTCATATCATGTTTTTAATGATGCATTGTTAGGACACAATGTTAGGAAAACCCTGCAACAACCTCTACCCCCAAACAACCCTCACACAGTTGGATCACATGGTCCAAAAAAACATGTTGTAGTTGTGAAAAATATCTATTTGTTAATTTACATAGTTACTTATAGGTGGATACATGGTTCTAAGAAACCATGATCCTAACTAGGTGCCAACCCATAGCCCACTGCCTCACATTGCACTATTTCTTAGAGGTGATGCACATTTTCTAGTAACCATTCAAAAACCTTAAACCACTAAAAAATACCCAAAAAAATTTCAAATCCCCAAAAAACCTTTACGAAAATAACCAAAATACTTTACATAAATCAAATACATAATTTAAATGTCATATACTTGAAACAAAGGGTTGTTATATGTTGACCCTATAAAATAATGAGAGAGGAGGAGAGGATCAGGGTGTCATATTTTTCCATTAAAGTTATAGATATTATTCCCATGATGATAGGAACTTGAGAAACATTCCTAATTGAATTGTGTATTAATTAAACAATCACATGTAGAGAGACAAAACATCAGTTTTAGTTAGTTCACCACTAAGGGATAGTCCAAGTGTATTGTGCCAATAGTTTTTAGATCTTAACAAAATCCACTATACTTTACTAGTTATCATAGAGTAAAATAGATCAAACATAGTCTCTCTATGTTAGGAACACTACCATTTCCTAAATTTTAGGGACAACACACTACATCCCCCAGAAATATAACATCAACCACACTACCTCATTTACATGGGAGATATATTCCACAGTTTAATGACATGAAGGTTTCATCAGTATATTGGAAATTTATTTATTTATTCCTGATTAGAATCTGACTCTAGTTGCACCATAGTCCTGGGTTGATGAACTTGAATGAACTATTTACTAATACCAGATTTTCAATACTATAGTTCAAGAAGATCCAAACATTCGTGAAACCACTTTTATTTTTCAAAGAAATATAAATATTCCCAAACCCACACACTAATGAAGAGTTCCAATCCATCATTAAGATACAATATTTCAATATTATCCATCCCATTATGAATCTCATAGCCTTCATGTCGCACTAAGTGTTCACAAAACCTATAGTCTTCATGAAACAAAAATTTTCTATATTCCTCAGCATGAATGAAATCATATCCATTACTTGGGTTTTTGTTAAGATCATGAAAGATTCCAAAATACTGAATATTTCTTTATTAAGAAGAACTTCATGAAATAATAGTTATTGTTACATTTCTCCAATTCCTTCCATGCTAAAAGATGTGGGTGTGGTCATCTAATTATAAACTCATCCATTCAAAAAAATTCCAAGAATCCATAAGTGTTTTTGTGAAACTCTTAATTATTTTCTGCTAAGATCCTTTATTTGTAAAGCCTCGGGATATTTAATGGTTTTTTAAACCTTCATTTAAAAGCATAGATTTACCATCATTCCAGCAATCATTCACATAACATCTTATATTCATGAGAACACTTTCTTTACATCATACATTCATGATTCTCCATACCATCACAAAAAAACCAACCATTTTGAAACTAATTCATAGGGTAATTAATTCCATTACCATATTTATGATGATTAAATCCTTGAAGACCAATATTTTTCAATGATTTCTTCTTCTTACTAATTTTGAGCTCAAAATATTTTTTAAACAAAGGTAAATGATGTCACCTTCAACACTAAGTCCATATTCACCATAAGATATCATTCCATAGAAACTCCATGATCAACCCTAATGTGGATTGATAATAAACTAAAAAAATTCATTTCCATATAACAACCCTACTCTTTATTACACACTTAAACATGATTTATTATATAAACTTATACTTAAGATAACATTGAGGATCGAGAGGTATAGTGTCTTGGGAAAATAGGAACATTAAAAACAATATTGAACATAAAACACAACATATTTATCAAAAAATTCTTTTACATGACCACAACATTCCATTACAATTAGCAATTCATGGGATAAACTGATAATAGGCATAGGAAAGGGTGATCTATAAAGCCCAATGAGGGAGTAAACAAGGAATAACATGAAGAATATAGTACATGTTAGGAAATATGAATATCAAAGGATCACAAGAGAAAAGTGAACATAAAGGAATGATATATCATGATTATCATAACATGGAAATGAGGAAACCACATCTAACATGATATTAGCATGATCCAAGGCTCATAGCATGTGGATCATGAGTAGACCCTCATTGCACTTGAATTAGAATGAGTAAACCCTCATTGCACTTGAATTAGCATGAGTAAACCCTCATTTCACTTGAAATAGAATTAGTGAACCTGTATTGCACTTGACATATCATGATAATAATCTTTACTCAATACATTAGAGCGCTATTAGGGTTCACCCTTTTTAAACATTTTATTTCATGCATAAGTGTTCCACATGGATCAAATAAAATGGAATCATTCTACATCACCATTTATTCCACAATACCACAATGTGGAAGAAATACTTGAAATTATATAATCAATAAGTATATGTGCATAATGTTTAATACCTTTTCTAGATTAATGGGTTTGGTATTCACTTACACAATGATTTTGGCATGGGAAATTATGGCAGCATAACAAGAGCAAATAGAAATCGTAAAACAGTTTGATGAGTTAGAAAGGGTTATCTCATCATTTATACATTAAATTGATAGTAATGGGGTCATGGAAAATAATATCCCAAGATTTGTAATGGAAATTATATGCATAATATAAAATAATTGTTTTAATGTAAATGAGAAGAGAGAAATTACTTACAGAATTTCAGCATCCTAACGAGTGTACATGGGTGGCATTAATGATAAAGAAAGAAGTATATCATCATTAAAACATAAGAAGTTCAGTATGGGGATGGTTTGAAATAATACCCAAAAATATTTAATGGAAAATAAATTTGTATAAAAATATAAAGAAACGTGGATAAAAATGAGAATGAATGAAATCCCTTACATGGAAAAGTGATTCCAAAGTCTTGGTTGAGTTATTAGGGAGGATTCATAGGAGTGTGGGGCACATTGGGAGGATTATTGAGAGTTTAGAGTATATTAGGGACATGATAAAATGGTTTTTAGTGAGGAGAAGTTGGAGCAGGGGTGGGTTTATATAGGAAAAGAGAGGGGAATTCTTTAATATTTCACAAACATAGGTTTCGGAATCTATATAATTAAATAATTAAATCCACATACCATCTGATTCTTTTTGCCCATGGTTTTTGCCAAAGGGGATTGGAAAAAATTATTTTATATTTCCAATCGCCCAACATCTTAAAATATTAGGATTTCTTATATGGAGGTGATTCATACTCTCAAGGAAATCATTTTATAATGTTAAAATATTTTATAAGTCTTGGAGGGTCCACTAAGGAATCATAAAATTAATCAAAAAAATCAAAAATCTCATTATTTTAAAGTTAAAACATTTATTGGCCAAATATAAATTTTCTATAATTTTGATAAATCAATATTGAGTCATTATGTTTTCATAAAACACATTATATATTTAAATGGTATTTAATTTTTAACCAAAAATTCGACTATCTATGAAAATTATGAAAAAATCACAGTTAGATAATTTTGACATACTGAATCAAAAAATGATATTAATTTTATCTAAATAATTTTCTAAATATGTGGATTTCTATTTTTAAAATAAAAACAGAAATTTATTGAAAATTCATGGGTTTTGACATAAACTATTTCCAAACCATAATAAAAATTACAATTGTATTCCTAAAAATTATATCATAATTTATATTTAATAAAAATTAACTTAGTAATAATATTTTATTAAAATATTATTAATTCAAAAAACCATTAATTCATTAAAATAGTTTTGTAAATTGAATTTAAATATTTAATAAAAATATTATTTGTGATTTTAAAACCCATTTAAAAACTAACAACAATAAAATGAATTTATATTATTTATAGAAAAATAATTAAAATAATCATAGTACTAGTGTATCATTAAATAACCCCATATAACACCCACATATGATCTATGGGTAACGTGTGCGACGGTGACTAAATCTTTGGGCGGCTTGGATAACATTGGTCGGGTGGTAATCTCTATTAACTTCCACTTCTCTCGTAGGTAGTTCCATTAAATCTTAACGTGTTGATACTCAACTTGGGCTTGGTCAATAGAGAATCCTAGTGATGCTACCTCCATTCTGATCTCAAAAAATAGGCTTCATATGGAGTAATTCTACTTGATGAGGTCATCGCTTCCTTTCTCTGAGTAAATTGGATTTGTTAAAGCCATATATTTATACTAATCATGTGATCACTATTTAACGGTTATATTAGCAATATTAAGAATTCCAAATGGTTTTTTAAAATCAAAAAACATTAAACCAAGGAAGTAAATATGTCTTATATAACCATTTTACATAATAAGACACTTAACTAGATCAAGAGAAATTTTCCTTAATAAAAGTTTGGGCCGTTCCAATCTTCCCCCCTTAAGAAATTTTACCCTTGAAGTTTCTTTTTCCCACAATAAAACAAATTAGGGTAACTCTAATTCATCACCTCCTTTGATTCCCACATTTCTTTTTCAAACATGTGGCTTTTCCACAACACCTTGACTAGGGGAATTGTCTTATTTCCTAGAACTTTTTACCTATGATCTAATATATTCACTGGCTACTCTGTATAGGTGAGTTCATTCTCTAATGGTACCACAAATGGATTGAGTATATGTGATGGGTTAGGTATGTAATTACTCAAAATTGATACATGGAATACATCTTGTACTTTATATAGCTTCGGTGGGAGTGTTAGTCAATAGGCCACTGCTCCAATGCGATCAAGTATCTCAAAAGGGCCGATGTACCTTGGACAAAGATTTACCTTCTTCCAAAATATAATAACTCTATTCCATAGTGATATAAAAAGGAATACCATGTCTCCAACATCCAACTCTAGTTCTCATCAAAAATTATCATCATAGCTCTTTTGTCGACTCTGAGCAGCTTTATTGTGTTGATGGATGGTCTCAAACTTTTTCGCCATTTCATCCACCATTTCTGGAACTATGATTTTTTGCACACAAACTTCATCCCAACATTCCAGTGTTATACACCACATCCCATAAAGGTCTCTATAAGGATACATTTCTATTCTTAAGTGGAGACTTTTATTTCAAGATAACTCATCTTGGGGAATATGTTGATCTCATCCTCCTATGAAGTCCATTGAGCAATCTCGCAACATTTTCTCAAGTGTTTGGATAGTATGCTCAGATTGGACATCATTTTGATGATGATAGGTCGTACTGATGTTAAGCTTAGTATTTAGCACATGTTGGGGACTCTTTCAAATCATAGAGGTGAATCTCGAATCTCGATCGGATTCAATCAATAGTGGTTCTCCATGCAGCCTTACAACTTCTCTGATGTATATTCATTCTAGTTGATCTAATAAGAAATCCTCCTAAATTGAAATGACATGTACAGTCTTTGAAAGGTGATCGACAAAACCCCAGATAGCAAAATTTCCTTTTAATGTCTTCAGAAGTCCTGTGAAAAAGTCTACAGTGATGTTCTTCCATTTTCCATATTGGTATGGGTAACGGTTGCATCATCCCCTTAGACTTCTGCCTATCAACCATCACTTTTTGACATTCTAGAAACATTGATGTGTACTTAGAAATCTGTTTCTTCATGTTATCCCACCAATAATTCTCTTGGATCTCTCGAAACATCTTTTTGTTTCTTGGGTGAAGGGATGAATATGAATGACGTGCATGATCCAAAAGTTCTTTCACTAACTCTGGATTTGATGGAACACATATTCATGGCACAAATATCGAAATTCCTTCTTCATTAACATTGAACTATGAGGATTTACCTTTTTGATAGTTTCCCCTTTCTTTTAACTTCACACAGAATACTTTTGAGAATCCATTAAACATTCTAAAAGAAATGGTTCAGAAATCATTTTTGAAAGGATTTATGATGTTCCCTTTTTTATGATTCCCATGTCCAGATTCATAAAATCTAAGAATATTGGATCCTTTTAAATTCACATCATTGATATAATTTATGGGTCCTTTCTACATTGAGAATCATCCAACTTCTTCTCATTCCCCGGGTGGTAATGGATTGAGTACTCATAGTCTTTGATCAGATCTAACCATCTTTGTTGGTGTATGATCAACATATTATGTGTGAATACATACTCAAGGCTTTTAAGATCCTTACATATTTCACATTTCTCACCAAAGTTTAAATGAAACTTAATTTTTTATGCAAATATTACTGTAGCCAACTCTATATCAAGTGTTGGATAGTTTTCCACATGAAAATTCAATTGCTTTGAATCGTAGGCAATGACTTTGTCATTTTTCATCAACACACAGCCTAGATCATCCTTCAAAGAATCACTAAATACAACAAATAGTTCTCCCATTGTTGGTAGTGTTATCATAGGTGTAGTGATAATCCTCATTTTCAATTCCTTGAATATCTCTTCGCATTCATCCCTCTAATAAAACTTTACTCTCTTCCGAGTTATCTTGGTAAGAGGGTTTGAAAATCATGAGAAATTTCTCACATATCAGCGATAATATCCAGATAACCCCAAGGAGCTATGGATATCTGTCACTGATGTTGGACTCGGCCATCCCTCAATTGCAGCTATCTGGGAGGGATCCACAGATATCTCATTTCTTATGATGATATCACCAAATAATGATACCTCCTTCAACCAAAACACACACTTTCTATACTTTTCATAGATCTTATCATTTCACAAGGTCTCATGTATAGTGCTTAGATGCTCCTCTTTCTCCTCCTTCATTTTGGAGTATATTATATTATCATCTTTAAAGTCAACCATAAAGTTTTTGAGGTAATCTCTAAATAATATATTCATCAATCCCATGAGGTTTTCTAGAGCATTAGTTATTCCTAAATGCATTACTATGAATTCATAGTGCTCATACCTTTTATGAAAAGCAGTCTTGGGGATATCCTCCTTCTTCACCCTTACTTGTTAACATCTCAACCATAGATCCACCTTGGATAAGTATTGTGCTCCATGTAGCTGATTGACTGAGTCATCAATTCATGGTAGAGGATACTTTTTCTTTATCGTGATTTTTGTAACTCATGATAATAAATGAAAAGGCGCATTGACCCATCCTTCTTCATGATGAAGAGGACTGGTGCACACCATGCTGATGGAGATGGGCATATAAACCCTTTATCCAGATTATCCTATAGTAGTTTATTTATCTCTTCAAGCTCCACAGCAGCCATTCTATATAGAGTCTTGGATATTGTCATAGCCCTAGGTATAATATCAATCACTAATTAACATCTCTTCTAGGAGAAAGACCAGGAAATTCCTCGGGAAACACTTCAATGAATTCCCTCACAATAGGAATGTCTTTAAGGATGGTTGATTCCAAAGACTCAATCATCTAAAAAATATATGTGGTCTCATGGGGAAGTAATATCCTTTCTTGAGATGATGGTGCTGAAGGAGACTCATCATCCTTTCACTTGTATAGAATTAGGGGTCGATTTCTATAGCAAGAGTGATTTACCTCTCAAAACAATTTATGTTGGATCAATATGGGGAAATCCAATCTGTTCCATGAATTGCATAAAATTCCAAATGATGGAGTATGAAGAGGTTCCCAAGTATTTTCAATCCACAAATTATGATAGAGGAGGAGTTATACTCATGGGATTTAATGATTTATCCATCTTTTGTTCTCACCAATATATTTAATTCCATGATTTGTAGTGGTGTTGAAATCATTCTACTAAACTTTTGGGATATTAATAAAATTGTAGAACCCAAATAAAAAATTGTGTTCTATATTATTGATTTTATAACTAGTGTACCTGTCACCACTTCATTGTTGGGGTTCTATTCGGTGGTAGTGATGGAAATGGCTTGCCCTTGCTACCTTGGAGGTTTTTGGTTGCCTCCAAAAACCCTTGTCTTAGGGTACAAGTTTACAAAGCGCCCTGGTTCCTTGCATTTGAAGCAATGAAAAACTCGTTGAGGGACCAGTTGAGTGTTCCTCTCCTCTATCACAGCCGTGGGTTTTTCTTGTCATTAGTTAATGGTATTTTCCCCTTCTCTTCTACACCTAAAGAATTTCCACTCCCCCTTTATTCAATTTCTACGGTGTTTCTTTCCACACCTTTGGTAAGTGGGGTGCTAGAATTTCTTAGCATAGTTAGATTTATCCAAAGGACCTCTATAATTAATGTCCAATTTCCGCTTATTATCCCCATGATACCCCTGATATTTTTTGATCTCCTTTTTGACTTTGATGTAACATCGAACAATTTCCTCATTTCTTTCGATGTCATGGATCTCTAGGGATTTCTACAGGCTAGGTTTTAGCCCACCAAAGAACCTATCAACCATGTGTTCAGGGTAATGACAAATCTAGAGGTGTATCGTGCAAGACTTGTGAATTTTATCTTGTACCCTCTGATGGATATGTCATATTTTTTCTTAAGGGAACGAAAGTCCCATTCCTTCATAATATGAAGTTTTCATTGAAAATATTTATCTAAAAACATTTTCTATAAATCATTCCATTCCAACAACTCAATCTCTTCCTAAATCTTTTTATTTTTTATCATTGTCCACCATTGATCAGTTTCACCCTCCATATGATAAGTAGCCAGAAGAACCATCCATTATATCGAACATTTATGGATGGAGAAGAACATTTCAATGGAGATGATCCATTTTTTAGCGATTAAGGGATCAGAAGATCCATTAAAAGAAGCAGTCCTTTGTCTTCTGAATATCTTGATTGCAGCTTGTTCTTTCTTAGGGGGGTTAGACATTTCTCTTGACCCATTTTTTGTTAAAAACTTTGGTTAAATGATAGAGTATCATGACAAAGTTTTTGATTCCCACTCCTATCATATTGGGAATCTCATTAGAACAGTCACCACAATGACCTTCATATCGGTTATTAGTATAAGTCCTCTTATTATCATTTGTTGGCTACTATAAAAGGAATGTTAGGGGTAACACATAAAGGGGAATCCAATTAAAAAACAGATAACTTATATATTATATTTATTTCCTTAACTTATGGATTTATATGCTTCAGTATATTTTATCCATGATCTACCTCACAACATATATTCTAAGGGGAGTTTTTTTATTCCCTTAATAATGGTTTATATTAAGCTTATGAATTTACCAAAGCATATACCTTAGGAGTGATTTAACCAAGAGTGAAGCAAGGCCTATTGTTATTCACCAGTTCCCATTCGAGTCATGCTCAATGTGTTGTTTTTCGGTTTTACCCCTAGAGACATTTCTGTCAGAGCCACCTCTAATTGTTTTTATCAAGACAGGGATATATTTTCATGATAAACCATTTACTCTATACTCACCAAAATTTAGGGATGTTTTTATTATACATAGTCTTACCCCTAAGTAATGCACTAGGGTTTTATAATCCTAATCCCAAAAATAACTACACATATCCTCTGATACCAACTATAACAAACCTTCTCTTTATTACACACTTGAACATGATTTATTACATAAACACTCACTTAATACAACTCTGAGGTTTGATAGGTCTAGTGTCTTGATATATTTGGAACATTACATAACAACTTCGAACACAAAACACAACATCTTTATTGAAAACTTATTTTACAAGACCACAACATTCCTTTGTACTTATCATTTCATGGGATAACCTGAGGACATGCATAAGAAATGGGTGAGTTATAATATCGATAAAGGGAGTAAACAAGGCATAACATGAAGAATATTTTACATTTTAGGCAATAGGCATATCAATAAATCACAAGAAAAATAAGAACATAAAAGAATCATATAGCATGATTATCATAACATGGAAATGTGGAAACAACATTTAACATGATATTAGCATGTTCCAAGGCTCATTGCACATTGGGAATGAGTAAACCCTCATTAAACTTGATGTTTTGTGGTATTAATCATTATCCAATCCATTGATGCGCTGTCAAGGCACACCCATTATAAACATTTCATTTCATGTATAGTGTTCCCAATGTATCATATAACAAGGAAACATTCAAAATTTTCATTTATTCCATGATAAAGGAATGTGTAATGCATACGAGAGACTCTATAATCATTAATTATATGGTCATAAAGGTGAATACCCTTGATAGAGAAATGTGGATGGAATTAACTTACACATTGATTTTGGCATGGAAAACTTTGGCAGCATAACGACTTCCAAAAAGAAAACATAAAATGGGTTGATAACAGATAAAGAGGTATATTATAATTTATAAATGAAATGGACAGTATGGGGGTCATGGAATAGAATATCCCAACATATGTAGTGGAATTTAGATTCATAATATAAAATAATTTCATGAATTTAAATGAGAAGAGAGTAATTCCTTACAGAATTTTAGCATCATAATAGATGTACATGGGAGGCATTAATGATAGAGAAAGAGGTATATCATCACTAAAAAATAAATATTTCAGTATGGGGAGGTATGAAATAATACCACATCATTTTTAATTTAAAATAAAATGGTATAACAACATAAATAAACTTGGACAAAAATGAGAAAGGAAGAAATACATTACATGGGAGTGTGATCCCGAAGGCGTGAGAGAGTCTTGAGAGAGGCTTATTAGGAGGTTGTGGAGCCTTGGAGGATTCTAGGGAGATTAGAGAAGGTAAGGAAAGTACTAAATGGTCTTTTAGTTAATATAAGTGGGATTTTGGGTGGGTTTATATAGGAAACGATAGGGGAATTCTTTGATATTTCACTAACTGTGGTTTTGGAATCTATATAATTAAATATTTAAAACCACAAAAAACCCCATGGTTATTTCCCATGGTTATTTCATAATGGGAGTGGAAAAAATTATTTTATAAGAACAATTTCTGTAATTTTTAAAATTTTAGGCTTTCTTATGTGGAGGTGAGTCACACTCTCAATGAAATCATTTTAAAATGTTAAAATATATTATAAGTATTGGAGGCTCCACTTAGGCATCATAAAATTAATAAAAAATATATATATAATCTAATTAATTTAAAGGTAAAAAATATATTGTACTAATAATTCTTTTATAGAATTTTATTACATTACTATTGGGTCATTATGATGTCATAAAACACATTATATATTTAAACAGTATTTAATTTTTACCCAAAAATTCGACTTTCTCAGAAAATTGTGAAAAATTCCCCATTTGATAATTTTGATGTCCTGAATCCGAAAATGATATTCATTTTATTTAAATTATTTTATAAATATTTATATTTCCATTTTTAAATTAAAAACTGACATTTATTGAAAATTCATGGGTTTTCCTAATAACAGTTTTCGAACCACAATAAAAATTACTATTGTAATCCTAAAAATTATTCTATAAATTATATTAAATAAAAATTAATTAAGTAATAATATTTTAGTAAAATATTATTTTATTCTAAAATCCATTAATTCATCAAAATATATTTCTTAGTTTAATTTAAGTATTGATTAAAAATACAATTGGTGTTTTCAAAAACCATTTACAAAGTAACAATAATAAAAAAGAATGTATATTATTTATAAAAAAATTAATTCACACAATTGTAGTTCTAGGGTCCTATTACATAACCCCTTATAACACCCTCATGAGACCTAATGGTAAGGTGTGTGATGGTGAAATACTCTTGGGTGGCTCGGATAACATCGCTCGGTGGTAATATCTATTACCTTACACTCCTTTATTAGGTGGATACTTTCATGCTAATCATGTTGAAGCATGGCTTTGTCATGGTCAAGAGAGAATTTTGGTGACGCTACGTCCTTTCCAAGCACTAACGAATGGGTTTTATATGTAGCAATTCTTCTGGATGAGGTCATCACTTCTTTTTTATGAGTAAATTGGATTTGTTAAAGGCCTATATTTATACAAATCATGTGATAACTGTTCAACAACTATATTAGCAATGGTAACAATTCCTAAGGGTATATTAAAATCCATAAATATAAAACCATGGAAGTGAATATGTTTTATATAACCATTTTAAAAAATTATACATTTAATTAGATCTATAATAATTTTCATTAATAAATTTTGGGGTTGTTATATTCCATATTTGGAATGTCGTGGTATGAAAAGTCTCCCCCTTGTTTTTCTCAACATATAGTGAAATTTAATAAATCACTAGCATCAACCAAAAACTGATTGATGTGAAAGAAGTCATCTATCAATCTGTATCTATGAGAATACTGATCTGTTTAGAAAACAAGTGTGGTATATATATTTTCATTCAGTTATATACAACTAAGAAATCATGTAACAAACTTCCCTGCAACCATTGAATCCCGCATAACACCCCAGTAGAAATAAAGTCAAAGAACGTGTGTATGTACTTTTATTGAAAAAATAAAACACCTCATTGTTTGTATCTCCCCCATAAACCATCATTTTATCCAGAAATAAATTTAAAAAGTTGACACAAAATGGAATAGGGGAAAACTAGAACCTCCTCATGAAATGGGAGATGGATAAACATATAGGTTAAACCAATGTTTCTCAAGAATTTATGCTACCAATGGCTTAGTCTGAATGAGATCCACAAGATCATTAGTTCCGACATGTTCCATTTTAATCACACTTCGTTCAATCTTTTATTTGGTGATGTAATTTCGTATCTCTATATGTTTGGTTAAAGACTATTTAAATGGATTTTTTAATTATTTATTGCACTATTTTTGTTAAAATGCATCACTATTTGCTGGTTCACCTCATCTACATTATCAGTAAGAATATTCTCCATCCAAGATATCTGAGTGCATTCTGATTTCACATTGATTTACTCTACTTTGGAATTACTAAGAATAATGCATTATTGTTCCTTTCTCTACCATCCAACGCATTTGTTTCAAATTAAGAATACACAACCACTAGGGGAATTAAATTCCACCAAATATCTATCCTAGTAAAAATTAGAAAATTAAAATAATTTGTTATCTATTCTTGCAACAATGTATATCTAATGTTGAGAGTAAATTAAATATACATCATGATTCGTTTAACTGGTTCCAAAAGTTATTCCATCATATTTATTTATGTTTGTTATGATAACCATGTTGTAATGGTGATATATGTTACTATTAATATAATGTAAAATAACTTTTCATTGATCCTCCTTTACAAGGTTGGGTCCACTGAATTCCCATAGACATGATTTCTATTTTTTCCAAACCGTAATAAGATTCCTCATTGGTTTGGAGTCATGCATGTTGAATTTTCATAGAAACAATCTTTCATGTTTTCCTGGAGAAAATAATTAGTAATCCTTATTCTGAACCACCTCCATCCCTAAAAACTAGGTGAGTTCATCAATAATAGAAATTTAATATTCTAAATTTAGGTGATTTGAATATACATGACACAATACCTACCTTATTGTGGAAAATAATATCATCCACCTAAAAAAGAACCATATATTTATCATTCATAGAATTATTCACATAGTGGTTAGGGTAGAACTATCATCTTTTTCATTATTTATTCATTAAATTATCATCCAATCAAGGATTCCATGCTCTTGGTTCCTACTTTAGTCCATAGAGATATATCTTTATTAAAAAAACATTCATCTCATCTTTCCGAAACAAAAATACCAATGTTTAGTCAATGTTGACATCTGTAAAAAGATAACAATTTAAGAATGATGGTTTGACAAATATATGATAAAATTTGTACCATATTTGAATTTTCATGGATGTTAAGATCCTAATAAACTCCAATATAGAAACTGGAAAAAATATTTCTTCAAAATAAATTCCATTAATATGTGTTTAGACTTTACACACCAAACAAGTCATGTTTTTGATAACATTTCCATGCTCATGGAATTTGTTTTTAAAGATCCTCTATGTTCCAATAAATTTGTGATTTTTTGGTCTCTTAATAAGATCCCATGTTTAGTACATGTCAAACATATCTAGTTCTTAATTCATGTTCTTAACACATTATTCTTCCTTCACCAATGTTTCAAATGTTGTTGGTTTCAAAATTAATAGGAAGGAATTATGTGATTAATTCATTATTATCTCTGTCTGTGTAGGAGTAAACTAATCCCTAATGATGTTATCTTGATCAATTTTTTCTTATCTATTTATCCTATGATATTTTGATGAGGTTTAATCATCAAACGTTTCCAATTTTAATTATTCTTATAAATCATCTTCAATTTTTATGTCTTGAATGTTTTCTAAGTATTCCACTTTTTCATTTTAATATATCCCTTTTCTAAATAATTCTTTATCTTCAATCATATAATATCCCTAAATTATGTATCTTTTTATCCTTAATGATCTTGATATCATTGCTTTCTATATGCTTTCAATAATGAATATGATAATATTTTTACGTTTTATACTTAATTGAATATTCAGGTAATATTCCTTCATCTTCAACGTCACCATACATTTCATGAATGCCATATCTGTTTTGTATGAAATATTTACTTCCAAAAATTTTAAAATACTTCTGAGAGGGATTCCTCCCATAAGATATGTCATATGGTGTCTTAGTCTCTCCCATAAATAACCCTATTATATTTTGAGTGTATGTCTCTACTTGAACCACCTCTTTTGAATATTAATGAGAAACATGTCTCTTAATGAGAATATTTTTAGAAAAATTTATTACCTATCAATTTCTACATTCAAAATTCCTATTTCTTAGGGGTTTTCTCTACAAAAATCTCAGGCTTTATTCCATGTTTTTAAAAAAAATTGAATTCATTGGATGTGTATTCTCCTCCATTGTTTGATTATATAATCATGATTGTGCATTTAGTTTCATTCTTAACTCTTTGATGTTGACACTTCATAAAATCAAGATTTTTATATTTCCTATGTGAATACATAACAAAATCCATTAAATTATAATAATCAATAGAAAGAATGAAGTACAACTCTCTATTATGATAGCATCATTCATTGGACCAAATACTTTTTCATGTTTAAGATTAAGAATATTCAATTCCATCTTTTGTTATCTTAATATAAACTCTTGGATATATTTCCCCTCATTCATGAGTCACATGAATTTTATTTATAAAGATTAAAATTCGGACTATCAACAACTATATTAAGATTAGATTTCAATTCCATGATATTTTGATTAATGTCACCCAACCTCCAGTGCCAAAAGTTATTCTCTTCTATAATAGTTAAGTTTCCATTATTATTTTTAAGGGAAACCTGGAATAAATTTATATATATTCTACATCCTTTCAAGGGAGAATTACATGTTTTTCCTTGGATAGTTAACTCCATTAGATTAAATGTCACTATCCATCATGAGGCACAAATATGAATCACACTCATGAAATTTTGATGCAAACCATTTACCTAGAGAACATTAGTTTTCCTTAGCTCCTCATTTTTTTATTCGTCACTTCCACTACCTTTGGTCTTTAATACCCCATCAGTATTGGATATCACTATTCAATTAACCCTTTAATAATAATTTTCAAAAATCCTCATTTCCTATCATGTTAGATGAAAATATTCTATCTGTAATCTAGGTGGTATAGTTATTTTCTACTTTGGGAGCCATTTCTATAGGGATGGATTTCACAACTTTCCACTTTTCCTTCCATGTGATACCATATTGAGTGGAAGAAAAATCCGGCCTTTACAATATATTTTCATAATTCATCGATTCATAATAATCATATTATTTTTGTTTATGAGAATACATATTTTCAATGGTAATTTGGATTGGTGGATGCGAATTGACTTGATTTTTAGTTCTCTAGTAGTAGTTCCTACCATTCATTTTCTTGTAAGGAATTGATTCATCTCAATAGTTAGAATAGAGAAAATAGTATCCATAAAACAATTTCTTCCCTATGATTAAATAAATGGTCTCATTATTGTTTATCGAATTACAGGTTCTTCCCCATTTATGTATCTCCTTGCCTCTTCAACGTACAACATGCTATATCCCAAAAATCCATAGAATTGACAATTTAAAAGTGGAAATTCATCTCACTTCCATTACTACAAATGTCCGCTTATTTTGTATTGGTATTTTATGGGAAATTTATTTTGGATACATAATGGTTATTTTATTCAATAACTTATATTTGGATTGAGGTTTTATTTATTGGGAAATATTGTGAAATTGTGAAATGTCCAACTTTATGCTTCCTTTTTCCCCTCATCTAATTTATAGTGTATGATGTTTATTCATCACATCACCTTCTATGTTTTCCATTAACTAGGGATATATGACCATTCAAGGCCTTTTATACTCCTTCATAACCACTTTTATATCCTTCTAATAGTTATACATCTAAGAATCCTGAAAAATCATAATTTCTTATTTGTTTCCCTTAAATTATGATTCAATTCCCTATTTAATCGATAGAGTAACAACTTATTTTCCAAGTCCCTAAACGATCTAATTCATCTCTTTTAGTCTATATGTAGGGACATTTATGGATTATTCATGGTATTCAATCATGAGATTAAATTTTACAACTTCATCCTTGATTTTAAAAGTTGTTAAATGTTATTCATACCTTTCTTCTAGTTGATATATTATTTTCTTCAATCTGATTAATATACTCAAATAACACTTCCAAAATAGCTCTATTATTTACATTTTTATTTCATTGAAATTGAATCACATTTATATCTCCGAAAATCCCCTTCATGGGATCAATGATACCCATCAACATATTATCATGATATTTTGTTGGTTATTCCTTTTCAACTATATCAATCATTGATAATTTGGGTTATGATTTATAAAATGTGTCAATATCCTAAAAAAATTATTATTTTCTTGTTCTTTTTTTCATACAAATATATATCTATATAATTTACTTAATAATTGGATGATTCTTTTATTAGGAAAAATTTCATGAGGCTTTTATATGATTTCTACATCACCTTGAACATCATCAGCCTTCCTTGATCACCATGATGCAATGTTCCCTACTCTACCACGCTTAAAGAATTCCAATGAATGTTTTCCTTTAGATGTCATATTCTTATCCTGAGACATTAGTTCATCTTCCTCAACTTCTCAATAATCACTAACTCCAAAAAATATTTTGTTTTCCATGGATTTTAATTCTATTTATTTCCTCAATCAAGTTGATGCATCTTTTGGAATGAATATCATTTCAATATCCATCGTATTGCTTATTAGATAATCAAGAGATAACCTAGAAAAATATCCATCCTCCAGGGATAACACTTTTGGATTGTACATAGGTTGGAGTTTTCTTAGTATTTTCTCCAAAATTTCAATATCATTATGTTATTCCACACAACATGAAATAGCTACAACAAAATTCAGTTATGTGATTAAATAAATTATCTCCATTTTGATCTGGATGCATTTTCAAATCATCAAACTGATTGTTCAAGAATTTATGTTTTGTCTCTTTTATTTATTTTCTCCTTCATATATACTTTCCAATTAAATCCACATGGAATTTTTCTACAGTGAAATCATTACCATCAAATATATTTGATTAGATATTTATGTAGTGATATCATTTTGATCTTTAGCAACTACATCTTGAATTATCTTGTTTATTTCAGTCATAGAAAGACATTATGGGTCTATGAGATGAATCCCAAAATCTTTAGAAAAAAAGGTAATCCATTCAAAGGGAATGTATATAGATCTCATCCTATTCATTCCTATATGGTTGTTTTTAACATCAATGAGTAAAATCATCAAAAATTAACTGTATTCTCCATGAATAGAAGAGAGTAATGATTTAACACTAAAAACATGTATGTTATGATACCACATTTAGGACTCTAGAACACCATATAAAATGTAATCATGCAGTTAAAAATCATTCACATGCATATATACAACACATTAGTTTTACATAGTTCAACACACTAGGTTGGTCTAAAGAGCATGCACTGATAGTTTTCATGTTGTACCTAAATCCAATAAACTTAATCAGTTATAATTGAGTACATAAGATCAATCATAGTCACTCTATATTAAGAACACTTTCGTTACATGAAATTTAGGGATAGTACACTGCCACCCTAGGAACACTTCCATCAACTCCCCCTATCTCACTACCTTGGGATAAGTACTAATTAATTTAATGACATGATGTTCACCTCAGTATATTGGAAAATTTAACCTTTTTCCCTAATTATAATGATAATACACTTTCATTATACTCTTGATTTGATGAACATCATGTCACTCTTTACTAAAACTAGATGTTCAATACTATTTTTCGTGAAGATCCAAGGCCTGGTGAAACCCCCTTCTGTTTCAAATAAATAACAGCATTTGTGAAACCACGCACTATTGTTGAGCTACAAACATTCACGATTTAACTAGACTTTTTGAAGCTCTATAGGTTCACAAATATTCCATATATCAAGGAAAAATATGTCTTTACAAATCCCATAGTCTATGTGAAACAACATTTTCTAATATTCCATTTCATCAAACAATTCATATACATTCCATACATGATGCTTTATCCCACTAAGTATTCCAAATTTTTAATTATTTTCATATTAGGTATACCTTCCTAAAATTTAAATGATTTAGAATCTTGTACAATTAAATTTCTATCAAATTAAGTAGTTATGGTAGCCTATTTATATACTCAACCCTTCATGAAGATTCCGATCACCCAATGGATTTTTTGAGTAACACTAAATTCCAGTGTGTGAATATCCTTTATTTGTGAATCACAAGTGAAATTTTATGTGTTGATAAACCTTATTGTAGTCATGTATATTTAATATCATGCCATCATGTATTCATGAATCTTTTCATAGTTACAAGAACAATTTCTTTCCATCACGTGTTTGGGATTTTCTATACCTTTACACAAACCCAAATCGAAAAAACCCAACCTTCATGAAACCCAACAATAATGAAATCAAACTTTATAACTATACATAAATTAACCGTCAGATATCTTTTATTCTAGACTCCCAAATCAACCGTAGAATGGATTGACGACAATCCAAAAATACACTCCATTTACAACTATGAATGTTCATGGTTCCAACAATAATAATGAATTTGTGTCAAAATTTTCCAGTCCTAAATAATATAAACCATAACTATTTTATCCCTTTATCACATCATTATATAATTAATCTAACGTCATTAGATTAGAGATTTCCTTTGAGCATCAGGTAATCCAAACCCTGCATTCCACTTGATAGTGCATAAAAAATATATAATATTACTGCTACCTTTTTTGTAAATTCCATTTTGAATAACAATGAACATTCATTATCATTATTTATTCATTATATACCAATAAAAAATTATAATATACTATTTTGAATTAATATATAAAATTTATTTCTAAAAATAGATAAAATAACATGAATAAGCTTCCGGTTTTTAAAATATTAAATGTTTTATGAGCATCATAAGAGTGTATACGTGATGTATATATGTAAAAAAATATGAACAAAATAATTTTAAAGTGTTAGTTAATTATACTATTATAAAAAAATTAATACAATAGTCATTATATATAATTTATTTCAAATTCAGTAATTAAAATAATATCAAATAGATGCTATAATAGAAATTTCCAATAAAACTTGATAAAAATAAAATAGCTAGTTGTATAACCCATTTCATTGATCTACCATTGAAGAATAAAGGATATACCATTACACATGAGCTACCATTAATGTCAATTAGTAGATAGATCTATCGGTGAAATATTAGAGATCTACCATTAGTGTCTCATCTACCATTGGGTATTTTTCTACCAGTGGTGTCCAACAGTTGACCGTCGGGGGTGATACCATTACTAAAGATTATGTACTTATTCTTTTGAACATATAGTGAAAAAACCTATCCATTCATGTTTTCATCGATAAATATGGTATCAAAAACTAAAAACACCAGTCAAAAGTAGTTATTGGTATTGATCAACATTCAACATCGAGCATTGTTATAAGTAATTGAATGATCATTTTGAGATTTAATACAAATGAATAAAAAGAGATGTGTTTCATGAAGAAAAGTATATATTGGTCAATAATTATATTTAACCTGATATCTTCATATTATTAATTTAGAATGGAGGAAGAAGATTAAAGTTATAGGAGATCATAAAACATGAATAGAAGAGATTGGATAGATGAAGGAATATCTGCCATTTAAAATATGGATGATTAGGGAAGAGGCTTATGCATCCCATATTGGTTTCATGGTGTTATGATCCTTATGTATATCCTAAAACCCAAACCTTCCAACCACTCTATTTCAATACAGGGGACTAACAAACATTACACAATCACACACATACATGGATTTTGTCCTAATGAGCTTCTGGATAAAACTGTGTGCCTTTCAGGCACACTCTACAAGCCTTAAACACATGTCTTCATACACTTTGTGGGAACCATGCTCAGACCTACTTATAAAACATCATCCATTAAGTCTTATAAGGGATTACCCTCCCAAAGGGCCGAACATTTGACCCATATATGTGGTAGTAGGTCAATCCCAAGAGTTTTTATAGAAGGAAAATAATTTTAATTAGACCACTTAATAAGAATTCATTTAAAAATATAAAGTAAATTTGAATTTAAAACAATTATTATTGATGACAAAATTTACAATTAAAATATTATAATATTTAATCAATTATAAATTTTAAAGCATGTAAATAATAAATGATTATTGTTTAACAAAAATAAAATAAATTAAATGTGTTAAAATAGTAATTTATCAAAATAATAGAAAAAATTAAATTATTAAAACCCAATTTCAAATTCTGACTTATTCTTCTCCTAAAAATAAATATATAAAATAAATTTACTCATTTCATTTTAATCATATTATGTACTCATGAAACTGAACATATTTTTTTATGGAAAAATGACTTCAATTCACTCTACATTGGAAAATAATTTTCCTTCCATTTCTATATTTACTGAAAATGTTTAAAATATAGTGTTTACTATTCTAATATTATTCTTTAATGGAATTTTAACACATGTTTATCTTGTTTTTTAAAAATTAAATGATTTCTTTTTCCATTATCCAAACCAAGAACTTTTAGTTGTTTTTAAAATGGTGTGAAAGAATAATTTTTGTAACATATATTTTATGATAAATATTTACCATCATCATGAAAATCTATTATTTAATGATTCCTTTACATTTTTTCAAGGTTATTTTCAAGGAAAATATTTTCCTTAAATTTATATTACCTTTATAAAACAATGATTTAAAAATTCAAATGGTATTTTCCAAAAGAAATATTCCAAGTGATCTTTCAAAATAATTTTAAAAATTAGATGGCCTCCTTTTATGTAACATAATCACTACATGTGATATTATCCATAGATACAATTCTTATTCTTTCTCTTGGTCGTTTATGTTTTTTTATTAAAAATGCTTATGAAAATGATTTTAATTTCATAGGTTATGATATGATGAAATATTTATGAAAACCATTTCATTTCCATGGGTTATTATATGATTAAATTTTTTGAAACCCATTTCATTTAATGTGGTTTTTTATGATGAATGTATTATGATATTGTGGAACACAAACATATGATTTTCATTAATTAATCTGTGGGACCTATATCTCCCTCTAATGAATTAGGCAATGATGTATATCTCATGAGATAAATAGGATTGGAATGGGAAGTGAACCAGGTCCAGTAAGGTACTTTTTTCACTATGGTTATATTTGAAGTGTACATGACTACTATGATGGTTTGGGGAGTGATCCAATTACACAATTATAGACATAGAAATGAACCATTAATACTAAGGAAATTATTTTATATTATTTTTTGTATTCCACAACTCCATGTTATTTTTAAAAGTTATTCTCTTATGGATCAATTTCTATTATTCTATTATGATTAATGTCTTATAAACTAGAAATATGTATTCCATGAATTAAGATTATGATCTTTTATATAAAGGGTATTTTATTAAACATTATGGTAATGTTATTATACCCTTATTTTCATGTTTTGATTATGTGACCATTGATATCTTCCTTCTTAACCCCAACTAAGACTCTGAGATCACTATTTTAAAATGTATTATTTACAAATGTTATGAAGAAAGGTATTGTGTATGATCTGTCAAGGAAGGGTGATAGTTATGAAGATCTAAGTTGGAGAAGATGAAAAACTATTATGGACTCATTGTTTTTGTCCCCATGTTTCAACAAATACTATACCTATATGACTATTATATGTTTAGATATTTAAGTAAATAATATCAATCTATTTAGATAAAATATCTATGTTTGAAACATATGGGTAACCATAAGTATAATGAATGAAAACCCATAAAAAATATGTGTTGAATAATAAGTTCATCACTTAAGGTGAATAAAAAAATTTTAAAAGAGGATAAAATAAAAAAAGATCATCTATAGTAATATAGAAGTTCCTGCAATGATGGTCAGCAAACCTATAGTGTGAGTTCCATAACAAGATCAAAAAACAACCCATTTATTATTTACCATAACCAAAATATAAATAATAAAAATATGATCTCTATGATACCACTTTATAACATCCACAACCCATTTCACTCATATGTATTTTATTCAAGTTACAACATGGTTTCATGAATTCTTCCATATACACCAAATACTATAAACTAGTCACGAGGGTTTAATAGGGTATTGTTGGGGAATATATTCTAAATTAAGAGAAGAAATATGAATTTAAATAATATCAATATTATCAATTATATGTCACTAATAACAAGCATCATGGAAAAATCCATCTAACCAAAATGTATTTATACTCTATGAAAAATTAGATGACATACATCATTTATATAAACACAATGATTTCCAATAGTGTAAGTATACAAAAACAAGCCCTAATTCTTCACTCAGTCCATTATCCATGATTTATTCCTAATTTACTAGATTGTTCACCAATCATTTGGGTCATTTCCTTATCTTGAAATGTAATAAGGAAGTCGGGTTAGGTACCAAAAATGTCTTGAGATGGGTATGAGTACAACTCAATATGTTACCACCCATAGTGTCTATAATTTTTCAATCCTATGTATGAAATGTACATTTATGTGTTATTAAAACACAATCTGATATAATAGAAATATATATTTTTTTATCCCTTAGGTTCCAAGGTTAAACATGGATTCAACAATACATGATTCATCTAGTTCTAGTGTAACAACCTATAATTTTATAAATATAATTGACTATTAAAGGAATAGATAACTTATTAAATAATGTTGTTATAGAAGAAGGATTCACTACTTTGTTTATGTTGGATTGTTATAAAATATATCCTTTTGGATTTAAAATACCATTATAAATCAAAACCAATGATTATATAACAATTTTATAGAGACTAATAAAATTATTATATATTTATGGTAATGATAATTTATGATTTAAAATTGTGCGAGATGTGATTTCCTCGACTAGAAGTATCATTCACTAGGAATGAAATTTATCTATGAATTTCTGGGAGATGGGATCACTAGGCTTTACCCTTTATCATTCCCAAGGTAGAATTCAAAACTTGAAACATGAGTGAAATAGTATATGGGATAATCATAAGCTAATCAAAATCATGACCCAAACCAAATAGTTTAAACCACCCCACGAAAGCTCCTAGATCACACACCTGACCCTTAGAAATTATGTATGATCTCAGAAATCATGAAGGTACTCCCCCATTAAGATTTTGGTTTATATCCCTTAATGTTAGTTAAGTCAATTTTTATTGGTTGTATAAGTAAGATCAGGGGTGTTCCATGGATTCATGACATGAATAAAAAGTAAAAATGTTCATTTAGTGAATGTTACACAGTTGGCACTCGGTTTTCCAAACCATCCCCCAACACATGCTAACCAAGAGGAGGGTGTAAAATATTATAAACCATGATTGGGGGAAACCAAACAATGAATGCTTGGAAATGGTAATTCAACATGGTTGGTGCATTAGTATTCATATTTTGGGTTCTCCCCTGGAAATTGTGTGACATTGAACCATCTTAGAAAAAGTAAAATTCACATTTGGCCCATGGTATTACAAACCATGCCGCCAGACCATGCAGCCCGTTAAAATTGTGATTTTACCCTTTTGTCCCTCAGGATTTTTTTAACCCTCACATAATTTCCTCCTCATTCTTCATATTATATCCCTACTGATGATCCAAAATACTCCAAGATTCCAATGGATCACTCTTCTTTGATTCTTAGTCATTTGGGGAAACATTGGATGCAAATCGATTATATGGGTGAGTTTAATCCCTCTCTTGATTCTATTTTCATGATTATGGATTATGGTCTCATTCTTCTCCTTCCAAATCCATAAAACAATATTTTTTTAGTGGATAATAGGTTGGGTATTCAAAGAATTATTAAATCTGAATCTATGTATAAGGTTAATAGTGCATTCATATTCAAATTTTAAGTGTTCTAAAAGTTTTATCCTATACTCATGAGTTTCATTTTTTCATGTGTTTTTTTGTGTTCAGTTATATTTTATTATTAATTGTAATACATTGATTTTTGTTTACTAAAATGGTTGTGTAAATGATGATATTCTCCCCCCATAATCCCCATGTAATTCATATAGCTTTATTAGACCAGTTTAGGGCCACATATGGGGTGAACCAACATTTTAGAACATAGAAAATTGAAAAAATATGAATACTATTGACTAGTGATGAAATAGATCCTTGGAGGAACATGTTGAGATTTCATTTGAGTTGAAAAATTGAATATGTGTAGTTGTGTCAAGACATTTTCAATGGAATAATATATCAATTCGGCTTCATATGAAATTGTTTTGGTGAAATAATGTGATTGTTCTAAATATCTTATGAAATATACCTTAAATTCATATGTGGGATAATTCATGTGAAAATGATGAACATGGTAAATGGGTGAATTATTGGGAATTTATGAATGTGTTATATTGGATAATGTATAGGTATTTATTAATATGTTAAATGGGAAATGTATGAGAATTGTTGATTATTCTAATGGGTTGTGATATAAGAAGGGAAAGTGGGATAAATGATCAATGTAATGTAATTGTTAAATGGGCTAACAAGTTACAGTTTAATGATAATTAACATTTTGAAAAATTATGTGATGTGAATTATTTGTGGATTTAATTTTTTGATATGGAAAATGTGGTTATTGGATAAATAATCATGTGCACGTAGATTGGTAGTTATGGGGTATTGGGCTTGGGCATCTACGTCGATAGGCTGGTATAGACTAAGGCACTAAACCCCACCCCTAAAATGCATGGGTTAGGGAAGATGACTGAGGGTCTATTACCTTAACAGTTTCATTCAATGTGACTACCTAGATTGAGGATCTAAAGTGTGACATATTTGATAATGGAAGGTTATCCGTAGTTAGATAGTAAAGATGACTTATTTTCACTATTTCATACTATTTTACCATCATAGGCTTTATTTTAATTGATATAATTGGTTATCCCATAAAACGTTTGATGATAATGGATTTAGTGATTATTGTTAACTAATGGAACCCAATTTGTCTTTTTTTTCTTCTCATTTATTTAGTACATGCATTGACAATCAGTTTAGAATGTATATTTTCTTACACACCATTGGTTATGGCCTACTGAGTTGTACTCACACCCTATTCAGGCCTCCACTGTGTACCTGAGATTATTTCCTTAATCTAGGTTTGTAATAGGGTAAATACCTTATACTATGGAGCTCAGATGGGCATGGGATGTACATGGATGAGGATCCAAACATGGGTTCAGGACCCATTTTGGAGATTCAGGTATAGTCATTATTTTTTGATTCATGAAATTTTGACACTGTTAGCATGACATAGACTATTTAACATTTTTTGTGGTTTGTACCATGTTTGGGAATTGGTTAGTAATTTATTTTTATATTTTATTTTTTATTGATTCTTTTATTTACATTATTAGTTTTTTTGAATTACTCTTGTTAAGAGGGTATTTTCTCACCACATGATATTATAGACACTCATTTCTAGTTGGAAACCTCTATAATACAGGGAGTCAAGTTGTAGGTCATGTGGAGACCCATCTAGGGACACCATTTTAGTGGATTTCAAGTCATGTTTGATCCAAAGTTTTCCCAGAGTGGTACACCATTTGGCATTACCCTTTTTGTATGGTAGAAATGACATTAGGAGGTTTAGGTTCATTGAAATGAGCTCATTTAGGGTATTAGATAAACCATTTATGCGGGAAAACCCAAATAAAATTTGTGGGAACTGTTATTCTTTATGTTTTTATTGTTACATTTAAATGATGTTTCACCATTGGGTGATGCACTGGTTGTATGATGTGACTATTTTATGATATTTTTGTTTGGACCCAAATTGAATGAGAATGTGCATTAATGCATCATTATAGGATCCTAATTATATAAGTTTCATATATCATGGTATGCACATAGGAGAAGGTGTGTGGGACATAAATATTATAATTCAATTTACTTTCATAAAAAACTGAAAAAAATGGTCTCTAATAAAGTTGATGTAAATGAGTAAATAAAAATAATTAGAAGGAATGGTTAAATAATTGTTCTCAATGAAGGTTCATAAATGATTTAAATTTTTTCTGTAATGATTTGTGAAATAGGAAGTAGGCCTAAGAGGGAAAGATTTATGTTTTGAATGATGAAATATATTAAAAATTCTGTTTAATGAATGTGTTGTGAATAATTTTTTTCGTATACTTGAGGTTATCCATGAACAAATGGTTGGGATAGTCCAAGTTTAGTGTTCTAAATGTGACAATTTACATAGAGATAGGGAAAGTTAAATGGGTTGTTTTATGGATACTAGAGAGCCTTCATTTTTGTAAATTCTGGATGATTTATGTTATGTTTTATAAGAATTGTTTTTAGAATTTTAGAGGAATTATAACTTGAAGAAAAGTACCAATTGGTAGAAAATAGGATATAACCATGAATTCCACTCTAGAGATAGGGAATGTAGTTCTGGTGGTTTTGGGAAATATATGAGAGGACTAGATTCATGATATTTTTTCTTACATCTTGCAGATGATAGAACATGATCCCTGGAGGGTTGTTCTGATTATACCTGATCTAACCAAAGAGTTTTAGTTACATCACCCTCCAATGTTTGTTCCATATGGTGGATAAGAGGATTCATAGTTTTGGATAGAGTCAATTTTGATGATTTTGGACAACATCGATACCTATTATAAAATGATTATGAAGTTGTAAGCCTATATGTTGTGGGGACCAACAAAGGGCTAGTGGGATATTTTGGGTCTGACATAGTAGGATGATTATATGTTATGGAACGTCTTCTAGGAAATGTTTCTAGAGTATTTATACCTAGATAACTTGAGATAGGAGTAGACTTCCATGTTTATTAGGTTGACCCAATGTGACAACGTAATTGATGGATTATGTTGGCTATTCCAGAGACTTGAAACTCATTCTTCCACTGTTGGTAGGGGTGGAAAAACTATGACAAGATGCTTCTAGGACTGACTTAGACATAACATTATTACCCATGTGAATATATTCTATTTAAATATGTTTTTATAAGTGGTAGATTTTTCCCTAATTTTAGAAGGGAACTTAAGGTGGGATTCAACCATTGGGTATATGTTTCTAGTTGGATGGTCCAGTTGTGTGACTTCAGAGAGCTGGAAGTTTCATTTTAGAACTATCTATCAGGGTGGAAGTGTGTTTAGTTGTTATAATGGAGGACCAGACTCTATGGGTGGGGGAAGCTATTTTTCTATTAGTTTTGAAAGATCAAAACAAATTCCTCAACCACAAGTAGTTCTCCAGTCATGCGTTATGTTAAGGAATGTGCAGAGGTTCTATAGGAATCCTCAATAAAAATGTATTGGTGGAGGGTCTAAGCTGATGACCAATGCATATAGGGTTTGTTTACTCATTATCAGGTATTTAGTTGGAGTTTTACTAGGTTTACTAGTCAAGGTGATGTATGTGGTACTCAAGGGTGAGATCATCCACATCAATAGGGTAGTTCAACACTAGAAAGTCATACTGGAGATTAGGGTTGAGGGGAATCTCAACATCATGCAGTTTAACCTACAACTAAAAGTGGTGAGGCAAGACCATTAACTTTTTAGGTATGATCCTTATAGTTTCCATACTTTCTAGTTTCTTATTCGATACAGGTTTCTCTAATTATTCTATTTATTTTTAGTTTATTCTTGTTTTGGATCTAGTAGTAGAACATGTGTTTGCGGTTATGACAATTAATACCCTATTAGCAGTGTGAGATGAATGTATCATGCAATGTTAGGGGAGTGATGTTGAAGTTGGTGAGTACCATTTCCTATTGGAATTTTTGGTATATGAGATATCATATTTTCATCTAATTTAGGGTATGGTCAAGCTGGTGTTTTACCAAGAACATATTGATGGTTACCTATATAGGGTAACTTTCATGTCTCTTGAGGGGGACACATATACCCATCATAGTAAATGATATGTTTTGGAGGACCATGCATCACAAGATTTTTAGAAGTTGGTACATCTCATAGACCAATGGGGTTTCTTAGTTCTTGATGATGTGGGAGTAGATAATCATTTTATTACACCTATGATGCGATTGATTCAGGATTTCATTATTGAGGTCCTCTTAGGGATGCATCTCAAGAGAGATATTGACTTCATTATAGAGGTTTTTTCTAGAGAAGAACCAGTTTTAATTCCTAAAAATATAATGGCACCAGTATAACTCCATTAGTATGAAAATCCATTAGAGTAACTTGATAATAAAGTGTTTATTAACCTTAGTATTTCACCATGGGGATATCTAGTGTTTTTCACCATGAAGGTTGATAGATATTTGTGGTTATGGGTCAATTATAGGAAGATGAATTAGATGATGGTTAATAAATGATATCTTCTTACTTGAATTGATGATCTCTTTGACTAGTTGAGAGGTTTATCGGTTTTCTCTTAGATTGATTTGAGATCAAGGTATCATCAAATGGCAGTGATACCTTCTAATGTACCCCAAACTTCATTCAGATTAAGTTAGGGGTTGTATGAGTTTTTTGTGATGTGGTTGAGGTTGAGAAATGCACTTACAGTGTTTAAGACCTTAATGAATAAACTATTTCACCCATATAATGATCATTTTGTAGTTTTCATTGAAAATGTAAATTTTGTTTTCTCAAAGGCTCATGATGATCTTGTCAAACTTCGTGACATCATCCAAAGTTTTCTAAGAGAGAATACACTATATGAAAATCTATCAAAGTGTCATTTTTGGATTCAAAGCTTTTATTTCTTAGGTAACATCATCTCTGTGGAAGGTGTGTCCATTGATCTAAAAATATACTGGAAGTTGTATCTTTGGAGCATCCAAGGCATTTTTTTGACATTTTGAGATATCTAGGGTTAGGGGATTTTATCAGAGGTCCTTTATTAACTTCTTCCATCTGTTAGTGATGAATTAGTGTGTTACTAAGAAGGGTTTCAGGTACAAATTTTCATAGGCTTATGATATTTATTTCCATAAGTTAAATAGTTTATTAACTACCACACTTATTTTGATCTTACTCAACCTAGGTCAGAGGTATTCCTTGTTCTATGATATGTTTGGTGTTGGGAATAGGTCAGTGTTCATGTCAGATGATAGGAGAGTAGAATATCTGTCATAATATTTTAGGTCTCATAAAAAGGAATTACCCTACTCATGATATTCAGTTGTTCATAGTTGTTTATGCTTTAATGTATTGGTAGAAGTACCTACTGGGAGAATGGTTTATTGTATGTAATTATCATAAAATCCATATTTATATATTCTCTCAGTAAGATTTAAATCATAAATAGAAAAGATGGGATGAAAATAATAAATAAATTTACATGGCGATGGTTTACATGAAGATAAAGGGGAATAACATTACAGATGCCTTGAGTTTGAAGACATAGAATTAGGCAGTTGAGGAATCCATTTCTGAGGGGATAATGATGGTTTTGTTTGATGAAATTCATCTACTGGAGCATAATGGGCATGACCAGATGACACTTTCATCATTTGACGTATAGTATTTTATTTTTATCCAAATCAAGGAGATACGGTACATGGATCCAGAATTTTTGTCTTTTAGGGAATGACAAAAATGTGGAGAGTTACCTTATGATTGGAAAATTGGAAATGATGGGGTTGTTTATGTTTTTGGTCATGTTGTTGTGGAATTTTTTATGTGATATGAGTTAATGCATACATTCCATTCATCGAATTTGGATGTATATCCTGGATTGAACAAAATGTATCGTGATCTTTTGAGGAATTATTGGAGTGCTAGTGATGAATAAAGAGGTTTCAGGTTTGGTTGTGTGATGCCTTACCTATCCGTAATGTAATGTTGAGAATTAGCATGAAGGTGGTTTGTTAAAACCACTCCCCATTATAGAATTGAAATTAGATGATATGAATATGGATTTTGTGTTATGTCTCCTGAGGAAACCTCAGAATAATGATTCAATATGTGTAGTTATTAATATGTTGACTAAGGTGTACAATTTATTACTAATTTGATAGACATTCACAGTCGATCAAATGGTTGTTGTTTATGTAAGGGATATAGTATGGTTTCATAGGGTACCACATACTATAGTTTTATATTGTGATTCATGCTTTACATCACATTTTTTGGAGGGATTACATAAGGAACTTGGTACCCATGTGTTTTTCATCACCTCTTTCCACGCATATATGGAAGGGAAATTAAATCGTACAATTCAGGTTCAAGATTACATATTTAAGGAATGTTTCTTAGATTCTGGTGGATTGTTTGAAAAGTAATTATCACTTTTTTAGATTTAATACAATAATGGTTAACATGATAGGATTCATATGGAATAGTATGATGTGATCTATGGTAAACCATGTAGATCTATATTGTGCTGGATGAACATTGGGGAATTAATTTTTTTCAAACCAAGTCTCGTGTAGGAGAGGTTAGAACAAATTTAGATGATATGGAAACATATTACTATGGCTCAAAGTTGGAATAAGTCATATGCGAATTGATATTATTGACCTATTGAGTTTATAGTGGGTGATCATGTGTGTTTCAGGTGTCTTAGTGGTCTGGTCACCATCAGATTCAAGAAACATGGTTTGTTGGTGCCTTGGTATATGGGGCCATTTGGGATTGTGGATCGGATCGGACTAGTGGTGTACTAATTTTCTCTTACCCAATAGTACAGTGGTATGCATGAGTTTTTTCATTATTTCAAAACATCAGTAGTATCACCCTAACCTATCCCATGTGATTAATGTGATGATGTTGAGTGGGAGGCTCATACTTCCTTTTAAGAGAATTTGGTTCATATAGTGGATCGTAGTGAGAATGTGTTGAGAGGAAAAAATATGAATTTTGTTCAAGTATAATGGAAGTATTGTGCTATCTATAAAAAACATGGGATTGGGAGATGGATGTCAAGGCCTAATGTACCAATCATATTACTTTATAATATTACTGACTGTTGGAAGATTGTCTTGATGACGAGACGTCATATGGTGCGGAGGTTGTAAGATCCTAAACTTCATGGAGGTATGTTCTAATTTAATTTTTTTTAAAAACCTTAAATATGGATAATTGAATGTTTACTACGTGTATGAGGAATAAGTAGGTTTTCTTGGGTTTTAAGGCATGAATAAAAGGGGCGTATGGAAATCAAATTCATGATTTGTAGTCGGCACATATTTTTTCAAACTATGGGACCAGAAAATTCACACCAAAATTAGTGGGGAAATATTTAGTAAACCCTAAAAGGGGGAATTCATATTGTTTGGGAAGGAAATAGGAATATCATAATGTTGGTGCATGTTTTTTCAAACTGTTAGGGTTCCCTAGGGAACCATATGACTTGGACCTATCTTTTACATAGATAGGTGCCTGGTTTTCCAACCGTGTGGAAGAACAGTGCACCCTTACACAATTGTGATTTAACCCTTATTCCTTATTGGTTTTATGAACCATCTCCCTAATTTACCCCTTATTGTTTCTCCTATATCCCCAGTGATTAACCAAACCAACACAAGAATCTAAAGAATCAATCTCCATTGATTCTAAAATGTTTAGGGTGTTTTTGGTTTAAAATTGATGCTCGAGGTGATTGTAATCCCTCTATGTATTCTACATTATGTATTAGGGTTTGTGGTATAATTCATCTTCTAAAGCCCAAAAATCCTATTTTTTAGGTGGATTTTAGGATGGGGAGTCAAAGGGTGCTTGAATTAGTATCTAAGTCTAATGTTAAGGACTTTTCATCTTTATAATTCTGTTAAGATGTCTACAAGATTATCCTATAGTCTTAAAGTTGATTTTTTCTTGAGTAATTGTGTTTTTTGGTTCTATAATCTTGTCAATTTGATTTAAATGATAGGATTTGGTGAAATGGATGGCTAAATGATTAAATTAAGCTCTCATGACCCCTATAGAATTCATTAGAGATGACTAGACTGATATAGGGATACCAAGGGGGTGCTCCAGCATTCTCAATCATGGAAAAATATAATTTTAAGCATAGAATTGAATTATGAAAAAATAGATCCCATGATGAACATGATAAGATATTAATAGAGTTGAAAAAGGGAATAATTATAGTTCTATTTTGTCATTGATATTGAAATAAGGGAATTGTTGGCTTAATATGAAATAAGTTTGGTGAAAAAAGTGATTGTGCGAAATATATTATGAATTTTAATTTGAAAATGTAAGTGGTATAATTCATGTGAAAATAATAAACAAGTTATATATATTAATTCTCATGAATTGATTAATTTGTTAAATGGGTTAGCATATAGTTATTGATGAATATGTTAAAGGGGCATGAGTATGTGAATTCTTGATTATGTTAATGGGTTGTGACATGAGAAAGTGAAATTGGTTAAATGATCTATAAACTATAATTGGTAAATGTGATAATGGGTTAATGTTTGATATCAATTCACATGCTGAATAATTATGTGATGTGAAAGATATGTGCATTCATTTTTTTATTGTTTTTTGTTTGGTAATTGTGGTTATTAGATAAAGAAGCATATTCACTTTGAATGGTAGTCTTGGGGTATGGTACGTCAGGATATACACCCATAGGAATAGTTATACTAAGGCTCTAAACCCCACCCAATAATGCATGGGTTATGGAAGGGGCTGAAGCTCTATGCCCCAAACGATGTCATTCTATGAGGGAACCTAGACTGAGGCAACAAGGTAAGTGTTATGTAATTGATTATGGAATTTTATTCATATTAATATATAGAAATTGACTTATTTTCTCAATTGTATAGTATTTGAACGTCTTCATCCATTGCTTAAAGGGTATAAACTATTAATCTGTATAATGTGTGATGATACTAGATTAAGTGATTAAAATGATTTATGTTATTGTTGATAACTAATAGAACCTGAGTTGTATTTATTTACCTTTTAATTTATTTATTAATTTCATAAACTATCTATTTCAAATGGGTATTTTCTGAACATTTTTTGTGGTGGCCTACTGAGTTTTACTAATACCATGATAATGCTGCAATTGTGTACCTGAGTAGATTTCTTGGTTTTAGGTCAGGGCAGGGTGAAGGCCCTTTTATAGGTAGTTGAGTTAAGATTTGGATATTCATGTATGAGGATATGGTCTTGGGGTTAAGATATGTGTTCGGTATCTAATTTTTTCTTTATTTTGGGTTTTTCTACACGGTGGAAATTGTCACCATGACATGGAATAATAATCATTTGGTTGTGGTTTAAAACATGTTTAGGAAATGTTTAGTAATTAATTTATCTTGTTTATTGTATATTTTTTTCATGGATTTACTATGTTATCTAGTGTTTATTAGTATAGTAAATAGGGTATAGTCTCCCCAAATGAACTTTTCGACCCTCACTTCTAGTCCATACCCTCTAGTGTATCGGGTGGTGGGCTTGAGGTCATGCAGAGACTTAGCTTGGGGAACTAGTTCAGTGGATTCTGGGTCGTGGATGTTACCAAGTACACTTGTGTAATAAAATTGTATGGGAATTGACCATAGTATTATAGATTTTTATATTTTATTTACAAATAAATTATTATTATATTTAATCCTTTAAATTATTACTTTATAAATTTTTATATAATGAGTATGATAAAAATTAGGTTTTTCATTAAAAAATAAAAAATTTATTTATAGAAAATATATAGTTTCAATTATGACACAATTTTGATAAATTAAATACTTTATTAAAATAAATTTTTTTATAAAATTGTCTTAATAAATAATATTTATTTAAATATAAAATATTATATTATTTAATGAAGTCCAATGTAATTTTTATTTGGGTCTGAATGTTTTTAGTGTTTTAAAAACAATTATTTTTCATTAAATATGTACATTTATTTTAATGATACAATTCTCAAATTTGAAATATTAATATGAAAAAATATATAACATTTTTTGAAATTAGTATATTAGAATTTTTTATTTGTAAATTTTTAATTATTTCCTAACATATAAATTTTTTTGGTAAAAAATAAATACTATACAAATACCTTGTCTGTATTGTGACATCACAATAGCCCAATGGTGAGGTAATAAATACAATAAAAACAATAAATTAATAAATATATATTTTACCATTTCAATAAAATTTACATGAATTTATTTTATTAATTTTATAACACTTTTATGAGTTCTCCAGAAACTATATAATATTTTACTATTTTGAAATCAATCCATTATGTGCTTCACTCACTTCCAAATCACCAATGTTGTTTAGTTGGTATTTTATGTTCATGGAGTTATAAAATATTTAAAACCACTCTTATTTTATATAAATGAAAGAAAAATTCCTTTATAGGGTTTTTAATTAGTATTATTTTATTATATAGAGTCTAAAACATAAGTTCAGCAATTAATAAATATTTTCTCTCTATTTTTCAATAAAAACGCACCCAAAATCATACTCCTCGATAGTAAATAACCTTTATGAAGAATTTAATCTCCCCCCCCCCCACACTAAATACCTATTATGGTGTTCCCACTCTATTATGAACATCCTCCAAACTTCTAGATACACGCTCTCAAGATAAGGGATTCTCTCATCATCCTCATTATTCTAGTAATTTCTTTTTATTAGGTCTTTTTATTTCAAATTGTTCATATTTTCTATTGTTTTTACCCATAAATATCCTATATTAATAAATCCCATGTAATTAGAGACCACCTCCCACTCTAATTAAATAATTTCATGAACATTTATTTATAAGTGTTATGCTACTGAAACTGTCCCTTGATTTTCCAAGAAAAAATTTTGTGTTGTGATTAACAAAACCTATTTAATCTCAATATCATTAAACTAGATGTAAATATAATCATTGATTAAGGACTCCCATTTATGTGGCAATAAATCCTTAATCTTTTGATTAAATTTGGAAAAATTTATTCATATATTGTATTATATATGTGGAATAGAAATACATGTAAATAATATGAATGTGAGGGGTGGGCCCATAATTAAATATCTAATAAATTTATTGGGTAATGATTTTATATATTGAGAAACAAGTATTGTTGCATTTATGGTTACCCAAATCCCACTATGATTTGTTGTCTTGGCAGTTATCCTTGATTTATATTTTTTATGTCATGATTTATATTATTTCCACATTTCTATATTCCCTTGATATTATCATCTTTTACCATTCATTGATATTCATGTTTCTGAATATCACTACTTTTTTGTAAACATGACATGATTTTTATAATCACATGTATTAAATTTCTTCTATTATTATTTTATTATACCACTAATGTTTTTAATATTTTATTTCTTATAAATCTACACCCCTAGGATATCCAATGAAATTACATAAGAGAAATGTAAATTTAAGAGCATTTCATTGAGTTTTTAAATAATTTTGTTGTATCTATGCTTCAAGTGATTGTTTTTTTAGTCTATTTCAATAATTACACTATTCCTTGAGATCTTATTTTTTTATATTATGTATTTATTTATGTAATAAATATTTCAAGAATATATGTAAAATATTTTGGTTTTCATTGTTTGTTGTCATATAATGTTTATTATTGGGTATTATAATCAGATTAACATAGTGTAATCCATATGTATATGACTAAACATATAAAACCATTCCTAAATTATGGTAATGTATAGGGTTAGTGGTTTCAAATTAATAAAAAAGATATGTCTAGAAACTACATGTTGATCTGTCCCTTGAACACTTTTACCTGGGATGAATAATTCTAAAATGGATGAATTGGTTATTATGTTGACCTTCATAGTGTTCATGACAAAGAGGACTTGATGCACACAAGATTTAAAACTCTCATGGGATTTGATTTTGTAAGATTACATGCTCCATAATAACTATTATTAAGGGTACAAAATATGCCATAAAATTTGTTGTTAAGAAATTTACCATGGATAGAATATATGGATACCTTCCAATTAATAGTTTAATAATGTATTTTATTTGTTAGTTATCCATTAAATGTTCATTTTCCCTATTATGTGTGTAATAATTTGAAAATTATCATCCCCAAATCTAATTTTGATGAATAAAATTATTAGAACCAGAATCGAATAATGAATGGAATTCTTATTATCTATTCATAGACATCAAAATTCCTATGTGTCTAGGGTTCTATGAATTCCCTCATATAATTAATGTTTAGTTGATCTATTTAAATTCCACCTAAAATCATTAAAGTTAATATATTATTTAAAATAATAAATTGGGAAATAATTTCATCCAATGTATATTACTCCTCCCATGTCAACATTTTCTAATTTAATTTCCTAAAAAGAATTATGATACACCCTTTAACGGGGTTTTATGAAATTCTGGTTATCCATTATCTATCATTGTATATAGCCAACATAAATTTTTAGAATAATTAAATTACCAATTATATCATGAATGTTCCTATAATTTAATAAAAATTCAAGGGAGTATAATAATATATTTTGGAATCATCATCCCAAACATGGATATTATTACTTTTTGAGAAATAATATCTAACCCAAATGATTGAGAATAAGAAAATTTTCATACTTGATGACATGAAATTTTTTAGGGAATAAATTTATGTGTTTCTGGAATAATTTTTCATTCTTGATCCTATTTAAGAGGTTGAGTTATTGATTGAATATATACCAGAGTATTTCCATTGTCCATGACTGCATATAAAATGAACAGTGTTGAACATTAAGAGCAATATAAGAAACTACAAGTGAATCATTTTAATGTCCTAAGGTGAAATAATTATTCACCATGGGGTAAAATATTAATTTTTATAAAGAGGAGGGATGAGTAAATGCGACTCTAGATTAATTATCATTAGCTTAAAAAGATCATTAAAGAGAAGAAGTATCCACTACTATGGTTTGATGACATGTTCGAGAAACTATGTAAATATAATTAATTTCCTAAGGTTGATCTTTGGTTGGGATATTATCATGTAAAGGTGATGAATAAGGATATTACCATGACATTTTTCATGTATGGTATGGTCACTAAAAGTTCAGGTTGATTTCATATGCACTCACTTATACTCCATCTATCTTCATGGACTTATTTAATAGTTATTTGGGGATTTCCATGAAATTTTTTGTGTATTATTTATAGAACATATTCTTATCTAATATAAATGAATGGGGGAGCATGTGGATTATTTTAACATGGTACTAAATAACTTTTTAAAGGATTAGTTATATAAAATGTATCGTAAATGTGACTTTTGGATGGATAATGTGAAATTAATGGGGAATGTTATAATCAAAAAACTAATATCCATGGATCTTTAAAAACATAGGCAATTGAATGATGGATCAGATAAACATATATGATTAATATCTGAAGATTTCATGGATTTTATAGGTAAAATATTTGATTATTTAGGAACCTCCTAGGATTCTCAATCCAACTATCCAAACTAAATTAGATGGGAGTAATTTTCTTAGGACTGATGAATGTGAGGAGTGGTTTACATAGTTAAATAAGAAGCTATTTTCTAAAACAATTCTCACATTGACCACTAGAGGGTTAGGATTCATGATATACATCATGGAATATAAAAATTTATTGTTTTCTATACTCATAAACAATGAAAATTTGAAATCTTATTCCACCATACAACTAAATGTCCATGCGTAGATTTACCCAATCCCCTATTGGGAGTTGGCTACAGTGACCATTTCATTAATGATCTGGTTGAAAAATATTTTTGGGGAGAAGTGTGACATAAATATGGATTATAAAATTCATAATTATATATTCACAAAAAAAATAGATTAATATGAGCTAAAGAAGGTAGTTAGTGCCGATTTAAGATTATTAGTTTTCTATCCATTATAATTTTGGTAAGGTGGAATATGTGGATGATGCTCAAAGTATAGTGGATCCTGCAACCCTATCCATAATTATGATTGAAATTTGTCAAAACATCATGGACATAAAAATTATTAATATGGTAATAGGAAAGGTATTTTAATTCCACTATATAAAAATATATTTTTAATTAACCATTTTTAAGAGGACCGTGTAGGGCCAAAAAGAAGAGGAGGAATTACAAGAAATGTAGATAATATTTTGTATCTCAATAATGATAAGGATTTAATTATATGGTTTTCAACCTATACTTGTGTTTAATAAATACTAGAGCTGGAGAGTGAATATATTGAGGGTGTTACTATCCCATCCTTCTTTATTCATATTGGAATAACTAATATGTTTAGAGATCTAAAGTCAAACTTCTGGTGTTGTAACATGAAGAGGGATATTACAAAATTTGTATCATGATTCTTAGAATGCCAATATGTGAAGGATGAATGATTTATTCCTAAGGTTATAATTAATTCATTTCTAAAACCAGTGTATAAGTGTAAAAAACATATATTTCATCATAGGAATCCTATGGAAATCTAAAGAAATAAACACTATCTGCATGGTAGTCGATCACCTTATAATGTTAGTGAATTTATTTTCTATCAAGGAATATTTTTATTTTTAAAAACTCTCTATTATATACTTAATAGAAGTGGTATAACTACATGGTGTTCCACTTTCCATTGTATTTAATTTATATTCAAGGTTTACCTCAAGATTATGGGTTAAACTTTAGAAATAATTGAATATAGGGCTATGTTTTAGTACTGCATATCACCCATATATGAATAGATGGTCTGAAATAACCATTAAAAATATGTAGTAAGTTATTAGATATTATTTATTGAATGTACATAGATATCGGTATTACAAATTTACCTTAGAGTTTTAATTTATTGATGAACTCCATTCTATAATTCAAATGGAACCATATACCGCTATGTATGGGAAGACGATTGTAACTCCAATATGCTAAGATGAAGGTGGAGAGCATATATTGATGGGTCCTAATCATATCTAAGAGAAAATAAAGAAGGTATATCCTATTTAGATTCTTTTGAAAACCATAAATATTAAATATATATTCTATATACATAGTCATTGATATAACCTTGATGTTGACTTCATAGATAAATTGTTCCTTCATATATCAGTATTGAATAATGTTATGAGGTTTGGGAATAATGGAATGAATTTTCTAGGATTCATTGACCCCATTGAGATCCTTGATCACATTAAAATCATGGACTATTTATTACCACTCTTATCTAAAATATCTCAAGTATTAGAGTTTTTACATGTTTCCATCTAATGAATTTATATACCAAACCCACACATATTATAAATCTTGAGGGGGTCCATTTTCATAATGTTTATTCATAATAGGAGAATCTAATTAAAATATTTAATAGTAGAGATGATGTTATATGAAACAAGAAAACTCACCTTATCCATGTAATATGGTAGAACCAAAAGTATATGGAAGAAACATGTGAACCAGAAGAGGTGATGAAATAGATGTACTCCCATGTAGTCTAGTTTTGGAGATGAAAATTTAGATGGAGAAGGTTTAAAAGAGGGGGGAATATATTGAACCAATTTTTTATAAATTAAATTCCATTTCAAATGAATACATTCCATGTTAGTAATTTTGTTATAAAAATCATGAACTAATTTTGTTATTTGGGACCATTAAATAATATATCATGGTTGGTTAAATATATCATTAAGAACCAAAACCATTGATAATATTTCTATCATATATTGAGGGATATAATATATTTATAACAATGGGATTAATAAACCCAAATTGACACATATGGAATATGTGATGGCCCATAATAGTTGGATCATAACCTATGAATCCCATTTATCAGTGTTTATATAGTAGATGGAATCATTGAACATTTCCAATGACTATTCACAAGATAAGATTCATTCACTGAAACAAGAGAAATTTTTTTACTGGAAAACATCATGAATATCAAAATTGAGTTCCAAATCGTGTTCACTAAAGTACATTTAGATAACACTGAAATCATACACTTTAACCTTAGTGTGAATGTTGGTGTAATAAGAAGTTATGTATCTTAACCACAGTACTTTGGTTATATATAAAGATATATTATTTTTAGTAAAATAATTCTTATATTTATCCCCTTTTATTATTAATTTATATATTAGTATATAATTAGTTCCATATATATTATTTTTAGATATGATGAAATCAAAAGAATCTTTATGGAAAATATATAGTTTCAATAAATAAACTCTATTAAAAAATTTAAGAATCCACTAAAATAAATTTTATATAAAAATATTTCTTATTAAATAAAATCTTATAAAATATAAATTATAATATAATGTAATGAAGTTATTTTTTTATAAGTTTTATAAAGTTATTAGTGTTGTATAAAATTGATGTTTTCAAAATAATTCTTGTTTAACATTAAAAAAATATTTCAATTAGTATTTTATTTTTATAAGATAAATATTTTTTTAATAAAAAAATTGATATTAATGAATGGTGAATTTTTAATTATTTTCATAGACATTCAAATTTTTATGTAAAAATTAAATTTTATTTAATTATACATTTTGTATGGTGATTTCATTATGGGATAAAAGTGATGTAATAAACAATACAAATTGAATACAAAAACAAATATATATATCTACCCATTAAAATAATTTGTTCTTGAAGTTACATTATTAATTTTATCATCCATTTATGAATCCTTGAAAACCTTTAGTATATTGTTATGTTATGAAATCAATTTTTTAATAACATTACTACCATCCACATCACCAATGGTATTATTTTAATATGCTTGGATTTTGTAATTATAAAATATTTAATAACACTCTAGTTTGATATAATAAATTGTAAGAAATCATTCTATAGTTTTTGGATTTGATAGTGTCATCATATAGATTTCAAATCCTATATTTAGAAACTATTAAAGAATTATCTTCTCATTTGTTATAAATACCCACCCATACTCCCACCTCTATTCACTCAAAAATATAACATCATGATATTACTATACATATCGTTATCTAGTTACCTCCCATGATGTTACCATGATCTTATTAATCTTCTCTAATTATTTTATATGAACTCTCTCAATGTAATGGAATATCTTCTCTTATCTACTTAGATACATTCTTTATATAATGCATTTCAATTTCCAATTAGTCATGTTGAAATTTGTTTTTACACATCCCCTTACTACACTTATGATTCAAAATCATTGAAAACATACCTTTCACTCTCATCAAACCCATTCATGATCATTTATTCACACCCTTTATGCATCTAAAATCATCAAAAGATTTTCCAATGAAATTTTTTTTAGTTAATACCCATCTATATTTCCTCTCATCGGTATTTTTAATGATGTAAAAATACTTCATTAACTAGGAAATCAACTTTATGTGTCCCATATTCTATAATAATTGGATTAAATGTGTCAAAATACATTCTAAATATGTATGATCTCTTTGGGACACAAATGCATGTATGTAATATATATGTTGTGGGTAGGCCCAAAAATAAATAACTCTCAAACAATTTAGGTATTAATTTTATCTAATGATATACTAGGTATGCTTCAGAGGTTGTATGGCTAGCCAATCTATGTTATGTTGTGTAGGTTTTTATCCTTGATTTGTACTTATGATGTCATGTTTTATGTTATTTCTACATTTCCATGTTTCCTTGATATTTTCATCTTATATCATGCCTCGATGCTAATATTTTTGAATCTCACACCTTTTGTGTCATCGATATATTCAATTTGAAACACATGTAATACATTTATAATCTTATGATTTTGTTATTCTATTACTGAGATTCATATCTCAATCCATTCATATATGTGTCCCCAGGTTTTCTCATATAGTTTTAGAACGTAAATTGAATTTTATGAGAAATTTATGGTGGTTGTAAATAATGTCATTGTATCCATAGATCATGTTATTAGTCTATGTATCTAATTTTCCAAATTCACTAGTCCTATCAATATTCTGTATTTAAAATATGTATATCTTTATTAAATAAATAATCAATTAAAGTGTATATAAGATATAGGTTTTCATTGTGTGAATTCTATATCCATGGTTACAATTAATCCAGTAAATCATGTCCAATGAAACAAAAAACATTTTTTTGTGTGTATATATATATGTATATATATATATATTTATTTATTTATATGTTAACCCTAGGTAAAGTATAGTAGTCTTATTTAATATCATGGTTTAAGGTACACTCCTTTATGATTTGGTTTGGGTTATATGTCATTAGAGTTGGTTTTGGAACATTCTACATGGAAAAACATGTTTCTAGTGCCTGGAAGATTCATGTTGTGAATCTGGTTCAAGTCACAAATCTGGAGCTAAGTATAATCCATTAAACCAGTTGATAACATGAAAAATTTACATGTTGTCAAAACTATTTACCTTATGAAACCATCAATCGATATTATTAACTTCAGGATACACCTTTTTTTGGTGAGCATGAAACTTATGGGACTCATGTAATCAATAAGAACTTATAAACATGAATCAGACATTACCTGTAGATTTTATGTTCTATATTAATAACATCCATTAATTGCTTATTTTATAGCCTCCTCCCTTAGAACCTATATATTTATCTATTATATTTTGCTTCTCTCTTCTCTATCTAAGACACTTTGGCATATAATCGATCCCCTTAGAGGTTGTGGTATCTGTATCTTGATAAGAGGAAATTCTATTTCATCATTACCATTGGAAATGGAAACCATGTTGGATATGATTTTGGATCCCAAACCGTGTGGTGTTTATCATGTGTTGATGATTTCCTATTCCTTCTGGATCCATTATGCAATCATCTTCTAGAGATCATTACATTGTTAGTTGAGGTGTGGAGGGTGTATGTTCTTTTAGGATTTGTATGATCTATTCTATACACCAAATTTTTTATTATTAAAATATATGGGAATGAATTTTATTTCCATTTTTTGGGTTTTTTCATTCTTTCAATTTTTTGGATACCATTACGGGTGTTTGCAACACGAGTTTGAGGTAGGTGGTTTCATCTCTATTCATTATTGAATGAACAATGATTTATCAAGATTTAAAAATTTATTTATTAATAAATGTGAATAATTATTTAGGGTGTGTATATTGATTTCAAATAAAATATTATTTTCCCATGGATTTGGTAAATGAAAATGAAAAATTTCAAATAATTACAAAATGGGGGTTTCAAAGGAGGTTTGATAAATGAAAAAAGTTTTTATTATTTAATTGTGGAAATATGTTTTTATATTATACAGGAAAATTCACCACATGATAAGCTGTGAGTAGTTAGGTGGGATGTGTTTCCAAGGAAAATCAACCATATTACCATTAAAGGGTTCACTCTAGGGGTGTTCCTATGGTCCTTGGGAATTTTGTTCTATGGAAATGATTGAAATTTCTGCACGGTGCACTCAAGGGGTGTTCCAATTCCCTATAGGCCTCTGTTCTAAGAATATGGTTGTACACTAGTTATTGATTATGGTAGAAATAGTCTCCTAGCCTTTCCTATAGTGATCCTCTGCATTACTTACCTATGATTTGGTACTGTATTTCTAGGCCATTAATATTTCCACTTTTAACTTAATAATTTCCTATGGAAATTATTATTTGAAATAGTTTTTCCTTGATTTTTTTATAAACATTGAAAAAGAGAAATATTTATCATGATTTTGAAATAAATTGTTTTATGGTTTATCATTTCATTATTTATTTAAAATGTGAATATTGGGATTGTATTTTCAGAGACTTGATACAGAACACCTTGGTGGGATCCTATTGATCCTATTTAACACACATCCTACGAACCCCTTTAGTGGTTTGTAAAGTAGGTTATGTATTTTGTTGTTGGAAAATGAAAGGTTCCATGGGTAGATGGTGAGGTTTCGGTCATATGGCTATAGATAACTGGGGTTGAGATGGTGGGACATTGTCCACCTTATCACATTGATTTGTCAATTTCTGTTTTATTTTTCCATTTTTTTTTCTTAAACAATGTGTTTTCTATATATATATTGATTTTAATAACTTATAATATCTTCTTTTAGATATGGGATATATTTTTTATACTATTTAATCATGTGTGGTATATATATGAATGTATCTTGTTCATGTGGTCTGAAATTGTTTCATATTATTTTTGTTTGATCCCCTGGTGATAGTTTCCCGCTAGTGGAGATTATGATCTCTCTGTAAGTATGTGGAAGATTGGTTTGGGTTCTAGTTTCATAGTGTATCATTGGATGGTTATTGATAAATTTGTATCAAATTTATTTTTTCTCAATAGTTATTACTATTGGATGTTTGGTAGACAAGAGATTGGATAATTTGAACATGTGAGGTTTTTTCTTGCTGAGTTCTGAAATACATCAGTCCATGATTTGGCTCATGTTAACATGATATATTTGGAAGAGTTTGTCCTATATTGAGTCTCAATCTTAATCGTAGTTTATTCTTAAGGTTTTTCAAGTTTGAACTGAGATTATCTGACTATCTAATTGTATTCTACCATTTTCGGTGTACTGTAGTGATCTACTGATATGTATCCCATAGGTTCTAAAAATGGGTGAAATATATGCTCCTCTAGGGAATCTCGTTTTAGATCAAAATCTTATGGAGGCAATCGTACAACTAGTTCATGTCGTGGACCAAAATATACCATAAGTCTAGAATTTTGTTATTAGTTTATATAAACATTTGTAAGAAATAGGGATTGATTAGGAGAGTTATTATGATATAATCCATTCAATATTAAGGTTATTAAGGATCCCCAATGTAACACCTCACGATTCTCATGAAATAATTCTCTTAAATTATTTTTATCTCTGCAACGGTTTTCGTTACCTGCAACAACGAGTATAGATGATCATGTGTTTGTTATCTTCAAGATTATTAGATTATATTGAATTAATATTAATATTTAATTTATAAAAAATACAAATTCTACAATTTAATAAAATTAATACATTACTTTTCAAATGATTATAATTAAAAAAATTATTTGGAAATAAAACTGATGTTTTTCTGATAAATAATATTTATGTATGCAACTCATTTTTTACATTAATAATTTAAATCAATCATAATTTGGGAATTATTTTAAGGAAAAATATATATTATATTATTTATCATATTTTTTAAACACTCAAAATATATATTTCTAGGAATACGATTAGAATAAATCTAGTTTTATGCATAATAGTGTATTTTTTTTCTAAAACACAATTTTTGTCAAATTTTTCACATTTACGTTATAATTTATGTCAGAAACGTTTATATATTTAATTAGATAACATTAATTAGATATTTCCAATCCTGAGGGTCTAATTTTTCAAATAGGCCCCTTTTATAATTCTTCAATATAAATAGTAACTCTGGTAAAATTTATCACCTTGGTAAATGGAAAATTAGGTTAATCCAGATTAACAGTAAGTGATATAACTAAAAATATTCATATTTATTATTATCAGATAAATTAAATTTAGTAATTATCCCCTATGTTTTAAATTTAGTTCTTTAATTATAATTTTTTCATGAAAATGATTTAAATTTAATTTAAATAAAATAAGGTTAAAAATGACACTATCTTTGTTCTAAATAACCCAGATGTGTTCACACAAGTAAAAAATAGTTATGGAAAAATATTAATAATTATTTATTTATTAATGAAATTATTTTCAATTTATTAATTTATATATAATTTTTAGGTATTACATAATTACCTTAAATCCCAATGAAATTGTGAAAGTGTAATTATTCTATTAATGGAAAAGTAAAATAAATGTTTTTTAAAATATTAAATGTGATATAATTTGAGAAATTTACAGCCTCTCATGAATTTTATACGTGTATATGGCATTTTTCTGTTATTTTAAATGACAATATTCCAATTAAAAGTTTTTCTTTAGGTATTATAATTCAAATTAAATTAATATAGTATAAATTGAAAATAATGATATTTTATAAAAATGATATATTAAAAAATCATTTTGAAATAATAATGAAATTTAAATAAGAATATATGGTTTTGATATGGTATAAAATTATATTAATTTCCCATTTATAGTAAAATTATCACCTTATTTGTAACCACTAGACCCCTTCAATATATAATTTTTTTAATTTTCGTTAAAATTAAATTTATTTAACTAACAATTAATCAAAAAGATAATACATAAAATAAAAGAAAAACATGTATAAATTATATTGTCTTTTTGGATTAAAACCTTATACCACATTATATTCTAATACATAGACAATTGGAGAAATTTTAATTGAGAATGAATTTATTATAATTTGTTCTTTTTGAAATTCCAGAAGTGCATCCCATCTTAGTTAAAAAAGGGAAAGTCCTTCCTCACATCCTTACACCATATTGAACCTTATAGCTAGACCAAAAGTTTCCAATTTTTCTTCTAAATTTCATTATTCACATTATAGTGGTTCTTTTCTTCACAAAATACCAACCATATATCCCTCTAGAGGATACCTATAGGATTCATTTCAAAGAATAGGTAATCACCATAACCATTCACTTTTTTTCTAATCTTCTTAAACTCATCTAAAGGTATCTTATTTATCATAAAAAATTTAATTTAGAATAAAAATATTCTTAAATTTTATTATAATTATTAAAACACCACTATCCACTATATTTCTTATCAAATGGGAATTAAATGTGTCACTCGTTCGTACGTATAACTTACTGTCTCCATGTAGCAGTGAAATTCTTTTTTTTCATCACCATATTTTACAGATCAGTAATATTATGAGTCAAATATTTTTGTATTATATTTATTACATATTTATTCAAATTTAATTAAAATATTATTAATACTTTCTTACAAATCAATCCTTCAGGAAAAAAACATCATTCCTATGTTGGTGTGGACTACCACCTCCATGAAGCGATGTGATTCTTTTTTCAGATATATTTTACATGTATTGTAATTAGTATTAATTTTATGAATATATATGATATATATGATATAATAAAGACCATTGTTATTTGAATTAATACATATATTTCTTTTTTTCTATTCAATGAAAAATAAAAAAATTGGCAATGCATATATATGGGTTAACGTCTCTATAAATAGTGTAATTCATTTTTCTATCTCTAAATTTTATGGATGATTATCAAAATTTATTTAATGAATATATATTATATTTATACCATGATATGTATTATATATATGATAGAATACTTATAAATTTACAATGATCAGAACAACGAAACTAAAATACTCATGAAAAATAAACCAGTTGTGACCTAGAAAATAAAATTTTAAGACATAATTATTGATAAAAAGTATTGTTCAAGTGTTATAAAAGGATCATTTTTTATTTTCTAATAATTTAAATGAATTTTTTATAGAATTATAATAAATTGAAATTTATTTTTTCAGATTTTCAAAATATATCTATCGAATTAGTACTCGAGGTAAGGGTTTATTTCAAAATCTCATCCATATTCGGGACTATTTATATTAATGTCTCCATTTGGGAATACTAATATTACATGACAAAGATTTTAAAAAGTTTTATTAATTTTTTTTAATATTCTCCTATGATGATTTAATTTCGTTTTCATATATGTTATACTTTTTCTAAAATGGTTTAATGTGAATCTTCTAATCATTTTCTAAATGAGGTACTTTTTTGACATTTTTACACTATAGTTAATGGAAAGTTTTTCATATTTCAGGGAATGAATGGAATTTCCCACCACTAGGACTAAACCTTTATTATATAATTACATGTCATTATTTAAACTCCATATTAAGAGACAACTTTTTTCTTTCTTTCTTTTACAATATTATTAAAATATTTGATTTTAAAATGGAAAGGGAATTTTACACAAGAAATGTTACAATTGAACAAGAAAATATTTTTCCATCTAAGATGTCATTTTTCGATGTTATTTATACTTTATAGTATATTTTAACCAATGATACCATCCTTATTCTTTATCTGGATTGATTATGATTATAATGATGCCATGTTTACGAAACTTGTTTATTTTCCTCATGTTATGATATAATGTATTATTTATGAGACACATTTATTATCATGGGTTATATTATGATGAATATTTTATGAAAATCATTTATTTTCATGTGTTCTAATTTAATGAATGATTTATTATTTAGTGGATCACATATTTATTATGTTGATTATGTGACGGGTGGGAGTTATATCTCTCTATAATTCATTCAGCGATGATTCGTATCTCATGAGATAAAAATGACTAGAATAGAGAGTAAACCTAGTTTAGTATGGAACTTTTTCCACCAAGATATCCAGGTGGTTTATCCATGACTAATTCAATAGTTTGGGGAGTTAACCCAATCCATTATGTTAATATTTTAAACGAACAATAACTACTATAAAAAGGATTTTCTATTCTTATATGTATGCCAACATTCAGTTTCTTATGTTACTATTATTATATGATGGACCATGTTATTTTATTCATTAATAATTCTTTTTGTATAATCATAAATGATTTCTGATCTAAATCATTATTATGATCAATGATTTATAGGGTCTATTTTTCAAGTGTTAACCTCATTTTCCCATACTACCTTACTCATATTACTTTAATATTATCATTTACATCTCACTTTATTACCATTTAGGAGAAACCATGTTTAACCATTCATAGGTTTCCTTTCCCCAAGTTAGGAAAAAAAATATTAAATATGACATGTCTATGAATGGTTTTTGTTGTGAAGAATGTAATTGGAGAAAGTTATGAACCAATAGTTGATGTGTCCATATTTCAAATGATGCATGATCTATACTGTTCTGGCATGGACTGTTATGTAATATAATAAATATTCTTCTAAAAATATGTAATATTTATGTATGAAATGAATTGGTCATTATAATTTTCAACATATAAAAAATTAGAAAACCATTGGGAACTATAATTAAAAATCATTAGTGATAACCCTTGGGATAATTCTAGGTATAGAATAAAATCCTAAATTGTTTGCAATAATCATGAATGGGCTCAGTTAATCCCAATATTTCTTATAATAAGGTGTCATAATATTGACATCCAGTAAATTATTTTTAATGATTATGTGGTTTCCCTATATACTTATTATTAATCTCACTATGATTTGGGATTTATTTAATGGATTTTACCTAAATAAATATTTCTAATAATGAAAATGTTGAACAATATAATGATTTTTCTCTTAATAAACCAAATTTTATAGGATCTATATTAAAAAAATAATTTCTATACTGAAACAACTTTTTAAATCAATGAATAATGTTGATCTTCCAAAAAAGGATAAAACAATGTTTTGTTGATTCATTCATGTGGAAACATCCACATTAATTTATGGGTTCCATAGATTGAAAAGTCACAGAGCAATGGACCAGTACAATAAAAAAGATATTTTTTATTCTCTTGTATTTAAAATATAATAAATTTATTCTAAATCTCTATTGTTTGGTTAGAAAATATGATAAATGGTGGAATCTCTTCAATAACACAACAAAAAATTTATAAATTTACTATATGAAGTGGGATGAGTTTAAGATATTATTTATTTCTCAGTAATTTTCAAGAATTATTCATATGAAAATCGACAAGGAATTACATGAGCAGAAATATAAGTATGATGATTCTATTGGTACGTAGGAGGAAAATATTAAAAGACATTTGAGGTACACTTCTGGTATTACCATCCAATATGAAAGTAAGTTTGATTTATTAATTAGTGGCATAAAACAAAGCCTTTAAAGGGTTTTATCCATAAGGTACATCAGTTTCAATGAGGAAATCATTTTTAGGTCTATCCAAGCTGAGATGAATATTGGAGTTATCAATGGTTCCTTGGGTTTTTATATTTCAAAATATATATAATACCAACTAAATTTAGACAACATGGAGAAAAGAAGATAATATTTACATTAAGATCAAAATGTGGAAGGAAACATCCATGAAATTTTCCTAGGGGAATGGTTAAATGTTTATAGTGTTAAAAGGAATTTCATTGGGAAATAAAATGATGATGTTATTGTAAGAAGATTACTACCAGTGAAAATAGAGAGAAATCTCCATAGAATGAACCACCCACACTTTAGTGTTTAAAATAACTAGAGTATGGGAATTATGATGTTTAATTCCCAAATAAAAAGTTCAATGAAAATGACTAATGTCAGAAACCTTTTAATCCTAGAGAAAAATTAAAATATCATGTGACCACAATTTCCAATGTGGTTTATGATAAGGATGGAACTACAATATAACTGACATTTAGCGACAGTTATATTTGCGTATAGCGGCGGTTTAAACAACCGCTACATGGTTTGGCGGCAGTTTACAGAAACTGCCGCTAAATTGGGCGTCGGCAATTTAATAGTGGTGGTTATTTCCATTTAGCGGTAGTTTAAGGGAAGCATCATAGCTGAATCATTTTGCTGATATTTTAATGAGTTTAGTGGCAGTTTTTACGAGCCCTGAATTTTATTTTATTGTCGACGGTTATAACTATATCGAATAAAATAAAATCCAACGGTCGTAAAACTGCCGTTAAAGTCATGAGAACCGCCGCAGAATGCATGTGGGTGATGTGACTCTATAGCGGTGGTTAAAACCACATCTAAACGTAAAAAATACATATGTTTAGTGTCGATTTTAACCACCCCAGATGTCTTACCTATATACTTTTTGCAGCGGTTAAAACCACCGTGAAAAGATGCCCAGAAAAAATCTGCTTCCACTGAACCACTTCCCTGAAAAAAATCAAACCTGAAATACCAAAAGCCTAACAGATTAATGCACACAAAATTTAAAAAATAATGGAGACAAATAGTAAAAAAATTATTGTCGTGATGCTTGGAAAATATAGTAGAACATTATAAATGGATATGTGTATTGAGGAGGAGTAAAAAACATGACCTGAATTGAAAAGGAATGGTTACAACACCACACAACACATTATAAGGATGATTTAAAATTAGTTTAGATTAGTGATTCATGGACATGGAATACTCATTTAAGGTTGTAGAATTAGGACCATGTAGTGATCATGTAACTCAACCATGCTTGAGGTGGACTTCCTCCCAACCCTTAAGCCTTGTTGAGCCATGATTGATTCAATAATCAAGGATAATTATATAGTTATAATTATTAATAGTGTTGAACCCAATGAGGGGAAGAAGTGACCTGAAAAATATCACAATGACACTTACAACTTTTCAGAACTAGGAAGTGAAATGGGAGTAATCGACATAAATACATTTATTATTGACTATGTTTCAAACATAGGATACCTGATCTGGTTGAGGATAGGATGAAAAATATCATGATCTACTATTTACAGAGATCAAAGCATGATATCCACATTTTATCAGTAAATGTACTTAATTGAATGAGCCTGAGATGGTATGTTTGACACTATGTTCATTAATCATTTCATTAGAGATCCTTTTCATATTGGTTGGGTTAGGATTATCCAAATATTATAATGTGTGAACCGCACAAGTGTATGTGGGGATGTACCATATAGAATATTAGGTTCCAAGGGAGATATTTCCTCATGTGCTCAAATGTTCTATTTAAACATGTGGGTTGACAAGATTCAAGCTTGGCCCAGAGGGAAACGTCCCCATGATGATTTTTTGGTAGGGATGGGACTGAGATGAAATATACATGCATCAATATGTGTCTCCTCATAATGGCCATCAAGACAAACATAGTTTTGATGTGTGATATGGTGAGAGACTATTGTTGGTGGAGTGATTTCATCTCTGGAAAAGATATCATATCATCTCATATTCAGAGAAATACAAGTTTAATATGGGTAATGTGTGGTTCATTTCATACTTATAATATGAGGAATCTCAGTTTTATATGTGGGAATTATTTTTATAATCATCCCACACTTATCGGATGAGACATCCTTATTTCATTTAATATGGTATGATTATTAATTAACATTGTTTGATGAGGAAATTGGTCTTTGATGTTTAAAATCATACAACATGGACTATGACTACAACTAGTTTAAATTCCTAGAGCTCCAAATATTGTAATAGGTTTGAGTTAAAGGTCTCCAAGCTTTGACCAAAGTATATAGGAAATAGAGAAACCTATAGTCAGTCGGTGATAGGGTTGTGCCCTGGATTAAATATTTATATTTAACTACTTATATCATGATTATTTGAATCAATCCATGTGTTTTTATGATTCACGTTGTCATAGGATACCAATGCCATAAGGGATTACCTTCTTGGATAATGATATTGAATAATTACATATTATAAAATTAGGCATCGAGAATTTATAAGAGGTGAAATTATCTCTCTTTAAGAGACATATCAATTTTTTATGGGGTTAAATTATCTATCATTAATCAGTATATATATTTTACACGTGGTAATGATATAGTTTAAATTCATATTATTAGGTTTTTAGAATGTCATTTTCATCTATATACCCATTATTTACTTACTCATATCAGGAAATGAGAGCATCTTGGCCCACTGATGAGTCAACATAAATGAATGGAGATTATTGCTAAAAAAGAGGGTCATGTGAGTGTTTTGGAAAAATGACACCTTATGTAATGGATTATTATATGTTGAATCATCAGATAGGCTCAATGATAGAAGATATTTTCATCAATACGTATCCCATAGAAATGGGAATAAATCCACCCATAGTTCTAGAATGTTGTGGTGAATAAAACCTGGGGTTTTTGGATAAAATAGGCCCTTCAACCCATGACAAAATCTTGAATATGATTGCACGCAGTGTAAAATCATACAACCAAGACCATGATGAAAAATTTAATGTAATGTCTTAAAGAAAATGATTTTTCTTATCACACATAATGTGATGCTTCCATGTTTTATATGAGGTAATGTTTTTGAATATATCATAATTATCGTAAGAGGAATCCAAATTTTATATAGTGTAAGACTTTTAGATCATCCAATACACATCATAAAATGAATCTCGGTTTTATACTATTTAATAACATATCCCATTAAGAGAAACCTAGGTTTTATATGGGGTATGAACACATTTTATCATCATGAACAGAATATGATAACCACTAACAATGCATGAAGATTCACTATCTACACATTCTGCCTCACCAAAGTGTCCACAACACTATCCCAACACTATCCCCTTGATCACTATGAAATGACCCAATTTGTTCAACACATCAACAATGGGTTTAACTCTTAGTCATCCAAAATCTCGACAACCAATTCAAACAAAAGCCTAAATGGAATGATGTATACCAGAATCAAGAAATAAATGTATAAAAGGAACCAAAAAAATCAATAAAATGCATAAAAGGAAACATGAGAGATCAAGGAAATGTTAGGACATGAAAATGTTTGGTGGAAACTATGTGCCACACATGTTACATATACAAACCAACTGTTCCAATATTTGTTCAACACATCAACAATACAACTACTCATGATTCGATGATGCATCGTTACCCACTCCACCTCCATCACCACTTTCTGTTGTCACTATAAGAACATTATATTGAAAATTAAATATTGTTTCATATTTATATTTAAACTTAAACCCAATGAAAGCTTGAAAAATAAATGATTTTTATTTTTTGTGATTTACCTGCATACCACCAGTTGAGGTACTACCACCGGAGGCATATCTGCTCATCTGCTGATACATATCAGTCATCGCTTTCTGCAAAGCAGATATCTGAACCCCCTGGTCTTGAACTATGGTCCGTAGAGAAGAAATCTCCCTCTAAGAATAATCAGGTATGGATAGACTATAACTAGAATTATATGCAGCTGGAATCCCTAGTGTCATGCCAAGGACCCCAGATGGTATAGGTCCGAAACTCATTCTGTACACTCTACCAGGATGTTCCTTCCCAAGGACTTTAGCAATTGGGTCATCCTGGGAGACTGAGTATGACTGTGCAGGATTGACATCCCATAGTTCTTTAATTTTCACCTATAAATCAAATATCAATATATATTAACACAGTAAAAACTGATAATAAGTTATTATAATAAAAAATTGTCTTCATACCCCAACTTCTTTAGCAGGCTCATTAACAAAACTTCCTTCTGATTTTTTGTGAACATCCAACCATAGTTTAGTTCGGGATGCTTTGTTCCCTAAACTCTGTGACTGCATTAAGCAAGGATAAATCAACAATTCGATATATTAAATAATTAATATTGTCATAAAAATATTTAAGATAATTAAATGATTACCAATGTCATTTGGCTTCTAGAAAAGCTTTTTGATCCCGCATTATGACGGATGACTTGCTTAGCCCAGTTTGATGTATTTTGTATTGAGATATCCTGAAATAAATAAAATTCAATTTAAGAGTAATGTATTCAATTTCATCTTCTCTTCATATACATGTATAAATGTAAAATGAGGATAATATAATAAAATATATTTCAATACCATCCGCTTCTCATCACGATGTCTGTCAACAAAAACATTCCACTTTTATTTCGGTACCCCACTAGGTAGCTTCTCATACATTTGTTTCACAGTCAATGAAGAATCATTTACATCACACCACAATCTCCATTTGAAATATTTCTATATCTTACCAAGATTTTTCAGTGTACACTTCTGTTCTATCACATCAGTAACTATAAAGTGGAAGAACATCCGTATACGGAAATTCATTTTGAACATATTAGTAACATGACATTCAATTAAACCATAATGTAATAAATTATATTTATTTGGGAATAAAAAACTTCATTTTTCCATCTTGGAGGCATATGTCTCCAACCATCATAAGATATTGGAAGGTAAATGGGTTCCGCTTCCCGCTAGCCAAGAATATGGCCAAGTAACCCTGCGGCGTCATCTGTAGGGACCCCATAAGAATCAAATGGCATGACTATCTTCTTGCCATTCATATTCTGAACATCTGAACATTTTAATTTTTTCTCCACAGTTTCATTTTATTCATCTACAATGAGGAAATAATTAGTATAAACAATATGAAAAAAAATTATTTAATTAAAATTTGTACTTATGATAGTGACACTCCAGTATGTTCGTTATGAACTGGATGGGGTGTGTCGCTGCCGCACTTCTAGGGATCCTGAAGGGGGAGTCGACGACTTACCCTCTAATGGTACATCCAAAAATGGTGTGAGAGATGGTGTAGGGGGAGATGGTGCAGGGGTGTAGGTAGCTGGTGCCTCAGATGCCGTGGGGTGGGATCCAGATGGATCGTCATCTGTCACAGAACTAGAAGAAATAGTGTACCGCTTCCTCCTTAGCATTCCTGTCATTTAATCAAATAAAATTAAGTTCAGAATATATATTTCAAAATAAATATGCAGAAAAAATCACACAGAAAACATTCATTTTAAGATTCCAACCATGGTTTTAATTAAATATTTGGATTCCAATCCATTTCTATAACTATTGAAACTTTTAATCAAATCACATTTTTAAATACCTTTACAAATCAATACATTCCATTAAGAACAATTTAAAATAATTATAAGACATATATGTCTTGTTTCCATTAAACATAGTCTAATTACGTACCTTTTTATAGACCATACCTTATAAACCTAAATCATCTTTTTGTAATAAAAAAACGGGGGTCAATCATCTCAATAAAATTAAAAATCCCTTAGAAGGACCCTCATTGTAATTTTCCCAAATAAATTACATGAATATCATTAATTTTAATATCAAAAGTAGATATAAATTATAATACCCTTTTATCAAAATCTGGGGAAAACACTCTTAAAAAACAATTACATGAACCATAATAATTTATATCTTAAGAAGAAAAGAAACATTAATCCATACTAGAATTTCATGATGTTATAAATTAAGTAATTTCATAAAAATAAATGCAATGTCCAAGAGGAAACAAATCAAATTCTATGATAGAAGAACCATGCTGCAAGTAAATGAAATCCACTAACCCTAAACTACCTATACTCCTGATTAAACACATCCAAAACAATAAATATATACCTTATGGGTATTCTTGTTCATTGGAGAATTAAAAAACAATAATTGAGGTAAAATTACTATAATTCAAACCTTAAGGTTCGTATAGGTCGTCGGGGTCACGGGGGGCTAGGGGAAGCGGGGTCACCGGAGTCGCGGGGTCACAGGGGTCGTGGGGGGCCGGGATTCCCAGGGTCGCGGGGTCACCTGGTCGCCGGGGTCACGGGGTGTCAAGGTCGTAGGGGAATCAGGGGGCTGGGGGGAAGTGGGGGAAGTGGGGTGATAGGGGGGTTCGGGGTGGGGGGAAGGTTTAGTGGTGTAAAAAAATTGTTTCACAGCATTTTATTATAAACTGCCGCGAAACCATTTTAAAAAGGGTTTAGTAGTGATTCCCAAAATCACCTCTAAAGTATTTTTCTATTGTAGTTTGGGGTCAATGGTACACTTAGCATCCCCTCTAGAATAGATAATGACTTATTTGATTCTTAACCTAAAAACTAATTTAAATATAAATACCTTTATAATGGTATCAAAATACCATCACAAAAATTATATATTGAGTTACTATTAAAAAACTTTAATGGTGCGATGATCGCATCCCAAAACTATGATTATTATCTAGATGAAGTTTGTGGGAATGTTTTTTCTTCAAATATTTTAATTATTAGTCTAGTTGAATTTAAGGATATTTGTGGAATGGATTGGGTATCTTTATATAAATCCGACATCAATTTCCCATTACGGGATGTTATGTTTGATTTATTTAACCAAATTATGATCTCTTAGCAGTGTGATGGAAAAAATAAACATCCAATTTAAATTACATCCATCATAATGGTTGTAATTACTATTCAAAAGTGGATTTTATCTCAACTGGGTGTAGTGAAGAACAACATCAAGGAAATGCATATTGTGCGGGTGTTTATTGATGTCTTTATAAAAGAGTATTTTGGTTTTCCATTGAATCATGCTGTTGTGTTTTTAATAGAAATCATACCCAGTGACAATACTATTTCAAAGACTCTATATTGAATGACCCTAGTTGAGTTGTATAAATTAAGGATGAAACACCATGAGAATGCAGACAATGGATTCATTTGACCAAGTGCATCAACTTGGGATTCACCTATTCTATTTTATAAGAAGAATGATGGATCAATGTGACTCAACCATGATTATAAATAACATAACTAAATAACTATCATGAAAAAGTTTCTTCTTCCCTATATTGATTACTTATTTGATCAACTAAAAAGAGAATAATAATTTCCCATGATTTATCTTTATTATAGATATCAACGAATGAGGTTCAAGAAGGAATATATACCCAAGAAAGTTGTATATAAAATTTATTTACCCTATGATTTTTTAGTAATTAAATTTTTTATTAGTAATACTCATCTTATCTTCATGGATTTACAGAATATAATCATTAGATATTACCTTGATTGGTTTTTTTTAATATTTATAGATGATATTATTATATATTAAAAGTGCAAGGATGGACATGAAGACCAATTGATGATTTTTCCAAAGACCCTATAGAAGGATAAGTTTTATGAAAGATTTAACTTGTGTGAATTTTGTCTTAATAATTATTCATTGGTTGGTTATATAATCTCAAATCAGGGTATATGCATAGAACCTTCAATGATATAACATATTAAACATTGGAACAAACTAACTACTATGACTGTAATCCATAGTTTTTTGGGTTTGGATGGATATTATCAGTGCTTTGTGGAGAATGTTTCATTGCCATATAATAAAATCAACAAGTTATCCCAGAAGGGAGAAATTTTCATCTTAATGGATGAATGTGATAAATTTTTAAGGACCCAAAGATAAGTCTAGTCATATCACCTATGATTACACTACCTTATAGTAGAGAAGGTTTTATAGATTATAGTGACAAATAATATATGGTACTAGTATTAATTATCATGAAGGATTATATGATTACATCTTATGGCTCAAAAATATATATGGTCTATGATAGAAATTTCACAACTCTTGATTTGGATTTAGATTTAATAATTGTTTCATTAAATATATGGAGTAATTATAACTATAGATAATGGTGTAACATATAATATGATCACAATTGATTAATGTATATTTTTAAAAAAAATATTTATACATTCACCATAGAATATGGTTGGATCTGAATAAATATTATTACCTCAGAATATATTACCGTCGTGGTAAAATGACCAAGGTAGAAGATGATCTTAGTTGAAAATATTAAGATAGATTATTTAAAATGAGGATCACAAAAGATACAATATTTAGGTATTTAAATGGGTTCCATATTTAAATATTGATGATTTTGGAAAAATCATTTCTTTCTCAAATGAGTGTTCAGAAATATATCCAATTGAATATTAAATAGGTTCATAAGAAAGATGTAGAGATACAAAAGAAGCATATAAAATTTTCTAGTTTCCACCTTTATTGTGATGGAATAATAAGGTATATGAACAATTAATGTGTCCCTTTAATATAATATTTGAAGGAGATGATGGTTTAAGGTCAAAATTATTCATTCTCTATTCATCCAAGGTGTATGAAGATGTATAGTGATATGAAAGATCATTTTTGGGGGGATTTCATGATGCAATATATCACATAATATTTTTTTTGGTTCTTTGTGTGTTAAAAGGTTATATATGAGAGATATTAGATCACGGATATGTTAGAAACATTACCCATAGTATAATGGTAATGGAAAAATATCAAGAAGAATTTTATCATTAGACTACAAAAAATATCTATAGGGCGTAACATTATTTGGGTTGTTGTTGACTGCATTTCAATGTCAGAACACTTCATTCCCATTAGAGAATATTTCCCTCCTAATCAAATGAATTAATTATACAATAAGGAAGTTGTAATATTTTAGGATGTGTTACTATTAGTTGTAACCGATTGAGTTCAAATAGTTACCTTTTTGATATGGAGAATTGTTCATCATCATCTAGATATAATAATATATTTTAGCATATCTTATCATCCTCGGAAATATTTTCAATCTCAGAGGACCAATAAAACTATAAAATATATTAGGACATCATTTTTGAAGAATTTAAATGATTATGCATGTAATGTCTTGATTTTTCCAATGTAATGATATGAAATATATCTAGTAAGATATTTGGATCTGAGTAGTAATTGGGTGTTGATTATGAGGACCAGGGAGCCTAAAATTAATATTTAAAAATTATTAAATATTATAAATCCCTAATTGAAGTATTTTTCATAGAAAAGTGAAAAAAAAACATTTTAAAACCCAAGAATCAAAAATAAGGGACTTCCATTTAAATGGCATGTTATTTTGAGGCCCGGTTAGCCCAGAATTGTTATTTAATAATAATTAAATATTTTAATCCTCTTGATGAAATAGTTGTCATGAAAAAGTTTAATAACTCATAAAAAGAAACTTTGATCAGAAATATGGGAAAACCATTGAGTATGGAATAAAATCATTATGCTAGGAAAAAAATAATTTTGGTAGCCATCATCCATTTTTTAAAATGATATCATAGTATTGGAAATTAAATAAATTTTATAAATTTTTTTTGAAGAAATGACCAACATCCTATTTAAAATTTTGGATATGAAGATATATTAAGGTTCTTTACAAACACAATAGAGATATAGAGGACCATTAGAGGATAGTATTCTTGTAAGAAGACATCAATTCTGATTGAGATCGAGAATCATTGCATAATCAATGTTCATGGATCTCACCAATGACGATGACACAGATTAATTCTACATCATAGATGGATCCAAATGAAGTTATGATAATTTTTTAAAAATTATTTATACGTGTTTTCTTATATAATGATTAAATTGAATCAATCAACAAATGTATTAATTCGTGTATCAGTCTTATTGTAGTTATGGGTTTATTTTCTAGGTAATTTGAGTGAAATTTATTTTTTATTATTTTTTTTTCTAATAGAGATTAATTGAAGCCAACATAAATAATAGGATGAGTTTTATTACTCACATTGGGTTTTTTTTCATTCCTTCCACCATTTTCCATGCATTCATCACCAAAAATCTTCTTGGATGTTAGTTCAAAGAAATGCTAGATAATCAGTCATTGATAACCCTTTTTTATATACAATAGATTGATATCATATATTTAATTTTAAGTTAATGACATGGTCATGGTATAATGGCAACAACAGTGGATCAAGTAAAATTTTGGGAACATCAATTAATGTTTTGGTGGGATGTGGTGGAAATATTTGAGAATGATGGAATATCTATCTATTTTTATTTTAAAAATTGGATCTTCTGAATAAATTGAGTTTAGTGGAATTAGTTCCATTTTTTTGGATATTTTCAAGGAAAGTTTCATTGCTGATGTAGTAGAGGAAACCAAATGAAGAATATAAATTTCTTTAAAATCATTGAACACACAACATATTATCCTATGATACACATCATGTAGGACCCCTATGTTGAACTAGAGTCCCATAGTGAAGATAAATATCACATGGTGTTTGATTGATGGTACGTAGTTTGTACCCTTATAGGGAAACTCTATATATACCTCATGGGGTACATAGACACAACCATGAAAACACCATCTTGAACACACCATATTTGTAAAGACCCGTAAAATTCAAGGGAAATTTTTTCTTAATTTTCTTTAGAATTTTACAAGAGCGCGGTTTCAGACGGCACCTGATTCCGAGGCCCGGAGTGCCCGGAATTAATTTCCGAAGTTTGGCTCGGGTACGTTCAGTGAACGAACGAGCGGGAATTCCTAACTTTTGATCCGGTGCTCGGAATTGAAATCCGAGGGCACCGATGAACTCGCAGGGCCGATATTCGCTTAATGAGACCTTTTCGGGAGTTGCGTTTGTTGCGGGTTGAAAGTTACGTTTTGGGGTTTTTCAGTTTAGTTAAATAAAATTTGTGCAAAACAAATTTTATTTTAACTTATTTTAAAAACCTACCAAAGGAGGTTAGAAGTGGGACCCACACCCACTTAACCTCCCTTGGGAGGATTAAGTGTGGTGGGGCCCACACGAACCCCTTTTCTTTTCAAATTCTCTCAACATCTTTAACGCCTCTTTTAATGGCTTAGGTTACCCTTATTTAATTAAGGGAGTTAACCCCCTTTTTGAATTTCAAACATTGAAATTCTTTTGTGTTGTGTTAATAAAATAAGAGGTAGTCTTATTTTATTGGGAGTTCTTTGTTTGTCTTTGGAGAGCTTTCCCTTCATCTCCAAGCTCTGACGAAGAACGAAGAACGTCTTCATCCTCAACGAAGAACAACAACACTTCGTCAAGGATCATCGACTCGGCGACCCGGTATCTTCGGACCTTTCCTTCCTCCCCGAACCTTCTTCGTCGGCAATCGAAGATCCGCCAACGACGTGTCTCTTCGGGCATAACTCTTCGTCAACGGATTTGACGAACGACGACCGCGACACCCGACCTCCGCGACGCCGTCTTCCGCGGAGCGTAGCCGAACCTTTGAATCTTAAACCCGAGGTAGGGGTTGTCGAATTTCTTTTGGATTCCTCATTTTATTCTTGATCGTGCTTTTAGCAAGATTAACGTGTGACATGATTTTCTTTAAGTTGCGTTATTATTATTAACGCGAGGGGGGCCGGACCGCACGAACACGGCCGAACCCCCCCCTCCAACGTTCTTGTTTAATTCTTGCGATGGAAGCAAAGTGGCGTGGTGCCGTCGCACCACGCGGTTTACCGTGCGTTTAATTTACGCAACGCCGTCGCGCTACGCCGAGGAGAATCTTCAAGAACGCGACGCCGTCGCGCCGCGTTGAAAAGAGTCGAAGCACGGCGAAGGGGCGCGGTGCCGACGCACCGCGCCAGATGACGAACGCCGCGGCCGGTTCCGGGCCGCGGCGGGACGAGAAGACCGCGGCCGGTTCCAGGCCGCGGCGGGACGAGGAGACCGCGGCCGGTTCCGGGCCGCGGCGGAAGGAAAGACCGGCGGCCGGGCCGCCGGCGTCGAATGTCGAGGGCGGGACCGGAATTTCCGGTCCCGTAGGTAAAGACCGGCCGGCCAGCGGGCCGGCCGGATGTCATAAAACCGGGGGATTAAACCCCCGGCCGGTTCTTCAAACCCCCCTCTTAATGAGGGGGGCGGTTCAATTAAAGGAGGGGGGGCAAAGCCCCCCCGGTTCGTCCAGCCGGCCCCCACTTGCGGGGGCCGTTTTTTTGGCAAAGGCACGGCTCAAAGCCGTGCCGCCTTGCTCAAACAGCGGGGGCAATCAAGCCCCCCGCGTGACCACCCCGTGCGGCGCCCGCCGCCGCCAGCGCGGCCCGCCGCCGCCGCCGCCGCCGCCAGCGCGGCCCGCCGCCGCCGCCACCGCCGCCCGCCGCCGCCGCCGCCGCGCCGCCCGCCGCCGCCGCCCGCCGCCGCCGTCCGCCGCCGCCGCCGCCGGCCGCCGCGCCGCCGCCGCACCACCCCGGGGGGGGGGGGGTCGGGCCGGGTCGGCCCGGACCCGGACCCCCCCGTTTCGAACCTGATTTGGTTTTTGGCTCATAACTTGAGCCTCGGACCTCCGAATGACGAACCGTCTGCGGCAACGCGATCCTTGGATCGAGACGGTCGTTTCGATATATCGCACTCAAGGTTTCGGGTTACTTTGAGTTCGGCCGGGTTGGTTCGTTCACGAAACCAACCGGGCCTTCGGAGCGGAAACGCTCATATCTTGAGCCACGAACATCCGATTGACGCGCCGTCAGTCGCGTTGTGTTCCTCTTAGTGAATCGGATCTTTTGGCATACTCCGCCCGAGGTTTGGACGCAGGTGGAGTACGGTCGGGTTGGTTTTTCCTTAAAAACCAACCGGGCCCCGGAGACGAAAATGCCAATAACTCACAGACCGGGCGTCCGATTGACGCGCCGTCTATTTCGTTGACTCCCTCTTGATGAGACGGAACTTTTGGCATACTCCGCCCGAATTTTGGATGCAGTCGGAGTATGGCCGGGTTGGATTGTACTCGAAATCCAACCGGGCCCTTGGAACGGGAAAGCTATTATCTTTCAGACAGGACGTCCGCTTGACGGACCGTCAGCGGCGTTGGTGGTTACGTTGAGTATCGGTCCCTTTGAGTTTACCCTATGGGAGTTCGGGGTGCAGTTGAGATACGGCCGGGATTGGTTTCGCTCTCGAAACCAACCGGGCCCCTGGGACGAAAAGGCTAATAACTCACAGACCGGGCGTCCGATCGACGCGCCGTCTGTTGCGTTGAGACCCCTGTGACGAGACGGACTTTTGAGATACTTCTTTGCGGGACTTTGTGATACTTGGAGTATCGACCAGTAGCTCGTGGAGCGGACCCTCCCGGAGACGAGCGTGCAGAGTACGGAGACCGTGTAGCCGGCTGAGACCTGACGACTGCTTGACCGACTCGACTTGGAGTGAGTCGACTAGCCCAGTGGACGGAGCGCCCGGTACTTGGCGGCAGACCCACGGCGGACGGAGCGCCTGGTAGTTGGCAGCAGACCCGCGGTACACGACAGGAGGAGTACCTCAGTAGGCTATCTGGGTAGCGCCCGGTATTTGGCGACAGACCCTCAGCGGACGGAGCGCCAGGTAGTTGGCCGCAAACCCGCAGTACTCGACAGGAGGAGTACTTCAGCAGTCCTAGGTTAGTGAGCGGCAGCCTCGGAGTCGTGACCGGACCACTGTACACTCTAGAGACGGAGCTCTTCAGCAGTTACGGTTTCGATAATGAAAATCCTGGTTTGAGCTGAGACTTTTGACCTTGTGTTTACTTCATGATTGAGATGGGTCACTTGCTAACTTTGAAATATGTATGGGCATATACCCGGGTAGTGGTTATCCGTCGATTTCACAATCCTTGTGTTTCCTCATGATTGAGATGGGTTACTTAATAACTTAGGTATATGTATGGGCATATACCTAAGTAGGGTTTAGATCTTCTTGTGTTTATCCTTGTTGGTTTTAGTGAGACCTTGAGGGTCTCGGGGTCCCTACTGAGTATCGTTATACTCACCCCTGCACGGGCTATGCCCGCACCTCGTTGTGTTGGTTGCAGACGACGGACAGAGCTGACAGAGGCCGAGTGTTCGAGGACTGGACGGTATCTGGAGGTGGACTATACGACGAGGTGGTACCCGGAGGTGGACCACTGGGCGGGATATACTCGGAGCAGACGGCGGGACCCGAGGAGCAGAGGAGCTATCTGTACCCACACTTCAGGTGGGATTTCCAGTGGACAGCTCGGCGTAGCAGCTTTACTTTTCAGTTGCTGTTTTTCCTTTTTGAGTTGTACTTTACAGTTGGGCTTGTATTTCCGGCCCCTTTTACTTTTCAGCTCTTCTTTTTGTACTTAGTGTTTTACTTCCGCTTGTACTCTGTGGTGCTTGTTTTCTTTATAAAGGCAATGCCTTCCCAGTTATCGGGATTTTACGCCTTTGGTGCTAGTCGCCAACCCCTGGCCTATGGAAGGCGGGCTTGGGGTAGTCACGGCACGGGCCCCGAGGACGGGTCGTGACAAATTGGTATCAGAGGAGTTCGGTTCTACCGCAGAACTTATAACTCTGATCTTTCTTTCTGTGAAGCGATAGTGTTAAGAGTACCGAGTGTGGTTTTCAGTTCAGGGAGTCCAGTGTTGGTGCGGGCGGCCGACGTATCCATACACCAGGACCCTGACAACTGATTTCCGACTTTGTGCACGAAAACACTGATTGCGTGTGTGTTTTCAAAGGTTTTCCCCCTTAAAACAGCTCAAACCAGGTCAGCACACCAGGTATAATCGTTTGATCGTGTTACGTTGTTTCTTTCAGGATGGCCCCACGACGGCAGCCAGTTAGGGTTCCAAGAATCGAACGTGACGACAGCCCACCGAGTGACGAGGCCTCGGTGCAGGGCCCTTTGTCAGCAGTGGCACCGGCGGTAGCTCTACCCGCCGATCCCCCGATGCTTCCAGCAGCAGCCGCTGACGATGCACGTCGCCTCAGCGCACTGCATGAGTTTCAGCGCCAGCGACCGCCCAGGTTTCGCGGGGAGACGGATCCCCAGGCAGCAGAGGACTGGCTGGAGGCAGTAGTTCGAGTGTTTAGGCTAGTGAGGACACCAGCAGACCTCATGGTGATCCTCGCTGCGAGCCTACTACACGCAGCAGCAGGACGATGGTGGAGCTTGATGCTCCAGGTGCACGATGAGGCATCTCTTCTTTGGACGGACTTTGAGAGCCTCTTCCGCTCGGAGTTCGTCCCAGCCACCCTTCGTGCGGTACGTATCCAAGAGCTTCTACAGCTGCGGCAGGGCAGCATGACGGTCGCTCAGTACGCGGCGAGGTTCACCGACCTTTCTCGGTACTCGACCGACATGGTACGGGACCCATTCTTCCGGGCCCGGACCTTCGATCAGGGTTTGAGACACGAGATCAGGGCATCGCTGATCTCCCTCAGCTTACCGACTCAGACAGGAGTACTGGAGCGGGCCCTTCTGATTGAGAGCTTCCTTGCTGAGTCTTCACCAGCGCAGCGACCCACCGCAGGGCGGCACGTAGCGGAGTCTTCGGTAGCAGGTAGCCGACAGATGACTCAGGGGTCCAGACAGAACAGACCTTCAGGCAGACGACCTCAGGGCACTGGCTCAGCAGTGCAGGGCACACAGCGCGGAGTCAGTCTTTTGAGTGGAAGACAGTGCTTTGCATGCGGCGGGCAAGGCCACATGGCTCGAGACTGCCCGACCCTCCATGCGGAGGAGCAGCAGACGGTTGAGGAACCACCTAGGCAGAGGCAGAGGTTCGACCGTGGCGGTCCGCAGGGAGGAGGCGGACGAGGCAGAGGAGCTGGCCGAGCAGCAGGTGGTGGACGACGCTTTGAGGCTCTGCCACCACCACCACCAGGAGGTCCACCCCGACCACAGGGAGTAGGTGAACATGCGAGAGCACAGCTTCAGGCAGCTGAAGCTTACGATCATGGATCTCTGGGAACAGGTGGACAGGAGAGGAACTAGTGAATACGTCTTTTTTACTTCTAGTTCCATGTTGATGTTGCTTTTGTGTAGCGTCTTGTATTATGAGCTGCAATAATAAAAGACGCATCCTTTGTGATGTTTTCATTCCTGTCCTCTTTTGTGATGTTACTAAGAGGTTCCAGTTGACTGTTGACTTGACCCTCACTTGTGAGACATCTACTGGAGGAGACCAGTTACCACACACTGATGCCGACAGTGTGACTCAACCCTTGGAGGCGAGAGTAACGGTTGGATCTCTTAGTAGTAGCGTCGAGGCCTTACGACGTCATCCTTGGTATGGATTAATATCATCCATGTTAGGATTGACTGTTTTAGGCAAAGAATGTGGTTCATCCAGGGGATGAGACCAGGTTTCTCTTTTTGGCAAAGAAGAAATCTCGCAGCTCTTGTGGGACCAGAGATGGTCCGGGCCACGTCAGAGGAGGTCCATGTCATCCAGGAGCGGGTTCTACATGGGCGATCGATTCCTCTTGTGCGCAGCAGATGGCGGCACGGAAATCTCCAGGAGAGCACATGGGAGCGGGAGGCTCAGATGCGTGCTCAGTACCCTCTTTTGTTACCCTAGTTTTTGTTGTATCTTTACGGGGACGTAAAGCCCTGAGGTGGGAGTAATGTAAAGACCCGTAAAATTCAAGGGAAATTTTTTCTTAATTTTCTTTAGAATTTTACAAGAGCGCGGTTTCAGACGGCACCTGATTCCGAGGCCCGGAGTGCCCGGAATTAATTTCCGAAGTTTGGCTCGGGTACGTTCAGTGAACGAACGAGCGGGAATTCCTAACTTTTGATCCGGTGCTCGGAATTGAAATCCGAGGGCACCGATGAACTCGCAGCGCCGATATTCGCTTAATGAGACCTTTTCGGGAGTTGCGTTTGTTGCGGGTTGAAAGTTACGTTTTGGGGTTTTTCAGTTAAGTTAAATAAAATTTGTGCAAAACAAATTTTATTTTAACTTATTTTAAAAACCTACCAAAGGAGGTTAGAAGTGGGACCCACACCCACTTAACCTCCCTTGGGAGGATTAAGTGTGGTGGGGCCCACACGAACCCCTTTTCTTTTCAAATTCTCTCAACATCTTTAACGCCTCTTTTAATGGCTTAGGTTACCCTTATTTAATTAAGGGAGTTAACCCCCTTTTTGAATTTCAAACATTGAAATTCTTTTGTGTTGTGTTAATAAAATAAGAGGTAGTCTTATTTTATTGGGAGTTCTTTGTTTGTCTTTGGAGAGCTTTCCCTTCATCTCCAAGCTCTGACGAAGAACGAAGAACGTCTTCATCCTCAACGAAGAACAACAACACTTCGTCAAGGATCATCGACTCGGCGACCCGGTATCTTCGGACCTTTCCTTCCTCCCCGAACCTTCTTCGTCGGCAATCGAAGATCCGCCAACGACGTGTCTCTTCGGGCATAACTCTTCGTCAACGGATTTGACGAACGACGACCGCGACACCCGACCTCCGCGACGCCGTCTTCCGCGGAGCGTAGCCGAACCTTTAAATCTTAAACCCGAGGTAGGGGTTGTCGAATTTCTTTTGGATTCCTCATTTTATTCTTGATCGTGCTTTTAGCAAGATTAACGTGTGACATGATTTTCTTTAAGTTGCGTTATTATTATTAACGCGAGGGGGGCCGGACCGCACGAACACGGCCGAACCCCCCCCCCCCCTCCAACGTTCTTGTTTAATTCTTGCGATGGAAGCAAAGTGGCGTGGTGCCGTCGCACCACGCGGTTTACCGTGCGTTTAATTTACGCAACGCCGTCGCGCTACGCCGAGGAGAATCTTCAAGAACGTGACGCCGTCGCGCCGCGTTGAAAAGAATCGAAGCACGGCGAAGGGGTGCGGTGCCGACGCACCGCGCCAGATGACGAACGTCGCGGCCGGTTCCGGGCCGCGGCGGGACGAGAAGACCGCGGCCGGTTCCAGGTCGCGGCGGGACGAGGAGACCGCGGCCGGTTCCGGGCCGCGGCGGAAGGAAAGACCGGCGGCCGGGCCGCTGGCGTCGAATGTCGAGGGTGGGACCGGAATTTCCGGTCCCGTAGGTAAAGACCGGCCGGCCAGCGGGCCGGCCGGATGTCATAAAACCGGGGGATTAAACCCCCGGCCGGTTCTTCAAACCCCCCTCTTAATGAGGGGGGCGGTTCAATTAAAGGAGGGGGGGCAAAGCCCCCCCGGTTCGTCCAGCCGGCCCCCACTTGCGGGGGCCGTTTTTTTGGCAAAGGCACGGCTCAAAGCCGTGCCGCCTTGCTCAAACAGCGGGGGCAATCAAGCCCCCCGCGTGACCACCCCGTGCGGCGCCCGCCGCCGCCAGCGCGGCCCGCCGCCGCCGCCGCCACCGCGGCCCGCCGCCGCCGCCGCCGCGCCGCCCGCCGCCGCCGCCCGCCGCCGCCGTCCGCCGCCGCCGCCGCCGCACCGCCCCGGGGGGGGGGGGGGGGGTCGGGCCGGGTCGGCCCGGACCCGGACCCCCCCGTTTCGAACCTGATTTGGTTTTTGGCTCATAACTTGAGCCTCGGACCTCCGAATGACGAACCGTCTGCGGCAACGCGATCCTTGGATCGAGACGGTCGTTTCGATATATCGCACTCAAGGTTTCGGGTTACTTTGAGTTCGGCCGGGTTGGTTCGTTCACGAAACCAACCGGGCCTTCGGAGCGGAAACGCTCATATCTTGAGCCACGAACGTCCGATTGACGCGCCGTCAGTCGCGTTGTGTTCCTCTTAGTGAATCGGATCTTTTGGCATACTCCGCCCGAGGTTTGGATGCAGGTGGAGTACGGTCGGGTTGGTTTTTCCTTAAAAACCAACCGGGCCCCGGAGACGAAAATGCCAATAACTCACAGACCGGGCGTCCGATTGACGCGCCGTCTATTTCGTTGACTCCCTCTTGATGAGACGGAACTTTTGGCATACTCCACCCGAATTTTGGATGCAGTCGGAGTATGGCCGGGTTGGATTGTACTCGAAATCCAACCGGGCCCTTGGAACGGGAAAGCTATTATCTTTCAGACAGGACGTCCGCTTGACGGACCGTCAGCGGCGTTGGTGGTTACGTTGAGTATCGGTCCCTTTGAGTTTACCCTATGGGAGTTCGGGGTGCAGTTGAGATACGGCCGGGATTGGTTTCGCTCTCGAAACCAACCGGGCCCCTGGGACGAAAAGGCTAATAACTCACAGACCGGGCGTCCGATCGACGCGCCGTCTGTTGCGTTGAGACCCCTGTGACGAGACGGACTTTTGAGATACTTCTTTGCGGGACTTTGTGATACTTGGAGTATCGACCAGTAGCTCGTGGAGCGGACCCTCCCGGAGACGAGCGTGCAGAGTACGGAGACCGTGTAGCCGGCTGAGACCTGACGACTGCTTGACCGACTCGACTTGGAGTGAGTCGACTAGCCCAGTGGACGGAGCGCCCGGTACTTGGCGGCAGACCCACGGCGGACGGAGCGCCTGGTAGTTGGCAGCAGACCCGCGGTACACGACAGGAGGAGTACCTCAGTAGGCTATCTGGGTAGCGCCCGGTATTTGGCGACAGACCCTCAGCGGACGGAGCGCCAGGTAGTTGGCCGCAAACCCGCAGTACTCGACAGGAGGAGTACTTCAGCAGTCCTAGGTTAGTGAGCGGCAGCCTCGGAGTCGTGACAGGACCACTGTACACTCTAGAGACGGAGCTCTTCAGCAGTTACGGTTTCGATAATGAAAATCCTGGTTTGAGCTGAGACTTTTGACCTTGTGTTTACTTCATGATTGAGATGGGTCACTTGCTAACTTTGGTATATGTATGGGCATATACCCGGGTAGTGGTTATCCGTCGATTTCACAATCCTTGTGTTTCCTCATGATTGAGATGGGTTACTTAATAACTTAGGTATATGTATGGGCATATACCTAAGTAGGGTTTAGATCTTCTTGTGTTTATCCTTGTTGGTTTTAGTGAGACCTTGAGGGTCTCGGGGTCCCTACTGAGTATCGTTATACTCACCCCTGCACGGGCTATGCCCGCACCTCGTTGTGTTGGTTGCAGACGACGGACAGAGCTGACAGAGGCCGAGTGTTCGAGGACTGGACGGTATCTGGAGGTGGACTATACGACGAGGCGGTACCCGGAGGTGGACCACTGGGCGGGATATACTCGGAGCAGACGGCGGGACCCGAGGAGCAGAGGAGCTATCTGTACCCACCCTTCAGGTGGGATTTCCAGTGGACAGCTCGGCGTAGCAGCTTTACTTTTCAGTTGCTGTTTTTCCTTTTTGAGTTGTACTTTACAGTTGGGCTTGTATTTCCGGCCCCTTTTACTTTTCATCTCTTCTTTTTGTACTTAGTGTTTTACTTCCGCTTGTACTCTGTGGTGCTTGTTTTCTTTATAAAGGCAATGCCTTCCCAGTTATCGGGATTTTACGCCTTTGGTGCTAGTCGCCAACCCCTGGCCTATGGAAGGCGGGCTTGGGGTAGTCACGGCACGGGCCCCGAGGACGGGTCGTGACAATATTCTTGAACATTGACATTAATTGGCAGAAACAGGCACAAACTGACCCTATGTTGAAGGATAAAATGGTGTACTTCTAGTACACATAGTGTACTTCTAGTACATATAGTGTACTTCTAGTTCACAAAGTGTACTTATTTAAGGAAATCATATATCCCTAGTGGATGAAATGATGTATGAAATGGACATGGGAGACAACATTTTCTATTCTTCCTCTTCTCTTCCACCTAGTGGATGCTTCAGCGGCATTCCTGGAAAAAAGAAAAAATACAATGAGAATCACAGTGTTGGTGGAGGTGGCTATCTTTAGTGGGCCTCCTATGGACCTTCATTTATAGTGAATAATGTTCCCATAACTTGTAATCTATTTATAAATGATAGACATTCCTAACTCTATTCTTGAAAGTATGTTAAAATTTCAAATGGTTATGACCACTGTGAACATATACAAAGATTATGTGATGTTATGTCTAGGAATCATTACAAAAAGGCATCATCATCTCTAAAGAAAAATATAGTCTTGTAAAAATAATAAATTTCAATAGTTATCAAGCCACATTCCTTAGGAGTGAATCACTTTAATAGAGTGGATGATTTTTCAGTTGAGTTTTAAATATATTCAATGATTCTAAGAGGCACCATCCTTGTCATGAAATCTATAAAAGATACTTTTTTTATATTGGTGCCTCCAAAAAAATTATATCTACCCATTTTTTGGATATTAGTAAACATATAAGGGATATCATAACCTTTTTAATTGTTCTAGAGACTCCTCCTAGAAAGAGTAATGTGAAGGGGCTACGGTGTCCTTATTCTCTATCGATAGCTGATGTGGAGATAGTCTGGGACTTATATATTATAATTATAGATCTTCTTGGCATGATCATATGGATGGATTTTTTTTTGGTTTCTCAACATGATTATGTAGATTTTTATTATTAGAGTGTCATGTTACGTACTACTAATGAGAGATCTTGGGTGTTTTAGGGACAATGGGATTCATGGTCTTGTCAAGGAGGACCTTCCCACCAAGATCATGTGTATTTGTTTTTAATGTTTTCATTTTATCTTAATGTGGTTCTTCTCTTATTTATCTTCCCAATTTTGTTCATAAATTCTTGGATATTTTCCCAGATTAATTCTCAAAATATACACTTTTCAATGATTTAGATTTTAGGATTCGTTGGGTGTTGGGTGTGTATCTAATCTCAATACCTTCGTGTAGTTCAAAACCAACATATATGAAATATCTCAACATCCAATTGGACTACATGATAGATAATGGTTTTATTCTCCTTAGTGTTTCAACATGGGAATCCCTAATACTATTTTCCATGAAAGGATATTGTTTAATTTTATTTTGTGTAGAGTATGAGAATTTGAATCAGTTAATGTTTAAGAATAAGAACCAATTTACCTATACAGATGATTTTTTTGATTAGTTGGGTGGTGAAAAGTGGTTTTTAATGATAAATCTTCACTCATGTTATCATCAAATAATGTTTTGGGAGACTAACATATTGAAGAAGGATTTAAATATACGTTATCGACATTTTGAATATATTGTTATGTATTTTGGTCTACAAATAGCTCATAATGATTTTATGGATTTGAGGAATCTAATATTCCATCAGTATCTTGTTACTATTGTGTTAGTGTATTTATATGATATTCAATTTTATTTAGGATTATAGTGTGAGAAAAATAACTATCTGAATTAAAATTTTAAAATCTTATAGAATCACCATCTATATGGAAAGAATTAAAAATTATGTTTTTGGATCAATGATGTGTTGTTCTTGGAAAATTTAATATATAAGGATGGTTTATCAGTTGTTTCTAAGATTTTGAAGGCTATCTTTTCAACGGAGGAGGTTTAAAAGACCTTTTAGATATGGATATTCCAAGTCCTTCCTGGATAACATCAGTTATTCATCATATATCTCTAATAGATTGAATCACCATTTTCTTTTGTTACTAGGAAATTCCTAATATTTAATTAGGATTCCACATTTTAGAGAAATTTATATGAGTTGAAGTAGATTATAACGACATCAACTATACTGATCTTAACCAAGACTTATAAGGGGTATGTTGTGTACTTTGATTCTTATTATTCTGGTTTGGAATGTGTGATTATTATAGATGACCATGTTCTGGAGAGGATCTCAAAAACTTTAACCACATGAGAATAATTACCCCAATCATGAATTATATATCGCTCTAGTTTTTCATGTGCTTATGCAATGGAGAAACTATATTTTTTGGGATAGATTAACATATTTTTATACCAATAAGCAATTGTGATATATATTTTCTTTGAATGACGTGATTATTAGATATAGGTAGTGGGTGAAGTAATATTAAGTTTTTGACTTCAATATCACATACACCCTGAGAAAGGGAATGTAATCATGGACACTATCAGTATAGAATTTCCATAACTGTCATTCATATAATCAAATTAAGAGTATAACATGATGGTAATATTTCCTCAGTTTAATCTATATACTCATAAAGATGATCCAGGTAAGGTTCTGACCAGTGTTTTGTCTTCATCATCCATCATTGAGGCGATTTTGTAGGGTCGGTAGTAGGATGATTAGTTCAAAGAAATTAGGGACACTCTTTATAGTTGAGAGACTATTTCTGGTTAGTATCTTCTATGGGTGGTATTATTTTATTTGAGGATTAATTTTACATCCCAATATCTATATGGAGGTCAATACATTTTTTTATTTTAATTCATCATGGTCCATCCATCTGGGAATAATAATTATGTATTGTGAAATGAGACTATGTTTCTGGTGGATAGGTTTAAATTAGGACATTTATGATTATGTATCCCTCAATTAAAAAAATAAATAGATAAAAATAGATAATCTAAAACTATTTGGTATGGTCCATCCTCTTTTAGTGTGGGATTGTAAATGGGATGGGGAGTATATGGGATATTTATCATATTTCCATGAAGTCCCCAAGGGAAGGATTATCTTATGGTTTTTGATTGATAAATTTATTGTATATTCTTGTTTTATTATGATTAGGTACACTACTATGGTTTTGGATTATGGTATGATATATTTTCAAGTGATTGTGAGGTTACATGAGGTTTCCATTTCCATTCTTTCAAATAGGGATACTAGGATTACTTATAAGTTCTAGAAGTGTCTCCATAATGTGATGGTAACTCATGTAAAATTGAGAATATCTCATCATCCAATAATGGGAAGTCAAAAATAATGTACTATTAAAATTATAGAGAATATTCTTTGAGCATAAATCTTGTATTTTGGGGGGCCATGTGATGAAAATATGGTATATTTTTAGTTTACATATAATAACAGTTACTATTCATATATTTGAATGATTCCCTTTGAGGATTTGTATAAACTCCCATATGGATTACATTTTTTATAGTAGAGGTGGGTAAGGCCACTCTAGTGAAACTAAGTCTCATTTGGGATACAATATTTAGGATTTAGTATATACATTGTTGTATGGTTACAACACTAAATCTGCAGAAACCATATGCTTATTATCGACATCATTCATTATTGTATTTTATAGGTGACAAGGATTTCTTGAAATTTTATCCTTAGATGGATCACCATTACCCTATGTAATAGGTGAATATATCATTGAGATACTTTTTACCATTTGGGGTCATTGACCATCATGGGATGGTTTATTATTAGTTAGAATTACTATCTCAGTTGGCAGGTATCCAAGATGTTATCAGCATATATTCTCTTAGAAATTGTCATTCTGATCCCTCTCACATTATAGGTTTTGGGGATATTGAGTTAGATCTAGATTTCATGTTGTGGATAACCCATCTGATATCATTTATTTTCATGTAATGGTATTTTTTTTGAATAATATATTTTTTCATAGTGTGTTAGAAACATTGAATAGATTCTCAGGATACTTGGGAGTGTGAATCAGTGAAGGAATAATGGCCTCATCTCTTTCCAGATAACCCTTATTCCACACAAATTTTTGAGGCTATAATTTATTTTCTAGGTATTATTTTAACTTTTTAGTTTAAATTAATGAATTTTTCTTTTTTAAGAGTGTGTTTTCAGGTTCGAGTTGGTTTGGGAATTTCCTTTAGTGTTGATGCTTGTTGATGGATGTATGGCCGATTCATATTCTGAAACTAGTTCACATCATGAATCTGGTGTTGGGGGAAATTCATGAAACTAGTACATAGAATGAAAAATATACAATTCATGTAAAGTATAAATCTCATGAAAGAATTTATCATAATTTTTAACACGATGTGATTCCTTTTTTACATTTAATGCAGCGAAGGGGATTCACATTGTGATTTGGTATTTCATATCATGAGTCTTGTGTATCATGTTGGTTTTAAGTGCTTCATGAATAATATATTTATTTCTTTCATTCAACCACCTCCTCCCTCAAACCCCAAATTTTATTGTAAGGGATTTTGGGACTATCTTATCCTTCAAAATAACTTATTTCGGTGCTCAATCCACATGGTGATTGATCCACGTATCTCTAGTAAAGTGGGATTTTAATTTTATTATTTTCATTGGCCACAATTTCCATGATGGTTTCATTTTATATTCTAAAATCATGTGGTTTTTATATCATGTTGATGATGAATTCTTGTTCTCTCATGATACTTATTTGATCATATTCTTGGAGATGCACCATTTTTTGTATGGGGTGGCATGTGTGGGTTTTATGAGGTATGTTTTGATCTATCCACTAAACCAACTATTATGTTTCTCTAATGTGATTATTAGATATGTGAATCCATTCTAGGGCATCTTTTGTTGTCTTTCCATTCAATCAAGTGTTGGTGGATCCCGTTGGAGGTGCATGTGACCTATGTTTCAGGTAATTGGTTCCATCTATAGCCTTTAAGGAATTAACCTTGATTTTTATAGTTTTATAAACTTATTAGTTAATAAATTAAAATTATTTTTTTATATGTGTAAATGAATTTTAAAAAATACATTAGTGGTTTACCATGGTTTTGTTGAGGTAAATTTAGTGTTTTAAATGTATTGTGAAATGAGGTTCTCAAAAAAGTTTTGATAAAAGAAAATGGTTGTTTGAAATTGATTGTGAAAATAATTTTCTTTATTATTTGGGAAAATACAGCATATGAGAATCCATAGTTACATAGGTTGAAGGTGTATCTTAGATCCATCATCCATATTCTTCTTGGGGGAGTGGTTCACTAATGGGGTTTTCTACTGCTCCCTAGGCCTCTTTTTATAGGGGCTTGATTGATATTTTAAGGGGGTTCACTCAATGGGTATTCATATTCTAATTAAACATGTATTCTAAGGAATTGTTTGTTCAACCATCATTGATTATGGTATGAGGATTCTGTTATCATGAACTTTCATGATCCATGGAATGACCTAACTATGTTTTGGCTTTGTATTTTTCTATCTTTGATATATTGTCCTTGACCTTCATAAATGTTTATAGAAGTTATTATTTGAAATTTCTTTTCACGTCTTGTTTTGGAACTGTGGAAAAAGGGATATATTGACCATTCATTTGATATAATATTTTTGTCAGTTTAACCTTCCATTTTTTTTAGATGTTTGTTCTTGTATTGTTTTTATATACACTACATATGGACCACATGGGTGGGATCTTGTTGATATTGTTTATCTCAAATACTACACTCCCCTTTAGAAGTGTCTAGAACATGTTAAGTATTTTGATGCAGGAAAATAAATGGTGTATTAGTGAGGAGGTGAGGTTTTTTTCCTTATATTGATAGTTTATTGTGAGATGGTGGGGTGTTACCCACATTATCAAATGGATTAGTTTGTTTATATTTTGGTTTCACATTGTTATTGTATTTATACTATATGTTTGTTCTAACTATATTGTTTTCTATAGATTATGTTGTATTATCTCTATTGTGGAATATAATTCATCCTCTATTTATATCATCTATGCATGTATATTCCATGTATCTTAATAATGTTTTCTTAAATCAATCCCTATTGTATATATTTTATCATGAGATGCTTCTCTCTATCCTATGGGGATTATAAACTCCCATAGGGTAAATGGTGGATCTGTTCAGGTTTATGTTTTGTAGGGTATCTCAAGTTGGTTCATGACAACCAAGGCTTCATGAAAATATATATCATTCAATAAATATATTTTATAAACCCAAATCTATTGAACATTTCTATGGAAACACATAACAATGTATCTATAAATAAATATATATGTATAGCCTGTATCAATGGAATGATTTAGATGTATTTGAAAACAGTTTATGAGTGTATATATGTATATACACACCCTAGATCAAAGGAATAAGTCCATGGAGTCCAGAAACCATGTATCATTTCATATATGTGAATACATATACAATATCTAATGATCTAGTCCATGGAATCCCAAAACCACGTATTAGTTTGTATATATATATATATATACATATATATATTTATATGTGCAAAACCCATGTCCAAGGAAATAGTTCATGACACTACAAAACCAATAATGTAATAAAGAAACCATAACCATGGGTATCAAAACATTATAATAAATCATTTGTATATCAGATAAAGGAACAATTTAATTACATTCAATAATCAGGGTTTCATCATATATCTCATGCATATAATCTTAGTATATGTTAAAAGAATTTCTAAATTAACATTAATTAGTTAGTCAGTAAAAAGTGATCCTAAATTCATCTCATTAACATTTATATTTTTTAAATGGTTGGAACACTTCTTGTTGTGTCCCAAATCCCTCTCAAAATATGATATAGAAATAATGGAAGACCAAAAATACATTTTAGAAATTTAGATTAATGTCCCTCATCAATTATTAATTTTATTATAAAATTTTCACGTAATTTCAATCTGACCACGCATCCCACACACATTGAAAATGATTATGTATTTATGGTATAAATCAAAACCACCTACCGCAAATAGATTCTGAAAGAGAAAAATAACTTAATCAAAATAGATATTTATACTGATGAACCACGTGATGACCAGTGTAGTTTTATGTTTCACCATTCCTTTCTATCAAGCATTTTAATGAACCATCATTAGATATTATTCCCAAAAATAAATATGGGGATGAGATTACAAATATATGATTCATCTCAATAGAAAACATAGATACTGATATGGATAAGATTAAATGGATGTATACTATACATTCCAAGATCTAAAGTCATTATATCTGATAAAATGAACTATAGAGTGATAAATCCACCAAAAACTAAAGGGATGGTTTTTTTATGATGACAATAGGAATATGAGGATGAATTGGATTTTTAGGAGAGTTTATATGTTAAGATAAAAATTTTAAAATCATTAAATGTTGGATTAAGGATTTTACATCAAGTTTCAATAAACTCTACACCAGTATTGAGTTCATTGTAGTTCCATTATGGAAATCAAATTGTTTGGATCCATGGAATATTAAACCATTTTCAAAAAATGAAATCCACATTTTTTATGTTAAATGATTTGATATAAAAAATATTGTTTGATCCAACTATGAATCAAATTTCCTCCACATCCGGGGTATTTATAAATGTTTGCATAGTAACTAGGAGTATTCATACATTTTGTCTTACCTATGGAAAAATCATGAACAAACAAAAAACTAAAACTATTCTTTATGAATCTTCTAAAACCATTCCGAAACCATGTCATACAATAAAAAAATAAAAATCAGAGTTAATCATAAATGGTTTTGATAGGATAAAATCTTTTAATACAACATAAATTACCTAAGAACATAAAGAAAGAGGATTGGAAAAAGTGTTATATGGTGAGGTCAGATGGAATGTAAAACCTTTTAGTGCAAAAGTGTTGGGTTTTATATGAATTCATATGGTAGAAACATTATAATAACATGGTTAGGTATATCACTCAAGCTTTTTAGAAATGGATATATGTCCCAACAATGAATGAAATGGTTATTTGTGATTTTGTTTATCATTTTATTGTGTGAGATTCATAATAAAAAAATTAGATTAATTTCGGTTGTTAATTTTAAATTTAGACATTTGAATTTACATTAAAAATTATTTTTAATATGATCCATTGGGATCCAAAAAATATGTTTTACAATATTTATTATAAATGGTTTTACATTGATATATGAGTAAAAAAATTAATAAATTTATATTTATATTTTTTAAAAAATCAAGTGGGATGTTGGTTATTTTATGAAAAAATGATTGATTTTTTATATAGTTTTAAAAAGTGAGATTTTTATTTCATTCAATTTATGGAAATATGAGAAGTGATTGTTTTGTAATCATATTTCATTATTTTTTAATGTTGATTTTTATTAATGTAAGTCTTTGATTTGTTTTGGTATTGTTATTTTTTTATGTTCATATTATCCTTGTTTCTTTGATTATTCTACCAAAAAATGTACATTGAAAAATATTGAATGCATATGATAAGCATAAATACCTAATTTGAATCCCCCTATTCCATAGTTTTGTCGACGATGGGTTTTCATAAAATATTTTAGTGGAATGGAATAAATTCATTGTGTGACACTTATTTAGGCTTGTAGTATTATTTTTTTGTATGTTTATTGTGTAGTACAACATATTTAATGATTTTTAGGTGATCCATATTTTTCTTACTTCCTTAGGGTTTTCATTGGTTGTTCATTATGGGATGTTTGTAGTTTTAGTAATGTTATTTCCCATATATTTATCTTTTTTATATGTTTTAGTTCCATGTTATCATGTAATTGATAAGTTTCTATTAAGGGGATACAATTTTACTAACATGGGGTGATTAGGATGTGTCTTATAATCTAATTTTATTTTTTTATGGTTCACTTAGTTTTAGCGCTTTGAGATAATGGAACCATGTTACCCTCATAAAACCCAAGTCTATAAAATGTAGTTTTTTTAATATTATTCTACTAGGGTAATTGAAAACTAATTTCCATTGTCTATTTTGAATTTCAATAAAAAAAATTCTCTTATTAAATTGTATCTCCTATATTTTCATGGATTGGAAAAAATACTAGAAATTCATTGTGGTTATTGAAACTAATAGTGAAATGGATTTTATTTTATTGTGTTGTAGAGATGGATAGAGATTTGGGAATTGTAAATGTGTTGCTTATGGAGTTCCTTGATTTTTAGGAATGAGTTGTATTTAGGAATGTTTTAATTTCTATATGTTTCATTGATCATCTTGACCCACTATGTAATTGTAATGGAAATAGAGTCATAATGGGGAGAATTATCAATCCTATACCATATAATTAAATTTTTTACATTTATTTATTTATATTTATTTTTTACCCATGTTTTGGATCATAGTAGTTTTAATTATTATAATTTATTGAAATTTGGGCTAGAATCATTATTTGACTACCTGGTTATTAATAGATATAGTTAAACCAAGAAAGTGTATTCATATTTTAATAGAAAAGTTTTCATGGTTTATACATGGTTTTTCCTACAATATGGCTCATCTAAATATCAAGACACATCAATATGTTTCACCTAGTGATTTTCATATATTTAGAATGTGATGTTTTAAATAATGTATTGAAACCTTGTCACCTTTGAAGCTTTTATAATATTTTGAAATTTTAGTTTTAACCTCCTATAATAATTCCATATGTGCTTTCTAGCTTCCACTATTCATTCAGTAACATCCTAAGATTCCTCATCATGTCTCATTTCATCCCACCCTTTTATTTTCGATTCCCCCTTTTAATTTTTTTCCATTCTTCCTTTTTATGGTTTCAATATCAACTTTTTTCTTCCTATCATTCTTCCTTTACTAACTTATATTGGATACTCATTTTCTTTCTCCTTGTTTGCAGACTGGATCTCATTCTTAGTTTATTTTATTGGTAGTGTATGTATTGGTTTTCTTAGGGCCACATCATTATATAATTTGTCATTTCACTCTAGTAACACATGAATATGTAAGGGGTATCCAAAATCCTCATTTCCTGTATATATATATACATATATGGGGTTATGGTGTTTTTTAAATTAACATTAATTGAATAATTACATATATATATAATTATATATATTATATGAGGTCTTTGTTAAATCAATGTTGTAATAAAGTGGGTTTTCAAATGGATTTTTGGAAATCAATGTGTTATACCATGTTTTATTCAATATATGAATTATATGAGGGTTATTATATATTAATTTCTTATGGTTTTATTGAATAATAATTTTATACATACTGACAGGGATTAATGTGAAATTATTATCATATTCCATTGTGTTTATTCCTTGTTTTATAATACTCATGTTATTTCTATTTCTATTCCTCTTACACTAACTCTAGATGATAAGATTTTTAGAATATATATATATATATATAAATATTCATATCATCCTTCATTAATATCTGTGAATATGTATGTATATAAATTTGATAAATACCAAAACAAATCTGAATCTCCATGAACATGAAATGTTATAAAAATTTTATTGGATTTGATGATAATATTTAATGGATTTGATCTTTTAAATGGAAATATATAGGCCCATTAAAAAATTATAAAGGGAATTAACTTTATTTCTGTTTTAAAATTTTATTCAAATTAAATTTATATAAGTTATAATTAGTTTTGATATCATGAAGTGTAGAGACCCTAATCTTAAAGTACATTGACATTACATTACTTTTGCGGAATACTTAGTACATAACAAAAACACACACAAGGACTGTAATATTTTAGTGTCTTTGGAAACTCGGAATATAATCTTCTAATCATGGTGAAAGATCTTCAACATCTCCCCTAAAGATCTTCCTTTTTTTTATACCTAAAACATTTCTTTATATCCTGGAGAAAATAAAACATAAAAGGGTGAGCTCAAAAGCTCAGTAAGGGTAAACAAAAGAAATATCAATCACATCATATTCATAAGAACATAACATTTTGGAAATCTTAACCTGCAAAAGAGAGCATAATTTCATAACATGGGATAAATCATAGTAGTGAAATGAAATCCCAATAATCATAACTTAAAACATGAAATGTTGTGAAATACACACATAATCATAAAGAATCATTTCTTGTTAGTCAAGATTCATTGCCAAGACTATCTTAGTGGACAAAGTCCATTTCTGAACCGAGTTCACTCCTCATTTCAGTCCTGTTTCACGGAACCGATTTATCATGCCGTTCCAGCCATGTCTATCTCATGAGATATAAAATATTTACCATATTAATTGGAGGGAGATATAGGTCCCACCCATATCATAATGATACCATTATTATGTGTGCCACAAAATCAGAAAAACCATGCATCATAGCATAACCCATGTAATAAAAATGGGAATCTTAAACATCATGACATCATAAAACAATTCATATAAGATAAAGGAATTCATAAAAATATAATTCCATCATAAAATAATCAAATAACTGTAAAAATAGGGATAAAAATAGAACCCTTTATTATCTTAGATGGAAAATAATTTTGATAAAACACTTGAACTCCATTCTTGAGGAAAATATCCTTTCTGCTTCAAAAACACTTTTCCTTTCTTAACATGTCGTACAATTATAAACTAAAATAATTTGATTAAAAATAAACTTGAAAACTTGTAAAGGAATCTTCTTGGAAATAATGTTTTAAAAATCCATTCATGTCGTATAAGTTAAAAAAACATTCTTTGTACTTTTGTCGGAAAATTCAAAAAGTACCTCGTACGAAAAACGACAAAAGATTCCTTTCATATCCTTTACTAAAAACTCACCGAAGGGTAAAATTGGATTTAAAAAATTGTAGGTGGATGGAAATAATATTAAATATTGAGGAAACATGGATGTGGATGATAAAATACACCCCAATAAATGCCAAAGTATAAACAATCTCGGATAAAAATGAGATTGTGATATTTCCCTTACCTTAGGTCTGATTTGCTTCGTAAGTGTCCGAACCTCCTGTATAATGATTTAAATAATGTAATTTACTTATTCCAGAATCATACTCATTGTTATGATATCATATATGGTTCACTTATGACTTTATTTTACCCGTTCTTTTGTAAATTCCATGTTAAAGAGCGTTTTGGGTAAAATCGTTTCATTTGTCGTCCGTGTTTTGACTTGTAATTATTCATATGATTAATTAGATCATGATTACATAATCCCAGAATATAAAACATTATTTATATATAATATATATTCATAATATACTTATATATAATAGATCAGTAAATGGAAAGAAATACACCGTTCATGGAGACGGTCGGCCATACGTACGCATGAACGCTGTTTTCGTTTCCTTATTGAGTTGAATGGAATTAATTCGATGACATAAATATATATACACATAAATCCAGTATCATTATTATGTCATATATTTCATTATTACTTATTATATATACTTTATAATCATTCATGAATGGTTAACATGGAGAATGAATCTCATCGCGTCGTGGAGATGGTAGTCTGTAAGTACGCGCGAGCGATGATATCGTTCTCATGATCATGAAATTGTATTTAAGTGTATGTATACTATTTCAGAATCAATATCACTTTAAAATAATCATATATAGTTGTTATGTACACCATTATACCCATCCAAGTAAGGTGGTGGTGGAAAATAGATTACACCACGGCATGGAGATGGTATTCTGTACGTACGCACGCGCGGTGATTTCATTTTCCGTAGGATGGATAGATGGTGAAATAGGGTTGTTTAATACTTATAATAACATATCAGTATATTAGTGATACTGATGTTATTACTTCATAATGAAACAACCTAAGAAGAATAATTGGAAGAAGAAATAAAGTTGAAAGAATCGGTAACGAACATTACCTCTTCTTTGAAGCGCCTCTTTGAGATCTCCTTTTAGGGCACTAACGTTGGTTTTTTAGGAAGACCAGAACCTCTAGGATGTTTCTATGGACGTGGAGAATGGAATTTGTCAGGGTTTGTCCGAGATTGAAGGCTCAAAGTGGTGTGAGGAAGAGAGGGAGGAGGTTCCCTTTTATAAGGGAGGAGAGGGGCTCCTTTGGAAAAACTAAAAATATTATTTTATTATAAAGAAAAATTTGGGTTTAAATAGCTCCAAATTGATTTATTTCGAAGCTAAGGTTGTTATGGGTCTAAATAATCTCATCCAATATAATTTAGAAAAGTTTAGGTTCCTATTTTTACCTTATCATTTAGATTTAACATTAAGTAAAATAATTTTACTTTTACCGTGTCTTCTTGTGTTCTTATACTATAAGGTGAATAAACATACTATAAGCAGCCAAACGAACCCCAAGTTGTTTATTATTAATATATATAACCTTATCTAAGTCATTTTGCCAAACCTTATATTTTTAGGAATAAAATAACAATTACTAATATAATATTTGTTTTAAAAACTATTTTATGTCAATTTTGACACTATTTAGTAATTGATTTTTGCGAAAATCATAACAGAATGATTAGTTCGAAAACAGTTAATTAAATCAATACTAACATGTCATATTAACCTAGAAAATTAGTGTAATTCATAAAAAGTCTCAAATTATATTTATTTGGGTATTTATAATACCAATTATTCTAATTTTTCACTATTATGGTAATTACTTCATCATCATTGTGTCATAAATTAATTAATTTATTTAATGTCTAAAAATTATAAATAAAATATCATTATGTAGTAAATATTATTATCTTTCTAATGAATATTTACAATCGAATTTATCTTATGTATAACCCTATATTAAAAATGTTGTAGTAAATAAAATTTGATTTTAACTCTTTTAACTCTTCTTTGAATTAAATAATAATAAATGTCCTAATCTAATCCAAGTGGGCATAAATGGTCATATTTTATTCCTAAGGTTGTTTTTGGTCGAATTAAACTTATCCAATAGAATTAGGACATGTGTTAGGGTAATAATAATATCATTTTTACACTTAATTACCCTATTTACTTTTAACCGTGGTAAAAAAAAGTAAAAAGTTACTATTCACCAAAAATTATTTTCATCTCATTGAACCACATTTTAATTACTGACATCAACTGTGTCTCTCGGATTTTTGAAATTCCACTCACAGAAGCGGTAAAATTATGTTTTATGAAATATTAATTTTTTTAACTACCACTTAGTGGTTTCACTATTCATCAAAAAAATGAATGTTTCCAGAAAAATAACAAAAATTAGGCCTAAGCTATATTTGATATTATAAATTCAAAAATGATGTCTATTTTACCAAATTAAAAACATATCAGTTTAATTAATTAATTTAAAAATTAATTCTCGTCGTCAAAACAAATAGCGTGTTCTTAAGAGATAATAACTATCAAAAGATTGACATTTGTTTATGTCTGATTTAAATGTGAAATTACATCCAATGACCAACATTGTATTAAATTGTAAAAATATATTCTAAATATACTTTAAAACCACTCAAATTAATAATTTATCACTATTAATTATTTCGATTAAAAATATTGTTTTTAATTAAAATTTAGTAATTTTCACTATTCATCAGAAAATGAAAGTTATCCGAAAAGTACCAAAATTTCACCGTAAGCTAATTTCGATATTCGGAATCCAAAAATGAAGTCCATTATGAAAAATAAATTTACAAAATTTCAAAAAGTGGTTATTACTATTCATAACGGCCAGTTTTAATAATATTTTAATAGCATATCATTTTTTAGCGAAACTCGGTATTGCGTACAAAACACGCTATCACGGAAGGTCGCGCTTGCGTGTAATTCAAGGCATGTCAAGGAAGCATGTTGTGCAAGCTTCTTTTGGTGTAGCGTACAAAACAAGACATTAATGTAATTAAAAAGAATATTTTTCATAAAATCTCGGGGTGTTACATTCTTCCCCCCTTAAAATGAATTTCTCCCTCAAAATTCGTCAGGGTTATAAATGGTTTACTACTCGAAAGTTTGTTTAATAGAAACCCACATCGTAAAAAGAATACCCAAGCTTGGCGTTAAAAACTAAAGTATGAAATGTAACGGTTACCCAAATTAACTCATCACTGGGTTTCCACATAGGAGAACATAGGTGAAAATATGGATATGGAAGAAAAATCTAACCATCAAGTTCTGATGGAGAGTGGTAGAGAACATGGCTATGAAATATCCAACAATCACAAAGCCATAGATTTGCGATGATCTAAGGAACCATCTGATTCATCAGATATAAGGGAACTAGGACAACATTTTTGGTTTTCAAGATCATTTCCCTAAAGTTGATGAATTAAAATAAATACTTACATGATTTTGTTATAATTTCACTATTGTTCATGCTTTGAACAACTTCCACTTCATCTCTTAAAGAAATGAAGTTGATTTTTTTATTCATGAAGTGTTAATAGATCATGTGATAAAATGATGGGTCATTCCATCTGTTTCAAACAAAAGGTTAGCAAAAGTTATCAAATATACATAAGTCCATCTATGGTGAGGTTAATCGTATACGATTCCAAAAATGAACTTATACTTCATATATCATACTGCGTAATAAAATAAAACTAGTTTCTACTAACCAGGGACTTCCTGTAGGCCAGTGGTAGGCGATAAAGGCCAGTCGCACTTCGGTTGTGGGTTTGATTCCCATAGCCTGGTCCGACGCGATGGGCTGTCGCTCATCCTGCAGGTTGTCCTTTTTATAAAGCTATATTACTATAACATCCCATCAATAATATCGAAAAAAGTTTTATCCTAACTTATGTACAACATAATCCATTCCAATCTTTTGGCTTATCTAAAATACTTTGGTCCAAGCTCATAGTATAAAGAAAATAATTACTTTAAATGTCACATAACAATCATGTGAATCCCATCATTTATCCCCCATATATCATAAGATATATCTTGTTGGTCAAATTAAAATCATGTGAATACCTTAATCATGTATTCTCTTGAAGAATGAATACCCATTAATTGAACCATAGTGAAAACATGAATGCAGTCAAAAGTTAACTCTTTCCACATACCAAAATCCAAAAATTCTATATACTCAAACCATGATATAACCTTATCCTTATATCAGTCATGAGCTCATGAATACGGTCAAACATCTCATTTTATCGTTTTCCTTTCATTATGCGCATATCATCTTTTTTTCCAAAAATATCTCAATCACATTCTATGTCTACCGGTTCCATTGAAAACCACAATAGACTAATACATAAATATTCCAATATTCCATGATACTATATACAACATTATTTTGGAATCCCATTACATAAACACTTAATCATTCCACCACATCATTGTCAAATTCAACATCACCAATAGTGATCGCATGTGACTTCCCTTTGTCCTTTGCCTTAAGTGGTTTCTCATGTCGATCATCACTAACCCTTGGATTAGGGAATTTGTTAGAATAATGCCCCATTTCCTTGCACTTGAAGCATTGAAGTGTTGGTGGTGCGTTCTCTGCAGTCTTTTCTTTATTCACATCATTAGAAACCCTTTTTCCATTACTTCGACACTCAGCTGCTCGATGACCTTCTTTTCCACACTTAAAACATTTTCTAGTCCCTTTAAGACAATCTCCACCATGCTTCTTTACACACTTTGAGCATAAGGAAACATTCATCTTCTTTTCACCATTATTCTGAGATTTCTCCTTGAACTCCATCTTTTGTTTCTTGTCAAAACTATTAGATGGATAAGTAACACCAACTTCCATTTCTACCTTGATAGCACAACACACAATTTCTTCATAGCTACTGAAGTCTCTTATAGCTAATGCCCTTCGAAGATTTGTTTTTAAGCCACTGAAGAATCTACCAATATTACTTTCAGGTTGGATGATAAATCTAGATGCATACCTTTCCAGCCTTGTAAAATTTGCTTCGTATATACCAACAGATTCATCATCCTTTTGCTTTAGTTCAAGAAACTCCTTCTCCATCTTTGTTCGAAGAATACAAGGGAAGTACTTATTGAAAAATAAGTTCTTGAACTCGTCCCATTCCATGGACTCAATTTCATCTCTTGGCCTCATATTCTTGATAATATTCCACCATTGATCAGCATCACCTTCCAAACGATACACTGCTAAGATGACATTATCATGTTCAAAACATTGAAGAACTGAAAATATCTTTTCAGTAGTACTGATCCATTGTTCAGCAACAAGTGGATCAGAAGACCCACTGAAAGAAGGTGGACGTTGCCTCATGAAGGACTCAATAGAATATTGTTCCCTTCTCTACTCATTTGGATGTCCAGAATGATTCATAGCTTGTGTAAGTATAGCAATAAGATTTTGCACTCCATCTCCCATAACATTTTTTTGTTCGGGAGGACAATCATTGCATTGTCCATTACATTGATCAACACGGTTCCTTCAGGTTGCAGCCATCATCTAAAACCCAAAAAGAATAGTTCGAGAGGTAAAAATCATAATAAAGGGGGAGTAACTTCAATATCTAACATCTTTAGTTTAATCTAATATCGTTACTGTAGTTCTAGGACTATATCCTATACGTATACTTATCCTTAGGGACATCCCTAGACATACCTTAGAAATATATCTAGGGATCTCACTAAAGTTCTCGCATCCTAGTTTCCAAAGGTTGACTAAACCTTTCCTATGATACCAACTATAGAGACCCGAATCTTGATGTACATTGAAATTACATTACTTTTGCGGAATACTTAGTACATAACAAAAACACACAAACAAGGACCGTAATAGTTTAGTGTCATTGGAAACTCGGAATATAATCTTCTAATCATGGTGAAAGATCTTCAACATCTCCCATAAAGATCATCATTTTTTTACACCTAAAACCTTTCTTTATATACTGGGGAAAAGAAAACATAAAATTTTGAGCTCAAATGCTCAGTAAGTGTAAACAAAATAAATATCAATCACATCATATTCATCAGAACATAACATTTTTGAAATCTTAACCTGCAAAAGAGAGCATAATTTCATAACATGGGATAAATCATAGTAGTGAAATGAAAACCCAATAATCATAACGTAAAACATGAAACTTTGTGTCATACACACATAATCATAGAGAATCATTTCTTGATAGTCAAGACTCATTGCCAAGACTATCTTAGTGGACAAAGTCCATTTCTGAACCGAGTTCACTCCTCATTTCAGTCCTATTTCACTGAACCGGTTTAACCTGCCGTTCCAGCCTTGTCTATCTCATGAGATATAAAATCTTTACCCAATGCATTGGAGGGAGATATAGGTCCCACCCATCTCATAATGATACCATTATTATGTGTGCCACAAAATCAGAAAAACAATACATCATAGCATAACCCATGTAATAAAAATGGGAATCTTAAACATCGTGACATCATAAAACAATTCATATTAGATAAATGAATTCATAAAAATATAATTCCATCATAACATAATCAAATCAATGTAATAATAGGGATAAAAACAGAACCCTTTATTATCTTAGATGGAAAATAAGTTTGATAAAACACTTGAACTCCATTCTTGAGAAAAATATCTTTTCTACTTCAAAAACGCTTTTCCTTTCTTAACATGTCGTACAATTATAGAATAAAAGAAGTTGATTAAAAATAAACTTGAAAACTTGTAAAGGAATCTTCTTGGAAATATTGTTTTAAAAATACATTCATGCCGTATAAGTTAAAAAAACATTCTTCGTACTTTTGTCGGAAAAGTCAAAAAGTACCTCGTACGAAAAACGACAAAAGATTCCTTTAATATCCTTTACTAAAAACTCACTGAAGGGTAAAATTGGATTTAAACAATTGTAGGTGGATGGAAATAATATTAAATATTTAGGAAAAATTTATGTGGATGATAAAATACATCCCAGTAAATGCCAAAGTATAAACAATCTCGGATAAAAATGAGATTGTGATATTTCCCTTACCTTAGGTCTGATTTGCTTCGTAAGTGTCTGAAACTCCTGTATAATGATTTAAATAATGTCATTGAATTATTCCAGTATCATAATAATTGTTATGGTATCATATATGGTTCACTTATGACTTTATTTTACCTGTTCTTTTGTAAATTCCATGTGAAAGAGCATTTTGGGTAAAATCGTTTCATTTGTCATCCGTGTTTTGACTTGTAATTATTAATATGGTTACTTAGATCATGATTAATTAATTCCAGAATATAAAACATGATTTATATATAATATATATTCAGAATATACTTATATATAATAGATCATTAAATGGAATGAAATACACTGTTCTTGGAGACGGTAAGTCGTACGTACGCATGAACGCTGTTTTCGTTTCCTTATTGAGTTGAATGGAATTAAGTAGATGACATAAACATATATACACATAAATCCAGTATCATTATTATGTCATATATTTCATGATTACTTATTATATATACTTTATAATCATTCATGAATGGTTAACGTGGAGAATGAATCTCATCGTGTCGTGGAGACGGTAGTCCGTACGTACGCATGAGGGATGATATCGTTCTCATGATCGTGGAATTGTATTGAAGTGTATGTATACTATTTCAGAATCAATATCACTTTACAATAATCATATATAGTTATTATGTACACCATTATACCCATCCAAGTAAGGTGGTGGTGGAAAATAGATTACACCACGGCGTGTAGGCGGTATTTCGTACGTACGCACGCGCGGTGATTTCGTTTTCCGTAGGATGGATAGATGGTTAAATAGGGTTGTTTCATAATTATAATAACATATCAGTATATGATTGATACCGATGTTATTACTTCATAATGAAACAACCTAATAAGAAGAAGTGGAAGAAGAAATAAAGTTGAAAGAATCGGTAACGGGCATTACCTCTTCTTTGAAGCGCCTCTTTGAGATCTCCTTTAAGGGAACTAACATTGGTCTTTGAGGAAGACCAAAACCTCTAGGATGTTTCTATGGAAGTGGAGAATGGAATTTGGCAGGGGTTGGCTGATCTTGAAGGCTCAATGTGGTGTGAGGAAGAGAGGGAGGAGGTGCCCTTTTATAAGGGAGGAGAGGGGCTCCTTTGGAAAAACTAACTATATTATTTTATTATAAAGACAAATTCGGTTTTAAATAGCTCCAAATTGATTTATTGCGATGCTAAGATGGGGATGGGTTGAAATTCTCTCATACAATATAATTTAGACAAGTTTAGGTTCCTATTTTAACCTTATCATTTAGATTTAACATTAAGTAAAATAATTTTACTTTTACCGTGTCTTCTTGTGTTCTTATACTATAAGGGTAATAAACTTACTATAAGCAGACAAACGAACCCCAAGTTGTTTATTATTAATATATACAACCTTATCTAAGTCATTTGTCCGAACCATAGATTTTTAGGAATAAAATAACAATTACTAATATAATATTTGTTTTAAGAACTATTTTATGTCAATTTTGACACTATTTAGTAATTGATTTTTGTGAAAATCATAACAGAATTATTTGTTCGAAAAAAGTTAATTAAATCAATACTAACATGTCATATTAACCTAGAAAATTAGTATAATTCATAAAAAGTCTCAAATTATATTTATTTGGGTATTTATAATATCAATTATTCTAATTTTTCACTATTATGGTAATTACTCCATCATCATTGTGTCATAAATAAATTAATTTATTTAATTTCTAAAAATTATAAATAAAATATCATTATGTCGGAAATCGTATTATATTTCTAATTAATATTTACAATCGAATTTATCTTATGTATAACCCTATATTTAAAATGTTGTAGTAAATAAACTTTGATTTTAACTCTTTTAACTCTTCTTTGAATTAAATAATAATAAATGTCCTAATCTAATCCAAGTGAGCCTAAATGGTCATATTTTATTCCTAAGGTTGTTTTTGGTCGAATTAAACTTATCCAATAGAATTATGACATGTGTTAGTGTAATAATAATATCATTTTTACCCTTAATTACACTATTTACTTTTAATCGTGGTAAAATAAGTAAGAAGTTACTATTCAACAAAAATTACTTTCATCTCATTGAACCAAATTTTACTTACTGACATCAATCGTGTCTCTCTGATTTTTGAAAATCCACTCACAGAAGCGGTAAAATTATGATTTATGAAAAATTCATTTTTTAACTACCACTTAGTGGTTTCACTATTCATCAAAAAATGAAAGTTTCCAGAAAAATACCAAAAATTAGGCCTAAGCTATATTTGATATTATGAATTCAAAAATGACGTCTATTTTACCAAATTCAAAACATATCAGTTGCATTAATTAATTTAAAAATTAATTCCCGTCGTCAAAACAAATAGCATGTTCTTAAGAGATAATAACTATCAAAAGATTGACATCTGTTTTTGTCTGGTTTAAATGTGAAATTACATCCAATTACCAACATTGTATTAAATTGTAAAAATATATTCTAAATATACTTTAAAAACACTCAAATTAATAATTTATCACTATTAATTATTTTGATTAAAAAGGTTGTTTTTAATTAAAATTTAGTAATTTTCACTATTCATCAGAAAATGAAAGTTATCCGAAAAGTACCAAAATTTCAGCCTAAGCTAATTTTGATATTCCGAATCCAAAAATGAAGTCCATTTTGAAAAATAAAATTTACAAAATTTTAAAAAGTGTTTATTACTATTCATAACGGCTAGTTTTAATAATATTTTAATAGCATATCATTGTTTAGCGAAACTTGGTATTGCATACATAACACGATATCGCGGAAGGTCGCGCTTGCATGTAATGCAAGGAAAGTCAAGGATGCGTGTTGTGCAAGCTTCTTTTGGTGTAGCGTACAACACAAGACATTAATGAAATTAAAAATAATATTTTTCATAAAATCTCGGGGTGTTACATGAAGCCTAATTGAGGTATTAGATAAATTTCATTCTTATAAAATTGTGATTTACCCCATTACTATGTAAAATGACACTAAAGTATGCATGACGTGATGTTTTTGATAGATTCATTTGTGATTTTTCTATTTCTAGAATTAGATATTAGGGTTTTAGGGTTTTAAAATATTAAATTAATTTAATTAAATTTTATTTTATGTTTTATGATTAATGTTTAATATTGTATTTTGAAAAGAAATTATTACCACACATCATCCCACATTATGATCTAAATCAAAGGCATCATAGGGATGGTTTATGAGAAAGTTTTTATGAATTCCATTATGAGATAGATTAGATTCCACATGTTATCCAAAATTTCTAGGGCATGGAAGGAGTTCCACTAATGATTATAGTTTAGAGTATTTTGATGGTCATAGACTAGAAATCTATTGATAGGTTGATATATTGTTTCACCTAAGTACATATTGGATCCCTTCATGGTGTGTTTAGAATTATCCCACGATTATATAAATATTCATGTTAGATTCTTACTGCAATATAGTATTATGTTCTACATTATTTAAATTTTTTTTATTCATTCATCATTCATCATATTACTACGTTCATGTAAGATTAAATTATTTTAATATCTTGTTTTATTGTCTTATTATTTGACCTATGTTTGGATTTAATTATCTTCCATTGTTTGAGTTTAATATTTGTTACACCTGTTTATTCAGTTCCTTTTTCATATGGTTTTAAAGGTTTGTTCAATAACTAAATGTCTAAAGTGCATATTTTGAAAGGGATTTTAACTAAAGGAATTATAAATATTATACTTAATGATATTTTGAGTTTATAAAAGGGTTAAAAAAATTAATGGAATGAATGAGGTCTTTATTTTTATAAAGTTATGGAAGTAATTCTTTTAAATAACATAATTCTAATTATCATTTCTGGTTAGAATAGAAAGGATATACATGGGATATTTATTATTATTATTTAAGTATATTTATCTCACAACCATCTTATGCCACTTGGTTTTGGTAGACCCATGTTTTTTTGAAGGTTCATGATTACCATGGGATGCTCATAGAGCAGTCATGATATTAGCGATGGATATTGACATTAAGGGCACATGATGGCCTTGTGTTGAGATTTATGATTGGTTTAGAATTTTCATTTTCATAACGTAGAGGCATCTACCATTTCATCCATTCCATTTTTTATGTTATAATCCTATTCAATTTTAATTTATTTACATTTATTAAGTTGTTTCCTTTTTTTCTATGTCATATTTGGTTTTGTTAATTGTTTTTTTCTAATTATATATATTGAATGGAAGCCTTGTGTGGGTAAATTTTATACTATAATTATTGTAGAATTAAACTATATGGTTTTTATTATTTTTATGTGACATACTTCTCATCATCCATATATTGAAGTCCTGACATGGTTTTTAGAGAGTGGGGATTAGAAACAATGCTCTTTTCTTTAAATATATAGTTATAAATTCCTAGTTTAGGTTTTCCATGGGTTGGTTCATGATTTATTTTTTATAATTATGAATTTTTTATTTCATAATTAAACTCATGAAATCAAAATGAGTTTATAAAGGTATATATATTGGGGAATGAGCTATTGAGATTTCTATATAAGTTGATATTATGCAGCATTCTAAATCTTATAGTACACTCTTCTTATATCCATCATTTCACATAGGTGGTTCTTGTATACTATTGGATTAGGCAAGAATCCCAATGAATTATTGGGTAATTTCCATCATCCCATGGATACATCAAAGAGGTAAGTTTACGTTGGATATTATTTTCTACTATAGAAAAAAAACATTATAGCACACATCTTGGAACGTCACATGTGAAAATTCTTTTTGAATATATGTAACATTAATCATCTTATTATATTTCATTATTGATGGAGATAGGAGATATCCTATCACATTTAATAACATGTATCACTTATAAACCCTATGAAATATTGAAATGAGTAAAATAGAAATAAATAACCAAAAAACATGTGGTAACTGAAAGGCTATACATGGATATAAACATAATCCTAATATATGGGTGAAACACTACTTCTCTTTAATAACAGTGGAATATAATGGGTTAAATCACATGACCAAGTAAAAATGTGATGCCATTATATTATTATTAAATGATTCCAATAGAATATAAAATTAAATAAAATTTATCTTTTGTAGAATTTTGAAGTATCAAATATATCACTTTAATGAAGAAAAACTTATTATATATTTTCATTGTTAATTAGATATGGGGGTGACTTTCATTGGTAAATAAATAAATAAATATACTACTTTAGGTGAGACACGATAGATAACCATAATAATCTCATAACGCATATATTCAATTAACCATTCATCATTCTTATCAATTATGAATATTTTATATATATTTATATTCCTAAAAAATGTAACATGGTGCGGGGTTTTGATGTTGATGAAAAAATGAAAAAATTAAAATAGTGTAATATATTGAAATTCAATTATTAATCCTAATATATATATATATATATGATAGTATCAGTAATATTATTTCTATAATTACCAATTTTAATTATTTGGAAATCATTTTAGAACTCTTAAAACCATGCAATAGTTACCATTACATACATTTTTTATGACGATTAAAACACCAAAAATATATATTCAACACACAATAACTCATGTCATTAAATAAAAAAATATGATGAAATCATAATCAAGTATGTTTGACCATTTTATACCCAGATCAATCATATCTAGTGTCACCTATGGACTAATCCCAAATATATACTATAAAAAGTTGGACATGATAAATTATGGAATTTAGTTTTTTTTAGAAAATGAAATAAACTCTCGATAAAGTCTTTGGATGATTAAAAATTGACACATCAATAATGATCAAACCCATTTACTAGATAAAAATATCAAAAACATTATATAATTAAGGCATTTTCATGTCAGGACATTATTAAAATATCCTTTGGGATCTCTCCAATAGTTCGTTCTCATCCAAAAAAGTGTATTAAAGAGGACTGGTGGAAGAAAACAAGGTGAGGGTAAAAAGTTATATAATTAAGGTCATAGTACCTTAATTACATACATGAGTAGAATCAAATAATGTTGTTAAAGAACATAATACAATATCAAATAATGACTAAAATATTTATAATGGAATGGATGGGAGTATAAGTATGCAAAGGTAGGATTCAAGAAACATTGTGATTTTTCAATATAGAAATGGATTGAGTAGTGTAATTTTTCTATATGGTCAAAGATATTTCAATTTCTCAATGCCTTTAGATGATCTTATTTTTATTTTTATCCTCTCTTTGATTCTTAAAACCATTCTTTTAAAACTCTATAATTATATCTCGAAATATATCATGTATTTTACATAAATATCTCCTCATTTTTCTAATTTAATAACTCAAAAATTATTATCTAGGAAATCATTTTATTTTTCAGTAAACATACTTCTCCATTCCACTTGTGTAACCTTACAATTATAAAAAATCAATGGGATTGATCTTATCATAATAGAATAATCAACATCATTGTATCTAGAACTCAGAGCTTAAATAAAGGGATTCTCAAAATTAATCTTTTGAGAGACTATTGTTCTAGTAGTTAATTATCAATAACATTAACTCGTATAGTTTTAATAATTGAAAAATATTATTGAATGTAATATAATTTCTCATCAATAAATTTTTTTATCAAATATAAATATTGATCCATCTTCTAGAATAACATCTTATCCCTAGATTAATTTCTATTTATGGATAAGGACTTTCTTATGCTCAACCATTTGTCCTTAAAAATAATTCTTCCTTATTTTTTGATCATTTGGGAGTAAACATCATCATATTGATATCATGAAAAGATTTTTATACATAATTAATTGGATCCATCTATTATAACAATATATTAATGAAAAACATGGTTATTCTGATGTAAAATTGTTTCATCCATGTCAATTTATATTTTTAATTCATTTAATATTACGTATTAAATCATTTTTGATGTTCAATATGGTATGAAAATATGAATGAATTGGTTAATCTCTCTAAAAATCTACAAAACATAATTAAATTTATTTATCATTAATTTTTCATTTCTAATCCTACACCACACAATGTCCTAAAAAATTATTCGACCACGATAATTTCCCTATGTAAAAAAAATTTTGAATAGACTATGGATCGAGTATATAACACTTATTTAGCAACATTAAAATCATTTATATGTCTTAAAAAATCTAAATTTCATGTAGTATATTCACATATATACTGAAGAAATTTCCTTTTAATCTCATATAGAATCAATTAATTTCAAAATAATAATCCATTGCTAGAAATGCCACATAAAAAAACATCAAACCATCAATTTAACTCTCAAGAAATTATTTTCAAACATTGAAAAATTATTTTAATCATAAATTCCACATTTAAGGACAATTTAAAATTAAACACTATAATAATCTTAATATCTAAAAATGTGATTATTTTCATTAAAATATATAATTTTATAGAATTATATTATCAAATTTAAATTTATAACTATTTAAATATTTCAAATTATAAATTCCTTAACTGATAATTATGTCAGTCATTGGAAATTGAAATAAATTTATTAATGTTTACACAAAAAATGATAGAATTATTCATGATAATTTCCCAATTAAAATAAGCATCTATAATTTTTGAGAAGAAAATCTCTACCATTTTCTTCTATTACATTTTATTTTTTTGATCCTCGCAAATCCTTTCATAACCTATTCATAACCTATATCACAATGAAAATTCGCATCCCTCTTCACACATATGAAATTATATATAGGTTTATGTTAATACATAAACAAGTACAAGTGTCACCAAAGGATTGGAAAAATAAAATTATTTATACCATGAAATATAAATATGTATTAATCATTGAGTTTTATCTTATTTTAATTATTTCATGGATTAAGGATTGGGTAAAAATATTTTAAATATTCAAATACTGAAAAATAAGGTTTTACTCTTAAATAAAATTCAAGGCTATTCAAGTAAATTGATTAGAATTTTCCGACTCAAATCAAATTAAAAAACAATCCCACTTACTCCCTATTTTATATATTGGCTACATGTCATTATTTTAATGATAAATATTTCACTTCATCCTGGTTCTTAATTTATTTTATTAATTTTAATTTATTTATTTTTTTCATGAAGATGATATGAAAAATAAATATAATGATCAAACAATGATTCATAAATATTTCATGATTATGGAAATGAATCACAAAGTTAAAGAACAATAAATATTAAATCTTATATATTTTTCATTTTTTCATTTCATTATTACTAGTTGAGTGGGATGAGAGTAACAAAATAAAATTAATGATAATTATACTTTACAATTTCAATATCATATTCAAAGAATTTTGAAAACCACCTCTCTCATCATTCAACAAGAAACTACATCCCAAATATCACACCTGAACCATCATTTACCCTCAATAAAACATTAAATAATCATTAAAATAAATTATTAGTGAGGGTATTATAGAAAAAAATTGGCTTATAATTCAACTTATACCTATAATGAAGCTGAAATATTTTAGGAGTTAAACAAGGAATTAAATAAGGGGTAGGTCATATATTAACAATGTGTTCATAAATTAGAAGTGCCTCAATCATATTAAATATATTTTATTCCATAAAATTCCAAGAAATGGAAATAATGTTGTGTTCATATTTTCCAACAAGACTCATGTTTCTGTCAATAATGTTTTATTATTACGTTGGATATGTTAAAATTGTATATAACACCTCCTAGGATAGGAAAAATATTTTTTATAGGATTTCATTAATATTAATTTCAATAATTATTTGAAAATATAATAATGGATTATAATTCAATGTCAATGAAAATAAATCAAATCAATAATCATTTTAAAATAATTACTTTTTAAACCATGTAGGATATCTCCAAATGTAACACCTCAAGATTTCATAGTACGTTATCTCTTTAAAGTAATTTAATAGCTTATATTGATCGCAACACCGACTTGGCTTGCATTATACGCAAGATTGAGTTTCTGCGAAAAAGAATATTTGTATTATAATTATTTAAACAATATATTTATTTACCAATTAAATTAATAGTAAAAAAAATAAATTTATAATGATATTTAAAATGTTTTTAAATAAATAAAACATATTTAAAATGAAATGTATATGTTTTGTTTAAATAGATATATATTTTGAAAATTTTTTTTCTTAAAAGAATTACTCTTTATGTCCTTTTGTGAACAATAATAAAATTTATTTTAGACAATTATAAAAAATTAATTTGGTTAAATAAACTTCATTTTTGAATTTATAATATCAAAAATTTCTTATACTAAATTTTTCTTATTTTTCTGAAAACTTTCAATTTTTGATGAATAGTGAAAAATACTACATTGTTCAGAAAAAACGAATTTTTCATTTAAATAATTATTTTTAATTAAAATTTATCATAAATTAAAAATAGATACATAATACATATATTTTTCTAATTTAATTCATTGGAGTTATTTTATAATATGAATTTATATATATATTTAATTTTATTGAACTTTTTAACGACTTTTACCTAACTTTTTTGCATATTTGAAAATTTGCATAAAATGTAATTTTACCTCTTCTGTGAATTGAATTTCAAAAATCCAGCAGACATGGTAGTCATCGGTAAGTAAAACGTGGTTCAATAGGATGAAAATAATTTTTGGTGAATAGTAACATTAGAATTTTATTTACCACGGTTGAAATTAAATAGTGTAATTAACGGTAAAAATAATATTGTAATAATATAAAATTACCCCAACACATTTACTAATTCTATTGGATCAGTTTTTTTTGAAAAAAATCAACCATAGGAAAAAAATATGATCTTTTTTTATTCACCTGGGTTCAATTGGGACATTTATTGTATTTTATTTAAAAAAGAGTTAAAAGTATTAAATTCAAATATTAATAACTAAAGCATTTTTAATATAAGATTATAAATAATATAAATTAGACTATAAATATTAATTAGAAATAAAAAAATATTTCTATCATCATGGTATTTTATTTATAATTTTTGTACATTAAATAATTAAATTTATTTATGACCCAATAATGATGCAGTAATTACCTTATTAATGAAAGATTAAAACAAATGATATTATACATATTAAAATAAATATAATCTAAATGTTTTGATGAAATCTGTTGATTTTATGGATTATATTGAAATCTGAGGTATGATTTGATTCTTTTGGATCGGAGGAATCACGTTTTTATTATTTTAACAAAAAACAATTACTAAATAGTGTAAAAACTCACTTAAATGAGTTTTAAAAAAATTAATGTTTTATTAAATGATATAAAAATCCCAAAAAAATATTGTTTGTCCAAATAACATGTCTAGTTAAAGAAATGTTATAAATTATCCACTTTAGGTTTTCTTGTAATTTTATAGTAAAGATATTAACCATGTAGTTTAAAAATACAACAGGACGTGGTAAGAGTTAACTTATTTTACAAAGGGTTAAATCTAAAAGATAAGGTTAATTTTATGACCCAAACATGTATAAAACCTATTGGTTGATTATATATAGACAAACCCTCATCTTATCCTCTAAATAAATAAATTTTGAGCTTCTAGAATCCCAAAATCATTTTATAATGAATTAATATTTCAAGCTTTTCCTAAAGTGCCCCTCAACTCTCTTATAATTGGGCATCTCCCTTTATCATTAATTAAAACATAAAATCCATTTGGATCGGCCAAATCCTGCAAAAATATCCTCCCAAAACCACTCACTTCAGCTTATAGTCCATATGTTGATAAGAAAGCCAACCTATAGAGCCCTTTTGTTCAAATCAAAAGGAAGCACCTGAAGAAGAGATAATTATTTTATCACCTCTTTCAATGTTCATTTCTTCTTCTAATAACTATTTCATTGGTGTTACCATACTAAAATAATACCTCCAGTACCTTACACATGATGAGTTCTTGTTATAAATATGGTACAACCATATTCATTTTTCTATCCATCCTATGAATGAAAAGCTCATCATGCGTGTGTGTGTGTGTGTGTGTACGGATTACCATCTCCACGTCATGGTGTAGTTTGTTATTCAACACTAAATTTTTAGGATAGGCATAATAATCAGTATAATTAATGAAAATAATGAATATAACGTGGTAGTGATTCTATAAATATAATATACCATCCAATTAAATATAGTTTCACCATCAATAGAATTAAATTGTCACTCGGGCATGCGTATGGCTTACCATCTCCACGACACGACGAGATTCATCTTCAACATTCACCATTCAAGAATATTTATAAAATATATATATTGATTAAGTATGTGATATATTAAATAATTTTGATACTATAATAATATATATTTATCTATATAAATATCTTTCATTTACTTACTTCAATACTATACGATAAGAAAACGAAAACAACATTCATGCGTACGTACAGACAACCATCTCCATGAACGGTGTTTCCATTTTCTATTTCTATATATTATAAATATTTATATTCAGAATATATATGATATATAAATCATCTGTTATATTCTAGAAGTAATTAAATCATGATCTAAGTGATATGATCAAGAATAACAAGTTAAACCTCGTACGATAAAAAAAGAAATTATTACCTAAAATATAACTTTAACATAGAAATTATTATTAAATGGGTAGTATAAAGTCATAAATGAATGTTTTTTGATATCCTAAATATTAATATGGTTATGGTATAATTTAATAACATACTATGGTCATTATACAGGGGATTAAATGTACCCTCTACTAAAGGAAAGTACACGGTTAGGGTAAATTCCTCAATCTCATTAGTATTCGAGATTGTTTAGGTGTAAGTATTTACTAGGACATATTTATCATCCATTTCAATGTTTCATAAAAAAATTCAAAAGGAATATTTTAAAGTGGTTGTAAAGGGATATTTAACTCATTCATCACATTAAATGTTTTAAAGGTTTATTATTCTAATTCTATTTAATTAATGTCTATGTTTTCAAAATGATTTTATGGATTTATTTATATGGACATGATTGTTTTAAAATGTTAATTCCCTCCCAAAGATTCAATGTGGTATGGGATAATTTTATTAAAAAATATATTTTAATGGATTTTCTTTATAAATTGTGATACTTTTAGGTGATTTCATGAAAAAAGAATAGTTCTCTTAGAGTTTTACTGATTATTTTAAATTATGTCAATATAATTTTTTGGATATTATTCTTGATTGAGGTTGATATATTATAAATACAATCTTACATATTGTATTGAATGAGTTATGATATGTTTGACTGTGGATGTGCTATTTTTATACCATTCATGGTTTGTGGTTAAAATATTGGAAATTCGTATTCTAGTTTATTATGAATTTTTATGTTATGCTTCACCCCTTTCATATGGGGAATGCATTGGACTTAGTAAGTGATTGGTTGGGACCGCTATATACCCTCGATGGATTGGTAGGTCTCAAGAGACAAACTAGTGTCTTGGAACAAGGCCTTGATAGAATATTTGTGAATGGTCTTGGAACAAAGCCTTCATGTAGTAGTTATAATGTCTGGAATTATGTATTCCCTCATTATGATATTAGTTATTACATGTGATTATTCAACTAGTATAATATCCATGTCTAGGTTTATATGGTAATGTTTAATTTATTTTTTCAATAGTATGTTCATGTTTATGTTTAAAAGTCTGTTATTTTTAATATACATCATTCCTAAAAAGTTTATAGATTTTGATGAATTATTTACCCTTACTAGCATCTGGACTCATCTCTTTCTTATGTTTTATTTTCCCAAGATGCAAAGATGTGTATTATAGTTGATATAAAAGGTTATTCTTGGGGAATAATGGCATTCATAAATTATTATTTATGATTTGTTTTATGTTAGAAAGTGTAATGTAAATTTTATGTATGTAATCTATTTTCCAAGACAACTACACTTATCGGTCCTTCAGGACATGATTCCTTGTAATTATGTCAATGTATTAAAATAATGAACTATCTGCGGGCTTCTTGGGTCATGGAATTACAGTTGATATCAAAGGAAGTTTAGCAATAACCTTGGAAACTAGATTTAGATAAACTCTTATTAGGTAAAACTACAATATAATAGTCTTTGAGGATTAGTATAGAATAGCATACTATATTTTTTGTAATGTAGAGATTATATGGGCATTACAAACAATAAATCCCTACCTAGATACTAAAAGTGGATGTGGTTCTAGAACAGATGTACCTAGGGGTGAAAACTACGATAAGGGGTTACGGGCCTGACTTAGTGTAACCTAGTAAACGACAACTATCCATACTACACACCTAGTTTGACACTCCCAATGGATATGCTTAGGATAAATCCAATTTTTATTACAAACCACTATGTAGTATTTATGATTAAATATGTCTGCAAGGATTCCATTTTTATAATTATGAGATAAGATATCCATAAATGTTTTAATTTATGTTAAATATTTCACTAGTTTATAATCATGTATTATGATTCATAACCTAATGAAGTGTATGACATTGTTTAGAAATGTTGCCTAATAGATGCAATGACTACCCCACTAGTGAACATGTTACAAAGAGTTATAAGGGTAATATAGTTCATGGTATTAATCCAAAATTTAGAAGGGAAATAGTCTCCCATGTATTCTGATAATATTAAGAAGTAGTATAATGTGTTATTAAGATAAGTAATTAATTATTTGAGTCCTATAGATTTTATGGGAAGCAAGAGAAAAAGAGGATGATAGAAAAAATGAATAAAGGGAATAAGGGAAAGAAGTATTTTCTCACATGTGATAACTATGGAAAGAATCACCTTGGTGAATTGTTATAGGGGATGGGATTTTGTTATAAGTCTAGAAAAAATGGACACCAAGTTTGTGATTGAAAAGGTAAGAAAAAGGTTTCGAATTTACAATTCTTTATCTGTATGGTGTTGGGACACTATGAAAATCCATATCCTAATCATCAAAGTATACCCCAAATGATACTATTGGATAATAATCAAGTTATGATACTACTACAGATGAAGATGAATGATTAGTGTTCTTATGTTTTTATTAAATAATTTTTTCATTCATGTACTGTATTAATGATGTACAAGTTATAATAATTATAGAGTATATAAGGATTTTACTGTAGTACTATTTCATTAAGGATCTGAGTAGTATGGTACCATGTAAAGTGATGCAGTTTCAATATAAACATTTAAGAAAATATATGATTGGGGGAAATATAACCCTTAATATGTTTCTAAAATTGAGATAATGATTTTAGAATTAGAGATAACTGATTTTGATAAAGTACATTGGATATTATTTACATCCTTGGAACTGATTAATGGTTTTTTTGAAATGTGGTTTATACCATCATTATTCGGAGTTTTCTACATTTATGGATGTTGGGAGTATATCTAGAATTCTATGTTTTACAAAAGGAATAAAGAAGTACATACATATTCAAATAATGTTTTATTGTAATTCAGGTTATTACCATATTCTAATAGAATAAATGATGAAGTTATTCACATGTTTTTTTGTGACAAAAGATATATTAATTATGTTATGTTGACCTTAATTATAAATTTTTTTACTGTGAGTTTGGACACAAGTATATTGGATATGTCTGGAGGTTGGAATTGAGTAAGTTGAACACTTGATATTTTGTTTAAGGTTAAAGTGTGATTTATTGGATACTTTGACCTAACATTTTGGTTTTTAGTAAACATTTAGAGGATTAAGGGAATAATTTTGGACCTTATCATTTATTAAATGTGATTTAGGAATAAAAATAGCATTCTTTAACATTCATTTCCTAGTGTAAGGGATGAAATGAAAATAGATCGAAGCACAACCAAATAATGATATTATTATTATGATAGGAAATGAAATCAGGTATGTTTTCTTGAGATATTATCTTGATAGTAAATAAATCACTCTTAAAAAATTATCTAAAAAAATTGTGTTATACTAATACGTTAGGTTTTATTGATCTGATGATACTTTAAATCATCATAGATTTATGGTTTTGATGCCATTAATTTTCCATTTATTATTCACTTGTTTGTGATTGATGACCTCAGTCACTCCCTATAAATATTTACGTTTTCCTCCAATTATACATATCTAACTCCCACCAATGTTCTCATATTAGTAATACTAATTTGGTGGTGTATTTTTCATTTCTCAAGACCTCCTATTAAGACTAAAGTTTATTAACCCTATTTTTTATGTGGGTTTTCCACAAAGGTATTTTCTATTTTCAACCTTCTATTTTCAAATAACAATTTCAAAATACGAGGATGAAAATTATTGAAGTAGGAGAGAATACAACACGCCAATATTTCATAGTATTTTATCTCTTTAAAGTAATTTAATAACTTATATTTCATTTAACACTGACATTGCTTTCATTATAAGAAACATTGAGTTTCAACGAAACAATATATGTGTATTATAATTATTTAAATGATATATTTATTTATCAATTAAATAAATATTAAAAAATATATTTTAAATGTTATTTATAATTTTTTTACATAAATAAAACATATTTATAATGAAATTTGTATGCTTTGTTAAACTAGTAATATATTTAGAAAAACTATTTTCTTAAATGAACTACTTTTTATGTCCTTTTTTGAACAATAATAACATTAATTTTAGACTCTTATAAAAAATTAATTTGGCAAAATAGACTTTGTTTTTGAATTTATAATATCAAAACTATCTTAGGGTTAATTGTTTGTATTTTTTGAAAACATTCAATATTTTATAAATAGTGAAAAATACTACATTGTACAAAAAAACTGAATTATTCATTTAAATAATTTTTTTTAATTACAATTTATCATAAAGAAAAAATAGATACATAATACATATATTGGTAAAATTTAATTCATTGGATTCCCTTTATAATAAGATTAGATATATAAAATTTTATTGAACTTTTTAAAGTATTTTACCGACCTTCTAAGCACATTTGCAAATTTTCATAAAATGTAATTTTACCACTTCTGTGAATTAAATATCAAAAATTTTATAGAAAAGGATTTAATCATTAATTAAAATTTTTTTCAATAGAATGAGAATAATTTTTCATGAATAGTAACTTTTGAATTTTATTTACCAAAGTTAAAAGTAAATAGGGTAATTAAAGGTAAAAATAATATTATAATAATATAAAAATACCCCAAAACATGTCCTAATTATATTGGATAATTTTTTTTTCGACCTGAATCAACCTTAAGAAAAAAATATGATTCATTTTGAATCACTTGGGTTAGATTAGGACATTTATTATAATTTATTTAAGGAATAGTTAAAAGTGCTAAATTCAAATTTTAATAACTAAACCATTTTTAATATAGGGTTATAACTAAGATAAATTCTACAATAAATATTAATTAGAAATATAAAAATATTTCCTACATCATGGTGTTGTATTCATAATTTTTAGACATTAAATAATTAAATGTATTTATGACACAATGATGATTCAATAATTACCTTATTAATGAAAGATTAAAACAAATGATATTATAAATATTAAATTAAATATAATTTGAATGTTTAGATGTCATCCATGATTTTTCTGAATTAAATTTACATATTAGTTTTAATTTAATTCCTTCGTATCGAATGAATCATGTTTTTATGAATTTAACAAAACTAAATTACTAAATAGTGTAAAAATTGACATAAATGAGTTTTTAAAACAAATACTATTATATTAAAAGATATAAAAACCCTAAAAGTCTATAGTTTAGAAAAATAACATTTATAGTGATAAAAATTTCGTAAAGTGTCCACTTTAGGTTCTTTTTCATTTTATAGTAATGATATTAACCATGTAGTATAAAAATATAATGGGACAAGGTAAGAGTTAACTTATTTTACAAAGTGTTAAATCTAAAAGATATAGTTACTTTTATGACGTAAACATGTATGAAACCTATTTGTTGAGAATATTTTCACCAATACTCATCTTATCCTCAATATAAATCAATTTTTACTTATTATAATCCGAAAATCATTTTATAATAAATTAATATTTCAATATTTTCCTAAAGTGCCTCTCAACTCTCTTATAAATGGGAACCTGTCTTTATCTTTAATTCACACCTTCAAATCCATTTGGCTTGGACAAACCCAGATCAAATATCATCTCAAATACCCTCACATCAACATAGAGGCCTTACTTTTAAATAGTTCTCTTCTAAGGAGCCCTTTTGTTAAAATCAACCTGAAGAAGTGGTAATTATTTTATCACCTCTTTAAAAGTTCATTTTTTCTTCTACTTACTCTTTCTTTGTTGTTACCATACTAAAATAAAAACTCCAGTACCTTCTAGATGATAAGATTTTATTTTAAATATGGTACAAAAGTATTCATTATTCTATTTATCCTATAAATGACAAAGTCACCATGTGTGCGTACGTACGGTTTACCTTCTCCACATGGTGGTTTAGTTTGTTATTCAACACTAAATCTTTTGGATGGGTTTAATAATTTGTATAATTATTGTAAATAATGAATATAACATGGTAATTATTCTGTAAATATAATATACCATCCAATTAAACACTGTTTCACAATCTATAGAATGATATTGTCACTCGTGCGTACGTACGGCTTACCGTCTCCACGACGTGATGAAATTCATCTTCAACGATCAATATTCAAGAATATTTATAAAAATATATATATATATATTGATTAAGTATGAGATATAAGAAATAATATTTCTACTATAATAATATATATTTATTTAGATAAATATATTTCTTTTACTTACTTCCATACTATACGATAAGAAAACAGAAACAATGTTCATGTATACGTATGGACTACCGTCTCCATGAACGGTGTTTCCATTTCATATAACTATCTATTGAACATATTTATATTATGAATATACATGATATATAAATCATGTTTAAAATTATTGATGTATTTAAATCATGATCTATGTGATATGATAAATAATAACATGTTAAAACACGTACAATAAAGAAAGTGATTATTGCCCAAAATATAACTTTAACATAGAAATTATTTTTAAATGGGTAATATAATTCCATTAATGAATCATGAATTACATAATAAATATGAATAAAGTTCTGGTATAATTGAATAACATACTATGGTCATTATATAAATGTTTAAATGTACCCTCGACTAATGGAAAGTACATGGTGAGGGTTAATTCCTCAATCTCATTATTATTTGATATTGTTTATGTGTATGTATTTACTGGGATATATTTATCATCCATATCCATGTTTCATAAAAATATTTTAAAAATAATATTTTAAGTTTTATTTAAGGGAATATTTAACTTGATCATAATTTTAAATTTTTAAAAGATTTATTATTATAAATCTATTTAATTAATGTCTATGTTTTCGAAATGATTTTAATGATGTATTTATATGGACATGATTGTTTTAAAATGTGAATTCCTTTCAAAAGTTTCAAAGTGGTATGGGATAATTTTATTCAAAGGTATCCTTTAAATAATTTTTTTTAAATTGTGAGACATTTAAATGATTTCATGAAAAATGAATATTTCTCTCAAAGAGTTTTACATATTATTTTCAACTATATCAGCATCTTTTTTCAGATATTATTCTCAATTGAGGTTGATTTATTATTAATACAATCATACATATTTTATTGAATGAGTTATGATACATTTGACTATGGGTGTGCTATTTTTATACCATTCCTATTTTATTGTTAAAGTATTGGAATTTCATATACTAGTTCTAATACGAATTTTTAAGTCGTGCTTCACCCTTTTCATACGAGGAATGAATTTGACTTAGTATATAATGGGTGGGGCCCGCTATAGCCCATTTATGCATCAGTTGGTATCATGATACAAACTATTTTCTTAACACAAGTCCTTGATAGAATATTTGTGAATGATCTTGGCACAAGGCCTTGACTTATTTGTTATATTTTTCAGAATTATTCATTCCCTCATTATGAGATTAGATATTACATGTGATTATTCAACTATTAGAATATCCATATGCATGTTTATTTGGAAATGCTTCATTTATTTTTTCCATATTATGTTCATTTTTATGTTTAAAAGGCTGTTTTTTTATTATACATTTTTCCTTAAAATTTTATAGCTTATGCTTAATTACTAACCCTTACTGAACATCTGAGCTCACCACTTTCTTATGTTTTATTTTTCCAAGATGCAAAGATGTGTATTATGGTTGATATAAATGGTTAATATAATGGAATAATGGTGTTCTCAAAGGATTATTTATGATATGTTTTATGTTATAAAGTGTAATATAACATTAATGTATGTAATCTATTTTCCAAGACTGCTAAACTGATCGGTCCTTCAGGACTAGATTCCTTGTAATCAGGAAAATTTATTAATGTAATGCATCAGTTATGGGATTCTGGGGTTGGTTCATTACACCAAATAAATTAAAGGGTAAAAATGATAATGGATATTAATTTATGGTCAAATATTCTAATTTTTTAAAATAAAATAGAAAATCTAAATGATCTACTAAAAAATATTAACACACCATCATATTTAAATGTTACTATCAAACCATGAAATGAATAATTTATAAATTTAAGAAGTAAACATATCATGTTTCAGAAATACATCATAGTATAATTCATTACCATTTTTTTACTTATGCTCTAGAATACAATTTTCCAAAGTTCTACAACATAAAAACAAAAAAGGCATGGAAAATATATTACTATAAAAAACAAAAAAAAGAAAGAAAAAATGAAAAATTGGTTTGAACCCCTATGAGGGTACTAGGTTTTTACTTCCCATTCATGATAGTAATATTTGTAATCAATCATTGGATGATGGATTTGGGTTTTTAGATGTGAAGCAAAATATATTTTCTTTTCCAGTGCACATCCAAATTCAATATATTTCTATGTTCTCTCGGATTTATTTATTTGGTTTCTCCCACATAGTTTTGAAAGATTGTTTGATTTATAATGGTCCAAAAAAGTAACATCTTATTTTTTAACCACATATAGGGATTCTTCATCCACATTATCTTAGGGACATAATAGTTTTAGTGTATCAAATAATTTATCAAAGGTACTATAATGAATAATTATATTATATTGAATTATCTACAATATTAATATATATTAGAATCATCAACTTTAATAATGTTATCTTTTGATCTTTTGTCTATAAAAACAGAAATTGGGAATTCATTGTCATTTTTTGTTTCTAATAGTATCCCCTCCAAGATGGTGAGATCATATTATTCATCATCACTATTAAATTATATGAATGGATATACCATATATTAAACATAAACACCAATTTATTTTTTAAATTATCTATCTAATGAATAATTAAATAGAATCCTATCTATGTAATGTTTTTTTTATTTATTGTATTAGAATAGTGTTCCTTTTATTCTTTATGAACTATTGGAATAATTTATAATTGTAAATGGGAAAATGGAATTTGTAGTATATCATTGAATACCAGAATAGATTATTGGAATAAGGAATGGAATATATGAGACTCATAGTTACAATAGATACATGATCATAAAACTCTTTCATAAAGAAAAAAGATAGTTCACTCCTTGGTCAATGAATCCTAAATCAACTAATAATGGTCCCCATTTTGTTCCTTATTAAGTTCTCTAAACACCTCTTATTTTTAATATGGGGTCATGATACCTTTATCTATTAATAAAATTTTAAAATTGTTATGTATATGGAAGAATTTAAGTAAATATTAATTTTTATAAATTTAGTTTTTATATTATAAATGAACAGAAAAAAATTTAAAAAATAATAATAATATGATATGATATAAACTTTTCTCCCTAAAAAATGTTCCAATTTTTTTCATAAGGTTAGATATAACTATTTATAGAAGGAAAAATAATTTACAGTAAGGGGTTTAATTCCAACATTTATCTACATAGGTATTTCATTTTACACTTTCATTGTATAAGTATTATTTGATAATAATTACAACCATACAAGAATTATCATCCTCATAATTGTATAGAAAATATATTTGTCTTTCATTAATATTATAGTTCTCTAACATGTTAACAAAACACCACCTATTCTTAGGAAATAAATGATTAACACCCCCTTAAACAAGAATGTGCTACCACCTTAATCAACCATTCTTCTAGATTGTCTTATCAAATTATCAATCCATATCCATATTATAATTGATGATCATAAGATAGGGAGATTCTGACCATATTATAGAAGATATAATAAGGTTCAATGATGATTTTAAGATAATGTCTAATCACTAAAAAACTCATAGTTATCCCAATTCTATATAGAAAATTAAATCAATAAATCAAGAAATTATTTTTTGGGACTTTTGAATATCATGAGAGCCTATCCAAACAAAATATGTTATCAGGACATCTAAATTACGTTTTAGAAGTGTAACAGTGGAGTAAAAGAAAAAATATGATTATAGATAGTGAAATGATAATGTAAAAATGTTATATTCGAAAAATATAGATTCTGATCAATAATGACCTAATCAAAGATGGAATACGATGTCAATGATTCAATAACTTTAAAATGGTATCTGTTAGAGTCATAAAACATTAGAGGTTAAATATTATATTCATTGAAATTTATGGTCATTATATAACTTTGTATATATTTTTTAATATGTGTGTTCATTATCCACAACTTAAATTTTTTATTAGTTTATAGGTCTTAAAAATATTAACATAATCTTAATAATTCACATAATAAATTATATACTATCATGTTACATTATAAAATATTTTAATTAAAAATAGTATCACTATTCCATATATACATATCCACTCATTTATAAAAAGAACTTATTTAATATTTCAACGATGTTCACAAATTTTCACATAATGTGTAACATTATTAATCTCATATACTCAAATTAATCATCATAATCCCCCTATGTCATGGGAAGTGATTGAAATGATTTATAGGTGATTTGAGATGATGTTAATGTAAAAAAAATCTTCAATATTGATTATTACAACTTCATAGATATTTTAATGAAAAAATATCTTACTTGAATGCTCAACCAAATTTTTATAAAGTGAAAAAAATATGTTACTACTTCTATATTATTTTTCTTATGAAATGAAAAAATTATACATCAAGTTATCTTTTATATTTTTTTATTCTATGATCATAAATTGTATTATCCACCTTATCCCAACATAAAAAATCACTATTTATATCATATAAAATCACAACATATAGATTTTTAATATCATGTGTGAATCAGAAAAACTAGGAGATATACTAACTTAGTTTTTGTGAGGTGGGTTATATTATTTTATAGTGATAAAAATAAATAAGGTAACATTTTTTAGGATATATCTTAACCATGATTATTTTTATATATAAATTTAACACATATAATTGTTATAATTCCAATATTTATTCTAACATGGTGAGATGGTGGAATGAAGTTTTGACTTACATGGGAATTGGTTTATTCTAATTGCAACATAAATCAATTGATTTTAATCTGACATGGAACATATATTATAGATTTATTCTTATATAGTTTTATAGAATTCTCATTTAATTAAATTTAACTCTTCCTTTCTATTATTAATATAAAAAATGTTTAAGAGAATTTTTAATCACTCGTGACCAATGGAAATACCTTTTAATCCCACATAAGCTCTATTTTTAGTAAATGAATCTTATAAAATATGGTATTATTTTAATAGATCTTACTAAAAACCTATTTTTATAATGCATACATACTGAGATTGTTTCTCTTATGAGACAGTTTAATTATAATACATCAATGTCTACCCTAGAAACAAAAATATATTTATCATCAAAATAAATTAAATCATAATATTAGTGAAACAAGAAAAAAATGAGAAGTATATTTTATGATGATAAAAATGTTATTTTAGACCAACAATAATTATCATGGATGGAATACTATAAATGAATTAATATATAATATGATAGAAAATATGTGTCTCATCATTGAGTTAGATCATCATGCGCACTGTATCAAATAAAATATTTAGTTACCACCACATATGTTATATTTTTATTCTTTTTAAGAATATGATTCAAACATTCATTTATTTCAACAAGAATTCCTTCATCTAAATCTAATAGCATTATTATGAAATAATTCCTTATAATAGTTATGATTGAATCAGTTTTAAATAATTTTTCATAGTATCATATCATTCTCCCGGATTATAATTTTCATAAACTCTACCAAAAAATTGAATATCACAATGGAATTTCATTCTTCCTTCTTCCATCTAATGAAATAATCATTCTACCTATATATATCATTAATTTTAACCAAAATTCCAATAAAGAAAAAAAATTACTCATACATTCCAATACTATAAGATTCATTAGAATATCAGCTGTATTTTTAGTCCCATATATCTTCTATAGCTTATGAACTACTTCCACCATGTTTAATTATAATAATATTTCTTGCAGTTTAACATGTTTTATTCATGTCTGAAATACCACATTCTATTAAAGTTGTATTTCAATGTCACAATAATATTGTTCCACTACTTTCCTATTCTTCAATTTTACTTTCTATAAAAATACCTTACACTGTATCATCTTATTCCTTTCTTTAATTTTATGAATATACTCTAATTACATTGATGTATTGACATCAAACATAAGGTAGTTTTGACATAAGTAAAAACATTGAATTTATTACATTACAATGTTTCTAAATATCTTCCAATTCCTACATTAATATACTTATGAAGAGAAAATTTCATTCTAAAACATTCATATTGTTCTTGTAGATAATCGAAATATCATAGTACCTACTTCATTTCTTCAGAGAGCTATATTTCTAGATTTTATGTGAATATACTAAAAACTCCCACTTTTTAATCATTTCCTTTCTATAGTAAAATAATAGAATACATCAACATCCTATCCACAGGTGGATATGGATTTTCTCCCATGAAATTACACTCATTTCTCATTCATATTGTGTTTTAATTCCATAGATTGATATTTTTGGATAACAATTAGAGACAGTTTTGGATCAAGACATTATCATCCTCTCTATTATCATCATGATGTAATATAACATTGAAACATAAATTTACTATAAATCTAGTCTATATGGAAACTCATCCCCAAAATTTCTTCATGGTCCTTGACACCCTTTGTATTAATCATTCTATATAACATAGCCTTCAGTGCTATAATAAACATAATTTGATAACACATGATGATTATATCATCTATATATATTGGATGTATGAGTAAAATCACATCATTAAACATCACCCAATAGTAGATGTGATACATATTAGATATGTTTAATATATATTATACCATTATGTTATAATAATTTGTGTTATACTACTTAGGATATTTATTATAGTGACCCATGATTTTCATTTAAGGATATCACATATTTTAAGATGAATATTCATTACATTACACAAAAACAAAATTGAAGATCATAATAGTATAGTGTATTTGGAAACATAGAACACAATATTATAATATGGTGAGTGATCTTCAATGTTTTTGACAATGATCTTCCAATTTAGTATTCATTATCAACATACCATACATAAAACCTTTCTTCATAACCTGGGGAAAGAAAACATAAGAACTAGGTATCTCAAATACTCAATAAGTGTAAATAAAATAAATATCAATCAATGATCATATGAATTCATAATATAATAATAATGTTAAGTGAAAATGAACATATCATAATAAATTCATACCCAAACCATCATATATGATAAACAAGATTCGTGACATAAATATTGGAAGTTCATAGCACATGAATCATAAGTGAATGAACGACCAAAATCAATGAGATAATAACATTAACATAAGTTATTAAATTTTTGGAATAAATATAAGCATATAAAATCTAATGTAAAGTCAACCCTACAATACATTTATATCATTTTAGTCTTCATAAAACCACCCATTTACCTTATACTACCTTGGTTTAACCACCCATTTACCCTCCTTTTTGGTCTTGGGATAACCTCCTATGTACTATTTTGTTTCAGGCGTGGATTAATATTTCGTTTAACCTATTCTTTTGATATTGGAATAATCTCCCATTTACCCTCTTGTTTTGGACATAGAATAATTTCCATTATACCCTCTGAGTTTATAAGTCATTTTTCATTACCCAATTTATTGGATGGATATATGTCCCCCACCAGTCACATAATAAAAATCATAAATATGTGCTCCACAATATCATAAAACATTCTTCATATCATAACCCATAAAATGAAATGGAAATCATAAACATTTCACCATTTTATAAACTGTGGAAAATTGAGTGTCTTATTAATAATTTCACTATAACATAACCCATGAGATGATGTGGGTCTCATAAGAGTTTCCTCATGGTATAACCCTTGGGAGAGAAACTATTTTCATAAACATCATGCAATCATAAACATAAACCTTTTAGATAATTAATATGAATTGTATTTGTGTATCATATTTATAGAAATACATAGTAAAAATTATTTTATTTCATCATAGATTGAAAATTAATTTTAAATATCATTTAATGAATTTCTTGAAGAAAATATCATTTTTCAATTTAAATTTTTTTAAGAAATAGAAAAATAAAAAATAATTTCATTGAAAATAACATTGAAACCATATAAAGGAAGTTTTTAAAAATTATTCAAAATTTATTTTGTTGAAATTAATATTTCTTGTTTGAAAAAACATTTTATATGAACTCAAAAACATTTTTATAAAATATGATTTTGGTAGAAAAAAATCTCTCCAATAGAAAAGTGAAATGAAGTTAGTTATTTTTAAAAACATTTTATTAATTATCATAATCACCAAAGATTGGAACCATTGTAATATTACATTAAAAAACATCAATAACCATATGATAATAAAATTCACCATATTCTTGAGATTTAGATCATAATATTTCATCATTGGAATCCAAATCTCAAATAATGCAGATAAAAGGTAAGATTATAACTTAAAATTCTAACCACTATGGTAACATTGATTCACAATAACCAAGAAGGAATAATATAAAATTATTCATAAAATATAATTATTATAAATAAATTCATCATAATACATGTAAAATGGTATATATATATACCCTACATATAAGAATATAGGTACACAACTTAGCATATTTCTCAAAAGAGGAAAATTTTGATCAAAATCCCTTACAACTTTGGCATCAATGAAACTCTAAACGAAATGAAAGAGAGAAAATATAATCAGTATATAAATACTAATAACATTAATTATAATAATCATAAAATAAATTCTTTGGTATTATATACACCACATAAATGAAAAAGGTTTTGAATATGGTTTGTTTCTCATAGAGGTAAGAAGTGAGACAGAAATTTCTTACCATAAATCATGACATCCATAAGATGTATTAAAACATCCCATATAATAAATATATTTTTATTAGACACCCATAACAGTACCATATTCCTATATATCATACCATACATGATTTTCTTATGTCCATTTATTAAAAGTTTATTAAAAACATTAGGTTAATGTCACATTTTGGGTAATTTCCACTTTGCTCTTCATATAGGTTTCGACTTGTAATTTTTTAACTATTACTCAGATAATTTTTTCATAATATAAATTTTTTGTAACATTATTTAAAAGTAATATATATTTTTATATATTTATTTATATTTCACCATAATATATTGACATTGAAAAAGGAGTAAACCAATTATGGAGATGGTTGGTCATACATATGCATGAATATCGTTTCCATTTCATTATTGGATTGAAAGAAAGACAATTAAATAGTATATTATAATTATAGAATCATTTTTATTAAATATTTTCTCACTGATATTTTCAATTAAATACTTTTTTCTTCTTATTATTTTTAGTTTTTCTTTTGGGTTTCGGGTGTTTCAGGTTTAAATTGGGTGTTTTCAGTGTTCTGGATTTAAATTTTGAGTCTTTGAAGATTTGGTTGGTTTTGTGCATTTCCTTTGTTAAGGGGAAGGAATGAGGATGTTGTGGAACTTAAGTTGATTTTTCAATACTCTTAGTGGAACCTTTATATGGGGTATGTTATTTGGGTTGTTTATCCCCTTGAAATAGTTGGGTTTTGGGGTTAAAAAAGTGATTTTTTGGGACTTTTTATAGACTACAGGGTTAGGGCGGATGGTTTTTTTAACCCATATGTAAGTATGAAGGGGGAACATGGTTTTAACATAGTTTAACTAACCATGAAAACAATGTGTGCATCCTATATATATCTAGACAGTGGTGTATTTCGCGGTTTTAACACGGGTTGTCAAATCTTGCGAGCAAACCGTGCAACATGCTCGGGAAAGGGTATTTTTTGGATTTTCTTCTATTTAAGTGGGGATTATTCCCTTGGATACCACACTCAATATACCATAAATTGGAAGCATCCCATTGAGAATTTTGTCTCCCCCATGCTTCTTCAAATTCATTTTTATTTGGTTTCATGATGATTGTTCACCCGGATTGAAGGATTAGGGCTCCCCTATCTGTATCCTTTTCTTTTCTCCCATTTTCCCCTTCTCCACTAACCCTATTTTCCATATTTAGATGATTTTCATGCCTAGGTTGGTGTATATTTGGGGGTTTTTTTCTTAGGGTTCCTTTGGGATTTTCTTGCATCTCGGAACCTTTGGGGAGTTATTTCATTTGGGCATTGTCGAATCGAAAGTGATTTGAGGTTGGATCCCATTGCATTTTTCCTTTAAATTAATGTTTATTTTGATTTTTTGATGTTTTCACATACCATGTTTGTTAAATAAGTGTTTATTGTTGTTAAATTAGTTATACCATGTCAAATTATTTGGATTCCCCTTGTTTTGTGATTATTTGTAATTTTTTTAAAGGATTTAGCATGCCTTGTGTTTTGGAAATTTCATGGTTGGCTCTTTAAATTGAATAGTCTTTTATAATGGTATGGTTTGGTTTTCATAAACACGTTTTTGATGTTCAAAGTGATTATTTAATCCTTAAAAGGGGATTTTCACATTATGTACTTAATGGTATATACCACTTTTTCCCTTGTATGTGTGTTTTGTTTTGAAATGGTGGGTTGGGTTGATGATATGGGTTTTCAATGGTATTTTTGGTTGTAAAAGTGGTTCTGTGTGGTATTTTATGAAATTATTTATTTTTAAAAAAAATTATGAAAGGCCCGTTTGGCATCATAAATTTTTTCTTTGGAAAACACCACTTGGAGGGATCTGATTTATTGTTAGATTATAAATGGGTGGGGTTGTCCTTGGTATGGTACTCTGCCCATGTGGTTCTTGTTTAAGGCATGGGACGATCCTTAAGGAGGTAGGGGTGGTGCTGGTTTCTTTATTTGATGGATGAATATAAATATTTATGTGTGTGACTTGTTGAATGATCTATTTGGAACACCCATTTATAGACATAGCATAGTAAACTAGCATAGCATAATATATGGATACATCGGTTTATTACTATGGTATTGGGACCCTTGACTAGGCCAGGTAGAGAAAATGTCAAGAATTAGGGAATTATGAAATCATCGAGAAGGTAATAAATTAAGGATGAGTCACATGTTTAGTATGTTATGGTTGTCCTATGAATTTCTAGGTATTCCCCTAGTGATCTGACACTATAATCATTATTCATTTCCCTCATTGTGAGATCATCTCTCTTGTTCATGGTTTTGGAGTTCTCTTGGTAAGACAAAAATTCATGTGTTTGTTAAAAAGTTTTTAATCCCAATTTAACTTTTTAATGAAAATATGAATGTTTTTTACTTGGTTATTATTTTAAAATTCTTCCCCATAAAAATATCATATATTCAGAATGAACCTTGTTTTAAAATGTTAGGGAAATGGGTTGTCATTTTTATCTGGAAATATAAAATATTGAAAAGAATATGTTTATAGTTCAATTTCAAACCTGAGAATTAATGTTGATTTATTTAACGGATATGATTTGGGTATTTAATTAGATGGTCCTTAAAACTAACATTTAATACTCACACTTATAGTGTCTTCTTGTTTTTCAGTTTTTCTGATAGGTTCTAGCTTTCATTCAGTCGCCTTGGGAGATGAGTGGTGTTTAGTTGGAGAGTGACCATCAGGGTCACATGGAGGTTTTGTTTGGTGTTAGTTTTGGATTGGCTATTTTGGTGTTTTTTATCATTCATTTTTTCAGTCTCTTTATTTTTATTTGTAAAAGATGAAAAATCTAGAAATAAATTTGATTTTGGTTTGTTCCATTATTTAAATTTTTTTCCATGTTTTTCTCATTTGGAGAAATTGTTCCCATATTAACTTTCATGATTCCATGGTGCTAATCTCTAACCCAGGAGGATCAGGAATTCCACTCAGGCCTTGTCGCCTATCAACTCGGGTGACCAGTTTATAGTCTCCCTGGGTTGGTTCGTGACAAAATGGTATTAGAGCTGGTCGGATATTTTAAGGACCTTGATTTTTAGATTTTCCACTATTATTTGGGTATTTCATGGTATAAGGAGTAGGATTTTTGGGTCTTGGGATGTATGAAGGGGAAGGACATCATGAACCCTTTCTCATTCGAAACCATGAGTTTCCATGTGAAGTCCAGGTTTGTTGGTGCCTTTTTGTTCTTGTATACTGTTTGGTGTTGGGAAATAAAAATGTATTTGGGAAAGTTGCCTTCATGAGCCCATAGGGCTAGACAATTCATGTGGATTCGGGGATGTTTCCCTATAATACACTATGTGATGGTGTTCTGACCAACGTAGGTTTTCCAACCACATATCCAAGTCACTGAATGAAACTAGTTTCCCCTTGTGAGTTGTTTTGGGTCGTCCTTGATTCTGAAATTTATTTTGAAAAAAATATATTTTTTTAGAAGTGTGTAAATCTTAATTAAATTGGTCATGAATTTTTTTTTTGGAAGTGGAAAATAGATTTTCATAACATAAAATAATAATGGTTTGGAAAAATGGGTTTTTCTAAAATGATTTTTGGGGTAAAATGAAAATGTTTTTATAAGATTAGATTTTTTATAACCTATATATGGAGTTTATTAAAATATATTGTTTGAATAAATAGAATTTTGTTCCTAATATATTTTTGGGATTCACTCTAAACAAGAAGAAATGAGCTTTTAGTCTAACGCTTCTTAATTAAATGTGGTTTATAGTATTACTAGAAATTGTTTGAATGAGATGGATTGGTTTTATTGTGATTCAATATTTTGTTCTCATATTATATCTTTTTAGTTTGGTGTGATTCATATATAAATTTTGACTTTTTGGGTGTTTTCCCTTGGTGCACGGTCTGGTCTCGGTCTGCGCACAGTTTGGGAAAACTGGGTAGATTGCTCCCGGTAACCCTGTAAGCTTTGATTTGCCTCTGGTTGAGGGAACACGACCTACACACAGCTACTCAAACTATGATTAAAGAGTGAGTGAATCCAATGCCTTGAGACCTAACCCTATTTCATGGTTGGCACATTTTTTTCTAAATCTTGTGGCCAAACTATGTAGGTGTCCAGATTTTTCACTAAGGGGTGCATAGTTGGCCCACGGTTAGGTAAAACATATAGCCTAACCTTGTATAGTTCCCAGGTGTCTAAAAATTTTAAAAACGTTGGTTTAATTCTATATTTATGTATTATGGAATATGTTGAGGTTGTCCTTTGGTATTATTGGATTTTGGGAGTGATGTTTTGTTATGTAGTGTTTTGAGACTGATAAATTCTCATTGATGGATTGGTCTTGATTGAGTTCTTTGTTCTCTTTTTTTTAGTTTCTACCTTCACAAAGATTTTATGGATTCCCAGGATTTAGCTTTGGGTGGTACACCATTAGAAAACATTCAAATTTATCAACCAATATAATATGTTCTTGAATTTTGGATTTTGAACCCTCCTCTCTTTTATGGTGAAGAGGATCCTCTCATGTAAATAGAGTGGATGTTATAGATTTAGAGAGACCACTATTTCCTTGAGTTTCCTTGAGTTTATTGAGTCATTAAGAGTAAATTATTCTACCTTTATTCGTGATGGTCCCACCTAGAAATGGTGGAAGTAAGTGTCTCAAGGAAAATGTAATGCCTCGGTTCCTAAAGCCATCCAGAGGTGCCCCGTAACCAGTTGGTCACATGGCCACAAGCGCATTTCCCTGAATGTCAGAGGCTACCGACTAGTAGAAAAAGATTTGGGTGTGATAGTGGGGAAACTATGACATCATTGGCAGAGTACACAGCGGAAGTAACAACACATACAAGAGAAGAAGTAGTAAATATCCAACAATAGTAAACAATTGAAGACTAAAATAATAAACAAATAGAGCACACATATATATGAAATGATGCATGATACATATGTCTATGAAGGTAGCCAAACAAGTCACAATCCTGGAAATACAATAGTGCTAAACCAAAGTACAAAATAAAAACAGATAAGAAACTCTTCAGCATCACAAGCCTCAGCTTGGTCCCATTCTCTCCTGCTCTAATGCAATCAAGTACCTGAAGTCGAAAGGCACTTTCCCTTGTCTATAACTCCAACAATATAATTTGTTTGGTCCCAAAAGAATCACCCAAACAGGGTGTGAGACTAAATCTCAGTAGGCAACCCCCCGAAGATCTGTGCCTAACAGTCAGTGAGTATATGGTAGGTAAAAGTAAAGTAAATAGTAAACAGTAAGCAGTAAATAGGATGATACACAGCAGCAAACAGTCAACAAAGTCAAACAAGCAACTGTTAAGAAAACAGCTAACCACAAAAAGGTAACCCTTTGAGAAGTGCTCACAGCCATTCCCTCTGGTCCTATCCAAGAAATACCAACAACCCTCTGGGCAGAACACTCATCCTAACCGCTCTGGCTTGGTCATACGAAATTATAAGACTCTCTGAGAAAGAAAACTCAGTCAATTTCCCTTATAGTCTAAGGTAGTCATGGACTCTCTAAGGAAGATCACGCGGTCAATTCCCCTAATATCTCCAAGGTATGGAGACTCTCTGAGGAAGCTCACTCAGTCAATTTCTCTTATAGCCTCAGGTCGTTCACAGACTCTCTGAGGAATCTCACTCAGTCAATTATTCCTATATCCTAGAGTGGTTTAAGGAATTCAAGAAAAACAAAGACTCTATGAGGAAGCTCACTCGATCAATCCCCTTATAGTCTATAAATCTCAAGACACTCTGAGGAAGCTCACTCGGTCTATCCTCTTATAGTCTATAATATCCAAGACTCTCTAGGAAGGTCACTCGGTATATCCTCTATAGTCTATAATATCCAAGACTCTCTGAGAAATCTCACTCGATCTATCCTCTTATAGTCTATAGCACTAGGTTCTCACGGCCCTGTGCTAGTATTTTCATAATAATTCTTTATGGCCAAATTAAACCTACATAGATACTTTCCTAACTAGTCTACAGCATAAAAAGCATTTTAGAAAACAACGCTTCATCCTATGATCACAAGGCATGGAAAATAGGTATAACTGCAAAAAAGGTTGAACATGACCAAACGGTCGTAAACAGAAAAAGGTGTGGGAAAAACATCCAAGAATAGAAATTATCCCTATACATAACCAATTTACTTCTACACAAGCATACAACCATGGCAGGAAAACAATAGGGGTAAAACGGTAAACACGCAATACCCCAGTCAAGGGTATTTGTCTAATTTTCACATTAAACTCTAAGACGTTGAATGGAAAGTAACAAACCATCTACCATGGGGTTAGGAGATCAGTATAATTGAACCAAAATTCTTGAATCTCTTAATAATTTCATAGATCTATGAAAACGCATAAAATGTTCAACCCATGATAACATGGAAAAGAGGAGGAATTGGAAAATGATTATCTAGAAGAAGGAAGAGTTTGTCATTGTGGTTCCAACACAATTGACGATGGTCAATTTAGAGAACATATGGAGTATCAAGGGCTCAGAGAAGTCTCAGTTTTTTATGGATTCTCTCAGTCGAATGAAACCTAGAAGAAGACGTTTCGGGTGGTCAGACGTGAGCCCGATCCTTTTAATGAAAAAAAAAGTATGTGTCGTGTAATTATTGAGTACATGGAATGTACGTGCCTTTTCCATACTCCGCTTTAATCAGCCTCCAAATCACCCCACACGACTGTGTGTGTGGTCATCACACGGCCAGCACATGGCCTCACGCAGAAATGAAGTACACGGCGTGTACTCATAAAGTACTGGGCGTGTACTTAAAAATTTTCCAGAAACTCCTATTTTCTAAAAAAACTCCACAAAAAGGAAAAACATACCTAAAAAAAGTTTTGGGTTCTTACAAACTTCCCCCCTTAAATAAATTTGTCCTCGAATTTCCCTAGCATGGCGTAGAAGAAGAAACCCCGAACAGCTTCGGCCACTGCAATCATACATTGGCCTCCCTCTCCCAAGTCTCGTCCTATACTTGCTCATACTACCATAGCACCCGTACCAGAGGAATAGACCAGCCATAGAGGACCTTCATACTGCAATCGACAATCCGAATAGGATTCTCCTTAAACAATGCATCTGATTCGAGCTCAAACTCCTCGGGTTGGAAGACATGAGACAGGTCTGAAAAGTAACGTTGGGGCTGAGAAACGTGGAATATGTCATGCATAGCCCAGTACCTATGAGGTAACTGAAACTGATAAGAAATCGGACCAACTCTCTCCAACACCTCAAATGGCATGATGTACCCAAGTGAAATCTTACCCTATCTCTGAATCCTCTTTTGTCCCATCCTTGGTGCAACATGCAGGAAAACCTGATCCCCGAACTTGAACTCCAGAGGTCATCTCTGCTGATCTGCATAAGACTTCTGTCGAGACTGTGTCGTAGCCATCCTCTTCCTAATCAACTCTATATACTCTGAGGTCTCCTGAACAAGATGAGTCCCCAACAAAGCAACCTCTCCTGCCTCCAGCCAACATAAGGGTGGTCGGCATGGCCGACCATACAAAGCCTGATAAGGTTCCAAATTAATAGTGTCTTGAAAACTATTGTTGTAGGAAAAATCCACAAGAGGTATATTCTTCTCCCAAGAACCTCCAAAATTCATAATTCATTCTTGGAGCATATCCTCAAGTACCTGGATCGTACGCTCGGACATGCCATCTGTCTGGAGATGGTAAGTTGCACTCAAAAGTACTTGTGTACCCAAAAACTTCTGAATACCCTTCTAGAATTGAGGAGTAAAACATGAATCCCTGTCTGAAACAATGGAATGTGGAACTCCATGAATATGTATGATCTCTCAAATATACAACCACACCAGCTCATCAACACTGAAGGTCTCCTTGATCGGAAATAAGTGAGAAACCTTCGTGAGTTTTTCAATGATGACCCATACTGAATCATTCCCTTGAGGCAACCTTGGAAAACTGGTCACGAAGTCCATCGCGACATCATTCCACTTCCAATTAGAAATGGGTAACTACTGTAAAATCCCTTCCAGTCACTGATGCTCCTCCTTCACCTGCTAAAAAGTGGAGCACCTCATGATGAAACCAGTAGCATCCCTCTTCATACCTAGCCACCAATACTGACGGTGTAGATCATGATACATCTGGATGATGCCAGGATGAACTCCCCCAATTGAGGATTGAAAATCCCACATCAGCTCCTCACGTATGTCTGTTGGCACCCATACATGTCCCTGGAAATGCAAGATCTCATCCTCACCTATGGTCCACCCAGTAATAGGGTTTTATCATTACACGCTTTCCCGTAGGACTAGGCCTTCAGAATCTGATAGCTTCCTTATTTGTGCCCGATCAAGAAGAGTAGAGGTAACAGCTACATAAGATAGAAAAGTCTGCCCTTATCTATCGTGCACCTCAAAATTCATCTCAAAGAACAGAGCCATAAGCTGCCACTCACTGCTAGCCTCTTGAACTGCATGTAACTAAGTCCTCTTGCTCAATGTATCATCCACTGCATTTCCTTTCCCAGGCGCATAGGCAAGAACAAAGTTAAAAAACTGAATGTACTAAATCCACCTTCGCTGTTTCAAATTTAGATCACACTGAGGGAAAATGTATTTTAGACTCTTCAGGTTTGTGAACACCACAAAGTGCTCTCCCAAAAGATAATGTCTCATACAGCGTAGGGCATGAACAACAACTGCCAACTCGAGATCGTGTGTCGGGTAATTCCTATCGTGTGGCCTTAACTGCCGAGACCAATAACCAAAGACTCCATTCCCCTACATAAGAAAAACTCCCAGCCCGATACCAGAAGCATCACAATAAACAGTATAGCTCTTGCCCGACTTTGGAAAGACTTGTATTGGGGTTGAATTCAACCTCCCTTTCAGCTCCTCAAAGGATGACTCACAAGAATCTGACCATAATAACTTCACCCCTTTCTTGGTCAGACCTGTCAGTTGTGTTGTTAGGTGTGAAAAGTATTGTATGAAACATATGTAGTATCCAACCAACCCTAGAAAACTCCACACCTCAAAGACGTTCTTCGGCTTCTCCCAGTAAACTACTGCTCTCACTTTCTCTGGGTCTACTGAAACTCTTTCCTTTGAGATAACATGACCCAAGAAGTGAATTTGATCCATCAAAAGTGGTATTTTAAGAGCCAAGAATATAAATAATTCTCTCTCAGTGTACTCATAATGATCTCAAGATGGGTAGCATGGTCGTGTCGAGTGTGAGAGTACACCAAGATGTCATCAACGAAAAAAACCATGAAGAAATCCAAGCACGGATGGAACACACAGTTCATTAGTGCCATGAAAACTGAATGCGCATTCTTGAGACCGAACAACATAACTGTATACTTTTTCAGACCATACCTGCTTCTAAAAGCTATGAGATGTATATCAGATGGTCTAACACGCAACTTATGATATCCGGATCTCAATTCAATCTTTGAGAACACTCGGGCTCCTCAAAGTTTATCCAAGAGATCATCGATCCTCGGCAAGGGATATCGGTTCTTGACCTTAAACTAGTTCAACTTCCAATAGTAGACACAAAGCTTGAGGGTACCGTTTGTTTTCTTTGAAAACAGGACAGGCGAACCCCAAGGAGAAGTATTGGGTCAGATGAAACCATTTTCCTATAACTCCTCCAACTGCTTCTTGATCTCCTGCAACTCTGGTGTAGCCATCCTATAAGGAGAAATGGACACTGGTGCCGCTCCTAACACAAGATCAATCGATAAGTCTACCTCACGCTCCGGAGGCAACCCTAAAAAGTCCTCTGGAAATACATCTCTGAAACAATCCACCACTGGAGGAAATTCTAACTATGAAGTCCCCTGGTCATCCAAATAAGGACTAGGAATCTGGGATATAACTCCTCCCAACCAATGATGATCTGGACCCACTCTGCTCACCTGGACATCCCATTCACCTCTATAAAGAAAGAATCCACCCTATGGTGATACGAAACTCACCATTTGGTGATAACAGTCGACGACAGCCTAGAAGGGAACTTGAAAATCTATTCTGAGAATTACATCATAGCTTTTCATCTCTAAGACATTGAGATACCAAAGGAAGTGACACCAACCAACCTCAAGAGGGCACTCCTTACACTGACGTACACTAGTTGTCCATGTTCCCAATAGTCTGTCTAGTGTCAATATGTTAGCAAGAGAAAAGATACAGAGACTAAGACTCTCCACAACAGCGACAGATATAAAGCTATGGGAAGCCCCTGTATTGAAAAGAGATAAAGATAAAACGGAGGCTACTAAGATCGTAACTCAAACTGTAGAGGGTTTGGGATCCTACTCTTGATGGGTCTACTCAACTGCAAAATTATATCCTGTATCGTGGCCTTGTGGCCCTGCCTGACCACTCTAAGATGATCCACTCTGTAGTCGGTGGTTTCCTGGTGACTGACCACCAGGATCGCAACCTCAAACTTGGCCCGAATGGCTGTAAGAACTCCAGTTTCCAAACTGGTGAGAACTGGAGATGCACTCCTGAATGTGGGGTCATAGAAGAACCCCTACTGCCAACCATAGGTGAGAAGGTCTGACAAAAATGTTGAAGATGGCCCGTCTTGCCACAAGATCAGCACCCCATCGGGTCTCTCTAGCACTGAGGCCTAGTATGTCTGCTCCTTCTGCATTATTAGCATACTACCTAGATGCCCCAAGATACATTCCGCCTACTCTGATCTCCTCAAGCAGACTCCCTACGGTGCTTCCTGCTATCAGTAAGAGGAACACTAACTCTAGATGTCGAACTGCCCTGGATGACTTCTCCATCCTTCATATTGTGCTTAGTGATCAGTGCCTGGTTAACGATAGAGGATATAGAATTCAATCTGAAGATGTTCACCTGAGATCAGATGTCGTGCCTCAGACCATCCTCTAACTTTCGCACAAGGGACATCTCATCACCCCCTAGAATATGCGTGAAATTTTGTAGCTCAGTAAAGTGAGACGAGTAATCCATAACAGAAAGAGTACCATACTCTAGACTCATAAACTCTCGGGCTCGATCATCCCTCAAGGTCTCTGGGTAGAAGTAATCGTAGAAGATGCAACGAAACTCATCCCAAGTCATCCTCTACTGGCGTCATGACTGTGAGATCACCTCCCACCACCTCTTGGCAGAGTCTCAGAGAATATAGGTAGTGAGCTTCACCCTCTTCTCTGGAGGTATCTCCAGATGCTTGAAAAATGTCAGTGTGGCCTCTATCCATGACTCTAAAGCCTGAGGTCCTCCTTTCCCTAAGAAATTGGAACGATGCTGCAGCTGGATAACTTGCATCAACTCTGCCATCGATGGGGAAGGAGGCGGCGATCCCTGGAATCACTTCATAATCCTTATAAAACCATCCCTAAACTGCTCATCAACACCTACAACTGGTATAACTGTTGGTGCCAAGGCTGGCACAATAGGAGGATCTGCAGGAGGTCCATGATCAGCCATATCCGGTGTTTGATCACCGTCTGGCAACTGGTGGACAACCGGAGGACGTCTCGGTGGCATAATTTTGAAAGGTCAAAAGCACACATTAGATCAGGATTATCAAGTACTGAGAACATAATAGTAAAATAAGGGAACAGGTGAAAGAAACATTCAAGTTTTACAAAACAAGACTACACATTAGGTATAAAACTACACAGCCTTTTCTTTAAAGCCATTCACATGGGCATGTACATCTGCCAAAACCGGTCATGTACCACCCTAACCACATGGAATGTTGTCCCTACACACATAATGTACTTGAACTCTATTCCCCTACCTAATTCCACATACCCGTCTAACCCACGTGGTCCACTTAATCCTAGACTACATTGCGTGTATAAAAACCACACGGTGTGTACTAGACAAGGTTTCAACGACCCGTGTTGTTAGTTACACGGCCGACTACATGGTTCACTCTACATGGCGTGCTCCCTTTGCATATGGCGTGTACTTGAAGGATTTCCTTGACCCGTGTTGTTAGTGACATGGCTGGGTACTTAGGTTACACGGCATGGTGTGTGAAAAAAGGGCACGGTGTGTATAGCTGAAGTTTCAACCATCTGTATCGTTAGTGTAGCGACCCCAAACCCAGGGTGCCTTATGAGACATGATATACTAACATTTCATTACATCATTTACAATTATACATAATGTCCCATTACTAAAGAAGATCACAAGGCTCAGGATTCTGGGAAACCAGTTGCTTCTAATAAACTTCACTAGCACAAAACAAGCCTGAAAAAAAAAATTAAACAAAAACGTAGGGTGAGAAAATATGCCAAGTAAGGGGTTTTAAAAAAGTTTTAAGAAAACTTTTTTCTCAAATCAGTCCTTTTGAAGAGAATAAAACACTTTGCTAAAAACAAAGCATTATCTTTTCTTAAAACATGAAATCCATCATTTTTTTTTTGAAAACGACTTGCACAGAGGAGAAGTACCTGCTTAAAATAAAGATTAAAGTAAACATGATCATAGAGAGTAACACATAGATAATGCATAATTTACAATCAATATTACTTCAGTTATGAAAAATCTGTGTGTAATCAAGGAAAACATTCATAACATCATTCATGAGCATATACAATTCTTCTAACAACTTATCACATGACATTCAGTTCTTAACTCATAATTACATTTTCATAGTCATGAAAATTTTCAACTAGGGGATGCCCTGTTAGTTGAACTAACCCCTGTTTGACCATTTATCGTCACATGCAGAGGGAATGTATAATGCCAGACTTTGTCAAGACCTTTCGTCAAGACCGTATAACATACTTAACGGGTCAAGGCTAACCGCCAATCTCGTTTCCATGGTATCACAAGCCAAGGATAACTGCCAAGACCGTCACACATAACGTCTCATGAGACTCATACTTTACCCAATTCATTAGAGCGCTGTATAATTCCGGGTGCACCTATCACATTTAAGTCCAATACATCCCTCACATATTTTGACATGGTCTTTCATTCATAGGGTTTTATTCATACAACCTTAATCAAACCCCCTTTTCACATACATATTCATAACTTAATGACAGCTCAATCATAAATAAAGCTAAGACATGCATGCTAAAATCCATATACATAAGAAATTAACTTAACAATTGAAAACATGGGTTTTATGGAAATGAATATAAATAATTAACATTCCAAAAAATCATAATACCCGGTTAAAAACAAGGTCGTTCATAGCTGACTCATATGCTGATAAATGGGCATTGTGGGTGTTTAATTAAAAATGTGTGAATATACTTGCAGTTTGGAAAACAATGTGTGTAATTAGGTCCATATTGGGGAAATCATGTATATATGAACATATATAATTGTGTAAAAACTCTTTTTTTTTTGCACTTTAAATAACATGACCCTTTCCTTTGTAAAGTTTTCAAACAGCATAAAAAGAACTTGTATTTGAAGAAAACACATTGATACATGGTTATATACACCTATATATATAGAGATTTAGGTGCGTATTCACATGTTCATGGGTTTACCAAATTAAACATTACTCAAAAATATTTTTCATGTTTTACTTTAAACAATATTGATGTTTGGTAAAAACATCTAGAGTTCTTTTACATAAAAGGAAAAAAAAGTGAACATAATTTCCATAAAACCATTATTGACATAAAACCAATCTTGAATACAACAAGGTCGATCCATAAACATGAGTACATATATATGAATACATGTATACACTTGTCAAAGTTTAAGGAATTCATACTAACCATTTTCACAAAACAAAATTCTGATTTATCAAGAAGGGTGATAGATGAAAATTTTCAATTGAAAGAATTACATTGACATCATGCTAACCCTTAAACTTCATCATACATATAAACATGTATACAAATAGTTTTTTGGACTTTACATGAAATAATAATAATCTTTAAAGGTTAGATATAATTTTAATAGATCTTCATGTTATATTGTGGTAAATTTTAAAACAAATAAATAAGCTTGTCCTCCTAGTAGCACATAGATGTACATGTAACCTTATATAATCACATGTACATGCATATCTATATGCTTATTATATCTGCATAATCCCACATGTTTATAAAATTTCCCACAAACTCCATTTTTCATAGGGTAGAATGAAAAAAAACAGGGGTTAAAAACAGGTGAAAGGAAGGTGTACAAATTCATGTATCATTTTATACATGTATGAATACATATATATATTTACTCACAAGTTGTGTATAATTTAACCGAATTATAATGAACCAAAAAAACTTCCTTTAACCCAGTTGAGTTCTGGAAGAGAAGAACAGTGGTAACCGGTTCTTAAGGCCTTTGTATATGTATTTATATACACTTGCGTATGAAGTGTATATGACCAGAGATATCCACCAAAACATGAGAAATTAAGAGCAAAACTTTACCTTCGTTCGCCTCTCAAAACAAGAAGAGTGAAATGGTGAGATTCATTTTTTTCAGCCTTGTATACTTTAATATATACACATATATACGTAAAACATATATAAAGTAAAGTGTATCAAAATTAGAGAAGACAAAACAGAAGCAAGGATTTTCCCTTACCTGTTCGGAGAGGTGGAGAAGGAAAAAAACGAAGCAGCGACGCCGGACCGGTGGTCAGAGATCCAAGGGCTTCGGTGCCAAAACACTCGGCCTTCGGTGCAAACTGTGGTTTTAAAAAAAGAACACTGAGGACTCACTTGCATGGAGGGGGGTATCCGAGGCGAGTCGGTGCCTAATCTGTGGAAATCATGAGACAGTTGGGTCTACTAGACGGCCTACGAGAATAATACGAGGGCCTAACCTACTGGTTCAGCACGCGCGAGGAAGAAGAAGGCCGCAGGGAAAGAGGGAGACACGAAAAGGGTTGGACGGCCAGGATCACATGATAATTGATTGTGCGGCTCAGACGCAGCGTGGCTTAAAAGAAGACGGACGGCCGCGATTGGAGGGGTGATGGATCAGACGGTCCAGCTACTGCAGTGCTTAAAAACGTGGTTCAACGGGTTTTAAAAAAACAAAGTCATTTTATTAATTTTATTATTAATTTATTATAACATTGCTTTTATTATTAACACCCAATTATTAATCTAACTTTTATTACTTTAAGAAAAGTCATTTGGTCAATAAAAATACATTGATTTAAACAAAACTTATTATATATATATATATATTTAAACATCAATAATTTTATTAACTTTATTATTATTAAACCACAATTATTGATCATTTATTATTATTTTTTGAAAAGTCAATGGTTCATTTAATTAATTAAATAACCCTTATCAAAACATATTATTATTTATTTTTTTATTTTTTATTTATTTTCCCTTTGTTTAATTACATATTAATTATCTTAATTTATAATTACATGTAAATATTTTAATACACTTTTTAAAAAAATAAAAAAAAAATTGGTTGCTTAATCCCATGTTCAACATAATTTCAAAAACATAAATTCATATAACATTATCAATTATTTTTTATGGTTTTACAATCATTCAATTATCTTCAATGTTTTTTTAAAATTAATAAGAGTATTCGTGTAAGAATTAACATAAAGATGCAAAATTTGTAATGTAAATAAAACCATAATAGGACAAAGTTTCAAAACAATTGATAAAAGGTCAAATTATAAATATTTACATTATTTTTATTACTTATATTTAATTTAGAGATAAAAATAATTCATTTAATTTTAAAGTTTGATGCAATAAGTATATATATAACTCAAGAGTTTGAGTACATATTTTCTTAGACAAAATAAAAACCCATCAGCTTTAATATAATTACAACATAAAAGTTTAATTTCTCAAATTAAGAAAATATGTAGTGAATTAGTGGAAAAATAATTTTCACCGTTTTGAAATATAAAATATAATTCGCATTTTTGAAAAACAAGAAATAAATTAATTAAATTATCATTGATGTCATTCTTTAAATATTAAATCAAATTATATAATTAACTGTTTTTTGAACTTTTTGGGGGTAAACCATTCAAAATAAAACATTAGTGGATAGGAGAATCCAACGGTCATATTTATAGCTGATTGGGTTCAACGGTCGAATTAGTGTGTTTATAAAGAGTCTGGTCTCGGGGTGTCCCTCACTCCTGGTGACTGAAGGAGAAAGGAAGAGACGGTTTGTGTGATTCCCTTGGTGGTCAGCACGGTTGCAGTGGCTTTATCCATCCTCATGTTTATTCTGATGGATACCAGAAACCCTTACTGCCTTCTTGGGGTCCTAGTGGTTTTTAACGGTCTCCCAATTATTGTAATAGGGTTTTTAATTGGGATTTTTGGTTAGATTATCTTCTTGTTCGATCAGTGTGGGTTGTAGCCACCCTCATGATAATCTTTTGAATAAAAGGATCTTTTATTTATTTGATTCTATTTTATTATTATCATCTTATAAGATGTTTGTTTATTCACTTAATGGGTGGCACTGTAAAACAACATGTCATTACTCGAAACACGATTTCTCGGGTCGTTACATTACTTCTCCCTTCAAATAATTGCTCCCTCACAATTCTATCATAAAAAAACTGAAAACCCACACGTACAACATTACCGAAACAGTAGATCTGGCTCGGTTAACGGAATACCAAAGTTGGCACATAGTTCTTCTATTTCCATAGCACATATGCACTTCGAACAGTACGTCTTGAACTCCTGCTCGTGCATACTGCACACGGGCTTCCAAAGGGAGGCTCGTGCAATGAAATGCTCGGAAATGTCTGAGTAGATAAACTCCCGGATTACTCTCTGGGCCACATCATGCTCGAGGTAGTCTAGAGGAATGATGTGATTGAGGAGACTGGAATTCAAGACCTGGAACATATAAGATGCACTAAGGTGGCCATTCTGAGCAGCTACGAGGAAGCATGCTCTGGTAGAGAAGTTTTGTGCTAGTGTAAAACACTAGAATAAGCCTTCATAGTACCTTCCCCTTCACCTATAGCTGGGGAGTTGAGTAGTGGCGATGAGGTGAAAAACATGATCATCCTCTTGACACAATCGAAGAATCTCAGGACCGTTTTCTACATCGAGAAAATGCTGGCAGGACCCTTGCAGGTGGAGAAAGGATGGATAATCCACTGTGCATGCCCTGATCAGGATAAATTCTACTAACTCATCGGGTAGTGATGAGAAGTTCGTTTAACCAGCCATCTAAAAAAACATATGATAGGAAACTCTTAACAACATTGATAAGGTAGAGACATGAAAGGATACATGAAACTTCCATTTATGCAAAAGTTTACATGACAAAGCCTGAGTTTACTAGACGTACACCAAAAGGAGTGGAAAAACTTCCTAACTCTTCAAACCACACACAGGCTGAACAGACAGGACTCAACTAATGGGAACATCTATGACGCCTCCTGAGTTTAGAGTGAGGGTTATGGAGTTGAGAAACATCAGTATACACCTCTTGCCTAAGAGACAATTGGGTGGACTCCTCTTCCAACATTCCAAGGTCCATTAACTGGCCCCAGAAGCCGTAGTGAAAAATCTGGCATAGGTAAGCCGCTCGGAGGTCCCTAGCTGCGGTAGCTTCTTGAAAGGGGTTATCAAGCATCGTGCCAACTTCCTCGCTAGTCGTGAACACTCGGAAGAGTCCCTCGTGATACTTTCCCCGACGTACATAAGAGGGAAATTGGGTCATCATCATTATTAGATAATCCATCCCCAATCCCTGGTGAATACTAAGCACCCTAGGTGAGTTTGACACGTCATACAGGTGCTTACACGTCATAAGAATTCGGGCATAATTTAGAAAGTTCTCAGGGATAGCTAGATATACAATGTTCTCTAGAGCCTCAGTGGGAAGTGACAGTAGGTCAGTAGGTACATCAGCCATCTGAAAGTTATAACATTTTTACGTAGTCAATCATTGCAATACATTTATACCACCTGGCTTTCAAGAGTTTCTTGAACCTATCCTCTGATACCAACTGTAGCGACCCCAAACCCAGGGTGCCTTATGAGATATGATATACTAACATTTCATTACATCATTTAAAATTTGACATCATGTCCCATTACTACAGAAGATCGTGAGGCTCAGGATTCTCAGAAACCAGCTGCTTCTGATAAACTTCACTAGCACAAACCATGCCTGAAAAAAAAAATTAAACAAAAACGTAGGGTGAGAAAATATGCCCAGTAAGGGGTTTTAAAAACGTTTTAAGAAAACTTTTTCTCAAATCAGTCCTTTTGAAGAGAATAAAACACTTCGCTAAAAACAAAGCATTATCTTTTCTTAAAGCATGAAATCCATCATTTTTTTTTTGAAAACCACTTGCACAGAGGAGAAGTACGTGCCTAAAATAAACTTTAAAGTAAACATGATCAGAGAGCGCAACACATAGATAATGCACAATTTACAATCAAGATTACTTTAGTTCTGAAAAATCTATGTGTAAGCAAGGAAAACATTCATAACATGATTCATGAGCATATACAATTCTTCTATTAACTTATCACATGAAATTCAGTTCTTAACTCATAATTACATTTTCATAGTCATGAGAATTTTCAACTAGGGGATGTCCTGTTATTTGAACTAACCCTTGGTTGACCATTTATCATCACATGCAGAGGGAATGTATAATGTCGAACTTTGTCAAGACCTTCCATCAATACCATATAACATACTTAACGGGTCAAGGCTAACCGCCAATCCCGTTTCCATGGTAGCACAAGCCAAGGCTAACTACCAAGACCGTCGCACATAACGTCTCATGAGACTCATACTTTACCTAATGCATTGGAGCGCTGTGTAATTCTGGGCGCACCCGTCACATCATTCATATTGCACTATATAATTCAGGGTACACCTGTCACATTTAAGTCCAATACATCCCTCACATATCTTGACATGGTCTTTCATTCATAGGGTTTTATTCATACAACCTTAATCAAACCCCCTTTTCACGTACATATTCATAACTTGAAGACAGTTCAATCATAAATAAAGCTAATACATGCTTGCTAAAAATCCATATACAAAAGAAATTAACATAACAATTGAAAACATGGGTTTGAAGAAATGAACATAAACACTTAACATTCCAAAACATCATAATACCCAGTTAAAAACAAGGTCGTTCATAGCTAACTCATATGCTGATAAATGGGAATTATGGGTGTTTAATTAAAACTGTGTGAATATACATGTAGTTTGGAATACAATGTGCGTAATTAGGTCCATCTTGGGGAAATCATGTATATATAAACATATATAATTGTGTAAAAACTCATTTTTTTCACTTTAAATAACATGACCCTTTCCTTTGTAAAGTATGCAAACATCATAAAAAAGACTTTTATTTGAAGACAACACATTGATACATGGTTATATACACCTATATATTTATATATTTAGGTGCGTATACACATGTGCATGGGTTTGCCAAATTAAAACATACTCAAAAATATTTCCCATGTTTTACCTTAAAAAAAATTAATGTTTGGTAAAAACATTTGGAGTTATTTTACATAAAAGGAAAAAAAATTGAACATAATTTCCATAAAACCATTATTGACATAAAACCAATCTTGCATACAACAAGGTCGATCCATAAACATGAGTATATATATATGAATAAATGTATACACTTGTCAAAGTTTAAGTAATTCATACTAACCATTTTCACAAAACAAAATTTTAATTTATCAAGAAGGGTGATAAATGACAATTTTCAATTGAAAGAATTACTTTGACATCAAGCTAACCCTTAAACTTCCTCATACATATAAACACGTATACAAATAGTTTTTTGGACTTTACTTGAAATAATAATAATCTTTAAAGGGTAGATATAATTTTAATAGATCTTCATGTTATATTGTGGTAAATTTTAAAAGAAATAAATAACCTTGTCCTCCTAGTCACACATAGATGTACATGTAACCTTATATAATCACATGTACATGCATATCTATATGCTTCATATATCTACATAATCCCACATGTTGATAAAGTTTCCCGCAAACTCCATTTTTCATAGGGAAGAATGAACGAAAATAGGGGTTAAATACAGGTGAAAGGAAGGTGTACAAATGCATGTATCGTTTTATATATGTATGAATACATATATATATTTACTCACAAGGTGTGTATCATTTAACCGAATTAGAATGAACCAAAAAAATTCCTTTAACTCGGTTGAGTTCTGGAAGAGAAGAATGCTGGTAACCGGTTCTTAAGGCCTTTATATATGTATTTATATACAATTGCGTATAAAGTGTATATGACCAGAGATATCCACCAAAATAGGAGAAATTAAGAACAAAACCTTACCTTCATTCGCCTCTCAAAACAGGAAGAGTGAAATAGTGAGATTCAGTTTTTTTTCGACCTTGTATACTTTTATATATACACATATATACGTAAAACGTATATCAAGTAAAGTGTATCAAAACCGAAGAAGACAAACCAGAAGCAAGGATTTTCCCTTACCTGTTCGAAGAGGTGGAGAAGGAAGAAAACGAAGCAGCGATGCTGGACCGGTGGTCGGAGATCCAAGGGCTTCAGTGCAAAAACACCCGGCCTTCGGTGCAAACCGTGGTTTTAAAAAAAATAACATTGAAGACTCACTTTCATGGAGGGGGGTATCCGAGGCGAGTCTATGCCTAATATGTGGAAAGCAGGAGACAGCCAGGTCTACTAGCCGGCCTATCAGAAGAAGACGAGGGCCTAACCTACTGGTTTGGCATGCGTGAGGATGAAAGAAGGTCACGGGGAGAGAGGGAGACGCGAAAATGGTTGGATGGCCAGGATCACATGAGAGTTGATCGTGCAGCTCAGACGCAGCGCGGCATAAAAGAAGATAGACTTCCAATATTGGAGGGGTTGTTGGATCGGACGGTCCAACTGCTGCAACGCTTAAAAATGCGGTTCAACGGGTTTTAAAAAAACAAAGTCGTTTTATTAATATAATTATTAATTTATCATAACATTGCTTTTATTATTAACACCCAATTATTAATCTAACTTTTATTACTTTAAGATAAGTCATTTTTTCAATAAAAAAACATTCATTTAATCAAAACATATTATTATATATATATTTATATATATATATTTAAACATCAATAATTTTAGTAACTTTATTATTATTAAACCACAATTATTGATCATTTATTATTTTTTTTTTTGAAAAGTCAATGGTTCATTTAATTAATTAAATCAGCCTTATCAAAAAATATTATTATTTATTTATTTATTTATTTATTTATTTTCCCTTTGTTGAATTACATATTAATTATCTTAATTTATAATTACATGTATATATTTGAATACACTTTTTAAAAAAATAAAAAAAATTGGTTTCTTAATCCCATGTTCAACATAATTTCAAAAACATAAATTCTTATAACATTATAAATTATTATTATTTTTTATGGTTTTACAATCATTCTACTATCTTCATTGTTTTTTTAAAAAATAAAAGTATTTGTGTAAGCATTAACATAAGGATGGAAAATTTGTAATGTAAATAAAACCATAATTTGACAAAGTTTCAAAACAGTTGATAAAATGTCAAATAATAAATATTTACATTATTTTAATTACTTTTATTTAATTTAGAGATAAAAATAATTCATTTAATTTTAAAGTTTGATGCAATAAATATATATACAACACAAGAGTTTGAGTACATATTTTCTTAGACAAAATAAAAACCCATCAGCTTTAATATAATTACAACATAAAAGTTTAATTGCTCAAATTAAGAAAATATGTAGTAAATTAGTGGAAAATTAATTTTCACCATTTTGAAATAGAAAACATAATTCTCATTTTGGGAAAACAATAAATAAATTAATTAAATTATCATTGATGTCATTCTTAAAATATTAAATTAAATTACATAATTAATTATTATTTTTTTGAACTTTTCAGGGGTAAACCATTCAAAATAAAACATTCGTGGATAGAAGAATCCAACGGTCATATTTATAGTCATTTGGTTTCAACAGTCGAATTAGTGTGTTTATAAAGAGTCTGGTCTCGGGGTGTCCCTCACTCTAGGTGACTGAACGAGAAAGGAAGAGATGGTTCGTGTGATTCCCTTGGTGCTCAGCACGATTGCAGTGGCTTCGGCCATCCACATATTTATTCTGATGGATGCCAAAAACCCTTACCGCCTTCTTGGGGTCCTGGTGGTTTTAAGCGGTCTCCCAATTATTGTAATTGGGTTTTTAATTGGGATTTTTGGTTAGCTTATCTTCTTGTTCGATCAGTGTGGATTGTAGCCACCATGATGTTACTCTTTTGAATAAAAGGAGCTTTTATTTATTTGATGCCATTTTATTATTATCATCTTATAAGATGTTTGTTTGTTCACTTAACGGGTGGCACTGTAAAACAACATGTCATTACTCGAAACACGGTTTCTTGGGTCATTATAGTTAGTCACACGGGTAGACACACGGTCACTACAACACGGCGTGTACTTATCGTACACAGCGTGTTACTGAAGATTTTTTACAACCCCGTGTTTACGCCCACACAGTCATTAACATGGTTTAAAAACTACATGGCATGTATTCATAATGTACACATCGTGTATTATGGGTTTTTCTGGGCAGTAGCTTCAGAACTTATTCGGTGCCTAGAAAACACAGAAAATAAGAATTAAGGTGCCAAATTCCCATCCCTGAGGGCCCATACTCCTCGCGAATCAAATCTTGGCATCTTATACATATAATATACAAGTGAAACAAGTAAATGATCTTCCATGTTCCGATTCATGTGGGTAAATAATCGAAATTTGGTGTTCATTCCAGTAAATCTCTACACAAACAATACCATATCGAACAGCAGGTATTTCTAACAAGGAGACTATCACAACAACATCCATATTTTACACATCATCTATCACAACAACATGGAATCACTAATTCATCCTAGATTGCATGGAAAACATGCGTGACATGTGATTTCTAGTAAGTTCCTATATGATTCATGATATGGAATACCCTCATCTCATCGGGTTGCAATAGAAATAGAACCTCAATAATATTAACAGTAACATCACAAATCATGTGATTCTCTCAAGGTTAAATAAAATCAAATATAAACTTGCAAAACCAAAAGAAATTGCAATAAATAAGGTAAACAAGATTTTCCCTGTACACGGGTAAGCTACTCTTGGGCACAGCTTATTACCAAGTACATATTCCATCCTATCCCTAGCTATAGGATCTAAACAGTAAGTTAAGAGAAAAGAATTCCTCTGATACCACTTTGTAATGCCTCAGTTCTGGAAGCCACCAAGAGGCTCCTCGTAACTGGTTGGTCACATGGCCTCAAGCGCAGTTACCCGAGTGTCATAGGCAACCAACTAGTAGTGAGGGCCTTGGGTGTGATAGTGGGGAAATTATGCCCTCAGTGGAAGAGTACATAGTGGAAGTAACAACACATACAATATCGGATTAGTAAATATCCAACAATAGAAAACAATAGAAGACTAAAATAATAAACATCTAGAACACACATATATATGAAATGATGCGTGATATATATGTCTAAGAAAGCATACAAACACATCACAATGCTGGAAATACAATAGTGATAAACCAAAGTAAAAAAGAAAAACAAATAAGAGACTCCTCAGCATCGCAAGCCTTGGCTTGGCCCCATGCTCTCCTGATCCAATGCGATCATGTACCTAAAGTTGAAAGGCACTTTCCCTTGTCTATACCTGCAGCAATATAATCAGTTTGGGCCCAAAATCATGACCCAAACAGGGTGTGAGACTAAATCCCTGTAGGTAACCACACGAATATCTATGCCTAATAGTCAGTCAATATATGGGAGGTAAAATTATAGTAAATAGTGAACAGTAAGAAGTAAAGAGGATGATACACAGCAGTCAACAATCCACAAATCAAACAAGAAACAGTGAAGAAAACAGCTAACCACAAACAGGTAACTCTTTGGGAAGTGCTCACAGCCATCCCCTCTTGTCCTATCAAAGAAGTACCAATAACCCTCTGGGTAGTACACTCATCCTAACCCCTCTGTCTTGGTCATACGAAATTATAAGACTCTCTGAGGAAGCACACTCAGTGAATTCCCCTTATAGTCTAAGGTAGTCAGGGACACCCTGAGGAAGATCACATGGTCAATTCCCCTTATATACCCAAGGTTTAGAGACTCTCTAGGGTAGCTCACTCAGTCAATTCCTCTTATAGCCTCAGGTCATTCACATACTCTCTGGGGAAGCTCACTTAGTCAATTCCTCCTATCACATGGAGTAGTTTAAATAATTAAAGCAAAACAAAGACTCTCTGAGGAAGCTCACTCGGTCTATCCCCTTATAGTCTAAAAAGCTCAAGACTCTCTGAGGAATCTCACTCATTCTATCCTCCAATAGTCTATAATATCCAAGACACTCTGGGAAGCTCACTCGGTCTATCCCCTATAGTCTATAATATCCAAGACTCTCTGAGGAAGCTCACTCAATCTATCCTTTTATAGTCTATAGCACCAGGTTATCATGGCCTCGTGCCTGTCTGTGCATAATAATGCTATATGGAAAATGTAAACCTAAAAAGATACTTGGATAACCAGTCTATAGAATAAAAAGATTTCAGAAAACAATGCTCCATCCTATGATCACAAGGCATGGAAAATAGGTATAACTGCCAAAAAGGATGAACCAGACCAAATGGTCATAAATAGAACTAGGCATGGGAAAAACATCCAAGAATATAAATTATCCATATACATAACCAATTTATCTCTAAAAAAGTATACAATAATTGAAATAAATAAATAGGGGTAAAACAGTAAACACGCAACACCCTGTTTAAGGGTATTGGTGGAATTTGCACATAAAACTCAACGACATTGAATGGAAAGGCACAAACCACCTACCTTGGGGTTTGGAGATCAATATACTTGAACCACGAGGATTGAATCTCCTTATAACTTCATTGATATATGTAAATGAATAAAACCTTCAACCCACGATAACATGGAAAAGAGGAGGAATTGGAAAATGATGCTCTATGAGAAGGAAGAGCTTACCGTTACGGTTCCAACACAATAAATGGCTGTCAATTCATAGAATAGAAAGAGGCTTGGGGGCTTGGTGAAGTCTCAGTGTCGTACATCTTCTCTTGGTTGAACAAGACCTAGAAGAAGACGTTTCTAGTGGTCAGACGCGAGACCGGTCCATTTAATGAAAATAAATTACACAGCATGTACTTTTGGAGTACACGGCGTGTATTAGCCTTTTCTGTACTCCGCTTTAAGCAACCTCCACATCACCCCACATGATTGTGTGTGTGGCCATGACCCAGCCAGCACATGGCCTCACGTGGCAATGAAGTACATGTCATGTTCTCATAAAGTACATGGCGTGTACTTTAAAAATTTCTAGAAACTCAACTTTTCTCAAAAACTCCAGAAAAAGGAAAAACATACCTGAAAGGATGGTTTGGGTTCTTATAGAAAACCTCAAAGGAATCTTACATGGAAGTTATTCAAGTCTTCAATCATACAATATTACATTTCTAAGATGACATAGGTGAGGAAGAATATGGAGATGTTTTTTCTTCTATAGGTTGTCGGATCAATGGTGGAGTTCTACCGTGTCTTTTTAGATCTAGTTTCATATGATCTAGGGTATGTGGTGGATGATCCCCTGAAGGCTCTACATTTTGAGTTTAGGCTCCATTTTGAGATGTATTCAAAGGTTAAAGAGCTCAATTTAACCACGTTCTCTAATGTGGTGAAGAAATACATTCATGTTGAAGCTGAATTAGCAGGGGGCTTGAGATATTGAATCATACTTTAGTCTTTGGAAGTGGTGAAGGTAATTACAATAAGAATAATGTGAAGTAGCCTAAAGATGGTGGTGCTGGTAGGTGAATTAAGGGGAAATCAGACATATCGTCAACATATTTAGGGTGGAATGTCATTATGTGTAATAAATGTTATAAGAATGGTTATAAAAAGCATTCATTCCCAAGTGCTCCAAGACCCTACCACACCTGTGGATTCTTGGGTCACTTAAAGTTATTCTGTCGGGGTGTTTCCAAGAAATGTTGTGGATCCAAACCCAAAACATCAAAAGACACCCCAGTCTATTTGCAAGAGTAGGGAAATTTTTGGGATTAGTTTAGAGTCTCTCTTATTGTAGGGTTTATTCTGGTTCTATCAATCATTCCCAGTGGCATTTTTGTTGTTCTGTTCTATTTTAATTGTAAGGATGGATGTTGTGGATTTTTTGAGAACACTTATTTTAATGGATTTTTTTTAATTTTGCACTATGAATTTTTTATGTTCTAAATGTAAATTTCATCCATGTCCATCTCATAAATTCATATCTCGATAATTAGATATATTGATCTCCTGACTGGAGGGCAGCAGATGCATCAAACCTTAGGGCTCCAGCCATAGGTCTCTAAGTGAAGCTTTTCACTTAGCCAGGAAGTCATCCGAGTGGGAAGATCTTTATTGGTTCTTATCTCCTCTATTGGGGAGTGAATGATATAAATATTTTTGTTTGTGTTTTCTATATTATGGAAAGTTCCTCCTGGACTGTCATATGGGTTTTTGTTATTATTTGGATTTATTTTTCTTTTGTCTCCCTCCCCCTCCTCCCATTGTGGTGGGGAGTTTTTCCCTTGTGGGAGAGTTATTATATTGGATCATGTTGAAATTTTCTATATTGGAATATGTTATCAGTTCTTTCTAGTTGGTTCTTCATGGTGTGGAGACCCACAATATATATCGATGTGATTTCTTCCAAATATGATCAATGTTAGCTGCTTCCTAATGGTGGGGATACCATATCGGCCTCCCATGCTGAGGATTTGGTTTAATTTTAGATGTTGGTCTAGTATGAAATATATTTGGTTTGTTGCATTTTTTAGGCTAGGTCCCAAGTTCCATTTGGGTGTGGTTGAGGTTTTCATGGTTCGAGAGGTTGGATTATATGGATGTGGAAAACCTTAGTATTTGAATGATCAATGAGAAGTTGATATAGATTTTTAAGTGTACAAAGAGTAATGGTGGGGAGAGTTGTCACACCCATAATTCCAATTCCATTCCTTGTTTCAATAATTCTTCTGATTCTTAGTTTTTCTCATGGGTTCCAGGTTTTCTGGGTTTAAATTGGGGTTTTCGGGTGTTCTTGATTTAAATTTTGAGTCTTGGATGTTTTGGTTGGTTTTTACCTTGTCCTTTGATAGAGGGAATGTATGAGGACGACGTGGCATATAAATTGAGTTTGTAACACTACTAGTGGAACATTTTTATGGGGTATGATTTTGGGGTGGTTTATCCCATTGATTTAGATGAGTTTTGGGGTGAAAAGGGTGATTTTTTGGGACTTCATCTAGGATGCATGGTTAGAGTGCATGGTATGTTTAATGTTGCAGTAAGTGTGTATTTGTTCGCACGGTTTTTGCATGGTTTAACTATCCATGTAGCCTAAGTTTCTAGCCCATCCTTCTATAGACAGTGGAAGATTGAATAGTTTTCACATAGTTTTTCAAATTGTCTGAGCTAACCATGAAACCCACTTGGGAAAGGGTACTTTGGTGTTTTATTCTTCTATTTATGTGAGGTTTCTTCCCTTGGACATCCCACTTGAAAACCCACAACAAGGATTCCTCCCATGGATAATTTTGGCTCCTCCATGCTTCTTCAAGGTGATTTTTATATGGTTTCTTAATGATTCATCACCCAGATCAAAAGATTGGTCAACCCCTCTCTTTCTCCTTTTCTTTTCCCTATTTTTCCCCTTCTCCTCTAACCCTCTTGGCTATGTTTGGACGATTTTCATTCCAAGGGTGGTGTGGATTTGGGGTTTTTTATTTCATAGGGTTTCGCATATATTTTCTTGATTCTCGGAACCTTGGTGTAGTCATTTTGGTTAGGCATTGCTGAAGCAGAATTTAGTTGAGGTAGGAACCAATTCCATATGTCCTATAAATTTGTTTTTACTATGATTTAATGATTTTTTCACATCTATTGGTTATTAAATAGGTATTTATTGTTGTTAAATTAATTATACTGTGTCAAATTGGATGGTTTCCCCTTATTGTGTGATTATTTGGAATTGTAGGAAGGAATTGAGCATGCCATTTATTTATAAAATAGATTTTTTGGCTCTCTAAATTGACTAGTGTTTAATAATGTCATGGTTTTGCTTTTGTAAACATGTTTTTGATATTTAAAGTGATTATTTAAGCCTTAAAAGGGTATTTTCACATTATGTGCTTAATTGTATATTCCCATTTCCCCTTGTATGAGTTTTTTCTTATGAAATAGTGGGGTCGATTGATGAAATGGTTTTTCAAAGTTATATTTGGTTGTGAAAGTGGTTATGTGTGGTATTTTATAGAATTATTTGTTTTTGTAAAAAAATGATGAAAGGGATCTTTGTAATATTAAATTGTTTTTTTGGAAAACCCCTTTAGGAGGGAGCCAATGCCTAGTTGGATGATAAAGGGTTGGGGTTGTCCTTGGTATGGAACTCCACCAATGTGATTCTTGTTTCATGGGATACTTCTTAAGTATGTTGGGGTGGTGTCGGTTGTGGTAGTGGATGTAAGTATGTGTGTGTGTGTGTGTGTAACTTGTTGCATGAATTGTTTGTCACACCCTTTTGAAAACCTAAGAGGGGAAAGTATAATAGTAAAGAGGTTTACTAAGAATGATTTCTACACTATTCTAGGTTATTATACTATCTAGTTTCCAATAGCAGATGGATACTTGGGTTTATTGCAATGGGATCGGGACCCTTGACCATGCCAGGTAGGGCGATGGTCATGAATTAGGGCATTATTACATCATTTAGTAGGGAATGTGTAATGTCACAGAAATTTCATATAATTTTTTTAAATTATATAGAATTATATTGAGACTGTAAATGTAACACCCCAAGATTCCACGGTACGCTTCTCTTTCAATAATACAATAGCTTGCATTGTACGCAACTTTGAGATTCTAACACACTGCGACCAATCAAAGTAGCAGTTATGAATAGTAATAACCACTTTTTGAAATTATATTAATTTTATGATTCAAAATAGAAATAATTTTTGTATTTGTAATATCAATTATATCTTAGGGTGAATTTTTGGTATTGTTCTGAAAAACTTCAATTTTTGATGAATAGTGAAACTACTAAGTGGTAGTTAAGAAAACTGATTTTTCATCTAAATGAAACTTTACCGCTTCTGTGAATTTAATTTCAAAAATCCGATATACATGGTTGTAATTAGGAAGTAAAATTTTGTTCAATGGGAAGAAAATAATTTTTGGTGAATAGTAACTTTTGAGTTTTATTAACCGCGATTAGAGGTAATTTGTGTAATTTAAGGTAAAAATAATGTTATAAAAATATGAAATTACCTTGACACATGTCCTACTCTTATTTGATGACTCATGGCCGAACCAGAATATCCATGGGTCAATTTTTGGAACCCCATTGAGCCACTTGGGTAAGATAATGACATTAATACCTTTTATTTAAAGTAAAAATAAAAATGTCACAAACATATATTATTTTACTAAAACAATTTTTAAAAGGGGTTATACAAGTTATCATTTTGACTATAAATACCCATTGGAAAGATAAATATATTTCCTAAATCATGGAAATTTTTTATACTTTTAAACATTAAATAAATATATTTATTTTTCACACCGTGATGACGCAGTGATTACCTCATTATTGAACGATTTAAATAAAATGAAAAGATATGGTACAATATAAGACTTACACTTGTCTAAAGCCTATTGGATGGGTGTATTTCAAACACTTATCACCTTATCCTCTAAATATATCATTGTGGGACCTTTAAAATCCGAAAATCATTTCATAATAATGTAACATTTCATGACTTTCCAAGAGTGCCCCACCTCTCCTCTTATAAAAGGCCCCCACTTCTACCACCTTACCCACCCCTCTCATGCCATTGGATCGGCCAACCTCTGCCCAAATACTCTCTAAACTTCCTTCTATTACTCCTAGAATCCTCACTTTGGGAATAAGTCTTCCCAAGGAAGCATTTGGCTCAAATCAAAAAGAGTTACCTGATTTTAACGTAATGTCTTCTCTTATGTTCTTTTGTTTTATTTTGCTTCTCCAACCCCTTAAACTCTTTTTATTCTTTTATTTTGTAACAAAACCAGTATATTCAATATATTAGGATATTTCTATAAGAATTATTTGATTTACACTTACTCACACCTTTGTCTAATGGTTAAAGAACATACTGTTTCTGTGGGTGGTGAATTACTGCCTCACGAAACAATGATTATTCAATATTCTTTTAACACCTCTCATATTGGCCATTAAGATGTCACTATATTTATATATGATATATATTATTTTTATGTTTTCCTTATGATTCTGTATTTTTCATTTAGGTCATAACTTTATGATTTCCATTATGGGTAAACACGATAATTTCATTTTAGGAAGTGCGGACTACCGCCCCCTCAAAGTGATTTGAATAGTTAATGCCAAATGTGGGATGTATAAAGGATGAAGTAAATGATATTATATATTATATTATACTGGAATTATAATATACCTGTATATAATTATGATTTCATTCCATTAAATACGAAATAGAAATGAAAGTAGCGTTCATGCGTACGTACGGCTTACCGTCTCCATGAACGGTGAATTTCATTTCTTACCTCTAAATGTTATGTAATATTATAAATGCATCTATATTATGGATATATATGATATATATGATATCTACATCATTAATATAATTCTGGATATAATGGATATTATACCACATGAAGACCTATTAATTATAAAATGTTTATTTTTGACTCAAGTACCAAAGATCGACAAAACGACTGTTATTAACTTAAATAATTACATAATGTTCATAACATGGTAATAAGTAATATAAAAGGAATAATGAACTTGAAAAAGGTTCTTAATCAAGTAGAAATTAACTCTAGTTTATTATTCAGGAGATTAAATAATGATTGAGTCAAGTCAGACATGAGGTAAGGGACTTCGTCTCAATCTCATTTCATTGAGGCATATTTTGTTTTATACACAACTTTCTTTTATATAGTGTATAAACCCCTTTGACATTTACATTTATACAAAAGGAATCTTTTTATACGAATCTTTTTACTAAATGAAAAAATGGAATGTTTTTTTGTCGTACGTATGCGGTGACAACGACTTCTCCGCTGTCGTGACCATTATTTGAGTTTCGGCTTCCTCTACAAGTCATAACTTTTTTTTAAATGAAAAATAAATACAATGTTTTACTTTTCTTTTATTTTGGTATTGAAAATGGTTTTATCATATCAATGTGTTGTATTGATATCTTGGGATTGAAATGTGGAAATGTTATGTTTCCATTATGCATGTTTTATGTGATACGATTATGTTATGGTTTATGATATGTTTAAACCTTTTCATATAAGGAATGAATTGGACTTAGTATGTGACTGGTGGAGCCCACTATATCTCCTCAATGCATCGGTAGGTCTCATGAGACAAACTAGTGTCTTGGCACTAGGCCTTGACAAAATATTATTTGTAGTCTTGGCCCGAGGCCTTGGCTATGTGGTTATGATAGTCTGGCATTATGCATTCCATCATTAGGAAAGTGGTTATTGATATTTCATGTGATTATTCGACTAGTAGAATATCCATGTGAATAATTAAATTGTGTTATTTATTTTATTTTTTCCATATTCTGCTAAAGTTCAAGTTTAAAAGGATTTTGTTTTAGTTATACATTGCCTTAAATGTTTATTTTATTTAAGAAAGTTTCCGCTATATTGTTATCCTTACTGAGCATTTGAGCTCACCCCTTTCTATGTTTTATTTTTCCCAGGATGTGAAGAAGTATTTTATGAATGACCTGCAGGGATAGTATGAGGGTATATGAAGACAAGATGTTATTTTAGTTTTTCACTTTATGATGTAATGTAACATTTATGAATGTATCTAGTGTTTCCAAGGCTACTAAACTAATCGGTCTTTAGAGACTTGATATTTTGTGATCATGCCAATGTTACGTAATAATGCACCAACTCTGTGTAACTGGGTTCAGGACGTTATAGTTGGTATCAGAGGTAGTTTAGTACAAACCTTGGAAGATAGATTTAGAAAAACTCTAATTAGATCACATATCCCTAAGATAGACTTTGAGGATTTGTATAGAAGAACTTCCTACAATTTTGGTATTATAGAGATTTTGTGATTTTTCCGAATGATGCATCCCTGTCTGGATACAAGCAGGTAGAGGAGGCTCTGGCACAGATGTACCTAGGGGTAAAACCCGAAAACCCCTCTTTGAGCTAGACTCGAACGGGAACTGGTGCATGACAACGGGCCTTGTTGCACTCTTGGTTATGACACTCCCGGGGGATAAGCTTAGGGTAATTCCCATTTTCATTACAAACCATTATGAAGGGTTTATGAGTATATACTTCCTCAATGAAAACATTTTTATGATTATAGATTATATCCATAAACTGTTCAATTTATGTTATGTGTTTTAAAAGTATGGAATTATGTATTTTGATTCATAAACTGATCTAGTTTATGCCATTGTTTAGAAATGCCTCCTAGTGGAAGGAATGGAAACTGTATCAATGCACGCACTCCATGTAGGGATTTCCCTCTTGCTCAAGATAATTATAGTGGATCTGGTGATACAACTGGTGTTGATCAGCTTATTACCACACTGGGACAACTCACTCAGGTTATGAATAATAACCTTACCTATATAGAGAACCCTGATCCGCAACGTGGAGGATCAATGTTAGACCACTTCATGAGGAAACAACCGCCAACATTTAATGGGGGTAAAAATCCATTAGTATCTTTGAAATGGATAAACTCCTTAGATAAAATATTCCACGCCTTGGGGAGTAGCGAAAGAGAGAAAGTTGTCCTGGCAGTATACCACCTCACTAGAGATGTCGATCAATGGTGGTCACTGATTCAAAACACAAAGAAAGATGAAGAAGTATCAATTATGGAATGGAGGGAGTTTAAGGAAATTTTCTTAGAAAAATACTTTCCACATGACCATCGAGCAGATATGGAAAGGCAATTTCTGAGTCTGAGTCAGAAGGAGGATGAGAATGTCCCAACGTATGAGGCTAACTTTACAAGCTTAGCGAGGCTTACTATAGATTATATACATAACCAATGAAGTAAGATTTATTGTTTCTTTGATGGGTTAAAACCATTTCTCTATCAAGCATTAGTCTCACAAACCTTCTCATCGTACGAATATATTGTCTCATGTGCTATCAAGATGGAAAAGTAATTATCTAAGTCTTATTACTTTAAATCAAAGAAAGAGAAGAAGAGATCTTTTGATCAATCTGGAAATGGAAATAAGGGGAATAAGGGAAAAGTTGAATATCATTCCTATAGTAAATGTGGGAAGAAACACTCTTTACTTGCTTGAAGGGAATGGGAGTCTGTTACAAGTGTGGTGAAAAAGGCCACCAAGTTCATGATTTCAAGGGAAAGAGAGTTGTTGTCAATGTGGAATGATATAATTGTAGAGAGATGGGACATTATGCAAATGAATATCCTAAGAGTCCGGGGAACTTACCTCAGAAGAGGCCAAGGGATCAAGGCTGAGATTATGCTATCACTATTACTGAGGTTGAAGCTCCAAAAGACGTGGTGGAAGGTAATTTAATGGTTTCCTCAAGTTTAGAAAATGCATTATTTGATTTTGGATCATCGCATTGTTTCCTATCTTCCCAGTTTACTAAGAAATTTAGATATTTCCAATTTGATTTAACAAGAGAATTTTCAGTCAAAACTCCTAAGGGAAGTATCATTGCTACAATGTTTTGTCTATCAGTCCCCATTAAGGAATATAAATGTACTTTATCTATTGATCTCATCGTCATACCCATGATTGAATTTGATATAATCCTCAGAATGGATTGGCTTTCAGACCACGATGCGAAGATTTATTGTAAGAAGAAGGAGGTTACAATTTTTGATGATGATGATAAGGAGCACCTTATCTTTAGAGCCAAATCGTCGCCACCTATTTCTTATCTAGATCCACCCCCAGTGGCTCTACTAAATTCAATAATCGGGGAGGAAGAGAATGAAATAACTGTGGGTGAGTAAAGGAATGTTCAAATAGAGGATGTACCTATTAGAGAATATATAGATGTTTTTTCGGAATATTTACCTGGACATCCTCCAAAATGAGAAGTTGAGTTTTCCATTGATTTAATTCCTGGATCAAGGCCTATATCGAAGACCCCTTATAGAATGGCCACTGTTGAATTAGTTTAACTAAAGAAACAACTAGATGAATTGAGTAATAAGGGATTTATTCACCTTAGTGTTTCTCCATGGGGAGCCCCTTCCCTTTCTGTTAAGAAGAAAGATGGATCTATGAGGTTGTGCATTGACTATAGGGAGATCAATGATATAAAAATAAAGAAAAAGTATCCCCTACCTCGCATTGATGATTTATTTGACCAACTGCATGGAGCTCAATACTTTTCAAAGATTGACCTTCCATCTGGATACCATCAGTTATGTGTGAAGAAGGAATACATTCTGAAGACAGCATTTTGAACCTAGTATGGGCATTACGAGTTTACAGTAATGCCTTTTGGATTGACTAATGCACCCTCTATATTCATGGATCTAATTAATAGAGTTTTCAAGTAATATCTCAATGAGTTTGTGGTGGTATTTATTGATGATATCTTGGTATACTCCCAAAGCTACTAAGATCATGAAAATCACTTGCGCATTATTCTAAAGACTCTTCGAAGACATGAATTATATGGTAAGTTTAGAAAGTGTGAATTCTGAATACAGGATATTTCTTTTCTTGTCCATATTGTCTCCAAAGATAGAATCTATGTTGATCCTTCTAAGACCAAGGAAATCCAAGAATGGCCATCACCAACGAGTATAACTGAGGTACGTAGTTTTATTGGTTTTATAGGTTATTATCGACGTTTCGTCAAGAATTTTTCTCGGTTGGCTAACCCATTAACAAAGATCACACGTAAAGGGGTTAAATTTGTTTGGAAAAAAGAGTGTGAAGAATGTTTTGAATAACTGGAGAGAAGATTAGTCAATGATCTTATATTGACTCTACCATCGGGGAATGATGGGTTCGTTATTTATAGTGATGCATCAAAGAAAGGACTTGGTTGTGTCCTTATGCAGAATGATAGGGTTATTTCCTATGCATCATGACAGCTAAAAATTCATGAGCAAAACTATCCTAGTCATGATCTTGAGTTAGCTACTTTAATCTTTGCCTTGAAGATATGGAGACATTATCTCTATGGTGAAAAATGTGAGATATATATTGATCACAAGAGTTTGAAGTATATTTTCTCACAAAAAGAACTCAACATGAGGCAAAGGCGATGGCTTGAACTACTCAAGGATTATTATTATTGCACGATACACTACCACCCGGGGAACGCAAATAAGGTTGCAGATGCTTTGAGTATAATAGATCATGGTGTTTTGAACATGATGAGAGTCGAAAGGGATCCTATTTTCATGGATCTAGTAAAGATGGATATGGTAATCACCATGGAAGGTGAAACATAAAAAAAATTTCAAATGGTTGCCAAACCATCATTACAAGAAAGGATAAAGAGTTATCAGTACGATGATGAAGTGTTGAAAAGGAAGATTAAAGCTGTGAATGATGGGAGATTGAGTGACTTTGTGTATGAAGATAAAATTTTGAAATTTGGGAGGATACTTTCTGTTCCTGATATATCTAATTTAAAGAGGGAATTGTTGGATTATTCTCATAGTTCTAATTTCTCTATACACCTTGGGAGCACAAAAATGTATAGAGATTTAAAGGAACATTTTTTGTGGGACAACATGAAGAGGGAGATTGCTGATTTTGTGTCAATATGTATGGTTTGTCAACAAGTGAATGTTGTAAGAAAACAACCTGGTGGAGTATTGCAACCTTTTCCCATACCTGAGTGGAAATGGGATAATATTACGATGGAATTTTTCATGGGACTACCAAAGACTCCTAGAAGGAATGACGCAATATGGGCCATTGTTGATCGTCTCACAAAGTAAGCACATTTCCTTGCTATATGAGAAGATCTACTACTTGAACGGCTAGCAAGGATATATATTAATGAATTTGTGAGACTTCATGGAGTACCCCTATCGATTGTTTCTGATCTTAATCCCCATTTTACATCATGATTCTGGAAAAGTCTTCAGAAATCCCAAGATACTGAAATTCGTTTGTGCACTGCCTATCACCCTCAAACAGATGGACAATCAGAATGGACTATTCAAACCTTAGAAGACATGTTGAGATCATGATCACATGTCTTTCAGGGTATGTGGGATCAATATTTACCTCTGGTAGAATTTTCCTATAACAATAGCTTCCATTCAAGTATTCAGATGGCACCATATGAAGGGTTATACCGAAAGAGATGTCGCACACCAACCTGTTGGGATGACGTTGGTGAAGGAAAACATGTAGGCCTAGAACAGGGGGAGGAAATGATGGAAAAGGTGAAGGTAATCCAAAACCACATTAAAGCAACTAAAAGTAGGCAGAAGAGCTATGCCGATAACCGAAGGAAGGATTTGGAATTTCGGGTGGGAGATCATGTTTTCTTGAAGGTACCTCCATGGAAGGGAGTTATACATTTTGGTAAGAAGGTTAAATTGAGTACCAGGTACATCGGACCTTTTGAAATTCTAGAGTGAATTGGGGTTGTAGCTTACCGTTTGGCAATGCCGCCAAGTCTCTCCAAAGTTCACGATGTGTTCCACATATCACGGTTGAGAAAATACATGCCTGACCCAATGCATGTACTCACCTATGAGGAATTAGAACTGGAACCCGATCTTTTTTACTGTGAAGAGCCCATCAGAATTATTGATACAAGAGAACAAGTGCTGAGAAACTGGACGACTCGTCTGGTAAAATTTCTACGGAGAAACCATAAGATGGAAGAGGCAACGTGGGAACCCGAGGAACTTATGATGAAGATTCACCCGAGTATTTTCATGTGGTATTTTCTAGAAATTTTGAGGATGAAATTATTTGAAGGAGGGGATAATGTAACACCCCAAGCTTCCATGGTATGCTTCTCTTTAAATAATGCAATAGCTTGCATTGTAAGCAACTTCGAGATTCTAACACACCGCAACCAATCAAAGTAGTCGTTACGAATAGTAATAGCCACTTTTTTAAATTATATTAATTTTATAATTAAAAATGGACATCATTTTAGTATTTGAAATATCAATTATAGCTTAGGGTGAATTTTTGGTATTGTTCTGAAAAACATCAATTTTTAATGAATAGTGAAACCACTAAGTGGTAGTTAAGAAAACTGATTTTTCATCTAAATAAAACTTTACCGCTTCTCTGAATTTAATTTCAAAAAATCTACATACATGGTTGTAATTAGGAAGTAAAATTTGGTTCAATGGGATGAAATTAATTTTTGGTGAATAGTAACTTTTGAGTTTTATTAACCACAATTAGAGGTAATTAGTGCAATTTAAGGTAAAAATAATGTTATAATAATATGAAATTAACTTGACACATGTCCTACTCTTATTGGATGACTCATTTCTGACCAATAAAATCCATGGGTCAATTTTTGGGACCCCATGGAGCCACTTGGGTAAGATAATGACATTAATACCTTTTATTTAAAGTTAAAATAATAATGTCACAAACATATATTGATTTACTGAAACAATTTTTACAAGGGGTTATACAAGTTATATTTTCAACTATAAATATCCATTGGAAAGGTAAAAATATTTCATACATCAAGGTAATTTTGTTATAATTTTTAGGCATTAAATAAATAATTTTATTTTTCACACCGTGATGATGCAGCGATTACCTCAGTAATGAACGTTTTAAATAAAATGAACAAATAAGGTAAAATATAAGACTTAAACTTGTCTAAAGCCAATTTTATGGGTTTATTTCGAACCCTTATCACTTTATCCTTGAAATATATTATTTTGGGACCTTTAAAATCCAAAAATAATTTCATAATAATGTAACATTTCATGACTTTCCAAGAGTGCCCCTCATCTCCTCTTATAAAAGGCCCCCACCTCTACCACCTTACCCACACCTCTCAAGCCATTGGATCGGCCAACCTCGGAAAAATCCTCTCTCAAATTCCATCTATTACTCGTATAAGCCTCACTTTGGGCAGAAGTCTTCCCAAGGAATCCTTTGGCTCAAATCAAAAAGAGTTACCTGTTTTTAAGGTAATTTCTTCTCTTATGTTCTTTGTTTTATTTTTCTTTTCCAACCCCTTAAACCCTTTTTATTCCATAATTTTGTAACAACACCAGTATCTTCAATATACTATGATGTTTTTATGAGAATTATTTTATTTAAAATTACACACACCTTCGTCTAATGGTTAAAGAACATACTGTTTCTGTGGGTGCTAAATTACTGCCTCACAAAACGATGATTGTTTAATATTCTTTTAACACCTCTCATGGTGGAAATTAAGATGTCACTATATTTATATATGATATATATTATGTTTATGTTTTACTTATGCATCTGTATTTCTCATTTATGGCATACCTTTAATATTTCCATTATGGGTAAACGCGATAATTTCATTTTGGGAAGTGTGGATTATCGCCCCCTCAAAGTGATTTGAATCATTAATGCCAAATGTGGGATTTATAAAGGATGGAGTAAATGATATTATATATGATATTATACTGGAATTATAATATACCTTTATATCAATATGATTTCATTCCAATAAATACGTAATATAAATGAAAGTAGCGTTCATGCATACGTACGGCTTACCGTCTCCATGAACGGTGCATTTCATTTCTTACCTCCAAATGTTATGTAATATTATAAATGCATGTATATACTGCATATATATGATATATATGATATCTACATCATGAATATAATTCTGGATATAACGGATATTTTACAACATGAACAACTTGTAATTATAAGAAGTTTATTTTTGACTCAAGTACCAAAGATCGACAAAACGACCGTTATTAACTTAAATAATTACATATTTTCCATAACATGGTAATAAGTGATATAAAAGGAATAATTAACTTGAAAAAGGTTATTAATCAAGTAGAAATTAACTCTAGTTTATTATTCGGGAGATTAAAGAATGATCGAGTCAAGTCGGACACGAGGTAAGGGACTTCGTCTCAATCTCCTTTCATTGAGGCATATTTTCTTTTATACACAAATTTCTTTTATACAATGTATAAACCCCTTTGAATTTTACTTTTATTCAAAAGGAATCTTTTTATATGAATCATTTTACTAAACTATAAAAAGGAATGCTTTTTTGTCATGCGTATGTGGCGACAACGACTTCTCCGCTGTCGTGACCATTATTTGAGTTTTGGCTTCCTCTACAAGCCATATCTTTTTTTAAAAATGAAAAATAAATACCATGTTTTAATTTTCTTTTATTTTGGTATTGAAAATTTTTTTATCATATCAATTTTTTGTATTGATATCTTGTCATTAAAATGTGGAAATGTTATGTTTCCATTATGCATGTTTTATGTGATACGATTATGTTGTGGTTTATGATATGTTTAAACATTTTCATATAAGGAATGCATTGGACTTTGTATGTGATGGGTGGAGCCCTCTATAGCTCCTCGATGCATCGATAGGTCTCATGAGACAAACTAGTGTCTTGGCACAAGGCCTTGACAAAATCTTATTTGTAGTCTTGGCACGAGGCCTTGGATACATGGTTATGATAGTTTGGCATTATGCATTCCATCATTATGAAAGTGGTTATTGATATTTCATGTGATTATTCGACTATTAGAATATCCATGTGAATATTAAAATGGCATTATTTCATTTTATTTTTTCCATATTATGCTGAAGTTCAAGTTTAAAAGGCTTTTGTTTTAGTTATACATTGCCTTAAATGTTTATTTTATTTAAGAAAGTTTCCGCTATATTGTTATCCTTACTGAGCATATGAGCTCACCCCTTTCTATGTTTTAATTTTCCTAGGATGTGAAAAGTATTTTATGAATGACCTACAGGGATAGTATGAGGGGATATAATGACAAGATGTTATCTTAGTTTTTCACTTTATGATGTAATGTAACATTTCTAAATGTATCTAGTGTTTCTAAGGATACTAAAATTATTGGTCTTTAGAGACTTGATATTTTGTGATCATTACAATGTTACATAATAATGCACCAACTCTGGGTAACTGGGGTCGAGGCGTTATAGAAAAATCTGACGGCGTGTGATTCTGATGCCCGAAGTGCTTGGAATGATCCTTTTAGTTTTTGTTAAGATTTAGTTAGCGTGCGTAAGCAGTTTTCCTGAAAAAGTGGAAGAAATCTTAATTGGTTACTCGGATCAGAAATATGAGAGCACCATTGCCCTCGGGATGGTGGGTTTACCCTAGGTGCGACATATGTTTAGTCAGTGCGGGCCTCCTATGAGAAAACTCGAAAATGGCATAACCATAAATAAAATTATTTTATTTTTCAAATGCTTATAACTCATGAACAGTAAAATAGATTACAAATTTGGGACCACCGCTGAACTCGTGAGTATATGCTCTCTTCAGGAAGATACTAACATTGGCCAGCACATGCCACCAGTGAAAGTTAGTTTTTTACCGTAAATAAAATAATTAATTGAAAATTATTTTATTGTAAAATTCATATCCTTTAAATGGTAACTCGGATTATAAATCCAAGTGTTCCATTGGGTTATTTGGGGCGTGTTTCACTTAGGAAAATCTTAACCTTGGCTGGAACAAGTCGAGGGTGACTGTTAATAATTATCTGAACTCTTTTTTGGTTACGTTCAGTAAACGTGTGAGTGGCATTTTCTAACTTTTAAACCATTACTCGGATTAAAAATTTGAGGGACTATTGAATCTGCAGGTCTAAGAATCACTTAAGGGAGGCATAACATCGACCATAGTAGGTCGGGTGAAAAAGTTATTTTTGTGGACTTTTGAGAGACTAATAAAATAACATGTTTTGTTATTTTATTTTCTTTCCTTCCTCCAGAGAATGAACGGCGCTGGCAGGACTCTCAATGTGTCAAGACAATAAATGTATTGACTCTTCTTTTCCTATAACTGCACCATTGGGAATTTGGGAGGTTCATTAATTAAATTAACCTCATTAATTCCCCGAGCATTGCACATTCCTTCTCCTCTACTATTTATATGGAGCTCGGCTAGGGGTGTTGGCCTGACTTCACCAAGAGACGAAGCCCTAGAAAAGTACCATGACTCCAACCACCTGGAGGATGAGACTAGTTCCAACGAGAGGTTACAAGTGCCACTGAGTCATGAACCAATGACAACGATGAAGGAGGTTTTGTCGAACTTCATCAGCGGACGTCTCTTCCTGGTTGGGGGTTATATTCATTTGTGTGTTTTTGATTCCCTCTTCTCCATTCATGAAATTAAACGAAGAAAATGGGCCAACCAAATAATGGGTTGAACTATGATTCATTCGTCTTTGTGGGAGATTATTGCGGGGAATTGTTTGGGGTTAATCTTGAGTTCAATACAACTTTTTATTAAACTCTCTTAATATCCTCCATAATATGAGGTAACATAGAGGGTTCAGGCCTAACGAACCCAACCCAATCACTCCACTATCTTTCTTTCTTTGAGCCACCTCGGAAGATAGTAAGCACCTCGACACACACCACAAGAGGAGGGTCACAGCTAATCATCTGTTGTGAACGGAGGAGGTGGCTGACACGACGGCTGACAGTGGGAAGGAAGGCGGTGCGACTGCCACACCATAGACAAATGGAAGCTGCAACTGAAGCCGCAGCGGAGGTCGAACCCTCCTCTGGTGGGTACCGTGGAGACCGAGCGGCACCCAAATGGCGATGCCGCCTTGACAACCGAATGGAATTCAGGATGTTCGGGAATCCAGGTGACTGGGGGGTTACTCACCCCGCGTCAGACCAAACTAGGTCACTGCCCTTGGAGCAGGCCGCCCCCCTTGTGGGCTGCCCCTTGTGGGCCACCCCCTTGAAGGACACCCTATTCTGGTTTGGCCTCCCCTCTTTTGGTCCATACTAGATGTCGGCCTAGAGGTTTGAGTCCACACTAGCCTAGCCTAGACTGATTCGGGCCAAGTCGGACCAAACTCAAGCCCAACCGAAACCAAGAACACTTAAAGGGGCATATCTCGAGAACCAAACTTCTGTTTGATGAACTGTCTATAGCATTGGGATAATCATATCGAGACAGTTCTTTTGGTATAATCTATATAATATTTGGATAGTGATGGAGTATGGATGGGTTGAATCGAACTTGAATCCAACTAGGCCCTTAGAGCTGAAACGCTTATAACTCACAGACCGGGCTTCTGATTGACAAGTTGTCTATCATTTTGGAACTCTTATGACATAGTAGTCCTTTGGGTTACTCTTTTTTGGATCTTAGTGGCAGTCTAGCTATGACCGATATATTGAGGGGAAATTCTATAGAACTCGAGAAAACCAGGTTCGAGGAAACCTGTGGCAGGCTCGAACGTGCAGAAAGAACATCAATACTATGTGGGTTAGCATCAGTGATCTTGTGTACGTCAGATACTATGTTAGTCAGCACTCAGTGATCCTATGTGGGTCAGTTCATACCAATCCATTGGGTCAGATCCTCTGTTGGTTAGTGGGGATTAGTTACCTATCAATCATGTGATAGTCAGTGGGGGTTAGTTACCAATCGATCTTGTGTGGCCTAGAAGTAGTGCTTCTTAACAGAATAAGATGATATAGTTTAAGAATAATCATTTGTACTTCTGTACTTAAGTTATAACTGATTGTGAGCTAAGTATTTTTTATGTGTCTTATGTAAATATTTGTGGTGAAACCTATGTGGTACTTTTATCTTAACGGTGTTACCTGTATGGTACTTCTATCTTTGTGGTGTTACTTGTGTGGTACTTCTAGCCTCCTGGTGTTACCTGTGTGGTACTTCTACCTTTATTGTATCGTCTTCGTGGTGTTACCCATGTGGTACTTCTATCTTTGTGGTGTTACCTGTGTGGTACTTCTAGCTTCGTAGTGTTACCTTTGTGGTACTTCTACCTTTGTGGTACCGTCTTCTTGGTGTTACATGTGTGGTACTTCTATCTACATGGTTTTAATTGTGTGGTACTCCTATCTCTGTGGTGTTACCTATGTGGTACTTCTGCCTTTGTGGTATTTTCTTTGTGGTGTTACCTATGTGGTTCTTCTATCTCTATGGAGTTACCTGTGTGGTACTTCTACCCTCATGGAGTTACCTTCGTGGTGTTATCTTTGTGGTTTTACCGGTGTGTTACTTCTACCATCGTAGTGTTACCTATGTGGTTTCCTTCCCTCATGTATGACATGAGTATATATTGATAACTTAGGTATATGTATGGACATATTCCTAAGTATTGTTAATGTCTTTATTTGTGGTTTTTACTTTTTTAGAACTCTAGGAGACCTACGAGGGTCTTGGAGTCCCTAATGAGTATTGTTATACTCACCCCTACACGGGATTCACCCACACCTTGTTGTGTCTGGTGCATATGATGTACAGTGTTGATCGAGGCTGTGGGACATAGGACTGGACTGTGCACAGAGGTGGAACATTCAGCGTGATGTGATGCGTAGGAGACTGATGGACGTGGAGTGATATGGAGGTAATTTGTATTAGCCATTCAGGTAGGAACCTCAGAGGAAGATCCATTAGCTATTTTCCTTTTTCTTTCAGTTGTATTGTACTTCCATTCGTACTTGTACTTTTACAGTTGGTCTTGTATTCCAGAACCTTTTTTACTTTCAGCACTCTTTTACTATAGCAGTTTAATTAGTGGTTGTATCTAATTACGTTCTAGTCTGTGTGGTTTCTTCTTATTTTGTTCTTGGACTATGTGTCTGTACAGGTTAAAAAGGAAATTCCTTCCCCTATAAGGGATATGCCTTTCTGGTGCTAGTCGCTAGCCCCTGGCCTATGGAAGGTGGGCTTGGGGTAGTCATGGAACGGGCTCCGTGGGACGGGTCATTACAGAATTCCCTTAGGATAAGTCACATTTATAGTATGTTCAGGTTCTCCTCTGAGTTCCTAGCTACTCTCGTGGTGATCCAACACTTATCTTGTTATCCATTTCCCACATAATCACTCTAATTATGCCCTAGTGCTAGTTGTCATCCCAAGAGGATCGGGAATGCCTCTCAGGACTCATCGTGGATCAAATCGGGTCACCAGTTCAAGGTAGAACTAGGTTGGTTCATGATAAATATATATCAAATAAAAAAATTGGTCTCATTCTATGTAATGAGTAAATGAATCACATCACTTCATGAGGTGATAGTCTACTATACACATGAGCAACATTATCATATTCCCACAAAAGTGAAAGAATTATCATATCTATGAAATAATAATTAAAGAATAATAATAACATCATTAAAATAGTATATATCCTATATATAATATAAACCCATAATTATGTCTAACCATGAGTGGTGGAAATTAATTAATTAATGACATCTGTTCGGGTGGTGGCAGTCTGTAGTACCCACAACCTATGATTTTAGAACCCATTTAATGGAAATGGAGATGGTTTTAGGTCATTCCTTGAACAAAAAAAATCTCATTATATGTATGATACTTTTATAATTATATAATAAGGTAATTTTAAAGAATGATGGTGGTACATGAAGAAATAAAAAAACAATCATTAAATTACATTACCTCTTCTTCTGGTATCATCCTTAAAATTTCAATAAATCTATCCTAGATTGGATTTCATATCAAAATAACGATTCATGGTTGAGTATAGGTATTTGGTAGGTTATTTTTTTTTGGTATGTATGATCCAAATGGCTTGATAGATGTGAGGAAGTGAGGGGAGTGAGTATCATTTTATAGTTGAGGAGGAGTGTCATTCCTATAAATACCCAAAATTATTCACTATTTGGGAGCCTCCCTTAAAAATTATGCCTCCAAAATTGATAACTATTGGATTTTAGAGATGATATAATTGATATGATCATCCAACACCAAAAATAAATAGATTTTTATAATGTTTTTTCTTAGTCTATAAATTTTCCCACATTTACCACATTAGTTTTTTCAATAAGGTAATGAGTATAATTTACCTAGATAATAAATCCATTAAGCATAAAAAATAAAATAAAATATCACTATAAAAATATCATTTTTATTTCAAAATAACTTGATTGAGAATAATTTTGTTGTTTTGAATCTATCCCAAAGCTATATCGATAATAAAAGCAAGTAACGTTCTATTTTCATAGTTTTTTTAACTAAACTAATTATATAGGTTAATTTCGTATAATAGTTTCTATAAAACTCATAAAAATAAAAAATATTGTGGTAATGGTCAAAATATAGATATAAAATATGTTTTTGAATAAATATTAGATCATTATACTCCCTATGATTAACGATTGATCACATGGTAAACTCGTTTTACCTTAATCATGGTAATTAATTTTAAATGTTTTCACTAGTCATTTTGGTACTAAATAATGTTAAAATTATTATATAATATAAATTATGCTTCTTGGAAATATTAAATTCATTTTTTCAAAAAAAAATCAGAGAATTTTAAAATAGAATTTAAAAGTAATCATGTAGACATTGTGACAAAGCGGGGTTTTAATGATAGAATGTTCAAAAGTTTACTATTTTTTAAAACTTAATTCAATAAAAAATAGTAAAATGACATAAATTGAATTTAATAGATATGAATCTGAATTATTATTACTTTAAAAACAATTAAAAATACAATAATACATTGTAAATTATTTAAAATAAATGGTCTATTTCTATTAAAACCCAGTATTGTTTTACTATTTGTAAAAAAAGAAACTTGTCAGAAAAATACCAAATACTAACCCTAATATAATTTTTGTTTTTGGAATAGAATTATTATGTTTAATTTATCAAATTAAATTTAATAATTTTAATAAAATAATTTTAATATTGATTATAAAAGTATTTAAAAAATCATTTTTTGAGGAAATTTTATTTTTAAAACTAAAATGGAATTATCAATAATTTAAGTATCATTTTATGAATATGTTTTATTCATATAAAAACATTATTAATTATATTTAAAAATTGTTTATTAGTATTTTTATCACTTTGTTTAATGTCTAGATTATAACTGTAACATTCGAATAATAATAATAATAATAATATCATACTCTTGTTTTGTAAAACTCAATCTTTTATATATCATAAGATGAAGTCAGGGTTGTATGTCACACAAGCTATGTTAGTGTTTTTTGTAGTGAAATATTAACTTGGTTTTGTTCTTGAATAAATATAAACTCATTTTTTCATAACTCAATCCAAAAAAAGTGTTCTGTGTTATATAAAATATAGCAATGATTAAATTTTCTAGTAAAAAAATTTCACAATATATCTAGGTGTTACTTTCTACCCCCCCCCCCCCAATTAATTTCTCCATCGAAATTTGTCTTCTTTATCAATGTTTTATCATTTCAAAATTCCTTTATTGAAATACACACTAAAAAATGAATAATAAAACATCCCTTAAAGGGGAATGTTGGAAATATCACAGTTACCTAAATTATCTCATAACATGGTTTACACATAGTAGAACCTAAGTGGGAATTAATTATTTTTACGTCAAATAAAATAATAAATAATTATAGATAGTGATAGAGATCACTAAGAACATGAAAGTGGGTGATCTATGAAATATTAATGACCATAAATCCATAATTCAAAGTGAAATGAAATGGACATTGATATAATAAAAATGACTAAAAATAGGAAAAGTTTTATTTCAAGAACATTTTCATATTGTATATTAATTTAAAATAGAATATGTACTAACATGGTTTCATTCCATTTCATAACAACAATATCGCCCTTTGTTTTTTGACATGATCAATTTAAAATTCATATCTTACTCCATGAAATGATAGAGAATTTTTAATTCTGGATGTACCAATGGATTATTATATCTATAAAGAATGATAATTAATTCATTTTATCACTATTTTGAAAAAATAAAAATGGTTAGTGCATGTTATCCATTATGAATTAATCTTCATATAGGGAAATAATTCATTAATCACCAAAACCTCATTTGAAGTTAAACATAAACCATTTCTCATTTTGTTATACACGTACCCTTCTGATAGATTAAAATCCAAAACTTTAGAGACGAGGTCAATTAATTTAAAAAAATAAACATATCATTAATCTCCCAAAAAACATGAAGTAATAATTAATTATCACATTCCTGACATTCAAATACCTTTATCATGTATTCTATTGAAACATATTAATATCTTGAATATCCAAAAAAATCAATGAAAACGTTCATTCCTCTTCATTCCATGAATTAAAAAATATGTCATTGAATATATTCCATAGATTCAATAATGTTTTATGATATAAAAATGATAACATAAAAATTTTATCGATGAATACTTTATCCTCATTTAGTTCATCAATATTTATTTGATTTACTTTATCCATATCAATCATCACATTATCAAAAATAAATTCTATTTTCTCAACATTAGAAAACAATTAAGAACTACCTTCACATAATAAAAATATAATCTTTCCATTAATTCACTTTTCTAGTCCATTAGTACCATTTATGATATTCTAGAAAATCCATAAGAAAAAACTTATACTCAATAATACTTATATATTTTATGATTCTTACAACATAATCATTGAATTGCAATACATAAATACATTAATAAACCAATAACCTTATCAATCTAATTACTAGGCATCATCATCATATTCTTTAATACCATCTTTCTTTCGTATAACATCTAAGGTATCTTCGTTATTAGGAATATAACCCTCACTTATAAAATCGTGATAGTTTTCTTTATGAGATCTTACATGAAGTAATTTATTTGAATAATTTCCATACATTCCAAATTTAAAACATTAAATAGTATATTATGTCATAGGGAGATCAATATTACCATCCATTGTGTTAATTGAGCATTTCATTTTCCCTTTTTAGTTATTTTTTGTTCCTTTCCATTCCACACTCAAAACATTTTCCAGTTAAATTGAGAGAACCCTTCAGCGCTTCTTCCCATATTCATGACATATAGGAAGCTGAATCTTCTTTCCTCTATGAATATTATCACCTAAACTCTTGGTTGAATCTTTTCCTCTATAATTTGGTGCGTTTTAAAGTTAGTTAATGTACGTTTTTTTATTCATGTTCTACGAAAACTGGTTAAGAATAATCACAATATCCATTATTCTAGTCATCATCCCATTTGGCTTCTCATAAAAAAAACTACATCACATTCAATATTAATCTAGTTTCGTCTAGTTCCTTCCATTGATTGGAATGAAAATCATTGTGGGAATAATACTAATCATAATGGAAAATTGTGTAGTTTGAAAATTAATTTAGGTTTACAAAATCAAGAAACCTTATTTTTTAATTATTAACACCATAGGTTTATCCTATGTAATTCATTGTAATCATATATTTAAATTCTTCATGATGGTCCATAAAGAGTTTTTTAATTTCTAAAACATATCCCTGGGAGATTCAATCAAGTTATAAATTGAGACCCATTTTTATGCACAAGTTTTGTATCAATTCTATCTCAAAGTGGTGTTTTCATGGTTATATCCCCTAGGTACATATTTTCTAGTGCCACATCTAATTTTAGTATCAATATTAGAACATAATTTTTTTTAAATAACTCAATATATCCATGACCAAAATTCTAGGAAATTTTTCTACACTTTAAATCATCCATAGCCTTATCCTTACAGACATCCCTAAACCTATCATTTTAACTACCCCAATGGATCACACTAAAGTTTTCTTATCCTAGTTTCTAATGGATAACAAGTATATTTTTATCATACGAACTATAGTGGACAAGGCTTCTCATAAATGGATAAACATCTTCTTTTATTTTTTTAAAAACAAATGGAGACATGAATTGGTCACCCAATTCATGCCCCAAATAAATTTATTAAATCAAAATTATTACAATACAATATCTATGTGTAATGAGTTTACACCAACAAAAATTTGAGAGATATGCATGAATATATATCAAAGAAGCACAAACGAGACATCATGCCTTCAAGTAAGAAATCACATCAAGAAAAATGTGCAACAACTCTAAGAATGATCTAAGGCCACAAGTTCTAGAGTGAGCATGAAGGAACAACATTCAGGAAAGGAGAGGTGCAGGAATGTCCGTGACATAAGAACATAAGGTAGTATAAAAAAAGAATTAATAACCAAGAAAATCAAGGATTTTTTTAGACTCTTGAATCAATTGCTTATTAAACATTATTAATTTGATATCAAGATAAGTCTTCACAAAAATTTCACTATTTTTCAGCCTTTGATAAGAAATTTCATCTCGTTGATCCATTTGAGATTCCAAAAACATTACAACCTATCCAAAGTCATCATTTTAGTTATCATCAAGAGGTTCAATATGATAATAGACCTCAAGCTATGGAGGAATCTCTATAGCTATGTTTCTAGAAGCATCAAAAATGATTATAGTTGGATCAAGCTCACTTATTGATGTTGTAATTTTAGTGTTGTCCTTTTTAAAAGCATCAGGTGATATCATAACAATTGTCCATTCAAGGTGAGAATAGTCCCCTCATTTCCTTATTTTTTTAGGATTGGGAGTAATGAATCCATTAGCATCCACCATTTGTTTTTTCCCTTTTATAGAGCTTGATTTTAATAAGTCTTCCTCAATTTGTGTGTCTTTCTCATCAGCCTCCAGAATGGATGTGCACTAATACTATGTTGGGAATGATTCTAGAATAGATTGAGAAAGCACTAAAGCATTAGCATTTGAGAGTTCACCCTCCTCAACAGGAACATCCTCATTACCCTCAATATTAAGTATATTATCTTCAGGAATTGATGTCCTAGGGATAGTATTAGGAACACCTATAGAGTTTAATACCTTGATATTATCAACAGGTTTATCATCCCAAATAGTTGTGTTCTCTGAATCTTCCTTTTCCTCCTGAATTGAATTTAACTTTGGGGGGGTTATCCCTTTAAGTCCCATATCCTTTCTTGAGATGAATAGTTCTAGAACATTATTTATAGTAGTCTAGAACATTTTCAAAAGAAAACATCTTGTATAAACCTGTTTTCTCCATTTTGTATCAAAAATCGCAATGGAAATTCATGAGAATTTTCAACTTCAATACAAATCCTAGAAATTGAAGGTTTTGATAGATTCAAAGTAATAGAGTCGATCCAGATTGGGTGTTTGAAGAGTTCAGTAATGGAGAATAAAGCACTCTATTTGAAGATATGGATATGTAAACCCGAGAATCCAATCCATATATGAATGATGGGGGGTTCAGAACCAACATTGAAATCCAGAGACCACGTGAAAAAATTCATAAAAGATCCACCAAAATACCAAGAACCACAGGTACAGAATTGGTAATAATCAATCTCTAAGAAAAAATGAAAGAGAACATGCCACAAATTCAATAAGTTGATATGAAAATTCGTGAAACGTATACCTTCCAGGGTTTTGCGAAGAAACACCAGTGAAGGAAGAAGATTAAAAAATTTACCAATGATAGAAAACTAATGATCTGAAGAGAGTATGTGTACCTTATTATTGGATAAATAAATCGCTGATATACCTTGAAGATGATATTTTTTAGAACAATACCTTCAGGGGTATTTGATTCAGTGAGAGTGGCACAACCCGTGATGACTTCCATGAAATACCTGGCATCCAAGATCCCCTTTTGATCTTTAGGATTAGGGTTTCATCCATATTCACCTGTGGGCTGCATTTTTGTGACCTCAAATCCTATCAATATCATTTTAGATGAATATTCATTACATTAAACAAAAAACATTCCTAAGTACCAAAATGGTTTAGTGCCTTTGGAATCATGGAACACAATATTTAACCTTGTTGAATGATATTTAATGTTTCCAATAAATATCTTCTCATTTAATACTCTTTATATATATAGAATAAACAAAACCATTCTTTATAACCCTGGGAAAGGAATCATAAAAAATAGTAATCTTAAATTCTCAGTTTGGGTAAACAAAATAGATATCAGTCTATAAACATATTAAAAAATAAGATAAGAATAAGGGTAAATGATAAAGAGCATAACCTAAGATGTTCATACCCAACATGTCACAGATTATAAACAATGATCATGGAATAAATATTGGAAATTCATAGGACATGAATCATAAGGGAATAAATGAAAAAATACAGTGAGAGTATAACATTGATATAAGTCATTTAATTTTTGGAATAAACTTAAGTATAGAATAAATAATTTCATGGATACACGCCAATATATTAATAATATTTCAGGAATGGGATACCAACCCATGTACCTTCTTCAGGCTTAGGCTACCCACCAATATACACTTATATTTGTGCATGGGTGAACCAGCTGTATACCCTCTTGTTTTGAGATTGAGATAATATCTCGTGTGCTCTCTAATTTTGGTCTTAGATAATCTCTCATGACCCCTCTTGTGTTCGACATGGTATAATCTCTTATGTACCCTATGATATTGTAGACCATTTATCATTACCCAATGCATTGGATAGAGAAATTGGCCCCCCGCATCATAAAATGAAAATCACAAACGTCTGTGCCATTAGTTGAAAAATTATTAATCATATCATAACCCAAAAAATGAAGTGATTAACATAAAAATTTCATCATTTTATATCCTGAAAAAAATTGATAAATTTCTTAATCTTATCATCATGTTATAAATAGATAAAATAATTGGGTTTCATAAGCATTTCCTTAGGATATAAACTATGGAAGAGAAACAAGATTCATAAAAAAAATTCCATCATAAACATATACCATTTAGAGAATTAATATCACATCCCTAATAAGTAATAGTTAACATAATAGGATTTCATTATAGTTTTAAAATGATTTTTTAATATCATTTAAATCATTTCTTGAAGAAAATATCAGTTTTACTTTAAATAAACTTGTAAGACATATACTATTTTCAAAATAATTTTCTTTGAAATTAACCCTGAAAAAATATAATGGAATCATTTAGAAATTATTTACAAAAATTATTACGGAAAATATCCTTTCTTATTTTAAAAACACATAGAAATGTTTTTATAAAACATGATTTTGGAGGAATAAATCTATCAAAATGAAGAGTAAAATGAATTTTTTATTTTCATAAAAAACATTTTTTTTAATTATCATAAGTACCCAATAGTGGAATATTTATAACATTTCATGAAAAAAACATTTATAAGGATATTAGAATAACATTCATGAGTTTATTCATATATGGATAATAATATTTCATTAATGGATGCACAATCCAAAACAATCCAAATAAAAGATGAGATTCTACCATAAAAAACGTACCACTTGGGAAACTATAAATCATAATCTCCATGAAGGAATAACATAAAATTATCACAAAATATCATTATGATAATGGAATTCATGACAATAAATTTAAAATGCGATTTATATACACCGTATAAAATAATATTGGTGCATAACATAACATAAGTCTCAAAGGAGGCAAACTAAGACCAAAATCACTTAGCACTTTGGTAATATTGAAACTATATACCCCATAAAAGAGAGGCCATATAATGGATATTTAAATCCAAAAAATTTTATTTATAATTGTCATAAAATATATTAGAGGGAATTATATAAACCACTTAAAGTAAATAGGTGGTGAATATGGATTCTATCTCATAGATGTAAAAAGTGAGACAAGAATCCCATATTTTATTTATTGAAATTATTCATACAAATTCATACCTTCTATATAGTAAATATATTTTTATTATAAATATATTATAATACCATATTATTATATATCATACCATATATGATTTTATTATCACCTTTTTACCCATTTATTAAAAAATTTAGGCTAAATTATTTTTTGGGTAATAACTATATTGTTTCTTATATAATTTGTGACATATTATTTGTATCTTATTATGTCGATAATGGTTTCATAATATCCCTAACAAAAAACATGAAGTAAATAATTTATATATATATATACTTATGTATTTTTTTATCCATAAAATTTATATATTGAAAAATAAATGTAGTGTTCATGGATATGGAAGGTCGTATGTATGCATGAACACATGTTCTACTTATTTTTTGGATTGAAATACAGAAAATGAAATGGAATATTATAATTTTAAAATAATTTTTAATTAATATATATCACATATTTTTACTCATTCCATCCTTAATATATTCTATGTGATGTATGGACAAATCACATCATTTTCGTGAAGTAGTAGTTCATCATACGCACGAGGGGTGTTATCATATTCCCGAAAACATTAAATCATGAAGGAATGTGTGAAATAAAATTTTTATATTAATAATAACATCTTAAATATCCTATATATCATAAATAAAAATTAATATTGTCATTATTTGCAACCCTGGGAGATGGAAATGACGAAACAAATGGCAGTGGTTCGCTAGACGATAATTTGACGTACACATAAACAATGATTTCGTAACCCATTTAATGTATGTTGATATGGTTATTGGTCATGAAAATAGGAACAAAATATCATTCAATGTAATATAATTATGCAATTATATAAATTTGTTAATATAATAAATGAATGACGTGAAGGAAGAAATAAAATAATAATGATCATTGAAGAACATGACCTCTTCCTCAAGTGTCCTTTTTATGATTTCACTAAATCCATCCCCGAATGGATTTATTACCAAAATAAGGATTATATTATGAATATAAAGATTTTAAAATGTGATTTGGATAATTTTTGAATGATCCAAATGGATTGGTAGGTGTGAGGAAGTGAGGGGAGTTAGTTCCCATTTCAAGTTGAGGAGGAATGTCATTATTGTAAATACCCAAAAGAATAAACCATGTAGAGGTATCCATTACTTCATTTTCCTCTGAAATCAATAAATAATGTATTAGTTAGTTTAAAGTTTCTATTAAATCCTTAATAACATAATGTAAATACATTTTTATAATGTAGCACCATAGTATTTATGTTTTCTCACTTTTTCAACGTTGGGTTTCACTAAAGTAACTAGTCTAATTTACCTAGGTAATTTTTTCCATGAAGCCAAAAAAATGAATTATAATGATAAAAATAAAAAATTTATCTTTAAAAATGACATATATAACCTAAATTACGTTGTATTTTTTATTTTCCTAATGTTATATAATTATTAAAAGCACGGAAGGTTCCTTTTTCTTCTATTTTTTATGTAACATATTATATTGGTCAATTTCCTGGAATAGTTTCAAAAAACACAATAATAATGGAGAATAAGGTGTTAAATTACTTAATATGTGCATCAAATAGGTGTTGAAAATATTTTAGGTCATTATACCACTAAATATTAATGCTTAATCACCCCATAAAATATTTTTACCTTAATCATGATAATTAATTTTAATGGTTTTCAATAATCATTATCGTCAAAAATGAAGTTGAAATTATTATATAATATAAATTATGATGATTTAAATATGAAATTAAATTTTTATATATTTAATTCATTGAAGTGAAAATTATATTTAAAATCAATCCTTCATATGTGGCGAGAAAGTGGGGTTTTAAGGAGAAAATGTTCAAAAGATTACAATGCTTTTATATATAAATTCAAAAAAAAGTTAATTTAATTAAATAAATTAGATTAATAGTTTTATAATTTAACTATTATGACTCTAAAACCAACTAAATATATAATTTAACAATATGAATTATTTAAACGAAAATGCATCTTTCAATTAAAACCCTGTGTTTTTGTTACTAATAATAAAAATACGAAACTTCTCATAAAAATAAAAATAATACATAATAAGATAATTTTTGTATTATGATAGAAAAAATTAAATATATTTTATCATATTGATTTAGTTAAGGTTTAAAAAATTAATTTTATAATTTTTCACAAAAAGAAAAAAATCATTTTTTGAGAAAGTAGTGCTTTCCAAACATGTAACAACATCCCAAAACAATTATGTATATTTTTTAAATATATCTTCTTTGTATAAAATAATTATTCAATATATTTAAGAATTGTTTATTAATATTAATATACATATCTTTGAATTCTAGGTTATAATGGTCACATTCGAATAATAGTAATAATAATACCATAATATTGTTTAGTAAAACATTGTCATGTATATAACATAAGATAAAGTTAGTGTTGCATGTCTCATATGTTATAAAAAAAATTATATATCTAAAGCTTAACATGATGCTTTGTATACTTAAAAAAACTAATTATTTCATGAAACTGAATCTAAAATCATTATTGTGTGTCGAAGAAAATATATCAATGATTAAATTTATATGAAAATAAATTTCAACAAATCATGGGGTCTTATATTTTTTAAAACCCATATAGACTCCATATAAGACATTACACAAGGTTAAGTTAAAATTATGTAAATTATGATAATTGAACTATTTATTTTTTCTCTACCAAATCACACTAAAAGATAATTTTCTTCATAACCCACTATTCATGATATAATACTTCTTCTGCAATAATTCCCTAAACTATCGAAATTTTTTTGTGTTCAATAAGATGAATAAAAAATTCACTATAGTCCACTAAATTATTTTAATAAAATCTTATGGAAACTATCTTTGTTTTTAAAACTTTTATCATTTTCATATTACTTCATCTTCTAGATCCACAGGAACTTTAACAACATTTTCCAGACTAGATAATAAATAATATCCAATGTTTCAAATTCATATGGGATTCATCCCCTTGTTCTTATCTAATTCCAAAATCATTTCATTAATAATACTAGAATACTATCAAAAATAATGTTCTCTTATCTCCTTAAAATGTTGAAATTGTATGTTGGAACTATAACACCGAAATATTTTTGGGTATATTCAATTTTATGAATTAATAGCATGTTCTATATCATGGGTTTCATGTATCCACAAACTAAAATTAACTACATAAAATTTCATTGAAATAATTCAATATATAATTATAATCAAACTAAAATCACTTTAGTCACTCATAACTGACCATTACAAAAAAATATAATATAAATAATTTATTATATAATGAGTTTGATTACATTAAATGTTCAAAACATATAAGTGGGAAGAAAATATAAATGGATATTATATTAGAAATGAGGATATATACATGGGAATAATTACTATTACGTATCACCAATAACCAAACAAAACAAATAATGAGAAAGAAAACTATGAAAAGAGGAAAAATAATCATGATAAGGAATGGTTAAAATACTGATGATGAAGTATTTTATTAATACACATAACTCTATATAAAGAAATGAATATCTATAAATTATAAATTTGATAATTAGAAATATATTCATTAGATATGTGGTCAACGTAATTAAGGTTTCTGATATACATATAACCAATAATCACACATAAATATTGTATCTTCAACAACAATGTTAAAATAATACTATCAATTATTAGATAATGAAAACAAAATATAAAACTAAATTACTAAATATAAATATTAATATAAACATTTATTCATGAAATAATTATTAATATTAAAGTATGATGTAATATATTTCAAAGATTCATCAATTTATTTTAATATAAATTAATTAGTAAAATAATTTTTTTCATTATTGATTAATACTAAATGAATAACGTTATTACTAAAAACAAAAATGTTTATTTTTCCAGTAAGTATTTTTAAAAGTAATGTATATTTTGTGTTAATAAATTAAATTTTTTACATTTAAATTATGATCATGATAATATTTTATATTTTAATATATAGATTAACATATTAATTATATAATTACATGAGATAAGAACAACAACCCTTGACATTTAAAATGTCAATTGTACTCTAAAGGCATATTATAATCATATTTTTTATTTTTAGCTAAAGATAACATTTTAATTTCTTTATATTTTTTTGTTAAATTAATACCTATTTAATTTTCTATAGTAAAAAATTAACTTCCTATTAATTTCTTATTTTTTCTAGAAAGTGATATTATTTGGTGAAAAGTGAATTTTTTTTATTAAACTATCAATTTTGTTAAATTTTCATAATAATACATGGACACAAATTTTAGAAATTAAATTTTCTCAAAATTATATACTATATTAATTAAAATATATAATTTGAGAAATACAATGTCTAAATTTTAATATCAATGTACAATATTATTGAAAATTTGGTGTTATTTTGTAAAAAACTCATTTTCAACTATTTCTTTTTATTATATTAACAAATGGTTAAATTATATTTTGTATTATTTTGAATATCAAAAAACTCATACTTATGCTTTAAAAAACATCTCAATTTCATTAGAATAAGTAACATAGATAATATATCAAATATTTCATCCAAAATGTGAACTTTTTATAAAAAATATTTTCTGTGTTACTTGCACTAATGATATAATTACTTTTTATTACATATAGAAATATTATTTAATAAATATAAATTCATAAATTTAACTAGTAGATTAAAATTATCAAATGTGTATAATTATATTTTTAGTCTATAGAGGTAAAATAATTAGGTAAAAATTGTTACAACGGTGTAAATGAATAATGATAAAAGTAAAAAAACTAGGAGTAATTGATTTTACAAATGTTAAAAAATTTGTCAAATTATTTGGTTGAGACTATTTCAACCCAAATTCACCCTAAATTCCTATTTTTCTGTATTTTTTTGTTCATTTAATGCTTCAATTGTAAAATTTCATTATTGAAAAAGTAAAACTTTTTTTTAGAATATCACTTCAAATCACTTATAAAAATAACTACCACACCTCCACTTATCTACAGAAGAAAATAAAACATTATTGAACCTAATCTCAACCATATTCTCTACCAAAATATCTACCCACATTAAGGTTGTCATTTTCATTACTAAAAACTAATCTATGGTACTGTAAAATGATATCTAAGGAAGAATGCCTAAAAAATATGTATTTTCTCATCGATGTATTCTTAAATTATGATCTTATTAGGATACTTCAAACCTCACCTATTAGTGGATGTATATGAATTTTAGTTTTTTATTATAATAATTTTTTTCTACGGTAATTTAATAGATAATTTAAACTTTCATCAAAAAAAATTTTAAAAACAAGTAAACATCATCATGTTTATGGGCATACTACCAAGTCCAAGAATGATGTGTTCTGATTTTAGAAGACTTATCTCATGGATGGTTCAAGAATGAAACGTAATGAATTAATATTCTTTATATAAATTTATAATTATTATATAATGATAAATTATTTAATTTTTTACATTATTTCCATTAAAATAAAATTATAGTTTTATCTGTGTGTATGTGCATATTACAATATTCACTAGCCAAGGTTTCTATTTTATTTGACAGTACTAACCAAAATAGATAGAAATAAACATGTATTTCATCATGGAAACTGATATTTAATAAAATATTTTCAAAATTTGTTTGATTATGAAGTTATTATACAACACCATTAACCATGGCTAACATAATGAAAGTGTTCCCCAGGAATTAACCAAAAAACATTAATTAAAAGACATAAAACATAACTATTTACAAAATATTGACATATGATAATAAATTTACCTTATAAAAAAAATATATGGATAATTATATTAAGAAATATTTTTGTAAAACTGATATAATTATCCTAGATGTTATGTTCAAGTGCATAATAGATCAATTCCTATGGTATGGGATCTTCTGAACCCTTATCGTTACATTTGGATTATGTTTTCTAATTATTTTTCCCTGATTTAATGTATCATACTATCAAGTGTATAATCCATATAATTTATATGTTCCAAAAATATATATCTAATTACCATAACTTTCTTTTCAATGGATAATATTGGTTTAAGCTCCCTTTATACTTCTCAATCTTGTGTAAACCCAATTCTAGGGTAACTTCATTGTCATGACCCCCCCAACCAATTATACCACAATAAGTCGAGGTAGATAATGACCACCAATTTTTTCCCCCAATAGTCCATGGGTTGGTGACTATAATAGTTTTTATAATAATATAATAATTTGTGATTTGTTACACCCTATAAATGAAATATGATAGGGAGATAGGATAAACAATCACCTAACAACTCCAATGTGTAATATAATGGTCAACCAAAAACCAACCCTCAATTCATGTATAATTAATAATCTATATAAGAAATCCTCCAAAGTAAATACCAAAAGGAAATTTCTATTACAATGACTCAATAATAGCTCCAACCCAGCTAGTAATGTCCATCTCAATACCAAATATACTCTTAGAAACCTGGAAAATAATTTATATACATAGGGTGAGTATAATAGGTACCCTCAGTAGGGACACTACCATAGTCTCAACTACACATGTGAAAATTTAATGCTAATTATCTAGTAAAAAAAGATCAAAAAAAAACTAAAGAGGTCATCTGACCAAACCTATCCTCATTATGTCTCACTCACCAAATCATTCATCCAATTTAATAATACCACATTGATATCAAAATAAATCAAGGTAGCCCACTACTACATCCCCGTTAGTTTTACACTCTCATGACCCAATGTTGAACATCCTTTTCTCCAATCACTTCCTCATATAACATGTCACATCCTTCCAACTGGCACTTGGGTCACACATCATGTCACATCACATCCCACCCATAGAAATATGGGCCATAGAATATATCACAAACATAATCCGAGAAGTATGTTATCAAAAATGTGAAGAACGTCAACCACATGCATACTTCCTATCACACATAATCTCCACTATATTTCACATAACACCACATCACATATCTCATGAAAACACCAGGTCTAACACATCAAATCTCACTAGAAGACACTCGAACCAACACATTTCTCACACCATGAAGACATGGAAAACACATTACATATCTCCAAAAGAAACATATTCTAAACAAATCACATATCTCATAAAGAGACAATTTCCAACACATCGCTATAGATAGAATAATGAGGGAGATGCAGAATCCATCCATCCATATCACAACCATCCAAGATGTTGGGGAAAACAACCATAGCACAAAACATCTAAGTAATGGTAAGGTTATCAAACAGGGATGAGGTTTATATAAGGTAATATAAACCTACATGACATATAGATATCACATAATATCCAACATATGGTATCACATCAACATCATTATCACAAACTCCATCACCCCCACATACCATACATCAAGCATCATAATTACCTCTATTATAATATGAAACACCACCAACTACCACACAAACCAAAAAAAGTATCCCACCTTTAGTAAATGGTTTCGCCAAATTTTTTCAATATCCATTTAATTCCATATTACATTATTCATTCATTTAACTAGTTCATATAGCATATTACCACACATTTGTTTCCAGTCGATCTTTTTAATTACAATTTAATATTTTTTTTATTTATCATCAATGTTCATCCCTTAACTAACCACGAAACTATGTCAACAATGCCTCACATCCCCCATCATAGTTGGGTCACATCACCCAAGTAATTTCTCAACAAAACATTAGTATAAATTCATCACCACATATAAAAACAAGGCTTCTACACCACAAAAAGTGTGCCACAAACACTATAACACTACACTACAGCACAACCATTATACCCCAACATCGTTCAACAACCTCATCCCACCACATCAAAAAACTTCCCACATTTATCCATTCTAACTGACCACATAACATCACAACCCATATGTCACTGCCTAGCTAGTACTAGCCATCCTGAAACAATAATTGAAAGCCACACCATGTAACACAATATCTATAAAAATACACAATAATACATTATAGCTTCACAATTTATTCAAGGTATTTTGTAACATTGCATATTTATTTAGCATGTGTATTTTCAAAAAAACTATAATTCTATTTTTAACCCATTATTGTCCATATATATGTTCTTTAATATTTATTCAGGATGTAATCACACAAAAAAACAACAAGGGTCATCATAGAATAAAAACTATTGTGAAAACAAGGCTCCAAATATATGTGTCTTAAATAATTGGAAAAAGGCATGAAACATAACATTATAAACGCATATAAAAGAAATATAGAAAGCTATAAATACTCATACCCATTAATTTCAGACTTACCAATTAATTATCTTGATTATGATAACCATTTAATTTCACCTAATGGTAAGAAAAAGAATTAAAATGTCACACATATCACACAAACATATGAGAACCAGGATACCCTACCTCAATGAAGTATTATAATCTCATTGAACACTATATGGTGAGAAAGAAACACCCAAAAACCCTAAAACCAGATGGAAAATTATAGATCAACCAACATTGTATTTAAGGGTTATCAATAATTAAACCCAAACACAACCTAAACCAAAGAAACACTGCTAAAGTTAATCCTTGAAGAAGAATAGAAGGAAACCCATGAGAAATGGAGGAGAACTCACTACAATTGAAGAAGAATAACCAAGGATTGATCCAGAATGATGGATTCCTAAAATTGATAGAGGGAGAGACACCTTATCTATTATAAATGAAAAGGAAATAGATTTTAAGGAGAAACTGGAAGGCATGTTTCTTTATAATTGTGATGCACATGAGTTTTACAGGGTTTGAAACCCTTTCACATCATGTAAATTTAGTTTTTTATATTCGTTCGAAAAAACACATCTCCACACATAATTTAACACTATGATATATTAAATCTCATGAACGAGACTCACACAATCTTTGAAGCTTCATTTTATGTCATGTAATCTTTTCTTAGTATGTATTCACTCTGTCTCTAAATTTTAGTGGCCAAACCCCTTGGGTCCCTCTCTTGGCCTCCTCTAAGTATCTCCAACACTAATAAATGGATTATTAATAGCATGTGGGAACATAGATAGCAACATTAGATACCTATCAATCTACTCTATCACATTCTAATCCACAACATATCTTAGATGTAAAGGGATCTTTATACCAATCATTTGATATACATCTCAAGGATCTCACTACTCATTGATGAGGCCACCTTCCAAACATGACAGCTGAAACATGAACGAAACAAACTATAGAACCATCTGAACATCCTTTCATACCATATCGACAACAACTAAATTTATCAATCTACACCATTATGAACAAAAGAATTGGTAAACTACATCCTCCATGCTAATATACTTTCTTCTTTGGGTGGCACTGGCTCACCCGCACAAGTTTAATTATGTCAAGGTGTAACACATACTAGTTAGGATACAGGCCTCCCAATCATGTATATGAATATTTATCATGTATAAAGGATATAACAAATCTCATATCATAATAGGAATGAAAAATTACCTCACCAGAAAAATAGAAGAAAGAAAAACTCAAACTAGTTCCTAGTATTGGGAATTCATCTATTTCACTCACTCATCATGTACTCTCCTCTAGGGTGAAATGTATCCACAAAACGTGAACTAATGGAATGAGTCACCCATGAATTAGCATTGCTATATGATCTTGGATCTATATTTTTCACTCGATGATTTACTCATCATCATTGTTATCCAACTTTTCCAAGACAAATAATGCATGAGTTCTCATGAAGATAATGATGAATATGATACACATGAAAGAAGACATGGATCCCCTCCATGTGTGGTGGGAAAAACTTATACGCCACTTCACCAACACACCCCAACAATTAAAAGGGCTTGAAAAGCCAGGGAGAAATCATAATCACTTACCAAACATCCACTACCCATAATGATTGGAGTCTTTAAATAACACATGGTCTCTAACCAATAAATCTCGTTGCCTTCTCAAATGAGTAGAATGGTCTTTCTACTAGTAACGAACCAAATAGATATTCATGTCCATTCTCTTTACCACATCATAACCATGAACTACTGACTCTCTAACATCCATCGAGAAAAACATAGAACAACACGATATCCCATATAATGACTCAAAAAGAGACATAATAGTGGAAGATTGAAAACCCTTATTATAAGAGAGATATTCTAAAATAATTTTTCATTACCAAGATCCACCAAATTCCAATAAATATTTCCATAACATATCATTCAATTCTTATAGGTTTCAACTAGTTTGGATATCTTTCTAGCTGTAGAATGATGTTTTAAGGATCAACTGAGAGCCAAAATCATGATGCATTCACCTATAGAATCATGAGGGTAAATGAGGATATCGATTAGAGATGATGGTCCTTAGTAACCTATGAACCCTATACAAATCCATATACCTCCATGATAAAACATCCAGGATAATGGACTAACGTATTACCCATAAGTGGGTTTATTTATTTAGTTGTTCCACTATCACCCACATAAAATAAAATCATCCATTATCCTGAGTTAACCCTCTTATAAAATACATTTAGATATCCCCCAATTTATAATTGGGGATATACAAGGACTTCAACAAAACCTCTTGTAACACAGTGGTCCACTTTCCCTTGTGGAAAAACCAGACACCTATCCACAAACATCGCTACAAAACAATTCATCATCAACCATCAAAGTTATCTACTCAAGCCATGATAAATCATTGTTACCAAATTATGTACAAAAAAAATTTATTTTTGAAACTCATAGAGAACCTTCCAAAACACATCATATGGATGAAATAACATCCCCTAAAATAATAGTTGATTCTGACCATCCTCTTTCCATCCTTCTATATAATCACCATGGATAACACGATATCTCATCACCTTTACCTATGAGTATCCCAACTAATGATCCTACACCTATTACATTAAATATTAATCCATTGTCATATGATAATTAAATTTTAGAAACTTATATTTAAAATTTCAAGAAGCATCTTTGAAAGATCCTTTATTAAATTCTAAACATTTACACACTACTAAACTAAATCTCCTTGGAAACTCTTTCATAACACATCATAAAACAATTTTCATTTACTAAAGTGTAACAAATCTAAAAATCATATTCCTGATGAAAATTCATCAACCTCCATTTGAGTAGGATCAAATACCAATATGATCGAGCAAATATTAGGATCTTTTTGATTGTGAAACTCACAAAACACTCACTGATATGGTAATTAGACCACAACATTAGCAAGAACACAACTACTATAGACTCTATATCATAAGTGGAATAGGTAAACTAGTTCAAAAATCACATCCGAGACCCATTATACATCACTACTCTATATTGTATCAAAATTCATCCCATGGTCATACAATATGTGTCAAAGAAAAGCTCAAAAAATAATCCCTCCTTAATAAACTGAAGAACTAGAGAACTAATAAACATGTCCATTAGCTAACCCAATATTTCTTTACATTCAAATTTCTTACCAAAATTCATATCCTTCCTTTTCAATTCTATCATTAGGGTTATAAAATAAGATAAATATAGAAGAAACCTCTAATAACATATCATGATACTAATAAAATAGAGAACTTATACCACATTCATTGGTGTTTTCCAAGAAACAACTACCCAAACCCTAATGAGAAATCACATATCCAAGAAAACACAACACATGCAACCAGAAATAACACTTAGAAAACATCCTATAAATATGGTGGGGTTGAGGAGTAATTCCCTAACCATAGTTACCAAGAGTCAGTGAATTATTTTATTACGTTAGAATGATCAAAAGAAATAAAATATCAAAGGATTGGTCACATTAGTATCTATGGGAAAAGTATATACAATCAGATTTCTTACATTACATCTTGGAATTAAAGAAAACATATTTCCACCTCTGAAAAAGATCATATCCCATAGATTATCCCTTCTGTTTAGTCGTAATATACTTCTTTTCATCCTACAGAAAGATTCAATTTAATAAATGGGTGACCTCAGATGTTCAGTAATGGAAAACAATAAAGCAGAAGTTATAAAAAATAATCATAAACATTTAAGGAAAGGTATAAAATTTAAATACAACCTTTTTAAACATAACCTTAAGTATACATGGAAATTATAAATCAAATAATTCCATTTAAATATTGATATGGATATTCAACTAGTCGACTAATCACATGTAATATCAATAACTAATCTTATAATGAGGGAATGAATAATACCAGACATCATAATCATACTGCCAAGGCCTCTTTCCAAGACCATATATAAATGGCTAAAAACACAAACTAATTTGTCTCATGAGGCCTACTGATATATCAAGGGGATATAGTTGGACCCACCCATCACTTACTAAGTGAAATTCATTCCTCATAAGAAAAGGTTAGAACATAACATAAACATTTTTATTAATACAAGTATACTAAATGTTAATAATTTAACCATAAATCATGAATAGTATAAAAATAAAATATCCATAGTTAATCATATCATAAAACCTCTACTACAATATGGAAGATTGTATCATAATAAATTAACCTCAATCAAGAAAAAAACCTATCAATGGATGTTTACATAGATGAAAATAATCTAATAAATTCATTAAAACTATTTGAGAGAAATATCCTTTTTTACATTGAAATCATTTAAAAGTCAAGTAATTATAAAAGAAAAAAATTATATTGAAAAAAACCTTTTATTCTTATAGAGGTATATTCAAAATGGTAAATTATCATAATAGAGTAAAATAATCTCTCACACCATATATGTTAAAAAAACATTACTTCCTTAATTTATTTAAAATGTCATAAATTACCTCGTTTAGAAAATGATGGCATGATTCCTTTAAAAAAATTTATTAAAAGTAAAACATGGGTAAAAATGAATTTAAAAAATTGTAGATAATATTATAAAATTAATTTTAATTTAAATGGATGGTAAATATTTTTCTCTATATACTTATGTATAAACAACCTTCGGAGATAATGAGATTGTGAAAAATTAACCCTTACCTTGTACTTTTCTATATTCAAGGGTGTGTTAACCTCATATATAATGGATAACGTATTTTATTAAATTATAAAATAACCATATACATATTTATTATATCATATATGATCCTCTTATATCATTTTGTTATTAATTGTTCAGTATTACCATTGTTTTGGGTGTTAACTGATTCATTTTCCCATTCCTATTTTTTCTTGTAAGTAATTTTTGTGATTCGTATGATGTATTTTATTCATATCCAGAATTATAATAAGTTTATAATTATTATTTTTACTCATCATATAATTTTTATAAAAATTATTGAATGGTTAACTTGGTGAATGAATTTTATCATGTCGTGGAGATAGTAGACCATACATACACGCAAGCAACAATATCATTCATTTGATAATTAAATGGAATAGAATTGGATGGTATATTAATTATAGAGAATTATAATAATTAAATATTAAATATTTATATCCATTATACTTGTTATTATACCCATGAAAATAATGTAGTGTTGAATAATAATTTACACCACAACATGGAGACGATAAGATGTATGTACGCATACATGGTGATATTCGTACTCATATCATGGATAAAATAAGGAATATGGTATCCTCATAAATATAAAAAATATATATTACTTTCATATGATTTATTATTTATTACTTTATTATGGAAAAAATAATGGAATAGGAAGTATAATAAGAAAATAACATTGAAAAAGATGATAAAACAATTACCTTTTTTAGGTATCTCATTTTGATTTGAACAAAAGGAGTACATGGGTTGGATTTATGCTTAATATATGTCCTCTAGGATTAATTGAGGGAAATTTGGTGGAGAAATGGGTTGGTTTGGCAATGCTAAATGGATTTAGAGGTGTGAATAAAATTCAAGAAGAGATGCCAGTTTATAAGAGAGGGGAAGGACACTTTTGGAAATTCAAAAAATATTAATTTATTACAAAATTATTTTCTATTTTAAAAAATGAAATGTGAGTTATTTAAATTGTAATATTATTATGTGTCGAAATACTCAGGGCCAATTTTTTTTAGAAAAATTTAGGTCACAAAATTACCCTTATCTTTTGGATTTAACCCTTACATAAAGAGTTTAGCTCTTACCGTGTATAACTGTCTTTTTTTAATATATGGTTAATATTATTACTTTAAATTGAAAAAAGAAAAACAATTGTATAATTTATGACATATTTAACACTATCCAAGTTAGTTGTATGAATTGTATATATTTTTTTATTTTTATATCAGTTAATGTAATAATATTTATTTTAAAATCTCATTTATGTCAACTATGACACTATTAAATACATGATTTTTGATAAATTCATAGAAATTTTATTCCTTCCAAAAATCTAAATTATCTCACCTCCAACATTCCAATTCCATCTAAAAAATTATTTTATTGCCTCATATATTTCAAATTATATTTATTTTAATTTTATTGTTATCATTTAATTGATTCTTATTTTAATAATTCAATTATTGCACATTATTATGTCACTATTTTATTTAATTATTTATTTCCAAAAATTATAAATAAATTACTATTACATATATGAACATTCTATATTCCTAAAGACAATATATAGTCAACCATATCATTTTTATAAACTCATATAAAAATTAATATAGTTACTAAAATATAAATATAACATTTTTAACACATCATTAAACCAAATTTAGTAAATATCATAATCTAAAAAAGTGTCTTAAAAGGGTTATATTTTAATCAAGATGTTTATTTTCGTCTAAAAACAATCATCCAATTAAATTAAGATATGTTTTATCATAATTTTATATTATTACAATATTGTTTTTAGCTTTAATTACCCTATTAACCTTTAACCATAGAAAATAAATTTAAATATTAATTTACAAAAAATATTTTGATCCTATTAGACCACATTTTTCATAATAATTTCCACTATTTCTATTGATTTTTTCATATTCAATTCACTGAAACAGTACAATTTCATTTAATGAAAATCCCGTAGATGTGGCTCGAAGGCGGGTAAAAGAGACTTTCAAAAGATCAATAAATTTTGGTACATAATTCTTTTATAAAATTATTCCAATGAACTATATTGGATTAATATATATTTTTGACTTTAATATAAATTTATAGAAAAATAATTATTTAAATCAAAATGTTTATTTTTAAAAATAATACAGTATTCTTCACTATGCAATAAAAATTGAATCTTTGTAGAAAAATTCTATAAACTCACCATAAGCTAATTTTTATATTCTAAAATCAAAAATGACATCTATTTTAGAAAAATCTATAATTTTTTAATATTTTAATAGTATTCATAACTACTTATTAAATGGTTAGTTTGATAATTAATGGTACACTTGAACATGTTGTTGCATGTAGAAAAAGCTATTGAATTACATAAAATTAAGAATACCTTAGAATATTAGGGTGTTACATTCTTCCCTCCATCAAATAATTTCATCCTAAAAATTTATAGAATATTAATTCATAAAAATATATGGGTTTTTCTTCATCATAATTTATTCAGGTTCGCATGTCACCTCTTCCAATTTATGGTTTTTTCAAATAAAGTTTTCTAGATGAGTCGTCTGATTTCTCAATACTTGTTCTCTGGTATCAATAATCCTAATAGCCTCTTCACAATAAGATGGATTAGTTTCTATTACTATTTCATCATAGGTGAGTACATGAATTGGGTATGGCATTTATTCTTAAATATTGATATGTTTAACACATCATGAACTTTGGAGAGACTTGGTGGCACTGCCAAATGATAATATACTACACCAATTTGTTCTAGAATTTCAAAAGGCTCTATGTACATGGGATATAATTAACCCTTTTTACTTTATCATATAATACCATTCAATGAATATACCATCAAGAAAACATGATCATTGACTTGAAATTTCAAATACTTCCATTAGTTATCAGTAATGATCTTTTGCCTACATTGAGTTGTTTTGCTATAAGATTCAATAGTCTTTACCTTTTCTATTATTTCCTTGTCAAATTTTGGGCCTAAATTTTTTATTTTACCAACATCATCCCAATAAGTTGGTGTGTGACATATATTTCCATATAACACTTCATATGGTTCCATTTTAATACTTGAATATAATCTATTATTATAGGAAAATTCTACTAGGGGTAAATACTAATCCTATATACCATGAAAGTTGAGTAAGAAAGATATCAACATGTCTTCTATCGAATGAAAATTCTATTTAGATTTTCCATCAGCTTGAGAGTGGTAGGTAGTGATCAAATGAATCTATATATCTAAGGACTTCATAATAATTTTTTAGAATAATGATTTAAAATAGGTATCATGGTCAGAAACAATAGATAGGGGTATACCATAAAGTCTTACAACTTCATTAATATATAGTCTTGGTAAATGTTCAAGTAGTAAATATTCTCTTATAACATGAAAATGTGTGGATTTGGTAAGATGATCAACAATATCCCATATCACATCATTCCTCTGTGGGTTCATTGGAAGCCCCATTACAAAGTCCTTTATAACATCATCCCATTTCCGTATAGGTATAGGAAGAGGAGGCATGACTCCTCTTGGATATTGTATTCTAGCCTTATCTTATTGACAAACTAAACATCCTGACACATATTCAGAAATCTCCCCATTTATGTTTTCCCACCAAAAATATTCTTTCAAATATCTATACATATTTTTTCTACCACGGTGTATAGATAAATTTTATCTATGATCATCATCCAATAATTCCATTTTTATCTCAGGTATTGTGGGAAAACAAAGCCTCTTGCCAAATTTGAAAAGGTCATCTTCGTATAAAAATTTCATTAATCTCCCATCATTTAGAGCTTTAATATTCATTTAAAAATCCTCATCATTAGTCTAAGAACTTTTTATCCTTTCCAGTAAATATGGTTTAGAAACCATATGAAAAAGTAGTGATGTTTCAGCTTCTGTGATAATTCCCATATCCATCTTTACTAGATCCATAATTATAGGATCCTTTTCAAATCTAATTTTTTTTATAACTCCATGGTCTTTTCTTCTCAAAGCCTATTCCACCTTATTTTTATTACATGGGTTTTAGTGTATTATACATTCTTAATCCTTGAGTAGCTCAAGCCGTCTCCTTTTTCTCAGGTTGAATTATTTCCATGACAAAATATATTACAAACATTTTTTATCAATATATATCTCACATATTTCACTGTTGAGATTATGTCTCCATATCTTCAAAGAAAATATTACTGCTGCTAAATCTTGATCATGATTTAGGTAGTCTTTCTAATGAATTTTTAATTTACTTGATGCAAAATAAATAACTCTATCATTCTTATAAGGACATAACAATGTCCTTTCATTGATGTATTACTCTAAATCACAAACCAATCATTCCAAGATAGTAATGTCAAGATAGTTTCATTAACTAATATTCTCTTAAATTCTTCAAAACATTCTTCATAATCTTTTTTCCAAATTAATTTAACACCTTTACATGTGATCTTGGACAATGGGTTATCCAATCTAGAAAAATTGATGGTGAAAAAATAATAATATCTTTGATAAAAAAATAAAACTATATATATAAGTTATTCTCATTGGTTCTGGACATTATTTGATTACATTTTTCTTTATAGGATCAACAGATATTCCATCCATGGAGAAAATTTGGCTAAGAAAATAAATTTATTGAATCCCTAATTCAAACCTGCTAAATCTTATATATAACTCTTCACGTTAGAGAGTCTCAAGAATTATTCTCTAGTAATTGAAATGGTCTTCATATATTTTATAATATATCAAAATATCATCAATTAATACCACCAAAAAATCATCATGATATTCCTTTAACACTCTCCTCATGATATCCATAAAAACTATGGGTGAATTAGTTAATACAAATGGCATTAATATAAATTTGTAATGACCATAACTCGTTTGAAAATTTGTCTTCAAAATGTATTAATTATTCACTCTTAATTGATGATATCCATAATTAAGTTCAATCTTCGAAAGGAATTTAGATCCAACAAGTTGATCAAAAAATCATCTATATAAGGTAGATGATACTTGTTCATTATCGTAATAGAATTTATTTCCTTATAATCAGTACATAGACTCATGGATTAATCATTCTTCTTGACAAAGAGAACAAGGGCTCCCCATGGAGAAACACTTGGGATAATAAATCCCTTCTTACCCAACTCTTCACATTGCTTCTTCAACTCCAGTAATTCTACTATAGGTATTCTATAGGTATTCATTGATATTATTTTTACATCGGGTATTATTTGAACAGTAAAATCATGTTCACGCTCCGAGAGTGTTTATGTAAATATTCAACAAAGTCATCAATATATTCCTTTACAAGAGGTAAATCCTAAATTTAATGAATTCCTTCTTTATTCCAAGACATTATTTTCTATTCCTCTTAAAGAATCTCAATCATTAAATCAATTGGGGGTGAATTTTGATAAGAATTGGGTGATGAAGTTTATACTTTAAAGATTATGGATTCCTCTACTTCATCATAGATCATAACAACCTTCTTTTTAAAAAACAATTGGCATCCTATTTTGAAATCAAATAAATATAAAGGATTATATATAAATAAAACATAATTATGATAATAAAATCATTGATTAAAGCATGTTTATACACCATAATAGGAATTTCTCAGCACATCATTTTTTATAATGTTTCTATTAGAAGTTTTGACTGACAAATCCCATGCTAGGGTGAATTAGAAATATATAATTTTTAAATTAAACCAAGAATATAAAAATGAATATGATAATCTATAATTAAATAAAGATTTATCTAAATTTGATGAGATAATTAATGTTCCATCCACCATATCATTTGAAACATTAACCTTAGTAGTTATGATCACATAATCCTAGTCTTACTCCCTTGGCCTTTTCTTGGAAAATTTTCCTCAACACATTGGAAAATTTTTTGTATAATGTCACATCTCTTTATAATTGTAGAATCGATCATTGGTAGAATCATTATTTTCATTGAAATCATGAGCTTGGTGGCCTTTTTCTCCAAACTTGTAACAAACTTCCATCCTATTTGGGAAAGTACCATGGTGTTTCGTCCAACAATTACCATGGGGTTCAAAGTCATATTTTCCCTTATTCCCATTATTTCCATTTCTAGAGTGTTTAAGGACCCTTTTCATCTATTAATTTACTTTAATGTCAAAAGATTTAGAAAATTATTTTTCTATCTTGATAGCACATGAGATTATATCTTAGTACGATGAGAAGTTTGTGAGACCAATGCTCGTCGGAGGAATGGTTTTAACCCATCAAATAGTTTATCAATATTACTTCTTGGTTAACATATATAGTCTACTACATTACTTTCTAACCTTGTGAATTTATCCTCATACTTTGTAATATTCTCATCCTCCTTTTACCTTAGTCTCAGATATTTCCTTTCCATGTCATCTTGTTGTTCAAGAGAAAAGTATTTTTATAAGAAAAGTTCTTTAAACACCATCCATTCCGTATTTTATACTTATTCATCCTCCTTTTTTTAATTAACTACAACCATTGATCTTCATCTCCTTAGAGATGATAAAATTCGCTGACAAATTTTTCCCTTTGTTACTCCCAAAAGATATAAATTTTTTCACTAAGGAACTTATTTATTTCTCAACTGTAGATGTATTTGTAGTCTTAGTGAATTTTGTTGGTTCTAGTCTCATGAAGTAGTATTACATTGAGCCTACTGGTTTTGGATTTGGGTGATCCATATGGGTAATGTTATTATTCATAATATGAGTTAGCTATCCCATTATGGTTATAATCTATCCAGTTGGTCTTGTATCACTAGATCCACTATCATTAACTTTCATTGGAGGGAAATACATATTGGGATTGTGTGGGTTAATATGGTTTCCATTCATTCCCCTATGGTCCATTTCGGAATAATAACATAAAAAAGGTCAGATTATGAATCATATTGCATAATTATAATCTAATAAAATACTTAACATGAAATGAAAAATTTATGCATGTCAAATCCATAATCATAAAAATGGTTTCTCTGTGGAAATATTTAGTTAAAAATCCTTCATAATGATTTGTAAATAAGTTTTGAATTATCCTAAGAATATCCCTCGAGAGTGTCAAACCAGATGCCCAATAAGGCACGTTATCGTGTACCACTTTACCCTGAGTCAGGCTTGGAATACCTTGTTGGAGTTGTTACCCTTAGTTAAATCTATTCCAGAACCACATCCACTTGTAGTATCTATACATGGATGTATTTTCAAGAGATACCCAAATAAAATATACATTACCAAAAAAATTAGTATGTCCTTCTATACTTATCCTAAAAGCCTATTTTAGTGTCATGTTCTCTATCTAATATTTTTTTAAATATAGTTTCCAAGGTTTTTACTAAACATCCATTGATACCAACTATAATCCCGCGACCCTAGTTACCTATATTCGATGCATTATTTTATTATGTTGGCATGATCAAAAGAAATCAAATCCTTAACGACTAATCATTTTAATAGCTTTGTAAAAACTAGATACAATCATATGTTTTACATTACATCTTGAAATTAAAAACAACATATTGTCTCCTTTGAAAACACTCATATTCCTTATATTATCCTTGCATATCAATAATAGTATACTTCTTTGCATCTTGGGGAAAATGAAAGATAAGAAAGGGGTGAGCTCAAATTCTTAGTAAGGATAAAAAATATAGTGCAAGATAACATAAATAACCATAAATATTTAAGTAAAGGTATAAAACTAAAATAGAAGACTTTAAAACATAATCTTCAGCATAATATGGCATGAATAAGTAAAATAATTCCATTAAAACATTAACATGGATATTTTACTAGTCTAATAATCACATGTAATATCAATAACTAATCTCATAATGAGGGAATGCATAATTTTTGACATCATAACCATATTGTCAAGGCCTCATTCCAAGACTATATCTAAATGGGTAAAATCCCAAACTAGTTTGTCTCATGAGACCTACTAATGAATCAAGGGGATGTAGAAAGTCCCACATGTCACTTAATATGTCCAATACATTCCCCGTAATAAAAGGGTGAAACATAAAATATACATTCATATTGAAACTAGTATATTAAATTTTAATACATTAACCACAAACCATGAATGGTATAAAAATAGCACAGCCAAAGTTAAACATATAATAAAAACATAAATACAATATGTATGATTGTATCTTAATAAATAAACTAAAATCAAGCATACAATCCAATAAATAATTTTTATATATATGAAAATAATATAATAAATTCATTAAAACTCTTTGGGAGAAATAAGCATTTTTTACCTTGAATTCATCTAAAATCTATGAAATTATAAAAGAAAAAATTTATTTTTATAATATTATTTAATTCTTATAGGGGAAGATTCATCATGGTAAGGCATAATAATCATGGAAAATATCCACTCGCACCGTATAAGTTATAAAACATTCATTCCTTAATTTTTTTAAAAAGTATTAAAGTACCTTATTTGGAAACTATGGAAAGAATCCATTTAAAAAAATTATAAAAAGTAAAAAAATATTGAAAAATAACAATAAAAAATTTTAGATAATATTTTTAAATACATTTTAATGTACATGGATGATAAAGATGTCCCAGTAGATACTTAATTATAAACAACCTCCGATAATAATGAGATTTTGAGAAATTAACCCTTACCTTGTAATTTCCTTTAGTCAAGGGTGCGTTAACCTCATTTATAATGGTTATATTGTGATAATAAATTATACAAGCACTATATCCATATTTATGATATCATATATTATCCTGTTATATCATGTTTTTAATAATATATTTGTATTACCATTCTTTCAGGTATTAACTACTTCATTTTCTCATTCCTGTTTTGTCAGGTATGTCATGTTTTTTATACATAGGATGTATTTTTCATATATATATTTATATTATGTTCATAATTATTTTTTGCAGATCATGTAAATTTTATATTCATTATTTAATGGTTAATGTGGAGAATGAATCGTATCCTATTGTGGAGATGGTAGACCGTATTTACGCATGAGCGATGGTACCATTCCATTAATGGTTCAATGGTATAGAATTGGATGGTATATTAGTTATAAAGAATCGTAATATTTTCATATTCATTATTTATATCCATTATACTCATCATTATAACCATCCAAATAATGAATTTTTGAAAAACAAATTACAACACAGTATGGAGATTGTAAGCCTCATGTACGCATGCATGGTGATATTGTTATTAATAGGATGGGTAAAAGGATGAATATGGTTGTCTCATAATTATAATAACATAAAAAAATGTAGATAATACTAGTTTTATTACTTTATTATGGAAACAACATAAAAAGAGGAAGTAGAATAATAAAAGAATATTAAATGAGTTTATAGAACAATTGCCTCTTTTCAGGTATCTCCATTTTATTTTGAACAAAAGGACACTATAGGTTGGTTTTCCTACCAAAGAATGTATTATAAGATGAATTGAGGTATCTTAGGAGGATAATTGGGCTTATTTTGGCTGAGCCATAGTGCTTTAGATGTATGAATAAAAGAGAAAGAGATGTTCCCTTTTATAAGAGAGGGGAAGGGAACTTTTATAAAATCTAAAACTATTAATTTATTATAAAATTATTTTAAATTTCCAATATCTCAAAAGTGATTTATTTATAGGATGAGATAAGGATGGGTAAAAATACTCTCAACTAGTGATTTTTAGAAATGTTTAGGTCACAAAATTAACCTTATCTTTTAGATTTAACTCTTAGTTAAATAGTTTAACTCTTATCATATCTACATGTATTTTAAAAATATAGGGTTAACATAGTTACTAAAATATGACAAAAGAACCAAAATTTGATCACTTGTGACATATTTAAAACTATCCATGTTTTTTGGTCAATCCTTACATTTTTATGATTTTTATATCATGTAATGAAATTGTATTTATTTTAAAATCTCATTTATGTAAATTTTGACAATATTTAATACATGATTTTTGTAAAAGTTGTAACAATTTTATTCATTTGAAAAACTACATTTATTAATCCCTAATAGTTCAATGTCATCCAAAAAATTTGTGGATGGCATAAAGTTTTTGAAATTATAATTAGTTAAATATTATTAATATCAATTAATTGATTATTCCTTTAGTAATTCAATCACTGTGTCATTATAGTGTCACCATTTAATTTAATTATTTTTTTCCTAAAACATTAAATAAATTACCATTATGTAGATAAATATTTTATATTACTAAAGACAATTTATAGTCAGCATATCATTTATATAACCTCATATTAAAAATGATATAGTTATTAAAATTTGAATATGACATTTTTAACTCTTATTTAAATAAAATATAATAAATGTTCGATTCTAAAAAGTGTGTATTAAAAAGGTTAATATTTTCAACCTATGTTTTTTTGGTCAAAAAATAATTATCCAATGAAATTAGGACAAGTTTTTTGTGTAATTTTATATTATTATAATATTATTTTCACCTTTAATTACACTATTTACCTTTAATGTGGTAAATAAAATTAAAAAGTTTCAATTCACCCGAAATTATACTGATCTTATTGGAAAAAATATTTCATACTGATTATAACCATTTATGTTATTTTTTAGAAATTCAATTCATTGAATTAGTAACATTATGTTTAATGCAAATCATGTAGATGTTCCTAGAAGGATGGTAAAAGAAATGTTCAAAATTTCAATAATTTTTTTATATGATTCTATTTTAAAATGATTCCAATGAATTATATTAGATTAATATATGTTTTTGAATTTAAAATAAATTAACAGTGAAATAATTATTTAAATGAAAAAGTTGATTTTAAAAAAATTAATATTATTCACTATTTCTAAAAAATTAAATATTTTTAGAAAAATTTCAAAAAATTACTATAATCTAATTTAGATATTCCGAATTTCAAAATTTAATTTTTATTGAAAAATAAAATTTATTAATATTATTATGTGGTTAATATTATTCATAATTTCTTTTTAAACAGCATGATTGATAGGTCATGATGCGCTCAAAGTCGATGTTGCGTGCAGAACAAGCTATTGAATTATTTAAAAAGAAGCTTATTGTGGAAGATTGGGGTTTTAAACAAAGCACATGAAAACAACTATGAGATACTTTTCATTATCCACCTATGAGTTTGACATAACTATAATATCATGGATTAATACAATAATGAACCCATCCATGAGATTATGAAATAAGGAGTTCAAAATCCTGTAGAACAGGGATGGTGCATTAATAACATCATACGATATGAATATAAACTCAAAGTTATCATACCTACATCTAAAGGTAGTATTCTTAACATACTCATCTTTCACCCTCAACTAATGACACCTGGACCACATATCAATCATAGAGAACTATCTAGATCCTCTCAACTGGTAAAAGAGATCATCAATCCTTGAAAGTGGATGAAGGTTCTTAACTATCAATTGATTCAACATGGTAGTTTATAAAAAACCTCAGACATCCATCATCCTTATTTGAGAAAAGAACTAGAGAACACTAGGGTGAAACACTAGGTAATTTAAAACCCTTCTACATCAGATCATTCAATTGTATACTCAACTCACATAATTCCATCAGTTCCATCTGATAGGGAGTCATTGAGAATAGAGATGTGACCAACTGTAACTCTATTCCAAACTATATATCATGTAGAGGGGTTAGTTCTATAACCTCTTCTGGGAAAAAAATAATAGAACTCTTTTGAAACCTTAGGAACACTCCCAACATGATATTCTACTGAAATAGCCACCATCTTATTAAAAATAGGCTCAACATTTCTACTACCAAAATGATAACTTTTATCAACAATGAACACCACTCGTTGGCCCTCTATATCAGAAAACTAAAATATTATTTGAAATTATACATTGACTTCATGTTTGGAATACACCCAATATATACCTTGTATATTATCTTATGGATGTATATATAACAATTTGTTGTACCCACCTACTAGTGTTTCCCCATCACCAGTCTAAATCATTGGCACACATAAAAAAATAATCATGTCCTCTGGATAGTGTATATGACACCAAGGGAACTTGAATCCTCACCAATTATAGTCCCAAAATATAGACAAATGTAGGGGGAAATTATTGTGAGAATCTTGAACCAAATGAATTAAAATCTAGGAAATATTATAAAATGATCATTCCTTGAACAACTACTAATTATACTGGCACTCCTACCTCTAATGTGTGTATTTGTCCATGCCCAGTTCCTCTTCCTCTCTATTTTCGGCCTCCATAGTCACACTTTTTCATGGTCCCATATAAATGAGACTATCTTGAGTATTCCCTCTATCAAATCCAAATTATCTAGGATGATTAATAACAACTTGTTCTCCCTACCATTGAAACTACCTTAGTGAAAATATAGTTGTTGAAAAGGGACATGATCGCCCCCCTTGAATGTGAACTCCCTAAGTGGTCAGATACTGATCCTGGTAGTTCCCATATCTCTCAAAGATATGGAATGGAAATTGAAAACCCCTAAATGGAATATGGAAACCCTATATCTATGATATTAAATAAATAAAATTCCTTGACTTTTTCGCCACTAAATGGAACCCTGAATGCCTGAACAAACATGAACCATGACCAGAAGATCTAGTCCTCGAAATGCTATGTTGTACCCCATTTTCTGATTAAAATCCAAAGGAGAACATATGCTCGATAACTTCAACCTTGTTATGAACTTAAAAATATGTGGGTAGTGTAAATAGACTGGCCAGATACCTAATCATATGGTGAAAATCCTCTTATAGATTTCATGTTCTGGAATCTTCATTTAGAAAATTATCTGGGGAATTGTGGAGGAGGTCCTTGATCCCAATCCTCAACTCCAACACACACAAACACCCCTAATTATGTTTTATAACCTCCTAAATCTTGTATTCCATCATCATTGATGATAGAATAACTTCCTAGAACTACCAATTTTTGATGAGCCACAACACACCTGCCTCCATTCAGTCACCCAAAAATAGTGTCCCCCACTAATGTGTATCCCCCTTCATCTAAGTAACTGCCAATGACTCAAAAATATTATTTGTTTCTCAGATAATACCAAAATAAATCATGTATTCCTCATTCCAATACTCCATCAAAATATAATAAAATATCCCCTATACTTACCCAAACTCAACTATTGAAAGGAACACAAAGCCCACTCTCATGCCTCATCATACTCTCCAACTGGATCAAATATCCATTTTACAACCTGAACATCCTACTAAACCTCATTTTCCTAAGCCACATGTAGAAAAAAACATGATACATTCCTAAATACAAAGATAAAATCCTATCCACAGTAGAATGAATCTTTAGTAAGGATTATTTATTATATTCATTTCATTTTCCCTAAAAACCCAATTCAATCCAAAGAATATTTTATCATGATGAATTGACCTCTCTAAGATCTCTACATTGTATATTGTTCCACCTCACTTGGCCCTTTAATAATCTTAGATTTAATGAAATGAATCATGAGGGGCCCCAAAATAGTGTGTCGTAGACATTCTCCATAGCCTATGTCTTGAACTAAGGTCAAATAGCATTATGTCCTTACCAACCCATGAAAACCTCATAATTCCTAACATAAAACTACACCCTATATCTCAACCATCAACCTCTAATACCAATCTACTATGACCCCCTCCCACTAAAGATACCACAATGATTGGAGAGAGATAATGACCCTCTGAGACTTGCTTCTAGTACGCATTGAGTTGGCGAATATCCTCGAGAGTATAAAAATTTCAAAATATGGAAAGCACTAACCTCTATAAGTTTAATTAGATTAGGACATAGGATAAAAAAATAACCAATGATATCCTGTATAAAATATAAAGTTAAACCAAAAACCATCCCTCATTACATGAATGGAGTATAACTAACACAGAAAGTATCCAATGTAAATAAAAAAATTAAAACTCTATGATAATGAATCAAAATAGATCAAACCTATCTATAAATATACATCTCGATGCCCAAATTCCTCTTGGAAACAATAAAAATGTTTATATATCTAGGGAGATTATAACAAGTATACATAGTATGGACATAAGCAAGGCCTCAAGTTCATATTTGAAAAAGGGATTTCAAATGCCCCAGTGAACAAATAAGAGAAATAAAAAGATCCTAAACAGGATATTTTACCAAACCAATCTTGACCATGGATTTATCACCAAACCAATCATAAAATATTGTAATATTGCATCGAGATCATAACAAATATAGGTGCCCCTCTTTCTCATTCCCACTGATTTCTAGCTCCCATACCCCAATGTTGAACATCCTATGCTCCCATACCTTCCCTACATAACATATCACATCCCTCCTTCAGAAATCTTATCCAAACATCACATCACATCACATCCCACTTGAAAACTCCAAGTCCACACAACACAACACAACTATAAACAAAGAAGTAGGGTATCATGAACATGAGTTACATCAACCTCATGTACTCCCCCTATAACACAGTACCCTCACCCAATTTCTTATCACATCATATCACATATCACTCATAGACACATGGGAAACATATCACATCTGACCCAAAGACACTAGGGTCAACACATCATATCACACCTAAATACACCTGGTCCCACAAATCACATGTCTCCCAAAGACAACAAGGTGGAAAATCACATATTTCCTGAAGACACATGTACAAAAACATCATTGCTGATGGAGGAGTAGGGAATTGAGGTAGCCAGCCATCTGTATCACAACCATCTTGGATTCTAGGAAAACAACCAGAACTCAACACCACCGATTGTTGTTAAGGTTAAAAAACTCGATTTCAGGCACATATAATGTAACATAAATATCAATGATATATAAATATAACACCCTACCCAACATATGGGTTCACATCAAAAACACTATTACACAATTCATCATCACCATGTAACACACATCAACTATAACAATAGCTTCCACTACTATATGCCAAACCATGAAACCGCCACACAAACCACATAAAATGTCCTACATTCAGTTACAGGATTCACCAAATTTATTAATTAGCCATTTAATTTTATATTAGACTAAGAATATTTTTAATAATTTCAGATAAACAATTTACACACATTTTTTTCAGTCCATACTGTTTATTTACAATCCTATTTTGTTTCATTTATCATCATAGTTCATCCCATGAAAAACTATGGAACTATATCAACCACACCAAAGAAGTAAAAATTGACCTTCGTGGTCATTTCACATTACCCCGGGCATCTCGGCACACAACATCCATATAACCCCATCACTACAATCCATAAAAAGTTTTCTATGCCCCAACCACTATGTCACAACCACTATGCCACCACATTGATCCAAACCCAATTCTCTACAACATGATGCCACAACCTCATCGCACCAAATCACACACAAATACACAAATTAATATATGGTAACAAAACACATCGAATCACATAACCACATGTCACAAGCCATCTGGTCCCTACCATAGTCTCACAATAATAGCAAGACACGCTAGGAAACACAACAAGCATTTCCACACAGAACAATACATTATGGGATTGTAATTTATTCGTGGGCTTCCATCACATTATTTAATTATTTATAATGGTTATTATAATACAAAACATAAATCTATGGGAAACAAGTTATTACCCAAGTTTACATTATTTAACATTTAATTCAAGGCCTAATGACACAACAACACAACAAGGATAATCACAACATAATGAATATAGTGAAAACAAAGATCTCAATAGATTTTTAATTTCATAATTGGAAATATGCATGCATAATTACATCAAAAACACATATCAAATAATCAAATATTGCGATAAGTCCCCAAACCCATAAATTTTAGACATTCCAATTAATTATGTTGATTATCCTAAACATTATTACCCAGCCAAATATAATTAAAAAATTTATATCTCACTCATATCACATAAATAGTTTGGAATGAAGATACCCTTCCTGAAATAATATTTATGATCTCACTATGCACCATAGGGTGAAGAAGAAATACTCACAAACTATAAAAACAAAGAAGAAACTATAGATCAACCTACACCGAATCAAAGGGTTGTAAAAAACAAAACTCAAATAGATCATAATCCAATAAAAACCCACCAAAGTGAAATACATCAACAAATGGAAGGAAACCTCTAAGAAAGGTTGAATAACTCACCATGGATCAACGAAAGGAATCCAATGATCGATCTCTGATGAATGAATCCCAATATGGTAGGAGAGAGAGACACTAGATCCTCTGGATATGAGAGGGATGTACAATTTATGTAGAATATTGATTCCCTAAATCTATATATCCATTATTTATAGGGGATTTACATGACATTAAATCCTTTCATGTCATGTGAATTATGGTTAACAATTTCAATAGAAAAAAGAATTGTCTCGCAACATTAAACCCCCAGATTTATTACACATCATGAATGAACATTACAAACTCTATGAACCTTCCTTTCATTCCCTAAAAATATTACATGACATTTACTCCCACTACCTACTAATTTTAGCATCTAAACACATTTAGTTTCGATTTAAGTGTCCCTAAATAACATCCAACACTAAATAACGTCATGATTACAGACTAAGAGGACATAAACCATCACATTCTTGATTTTTAATTTCATGTCAAGTATAATCTGATGAAATGTTTTCTTTTTGTTTTTTATACATTCTTAAATCCAATTATTTTTTATGACAACCTCATTTTTGGAAAAAATCTTGTTAAATGAAAAATAATAATCCCTTTTGTTATTAAAAAAATGGTTATTTATTTAAAAAATACACCTGTGGAGTTTTTTAGTTTTAATAATACCTTATTAATTCATTATATGAATTTGAATATAATCGATATCCATTTTAGGGAATACATTTTATTTTTAAAAATTCTAATTTAAATTATATTATTTCCTTATTTTCTTGGTAAACCATATAATATTGGATTTGGGTAGAACATAAGACAATATAATGAAACCCATTTATTTCTCATGGGTTTTTATAATGGTAATTATTTAATAATGGTTACATTTCATCACATGGAATAAAAATGTAGGATTTTTATTATGATTTGGTTGATCCTAGAATTATATAGACTTATAATGATTTATAAGGCTAATTTATTTTTATAAGTTTTGCATGGGATTAGAGAGTAACCCTAATCTATTATGGTTCAATATACAAATTATGATTATAGTTTGGTGAGAAAACATAAAAATATAATGATGGGTATGGGAGTAAGCCTAAACTTATAATAATGATAGCATGATTATAATGTTGACACATGTTTATAATTGCATGATCTTATGCTATAATTCCCTTATTCCATGTTTTCATGAATATTATTATACTTTTTGTGATATAATTTTATGCATCATAACTTATCATATCTTGATTCAAAATCATGAATTTATTTTATTAATATCATACTAAGATTCATACCCAAATGGCCTGAAGGCATTCATTTTTATTGATTTTTAATAACCCCCCTTTCAGGGGATGATGGAGAACCCTTACAAGGCTCGTAGGCTCAGAGATTACACGGCTCTTAGGGTTAGGAGATTACATGACCCGAAGGTCTTAGGGAATTCAACCAGACTATCTAGAAGGAACTTCCCCTCCCCATCATTTTCATCATGATAGTAGCTCTCCACCTTCACATGGTCGTATAGCTAGGATTCCCATGCAAGCACAGGCTGGTCCCGATGGCATATCCATACCCTCTCATTCTAACAAATCCATTTGGCTATACTATGGTGAGTGCACCTGCTCTGAATCCTCTTCTGGGGATGCATCTTTTTTATAGTCTATCTGGGAAAACTGCATGTTTCTCAAATCCTTGAGGTGGTCTGAAGGCCTTAAAGGTGGCTCGAAATCCCTACTAACCTAAAGGCATGTGTGGCCCGAAATCCTTAAGGAATCCAAGCCCAAACTGGTGGCCCAAGGTGAATAGTTTCAACTGCTACAGTACTGAATAGTACCTGCTATAGTACCTACTATAGTGTCTGCTATAGTACCGAACAGTAATTGCTAAAGTACTGCTATAGTAACCTGGAAATATGCCTCTACCTGTGCCTACTACAGTACTGCTATAGTAACCATTCTTTGTATGTATTTCACCATGGTATTATATGCCTCTTTAGAATACCTGTGTGAGTATGATATATTTATAGTGTTTAACGAAATGTTTATGTCATTTATTGTTAAGATGATATATTTATTTTTGTAAAATAACATAGAAAATTGACCCCTAAAATCCTCAAAATGTGTATAATGTAAATTATATCTAAAATTGTGTATTATAATGTTCATAATACATTTTAATTATTTATATATGAAAAATTTCAAGTTATTTGAGAATAATATTATCAAAAAAAATGTAAAAACCCTATGGTAAATCCCATGTTTTTTAAAACATCATAAATGTATGGTAACTTAATGATTATGTGATATTCTGAGTCAATACATATCTTCCCAGATAATACATCTTGATATTTTTTTATATAGATAGATATAGGAGAAATTCTCTAATTGGCGTTGGTTAAATATAACCCAGTCGTCATTCTTGAATATGAAAAATATCCCCTTATTTTGAACCATGTTGGACACACTTGATGGATTTTTTTTGTTTAATAACAATTTTCATTTATGAAAAAATACGATGAAATTTCAATATGATCTAAACAAAGAAAGATGGAAAACTGAAATGGAAAATTTTCAAGGTTAATCATGGATGAATGAAGAAAAATATAGTATTGACTAGTTAAAAATAAGGTATCATAGATTCTATTTTGGATGTATTATATAAAAATATTCCAATATTTTCTTCTAATATTATTAGAAAAAATAATGTTAGCCTTTTAAAATTTTAGTAATTTACAAATCCAAGAAGAACAGAGTTAATAATTAGTGCAATGTAAAGTGTAGATGTTTTCCTAATAACTAATTAGTTTATATTAAATAATTAATACAAAATATTATGTTTATTCCTTACCAAATATCACAAGTTATATTCAATATCTTCAATCTCATATAATTTCAAAACACACTAATGAAGAGATAGATGTAGTTTCAATAATTTTTATATAATAAAAACTATACTAATGTAAAAATAAATTCTTATAAATGTTGAAAATGTGGATAGAAGAACCCATTATAATTATCAAAATGAAGATAAAATTCTTTATTTATTGATAATATGGTAATTTTGAAGAAAATTTAAAAGGAATGTAGAATGAAAAAAATAAAGTAACTAATGTTTATAATAAGAAAGACCTAGAATTTCAATATCTAAAATTTAGGAAAAACATTCATAAATAATTAAATTCCCAAATCTAAAGTCTAAAATGAAAGAAAAGTATCATCAATAACTTATACTAATGAAACATGGAATAACATAAACTTAGAAGATAGGTGATGTTGATTATGGTAATTGTGGTACACTTATCCTCCACTTTGGATATATAGATGTCTTATTGAGTTTATGTTCTAGAACTCGAGAAATTTTTTATATTGTGTAACAGAATTAAAACACTACCCTTTTTGTTTGAAGTTTAATTATTAAGGGACTCATCTATTTATATGACTATTTTATCTTAAAATATTGATTAAAAAATTCATTGTTTTAATTATTTATATTTTATTTGATTATGATATAACTATAGAGACCACATATTAATTTACTAAATTAGGTAAATCATTTATATAATCAATATCACCCTTTGATCATTTAATAGTTCAATAATTACTATGAATTATCAAGATAAACTAAATCCATTATATAGATCATAATACCTCTTCATGAGAATGTTTAATAGTTAAATCAATGACAATATTGTGAAATTTTTGGGTAAAATTTCGATTTAATTAGTTTTAAAAATATTATAAATATTTTAACATGGAAATATTATATAGAGTTATAGGTTTATCACATAATTTAATAATTTTAAATTATTTTTTCATTATAAATTAATTCTCTATATTATGATTTTATATTTATATTATATGATGAATTTATTAGATTTTATAATAATAATTTGGGTATCAATATTGGGTTGATATTGGATAATGAAAATTTATGTTGGGAAAATTAAATACCTAGAAAAGCCTATGGCTTATAACCCAATAACAATTCATACATAAATGAAATAGAATATTAATATAATCTTATTATGATGGAAATTTAGTTTTATAGGATTACCGATGGTACTGAGTTTGATATCATAATAGAAATTAGATCTTGATGGGAATATCTATTTTTATAGTAAAATGATCCTCATTTATAGAATTTCAATGTATTATAAGGGTTACTAAGTATAGTGTGAAACCTATAAGGACTGTTATTTAGTAGTTTTTCATTAATATTTTAGAACCATATGTTAAATGGTATCAATAATGATTTAATTTCATTTTATGGTGTTGTTAAAATTTTCTAGACAATAATTGATGTTCAAATATTTGTAGGATGGATAATGTAACATCACAATATTTGATTGTATACTTTTCCCAAAATATGCATTGAGTTTGATTACTTATGTCACATGAGAATCCAAACATAAATGAGACACATATTCCTAAATTAAAAAACATATAAATTTAATTTTATATACTAGAATATAACATTATATTTTTTCTCTAAAACTATGTTTACTATGTAATTTTTTTAATATTTCTAAAAAAACAATTTTCATGAGAAAAATGAATAATATTTACATTGCCAAAACCATGTCTTTTATGATATTATAATAACAAAATAATAATATAAAAGTTTTAGAAACCTTTTTTCCAAAATTACTAACTTTCCACAGTTAAATGGATATTTTTGAAATATAATCTTAAATTTTTAAATTCCATGTATTACATTTTTTATAATTAAGAGGAATTTTATGAATCAATTTTTCATCTAATAATTATACTTAATCTAAAAAGTGGTTAAATAATTTCTATTTATTCTAATTCCAATAATTTGAAATTTATAGTTTAATAAAAAAAAATATAATGTCATTAAGATAAATATCTTTGATACATTTATCAAAAACATAAATCTTATGTTTAAAAATGAATTGTACCTAAAATTTGGTTTTTTCCTGTTAAATTATGTTATGGAATAAATAATTATTATTTAACCTAGGAATTTTAGTTTTTTAATTTTTTAAAATAATATAATCAGTTACTTAAATTTATTAAATTTTTATAAATTATTAGGCACTGAAAGAAAATTGTTTACGTAAAAACTTGTTTTCATGGTCAACACCAAAAAATATTAATGTAAAAACTATGAGAGTATGTTATTTATAACATATTCAAAACCATTATAAAAACACTTTATTGATCTAGGATCAACCAAAAAACACCCCACCTTCTATTTTCCCATTTTAGGGGCATCTTCCAATGAATAGAAACATTACATTTTTGAAATGTAAAGGTTGTTTCAGAATGTGTCATTGTATTCACATATAAAAGTCTGTATTTCCCCTTCACCTCTCCAAACTCAAAAATCAATCTTTTCATGGAAAAAAATCTTTTTTAGTGTCTCCCAATCTCAATCCCCACGTCTTTTAGTCCTTTTTATTTCTAACATTCTTATATAAGTATCAATCGTAGGTAAATAGGGATAAACACCCAATTTCAAAGGTATATTCTCATAAAAGGATTCTGAAATCCTTTTCTTCTCATTCATTACAAGAAATATTCCATTAACGGATTTATGGTTGAATTTTTATTTTTAATATGATAATATTTTATTATTATAATATATTATCTATGTTCTAAAGTCTTCCAAAACCATTTGGAAGGAAAATAAATGCCTTCATGCATACATTTGAACTTATTCCTCAATGAAATACATGTTCTATTTTTCAAAACAATCCATCATGTACTACCCAATAATGGTATTAAATCAATTAATATGATATATATCATGTTAAATATTTTTAAATTTTAATTTAATTAATTTCCTAAATTTATTCCATTCATTGAAAATTAGGGTGTTTTGTGGTGTGCCTAAAGACTATTTCCTACAAGTGATGGTGTTTATTTTCCATTTTTCATTACTGAACAACATGTATGAACATAAAAATTTATTGACCTGATTTTGTGAGAAATTATTAAGATAGAGGTATGTAAAACAGAATGTTATATTGAAAACTATGTGTACATGGTTTCGTCATTTCCCTAATGATCCCAAACTCTTTTCCTAACAAATAGGGGTTTCTATAGTAACAAAAGGATTCTCACATTTTATTTTTGGTGGACCACATAACACCTAATTTAGTTCACAATGGTTTTTTTCAAAAAGTAATCTAGACTATATAAGTGTTTGACTATGAAAAATTTATTGAATGTATATGAAATCTTAAAGAAAAATATATAATTTCATTGATTTTTTATAGTCGTTGTGCCATGTGAACCGCAAAGGATGTTTTCCATTGTGGTTAATAGAAGAGAATTAAATTTCAATGAAATGTTAGTTCATCTATTTTGGACTAAATAGGTGATTTTGAGGCTACCTAAATTGGTGTTTTAATTTTCATATGAAGGTGGTGTTTTAGCGGCTAACGCAAGGGTGCTTATGCACAATGTGATCTAAATAGTGAGTTCAGTTCGCAGTAAAGGTCAATCTGTAATGGAGTTAATCATAATTGTTATTATTGGGGTCTTCTTGGATTCATTGCCTATATAAAGTTACCCTAATCACATCCTTATTTTTAGTGAAACACATTATATAGAATCATCACTGGGAGAATTCAACTAATTCAAGTATCATTTCTTGGAGAAGTTCGAACAGTAAAAGAGGAAATCTATAAAGAAATCCCTATTCGTGTTAGTTTTTGGTGAGGACCCATATTATAAAAATGATACAGATTTCAAGAGGTATTATTCATCTATTATGTATAGTTATTTCATAAATAAATATTTTCCCATGGTGAAATGGTTTTTGTGATGTGTTTAATATAGTTTGTGGAGGAATAAAAATAGTTATCGAAGGGTCTATTCACAAGGAAATCACATTACGATGAGGTTTATTGCATATAATGGGTGAAACTGAAGAATCATAGAAAAAATAGTGTGAAATTATTCATAGGTATTTTAGATAAATGGAAGATTATTTTAAATGTGTAGTTCACACAATTTAGTTAAGAGGTCATTTTGATATCAAATTGAGTTGTTGAAAACTAGGGGTAATGTGATTCCACTAAAAATATTGTAATAGAATTGAGAATTATTGGATGTTGTACATCATCATATTTCTTTTTTATGACCCTTAGAGGTATCCCAATGTGGGTGAACCAAGTTAAATTGTTCTGTCTCATGCATGTTTTTATTTCTACTAATAAATTTCTATAGGATAGATAGAGAAGAGTGTTATGATTAATGGTGAAATAGGATACAAATGGGTACCTATTTTAGTCTTTCATACAATGATTCACATCTTCTCATTGTATTTAACCTAGATGGGATAATGAAACCATTAGTTGTTTTATGTGCTAATCTTAACTTTATTTTTGTGGTGGTTTTGAATAGTTCTACTAAAACTACATGATATGAAATAAGGTGTAGAACCATAATCAAGTAGTGCATTATCTATTCTTAAATGAATACCTATTGTAACTTTTACCAAATTATTTACATAATCCACCTTATCAATAGTGATACCATATGATCTCCCTTTATCACTTATCATTTGATGTTTTTTTGTGGTTATCTCTTACAAACTGTGGATTAAGACATTTTCTCATAGAGTCCTCTTGTTCCATATAGGATTAAAATTTGACAATATTCAGAGGATTGGACAAAAAAATATTTTGATCCATCATGTTGGACTCTTTATTAAACATACATTTTCATATATTAGCTTCAGACCCTTCCCTTCCACACATGAAACACATTCTTCTCCCCTTAAGGTAGTTTCATGAATTCATTACAACATAAGGGTAGTTGGAATTTGGTTCAACAAAGGTATCGATCTGATTATATTCCAAAATTTAAAACTATCTTCCATATAATATCACCATCGTCCTTCTAGACTATGAGGGAACCTCAAAACACATCCTCATAGTTTTCATATTCTCAAACTTCTAATGATTCATGAAAAATATTCTTCAAATCCTTATAGAAAAGTTCACATTTACATTTAGTGTTAATGAAAAATCTGAAAGTATACTAAGAATGAATTGTGATGTTTTTTATATTCTTAAATCGATTATCAATATTTTTTATTCTATTCAATTAACTCTTTTAAAATATTATGATGTATCATGTGGTAAAATTTGGATGGAAAAATGTCCTCTTGAATCCTTATTATTGCATGTATTCAATTTCATATACATGCATTGTATTCTTGATCAATGTCCCCTACTGATCAGCTTACCCCCATAGAAAAATGGACATCTAATGTAGCATTATCCTTCTAAATTAATTAATGGGAAACATAATCCATTTCTATAGAGTTTACCCATTGATTCATGGTTAGGTAATTATATGTTCCACTAAACTATATAGGCCTTTATATCTTAAAAATATACACCAAAACATGTTCTCTTCAAATGGTAATAGGATATTCCACTTGAATATATTTGTTACCCATAACATAAGTAATTTTTTCTAGTACTATCATGATGTTCTTGACTCCTCCAACCAACATTTAAGACATTTAATTAGGGAAATGATTACATTTCCAATTTAATATTATATTAACTCGGTTCATCTTATTTTTACCCATTTTTTATAATGAATGTATTTTAGGGATGTTTAGGAAGATTATTATAAATTTAATTTTAATATGAAAGGGATAACATAAACATTGATGGAATAATTCATAAATATCAAGCATACACTAAATTATTAATCAATAGGTTTCAATCTAGGTAATAAATTTCTATTTTACTATTAAGATATCTAATTATACTTGTTTATATCATACATGAATCATTCATATAGGCTAATTGATGAAAATATTGATTTTCTAAACAATATAACATGGATTTATCTTACCAGGTGCATAGTAAGGGCCCATTAACCATAAACTAGAATAATAAATGTAATACACCGGACAAAATATTTTAAGGTTTAAATCACTTATATGAATCTGTTCTCAAAACAAGTTCACTTATAGTATCCCAATAAACTTGTATTTTTATTGTTAATTCATATAGTCTTTTGATTAGAAGAACTATATGATTTTTCTTATGAACATGATTTCCTAGGGTTTCCACTAATGTTTTATTATCAAAATATTAAAAATACAATTAGAATATTTTCTAATTCCAAATATAATAACATAAATCAGAAGAAAAAATTATTACATGATTTCATAGATATGTTTCAATTGAATAATTATAGTGGTATAGTCTCTTTAGAATAATAGATATACAAATAAATCATCATAATCATGAATTACAACACATTTATTTATCGATCTATATAGTGCATCTGACTTCCATATTCCCTCTAAAACTCTATAGAATACCCTAGGAAATAATTAATGAAAAAGGTGATCTAAAAAACCTTGAATGGGAATAATGATAGTATAGAATGACGGTGAATCAATCATAACTGAGGCAGAATAAATGACATGATAACATAAGTTTAATAATCATAAGAAATGAAATATTGTATAAAATAATTTAGTCATATAAAATGGAATTTTAATCAAGTGGAAACATCATATAATTGAAATAATAAGATAAATTTATTGACTAATCGTAATAAAATGATCATAAATCAAGCTTTACTTCCCATACCATCTCAATTATTATATGATTAATTATATATCCTTACTCATAATAAAGAAATTTATTTCACAACTAAACTTATTCAAATATCATTTATAATATCTTAGACTCTTTATTGAATTTCCCTAACCAAACTAGATATATTATAAGGGATACTGTATATTGTGGAGTTTTATAAGTTTAGAAATATAATAATAATGAACTAGTATCCCATACCATAGATCAATGAATTTTTTGATCAATTTTTGTGGACCACAATACTTCTCTAAAGTATAACTTTGATTGGTATATCATCTTTTAAATATAATTAAGGAGGAAATTATCAAGAATTATTTATATATAATGAATGGAATATGAGTTCATAATTATGAATTTTGGACCCATTAATTCTACATCAATCTTCATGGTCCAAATTAATATATTATTTATAGATCACCTCAAAAAAATATTTTATAATCATTAAATATGATATTATTATATAATCTAAATTCATGGTGGAATAAGTGATTCATTTTAATACTATATATATTTCATTGTGGAATGAAAATTTATGTGCGACATAAATTAAATGTGAGTCTTTTATAGAAAATATCATTCTTGGTGAATGTTATAACCAACCTGGGGTTATTTGTGGATCCTTCAAAAAAATGATAATTGAATAATGTATCTGACTAACATTTGTGATAAATATTCATAATTTCCATTGATTGTATGGTTATTATTGGGGATTTGTGAGAAAATTCTCATGATTTTAAAACCAACTATGTATTCAAACCCATGGTTGGTTAACTAAATTTGGAATGATTACTTTGATATATAAAAAATGGAGTTAATGGAATGGATAATCTAATCACCTGTACTCACACTAAAAAATAGGGATGTATTTATGTTTTTTAGGGATTCTTCATAAAAGGTTTGGGATCTATGCATAAGAAAAATGATAAATTTGTATCTTAAGCATCATTAAAGTCGAATGTTTATTAGAAAAACTATCCAATGAATGATATAACATTGGAATAAATAATCATAGAATTGATGTTCTAGAGGAAATATCAATATGTGGAGAGGTGTGAAGTATATATGGATGAAAAATCATAAAACATATATTCACACATAAGTATATAAATATTAACTAAGAAAATATGGTTATGAATTACCAATAATTATGACTACTCATTACACTACAATCCTAGGAAAAAATAGAGTGGTAAATGATCTATCTAGAAATGATCAATAAACCTTATCAATGATTATGGTGGGGAACAATCCAATCTTCATGGAGATTCAAATTATAGACATGAGAGTAATAGTAGAAGGAAAGACATATTATATTTCTTAATAGTTTTTTCAATATTACCATCCAAAGAAAATTGAAAAATTTTAAGGTAATGATGTGATGATACAAAAGAGGGTGGGTTCTATGAGAATGTGGAATTACATATTGTTTATTATTAATAATGAATGAATTGTGATGTTTTAGAAGTGATTATGTGTTTAATTTGATCTAGCAGTAATGAATGAGTTCTTCAGTGATGAACATAGCTCAATACTATCTATGAACCCAAGGAGCACAATAATTTATAGAGATATATGAGAATTATATTAATGGGTTAATGTGAAAAATTACATTTTGGAATATACATCATGATTCCTAGTGCATGATCAAGTTAAGTTAGAGATACAAGTCCAAAGGGACAATGAAATCATTACCTATACACAAATGGAAATGGGAAATCCCTATAGATTTTCTCATTATCCTTCCAAATACATCAAAATGGTCAAATTCTAAATGAATTTTGGTAGAAATTATTTAAATTACTTCTCACTTCATTATAATTTTAGATTAATTCTTACTCAATCACCTTTGATGGATATAAACTATAAAATTGGTTAGGATACTTCTGACACCAAAACCCATTATATATTATCAAGACCTGAGGTTTAACTTAGTCTTATAAAAAAGAAGTAAACATGTGTTAAAAATGGAATAGAGCAACAGTACAACCTACCCCACCCAAAAAGAAGTAAATTTTGAAAAAACTATACAAACACTCTGTAATATTTTGAGATTTTCCCAAGGGTCTAAAAGGAATATTATGATTAGTATATTCCATTAGTCACACCATCATTCAACAATAGTATCCAATCGATCATTCAAATTTCCCCATTTGAACCTCTATATTGGACGAATTATAGAAAATATACATGTGGGGAAGATATTAAATTAAATAATCTATTATTTAATGAGATTGTTGATAAAATGATATATAATCATAAATCAACTCAACAAAATCTCATAGTAGAAGAAATCCAATAGAAGAGTTTTTTTTGATAATCATCAGTTAGAATTTGAATTTGTGGTTCACGATAACATATTTCAAGATATATATCATTGGATGAGTGTTATGAGATATGGTAATAAAGAATGATAATTCATAGATACATTAGTACATTTATATTTTTAATTTCATTGAAGTTGTGTCATATCAACTAGAACTCTGTTCGGAAATACCTCTTGTTCATGAAATGTGTTCTGTATATCTCTCAAGAAAGTACATGATAGATCCATCACATTAAATTAATGTTGAGGTGGTATAGTTATAGAAAAAAATTTCTTACCAAAATAATCTAATGGATATTTTTTCTCACAATGAAAATGTTATGTGAGACTTGACGACCCACATAGTTAATGTACTATGGATAGACCATAATTATGAAGAGGAAACATGGGAACCTAAAGAATCAATAAATCAGAAGTATTACCCTTGTTAATTTTCATCTTGTGGAATAAAATGAAAATATGAGGGTGCAATTTCTTATGTGGGAATGAATTTAACATCAAAATATTTTATTATATAATTTTCCCTTAAATATGTACTTCGTTCTTTAACAAATCTTTCATTCTACATCGAAGTAAAATGATCCATGAGTGATTAATCTATAAACACAATAGATTTAATTTTATAAAATTTAATTCACTTAAAATTCTACATGTCACAATTACCAGAGGTTGAAATTTTTAGATTTTTATAAAAAAAATTGGTGAATTGTGAAAAATATTGATTTTTTCAATACTATAAATTTATGATATTATCATAACAGAAGAATTAAATAATAATTTCATAGCACTGTAATATTCATAATTATTAATTTATAATTTAAAATTAGTAATTTGATAATACTCTGTTAAAATTATAAAATAGATTTATAACTTTTTTTGAGAATTTATTGATATTTTATAAATCTTAACATTCATATGTCTTTTTTAATTATTTTAACACAAAGATAAATTATGTTTTATATTTATTTTAAATAAAAAGATTATATTTATAATTTAATAATAATTAAAATTTAATTATAATTAATATCCTCAATAATTTTATCTTAAACATTAATCTAATTCACAAAAATAGTGTTTCCCTATAAGTGTGTTTTTGCGCATAACATGTGAAAATATTAAAAATAAATTTTTGATATCATCATTTGGTAGATAAAACATTATAAAAATTACATATGGGTAATCAGTCTAGAGTGTAATGGTAAATCCATGTTTTTAAAGGATGTTTAATTTGCATCCCATACACATGTATGGGTAATATGGTGTGTATAAGGGTCACATCAACCTACTTATGTGTCAGCCTAGTTTCACAGTGTCACATAAGGGAATGTAATCCAATAAGTAAGGGTACCCAAAGGCTTTCCAAATTCCACATATAGGTAACTAGGTTCTTATGGGTAAAACCATGTTACCATTATTCAGTTCCCATTTTGGAAAAATTAAATCTGTAAATCTCTTTAAGTGTTTGTTCTATCCCTGATCACCCTACAAGTCTTTTTTAAAATTTTGTGTGCCAATAATCAGGGTTTTTTTTGTACTCACTTAAAATCACTAACTCATATTTAAGGATGAAAGTAAACACTCCGAAATAATGATTTCCATAAATCAGAAATTAAATAATGATTTGTAATTTTTGTTTTTTTATTATGGAAAACCATTACATGGATTGTTATTATAAAATATATGATCCCTTGCGAGATTTATTTTTGGTTTATCCATTGATTCCTACAATACCAGAATTTTATCATGTTCATGATTAGTGATGCTCTCCATGAAAAAAATGAGTTCTTTATCTTTTTTATAGGCATGGAAGAACCCTCACCTCTCTCTCTCTCCTATTCTTGGGTTCATTATATGAGAGTGATAATTCAAGGGTGGATTTTAGTTTTTTCATTTATTCATATATAATGTCTATGTTGTGAAGTAAACATTCAAGATAAATGGTTGTATGAATGAATTTTAAAATTATTTTCACCAGGAATCAAGAAAATTAATAATAAGAATTATTCTTCTTCACCAAGGTTATTAAATGGAAAGAAAATTAATATCATATGAGAATTTTATTTTTTATAAAGAAAAAAATGTTAAAAACATGCATTGGAAAAACATGATAATTTATAAATTATTCATTAGAGAAAATAATTTACCACAAGTGATATTTAATTTCTTTATCAAATAAAATATAAGTATTTAGTTCTATGAATCCTTGGATCATGTTTTGTATAATTGAGTACATGGGTGTAATTTGAGAGATATTTCTTTGTAAAACATTGAAATTAACATCAAAAAAATTGAGGTAGAAGTTTACTTACTTTTGGGGGATCTTTTTTCACTTATTTCCATAATATTATATTTTTTATGGAATTATAGATATCTGGGATTGATTATGAATTGATTTGGGTGTATACGTATCCCATAAAAACCTTACATGACACTTATGGAAATGAGTACATTCACGGTTTAGTATTAAAGTTTTATGTTGATCACATGTTTTTTTTTGCTTCTTTTACTCATGATTATATTCTATGATTGCTTTTATTTTCTATCATGTCATGTTTTAATTTGATGTTTTTTCATGGTTCCCAATATATGTGGTTTTTCTTGACATGTCTACAACTTTTATGGGTAGTGAACATGAATAATAATAATTGAAAAAATGAACCTATGCATAAGGTTGGGGTATGTCACTACCTAATGGATGAATTGTGATAATCTTGATGTATAGTATATGCCAAGGAGGATATTACTCAAGGAATAGCACATTCCACGTATCATGATCTCTCAATGACAAGTGGATGCCAAGAATAGGGGTCACATAATTCCTCGTTGATTTCTATAAGTATGAAAAAACAATATCAAACAACATCATTACAAGACACCTAGTTATTTTTTTACATCCAATATCATCATATTCCTTCCAGTATAGTGCTAATGCTGATATGTTTGGGTATTATTCGGTCTTGATTAACACAAAAGATCCTAATTTATTATTATTTTTTCTTTTGAATGTATTATTATTTATGAAATACACAGTTATACATGAGAACACATGTTAGGAATACATTAATGGTGTCCTATTCAGTCATTACATACAACCAAATCTATCATTTTGGTTGTCTTTTAGATTTTAATGACTATAGATCTAGTGAAAGGAAATGACCATTTGGTGGATGGATTTGTTGGGGAGAATGAATATTTTAGTGGACCATGATGTAATTTGGGGAAACCAAATCTCTCATATAATTTTTATCTTAAATTTAATACTTTTTATTAGATTTAAACTATGAGATAACATTTATTTCCAATGTGACATGTATGTTTGTTGGTTATTTAGTTTCCACGTTATTTTTTTATCATTATCATAATTATTAATAATTATTAATATTATTCCAATGACATGACTTTGACGGTATAAGAACACAATTTGAAGACTTCGGCCCTGGATACTAGTTGTAGTCATATTACATGTGGGGAGGAACAGATGAGGGCATGCGGAACTTTGATTTAGACTTGCTGGTTTAGGTCAGGATGTCTCAAAATGGCATTAGAGAACCATTTCAAATTTACTATTTATACTAAAAATTAACCAGATTAAATTAAGATAGTTGTGTGGTACCTGGGTACGGGAGTTTCCATGTTTTTGGAAAACCCATTGGGAAGCTATCTATGAGTTAATATGGACATAATTGGTGTTTTTATTTTTTATTTGTTTTGATATTTTAGGTGAGTTCATGAATTATGATTATTCACATATGTTAATATGATATATATCTACTTGGTGTTGTTATGTAATGTTGTTATTTAAATAAATGCATTAAATTCATATATCTGTTGGGGATATATTCTCTATTGTGTGATATGTATATTTTTCCCTATTATTATGATATATCTCTACTAGCATTGATTAGTTGAACTAATCCAACTGTTATATTTTAGTATATAAATTAATAATATTTCTAATATTTAGGGATGATACCTCAGTTATTACTATAATGGTTATAACTCTTGTTAAGGTTATACCACTTAGAGATCCTTATATAACCCCATATACTGATTAGGTTCTAACCAAATTACTCTTTTTTCATAAGTATCTCAATAACATTACAGAAGATGTCACATCGACATACTCATATGTGGATAAATAAAAAGTTCAGATGAAATGACTACATGGGGGGGTTTTCATTCCCTACATCTAGAAATTTAGGAGCTTGTAACTGAGAATGATCTTTTTAAAACCTTATTACCTTCTTTCATTGATTTATGAACCCTTTTTAATTTCCCTCATTGTTTGGGATCATTTTCAGACTTATGATGATGGAGGGTTTTATGTGGAAAATGACCTAATGTTGGAGGATGTATCTTAATTGGAATAAATGGTCTTAGGGTATAAACATGAAGATAATTCTTAATAGTATATCATTTATGTTACTTATTTAATTAGGTTGTTTTTTCTAAATTTTTATGTACATTCATCCTACTAAAAGCATTCACATATTGAAAGTGTTACATGATGTGAATTTGTTGTTGGGAATAAAATTTGAACTGAATTATAGCATGAAATTCATACAATTCATGAAATTATCTCACAAAATGAATCATTTGATAGATGTTTTTTAAACATAGTGATGATTATTTAAGAATATATGCCTATCATGGACTTAACATCAAGAGCTCGTGAATCAATTTGTTGAATTTCAGTTTAATTTATGTTTTTATGAACTTCACCATTGATTTTAGTTTCATTAAACTCTAGGTTCCTCTCTTGAAACATAGAATCAATCCCAGGTACCTTTGGGTATCTCTTCTCCTTCTAGATCATTTATTTCGATGATTGATCTTCATTTTGGTTTTGATGTGTCTCTTTGGGAAAGTTAAGATTATTCTTTGTCATAAATTTTTAGTGCAGCAACAATGTTAAAATAGGCTTTTATATCCATTGGCCTCACATTGATGAATCTTCATAAACATTTATAAATACATTCTATGATTTTCCTTTAGAGGTTGATTATTATTTTGGTTGTGTTGTGCCACGCGAGTTCATTTTGGTATGTGTAGTTTTACCTTCTCAAATGACCATTTTTCTTATTGAATTTGTTTTTAGAAATATGTAATTATTCTTGGCCCTATGTTTTTATCCTTTTCATACTCAATATTAGAGGACCTCATTGCAGGTGTATGTGACTTAAGTTTGAGGTATGTGGTTTTTCCTCTAGCCTATGATTGATGAAGTTATAATTCTCTTGATTTTATAAACTATTTTATAAATTAATTAACATGATTTATGTATTTGTGGGTCTGGAAATGGGGTTTTAGGAAAATATAGGTTTTCTATTAATTTTTTTAAAAGAAAAAAGGTACTTTCAATGCATTGTGAAATGGATTTATGAAATCTTTTTCAAATAATGATTTTATTAAATGGTTTGGAAAATGTTGAACATTGGATGAATTGGGTACTTAGGTGGATGATATAGTAAAATGATTCATTTATTAATATTTTCAGATTGGTGACTCATGGGGTGTTCCTATTATCCATAGGCATATTGTTATAGGGACTTTCTAGACCTGTTTGGAGGTTCAATTTCCAAGGTGTTTCTATGCTCTCTAGATTTGATGCATTTATCTAGAGACATGGTATAAACAATTTTAGATGTTTGGTTATGAGTGTTCTAGCTATATTGACATATTATAATCCTTATCATGATTTACCTATTATTTGTATTATACTTATTGATATTTTATATGGAATGTAACACATGCTTTGACATATTTGATACATTTGATATTATTTGAAACTAGTTTACCTAGATTATTTGGAAGTGTGAAAAAATCAGAAATGTTTTACCATGGTTTTGATATTAAATAATGTTTGAATAATTATCATTACTTGTTTTATTTATATTTTAGCATTTCTATATAGGTTTATTGAGACTTTTTAGGGAACACCAGGGTGGGATCCTACTGTGTATATTTATCTTACAACATGTTCTCCACTTTAGTAGATTGTAGACCTTGAAATGTATTTTAATGTAGGGAAAGGAAAGGCACCACATTGTGTCAATCAGGTTTATTTCCATTTTGTCTTCCTAGATGGTGGTGAGATAGTTGGAATCTTCCAACACTATCACATGGATTATCACTATGATTTCTTGTTGTCCTTTTCTATTGGAATTGATCCTTGGATATTTTTATCTACTTTTTAGTTGTGTCACTTATTATGTTCCTTTATTATATTGATATATATATTAATTTTTTAATAATTAAACCATTTCATCAAACTGGGTATATATAATTCATGTTATGTACTTCATGTTGGGTGAAATCATTCCATCTTGTGGTAGTTGATTCTTGGGTACTAGTCGCCAGCCTTAGGGGATCAGGAAAACCCTTAGAGTGTGTTTCGGTTTGGTTTGGGTACTGGTTTGTGAGGATATTCATGTTTGGTTCATAATATTTTTGTATCATAGGTAGGTAGGTCTTAGTTTTGGGTGGTTGTTAAACTGGAGATTGGATTTTAGGGACATGAGAGGTACATTATAGGGTGTTCATGTCCTAATAAATCCATGAAGAGACTCAAGTTACAATGGAATTTTGGGATCTATGTCTCTAATTTTGAGTTTTTGGACTTAACCATTTTTTTATTCTTGGATTTCATTTTGAACTGAGGTTATATTTTTATTGATCATTTATTTGGTTTCATTATGTTGTGTTATGTGCCTGAGATGTCTTCCACAGATTCTTTAAGAGGGTGTAGTGGATCCTCCTCAAGTGAATCCACCAATATATCAAAATATTTTCAAGTGTATCATGTGTGTGGTTTATATTGTAGACCAAAATGCACTGCATTTTAAGAACATAGTGTTTGAGGTACATCTAGAAGTTTGATGATAAAGGTATTTTTGATGAGATTTCTTACATGATAAGACACCATCCATTAAGGATATGAGTGGTCCCTAGTAGTTAAAGGAATGGATGGACAAGATTTTTCAACTCTAAAACTTCTAGTTTACACATGATAATATTAATTTGAAGTGCATTTCATTCAGACTCATGGGTCCCGACAATATATGGTGGGATTCCAGGGTGTTGGTAGATAGACACGTGGTATTGGACTAGAAGGGTTGAAATACCCACTTCATTCAATAGTTTTGTGCATATTCACTAATAATGGAGATGTCTCTATAATTACACTCCTTGGAGTAGGGAGAGATTTTGGTGTTATCATACACCAATGAGTTCATGGTTTTGGTTCATCTTTCTCCAGAGGTAGTAAATAATAACCAACTGGAGGATTAGAAGTACCTGTATAGTTTTCAACTAGGTATCACTTTTTAGGTATTTTTACTAAATATTTATAGCTATTTAGATACATTACACATGAAAATAATGTAATAAATAGATATTTCAAGAAAGGATGGTTATTCTTCCCCTTTCCTTCAAGTCAGTTGTAGCTTTAGTGAAACATATGGGGAGGAAAAGAAAGTGTCAGGATCATCGCATGAGTTTTGGGTGTTTTTTAATCATTTGGGATCCTTTTCACCATCATTTAAATTATGTATTGTTACCTTTACATTACTATCATTGTGGAAATTTTGGGCACACTAGAAATTCCTATTATGAACCTATGAAATGGTGTAACAGTTGTGGGCACTATAGAAATCTACAACATTTCTTTTATTCAATGTATATACATTTTTAGGGTTAAGGATAATTTTTTTTAAAGGAAATCATGGAACAATCATATGAAAATAATTCTACAGGGATCTATCTAATAGCATCAGTAGTAATGCACATTCAATTAGTGGATGACTTTTTTATGGAGGGAGATGTGGGTCCAAAAATAGTGTGAGGTACCATCTTCACAACCTCATAAATAGTTACATCTTTACATGATATATTTTCCTCCAAATGATTTCTATTTTCCTCTTTTGTCGATATAATTAAGCTTCCAATTATATTCATGACATTTATTATGGAGTTAGTGAAGCCTGTCGGGAAGAGGAAAGAGAAGGGGTATCATTGTATTTCTTATTCACTATAGAACATTAAAGCAGTGTTAGTATGTGAGTTCCTTAGTCTCAATCTAGATTTTTTCAACATCATCATTTGGAATGATTGGATTATCACTCATCAAATTTAGATTTATTTTTTTCATCAATGTTTTCTTTATAGTGGCCTGTGGGAGATATTTGATGTTTCAGGAATTGTGGGATGCGAGGTATGGTCATGCAGGAAAATATTTCCTAGATTTTATTAGTTTTTTAACTTATTTTTTGTTCATCCTAATGAATTTTCTTTATTGGTTAATCTACCCTTGGTGGTTAAGTATTTTCATGATTATTTCCCTGATTATTTCTCTAGTTTTCCTCTAGAGAGGGTGGTAGAGTTAACTATTGTTCTATTTCTAGATCAAATTCTATTCTTGATACCCTCTTATCTATTGGAATGAGTAGAGGTGTATGATCTCATGATTTATTTGGATGATCTTATGGGGAATGGTTTCATTCTACCTAGTGTTTCTCTATGGGTAGCCCCTATACTCTTTTCCAATAAGTAATATTGTCCACTCTAATTGATTGTGGACTATAATATGTTATAATGGGTAATAGTTAAGAATATGTGTCTATTCCCCTATGTGGATAATTTGATTGAACAGTTAAAGGGATAAAAGTGGATTTGTAAGATCCATCTTCAGTCTATTTATAATTATGTTAGAGTTAGGAATCCCAATATATCAAATACGTCTATTAGGAGTTTGTATGGAAATTATTAATATCACATGATTCAAATTTTTCAGACTTACACTCTTATAGTTTTCATACCCTTGATGAACATATTATTCCATGAGTATCATGAAAAATTTGTTGTAGTGTTTTTTGATGATATTTTTATTTATTTAAATCTGAGTATGAGCTCGAGAACCATTGGTGTTTGGTCCTATAAATCATAAGGATTTAATATTTATATTGGAGGAATTTAAAATGAAATTTATTGATCCATGATGTGTTGTTATTGGGGAATGTGATTTTTGAGCATGGTATTTTAGTTTACCCTGGGAAGCTGAATCTTGTCTCTTCATGATAATAACCATCAAATGCCTTTGTGATTTAAAGCTTCCTTGTTCTTACTAGGTGCAACCGACAGTTTCTCAAGGATTTATCTATTTCTGGTCACTATTTACTAAGCGTACTAGGATATGGGTGAAATTTTTATGGGATTAAATGTTTCATTCTTCTTACAATGAACTGAAACAAATTCTAACATCATCTCTAATTGTGATTTTACGTGAGCCCAGTAAGGGGTATGTGCATTTCTATGATTCTTCTTATAATGGTTTTGGTTTCATGATTATGCAGGATGACCATGTGCTGGATTACAACTCTCAAAATCATAGACCACATGAGGAGAACTACTCCACTCATTATTTAGAGCTTTACATAGTTATGAATGTTCATAAATTTTGGTACCATAATCTTTTTGGGGAGAAGTTAATACATTTTTTAAACATATGATTATGATATATCATTCTTATAAAAATCATGAAACATAGATAATGTACGTGGGTGGAATACCTTTTGAAATTTCAATTCAACATCACCTACACCCCATATAAGGGAAATGCCAATACATTCAATCTCTAAAGGAATGTACTATCGTAATGTATTCTGGAATCAAAGGTGGATTGGGTCCTTATGAGGTTATTTTCTTAGTTTCACCTTGATTCTTAGATGTATGATTCATTTTTGGTTCATGATAGTGTTTAAAAACCATCACCTATCATTTATCCCACTCTATAGGATAAGAATAAAGATGATGAGTTCAAGAAAATCTGAGAAAACTATATGGTGGGGAGACAGTTTCTAGTTCAAATCTCTCTTTAGATGGAATACTTTATTTTGGGGATCCGGTTGTCATCCCAACGTCTGTTTGTATATAATTTCTGTTTAACTTTAATTATTATTCATGGACCATTCATTCGGGCTCTTTCAATATATATTATGACATGAGATGATAATTCTAGGGGTGGGGTATAAGGAATGACATTACAGATTATGTGTCCAATTTTTATACTTTAAAACAGGTAAAGGTAGACCATTTGAAAGAATTTGGGATGCTCCAGCCTCATCTGGTGCCAGTTTTGAAATGGGATGAGGTGTACATAGATTTTAGGAATGGATTACCATGGAATATCTATGGGAGTAATTTTATCGGCTTGGTGATTGATTGGTTGAAAAATTCATCTCAATTCATTTTGATTAGGGACACCACTATAATATAGGAATTTTGAAAGATGTATGTATAAGTGGTAGTGATAATACATGGTATTCCCTCTTAATCTTTTTTATTTAGATCCTCGGTTTACCTCATGGTTCTATAAGAGTCTCCAGAACATGATGGGGACATAGGTCAGTTGATTACAATTGAAAACCCACGAAAATATTACCATACAAAATGTCCAATTACAATTATAGAGGATGTACATCATGATTGTATATTGGATATTGATAGATCATTAGATAGTTTTTTGTGACTATTTGAGTTTTCTTATAAGAGTAGTTATTATTTTTCAATTATAATGAATCCCTTAATGGCTTTTTTTGGTTTCCTGTGCTCGTCACCTATTTTTTCATAAGAGGTGGGAAATGAAATTTTGGTAGGATCAAGACTCATTCATGAGATGTAAGAAAGGATTTATGTTTTATATCATTGTATGGTTACAGTTTAGATTGATTGGAAATCATATTTGGATGGTCAACATCATACTTTGGGGTTTTCTATTGGTGACTATGTTTTATTTAATGATTCTCTTTATTTGGTTCATCATCGTCATAGAAAATAGTGGAAGTTGGCTCCGTGATATGTTAGTCCATTTGAAGTCAATGAGGGGATTCAAAATTTACTTACCAATTTTCATTTCCACTTCATTTTATAGGTATTTATTATGTTTTCAACATATCTCAAGAATATAAGTATCATCCGGATACCTCTCACATTCTTATATGGGAATAAATTGTGATGTAGCCTGAAATTACTATTAAAGAGGAACCAATTGAGATAATTAACACTCTAGTGAAATAATTCCATTAGAATTTGATTCCATTTCATGGATTATTTTCACACAAAAAAATAATATTCTCATGAGAATTTGGGGAACGATCCATGAATGAGTGAGTAGTGGCATCACCATATTCAGAACACCATTCTTCCACATGAAATCCCATGGAAGGAAAGTCATTTTTAGTGAAGATTATAACATCCTATTATATTCTTTCATTTAATTTTCATATCTTCTTTCATTTCCCTCTTTGTTTGTGTATGATTTGGGATGTTCAAGGATGATGATAATTTTTTAGGGAAGATAAACTAATTTTTTGGGATGTAAGTTTGTTATAATTTATGGTGTCTAGGTATAAACATGAAAAAGGCTTATGTGGTAGTAATTTGGTGTCGAGGTTGACCTGAGGGAATTCTCAAAATGTTTTTTCAGATTTTACATGCTTAACACTTTCACATCTGAAATTTGTTACATGATTTGAATCTATTTTGGGGGTGAATCCCTTAACTGGTTCATAGAATAAAATTTTTACTAGTCTTGAAACTATCTCTCATCATTAATTGATCAGTCAATGCTTTCATTAATAGAGTTGAAACTACTTTTACCATATATTATTTTCATAAATATCAAATCATGAACTCGAGACTCATATCATGAAATGTTTCTGGCCTTTTAGTAATTACTAGTTATATGACTTATTTTTGTTTCATTAAACCATATGATCCTATATCTATACCTTGGATCTATCCCAACTAATTTTTTTGATCTCTTATCCTACGATATCATTTCATTCGGGAATTAAACTTCATTGTGATTAGGTTTCATCTCTCTAGGTAAGTGATATTTCGTCTCCATGTACATTGATCGCAATATCAACATTGTTCAGTGCTTTTAGTTTTATTGTTCCTGTGGAGATTATTCTTCTAGATCCTTTTTAGATCATTGGTGTGAGTATCCTCTGGAGGTTTACCATAGTGGTGGAATTGGTTAGGAGTGTCAGTTTGTTGAGCTACATGATGTTTTACCATATCCTCCAATCATTTTTCACATTGATTTGACCACAACATGTAAATATTTATTCTAATTCCTCCATTATTGTCCTTGAATTCTTCTATGTTAGTGGACCATTTTGTGGTAATATGAAACCCAAATATGACGTAGGTATTTATTTCTCTAGCCTATATTGGATGAATCTGTAATTATCTTATTTTTATAAACTGTTTTATAAATGAATTGGAATGATTTATTGATTTTTGTGTGCTGAAATGAGTTTCTGTGAAAAAATTATTTTCCCTTTGTTTTAGAAAAAGGTAATCGGTATTTGCAAATAATTTTGAATTGGATTTATGATAATATTTTCAATCATGATTTTGATGAAATGTTTTGGGAAATGTTTCACATGAGATTCATTGGGTATTTAGGTTGATGGTGTAGTAGTATGAATCATCCATTGTTATTTTTGTAGGGTTCCCACATGTGGTGTTCATCTTCTCCCTAGTCCCATTATTCTAGGAAATTATTAGACCAGTTGTGAGGTTAACAAGATGGGGTGTTCCATTTCAATCTAGATTCGACCCATATATCATGATACTTGATGGATGTTATTGTCTGTGACTAGTTATGAGTGTTCTACCTTGCCTTACCTATAGTGATCCTTTGCATGATTTACCTAATCTTTTTTTTCCCTACATGAGATTTTATATGACATGTGTTTTAACGCCCCAACCCCAGTTACCCAAAGTCGGTGCATTATTTTAATACATTGGAATGAATCCAAGGAATCAAGTCCTGAAGGACCGATCAATTTAGCAGTCTTGGAAAATAGATTACATACATAAATGTTACATTACACATTATAACATACAAAACAACATAAATAATATTTTATGAATGTCATTATTCCCTTGTATTAACCCTGCATATCAATCACAATACACTTCTTGGAACCCTAGGAAGAATAAAACATAGAAAGGGGTGATCTCAGATGCTCAGTAAGGATAACAATATAGCGGAAACTTTAATAAATAATCATAAACATTTAAGGCAGTGTATAACTAAAAAAAAATCCTTTTAAACTTGAACTTAAACATAATATGGAAAAAATAAAATAATTCCATTTAATTATTCACATGGTTATTCTACTAGTCAAATAATCTCATGCAATATCACTAACCACTTTCATAATTATGGAATGCATAATGTCAGACTATCATAACCATGTAGACAAGGCCTTGTGCCAAGACTACAAATAAGATTTTGTCAAGGCCTCATGCCAAGACACAAGTTTGTCTCATGAGACCTACCGATGCATCGAGGAGCTATAGCGGGCTCCACCTGTCACATATTAAGTCCAATGCATTTCTCATATGAACAGGTTTAAACATGACATAAACATTCGTATTAAAACTAGCATACGAAATGTCAATAATTTCTCCATAAACCATGAATGGTATAAAAATAACACATCCACAGTCAAACATATCACAAAACCTTCAACACAATATGGAAGATTTTTATCATGATAAATCAACTTCAAATGAAGTTTAAAATCCATTAAAAAAATTTGACATGGATGAAAATGATTTGTAAAACTCTTTTAGAGAAATACCCCTTTTTCATGAAAACATTTAAAAGTCACACAATTTATAAAAGAAGTAATTTAAATACATGTTTGAATCAAATTGTCCCATACCACTTTGAAACTTTTGAAAGAAATTAACATTTTAAAAACATTCATGTCCATATAAACAAATCCTTAAAAACCATTTTGAATACATGGACATTAAAGAGAAAGATTTAGAAGAATAAATATTTAAAAAATTTGAAATAATGTTTTAGTAAAAATTACTTAAAAATAATTCCTTTGAAAACTCTTTCATAAAACATGGACATGGATAATAAATATGTCACAGTAGATACTTACATAAAAACAACCTTGGATAATAAAGAGATTATGAAATTAACCCTTACCAATTTGGTAACTTACGAAACATACACACCATGAAAGAGGTATCCTAAAATGAATATGTAAATACACATAAATTAAATTTTATTACACAAAGAATACAATTATAGACAGTACATACACCACACAAAAGTTAATAGTGACAATATGTCATGAATCTCACGGGAATATGGAGTGAGATGAAAACTCATTACCTTGTACTTTTCCTTGATAGTGTGTATGTTAACCTCCTATATAATAGTTAAATCATTGTTATTAAATTATACAATAATCATATTCATAAATATGATATCATATATGATCTTTTAATATTGCTTTGTTAATAATATTTTAGTATTATCGTCGTTTCGGGTGTTAACTGATTCATTTTACTTTATATGCTTCATTACGTAAGTCATGATTTTTATGGATAGGTTGAATATTATTCATATCCAGAATGATATCAAGTACATAAACATTACATTTAATCATCAAATGATAATTAGTCTTTAATGTATATGATGGGTAAATGAATCTCATCGCGTTCGTGGAGACGGTAATCCGCACGTACGCACGAACGCTACTTCCATTTCATTTTTCATTTTAAAAGGAATAAAAACCAAATGATACATAGGTATATTATTATTCCAGTACAATATAATATCTTATATTTGTTACTTAAGTTCATTAACACCATCCTTTATATGTTCCATGTATGGTATGAACAAGTCATACCACTTTGAGGGGGCGGTAGTCCGCACTTCCTCAAATGAAATTATCGTATATATACAACATGAAATGAATAATGGTATGATATAAAATGTAATTACAGAAGCTTATATATAAAATAAATATCATAAATATCATATTTAATTATAGTGCCATCATAATGGCCACCATGAGAGGTGATAGGAGATAATTGAACAATCATCGCTTTGTGAGGCGTTTGGTTGTCATCCACAAAAACATTATGTTCTTCACCAATTAGATAGAGGTGTGTGTAAGTGTATTTAGAATACTTATAATAAAAATATCCTAGTATATTTAAGATACTGGTTTTGTTACAAAATAAAATAATAAGAAGGGTTTAGGGGTTGGAAAAGTAAAATAAAAGAAAAGAAGCTAATAGAAATCGTTACCTTTAATTTGGGTAACTCCCTTTGGTTTGAACCAAAAAGGACTCTTGAAGTGACTTATACCTAAAGAAAGTCTTCTAAGAGGATTATAGGGATGTAGGGAGATTAATTGGGTAGAGTTTTGATGAGCCAAAAGGCTTGATAGGCGTGATGAATTGGTTATAAGTTGTGTCCTTTTATAAGGTGGACGAGGGGCTCTTTAGGAAAAACTTAAAGTATTATTTTATAATAAAGTCATATTCCATTTGTAATGGCTCCAAGGTGGATTATTCAAAGCCTAAGGTTGGTATGGGTCGAAATAATTTCAACCAATATATTTTAGACAGGTTTGGGTCATTATATTGACCTTATCGTCTAGTTTTAACTCTTGGTTAATTAGTTTGACACTTACCATGTCACTTTGTATTTTTATATTATATAGTTAATAAACTTACTATATACCTCCAAGAAACCCCCAAGTGATACATTAATGATACAAATATCATGATACAAGTCCTTTGTACGAACCTTATGTTTTTAGGAATTTAATATTAATTAATAATATAATATTTGTTTTAAAAACTCTTTTATGTCAATTTTGACACTATTTGGTATTTCATTTTTGTGAAAATCATAAAAGAATGATTAATTCAAAAAAAATTAATTAAATAAATAATAACATGTCATATTAACCTATAAAATTTTTATAATTCATTAAAAGTCTCAAATTATATTTATTTGGGTATTTATAATATCAATTATTTTAATATTTCACTAATAAGGTAATTACTGCATCATCATTGTGTCATAAATAAATTAAATTATTTAATGTATAAAAATTATAAATAAAATACCATTATGTAGGAAATATTTTTAGATTTATAATTAATATTTATAGTCGAAAGTATAACATATATAACCCTATGTAAAAAAAATTCTAAAAGATATAGGCTTATGTCATTTTTGTATTTACTTTAACTTAATTAATATAAAGTGTCATTATCACTTACAAGTTCATCCATCGGTTCCCAAAATCGACCCAAAGATGACCATGGTCGGAAATTTATCAACAAATAGGGTTAAGACACATTTTATGGTAATTTATTATTATTATAATATTATTTTTTTACCCTTATTTACCAGATTTACCCTTTAACCATGGTAAATAAAATATTTACCGAAGTAATTATTCAAAATGTCTAAAAATAAAATTTACATATTTACACAATTTGTACATCCTGATTCCAAATATGGAGTCCATTTTTTCAAATTCAAAACACAGAAGTGGCAGAAATTAATTTAAAATTAATTCCCGCTATCAAAACAAAAAGTGTGTTTTTAAGAGATAATAACTATCAAAAGATTCACACTTGTTTATGTCTGGTTTAAATTTGAAATTTTGTCCAATGACCAAAATTATATTAAATGGTAAAATTATATTCTAAATATACTTTAAAACCACTCAAATTAATAATTTATCACTATTAATTATTTCGATTAAAAAAGTTGTTTTTAAAAAAAATTTAGTAATTTTCACTAATCATCAAAATATAAAAGTTATCCAAAAAGTACCAAATTTTCATCCATGGATAATTTAGATATTCCTAATCCAAAAATGAAGTCCATTTTGAAAGATAAAATGTATAAAATTTCAAATAGTGGGTATTACTATTCATAACGGCTACTTTGATTGGTTGCGGCATGTTAGAATCTCGAAGTTGCGTACAACACACGCTACTCTATTATTCAAAGAGAGGTGTATCGTGGAAGCTTGGGGTGTTACATTCTCCCCTCCTTCAATAAATTTCATCCTCTCTATTTATGCTCGGTATTGGAAACTTGGGGTTGACATTTCAAAATATATTAGTTGAAATCCCACATCGAAAAATGGATTAATGAGGCCTCTATTTAAAATAAACACTGGTATGTATGAAGGTTACCGAAAATAACACATACAAGGGTTCCATGTAGGAAAATATGGATATGGAAGAGAAATATAACCATCAATATCTGATGGAGAGTGGTAGAGAACATGTCTATGAAAAGTCTAACAATCCCAAAGCCATAAATTTGTGATGATCTAAGGTACCATCTCGGACAACATTTTGTTCTAAGTTTCTTTTCTTAATGTTGAGGAATTTATTTATGAGATTGGATAAGATCATAAAGAGATATACTTACTTTATAATTATAGTTTTATCCATTAATAAATTTCTACCACAAACTTATCTTTCACCCCAAAACATAATACAACTCAAAAATACTCTATTTATCCTAATCGTATAGAGTTCCAAATATAATGAATTTATAATTCACATATCAGACCCATAAAAAAACTAAATTATACCATCCAAGAACTTCATGTAGTCCTCTAGTAGGCAATAAATCCCAATTTCACTATGGTTGTGGGTTGGATTCTTGTATCTTTGTCCAACGTGATGGGTCATCACACGGTCTGTGTGTTGTCCTTTTATAAAAATCAAAAAATAACCTTTCAAACTTAATCCCTTCCAACCTTTTTACTTATCCAAAACACTTCTGTAAACTCTTAGTCCAAAATTTATATGATAGATAAAAATAATTTAGATCCTTTTTACCCAGTAATAGCATGTGAATACCTTCATCATGTATTCTTTTAAAACACTGAAACATCCTGAATTACCATACAACCTTATTTATTACATTCATGCTCCCTTATTCCTTATAGAATACTAGATATACTTCATCCATACAAAAATATTATAAACCCCAAAAATAATGGAATATACAAATCTTTAATCAGTTTCAAGGCAGTCAAGAATATCCAATATAATTTACCCAAATCAACCATATTTTATTCCAAAATCAGTACCTCAATATTAGGACCATATTAAGGTTTATCTTTCCCTCAACCATGTAATTTCCAAAAAATTTAACTCGTTATAGTGTCACTTTTCTTAGTACTATAAAATCTCAAATCCTTAATGAAATAGTACTGCAGTACAATCTTTATTTATTTCCAGTACATCATTGATACGACACTTCAATGAAATAATTCCAGAATAACAACATAAGAACACTAGTCATTCCTCTTCATCTGTGGTGGTATCATAAATTGATTATTATCCAATTGCATCATTTTTGGCATATTTTGATGACTGGGGCATTGGTTTGTGTAGTGTCCAAACTCCTTACAGATGAAGCTTTATACATTTGAAATATTTTTCTTACCCTTGCAGTCACGTACTTGGTGTCCTTTTTCTCCAAACTTATAACATACTCCCATTCGATTCAATCATTTTACAAGGTGATTCTTTCTATAGTTATCACATATGGGGAAATCATTCTTTACCTTATTCCCTTCATCTGTTCTTCTTTCTACCGTTCTTTCTTTCTCTGGCTTCCCTTTAAAGCCATAGGACTCCGAGAATTCTTTACATATCATATCAACACATGATACTATTTCTTCATATGATGATAACACGTGGGAGACTATTTCCCTTCTAAATTTTGGCTTAAGACCATGAAAGATATGATCTTTCTTACTCTTTGGATCATGCGTATTGCTGGAGTTCTCATTCCTTCTACTGGGCGCCATTTCTAAACAATGGCATACACTAGATTAGTTTGTGAATAAAAATACCTAATTCCAAACTTGTAAAACACTTAACATAAATTAAACAGTTTATGGATATAATCCATAATCATAAAAATGTCTTCTTTTAGGAAGTATATACTCATAAACCCTTCATAATGGTTTGTAAAGAAAATGATAATTATCTTAAGCATATCCCCCAGGATTGTCGTAACCAAGAGTGCAGCAAGGCCCATTTTCATGCACCAGTCCCCGTTCGAGTCTATCTCAAAGTGGTGTTTTGTGTTTTACCCCTAGGTACATCTATGACATAGCCTCCTCTACCTGCTCATATACAGACAGGGATTTATTACTCGGAAAACTCACAAAATCTATACATTATCAAAATTCTAGGAATTTCTTCTCTACTAATCCTCAAAGTCTATCTTAGGGCTATGTGATCTAATCGGAGTTTATCTAAATCTAGCTTCCAAGGATATTTCTAAACTTCCTATAATACCAACTATAATGCCCTAAACCTAATTACGCAGAGTCAGTGCATTATTTTAATACATTGGCATGATTACAAGGAATCAAGTCCCGAAGGACCAATCGGTTTAGCAGTCTTGGAAAATAGATTACATACATGAATGTCACATTACACTATATAACATACAAAACAACATAAATCATCCTTTATGAATGCCATTATTCCCTTGGCTTAACCCTACATATCAATCACAATACACTTCTTGGAATCTTGGGAAAAATAAAATATAGAAAGGGGTGAGCTCAAATGCTCAGTAAGGATAACAATATATCGGAAATATTAATAAATAATCATAAAAATTTAAGGCAATGTATAACTAAAAAATCCCTTTAAGCTTGAACTTCAACATAATATGGAAAAAAAATAATGTCATTTACTTATTCACATGGGTATTCTACTAGTCGAATAATCTCATGCAATATCACTAACCACTTTCATAATGATGGAATGCATAATTCCAGGCTACCATAACCATGTAGCCAAGGCCTCGTGCCAAGAATACAAATAAGGTTTTGTCAAGGCCTCATTCCAAGACACTAGTTTGTCTCATGAGACCTACCGATGCATCGAGGAACTATAGTGGGCTCCACCTGTCACTTATTTAGTCCAATGCATTCCTCATATGAAGAGGTTTAAACATAACATAAACATTTGTATTAAAACTAGAATACAAAATGTCAATACCTTCTCCATAAACGATGAATGGTATAAAAATAACACATCCACAGTCAGACATATCACAAAACCTTCAATACAATATGGAAGATTTGTATCATGATAAATCAACTTCAAAATAAGTTTAAAATCCACTAAATAATTTTGACATAGATGAAAATGATTTGTAAAACTCTTTTAGAGAAATACCCCTTTTCATGAAAACATTTAAAGGTCACACAATTTAGAAAAGAAGTCATTTAAATACATTTTTGAATCAAAGTGTCCCATACCACTTTGAAACTTTTTAAAGGAATTAATATTTTAAAAACATTCATGTCCATATAAATAAATCCTTAAAACCCATTTTGAAGACATGGAAATTAAAGAGAAAGATTTAGAAGAATAAATATTTAAAAATTTGAAATAATGTTTTTGTAAAAATTTCCTAAAAATAATTCCTTTCAAAACTCTTTCATAAAACATGGCATTGATAATAAATATGTCCCAGTAGATACTTACATAAAAACAACCTTGGATAATAAAGAGATTGTGAAATTAACCCTTACCAATTTGGTAACTTACGAAACATACATCCCATGAAAGAGGTATCATACAATGAATATTTAAATACACATAAATTAAAGTTTATTATACAAATAATACAATTATACTCAGTACATACACCACAAAAAAGGTAATAGTGACAATATGGCATGAATCTCACGGGAATAAAGAGTAAGATGAAAACCCCTTACCTTGTACTTTTCCTTGATAGTGTGTATGTTAACCTACTGTATAATAGTTAAATAATTTTTATTAAATTATAAAAGAATCATATTCATAAATATTATATCATATATGATCTTTTAATATTTCTTTGTTAATAATATTTTAGTATTATCGTCGTTTCGGGTGTTAACTGATTCGTTTTCCTTTATATGCTTCGTTACGTAAGTCGTGTTTGTTATGGATAGGTTGTATCTTATTCATATCCAGAATGATATCAAGTCCATAAACATTACTTTTAATCATCAAATGATAATTATTATTTAATTTATATTATGGGTAAATGAATCTCATCGCGTTCGTGGAGACGGTAATCCGTACGTACGCACGAACGCTACTTCCATTTCATTTTTCATTTTAAAAAGAATCAAAACCAAATGATACATAGGTATATTATTATTACAGTATAATATAATATCTTATATGTGTTACTTAATTTCATTAACACCATCCTTTATACATTCCATATATGGTATGAACGAGTCATATCACTTTGAGGGGGCGGTAGTCCGCACTTCCTCAAATGAAATTATTGTAAATATATACAACATGAAACGAATAATGGTATGATATAAAATGGAATTAAAGAAGATTATATATAAAATAAATATCATAAATATCATATTTAATTATAGTTCCATCATAATGACCACCATGAGAGGTGATAGGAGATAATTGAACAATCATCGCTTCGTCAGGCGTTTGGTTGCCATCCAAAGAAACATTATGTTCTTCACCCATTAGATGGAGGTGTGTGTAAGTGTAGTTTGAATACTTCTAATGAAAATATCCTAGTATATTTTGGATACTGGTTTTGTTTCAAAAGAAAATAATAATAAGAGTTTTGGGGTTGGATAAGTAAAATAAAAGAAAATAAGCTAAGAGAAATCGTTACCTTTAATTTGGGTAACTCCCTTTGGTTTGAACCAAAAAGGACTCTTGAAGTGCCTTTTGACTAAGTTAAGGCTTCTAAGAGGAGGATATGGATGTAGAGAGCTTAATTTGGAAGAGTTTGGACCATACAAAAGGCTTTATAGGTGTGATGAATTGGTTAGAAGTGGTGTCCTTTTATAAGGGGGAGGAGGGCTCTTTAGGAAAAACTTAAAGTATTATTTTATAATAAATTTATATTCAGTTTATAATGGCTCCAAAGTATATTTTTCAAATACTAAGGTGGGTATGGGTCTAAATTCTTTCAACCAATAGATTTTAGATATGTTTGGATCATTATATTAACTTTATCTCTTAGTTTTAACTCTTGGTTAATTAGTTTGACACTTACCATGTCACTTTGTATTTTTATATTATATAGTTAATAAACTTAATATATACATCCAAGAGACCTCAAAATGGTCCATTAATGATACAAATACAATTATACAATTACTTTGGATGAAACTTAGATTTTTAGAAATTTAAAATTAATTAATAATATAATATTTGTTTTAAAAACTCTTTTATGTCAATTTTGACACTATTTGGTATTTGATTTTTATGAAACTCATAACACCATGACTACTTCGAAAAAAGTTAATTAAATCAATTCTAACATGTCATATTAACCTATAAAATTCTTATAATTCATTAAAATTCTAAAATTATATTTATTTGTGTATTTAAAATATCAATTATTTTAATATTTCATTGATAAGGTAATTAATGCATCATCATTGTGTCATAAATAAATTAAATTATTTAATGTCTAAAAATTATAAATAAAATAAAATTATGTATGAAATATTTTTATATTTCTAATGAATATTTATAGTCGAAAATATAACATATATAACCCTATTTAAAAAAAATTACTAAAAGATATAGGCTTATGTCATTTTTGTATTTACTTTAACTTAATTAATATAAAGTGTCATTATCACATACAAGTGGATCCATGGGGTCCCAAAATCAACCCAAAGATGCCCATGGTCGGACATGTATCAACCAATAGGGTTAATATATATTTTAGGGTAATTTATTATTATTATAATGTTAATTTTTTACCCTTATTTATCAGATTTACCTTTTAACCATGGTAAATAAAATATTTACCGAAGTAATTATTCAAAATGTATAAAAATAAAAGTTACTGATGTACAAAATTTAGACATCCTGATTCCAAATATGGAGTCCATTTTTTCAAATTCAAAACACAGAAGAGGCATAAATTAATTTAAAATTAATTCCCGCTGTCAAAACAAAAAGCGTGTTTTTAAGAGATAATAACGATCAAAAGATTCACACTTGTTTATATCCGGTTTAATTGTGAAATTATGTCCAATGACCAAAATTGTATTAAATGGTAAAAATATATTCTAAATATACTTTAAAACCATTCAAATTCATAATTTATCACTATTAATTATTTTGATTAAAAAAGTTTTTTTTAATAAAAATTTAGTAATTTTCACTATTCATCAAAATATAAAAGTTATCCAAAAAGTACCAAAATTTCATCATAGGATAATTTCAATATTAAAAATCCAAAAATGAAGTCCATTTTGAAAGATAAAATGTATAAAATTTCTAATAGTGGGTATTACTATTCATAACGGCTACTTTGATTGGTCGCGGTGTGTTAGAATCTCAAAGTTACGTACAACACACGCTACTCTATTATTCAAAGAGAAGCGTATCGTGGAAGCTTGGGGTGTTACATGTGTTATATTCTTTTACTTCATTGATATATGTGAAATTATTTTAAATTTTTTTACGTGTATTATTTAGAACATTTCTAAAAGGGGAAATGTTTTAATATGTTTTTTATTCAAAATATATTTAGATTATTACCATGCCCAATTTTTTTAATGTTGATTATGTTTTGATTACTATACATAGAGTTTTTATAGAATATATAGGTATGATCCTACTAATATAATTTATCTAACACCTTCTTCACCCATTCTATGGTGCATAGAGCTTGTTATGATTTATGATAAATTTAATAGAATGGAATCACAATGAGGTGGAAAGGATTTTTTTCAACTATGTATGTGTAGATAGTGGTAAGATGGTGGGAGTTTTCACATGCTATCACCTGGAGTATTTTTTCACATTCAGTTTACCTTTTTTATTGGACTTGTATCATAGGAATTTTTTAGCTACTTTTGTGTTTTATCACTTCTGTTATTCCCATGTTTCTAGGATATATGTATTTATTGTTTTATAATTCAACTGGTTCTCCTTGTCATGTATATTTTTATTTTTTATGTTGTTTACCTCTGGTTGGGAAAAATAATTCCATTTATTTATTTTTGAGGCCCTGGTTCAAGTCCATATCCCTAGAGGATTATGATTTCCCTTTTGGTATGTAGTGGTTTAATTAATGTACTATTTTGTGAGGGTATTCAATTTGGTTTCATCAAGATACCACATATACTCAATGGTTTATTAATCATATATGCTTTGGATAGATGTATTTAAATTAATTTACATCTTATCCATAGGAATTTAGAACTATTGTATAGTATATGATCACTTTCAACACCAGAATTATTCATACTTTCAGGTAACCAATGCTCATCATGATGTTAAAGAACGAATTGAACTCACGGTGTATTCTTTGAGATAGTGGAAATTTTAATGATCATCATGTTAAGGTAGAAACATTTTTAGTACCAGTGCAACCCATTCCATCATTCATCCACTAGTTGTACTATCCATGACTTATTATAAAAGATATCCTCTAACAAACATTCCATCAATTCACCATTTGGAATGAAAGTGAACTATTTTCTGAAATGCATAGATTTTATAATAGTCATCACCACATATGATCATCTTTGGGAATTAATGATATAATAAATGACATTCATTGATGCGATTCTTGGCATGGACTAGATGAAAGGGTTTTGAGCTCACATTGATTTTTATAGGAGATGGTTTTCCTTTATGTAACCAAAGGGGCATAAATATTTTATCACCATTCAATTGGAATTGGGATCTAACAATGTTGGTATATACATGAGTTAGCTAAGAAAATAAAAGTATAGATATATTGCTTGAATTTTTCTATAGGATTGGTTGTATTCCCCTTATCTTTTCTTCTTGTTTTGGATCTCTATTAGGATATCATTTTGGAAAACCTCACATGACTTCCTAAAGATATTTTAGTTTATAAAGATGAATTATATTCTAGGTCTACATCAAATTCTGATATATCATTATCATATGGAATATGGTGAGTTGAAAGATATCAAGGTGATTCTTAATGACATGGAGCAGAAGAGATTTATTAGATAGAGTGCTTCACCATGGTTTTTTCCTGTGTTGTTTACTATTATGAAAGATATTATTCTTTGACTCTACATCAATTACCAAAAGATGAAACTGGTAGTGGTGAATAATAGATATCTTTTTCCCATTGTTGATTATATTTTCAATCATTTATTGGGATTTTGGTGTTTCTCTATGATTAATATATAATCCAACAATAACAAGGTTAATTTTATGAGGACATTGTGAAGATAAAATTTCCTAAAATGTATGGGTTATATGAGTATCTAGTGATATCTCTTGGTTTGACCAATACTCTAGTAGTTTTTATTCCACTCATGAATAAGATCTTTAATCCTTATATGAAAAATTTCTTCATGGAGTTTTTTGAATCCATTCTCATTCACTCAACAACACTAGATAAGTATGTCAGACATCTTTAGATAATATTATGTATTCTTTGAGAATAATAGATTTATGTAATCCTATCGAAATGTGAATTCTCAATTCATGGGGATAATATCCTGAGGTATATATTGTCCGTGATTGAAATATTCATGTTCCTGGGTAATGTGGGGGTATTCATATCTAGGAAACTTCTCTGTAACGTGATCAATATCATTATAATTCCAAGATTTTCAAGATATTATTACAGTTTTATCCATGAATTTTCCATATTATCAGCACATATGGATACACTGATAAATAATGGAGTAATGTTCTAGTTCATAGAATAGTGTGAAGAAGTGTTTCTTGATATGAATTGGATGGTGACAACAACTATAGTATTGTTACATCCTTAGCATGGGGTCTACTATATAGTAAACTATGATATATCAGACAGTGGTCAGCAAGCGGTGCTAGTGCAGAGGGATCATGTGGTGGATTATGGGTCACATCTACAATAACCCCATGAGAGGAACTACCACACACATGGATTGGAGATGCAAGTTGTGTTGCAAGCCCTGAAATGTTAGTGAAATGGTCTCTTTAGTTTGAGTTTTATTACCTAAAATAACGTTAATAGAATTTATTACATCTTCATAAAGAGGGGCCTGAATCTTAGTCATATGAATTGGTTGAAGCATCTATAGATGTTTCGCAATGAGATAAAATATAGAACTATGAAGGGAAACATCATAGCATATGATTTTATTCACAAGACATATGTTGAGTAGGATTTTTTGTGTGTCCATATGTAGAGTAGTGACACTTAATGATCCATTTAGATGATTGGAGGATGGATTCATTTAAGGAACAATAAACAATGAATTCATCATCATTGGTATTCACATATTCTCTGGTAGATCTGTTAAGGGATAGGCATGACACAAACCCAATGTTTGGTTTGACAAGGGAACATTTATCTTGAAATGACCTGATACCCAATTGGTTATTAAATGATAAAAACACGATTGTTGTACATGGTAGATTAGTGGTCTATACATCCATAAAAGTTGAGTTGATGATGGACATCAATACCACTTGTTGAGTGGTATATCTTTGTGTCTTTAATATGTTCAATGACATTAGGTGATTGATCTTATGGTTAGAGATGAAGATGGAAAATGTTGGTTTTGTTTCTTGATACCTTTCTATTCAGAGGATAAATTCTAAGAACTAGGTTCACGATGATTTATAGTAAAAACATCAAATACCACAATGAAAGTGGGAAGAAATCACAATGAACATTGAGGTTGGGTTACCCTGAACCCAGTGGATTAATCACACTATATAAGTGATTATTGATCTGTATATAAAGGTTTTCCACTTCATACTGGTCTAAAAGACTAAATTTATAGATGAGATAGGAATGATATATTCCCATTATATCATATTCTTATATGGATTTCTCTTGATCATAATATATGTCTAATTTTCTTATTTATTATATTGCTTATTTGTAAGGGATTTTATAATTCCCTAGTAAATAAGGTGATATTGAGAATGATATACTATCCTCATGTAGATGAAAAGTCTCAGCAGACAATTTGTATACATATAGGATATTCTCCAAGATTATGTTATATACTTTATTGAATCATTGGATGAGAACCTAACCTTAGTGGTGTTTTCTTACAACCACAATTTCTAGGATTATATACAGATGAAACCATTTGAGGTTCTATATAGACAGTCATACAACTCACATAATTTTTGTCTTGATGAGGGTGAGGTAGTAGTTATTATGCCAAGACATGTATAGGAGACCTTATAGAGTGTATAGTTAATAAAGAAGTATTTTTTTACTACTTAGAGGACACTATGATCAAATGAAAATTGGATTTGATGACCCTTGTAATTCACTATTGGTGACATGGTTTTCATATTAGTGTCACCTCAGTTGTTGCATCTTCAATTTTGAATGTAATGGAAAAAGTATGTATAGTTTGTTTGACCCTTCATGATAATTGAACTAGTTAGGATAATGTCATATATTCTAGATATTCCATAACATTATTGATGAATTCATTATGTCTTCCATTTTTCTCAGTTTTCAAAGAATATCCCCAATCCTATACATGTTTTAGACTATAAGGACATTAGTTTGGATCCAGGTGAATATTACGAGGGGAGTTTAGTGCAGATTATAACCCAATGTGATAAATCCCATTGAGGGAATATGTTATAACTTTTCCATGTTTGGTGACTATACAGATTACACTAGGAGGGTCTATGGGAGTAGAAATATTATTTTTTAGCTAATTGGCCTGATTTATTCAAGTTATACCTCTAGAGAAACTTCATGATTCATAAAGGGTACAAAGGGGGATAATTATAATGTTCTAAATTCTAAATTGACCCTTGAACCATAATTACATTATAAGTTATATTTTTTATCATAAAATATAATGTTTTAACAAAAATATATCTTAATCATGATTTAGGGGGTTTTATAAAGGTATCCATAGATTTTTTAAGGTCATGTAATGATAATTTTCCTTTAAACGACCATGTGTAAGGTTAAAAGTGTATTCCAGTCCTTTTAATAAGTGTAAAATAACTTTCTATTTTTCATGTAAGGGTAGTATTTACCTATGGAAGGGTATGGGTGACTTCCTTATGGGTATGGGCTCATTTTTATGCACAATGTGACGATAGCATGGCCTAAAAAAGTGTAAAGTATTTCTTTTTAGAGGTTATCATGTCCTCTTTGATGGTAATTATATGAAATATATAAGGGTGCATAAAGAAAAATGTTGGGCTAATACAATGTTGTGTAATTGAAAGTAGAGTACTACGTAAGGTAAATCCAAAAATTCTAAACCATGCCTAAGGGTAGATCCATCATTAAAAAGATTATGTATTGGTAACATTTCTTGTGGGTAAGTGTAAATGCAGTATCTAAAGGACACATACGGGTCATCCGAGCCTCACCTAAGGCTAATAAGTTGTGCGAAATGGTAGCTTTGACTAGTGTAATGGTCATCTGAGTGTTACAAATACTATGTAAGGTTAAGATAGATTATATATAAGTGTACACTAGATTTTCTAAATAATACGTAAGGGTAACCAAGTGTGTAAGGGTGATCCCATGTTACAGATATGTTATAACCAGTTTTGGATAATTATTTTTTTAAATCCACCAACGTGTTTCTACATTCTTAGCTGGATAGATAACCCATTTTTTGATGATTTTGAATGGAGAAAATCATAGGTTTTGATTTATGGGCTTATTCAACATCAAAAATTCATATTAATGTTTGTAATTAAACAATTCATAATTATAAATCACATAAAACACCAATAAAATGATGATATTTAATTTTTTATTTTTATTGTGTAGAATATCTATGAATCTCTTTATTATAAGATACACGAACTATTGTGACAATAATTTTTGGTTGAACCATTGATTCTGACCAATGCAATATTTTACTATATTCATGATTAGTGATTATTTACATGAAAAAAGGAGTTCTTCATTTGAATTCTAGTCCTGGAAGACCCCCACTTGTCTCTCTTCTTCATGGGTTTAGTGCCCATAAGTGATAATCCTATATTTGAATATATATTTTTACCAATTTTACATGTATAAATTTTGAAATAAACAATCTAGATAAATTTTTTCAATAAAAAAATCCTAAAATAATAATCACCTAGATTCATGAAAAGTAATATTAATAATTATTCTTTTTATCCATGAATATTCAACATTGATAAATTTATTATTGTATTTGAATTATAAATATCTCTAAGGATGAAGTCGATAAACACATGATTTGGAATAATTTTATATTTTAGAAGCTATGTTGGAGAGAGAATCCTCTTTCTCAAGTGATATTTTTTATTTTGTAAATAATATATTTTTAATACTTTTAGGAATCATTATCAAGTGCTTTCAGTTATAGAGTATGTGAACCTAATTCTGGAGATGTTTCCTTAACAAACCATTACAGTGGAATTGACCGCCTTGAGGTAAGATGTAACAAACAATTAGGTGTCTCTTGTTACACATCATGAAAATCATATTATATTTTTGATGGTATAATTGATAGTAGTTCTTGATTATGATTTCATGATGGTGTGTGCATAGCCTATGATAACCTTACATAAAAATATCTTTAATTATTTTTTCTTATTGATCTTGTTATATGTCGATTCTATTTTTTTATTACTATATTTACACATGATGATATTTTATTATTTTGTGTCTGTTATACCCTATTATGTGTGCCATTGTATATTTTTTTCTTGGTTCTTGATGTATGTATATAGTTGTGACATGTTTATCCCATATAGGGGAAGGGCACATGACTTGTGATGTGGGACCGAAGCACATGATAAGTGTACGACAATGCCTCATGGATTTAATGTGATATACTAGATGCTCAGAAGATTCAATTTAACATTTTACTTAAGACCTAGTTTATGTCTTCTATAAAAAACACTCGATGACTAGTAGATGTTGAGAACATAACTCTCATTATACCTAATCATTGTTGAGATGTAAAAACACATGATTCTGAGTATCAAGATTACTGGACACACTCTTATTTTTTTATTACATCCAATATCATGAAATTTATTCTAGTATAGAATTGAAGTAAGCATGGCATGGGATTATGGATGTGTTGTTCACAAATAGGTTCATGGGTTTTGATTGATGTGTTTCTTACTCATTTTTATTATTTATGTAACACACTATTGCACATTATCAAACTTGTTAAAGATTCATTGGTGGGGTCCTACTATGTCTTGCACTTACACCCTAGTTGGGAATTTTAGTGTTCTTGTAGATTTTTTTATTATGGATCTAGTTAAGTGAAAGAGAAATATGGTTGATAGCTGAGTGGACAAGAATAGAGCTTTTAGAAAACATGGATAGACTCTAACACCCTAATATTTTAATTGATGAACATTACGTTCATTAGTGTATATTACATGCAAAACTAAGATCAAATGAACCATAAATTATTATTATTTAAAAAATACCATTAGAACAAAGACATTGAATTAGAAGATATGAATAGTAATAACCACATTATGAATAATATAAAAAAATTATTAACTCTTAAAAAGTAGGCATTAAATTTTTATAAATGTCATATTATACTTCAAAAATTCATTTCCTTCAAACATGTTTTTATTAATTTTTTGGAGAAAATATTATATTATTGTCACATTAAGAAAATTTATTTGATAAAATGAAATTAATTTTTGAAATTAAAAAGACTAAATTATCCTATACTAAATTATAATGATATTTTTGGAAATATTGAGTTCTTAATGAATAGTTAAAATACAAATTTTTATCGAAAACTTTATTTTTGAAATTAAAGAGTTCCATTTACATATAAAATTATTTAAAAGGAATAGGAGTTATGTTATATTATAAATAATCCAAGTATCTTCATTATAGTAAATATTTTTGTTGAATTTGGTGTCAAAATATTTTTATACTCTGAATCCTTTTTCTGAAAAACTATTTTTATGCAAGAAACAAATTTTTATATTAACAATTAATTTAATCGCTAGAGTTTATGGATTTTAGTTAAATTAATATATTATATAATTTAATATATTTTTTTAGAAATCATGTAATATTTTTTGGGAATGAGATACGAATATATATTTTTTTTTATTCGTAAAATATATTTTTCTAAAAAGAATATTCAATCATGTTTTGAACACATATTTGTAAAATTAATTTCCTCCACATACAGAAATTGAATTTGATAAAATTTTATTCATATTTTGAATCGTGATGTTAAATTTTTTTAAATATGACCCTTTTAAATTTAGTGAATATGAATAGTAACCTTGGTAAGAGTTAGTTACCTTGGTAAAGATAAATTGTGAAATTAAGGCTAAAAATAATCTAATAGAGCATAAAAAGCATCTATAACCCTTTAAAAAATAATTGGATTATTATATATCATCTATAATCATCAAAATATTTATTATATGACCTTTTGATTCTATTTTACAAGAAATTTGATCTTTATAATATTTTATGTAAGGAAATGTAAAAAATGATATTATCTTTGTTTTATTGTTTATAAATATCATGACATAGGGAAAAAGAGAGGATATTTTTTTATAGTTGGTAACATAAATGATTGATTTATATCATGGTAAATTTTTTCTAATATTTGGTGATTAAATATTTATATTAAACTCTAATTCAATACTGAAAAAATATTTATTAAATTAATATAAAAATATAATAAATTGTTTTAAAAATATTAAATTATTATAATTTGGATGAATTATTTTGTTCCAATAATTTGGAAAGAAATATTACATATTGGGGAATTTTTAATGCACTATATTTATTTCACATTCAAGATTTTTCAATGTAAAATTAAATGAATAATTAAAAAATTTATATTATTGATATTTTATAAAAATAATAAAATTTTACTAAATGATTTAAAATTCCTAAAAACATATCTTCAACCAAGTTTATGAGAATATGTTTAACATATTAACCATGGTAAAATTATGGTTCACTATTACATTCATTTAAACATAGATAACAATTTAAGGTTGAAATTTTTTTTACCATGGTTATATTGGTCCAAGAGTCAGTTAAATGATATTCACTCTAGAGAAGCTTCATCATGAATAAATATGGTCCGCACATGAAGCATCTGAGGGGGTGAGTTTATATGTTTTGAAAATATCTACATCATCACCTCTCATTCATTCTTTACAAGCCACATTGGATCATTAGTCATGGTGAGATTGGTTTCTAGACCCATAACATGGTTGGTAACACTCTTGGATTTCTAGGTGCCCGATTCTAGGTGACTTGTTTAGGAAGGATAGTAGATATCTGAATTTCATTATCTCTCGGTTGAGACCCCATCATCATGATTAATTCAATAGTATCCACATGAATAATGATCAATATTGTTGTGTGCATATGGGAGTTTCATCATGTGTCTTCTCAGTGACAGCCTACCATAGCCACCTACATGTTAATCTCTCACACAATGCATGGGGTCCACTCTTTAGTGAAAAGAAATCTTGTATAAATTCAATTTTTGTGTATAGTGGATATGGATCCAAGAACTCCCTATGGATGAGAAGATAAAATGAAAGTGTATTCATCTAGCCTCAAAATGATTTTATTGTAGGCACCATCACAAAGAAACTTTCCCCCACATCATCTATGAAAGTGATTTAGCTACAAAAATATAGTGAATGTTTGGAAATTTGATAGGGTTTCAGTCACACAATCCAAGTGTATAATGGTTTATTAATTTCTAGTTCATGGGGGATATATGAAAAATTGCAGAGAAAAAGTCAAGGGTTGTCATTATAGCCGCATACTATTGGTTTTTATGGGAATATTAAAATACGTATCTTCAGTAGGGTATCTTTGGATAGTGTAATGGTTTTGTTTCTAGAAAATGATGGTTGTGGATCAATATTATGCCTATTATTAATAGTGGTAGAATGAACCATCTCTTAGAATCATTGTGAACCTACATGATTCCCCTCATCCTAGGTAGTGTATCACTTCTATGGGTTACTGGATCAACTAAGTCACCCCCTAGAAAGTGGATACAAACCTACTTTTGATAGTTCATGCTTTATAGGATTCATGTGAGGTGGTGGTGTCCTTTGATATCATGTTGGTACATTTCTTGTTGCATTAAATAAAAATTATGAGCTAGGAGTCTTTCTTTCTCTGGCAGCATATGATATGCATTAAGTCTTGGAAATGAGTCGGAAGAACAACATTGATCTATATATGGTGGAAAAAAATTATGAAATTATCCTACAATCTCTAAATGGTTGGATTGGTTTTACGTGGTTGATTACATACACTATCCATTTATGCAAACCATTTATTAATTAATTTACTTCTTTTCTTCATACATGGAATGAAGGGAATTAGGCTATGTACTGGCTGGCTTCAATAATTCAATCAGATATTACATGTATTTATTTTTATATCCATGGATCTCTTCCTTCTAAATGTGTGGATATTATTTGAGGTGATTCTATCAGGAATCACCATTTCAAGAATCCCTAATCTTATTTCCCCTTTGTTTTTCTTAAATAATAATAATAGAATTTTATTTGTGGTTGTTACCATGGTTAAGGTACAAAATTGTTATATAAGGGGTTAAACATAATGATAAAGATAAAAACAATGCCTAAACCTATCCAAATTTTATTAGATTCTATGATTTCAACCAAATACTACATCAACATAATATATATTTTCATTTTGAATAATTTTGATAGATAATTATTTTAATATAATTTAACAATTTATGAAATTTCATAAGTTCCCCTCACCTCACTTATATAATACAATATCTCTATTTTATTATTTACAAAAATTTGGGCACTAAAGAATAACCATAACCTAGAAAATTCTCCTCTAACATGATTAACCACATTATAGAGGTTTTTTCTTCCAAAAATAAAATGCTAGGATCATTTATAGGACACCTAAATGAAATATTTCAAAGAAGAGTTAATCACATTAATCGATGTCTTTTTATTAAATTATTCTTTTATATCCTCTAAACATATCATATTTATCAAAAAATAATAACTTATGTCACTTAAATTTAATGAAATATTATTATTATTATTAAACCTCCGTTATCCACCCTCTTTCCCATCAAATGGGATGTGAATGTATCACTCTTGCAAAAAAATGGATCACTGTCTCAACATAAAAATACAATTAATTTTTTTGGTCATATTTTATTAATTGATATTTTGATGGGATTAATTTTTATATTTTATATTTATTAAAAAAAATTATTCTTCAATATTCCTAATATAAAACCTACCTTCAAACCTTCTAATCAATTAGAAAATGATAATGCCACTCATGCATACGTGTGGACTATTGTATATATGAAGCGATGTGATTTATTTTCATTTCCATTTCACATGGATTGTAATAAATAAATATTTATTGAATATATATGATATCTATTATATAATAATGGTTTTTTAATGGTTAATTATTACTGAACTATATTTTATTCCATCAATCAAAAAGTTAAAATAGTGCTCATGTGTACGTATGATTCACTATCTCCATGAATGTTTTAATTAATTTTTTTATCTCTATTTTCATGAATGATTATCCAAAAATATATAATAAATATTTATAATATTTAAATTATTATTTAAATTTTGGAGATCATGGAATCATTATCGATGTATAAGGACTATAACTACCAAACAAAAATTCTAATGAATAATGAAATAGTTAACACCTAGAAATGACAATTTTTTAAGGAATTATTATTAAAAGCGTGCTGAAATGTTATAATGGGGTCAGAAATATATTATAACTTTATAAAAGTCAATATTATATAATTATAACAAATTTATATTTATTTTATAGGAGGATATATTGGTATCAAAGGAAACATGACTTTAGTAAAGGTATTATTGTTTCAATTATATTTTAATGAGGATTATTTATGACTAAATTATAGTGGAGGAAATTATATAATCTATATCTAAAAAATCTATTTAATTTTTATGTAATTTTATTATTTTACATTAATACTTTTTTTACTTAATTTTTCATCATTTTTAGTACTCGGGAGAATAAAAAATGTTTTTTAGGAAAATTCACTATATTTATCTCTTTTATCGAAAATATTTTTTCATCCATATTAATATTTTCTAAAAAAAATCAATGAATGTGTTAATATTCTCTTATTATCATTTCAATTAATTTTTAACCAATAATTACTTCATTAAAATTGGTTTAAAATTAATCGACTTGTCATTTTTCAAACATGGTACTTTTTTGAATTTTGAGGAAGAATAAGAAACGGATGGTTTCTTTTAACTTAAATGGAATTAATAGAATTTTCTTCCATAATTATCACATAATAAATTTATAATTCCATTAGTAATTTATAAATTTTTACAAAAATACATGGTTTCCATAATATTTGTAAATATTTCTATTCTTAAAAGTAATTTTGAAAGTTGAAAGGGTGTTTTACTCCTGAAATGTTTCAATAATATTATAAAAAGAATTTTTTTCTATGATAATATTTTTTGATATTAATTTTGATATTCTAGGGATATGACCAAAGGATAACATCATACTTGTAACAAACTTACTCAGGTAAAACCTACCCATAACCTGAACGAACCTTCCAAAAGTCTCGAGGTGTGTTCTTGATTGATAAGAGTTGGGGAAGAACACGAGGCATAAGCAACAATCTATTAATACTAGTTTCAACCATGAAAAACTGGAAATACCCATATATAAAAAATATTAATACCACACCAATATTATTATAGTCAATAGACATAAAAAAGAAAAACCAATAGTACGCATAAAAGATATCATGTTACCATGAACTACAACGTGCATTATATATAAAACATGCATTAACAAAACATATACAAATTATCACAATTCAAAATCCAAAAAAATATAACAATACCAATAAATTATTACTCATACATACTAAAATATAAAAATCTCAATACAATTCCTTATAAGAAAATCGTGTGATACCACATCCCTCTAACAACCGACAGAAAGTGGTAATCAAGAAGAACCACTCTAGTATATGGTGACCATATCCTTACATGTTTCCTACTAAACAATGTTAACATACAATTTATTGAATATGTATTTTGTGGGGAAAATATCACACTCTGATTCAACTTGAAATCTATTTAAGGTTTTTACCCATGAAAACCAAAAAACATGTCTGGAATAATTTTTAAACTATTCCACATTGAAAAAATACCATTATTAAATACTCTTTTACAATCCCATTGGTTCTCTATTTGAATAAAAAACAATTTTATAAAAAACCAACATGACTCAAATAAAGAAATAGGTCCCAAGGTATAACATGCTCAAAATAACCATCAAGAAAGTTCAATCATAGCATCATCATCAAATAACAATATAAATGGAAATGTTCATAAAAAATATAATCACATAAATATGGAACTAATAAAATGAATAAATTAAATAAAAAAATTTAAAATGAGTGTTTTTCACCTAGGTATAAAATCATAATGCCTATCATGAGTGAGTATAACATGTATTCTAGCTAGCTATCTATAGTGGAATCTCTCACAGTCTTCCCCAGTCCAAAATCCAAGAACTCTTATAGTCCCCTAATAACCAAATGGAATATCTCATATTATTCCTACACAATGTATCTCATAATCCCCAAGAAACCAAAAATGAATATCACATGGAATTCCCTTTGATGGAAAACATTACCACTCATAAAAATCCCTCTCTCACACCCCTATCAACCCCTCTACTACTTCATTCCAACATAATTTAAATAAGAGACCCTATTAAATAGGACACACTATAATACATTCCATAAATAAACATTCCCATTTTATCAAATCATATCTCCCAAGGTAAATACATTTCTAAAACAATTTTTTGAAATCTAATTGAAACCATAAAATCACATTAATCCATTTTATCAAAGACTTGGTGTAAACTAACAAGACACACTCTTTTATAAAGGCTTATTTAAATAGATAAATTTAAAATATAACTCAAATAAAATAAATAAAATAGGATATACATAATCAATAAATAATTTCAATTGTAATTTAAACATCATAAGTGAAAGGTGATTATAAATTTCAAGGTAATCTATGAAAAAGCCCATTAAGTAAATACCCCTACCTTGGATTCAGTTAAAAACTCATTACCATCTATTAAAAAAGACCAAATATGTCAAAGAATTCATTATAAACCCAATACATAAGAAATACAACAAAAAACACCCATCAAAACACTAAGTTCTTCCAACCCCACCGTCTAGGATTCCACATCTCTAACAAAATAGAGGAACAAGTAAGGGGATGGAGAAAGGAAGAGGAAATCAAGAAGAAATTAACCTAACTAAATTCATACCACCTTCAATTCATTGATAATTCACCACCATGGGAGATGGATAACATCATGGACAATGGGGAGTAGCTACATTTCATATGGGAATGAAAAATATAGAAAAAGTTATAAACCCGACTGAGGGGAAAATGTAAAATGCCACGTTTTACATCGATTGGATAGGACCATGCGATTAAGACACATGGTTAGGAAAACTGTGATCCAACTTAGTGGGGCTATATTCTACCCCAAAACACATGTTTCATGGTTACCCTTGGGTGTCAAAAAGTTTTAAAATTTGTTCTCAAACATTGAAAATCCCCACTTTTACCCTCTTTATCCCATCACATGGTTAGCTACACTGTTTGAAAAACATTCTGATAACCATGTTCCTTGGTAAGTCTTTCCAAAACTAACATTTTTTACCCCTTATACCAGGAAATACATGAACACCCAAAAATTTAATGAAAACTCAAAAATTGTCATACCAGTTACCTAGTCTTTGTATCAAACTACCCACCATTACTCTTTATGCCCCCAAAAGTCCTTAGGTACCCTAAAAGAGAATAGGTGAGGCCACTGATCTGTCACAAAAGCTTCCCAATCCCACATCTTAGGGAAATTGTCTCCTCAATTCCTAATAAAATTGACCAATGATATTGATATAATATAAAGCACTATGTACTAATGATCCTTGATTTTAACAGGTTTCTCCACGATGGTAGTATCAGCATCAACCTATAAATACTCGAACTCTAAGAAATTAGATGGTACTAGAAGGTGTCTATTTCACTGGGAAACATGAAATACATCATGTATGATGTTCATCCCCAATGAAACATTATATAGATAAGATACCTTCCCTGGATTCCTCGTGACATAGAACATCCTTTCATAACATGGAACCAATTTTACATGTATTCTAAGGTGATTGTGACCCAACTGAATTGATACAAGAATAAATACCTGACCACCCACCTGAAACTCTAATTGATGAAAACAATGGTCAAAATATAGGTTCAGGTGACATTAATATATCTCTAATAATTTATGAATCATCCACACTATCCTGGTCATCTATATGGTGAGAATCCATCTATCGTGGAATTCTAACCCACCTCAGCCCAATATAGAAGGGATTGGAATGGCCACTTATACAAAACCTCAAATGGATTAATCATGATCAATTCCTGGTAGCTATTTTTTAAGAATACTAATCCACTAGTAGTTTACTTTCCCATAGGCCCTTAAAATCAAGCGAAAAATTACAACATAACCTGAAGACTTTGGATGGTATACTGAGATTGCAAATCTGACCAATGGTGATATACGGTGCTCAATTTCAACTGAGGTCCCAAAAAATCAGAAATTACCTTCTAAAATAGGAAGTAAAAATTGGATCATGGTCGTAAAATATCTATGATGGCACTCCATGAATCCGAATGGCCTTATGAACATATTGGAATCTAAAATTATCCAACATTGTTTACTATTTAATGGTAAATGAGGCAGCTGACTTCATAAAATGATCCATAATTCCCAAGGTGGAATCTTTCCCACTTGTATTATGAGTTTTTCTAATCACAAAATCCATAAATATCTCATCCTGCATCAATTATGAAATACGGAGTGGCTAAAGAAATCCTCTAAGTGTTAATTCCATTACATATTCAATTCATGAAAACCATCAACTAATATGATTTTATGGGTGTGATAATTCCTTTCATGTAAGTGTAGATACCTTGAGCCATAGGCCACTAAATTTTAATCCCCCATCAATACATATCCCAACCCTACACTAGAAGGATCCAAGTAAAATGTAAATCCTTTTACAAGACCATGAAGCATCAAAAATTGAATATATGAAAAAATGGTGTGAATCTTCTAAAAAGAACTCTAAAAATTATCAACCCACTTAAACATCACGCCATTCTTGGTCATATCCATATAGGGAAAATAAATCATTGAGAACTCTCAAATGAAATGTTCCTAATACCTAGTCAAACCCTTAAATATGTAGTTCTGGAACACATTTTTTCGCTCCACCAAATACATGAAATTTGAATCATTATCTAGATCCACTAAAACTCATGATTTGGAAGACCCGTGTCCCAAAAACGTTACCTCATGTATCCAAAACCCGAACATAGAAAATGTGAAATATAGATGGTTCTCACTCAAAACACCCAAAACTATGTAAATATGGTCAACATTATCTACCTTTATATTTTAATACACCATGATGTTGTACCCATACCCAAATATGAAAGATTCCAACAAGTGGTGGGGGATTAAGTTAATCAATAGCATGAAACTTTTAGGGAAATTGTTAATCACAAATGGCATGGCCAAATAATCAAAAAAATTATATCATCTTCGAAAGTATTTCTTTGGAAAATTATTTTCCTGTACCTCATGTTGATCTTAGATAACAAATGGAATCTATTGACCTGATCAAAGTGATCATAACTTCTAGAAAATTAGTGTTTATTCTTCATGATAACCTAATTAACATTATGGTAGTCTATAAAAATTCAAATTCCTCCACCTATATGTTTTTCAGTTAACACTGGAATAGCCCACTTTGGCTTTCTAGGATGGTTAAAACCCTTTCCATCAAGATCCTATTATGGGACCATCAAATCTATTATCTGGATAGATATATTTTGTATGGTGGAAAAGAAATCGTGTGTGTCCCAGAGATAATATTGACAGTAAACTTAACCTCCCTCTAGGGTGGAAATCCTGAAAAATACTCTATAAACACATATGGGTATTAATTCATGACCAATAGATGTTAACCCAAAGAACACCCTTAAGAATAAAAAAGTGATAATCTTTAAAGATAGCATTATATCAACAACAATTATAAAACCATTGGTTCAGCACTCCCCATTCATAGATCCCACTCACCTAGAATTATTTGAGTACTCCAATTATGAGTAAAGAACTTTAACTTATGGAGCTAATAGCTGATTAGAACTTTGTTGGTGAACAACAATTCTATTCTTACATTATGGGGAAAAATATTTAGTTCCAAAACAAGGAATTCCAAGACAAATTCTATGCTATAAACACAAATATGGAAATCTAGGAACAAAAATCCTTACTACTTCTTCCAACCCAATGGGGTTATAAAATACATAACAAATGGAATCAACTAACCTTAAAAACCCAAATGATCAATCAATTTTAGTGAAATTATGGAATGGAATGCTATAGTGTAAAAAATCCCTAGATTATGTAATAAACATCATTACCCTAATAGTGGAATCCTAGAATGTGATAAATTTACCATAACATCGGTTGTATGGAGAATCCCAAAATTAGACTCTCCCGAAATTTTATTTATTAGGATAGAGTCTCTCATACCATGATGTTGATATCCTCTACCATTTTATGCCTACGATTTCACCTAATATCCATTTGAATTACTAGAGCCTACACTACTCCCTTATTAATTTATCTTCAAGACGAATTGAAGATTCCCTGATAACACACCCTAGTGGCTTGACCTCAGAGTCTTTTAGCAATTAGGACAAGTGTTCTCGGTTTTCCCACACTAATCAAAAAAGAAACATTTTCACTAAAAAACCTATTATTTGTGAACCTAATGAATACTTTACACTATTTCCACTACCCTTATAAGGCACATCCCTCTTTCAGTTCTACCTAGATAAAGATCTCTAGCATCCACCCACTGGAAAAAACACTGAGATATATCTTTATAGTCAAATAATCCCCTTCAATAAACACATTTTCAAACACATATGATCATGTCATTAAATAGAGATGAGCAATCATAGACCTGATCCATGTCTATAGGAAAATATAAAAAATATAATCCTTGATCTAATCATTATGGAGGAGATCTAGAGAAAAATATACAAACTTTGTAAAAAAGGTGGCATACTCCGTAAAAGAATTCTCCCCTTTATCTAACATCAATGAATCATGGGACATCACCACACCTAAGGTCTCTAGGATAAACATATAGTTGAATACATCCTTTAAAGGTAACTATGTTAGATCAGCATTCATTTTCAAGAGGACCGTAGACTCCCACCACTACCTACTTGTTCCTTCTAGAAAATTCTTGATATAGAACACATTAAATGATTAGGGGTTATTTTAGAAATCAAAGATCAAATTGATATGGTCTATCCACTACTTGAGATCATTTAATCCTTTTCTTCATGGAGTATTGCTATATTTTCCATCAAAAAATTAAAAAAATGGTCCATCATCCATGTTTTCACTTGACCTCCCACCTAACCTATGGACTGGATGTACGAATATCTAAATCCCCCAAAGATGAACCAGTGATAGGGTTTTCCTATTGGGTATTCTTCATAGCACTCTATATTTTCCTAAATGAGGTTTTATTGGGAAGATTCATCTTAAATAGAAAATATCATAGGATTTATTAAGAACTATTCATTTTAAACCACTTCAAATATAAAAAAGAATCCCCCATCATGGGTTCTAACAAACTACATTAGCATTAAAAGAATATCCAAGAAAAATAAGATGAAAAACATGAAAATTAAAACCATTTCCCATTATGAATGGTTTGGTCTCATGGTTAGCCAAACTCTATGAAAACTGTCCATGTTTCATTGGAGTGGAAGAAAATGATGAATGGGCTAAAAATGGTTGCTACAAACCACACTCACTAATTGTTATCCTTCTCCAGACCTCCCTAATTCAGTCCCCAAATATAAAAAAAACCATGGGAAATCTCAATGACTTAATGTTGAACAGAAAATATCTCAATATTTCATAAATCCCATAACAAGGATCAAAACATTGTCACAATCCACGAACACCCATTGATACTCAACATTCATCAAGCAAAAGAGTTTTCTATGAAATACTCATTCCAACCCATCAAATAATGATGGAACTATATCCGTTCTACTACTATGTCTTAAATAAAATCCAACCATTGATACAATTTTTTAATAAACAAATTTGGGTCATCCAAATATGTCACACGAGCTGGCCCACCATGAGGCCCAACTCATGTTCCTGATCACCACAAGATGGTGAAAAGCATCATGGGTGAGTAAAAATATCTTGGGAAATATTTCAACCATAGAAAACCTACATGACCCATACATATAACATGATGACCACATCTATATCATCAGAGTCATCTAATATAAAAATAAAAAACTACATTTCATATAAAATACAATATAATAACATAAACCACAATGTGAATTATATACAAAGAATTCCATAACATGACATGTACATGGTATCTCAATAAAAAATCACAAAACTCAAAATAATGGTCATATGAAAATTCAATCCCTACACATACACCCCATCATATATAAAATCCCAAAAAGACTCCTCATGATCCAACCTAGTGAGACCATGTCTCCTCCAACTACCGATAGATAGTGGTAATTAAGAATGGCCACCGTGGTATATGGTGTACTTTCTATTTCTTCTGTCTAACCAAATAATGTCTATATACTTATAATGGAATATATTGTTTGTGAGGAACATATCCACATAAGATACCACCATGATTATATCTAATGGATTACCCATATAAACTAATAAACTAGTTTGAAACACTATTCAAAACTAAATAACATTAAAAACATTCCATTTAAAAATAAAACTATAAATTCCATTTGGAAATCCATTTTGATAAATAAAATTTTTTTGAGAAACAATTTTTAACATGGATAAAGTAAAAAAAATAAGTCCCAATAAAAAATATTCAAAAAAACCCTTCAATAAAGGGAAATCATAGCATCATCATCAAATAATCATTTAAATGGAAATGAAAAAAATATATCTATTCAAATACAAGTTAAACTAGTAAAATAAATAAATCATATATATCAATCTACCATAACTAATTTGAACCTATGGCTCAAACCCTCAATGATACCTTGAGTGATTATACAAATTATTCGGGATGACTAATAAAAGTGGAATATCTCATAGCATTCCCCAATCCAAACTCCAAGAGATATAAAAGTCTTTGAGAAATCAAATATAAGCTGTAAAGATCTTCTTACACAATGTCCCTCAGGGTCCCATGGAAACAAAAATTAATTCTTGAACTATCATCCTAGAGAGTTCTCACATTTCCCCATGTACAAACCCCTCACATACACCCTAATCAACACATGTACTACTCCATGTCCACCCAATAAAAACAAGTTTCCATATTAATAAATCCACACCATAATTTATTTCCTAAATACAATTTTACATCTTATAAAAAAATTCCCATTTTAGATATTCTCTAAAGAACTTCATAAATCTATTTGAGTCATCAAAACCACTTTGATCCATTTTATTGAACAGTTGGGTTCCAATCCCATGCCACACCCCTTTGGATAACCGCCATTAGACACTCAAATTTCCAATATAATTTAATGAACACAACCCACATCAGATATAAATCAACCATAAATATTTTTAATGGAAATTTAAGCATAAAAAAGAAAATTTGGTTATAAATTTAATGGTAAACCTCAATAAATGCCCATAAATATAGACACCAACCTCATATTCAGTTCCAAACATTTCACATTTAACAAAAGCATCCCAAAAGTTATATAAGATGGAATCATTCCCATAATCCATAAGAAAACAATACAAACCCCAATAAAAACCCTTGGTTCATAAAACCCCACCATCTTGGATTCCAAAAATCCATAAAAATGGAGGTACATGTAGGTGGAGAGTTAATTGTAGAAGAAACCAAGATTAAATTGACTTACCTGAAGTCACATCACCTTGAATCTGAGGAGAAATCAATACCTTGGGAAGGGGGATATCTTCAATTTCATGACCCATCCTAGTGGGTCTTGTGCCATGACACCCCATGACTGCATCTAATAGGCCATGGGCTGGTGAGTAGCATTAACTAGGCATATCACTAATGTGGGATACATTGCCTATGTACCTATACACACACACACACACTTCTCCTAGCCCACAAAATATTAAAATGTAAAATACAACTCTGAATGTAATGAATTCATACATCTATATTCCACAACCTGAATATGATAGGATGTAATGAAATGGAAACAAAATAAGAAAAAAAATACAATCCCACCACAAAGAGTTTGTAACCACAAGTCCATCCTCTATGTAATGTTACCAGGACTACTGTCTAAAAGACACTAAAAAACACCTCGGTCTATCAGGTCTCACAAAGCACTGTCTAGCCCGGGACCACCTAGGACTCCATTAAAAGGTTCATTTTCTTTACAAGACATGACACTTATAAGAAAATACCATGCAGGGGTGAGTATAACAACACTGGGTACGACACCCCAATAACAAAAATAAATACCACAAAGGAAAGTACGATAATCTCTACACAAGTATATTTCAACAACATATATAACATGAATATCCTATTATACTCAATACAAGATAGACATTCTAGAGGTAATCTAAAAATATAAACTACCAGCACTATGATTCCTTCTTGAATATTCCAGGAAGCACTAATCTAGGATCATAGAATCCTGAGTCTGATAGAACTGATGAAGTCCATTAGATAGGTAATGCTTATTAAGTATTTTCATGAGAGAGGTACGCTGATAGATCTAAATAGAATACAATACAAATGATGTGGATCACAACTAGGTCCATGGGTTAATATCGATAAATCCATCTGTATTAAGCAGCTATGTAGAGGATCGATTCCCCATAGCATTGGTCACATCAATACCAAGGACTCCACCAAGGACATGAAGATGAATATATAATCCTGCACTGGGCCTCTTAGGCAATTAAATCAACTCTATTTAGGTATTCTTACTGAATGTATCATATTCCTAGGAGTAGGAAATGATACTATAACTACATTTAGGGAACTTATAATAGGAATTAACACTAATGAAATGTGTTCAAGATACATATGTTATGAGATCTAAGCCATGTAAAATGGGGTACACAACATGTATTATTGGGAAATTCCATATACCTTGACCCGGTTTACTAACCTTATATAATGGGACATTTCATTCCACTAGATTCATTTATACAAGGTTTACATGGTGTTTAGAGGGGTTACATGTTGTGTCCATGTATCCGAGGTCCGCCCATGTACTCCGACCATCGGCAATTACACAACGTCATCCTGTGTATCCCTCTGCATGTGTACCAGAACATGGGGTAGCCTATATACCTGGTCCAGCCAAGTCCGTGTGGGAAAATACAAACCATATAGGAAACTAGGTTACTCCACCCCAACTCTATGTAATTCCCATGTGCATGCAGAATTCATCCAAGGGGGACACACATCTTCTAGTCAAGGACTACATGTTGTGTTTATTGGGTTCTTCCAAGAACCTATCTCCATCCTCCAGATCGTGTGTCAATCTTCCATCCTACTCTATATTAATTTGTTCACCTCAAAAACTCCATATCTGATGTCGTTCATTCATTCTATCACTGAATCAGTATGACTGGGGTCCTCAATTGGCTCATAAAAAGTGATCATAAGCATTCTACATTACTGCTGAAGAACAATAAATAGGTACCCACCGTCATTCAATCCGCTTCTACAACCACCATCGCACCTATTTCAAGTAGCTATAAATTCGGATCTATGGTTAGGGTCATTGCACAAATAATTGAAGTCACAATGATCCATTTTTCATAGATGGTTTCAAATAATGGGGAATTATGAAGAACACATAATGAAGAATGCATGAATCAGGGGAGAAAAACACAAACCAATCGAGAGGGAAGAACCTTGATAGATATTCATGTTCATGTTGGTTTTTCACCATTATAAAGATAAACAAATAAAAATGAATTTCATGATTAAACTTCAGATCAATCCCAAAAAAATAGCCCATCCTACAAAATGATCGATTCATAGAACAATCGGTTCATGGATTGGTCTGTGTTCATCGTAGGAATCAAGAACATGTAATATAGAACCAAAATAACACATCCTACATTGGGTTGGATCTATCAATAATGAAGAACTATTGTTGTGTCATTGTCGTTGAAGAGATCCATCAAGATTAGTGTGCACTGATTCTTGATTCGAGATTTCACCATCATTCATCGAGAAGGATCCCTCATAGGTTCTCTCTCTAACTTCCATAGAAAATTATAGGGTTAGGAGGGTAACCATAGATTTCTGAAAAAAGGTCTTATATAATGATCAAACAAGTTTCATTGATTATTTTAAATGAAATAATTTTTATTAACTTATTTTATTCATTTGGGTGACCATAAAAACTTTTCCATAATAGACCCACACTGACCAATGTCAAGTCACTAATAGGGTAAAGAAGCCATTTTGAACTCAATGGTTCCCTCTGATTTTTGTTCGGACACCCAATTATAAGTTATTACACTATTTCAGGATTAACACAAGTTCATAGGCTATTTATTATTGTAATATATTTCAATCATTTGTTACAGGAACATTTGGCCTCAGAATCGCATTCTATCTCATGTCATAGTCTTGAAATTATCAATATAATATTTTAAAATTATATACGGAAAAATACAAGACATTGCATTCTCTCCACCTTGGGGATTTATATCCCTAAAAATACAAAACAAGGGCTACTCAAAAATTTGTGGGCAGTGAGCATGAATTTGATCCTCCCACCCCCCACATTCTTTCCTGGAGAATCCCATGCTACCATCAGACATGAAACAAAGGAATCTATCATCCATGATGGATCCACTCCTCTTAATCCTTGATCTCCACTAGGTACTCTGTAAAAGTTGATATATCCTTGATGTATAGCTTTTCCAAGTTGATAACGTGTGATGGGTCATTAACACACCTCCATATCTACGACAGGTGGTATAATCCATGTACTCAGTCTAACCATGGTGGTAGAGATAAGTGGTACACCACCCCTCCAAATCTTTTTAGTATTTCGAAAAGGCTGATAAACCTCATAGATTTTATACCACCCCTACCGAATCTCCACAATCCACATCGAGGTGAAACTAGTAGGAATACATGGTCTCCTTCCTTGAACTCCAAAATGCTTTCACCACCAGATAGTATAAGACTTATGATGGATATGTACAGTCTTTATACACTCCTAGATGATATTCACTTACTCTATAGTAGATCACACCAACTTTGGTCCCATAAGAACTCACTCTCCTGGGTCATTCCAACAATGTGGTGACCTTCAGAGTTTCTCATACAAATCCTAAAATGGTGAAATACCAATGGTGGAATGTTATATTTTATTCTATTCAAAATCAAATAATTGTATTTGGTCCTCCCAAATATAGCCAAAGTCTATCATGCAAGCCCGTACCATGTCCCCCAGAACTTGAATGGTCAGCTCAGATAGGTCGTATGTTTCTAGGTGAAACATTGAGCTCATGAGTAACTAGTTTCCAAACACCTCCTATAATCCCTTCCACAAATGGGATGTAAATTGAGTATCACAATATGGAACAATAGTTAATGGAACTCCATGTAGTCGAACTATATCCTGCATGTAGAGGTGTCCCAAGATCTCTACTAAATTGTTTTATCAAATATGTAGGAAGTGGGATAAATTGTTGATTTAGTAAATGATCACACATATTGAATCATGTACCATGGAGGTATGTGTTAATAACATAATTAATTCTATAGATATCTCATACCACTTCCATTCAGGAACCTCAAGGTGTTGATCCAAACTAGTTGGTACCTAGTGTTCATCCTTCACTTGCTGACAAGGCATCAAGATATAAACATTAAAACTCATTTCATCAACCCAAGACAACAAAACTTATTTCAATGTTCCTATTTCATATTTTCCACACCTATATGTACCTCCAAAGGGGTCATGTGAAACTCTATTAGAAACTCCAACCACAACATCACCATCGTGCATCCTCTAAAAAAAGGACATGATTCACACCTTTAGAAAATCCATCAAGAACATGCCCTGTAGATATCTGAAAACATAGGGTATCATAGTTGGTATCACCAGGAAATGAATCCATGAATTACTGTAATAGTGGAGGGGTGACAACCATCAACTATAGGTAAGATACCCCATGTCCATCCCCAAGGGTTAACTGAAACAATGCCAACTGCTATAACACCTCATTCAGTAACATCAAACAAGATCTCAAACTGAGAGGATCTGTCACTATGATCCCCTTCCCCAGAGTATAGAGAATATCGAATTCATTTTCCTATAGGAACTCTAGCCATTGACATTATCTCGTGTTAGGATCCTTATGAGAGAAGATATAATTGAGACCCTCATGATTGATGTAGAATATAAATTGATCACACATCAGGCAGTGTCGCCTCATCATAAAAGTGATTACTACCACTGCTAAATCAAGATCATGGGTTGTGTAGTTCTTCTCAGGTTGTCTAATGTGATGCCTCAGGTATTATGAACTGGTCCAAGTCAACAATTTTATGCTTTTAATGATGTCTCTTGTTTTATTTGTTGTGTTTTGTGTGCGAATAAATAATTTGAAACGAAATAAAACGTGGAGAATAAGGTAAACTAATATATATTAAAATATTACATTTCCACAAGACCCAACTAATTGAAAATACCATGCACAAGACCTAACACCTCCACATCAAGACTACTAAGAATCACAACTCGAGTAATCGGATAGTTGTCGTCTTTAGAGTCCATCCATGTGAAAAATATAATAGCCAGAGCCACGGCAGACATACTCAACACCAAAGGTATGAGGATAACCATCCTTCCTAGCTCAAGTGTTTTGATTTTGAGAAACACCCTACACCCCCTGCTTTTATAATGGTCCTTAGAGATATGACCGTTAAATATATATAGTCGTTGGATTTTCAAAACAACCTTTGGGTTTCCATTGATAATGTTTATCTTTATATGAGAACTTGTTTTTAATTCCCTTATAATTTTATGATATTTCAAATATTATAATAAGTCTAAAATATTTTTCACAAGAGAATCCTAGTATGAAAATAAAAAGAATATTCTTGGAAATAAATCGTTTTGTTTCTACAAAAATCCCGATAGATACCTATATAGTTAAAAACTTAGTATTCTTTTTAAAAAATATATGTTTGAAGGGTATCTATAATTATTATATCTTTTGACCTCTAAAATTATGTATTTTTTAATTAACATTTGGTCTTTTAAATTTTATGAAAAGATGGTGGTGTATTTTAAAGATCCTAATAATTATAATGGTTTTGTATGTAAAATAAGAAAGGTATATCTTTTAAAAGATTTATATATGAAAAATTTTGCATAAGCTAGAAAAGGGATTTAGATTCTAAGTTAAAACTATTTCTGTTTATTGTATATTGACTCTTTTTTTGTACAAATATTTATATTACACCCTATTTTGAACTAAGTATACTTAAACCAGTTATTTTGGAAATCTAAATAAATTTTTATTAAAAAATATATTGGGGCCCATCCAAGCTGAGGGCATACCTTAGGGACAATCCCTCTAGGATGAGACCGAGCCCTAGGGACCCGAGGTACTGACCATCGAGGTCCCAGTTGTGTGTAGTGTCAACCAGGCCTAAGCCCGAGCCGAGCATGGGTTTGTCCAGTTGCATGCGGGCCCGTGTGTAAGGCCCACGGTGCGCGTTGCGTAGGGGTGGGCCAAAGCCCACATGGGGTCTGTGTGTAAGACCCATGTGTGTGTGTGTTCGTGTTATTGAACTGAAGGTGGTGTGCTTTGTATTATAAAACTCTCCCCAACCACTTTTTGATTTGATGTGGGACGTGCTCCGCGCGATCCGGATCGTCCGATCGACTTCCGTGTCGATCTCGTCCGTCCAACCCTTTTAACCCCACGATCTCCCCCGAGATCTAATCCCAGGCCTAGATCTCATTAAATCGAACAGCCGTTTTTTGTCTCGCGCTTCCTACAGCTGTGTGATCTCTCCATCTTCGATCCAGGTCATCGGTTCCTTTATGTGTCGACCTCTTCAATGTCATCTTCTTCCTCGCGTCGAGGTCCCGTACCAGTTGGCCTGCAACCGAGGATGCCTCAGCTTCTCCTTTGCATTGCTCCTCTTGACCTCCGAGAACCCCCTCTTAGGGATCTGTTTCTTTGTCTTCCCCACATCGGCCTACCCATTGGCTGAGGCACCGAAGCCCTATATAAACCCCCTGCTTCATGAAGTCCCAGTAAGCTTCTATGTTTTAGTATATACGGTTTATTTATATATATATATATAATTATGTATAATGAAATCCATCCAGTTTTAAAACGGGTCTTCCTAAAGTTTAATACAAAGGTTACAAAGGGAAAAGAGTTATCTTACTTTATTCTAAACCAACCCTTAAAAATATGGTTCATATATTTACGGGTTACCTATTTATATATATATATATATACATATAGGTTATATTTTTCTTTTTGGATTAACCTATGTTGGATAGAGAATTTGGGTGTTATGTTTTGATTGTTTTCTTTGGGTTTTTTTTCATAAAACCTATACATATATAAATATACAGTTTTCTATATGTATATAAAGATATTTATAACCCAAACTCTATCTATTTTCGGATTTTCAAAATGATCCAGCATGTTATATTATGAATTGTATATTAATGAGGGTTGTTTGAAACTATTTTACCATGAAAACCCCTTGTTGTAAACTTGGTATCTATATATCGATGTACTCATAAACATGTAGACCAATACAAATCAAATTTATGATTTCAAGGGGTGGGTAACAACCTTTAAGTAAATTCTTATTTTATGCGAACTATGTTTTATTAAAGAATCATACTGGGCATCGCTCATGATGTGTTTTACCATAAAGGGTGTATTTTTCCTGGATTTAAAATATGTTAGAGGATTTAGAAATTTTGGGACCGTATTATCATGTTGTGTACATTTATTATCTTATTATGCAAAGGACCTGCTTTGATGAATGTTGTTAGTAACGTATTAATTACCTATTTATCACCATAACTAATGGAAAAAGTTTTCTTTAAGCTTCCCACTTCCATAGAATGATAATTTTAAAGATTCATCATTTATTGTATCATCATTTTATATGCGTTGGAAATTATCTTATGTAAAAAATAATGTTTTACTAAGCTATGTGCACCTTTGATTAGTTATTGACATATTTTGAAATGTTAACTGTCATTTCATGTTTTAGCAAAAAATGTGGTGGCTCTTTATTTTTTTATTTTAGTTATTATTGTACATAATGCATACTGACGACATATCACTAAATGAACTAAGAAATTAGATTACCCAAAGTGGTATGGGACACCTTGGGTAATATGAAAATGAATGAGTTATTCAAGGTGGTATGGGACATCTTGAATATAAAAACCTTTTAAGTAAAGCATGAACGATGTGGATCACATGATAATAAATACATGTCAAGGGTGCACCCTAATAGCGCTCCAATTCATTGGGTAAAGACTTAATCTCTAGAGATGACCAGCTTAATGATGCCTTGTGGATGGACCTTGGTAATGTTTTCAAATGACACCTTGGGGATGGACCTTGGTGATACGGAAATGATTGTCTACGATTAAATGTTGATGCCACATAATTCAAGTTATTTATCAAGTTCTTTTCAAGATAAAATGTCTATTCTTTCACGACTAATGCCTTTATGTTTTCATAAAGTTCTTATTTCACAAGTATAAGTTTAGAGCATGATTGGTGTTTACCACTTAATAGAATAGTAACCAGCATATGAAAATTTTAGTTGTTTCCTTTATGAGAAACTCTTAACGATTAGATCTTATGCTTAAGTAATCACATGTCATACTTTTTTATGATTACTCCTTCGAGAAATGTCACATGGTCCTCATATATTTCTTGAAACTATTGATCATTTTGATGTTATGTGTTACAGTTTTCCTTAAGAAAATAATTTTTAAACGAATGATTTCAAAAGTTGTATTGTTTTTATTTTTAAAACCCCTTACTGAGTATTTCAATGCTTACCCTATGTTTTGATTTAAAATTTTTAGGTATCAGCTTTTAAAAGATGAATCGTTCAGAATTTTCCAGTTTCCTAGAACCTGAACTTCACACGATCCTCTGTATGGGGCATAATGTGTAGTTTACCAGTGCATGTTTTATTTTAAGGCAACACATCATGTTCAGAAGGCACTGGCTCTTGGGTTTCTGGGGTCGGGGTCTCTACAGTTGGTATCATAGGTTCGGTTTGGATAACTCTGGAAAACAAGAAAACTGAAACAAATATATATATATATATATATACTCCAGTTTTACTAAAAAATGGGTTTTCTTAAATTTTAGATGGAAAACAAAGGAAAAAATCTCTTATCTCTCCCCCCTGAGGCCCTAGATACCATTGTGTCTTTAGCTAGCCGTGAGGATTTTCTAAACTATGCCCATATCCTCATGACATGCAAACACCTTTACGATGTATCTAATTCACCACGGGTGCTTTAGTTACACCAAGGGGTAGGAATAGATTACCTCCTTATGATGATAACCCGGTTTCCCTCATATGTACGTCAGGGAGGGTACTATGAGGGACTTTTCCTAATTTTCACGGTGGGTGAGATATTTGGAACTATTATTGATAACCCTTTCCAAGAATTTGCTACTGACGGAGACCTCCGAGCTAGCTACCTTTTTCAGATTTTAAAGTACGGCTTCTAGGGTCAGTTGTTGGACTTCGGAAGGTTAGAAGATGAGTCCACCCAACAGTCTTGTAGAAAACAAGTGTATGAGGATGTCTCTCAACTTCATACCCCTCATACTAGACTCATAAGACGTCATAAGTGCCCCCTGAGTTTTTCCCTGAATGCTCAGCCTGTGTTTGGTTCGAGGAGATAGGGAGTTTTTCTTCTCTGTGTGGAGTTCGTTTAGTCAGTGGTTAAGGGAAACTCAAGCACTAATGTTTAATAATAAACGTATGTTTATTGAAATGTTGTATTTCCCCTTCCTTGTCTTTACTTTGTGTATACCTTTGAATGGTTTTCAAGTGATTTAATTCTCGTCTTAAAACTTTCAGATGGAAGGAAAAACCCACCTATTATCTATTCCCACTGAGATTCTGGAAATCATTGTAATCAAAATGTGTGAGGACGAGTATGACCCCTTCACAAATTTGTGAAAAACGTGCAAGTGGTGGTTTGAGGTAACAAACGGTCCAGAGATTCTCCGCACCTGCAAGGGGAATGCCTCCATATATTACCGCATTGGCTTTGCACAGCTAGCCGGACATGAACGACAAGGAAGTTACCATGAAGGGCTCTTTCTATGTTTCACCCTAGGCCGGAACTACACGACCAGAGTGAAATTTCAAGAATCTGCGCAGAGGGAAATCTTTATGCAACTTATATGCTCCAACTTCTTAGCTTTAGCCTGTTTGACCACATCTATAGCTTCAATGTCCTCGACCGAGACATAATTCAGAGAATCCTTTGTATGTTGGTATACAAAGACATTTCAGAACTTTGTATTGTCCAATCTTCCCTTTGGAAGCCTGAAGACCCAGAACATGAGTTCAACCCCTCCTGTCCTAGGTGTATCTGGGTTAGGGAACTGGAAGAGTTGAGCATCGCTACGGGGATCCATCTAAATTCACTTGTTGACCCTATACATTGGTGGAGGTGGTAAAAACGTTTCAGAATCTTGTAGTGTTGTAAAATAAATTGTGAGGATGTAATTTTCTAATGGGGGGATAATGTGACGCCCCAGGTTTTATGAACTGGTCCAAGTGAACAATGTTATGCTTTTAATGATGTCTCTTGTTTTATTTGTTGTGTTTTGTGTGCTGATAAAGAATTTTAAACGAAATAAAACATGGATAACAAGGTAAACTGATATATATTAAAATATTACATTTCCACAAGACCCAACTAATTGAAAATACCATGCACAAGACCTAACACCACCACAGTGAGACTACTAAGAATCACAACTCGAGTAATCGGATAGGTGTCGTCTTCAGATTCCATCAGTGTGAAAAATATAACATCTAAAGCCACGGCACACATACTCAACACCAATGGTATGAGGAGAACCATCCTTCCTAACTCAAGTGTTTTGATTTTGAGAAACACCCTACACCCCCCTGCTTTTATAATGGTCCTTAGAGATATGACCATTAAATATATATAGTCGTTGGATTTTCAAAACAACCTTTGGGTTTCCGTTGATAAAGTTTATCTTTATATGAGAACTTGTTTTTAATGCCCATATAATTTTATGATATTTAAAATATTATAATATGTCTAAAATATTTTTTACAAGAGAATCCTATTTTTAAAATAAAAAGAGTATTCTTGGAAATAAATCATTTTGTTTCTACAAAAATCCCGATATATACCAATATAGTTAACTTAGTATTATTTTTATAAAAGATATGTTTGAAGGGTATCTATAATAATTATATCTTTTGAACCCTAAAATTATGTATTTTTTAATTAACTTTTGGTCTTTTAAATTTTATGAAAAGATGGTGGTGTATTTTAAATATCCTAATAATTATAATGGTTTTGTATGTAAAATAAGAAAGGTATATCTTTTAAAAGATTTATATATGAAATATTTTGCATAATCTAGAAAAGGGATTTAGATTTTAAGTTAAAACTATTTATGTTTATTGTATATTGACTCTCTTTTTTGTAAAAATATTTATATTACACACTATTTTGAACTTAGTATACTTAAACCAGTTATTTTGGAAATCTAAATAAATTTTTATTACAAAATATATTGGGGCTCGGCCAAGCCGAGGGCATACCTTAGGGACAGGCCCTCTAGACCAAGACCGAGCCCTAGGGATCCGAGGTACTGATCATCGAGGTCCCAGTTGTGTGTAGTGTCAACCAGGCCCGAGCCTGAGCCGAGCATGGGTTCGTCCAGTCACACATGGGCTCGTGTGTAAGGCCCGTGGTGCACGTTGCATAGGGGTGGGCCAAAGCCTTCATGGGGTCCGTGTGTAAGAACCCTGTGTGTGTGTGTTCATGTTATTGAACCGAAGGCAGCATGCTTTTTATTATAAACCTTTCCCCAACCGCTTTTCGATTCGATGTGGGACGCGCTCCGTGCGATCTGGACCGTCCGATCGACTTCTGTGTCGATCTCGTCTGTCCAACCCTTTTAACCGCACGATCTCCCCCGAGATCTAATCCCAGCCCTCGATCTCATTAAATCTAACAACCCTTTTTTCCCGTGCCTCCTCCAGCCATGTGATCTCTCCATCTTCAATCCAGGCCACCAGTTCCTTTACGTGTCGACCTCTTCATTGTCGTCTTCTTCCTCGCGTTGAGGTCCCGTACCAGTAGGCCTGCAACTGAGGATGCCTCGGCATATCCTTTGCACTGCTCCTCTTGACCTCCGAGCACCCACTCCTAGGTATATGTTTCTTCGTCTTCCCCACATCGGCCTACCCATTGGCCGAGGCACCGAATCCCTATATAAACCCCCTGCTTCATAAAGCCCCAGGAAGCTTCTTCTCCTCCGGAGCTCCTTCCGAACCCTCCAGCAAGGCCAACAAGCTCCCTGTTGATCCGAGCTTCTTCCTCAAAACTAAGTAAGGGTTCTTGCATGTTTTCTTCCTTCTGGTTGGGAATTGTTTTTTACTCATGGTATATATACAGATTTTCTTTGTATATATATATAAACCCCTCAGATTGTATCGCCTTCAAAGAATCTGTTTTCGTGTTTTTAGTTGGGTGCATATATAAGAGTGTTTACATGTTTTTATTTCCTTTGAATTAACCCATACTTTTATACTCTCAGTGTATATATATAGTTTATATATATATATATACTAAAATGTAAACCCCTCGGGTTGTGATGTTTTCAAAAGGGGCTTGCAGCCATGTTTCCAGTAGGGTGCAAGTAAGGAGGTTTTATATTTTTCCCTCATAATGAAATACTACACTTATATGTTTTAGTATATATGTTTTATATATATATATATATATATAATTATGTATAATTAAATCCATCCAGTTTTAAAACAGTTCTTCCTAAAGTTTAATACAAAGGTTACAAAGGGAAAAGAGTTATCTTACTTTATTCTAAACCAACCCTTAAAAATATGGTTCATATATATACGGGTTACCTATATTTTTTATATATATAGATATACATATAGGTTATATTTTTCTTTTTGGATTGACCTATGTTGGGCAGGGAATTTGGGTGTTATGTTTTGATTGTTTTCTTTCGGTTTTTTTTAATAAAACCTATACAGATATAAATATACAGTTTTCTATATGTATATAAAGATATTTATAACCCAAACTCTATCTATTTTCGGATTTTCAAAATGATCCATCATGTTAAACTATGCATTATATATTAATGATGGTTGTTTGAAACTGTTTTACCATGAAAACCCCTCATTGTAAACTTGGTATCTATATATCGATGTACTCATAAACATGTTGACCAATACAAATGAAATTTATGATTTCAAGGGGTGGGTAACAACCTTTAAGTAAATTCTTATTTTATGTGAACTATGTTTTATTAAAGAAGCATATTGGGCATCACTCAGGATGTGTTTTACCATAAAGGCTGTATTATGTCTTGATTTAAAATATGTTAGAGGATTTAGAAATTTTGGGACCGTATTATCATGTTGTGTACATTTATCATCTTATTATGCAAAGGAACTACTTTGATGAATGTTGTTATTTAGGGATTAACGACCTGTTTATCACCATAACCAATGGAAAAAGTTTTCTTTAAGCTTCCCTCTTCCATAGAATAATAATTTTAAAGATTCTTCATTTATTGTATCATCGTTTTATATGTGTTGGTAATTAGCTTATGTAAAAAAGAATTTTTTACTAATCTATGTGCGCCTTTGATTAGTTATTGACATATTTTGAAATGTTAAATATCATTTCATGTTTTAGCAAAAAAATTGGTGGCTCTTTATTTTTTTTATTTTAGTTATTATTGTACATAATTCATACTGACGACATATCACTAAATGAACTAAGAAATTAGATTACCCAAAGTGGCATGGGACACCTAGGGTAATATGAAAATGAATGAGTTATTCAAGGTGGTATGGGACATCTTGAATATGCAAACTGTTTAAGTAAAGCATGAACGATGTGGATCACATGATAATAAATACATGTCAAGGGTGCGCCCTGATAGCGCTCCAATGCATTGGTTAAAGACTTAATCTCTAGAGATGACCAGTTTAATGACGCCTTGGGGATGGACCTTGGTAATATTTTCAAATGGAACCTTGGGGATTGACCTTGGTGATACGAAAATGATTGTCTGAGATTAAATGTTGATTCCGCATAATTCAAGTTATGTATCAAGTTATTTTCAAGATAAAATGTATATTCTTTCACGAATAATGCCTTTATGTTTTCATAAAGTTATTATTTCACAAGTATAAGTTTGGAGCATGATTGGTGTTTACCACTTAATAGAATAGTAACCAGCATATGAAAATTATAGTTGTTTCCTTTATGCATAACTCTGATTATGCATTACTCTTAACGGTTCAATCTTATGCTTAAGTAATCACATGTCATACTTTTTTATGATTACTCCTTCGATAAATGTCACATGGGTCTCATATATTTCTTGAAACTATTGAGCATTTTGATGTTATGTGTTAAAGTTTTCCTTAAGAAAATGATTTTTAAATGAATGATTTCAAAAGTTTCACTATTTTTATTTTTAAAACCCCTTACTGAGTATTTCAATGCTCACCCTACATTTTGATTAAAAATTTTCAGGTATCAGCTTTTAAAAGATGAATCATTCAGAAGTTGCCATTTTCCCAGAACCCGAACCACACATGATCCTCTGTATGGGGCATGATGTGTAGTTTACCAGTGCATGTTTTATTTTAAAGTAACACATCATGTTCAGAAGGCACCGGCTCCTGGGTTTCTGGGTTCGGGGTCTCTACATCTAAACTACTTTGAACCATAGGCAATAACCACTTGCCTATGCATCATGAAAAAAGATATTGTTTCTGAAAGCATCGCAGAACACTACACACTCAAAAATGTCCTTTGGAAATCTCAACATTTCAATGCTCATAAAACTATACCTCAACTACTTAAACTCCTACCATAACATCTCAATCCACTCGTAAGGTTTCCCCTTTTGAGTCAAATCTTTCATAGGTGTTGATATCCTGGATAAATCTGATATGAATCTATGATAATAACCAGCTAGCCTAAGGAATCCCCGCACATCTATCACGTTCTTAGGTGGCTCTCATTCTAAAATTTCTTCATCCTTGTTCTGGTCTAATACATCTCCATTAATTGAGATAACATGACCTATAAAGTGGAATATCTAAGTATATAACTATAACATTGAGATATCTCCATAAATATGATGCTCTCTTATTATATTCGGAACTATCCTTAAGTTTCTTACATGCTCCTCCTCGGACGCTAAGTACACAAGGATATCATCAATGAAGAACACTGTGAACCAATCAATGTATGGCTGAAGGATATAGTTCATGAGTCCCATGAACACTTATGGGGGTTCTTCACACAAAATGGAATCACAAAGTACTCATAATTACTGTAACAACATCTGAAGGAAATCTTCGGTATATAATCTCCTTTAAATCTCAATTGGTTAGAGCCTAATCAGATGTCAACCTTTTTGAACCATCAAGCCCTGATAAACTAAACAAAGAAATCATAAATATTTGGTAGTGGATACAGGTTCTTCATGATCACCTAGTTTAAGAACTAGTATACCACACAAAACCTCAAGCTCCCATCTTCCTTTTTGGAAAACCAAACTAGGGATACCTAGGGTGAAACACAAGTTCTCATGAATCCATTCTTCTATAGGTCCTCCAATTGTACCCTTAGCTTAAGAAGATCTAAGGGAGACATCTAATATGCTGGTATATATTTTGGCACTGTCTCAGGTTGTTGATCAATGCATAAGCCTATCTATAAAGGGGGAGGTGAACTTAGAACATCTTCCAGAAAGATGACCTCATAATCCACCACCACTATAGGAAACTAGGAATTCACAACATCAACATCATAAGGGTTTGGCTTGCTAACTGATGAATAATCAGCTACACCCTCATATGCATGAGTCCATCCTATTCTGCTTGTGTTTCCTTTTCAAAAACAAAGGAAAACAGCATCCCATCTTCAAGGACACACATACCCTTCACATAAAATATTCAATCTATGAATTTACTTTAGATAAAAAATACATACCAATAATGATGTCATTAGGCCTCAACGTTTCTTCCAAGGGGTTCCAACTAAAACTCTCACATCTAAGGGAAAATTCACATTGTAGGCATAAGTGAGTGATCATTGAGTATCCTCTAATAGTTGTCTCCAAGCATAAGGGTGCAGCCAACTATTCAATAAAAATATTTAGGTCTCTTAAAAAGTATGTGGAATGAAAGGAATGACTAGAACCTATTTATATTGGAATGGAATATAAATTATAAAAGGAACTGACCATACCTCGAATAATTCCTAGAGCCCCTAGGTTGTATGCCTCAACCACATGCATTTATCCCTTACCCATGTCCTCCAACTCCCTCAGTCTGGCATAGACCACCTAGGGTGGTGGGGGTAACAAGTCAAAATGTCAACAACCGCTTACTTCTCTTCCATCTCCTTTGTCACTTCCACTACCCTATGAATCTACCTTCTCCATTAATTATATCTAACTTGGTCGTTCATCCATAGTCTCCCTATTAAAAGTACAGTGGGTTCGACATTATTAATAATGATGTCCCCTTCCATCACATGAGTAGCACTACCTCTCTATAGGCTGACTAGATCCACCATCCGAGACCTAAACAACATATCATTTTCCCTGGTACATCCTATTGAAATATATCCCACATCAATTTCCCTAAGACTAACATCAACTTCTTTCTATAGAGGTATCTAGTCCTATGTGCTCACTGTTGAATTTCACTGGATGTACCTACTCATCCATGAAGCTTTCAACCACCAAATTTGGCTTAAGAACCCCAACATTAGTAAGAATTCATAGATCTATGACACTATCTTAGATGTCTCTTCACATACGTCTCTCGATGTTCTGATCCCTGAAGTACTGATCTCTAACTATATCCATCAAGTACATTGAATGTTTGGAAAACCTCATTGAATAATTAGATATAGACATGCTTCTCATCTGTATGTGAAGAACCTCATGGATACACACATTCATCAGTATAATTTTTGAGAACTAATCTTGAAATAGATAATAAAACTCTATCAATGAAAGTGTCACCTTGTCAAAAGTCTATATTTTTAACCATCATTTTACCTATCCTTGTAGAAGGATCACAGCTAGGACCACCATCAGATCTTATGGTGTCCTGACTGGAGGTAAAACTCAAATCATCACCTCAAGCCAATTCTCATCCTCATGTGGGTTGAGATTTCCTTATAACCTGAGGGGTATCTTTCACATAAATTTATGAAGTTCTCTCATCATGTTATTCTCATCTGGTGGTACTACGTGTACCATGTGATTCTCTATAGGTGTTGGAATGGCTGGTGCACTACAAGGAGGTAACATCTCTAGAACTAGTCATTGTATCGAAGCCTCATTACTGAAGGGGTCATCATCTTCATCAAGTTGAATAATCCTAGATGGAATACATCATAGAGGAATCATAAAACTAAATAGGATGTACCATGTTCAATGAGTATATCTATAGATCCAACTCAAGAAGGACATGGAACCATAACCTACTCTTATATGATGTGTAAGAACCCCGACCACAATTGATTTGATTCGGATTCCAACACAATTACATCAGTATACTAAAAATGTAGTTTTTTCTGAAAGACCAAATAGTTTAGTAGTTTTGGAAAAAAAAGATACAAACATATGTTTTACATTACAACATTTAAAGCAAATACAATATATAAATTCAATTAGAAATATCCATAACTCGTAGATTGTACCTAAAGGTCATTCTCATTATTTATCTTAACATCCTGGGGAAAAATAAAACATAATAAAGAGGTGAACAGAGATTCTTAGTAAAGGTAAGGAATACAGCGGAAGCTATAATAAACATAAATTATAAGGCATGGTGAATTACTAGAAAAACATGTCATTAATACATAATCTGGAAAAAAAATTGTACTGATTAAAATATGATTAAAAAATTACATAATAAAACATAATCATCAGTATTCAACTAGTCTAATAACCACATGGACTATCAATTATTAAATTTATAATGATGAAATGTATAATTCTAGACAGCATAAACATTCATTTAAGGCCTCCACAAAGACACCATACATAATGGGTAAAAACCCAGTCTAGTTTGTCTCATGGGAGATACAACTACATCGAGGGGACATTGAGGTCCCCACCTCTCACTTACTAAGTCCAATGAATTCCTAATATTAATAGTTATGATGATAAACAACATATATATATGAAATTTAAGTAACATTCCCAAATCTGTAAACATAATCACTAACCATTCTGAGTAGTATGGTGGATAGTATCAAGATAGTGCATCCACAGTCAAACATATCATAAATCAGGTAATGAAATATGATGGATGATAAACATAAGGGAAAAATCTCAATAAATAATTAAATTCAACATATAATATTAAATAAATGAAAATACAATAACTAAAATCAATGAGATATTCATTATAGAAATATCCCTTTTACTTTGTAAAGAATACTTCTTTTGGAAAATTATTTTTATTTGTCATAATTATTTTTATAAAACCCCAAATTAACAAATATAATATTTCATTACACAAGTAGTGACATTATAAAAAATCCTCTTAAAATATATTATGTTTGGTACTTGAAAATGGGTATGAAATCAAGATGTTCCCTATAATTGGGTGTGTGTATCTAGAAGAATTGAGAGGGAAGCATTTTAAAACTTGTGATTCAAATAAAAAATATGAAATAATATGGATGCATGAGTTTGGAATGTATAAAAAGAATTTATAATAACTATATAATTATAAATAATCATTACATTGAGGTAATTTCAGTGAAATAATAGCCCGAAAGAAAAATGCTAGTTTGGGTAAAATCCCTTACATTATGTATGATTGAGTTTTGCAGTTGACCTTAATGTCCAAGATAATATAATTAAAACCATTAATTAATTAATTCATAACTCTTTATACATCTATTATATTCATTATATATTTATTAATTTCATTTATGGCCTTATAGATGAGTTATAGAGTTTAATTTCATCATTCCAGTGTATTCGTTTTCTTGGTTTTCATGATTAGTTCGCTTGTTTATAAGTAATAGAGTTCATGTAATGTGGGAATAATTCACCTAAATTGTAATTATAAGTTATTAATTAGAATAATTAAGTGTAAATGGTTATTCATAAAATTTTATTATAGGGTATGAGGATGAAACATTATATAATACAATTAGTGGCAATCATTTTGATTATTATAATGGTTATTGATCATAACATACTAATTTTGTTTTATCATTTATTATTATGTAAATATGTTACATGGAGAACATAAAAAGTGTTATAATATAAATTTTAAAATATTTTTTAACCATTAAAATTGTTTCATGAATTTCCTTGAAGATGGTGAGGAAAATGAAAACTTTTCATCCTTGAAGGTGATGAAACACCTCCTCACGAACAACATTTCCATTTTTAGAATAAAAATAAGAGGATAAAGGGATTAATGATGGAATATTACATTAGAAAAATAAAATTCTAGTACATGTATGGTACTGAAGTAATCATGTTATTTGTATGAGGGTATTTTGGAAGATAATAATAAAATAATGGAACTTGAAAAGAAATTAAAAGGAAAAGGAAAAAGATTGTACCTCTTGAATACTCCTCCTTGAGAACCTGCTTAAATAGATTGGTTCTATTCATTTGATTAAACCAATATCTCCTAGAAATGGGGGAGGGATTTCAGAATTAGATTGGGTAGAAATTTAAAAAGTTACAATTCTTGGAAGGTGTGCATAGAATGGGTGGTGAGAGGTGTTATTTATAGTGAAGGATATTAGTGTTTTTTGAATATTTTATTCATTTTCATATTATTTTGGCTCCAGACTACAAATAGTTAGATAATCATCATCAAATATATTAAAATAAATAAGTAAAATTCTATATTATGGTTCTTAAATCAGGATTCACTCAATGAGTAGATTATTTAACTTGTAATATATTAATATATTAAATTACCGTATTTTACGATTCAAAAAAATTCAAGTATTTTAGAAAAATAAAAAATAAAACTAACCATTTTTTGATGTGTAGAATTAAAAAATGGACTCCATTTTATGAAAATAATTTCCCAAATGTGATAAATTTAATTTTTAATTAAAATCATTATTTACTCAAAAAATAAAGATTTTAAATTTATAACTGATTTTAAGACAGTTAAAAAAATTAACTAAGTTATCATAAAAATATTCGAAAAATATGAGACAAGAAAATGTTAACTTATGTATAAATTATATGAAGATAAATTTTTTAATTTTTTTTATTAATTATAAAATTTTAATTATATATTTATGACTCACAAAAATATCAACACTTTATTATTAATTTTTAAAATATTTATTTACTTATAATATGATATAATTATATCATATTTTTATTTACAGGATGGATAAATTTTATTTCATCTTTCATTGGTCATTTTTTTATTCTATTGTCTAGTTTACTATTCATAAGTTTCCCATTTCTACTTCAAAGTTCAAGTTATTATTCCATTGGTATATGATTATAATCTTCTAGAAACATCTATTATTACATTCATTCTTCATTTATAAAGTTTTCATTGTCTTATCAATGTGTTTTTTTTTATTTATACTATATAACATATTTACAAGATAGAAAATTTAATTAATAGAATTTATGGGTTGTTACATCATGAATGTACCATTTTGTTTTTCTTATAAGTAGTGTTGTCATGTACTGAGTTGAAAATAAGGTTATCAAAGTCTTGTTTTATGGATATGTCGGTTGCTGTAACAACACTGGATTCTCTGGTATGAGAGCCGAACTTGAAACACTTAACACTATTTCTCCAAACCAATATCAAAGTCTCCAGGTCCTAAAGTACAACTGACCACTTTGATACCACACCTTCACCACCCATCCCAGTTGGGCTCAGTCCATGACTCCCCAAGACCAAGTCTAATATGGTTGGGGCTTGTGACTAGCACTGAGCAGAAATATCACTAACATGGGAGGAATTTCATTTATACTAATATATGTACACACATCACCAAGGCCAAAAAATTATAAAATATAAAAAACCATTAGAAAACTGATTCATGCATATATTTATATCCCATAACTAGATCATGATAGGAAGTAATGTAAGATGAAGTAAATATTTCCAAATACAATCCCACCATAATGATTCTTTAACTACAAGTATATCCTATAATTAAAGGTACTAGGACTTCTATCTAAAAGTTTCTGAAACACACATCGGTATGTCCAGTCACACAAAGCACTGTATTGTTCTAGTCCACCTAGGACTCCATCAAAAGTTAAATCATCTACAAAAGACATGACACATGGATATAAATCTCATATAGGGGTGAGTCTAACAATACTCACCAAGACACCATGAAAACATAATTAAATAAAAAAAAGTACAGTCAGCTTTACATAGGTATATTTATACAATACATATAACAAGGATATTCAAATATAATCAATCAAAGACACAGTCTAGAGGTAAGTTGCAAAAATAATATATCATCCCTAGTATTCCGTCTCAAAGATTCCATAAAGAACTCATCTGGGAGCACAAACTCCTAGGTCTGATAGCACTAATGACATCCGTTTGAGAGGTACTACTCATTAGGTATCATCATGAGAGAGAGACACTAAAAGATCTGGAGAGAATATGATACAATAGATGAGGATCACAGCCATGGCCACAGGGAGATACCAAAAACACCATCTGTATTAACCCACTAAGTAGAGGGTTGATGCATGATAGGATTGGTCATGTCAAAACCAAGGACCCCACTTAGGGAACGATGAAAGATAGAGGATCCCACACCAGTCCTGTCAGGGGATTCCAAAAAACACTATTTAGGAGGTCCTATAGAAGGGATTGTAATCCTAGGAGTAGGAAAAATACTATACCTACCTTTATAGAATAGATTAGTTGAATGAACCATAAAAAAAAATTCCAATATATGGAGGAAAATATATCTAATACATGTAGAAAGGGGTACAAAACATGTAGTAGTGGAACACAAAATGTCGCTCAACCTCGGGTACTGCCTATGTAGAATGTCCAGTGTCATTCAACCCATATTGATTAGAGGAGAGGTACATGATGAGTAGAGGGGGTACACTCCATGTCCCTTTATCCGGGGTCATCCCATTTACTCCAATCATGGGACAGTACATGATGTCATCCTATGTACCAGTACATGGGGTATCCCATTTGATCTGGGAAAAGAATTTGTGGGGGAGTACACACCATTTAGGAAACCCATGTACTCCTCCACATGTCTATGTACTTCTGATGTACACATCGAGTTTGTCCAAAGGGTACACACATAGAGAACTCAAGGACTACATTCCATGTGTATTGTGTTTCTTCAGAACCTGTCTTCTTCCTCCCTCTCATTCTTTTGATCTTGCAACAATTTTTCCAGTGGTCAATTTTCCTCAAAACTCATATGTGAGGTCATTTGGTAATTCCATCATATAAACGGCATGATTTAGGTCTTTATTCGAATCAGAAATATTGATTGTAGTTGTTCTTAGTTACCACCTAAGAACATGAAATCAACACCCACCATCATTCAATCTACTAAAACTACCACCACCTACCTCTTTTGTATTCTTTCGATGGTGGATCTACGATTCTAGTTCATTTCATAAAGAATCGAAGGTGTAAAGATTGATTGTTTGCAAAGGGTTTCAAATAATGGGAAATAATGAAGAACACATGATGAAGAATGCATGAATTTTTGGAGAAAATCACAAACCAATCGAGAGGTATGAACATCTATCAATGTTTATATCGATACTAGTACATCAATATTATAACTATAAATGAATCAAAATTAATTTCAAGATTAAACACCTGACCAATACCTCAAAATAGACCATCCTGCATAACGATCAATATGTGATCCAATATATTCATTGATTGGTCTGTGTTCATCATAGGAATCAATAATGGGTAATTGAAAACCAGAACAACACATCCTATCATTGGTTGGATCAGTCACTAGTGAAGAACGATCACTAAATCATCGTCATTAGTGAGATCCATTAAGATTGGTTGGGATGATTGTCAATCTGATATTTCATCATTATTCGTTTGGATGGATCCTCTAGAGGATCTCTCTACAATGTCTCTAGATAAGTTAAGGGTTATGAGGATAACCATCGATTTCTAAAAAAAATTCCTTATTTAAATATCCACTATGTTTCTTCAATGATTTGAAATAAAATAATTTTTATCAAATTATTTTACTCATTTGATCACCCATGATGAATTTTCCGCAATCAGCCTTAGTTGACCAATTTTAGGTTGTGCCTTGGGTAAATCCTCCATTATGAACTCAATGGTGCCCTCAAATTTATAATATAGTCACCCATTTAGATTTTATTCCAATTTTTTAGGATAACTGTGTGCACACATGCTATTTACTATTTTAATATAATTCAAAAATTTGTTTCTGGCACACGGGGCCTCATAATTGCACATTGTCTCATCTCTTAGTCTCAAAATTATGCATATAATATTGAGAAATAATACACAAAAAACAAATTACATTACATTCATGGGTAATGAGGAGAAGTTTCACATGATTGGGGAATGCAAAAAGAGGACCAAAGGTTATAAAATTTATAGGGAGATGCAAAAGAATTTTTTTTATGTGGGACATATATGGTCACACGGTTTAGCCACATAGTTAGTAAAACCATGCAAAATTATTTGGTTACCATTTCCCTCAAAATACCTGACAAAAAGTTTCCATTAGGTGTCACATTGTCTAAGAAACTATGCTCAAACCATGAGAATCCTAACTGTGACCCTCTAAACTCCCTCATATGTTTTACCGTATAGTTTGAAAAAATGTTATGTAATTCTTCACATTGTACTATCTTCCAAAAAAAACTCTAATTTATAACCCCTAAGACCCCTGAAGTCCAAGAGCATATAGAATTGTAAAGAAAAATAAAAATAATGCATACCACTATCCAAAAATTAATCATTCATATTCTTTATTTAAATGGTTTATGATTATGGTGATGATTTGTTTATGATACCAATTTATTCTCCTATTCTTTTCTATGATGTATTAATAAAGTGTATCAAAACCCCATTTTAATTGGATGAGTTTTTATGTGATGATTTGATTATTGTTTAATGATATTTTAGAATACATATATATGTTTTTAATTTTGTGATGGGTGGGACAAGAATTATATGTCCCTCCAATGCATTGGGAAAAGATTTATATCTCATGAGATTACTATGGGAAACATGAAAATGTGATCAATCCACGGTATTATATTGGTGATGAGGCCTGATCGAATACTAATGACAGTCTTAGTAGTTATGCTTGACATATGAAATGGTTTCTATACCTATGTTGATGCCAAAATTTTATGACAAGAACTTATGGATCATTATTGATTAATGATTATTTCTTACATTTATGATTCATTTCATTTTAAATGATAAAGTCTTATTCTAGGAATCTTTTTTATGATTTCTTATATTATGATTTAATATGATCGTCGATTGATATCTCAAATGTTTCACTTAATGTGTATCTGAGATCCCAATTTTTATATTTTAATTCCCCATGTTACGAATAAGGGTTTTTTGTAGATTATTTCTACGAATATTACTATGTGGGAAGATCTTTGTGGGAAATTTTAATGATAATTCCTGAAATAAGAATATTTTTGTGTATATATTGTAAATACACTAAACCTTTATAGTCATTAGGAATGTATTTATGAAATTTATCAAATATTCAACTAAAAGATGTAATATTTATGTATTAAAAATTTTGTTTTTAGATGGTATTAGAGGATTGGTTTGTTCAATAATTAAGGATTAAAATTATTGTAATTTGTTGAAAAACCTGGAGATAACTCTATTTATAGGATAATATCCTAACGTTTTTATAGATAATTATTTCTTGAACTTCCTAGTAATACATACCACTTCAAATTCTAAATTGGGCAGGGATTTGGATGATATGAATATAGAAGTAATAATCTCAAAAGTAGTGTTTTAGTTATATCGTGACCATTATTATAGTGCTCAATGATTGTTCCCTTACTACATAACTAGTAGGAAAATCCCTATGAATATGCTTGGGTTAATTCATATTTTCTTAATGAACTATCATAAAGGATTCAAATTGATGATTATTATGGATAGACTGGATTAAACCAAAGGAGACATAGATTGAAAATAAGGTGTCATGGTTTAGACATTATATTAGTGATTTTTCATGATTATGTCATCAAAACTATGAATAATGTTTCTCACACTATGATTTTTTGGTTTTTGTCAATGACTTGATCTGGAATGAAATATATTAACATTGAATATGATGGACAATGTGGTGATTATGAAAAACAAAATTTTATGATGATTTAAGTGATATATATCATGATTATGCCTAACCAGTTTCCAGGATATATGATTAACAACATGCACCTTAACAAACTCTTAGTCTCACCAATTAAGAGAAGGGTATAGTTCACTGAGAGCTCAGATGGTAGAGACCATAGAGGAAATAAGATTATGCTTCCAATATGTTAAGAATGTGGGAAGGAACATTTAAGGGAATGCCTAAAATAAACAAGAAGATTGTTTATATATTGAAATGAATTGAATCGAGCAAGTAATTAATGAGTAGAAATGGGGAGTTCAACATTGTAAAATTAAGTTCATATGGTAATATTTATTGTTCAATAACTTATGTGTGGGGAACATGGGGTTTATTATCGTTAATACCTTAATCCATGATCTTACTCTTATAAAAAGGATTTTTATTTTCTTTTTTGATCCTCGAAGTTGGATGATTGAAGAATATATAGGTTGAGATTTGGGGATTTTGTTCAACAAGATTTTTAATCAATGTTATTATGGTTATAAGAATCATGAAACATCTAAGGAATTATATGTAGTTCTTTTTATATATTTATTTGAACAAATATGTTGAATGGTACTAAAATAAAATAATTTTGAATTAGTGTTAATGTGTTATTTTTGTAGAACACGTGGTTAAGGGAATGATAATCATTAATAATTGAATGGTTTTTATATGATAATGGGATACTAAAATTTTTTATTATGAAAATATAATTGGGATAATATTGACAACATTGGAACTTATGAGTGATTTGATGATAATGTAGTTTATGGTATCATTAATTGAGTTTACTGTATTTTAAGATTTGTGGAATATATTCAATAATATGTTATTTTAATTAAGGAATGAGGTGAGGGTTAATTTTTTAAATCCTGGCTTTTTTTATTATCGTTTAATGGAAGTTCATTTTTTTCATATTTCTAGAGAACATATAATCAAATTATTCATATGTTTGGTATGTTACATTAAGAGATTATTTATATTAATTTAGGGAATGATGTTTAGTTTATTTTTTAAATTTAATGACATTATTTCAAAAAATATTTACCCTGAAATGGGCAAACATATTTTTGAATTTTTTTATGATTATATACATAGGGAATAATAATTGTTGAAATTTATGTGTTATTGTTTAGTATTTTGATATTAATGTATAATTTATCCAAATAGGATAACATTTTCTAACCAATTTGTTTTTATTAAATATTTATAGAAATAAGTAACGTTTCTTCATTCTTTTATGAATCTTTTGATCTTTTTAATGTTAATTTTAGTGCCTTGGGCCTTATAAATTCAACTTAAAAATTCATTACTTAAAGTATAAGATGATGTAAAAATTAATAGATGCCTAAACAAATAATGAAATTTACCTTATGAAATAGAATAGATCCTGGTAAGTACATTTTCTTTGGTTCCCAATAATAATAGTAAAATAACCCCTAATCAATAGGAAAATGATTTTGACATAAAAAAAATTATACTCATATGTTCATTTCAGAAGAATTGGTAATATTTTCCCACATAAAATATTTAGGGTTTTTTAGTTGTTAACTTTATCTTAGCCATGGTCCCTATCACTCTATATTAGTCATTTCAAGTTATTTTTCTCTTATGTGTCATTATTTTAACTTCTCACAAATGGTCACTTATTTGGAAACCTAGTTATGTGTTATTCTAGTTGACAATTGTATTTTATTTCCCACTTTATAAATGGGTGTTTTATTAAACATTTTATAAAGTGGGATTTCCATAAAGGATTTTTTTTAAATTTAAAACCATATATTACTGATCACATGTCCAAATTGAATAGAAGAAATTTATTAAAGGTAGTGGAAGAATATAACACCCTGAGATTTTAAAATATGGACATTGTCTTCGATAGTATATATGACACACAACACTAAGATTAAACTAACCCTGAAATATTATTTTTTCAATTTTACCAAAATAAATTATTCATTTATTTGGATGGTATGAATAATAGTAACCACATTAATAAATATATAAAACTATGTTGATTAATTATTAGTATATAAAAGTTAAATTTTTTATGTCACATTATGATTCAAAAATAAGTTTCCTTCAAAAAATATTATTTTTTAAATTTTTTATATCATATTATATTTTCAAAAAATTTAGAAAATTTATATGATAAAATTAAATTCATTTTTAAAATTATATTTCTAGTGTAATATTAGAGTGAATTTTTAGAAATTTTCTAAAAATAATGTTTTTTCAATGAACAGTTTAAATACTAATTTTTATTGGAAATACTATTCTTATAATTATAAGGTATAATTTTAATTTAAAATTATTTTAAATTTAAATTATTTGACTAATGTTATTAATTATGTAATTATTTTCATTGGAATCACTTTTATTGTGCAATTTGGTATTAAAAAAAATTATACTCAAAAGGCATTTTCCTAAAACAGTGTTTTTATATGTGCAATGTATTTTTTATTAATAAATTTAATTAATCACTATTAGTGAATGAGTTTAATGAAATATATATATTATATATTCAAAAAAAAATATTCATATAATAATTTTTATGAATAAGATAAAAATATATATCATGTTTTATCCTTAAAATGTATTTTTTCCTAAAATATGTTTATATCACGTTTTAATAACTTATTTTTAATATGAATTTATAAAACATATTAAAATTGAAATTGATAAAATTAATTCCATATTTATTATCAGGATTTTTAAATTTGGTAAATAGGTACTTTTTAATTTCTGTCAATATGAATAGTAACATTAGTAAATTAAAGTCACCTAGGTAATGGTAAATTGGGTAATTAATGTTATAAATAATATGACAATAACTGAAAAATACACATAAAATTAACTAAATTGAATGGGATGAGTATATTTCATCAAAAATCGCAAAAAAAAATCAAATATATGATTTTTTTCTATTTTTCTATGATTTTGACCGTTATATTATTTTATTTAAATAAATATAAAAAAGTCATTCAATTTTTTTTAATATTTCTATAATTTTTGAACTATGGATATATAGAGGCTATATTAGGTTATAAATTTTTATTTTGAAATTCATATGAATTTTTTTCTATCATGTTAAATTATTTTTAATTTTTTCTGATGAAATGACTACCTTAAATACTTATGCAATGCTGACTGAGTATTTATTAAATTAATAAGAAAATAATTTTTATAATTTTAAAAATAATAAAAATAATAAAATTCAGATGAATTATTGAATTCCATGAATTTTACAGAAAAATATGACACATTAGGGATGTGTTAAATCATTATATTATTTTAATTTTAATTTTTTCCAATTTTAAATAAAATTAATAGTTCCAAAATTAACATTGTTGAAATTTTATTTTAAATAATATATTATTAATTGTTTTAAAATTATTACAAATATTATATTCATCCAATTTAATGGGAAATGGTATAACATATCAATCATAGCCCAATTATGCATCACTTGAAAATATATTGTATAATTCATGACCCTGTGATGTTAAAATGGTAGTTAAATTGGTTAAGGCCAAAAATATTTAACGAAATTGTTAAACAAAAAGTTAAGGATTAAAACCCAAATAAAATATATAAAAAAATTATTTTTTGTTTGTATTTTAATAATATAATAATTTATATTAGATTATATATAAATTTTGAATCATTTTTAAAGATAATTTCATTAATATATTTTAATCTTTCATAAAATTCCAAGAGTCATCCTTATTCACTTATAAAAAGGGAACCTCTCCTTTATCTTATTTACACTAGATTAATCTTTATTGATCAACCATACCATGAAAAATTAATATCTTAAAATTCATAAAAACTTTCTATAGTTCCTAGTATCCCCAAAAGAGAAATTGTTGGATCCTTAAGAGGAGATCATAAGGATTTCTTTTAATGAATAGGTAATCACCATAACCAATCACTTTTTTTTAGTTATTTTTTTTACTCCCATAAAGATTTGTTTTATTTAATAAAATAATAAATTTAGTATCCCAAGACTAATTAAATGTTATTATTATTCTCAAACCACCATTATACACCCTCTTTCTCATACAATGGGTAGTGGAAGTTTCTCTCAGGCATGCATGCGACTTACTGTCTCCATGAAGCGATAATATTCATTTTTTATAACCATCTATTATATTTGAGTATTATGATTGGTTTAGTTTTAATTTTTAATATTTATTAAAAAAGATAAAGATTATAGAATATTAATTTATATTTCACCTTCTTACCTTTGATTATATTGGGAAATTGTAACGTCACTTTTGCAAACATGATGACTACCACCTATACTTAGCAGTGCGATTTTTTCATTTTCAATTAACATGCATGGTAATAAACATATATTTAATGAATATATATTATTTCAGTGATATTACAATTATTTTTGAATTTCAGATTATTATTTACTTTTATTTTCTTCCATATGTCGATAAGTGGAAAAAAAGATCATGTGTATGTATGACCTACCATCTCCATAAAGCGTGTAATTCATTTTTCTACTTCTATTTTTTTTGAATGTTTATAAATACATATATAATGAATATATGTGATATTTATATGATTATTAACATTATAGAGATGATGGTATTATGATAAAATTTAAAGTCAAAGAACTTTCAAGCTAAAATTCTCATGAATAATTAAAAAGTTAACCCTTAGAAATGAATATTTTAACGTGGTGTTTTTAGTAAAAAGGTATTAAATTGTTAAAAATAGATCATATATGTTATCATAAGTATTTATATTAATATGAAATATAAATATATATTTTATTATTTATAAAATAGGCTGGAGAAATTTTTATGGAAGATTAGACATTAGGTAAGTGATTTATTTTCAATACTATTTTAATCAGGATTTTTTATGTTGGAATTTAATTTGAATAAGTTATATGATACATATATAATAAATTCGTTTAATTTTAAAAATACATTTTTAGTTTTTAGAATTCATTTTTTTCCTTTAATTTTCCACCTTTTACGGACACATGAGATTGAAAGAATATTTTTATGAAAATTTGGCTTTATTTTTCTATTCAGTTGAAAATAATTTTTCTTGATATCCATATTTTTTAAAAAAAATAAACAATGGTTTAATATTATCATATGATTATTTAAGGTCACTTTACCCCATGACTGATTTATTAATTTTTTTTAAAATGATTCATTTTTTCTTTTTTAGAAATAGGTTCTTTTTGACATTTTACCCAAAAAGATAATGAGATGTATTGTTTTTAACTTATATAGCATGAACATAATTCCCAACGTTGTGATATCCTAATTATTTTAATATTATTTTAAAACATTCTATGGTTATTTTAAAATAATATTATCATCATAATATTATGGATATATTTTTATCCATGAAATTTATTTTCAATGAGAAAATTATATTTTACTATAAAAAAAAGTTTCACTAATATTTTATAAGTAATTTTCATCTGTGATAACATCCTTTAATGTTAATTATGATTTACTAGGGATAGTATCCAAATATAAAACTCTTATTCATTCTATATATGGTTTATTATTATGAATATGATATGTTTATAAAACCCATTTGTTTTCATTGGTTATGCTTTGTTGAATTTATGAAATGTTAATGAAACCAATTTTCTTTTCATTAGTTATAATTTAAGGATATGAAGAATTTTTTATGATATTTTGGAACACATATGTATTTTTATAATTTCTTGAAGGTTTTACTAAAAGTAAATATCCCCTTAATTCATTAGTTAATGATTTATATCTCATAAGACAACTATATAAAACAAGTTTATGTGATTGATTCATTATGGGAATCAAGTTTATATGCTAAATCCACTAATGGGAAAAATTTGCGTGCTTGATCGTCTATAAAAAATAGGTGTAGTGTCATAAACCACTATTGTTGATTGTTTTGGTAGTTAACCTTGACATATGAAATGGTATATATACCTATGATTGTGACACAGTTTTATTCCATGAACATATTGTTTATTGTTAATTTATGATGATTTTTCACATTTATGATTCAGATATATCTAAAAAATAAAGTATTAAACCATGAATAAAATTTCTAATCCATGATTTATTGGGTGTGAAATTTTTATGTTATTTTTATAATTTCATAACCTTATTCTTATGTTATTATTTCATATGGCCATCATGTGATATCACCCATGTTTGAACATACTATGCACCTTATCTTACAATTCTTCATGATTCATTTATCTAGGTAGTTATGAATGACTTTAAGTTGGTTATGATTATTAATTATACTATTTTGGAAGATATTTGTGAGTAATGATGAAGAACTTTCATGAAAGAATAGGTTTTCTGTGTGTATTATCTAACGATAGTAAAACTTTATAATCCTTGGATTCATATTTTTGAAATTTGTTGAATATTCAAAAATAAATAGGTAGTACTTATGTATTAATAACATGTTTCATTTCATGGGATCTAGAGGATAACACTATTTCATTTATTTATTTATAAATTATTTTTATACTCTAGATTGGTACAACATTGAGTGCTTGTTTTTTAATTGTACGATGTGTATTCACTCTGATTATTTAGTTTCTCATGATATTATTATCTATATATTATATATTATTCTATTTATTTATATTTTCTATAACAATATATTGATATAATTATCTTCCCACTAGAGTACATAGATCGTAGATACGAGTCATCAACCTCTTGTGCATAAGGAGGAGCACATGATGTTTCAGACATGATGGTTTAACATGGGGTGTTAAAAATTATTCTTATTCATATTAATTTTATGGTATAAATTTTGATATTTAGAGTTATTAGGTTAAAATAATCTAATAAATATAATTCTATTTTTATGCATTACAAGTGAGTTACATTGTTAAAAAATAGTTAGTACGGTAAAAAATAAAATGGTTTAAGTAAAAAATCTAAGAGTAAATGATATTAAAAACATTTAAATTTTTTTGGAAACACATTATTGATATTGATTGACTAAAAATATCCCCACCTTCCTCTATTTCCATTTTGGTCCACTTATACAGGAAGAATAACATTGCATTATTGAAATGTAAATGATGATTCTATAAGATCCATTTTAATCACAAATAAATGAAACTATAACCCATCCACCTCTCTACACTATCAATTCCAACATAACTCAAATGAAAATATTCTATATATTATAAAAAACTCTCTCATAATATTCATTAATTCATTATATTTTCCAATAGACCTTGCTATAGTGACTTACAGTTGTAATCAAGGAAGAGAACACAAAGAGAGAGGTATATTCTCATCATTGATTTCAAAAATTATTTTATTCTTATGAAACCAAAAAAATTATTATACATAAATTTATTAAGACCTGAATATTTTAAATATTTGGATATATTATTATACTAATGTAATATCTACTTTTAACCTTCTTTGAAAACAATAGGAGAAAAAAAGAAAACATTTTCATGTATAGAATCACACTATCACCTCTTCGAACGATGGGTTATATTTTTCTACAATACCATTCATGGATGGGTTATGAATCATGTTTAAGGAATTAATATTTTCCAGAAACATTAATTATCATATAGAAACAATCACTTGGTTCGATTCTAGTTTTGATGGAAAACATTATTCTATTTTGATCATTAAAATACAATTTTCACTTTTCATAAAGCACCATATTAGTTGTTTATCTATAATATTACCAATTTTATCATTTTATAAGTTACAACACCATGTTAAATTAAAATGTATCTATATCAAAATAAAATGATATTTTAAAAAAAATTGATTACATTTTCTTTTTATATTCCTTATGATTATCCCTTCAATATTGCCTTAAGAAATGACTATAAAACCAACTTTCTTCACTTTAGTTTTATCATTCCAATGATCTATGTATATATTGATTTCTAATATGAAACACATATTTATGATTTTATTTATAAATACATGTCATACAAGATTTATATAACCCTTTAATGCAATGTGTATCATTATGTTCTCATGAGATGATATCTATGGCGATAGAGGGTAAACCTAAAGCATTGTCATAATTGTTCCATTGTAAGATAATGGTACAAACATTTATTATTGATGTGTATTGATTGTATGTGTTGTAAACCTAGACGTATGATGATGGTCTTACATGGAAACATATAATTATGATTATGATTTCACATATTATTATGATTTCATAATCTTATGACAAATATTTTTATTCTATATTTTCATGATTATAATTTTCTACAAAATGTTACATGTTATATCTCCTTACTCATTTTTGATTTATGAAACATTATTATTAATTCTAATTATTCCCCAGAAAATAATTTTAACTCTTCTTTTTTCATTTTTTAATTCATAATGGTATCCAATATAGTTTTATAAGAACAATTGAAGTTAGTATTACTATATGGAACACCTAATAGTGATGTTATAATTCATGATTATGATGTTATATTTATGTACCTTATCTCAAAAATAATCTATAAATATATAATACATTGATTTTAATATATATATATATGAGGTCAGGTAATAAATTTAATTTATTCCTTTGGTTGTTATATAAAAACTATTTGAAAAGTTATGTAAGGATTGGTTACATGATAAAGGATAGAATCATTTTTACAAGTTTAGTTAGATAGAATTTAAAACCTTATATTTTATTATTTATTTCATAAAAAAGTAGTACACTATATTTTTTATGATGTTTCTTGCATATTTAAAATTAGTGTGATATTATATGAACAAGTGGTTTATAAAATTTTATTATTATTGATAGTGTGAATTTTTTGAAGAATAAAATTGTTCCCTATGTTTTAATTTTTAGGTATTTTTTATTGATTTTTATTTGTATATTTTAGATAATATATGATTATAGAGTATAAATACTTTAGTATATGATTACATGACTACTAAATATTTGTTTATGGAAAGAATTCATCTTCAAATTCATAATATTGTAAGGTTGATGAAACATTAATAATTATATTTTCAATGACAAGTGTGTTTAGAATACCCTCATCTACTTTTATTAGTACATAATAATTAAAATCATGATGATAAATTTGTTTTACTGTTATAATGTAATACCCCACAGTTTTGTAATATTTTTTACTCTAAATTTATACTGTTTCTCATGTATTGTTCTTTATATATCACCAAAATAAAATAAACCATGGATCATTTCAATAAAATATTTCATTATAATATTGGAATAAAAAACTTTATTAACCATTAAATGAACATGAAAACAAAGGTAAAAGAAAAAATGTATTACATTCCATGGATAAATACACTAAAAGTGAAAAAAAAATTAAGGGAATGTAAATATAAAATACTATTGTAATTAAATCGGGGAGATATTTAGTGTTGTACATAATCTTAAGGAAATTAACTATCCAAATAAGACATATAATGAGAAATAAAACCTTTATAGGATAAAAAATTATAAAGGATATGGAATGAGACGTATGTAAATGATGAATAATTTTAGTATTGTGCATAATGAAATATACAGAAATAAAAACCTTTCCGTTATAAATATAGTCAATAGGAAAAAAGTCATTGTAAATTTTTCTTATGGAATAATGTTTATTTTTTATAGATAAAAGTAGTATTCCTACTAAATTTTTTTATATTTAATAAAAAAATTAAATAATATTCTCACTTAATAAAATCTTCTATAAAATATAAAATTAAATCACTATATACATACATATATATGTGTGTGTGTGTGAGAGAGAGAGAGACATTATTACTATTATTATTAAATAATGATTTATTGTATTTATAGAATTTATGAATGTATTTTAATTTTAATGGATTAGTAAAATAAATTTATTAAATCATGAATGATTAATATTGATGGCATGAAGTTAGGACTAGAAATATAAAATGATATTTATTAAAGAATTATATTTTGGAATTATTTTTAATTTTATTTTAATATATTAAATATGAAAAATTTTAAATATGATCATGATAGTATTTAATATTTAAATATAGAAACTAATATATTAATTTTATATTTACATGAAATAGGATTAATGGTCCTCAATGTTTAAAAGGTTCTTTTTTCAATAAAGATATATTATCTTTTCATTTTGTATATTTTCATAAGGGGTTAATTTATAACACATTTTATTTGAAATAAATTAAGGAAACCATATTTTTGGTTTCAGCATCGTAAAAAAAATTTATTTCTCATATAAAATAAAATATTATTGATGAATAGAGAAAATTACTAATTTTTTTTATACCATAAAATTTAGGAAATTATCTTAATAAAAGAAAAAAAAATGTTTCAGAACATATATTAAATTAATTATATAAATTGTATTTTCAATTATATAATTTTAAAATAATATGTCAATAATTTAAAATAATTTTATAATAATAAAAAAATATGTCATATTAGATTAATATTTTTTTGAACTATTTCTATAAAATAAATTAAAAAAAATTTCAAATTAACTTCTGATTTTTAATTTCACACAACTCATAATTAAATTTTAATGAAACGTTTAAGGAAATTATATTAAAATATATATAATTTTATCCTAAAAATAAATATTATGAATAAAAAATTTATAAATATGGGTATTGTACATTACATGTGTTAATGATTAAAAATTTTCATACATAAAGTAGTATTATTTGAAAAATTGAATTAAATATTTATAATAACTATTTTCATATAATCTTATATGGTTTATTTTATTTTTAGGATTTAAAAGTAAATTACTTTTCTTAAAACTAGTTACCATGATAAAAGATCCAACAATGGTAATTCAAAAAAATTAAGATTAAATGATTTTGAACATGTTTAAAACATACATGTAAAATGTATATGATCTATTTTCAACCCAAAATCACCACAAATTACAATTTTATCCATATTGTTTCCTTTGACACTTTAATTTTAACATTATATTATTGAAAAAAAAGTAGATTGTGTTTCCAAATATTCCCTTCATTTCAGTTTTAACAATAACCATCAATAGTATACATCTACATCCTCAAAAATCCCACTAATATCGACCAATGTGCATCTATATCATATCTTAAACTCCCTCCATGTGTCCTAAAATACTTGGAATTTTCAAAAGTTAAATCTATAGTTCCTTATGGTGTTATCCTGTGAAGAATGCCTAAAGTGATATATATATTCTCATATAAGCCTTCCAAAATTCCTTTATTCTTATAAATCAAAAAACCTCCACAATAAATGAATGTTTGATAAAATTGTTATTTTTAACATAATAATAAAATGTTTTTCTATTGGAAAAATATATTTATTACCTTCCTCTTAAACATTTTAGTGAAAAAAAGAAAATTCTAACATTTGTATGTGTGGATAATTGTCTCTTTGAATCACATGTTGTAATTTTCAACACGTACTTACATGGGTGGTTAAATAATGGTATTTTCAATACTATTACTATATATATATCATTTTAATGATTCAATAAAGATATTTTTTTTAAATTTTAAACATTATTTTATTCATTGAAAATGAGATTGTTTTCCATGTGTATGTACAGAATATTACCACCATGAAATGATAATTATCTTTAATTCATCATTACATACAAAAAAATATGAAATTAAAAATTTATTTAATGAATAAAAAAATTTATAAAACTATTAAAATTATATTATTATTGTATTAGGTATTACATAAGTCATTTTAACTATAAATTTTTATCATAAATTTACTAGATACAAAATACATATCATATTAAATTATATAAATAGAGATCATTAATGGGAAACTTATATAAATATATATATTATTTTATAATATAATAAAAAGTATACCTAAATATATATTTTGGGATATAATAGAGTTATTATACAACCCCATTAACCAGGGTCAAGATACTAAAATTACTTCTGAGTAATTTACTGGTTAATCTAAAGTAAAAAACATAAGCACAAACTATGTAAAGAATTAATGACATGTAATGATAAATTAACCTTATCATGGGAAATATATATTTTCGGGTATATTAGGAATATTTTTAGTAAAATTAATTTGATTATTCTTGATTTTATGTTCAAGTGATTAATATACCAGGACCTTTGGTTTGGGATATTCTAAACCCATCATGTTACCCTTGTGTTAAAAATTCTCTATCTTTTTATCCATTTTACTCGACTTTCATTAAAGGTATATTTACATATTATATATATATGTTCCTTATATATAACTATTTATCTTACTATTCTTTAATTGGGATAATACATGTTTATATTCCCTTCCTATTTTCCTCTGTTATATATAGCTAGTTTTAAGTTAACTTCACAATGCCAATTTTCATGTCAAGTGTCATCTCATAAAATTTCTTATTAATCATTTATATTTTATAAAAAAAACTGATAATTTTTACAAAAACATAGTTTTTTGTAAAATTTTGGTATAATGGAAGATAATAAGGACTTAAATGTGTTTATATAATATTTTCTCATTTTAAAATAGCAGAATCTATATGGATTATTTTTCTTATTACCATTTTCATTCATCCTATGAATTTTTATACAAGGTAAATCCATTAACATGATCTAAATTTTAATTTTAAAAATTATTATCTATTTTTCTATTTAATTCTTCTATTACGAATCCTTTAGGTATGGAATTTATAAATACAAAGCGACATGATTATGATTCTTAATTCTTTTTCATGGGTTTTTATCACTATTATTATTTATGTATGGTTTATTTTCCTCACATGAAACACATATTAATGATTTTGGTCATGAATATAGATGGGACCCAAATTTATATTTCCATCTAATGAAATAAGTAATTTTAATTTCTCATTAGAAGTCTTGTATGTGAGTAGGGAGTAAAACTAACCCATTATTGACTCTATATACATTATGTTTTTAGTATGGTGAGTAATCCATTAATTTTGATGATGTTCTTATTAGTAAACAAATACTTGTTCTTATAATGTAATGTTTTTGATGATTTTATATGTTTATGTATTCATTATATTATTCTGCCATTCCCTTACACTATATTTTTTTGATTTGGATTATCTTCTTTATGATATGATGTTATGTCTCATAACTCATTTATTCTTGATTCACCACCAAGTTTTTCATTAATTGTTTTCTTAATAAGACTTTTATCACACCCTTCTTCTTATCTATTTCTAAAGGACATCCTATGTATCTCTAAATGACATGTTAGATAATAATCACATTATTGAGATTTATGTAATAGATATGTTGTTTATCATTATGATATTTTATTTATATATCTAATTATCCAATGGAACCTGACCACAAAAATACATTGAATTTGTATGTTGAATATTATATCAAAAATAATATAAAAAATCTTCTCAAGACATGAGTTATTATAAGAACCATTGCTTCCATAGTTCATCAAAATTTTGTAGACAAACTTAATTCCTTAGGATTTTCTACTTTCTATACTGCATTACTTAGACTATTATATGAAATTCAATATTCATAAAGTTTTCTAGTATATATGTAGTAGAATAATCCTCTATAAACATAAAAATATTGAAAACAACGTCTTCTTTACAAATAATATGTTTTGGAAAATACATACTTTCAGAAAAAAAATTATATAGAAACCTATTTAGATAAACTATTATATGATTTGATTCATGACTCATAGTTTAACCATCTTTCATTTTATTATCCTACCATTGGATACCTTTACGTAGGTAATCCTTTTATATTCTAAATATCGTATAGTGGTTGTTAACCTATTTAAAAAATTATTTATTGACATATCCAAAAATGATACAGGGTGGGGATATTAATTTAACTTGTTTCCACTTCTTATTTCATCACCAAATATATATGAAATATAAAAAAAGTAAATGATGTGGGAAATATTGATAATTATTATAGTAAACAACTCGTATTATAGTGGTTTCTATAGTTTTATAGTGAATGTTATATTTATAAAATATGATTCATACATAATAGATTATTAAAAACACTTATTATAGAAAAAAATGATTTATCATGTATATGCTACTACGATATAGCATTCAGTTCATCCACTATGCAACTTTATTTTATGATAGAGTTAAAGGCACCAGATTCTGAAAAAAACATCTTCTCAAAAATCCATAAGAACACTCTTTATTCATACTTCATATCGGTATTAGTCATCATTAACATAATCATTAAACCAAGAAATCAATCCACCATATCTATCCCTCAAAAAATAATTGGAATAAGTACAAAATTTTCATGATAATAAAAACATACACCTTCCATATTAAACCATTAATGATATAAAGGTAATATAATTGCACTCCATGAGACTGATTCAAAACTATCCCCTAAACATATTAATCCACTGGCTCCTAAATTTGGCTCTTTTAAATCTTTAATTTTATTTTTAAAGACACTTATTTCTTTATCATAGTGATAAATTCCTAATTTTATTAAAAAACAACATTATTAAGTTATATCATTACTTTTTCAACCATTAAACTCATCCCTTTGTCACCAAACATTCTTATATGATAATAAAAAATAATTGACATTATATAATCGATTAATATAGAATATATTTTATCATTAAAACTCAAAATTATATTTAATGTTCCATATTTCACTCCTTAGGCTACCAGAATGGAAGTTTATATAATTTTCCTTCATATTTCTGGAAAACATTTATGTAAAACTGTATTGTTTAACTAACCAATTATGGTTTAATAACTGCATAACATAGATATGTATCACACCCCCTACAAATAAACTTGGTATATGTTCCTTGTTTAATTTTTCACATCTAACTTTATAAAATGTTAAAGAGTTTTATAATGAATAATATATTCATTTTAGAATATTTTGGAGACATAATTATATATACTACCTCTTATGGTTGATAAGTGAAACGAATCTGAAGAATTAGTGATACATGAATCTAAAATAATCATGGAATAAAGTTATAAAACTATTTACCTCCATATCCATATTTTATTTTTAATACATCAAGAAAGAATCAATTTGTAATATTATTTTGTTTTTTCAATAATATTGAATCAAATAAACCATATTTCTATGATAATATCCTAGATTATTATCCATTACAAATTCATCTCATATATATACCATTATTTTATTTAGGGTTTTCTTTTCAATTATAAAAACCCATATAAACTATAATTAATTATATTCTAGTACATACTAAGAAAACATTCTTCTAGATATCTTCACTCATACTAAAATATCATATTTTATTTCACACTGAGTTATTTGCTTCCATTGCAGTTAATAAGAATATTAGTCATCAGATAATATGATTCTAGAAGTGATAAAATTTGAATTAAGTATAACATACCATCATTTCACTCTACCATCATGAATATATACTAGTTCTAAGACCTGTCAATGTTTTGGGCAAGATTCACCTATGAATTTCTATTTTATAACTTTATATCAAACAGTCACCGCATGATAAACACTATTTTCTATGAAAATGATTTTCATAAATGTTATCACGAATTTATATTAAATTAGAAATATTTATTATCTCTCAAGAGTTCAAATCCATTTTATAAACCAATATTTTCAAAAATATCACCATTGATATCTAGAAGATTCATTCCAACTCGTATTATTTCAATTTCCAATACATTGACTCCATATAATGGAAACTAAATTTTATTCATGTATATATTTTCTGTAAATATAAATTCCCAAAATATTAATTCTAAATTTATATACATTTTTATATAAAACATTCCTTCTTATAATGAAATTTCATTCAAATAAGTAGAAATCAAACTGATATGAAGTAAGATAATGTAAGAGAAATTCAAAATTTCTGCAACCATGATCAGATACAACAAGTTTGGTAGTAGACATAATTACAATTACTACTTCCAAAGTCTCACATTATATAGAATATTAAATGATAAAAAACTAGAACAACCTAATCACTATTTTTTATTAATGAAGTAGATTATAATGGATCATACCAAATCAACTTTATCACCTATAAAAATCCATCAATATACACTAGATGGAAAATAAAATCATTCAATAAAAGATGAATGGTTCATTTGGATTAGATATTAATCATATTTTATTGAATAAACATTATTCCTCATTAATAATTATTAATAATAATGATATATAGTCAAACTAAAATGGAAGGAGTGATCTCAGTTCTGTATTTATATAAGTTTATATCCAGTATTTATAGTTCCACCACCATCCTATCTATGTGAACAGTATCCATTTTCTTTATATAAATAGAAATGGGCCAATAACCTTTTTAGGCCACCCCATATGAAGCAAAAAACTAAACTATTCAATATACTGGATAATAGAAGTTATTAATTTATCTTAAACATTCATATAAAGAAAGCTAATTATAAATTGACAAATGCATGTGATTATTATTATATATCATCAATGTCATTCATATATAAGTCATAGATTATTTCATGATATATTATTTATATCATTTATCTACTCCATCCTAAAACATATTCTACATTCACTTTAGCTTCAACTTCTAGAAATATTTGTTTCTCTATATTTTCTTAGTTCTTATCCCCATAAATCCATTTGGGGAAAACATTATTCTTGAAAAAAATTCCACCAATTAGTTATGTTTTATTTTATTATGAAATACATTTAACAATGGCCAAACATGTTCCTTAGTGATATTCATCAATACTTATTATTGATTAAAAATAAATACATTAATATTTGGTTAATTAAATTAACTAATTACTTCATTTATATAGGATATTTGTTTTATATATAATAGTGGTCTTTTATTTTAGGATAATGATGTCTTCCCTTATTTTTCAAAATGTACTATTTAATAATTGGAAACATCTTAGAAGAATAAATGTACACTTAAATACAAGATAAATCCTTTTGGGATATATAAATTTATGGATACATGTGTCAGGATCAGTGGAGATGTATTTTGAATATTAATAAAAATTGTGTGTCTTAGTGTTTCTATGATGATGATATTGATGATCCTATTATGTGGAGTATATTATTTCTTATGATACTTTATAGTGGTTATCTTTGTAGAGTGTTGTAGAATGTTAAGATTGGTGTATGTACTGAGATTTTTGGGTGGGTAACATAGGTATATCTTGGGATACTAGAATAAAAATATTCTATATGTTCCTGAATAAACATTAATTTTGAATTATATTTATGATTCTTAAATAGCGATAAAATTATAATAACTTTTTGTATATAGGATTTGATAAATCTATTAGGAATGGAATGGGATGTGAGTAATGTTAATACTCATCAAGGGATTTAAATTATATATACATTTAATTGAGAATCCCTCAAGGGAATGAAGATCTATTTGGGTTTTAGAATGTGGTGCTAATAATTAGGCCATGAATGTGTAAATATTGGAGTGGATGGTGGTATTTGATTAACATTCACCCTATGAAATTGCAGTCAGACCTTGATAGAGGAATGATTTCACAATTTTCTCATGAATAAAATATTAAAAATGATATAAAATTGTTATACTAATATAATAACAAATAATGTTTTTTAATATATAAATAAAATATTTTAAAAAATTACCCTCACATGTGACCAGTTTTAATGTGGGTGGATTTGAGTTGGGTGCATCATTCATGAAATGAAATAAAGGATTTTAGGAAATTAATGATTTCAGGATAGGATGTGTTAGTATAATGATAAACTTAATGTAAGGTTGATATTGTAAGACAACATTCGAGACAAGAAAATGGGTTATATTTTATGATATATTTATAGATGATTCTTTTGGATAAAAACCTGTATAGGGAAATATTCCATATAAACATATTTTAATGTATAAATGTGCCTAATTTTATTTTGATAATAGGGTATAAAAGAATCATATTGTTATTATTAGTTATGGGTTATTGGAAACAGTTTATTATGAATTTATAGAATCCAAGAAATATAATGCAGTGTACATGAATGATCTTATTCCCATATACTACAGGAACAAACCACTGTCAAGGTTTTAGTGGTGGGAACTGAAGAATCAATAGAAACATAGACCTCTAAGTTCGAGTTGTTGGATTATTTTTATTTTGAGTAGGATATTTTTTATAATATAGACCTCCATGTTCCCCTCTAATTTATTGGATTATTGAACCCATACTCATCACACATGGCTTCCATAACCTCATGATTACTTGTGTCATATCCAATTAAAGATATATCTATTGTGGTGGTTTCATATAATTAAGGCCATCCTCACCCAACCTTTTTTTTATGGTTTTATTTTTGTTATCATTTGTCCACCCATATTACTCTAAATTTTTTATTTTCGGTTTATTTTCTTCTTTTTCATCATTATAAAAAAGTCAATATGAAATATTGGATATAATTACTCATTAAAATATTATATAGGCAGCCTTTAAAAAATTAAATATCACGATCTTTAATTAATGACCAAAATTATATACTATATTTTGAATCTTAGATATGGTAACCCTAACTAGGAAAGATAGGGTTCTATATTTAATGATTGAGTTGGCATATCCTAATTTCCACATACAAGGACTTCCAAACACGATTGGTTGATTCTATGATCACTTGAGAACCATTTTTCCAAATATCATACCAACTAAAAACATTAAAGTCATCCCCAAATATATATTTTTTATTATATTATTGATTAGTGAAAAATGATATACTTATATAGTATAGTTAAATGGGTTTAATTTCATTAATATAATTTATGGTTAGTTTAGAAATACTATTGGTAAGTTTGATTTTATTGTGAGGTAATAGATGTGGTATATGTAACATCCTATTACTATTTTAAGGTATTCATATACACATCTTTTTATCGATCCTTGGTTGGGTATCATTTACGGTTAATTCTGGTTAATTTTTTAGGATTTCTGAAAATTTTTCTATAGTGCATGGTTGGTGAATAGTTTTCACAGCCAATTCTCCATATCAGAGAAAATAATGCATCCCAAGTTGGTGAGATTTTTCACAGTTGGAATATAGTTATTCAAGTTGTCTTCCCTCTCTAGAGAAACTGTGTGGCACATTTATAAAAGTCATAGATAATGTTCATGGTTTTTATAAACCATGTACCTCTTCCTAGTAGACCACACATATGGATTTTAAGAGATACGGTTTTTGACTAAAAATTCATGAACCCCCTTTTTAGACACCTAAAAGACCAGTACAAACAAAAATCATGTTATCCCTTCATTAGAACTCCCATGAATTATTTTTAGCCCCTAGGATACCTCCCATAAGCGATCCAATGCTTGAAAAACTCCATCCAATCTTTTTTTGATTAGTTTTATCATACTGATCTCATTTTCCCACGATCTCTATTATTCACTATAGGATTCCTTAGAACCCTGTATCGATTTTTTGTTCTAATACCCACTATTATGGATCTAGACGTAGTGTTTATTCATAAATTTTTGGTTTCATCATTCTTCATTGTAGTTTTTCATTTATGGCTTTCTGATTTAAGATATATTGATCCCAAGTTAGGTGGTTGCGTCATTATTCCCATCATATATTAACCCTAAATTTCATTATTGAATTTTAATATCTTAAATTAAACTAAATTGTTGGATTTTAAATTAAATGTATTTCATTTTTTTTCAAAACACTAAATCCATTGAATTGGAGAATATTATGAAAAACAGGTTTTTGGCATGAAATTAGAAAACCCCCAATTCCATTAAATTATGGTGTGTTTAAAAAAATAGTAATATTTAAATTTTTTTATATAAATTGCGTATTTTAGAGAATTTGATTCATTTAAATTTTTAAATTTAATTTTTAGAAATTTTTTTGATGGAAAAATGTGAAAACCCCTAATTACAAAGAATTAGGGGTTTGCTATAAAATTAAAAGAATTTTTTTGAAAATTAAATTATTGAATTTAATTTTTGAATTTTATTGTGAAATTGAATAGATAATTAATTTAAAATCCATTTTTTAAAAAACTTATTAAAATTTATTTTGATCAAAACCATGGTGTTTTATCTTGGTGGAAATGATTATTTTTTTATTAAAAAACCATTATGGTTTTTCTAGGGAAAATTGGAAATTTTGAAATGGAGAATGGGATAAATATTATTTTATGGTTACTTGAAATAAATTTCCCATCATTGTTCTTTACTTGATGCTTGAATTCCATAAGTAGTTAATGAGTTATTTGGGAAACAATTTTTTTCATACAATGTTCTAAAACATCAAAACAGTGCATCACATCCCTTATATGATGGTGATGAGTCCCATTTGTCCTTGTTTCAAAGGGGTATATGTACATATTTTCTATATCACATGAGTTTAGGGTCCTTATTTCATACATATATCATACCTTATTATGCATATAACCATGCTTCGCACTCTTTTTTATTTCAATTAAATATCTTCCATTGATGTAAATTAATTTACACTCCTTGTGAATTTATATAGACTATTTTATATAAATATCTTTATTTAATACATTTAAAAAAAGTTTCATTTGGGTAAATAACATTTTAATTATTGTTAATTCCATTATTTCAAAAATTATTTCCATCATTTGAAATGTGATGCAAGAGTTGTTAATGTATATCTATATTTTGAATTGTAAATATTGATTTTTTAAATATTATTTGGAAGTTCCAAACATATTTATTTGAAAATTAAAAGTACATTTTTGGTTAATTTGATATTGGGTACTTGTTATGGAATCTTTTGGTGAAATACTTATTGAATTTTAGCTCAAACCCTACGTGTGTATTTGGGTTTTTGTAGACTATCTCTTTCTGTGGCTGAGTAGGGGTAAATCATATCTTGGATGTGGTTATAGTTTTTGACCCCTGGACTTGGTGAGTCACTTCTTAGTTAGGATATGGGATGTTTTTGTTGTTTTATAGTACATGGTTGTAGGGATTTGGATTGTTTATGCTTGTTTGACATCTAGAACATTACACCCAGTGGATTTCCTTTTTATATACATACTTTCATGTTTATTTTAATACTATAATGATTGTGGGTAATCATTTCCACTTTCATTCATATATGATGATAGGTTCAAGTTATCGACCCATGGGGATTAGGAACACGCTTTGGTCTATGTCGGGACTAGCTCTGTTATTGGGTTACCAGGGTTCCTGGGCTAGTTCGTGGCAAAGTGATATCAAAAGGAGGTTGAGTTTTTCTCATGAAGTTAGTATGAATTTGTGAAACCTTTTCAGAATATATGCGGTATTTTTAAATGAGTTCCTAGGGAATCTCTCACCAGAATGAACCTTACGTCAATGGGGGTGGTTAGGGAAATACTTTTTTTCGATTTGTTCTAGTTTTTTTCGATATTTTTATTTGGATAAACAGAAATCCCAATCATGTGTGTTCTATTTGTTGGGATTAATTTACCTTGTTTCTCTATTTGTGTGTAATCTTTTGTCTTATTTGTTGTATGTTGATGTTGTGTAGTATCATTCCTCTAGGAATACATCTGAATCACATTCTAGAGGAAGTTTCTAATGAACATTAGTGAGTGAATCCTCTCATGGACTTGAATATGATAGAGGTGATTGGGCTCACTATCTAATATATGGGACAGGCACTACCTCCAGTTCCCATTCACGATCTAGAAATGAAACCTTATAGTGAAATTATTAAGATTGTTTCCCAATATTTCTTTTACCATAATCCTTCATCATTCAAAGGCTCAAAATATCCCCAAGATGCTAAGGAATGGTTGAGTAGAATGGATCATTTTTTAGAATTTATAGACACACCTAATGAAATAAAGGTAATGTGTTCCACCTTCATATTGGAAGGACCAAGTAAGAGATGGTGGGACACTATGGTGGTGGGGAATAATCACAATGTATCATAGTATAAATACTTCAAATAACTTTTCACTGACTAGTTCTATCTATATTTGATGTTGTTGGGAATGGCTATTAGGTTTTTCAATCTTGAGCAAGCTAACAAGACCATGCCAGATTATGTAAATAATTTTTTTGAGATCATTAATTTTACACATGATATTGTTTCATATGAGATAATGAATGCTCGAAGGTTTGAGTTATGACTTCATTTGGATAATCCTTATCATTTTTTCCTACTGAATCTACCTTCTTATATTGATGTACTCGATAAAGATGTGATTTTCAAGATGGAACTGTTTATTATGTTGCGGTTTACAGGAGTTTATTATTCACCCATTGGGAGTATGAATTTCTATATATAAAATAGGAAGTGTGATAATTATCGTGGTGGTTCTAGACAACATGGTAATTGTAAACCTCCTATAATTCAGGAAGTAGGTCATTTGGTTTATTACCAGGGTAGAAGCCTAGGGAATTAAAAGATGGATTTCATTGAGGCGGCCATTAATTGTGGCCCATACCAACAATCAGGTCGCATGCAACATTTTTAGCATATTTATTCGACTCTCTATAGTGGAATGGGATCATCATATCCTTCTATATTAGTTGAATTTTTAGATACTTTATGTGAAAAATGTTTTGAGCAACATGAATCTAGAATGAAGCTTATTCACGTATTGGAAGAATATCTAGAGGAAGCAGATATGGTTCCATTCACTATGAGAGGTACAATCACTATAGCTTCATTATTAGTGACTATTTTATTTGATACTAATGCATCTTATTCATTTATTTCCACACACATTGTTAATATTTTTAATCTTTCAATGGATATTTCATATTTTCTAATGGATATTTCTAAAAATCATGGTATGAAGAGGGATTAGGGTCTTCATAGTCCCTATTTTCTTTTCTGTCTTTTATTTTTTGATATTTAATTAAGTTTTATGATTCACGAAATAAAACCTCTTGAGATCATTTTTGGGATGGATTTTATCATTTTCAATAAATCTCAGATTGATTATTATCTTCGACAAGTCTCCTTCACTACAAAAGGTAGTGTGTTTCATGTCATTCAAGGAGAATGGGACCCAAGTTTGATAAAATCAATACCTTCTTGTCTTGAGTTAGGAAAGATGATATATGTGTTTTCCTTTGTCCGGGATTAAGATTTATTGAGTGGTGATCTCCCTCTAGTTGTCATCATGTTTTCCAATACTTTTCCTTCTAACTTCTATAGTTTTTTTATACTAAGAGAGGTATAGTTTTCTATTGAAATAATTCATTCTACTCAAGTAGTATCTATTCCCTCTTAACATGTAGCACCATATAAAACAAATGAGTTGAAGTCCCAATTGGATGATCTTCAGGTCAAAGTCAATGTATGCCTTAGTGTGTCACCTTAGGTGGTGCTAGTTCACTTTTCTAATAATGTTAACGGTTAACTTCACCTATGTGTTGATTATGGAATGCTAAATTTAGTGGTGGTAAGGAACAAGTATTAGTTTCCATGAATTTATGAACTATTTGTTCACTTGAAATGGGAAAAGTTGTTCTTGAAGATTGGCCTTTGATTAGGTTACCATAAGTTGAGGCTAAATGAATATAAAATTCAGAAAAACTCTATTCAAAGTAGGTACATCAATTATGAGTACCTTTTTATGCCCTTTAGCCTAACAAATGCTCCTACAGTTTTTATTGATTTAATGAATAGAAATTTTTATGAGTATCTAGATACCAATTTGGTAGTCTTTGTGAATGACATCCATTTTTTACTCTATGTCCGTGGAGAATCACGTGCATAATCTAAGAACCATTCAAAATTTGGTGAGAAGTCACCAAATTTATTCCAATATTTTGAAATGTGATTTATGGATTTGAAAAGTGATTTTATTGGGACATATGGTGTTAGAAAAAGGTATATCAGTTTATCCTGATAAGTTGAATGCTATTATGACTTAGGAGAAACAAAAAAATGTTTTCAGGGTTTGGATCTTCTTGAGAATAGATCGTTATTATTGATGGTTTGTTAAGGACTTATTAAAGATTTATTCTCCAATGACTACCCTAAATCAGAAGGGTGTCATGTTTAATTAGGATAAAAATTTCAGAACTGTTTTTTTAATCTGAAACAAATTTTGACTACTGCACCGGCGTTAACTCTTATAGCAGTTGGGTAGGGTTATGTGGTCTTCAATGATGCATCGATGTCGTACTTGGTTTGCATTCTTATAAAAGGTTACCATGTGGTTTTGTATGTTTCTCATCGTATTAGGACACCCAAGAAGAATTATCCAACCCATGACCTTGAACATGCAGCTTTGATACACTTGTGTAAGTGTTCAAGGCATTACATTTATGTAGAAAGGATTACCTTATATTCAAAGAAAAATAGATTGAGTTATATCTTCAACAAAAATATTTTAAATTATCTAGAGGTTTGGGGTGGGATACCTATAGTGATTCTATTTCAATATCTTATATACCCTAGGGAAAGAAAATGTTTTTCCTTATTTTTTGAGTAGGAAAATTCTGACCCTAGAAGTGATAGAATCATTGGAAGAGTGGATCTTGATGACACTTTTTTTCGTAGTTTCATATTGGAGTCCATGAATGAGGGGTATAGGATTCCTTGTCCAGTGTTCAGTTGACATCCACTCTTCTAAAATTTATTCTTTGAGAACATGATGTTGATTATGAGTTCTATAGAACTAGAGGCTCTCTTAATGGTTGGGAGACCATGCTTGATTGTTCTTTCTCCAAAGAGGTGAATATATTCATTTGAAACTATTCTTCAGTACCATGTTCGGTAAGTAAATATGTTGTGGGTGATTTCAATAGTTCCTAGTGGGCAGTAAACCCAAGAACCATCAAGATGTTCCATAACATGTGGAGGCAGTTCTAGTGGAAAGGTATGATAGAGGGAATCACTATGTTTGTTTCTCATTATTGTAAATAACAAATGAGGTAAGGTAGATCACCAAATATCTTTGGTTTTTCTTCTTCCACTTCATATCCATATATAGAAGTGGGAAGATATCTATATGGACTTTCTGGTTTTGTTTCCACATACCCTGAGAAATAATAATGTCATATGGTTTATGATCGATTGGCTGAATAAATTGTCTCACATTATACATATTTGGTATACAACCTAAGAGGTGGGTTTATGAAATATCATAGTGAAAGTGGTTTTATAGTTTCATGGAGTCCATTCTCTTATAGTAACTATTAGGGATCCTCGATTCACTTCTCAATTTTGGAAATTCCTTTTTGAGGCACTTGGATCTCACATCCATTTGAGTATGGAATATCATTTTCAATAGGATGGCCAAATAGAAAGAGCTATACAAATTCTTGAGGATATGCTTTGTACTTATGTTCTTGACTTTGGTGGAGCTTGGTATGATCACAAGGGGATGATTAATATTTCATATAAATATATTCAACATTCGACAATCATAATGTATCCTTTTGAGGACTTGTATGGTCGGCCTAGTAGTTATCGATTGTTTTGGTTGGGGATTGGTGAAAGATATTTTTCTGGACCAAGTATTTTTTAAGAGATGAAAAAAATATATTTACCTGATTCATTAGATAATATTGATCGAACTATGTTGATATAACTATTATGATGATTTTTACCACAGACCTTTGGAATTCTTTGTTGGTGACTAGGTGTTCTTGAAGGTTTCACCTCGATTGGGTCATCAATGGATTGGGAGGAAAGGGAAACTTTATCCGTAATTTGTGATCCATTTTGGGGGTTACTGAGAAGTTGGGAAAAGTTTATTACCTTTTATCACTTCCACTATAGATGACATCAACACATAATATGTTCCATGTATCTCAGCTATTAATGTATCTATTTGATCTGTCTCACATTCTGAGATTTCGGGATTTGATGTTAAACCTGATTTATCTTTAATTAAAAAACTATTCTAGATAGTTGATTCTAAAACCATGGTACTTATTGGTAGTATAATCACTTTGGTTTTAGTTCTATGGAATCATGGTTCTGATAGTCATGGGATGTGGGAGAGGGAGGTGCTAATGAAAGTTCAGTCGCCTCATCTTGTTGGCATGAGACCTTCTATGTAGGCTTTCTAGGGATATAATGTTTCTATGGTGTGGATTTTATGACATCCTATTATCATTTTTAGGTATTCATAAAACATTATTTTTATCTATATTTGGTTTGGTCTTGTTTTGGGTTAATTTGGGTTATATATTTAAGATTTTTGAAAATTATAGGCTACGGAATGGTTGGCTGACGACATTACAAATCATGGATCCTATAAATGAAAAAACATTAAACCCAAGTCTATGAGATTTTTCATAGTTGGTACATGATTAGATAAGACATAAGACCTCTTAGGAGAAGCAATTTAGTCCATTTACAATATACGCATGACATGCACTATGTTTTTCTAAACTATGTGCCTCTGCCTAGGAAACCATACAGACGAGATGTTAAGTGATCTGGTTTTTTATTAGAAATTCCTCAACCCCCTTTTTAGACCCTCGATGGACCGGTATGAGCCTCAATCAGTTTATCCCATCCTTAATTCTCTAAACATGGATTTTTTTCCACTTTGATCCCTCCTAGAAGAGACCCAAATCGTGGGAAATTTCCTCTAATATTCTCTTAGTCAAATTATATATCTTAATATATTCCTCCCATGAACTCTCTTTTTCTCTCTACGGTTCCATAGAACCCTATCTGGATTTTTGTATCTAATATAGACACTTTTGAATATAAACATTATTTTTATTTTTAAGTCTTGTTTTTCATCAAGTTGTTTTCAATTTTTCTATTTATGACATTGTAATTCTAGATCTGTTGATCTCAACGTAGCTGGTTCCATTATGATGCTCAATTTATCATAACCCTAAATTTATTTATTGAATTTAAATTGTTTGAATAAAATTAAATTTCATTTTTTTGATTACATGGATTTCAATTGTTTTTTTTTAAACCCCAATTCTATTGAATTGGGATTTTTATAAAAATTATGTTTTTGGCATGAAATTGGAAGACCCCAAATTCTATTAAATCGGGGTGTGATCGTTGAAATTTTTAAAATTTAAATTTTTTAATTTTAATTGTGTATTTCAAGGAAATGTTTTCAATTAAATCATTGAATTTAATTATGGAAATAGTTTTGAGGAAAAAATATGAAAACCCCAATTTTATTGAATTGTAGGTTTGGTATTAAATTGATGGAATTTGATTAAAAATTAAATTTCAAAATTTATTTGTGAAATTGTATTGTGAAATTGAATGGTGAATGGATTTAAAATCCCTATTTTAGAAAATCGCTTAAAATGGTTTTGACAGAAACCATAGGGTTTTATGTAAGACAAAAATCATTTTTTTTTTCTTGATTAAAACTACGTTATGGGTTTTAAAGGTAAAATTGTCTTATTTGAGATTATTAATGGGTTGAATTTTATTTTAAGGTTGCCAAAAATAAAAATCCCCTCATTGTTTTGTACTTGATAACATGATAGACTTAGGTAGTTTGTGAGGTATTTGGGATACACTTTACAACATGCAACATTCTAAAACATCATATCATCATGTCACATTCATTAGGAAATGGTGATGAGTCCCCTTTGTCCCTGGTTCAATGGGGTGTATATACATATATGTCATATCTGTAACACCCCAGGTAAATAAAGAATATGACATCTTTATATTTATCCATATTTGTGAACAAAATATTAATATTACTTTAAAGGGGATGCTATGCTCGATGGCTTACCCAATACGCAAGAACGAGTTTCTTGGGAATCTTACGTTGCACTCTAATAATAAAATAATATTATTTTAAAGGGTAGTTAATTCCTAGCCGTTGTAATGGCGGGAATGAACAGAACTAACTAAAAAAATTATTATATATGTTTTTCAAATATTTTTACTCTTTACAATAAATGTTAGAGGATTAAAAATGCAAATGAATCCAGTTTTTAAGCTTAAACATTCCAATATTCTTTAAAAGGTCGATTAACCGCCTTTTGATGACGAACCCCTTTTAAATAAACTTTTTGACAATTTTATAAGCACTATTTTTCAAAATAAACATTTTATATATGATTGGGAGATTGAAATTTACCTTGGGTTAATTTTTGGTATTTTTCTGACAATGTTCATTTTTCAATGAATAGTGAAAAATACTGCATTTTACATCAAAACTGCTTTTTCATATAATTTAATTATATGGTTATATTATCTTTTAAATTTTTTTTAAAGTGTAATTAGAATATATTTTTACCATTTAATTCAATGATGGTCATTGGGATAAATTTCACTTTGGAATTAGGCATAAACAAGTGCCAAACTTTTCATAAATATTGTTACTTAAAAACCCGTTATTTGTTTTGAAAACGGGAAGTTTTTTTAAAATTAATTATTGAAATTTATGTGTTTGTAATTTGGTAAAATTAATTACATATTTGGAATCATAAGGTACAAATTATGTAATTAATACTCTTTTGTTTTTGGACATTATGAATAGTAACGACGGTAATTATCTTTAATTATCTTGATTAATGAGTAATCGGGTAGTTAAAGATAATAAGATAATATCATAATAATAAAAAATGACCACAAAACGTTTCCTAAGGCTATTGTTTGTCTCATTTCCGACCATGGGATTCCTTATGCCAAACTTGGGGGCCCCATGGAATCACTTTTGTGAGAAAGTGACTTTTTATCTTTTTATTTTTTAAAGAATGTTAAATGTAACAAAGAATGTATCACCTAAGTAAAATATTTTTAATTCTGTCTACATAAATGATATTTTGGAATATAAATATTAATTATAAATATAAAAAGATTTCCTACATCATAGTATTTTTTTATAATTTTTAGACATTAAATAAATTAAATTATTTATGACATCATGATGATGCAGCGATGACCTCATTATTTAACATTTTAAATAAAATGGAATGATAATGTAATATCTAAGGCCTAAACATGTCCAAAACCTATTGGATGGGTGGATTTCGAAATATTATCACCTTATCCTCAAAACACATCAATGTGGGACCATTAAAATCTGAAACTCATTTGAAAATAAAGTTAGATTATATACCTTTCCAAGAGTGCCCCTCCTCTCCTCTTATAAAAGGCTCCCACCTCTACCTCCTTAACCACACTTCCAAAGCCTTTGGCTCAGCCAACCCTTTCCCATTTTGTCTCTCCACATACCTCTATAACTCCTTGAAGCCTCACTTTGGGCAGAAGTCTTCCCATGGAAGCCTTTGAGCTCAAACCAAAGGGAGTTACCCGATTTTAAGGTAATTTCTTCACTTGAGTCCTTTTGCATTATTTTGCTTCTCCAACCCCCTAAACTCTTTTTATTGATTTATTTTGTAACAAATACTTTATATTAAATATAATAGGATGTTTTTATAAGAATTATTCGAGATACACTTACACACACCTTCGTCTAATGGTTAAAGAACATACTGTTTCTGTGGATGGCGAATTTCTGCCTCACGGAACGATGATTGTTCAACATTCTTCTAACACCTTAAAAGGTGGAAATTAAGATGAAACTATATTTATATATGATATATAATATGTTTATGTTTTACTTAAGCTTATTTATTTTTCATTTATGGCATACCTTTATGGTTTCCATTATGGGTAAACGTGATATCTTCATTTAAGGAAGTGCGGACTACCGCCCCCTCAAAGTGATTTGATTCGTTAATACCATATGTGGTATGTATAAAGGATATATTTAATGATATTATATATGATACCATACTAGAATTAAAATACTATTATGTATCATTATGTTTTAATTCCATTAAATATGAAATATAAATAGAAGTAGCGTTCATGCGTACGTACGGCTTACCGTCTCCATGAACGGTACATTTCATTTCTTATCTCAAAATGTTATGTACTATTATAAGTACATATATATAATGGATATATATGTAACATATTATATCTAAATTATGGATATCATTCTGTAATTATAACATATATATATATCTCATTTTTTTTAATTCCATTAATTTGACAAAAAAATGAAAGTAGCGTTCATGCGTACGTATGGTCTACCGTCTCCATGAACAGTGCTTTTAATTTTTATCACCAAATGCTATGGAATAGTATAAAATGAATATATACTGGATATATATGATATTTAAAACATCACTACTATTTTGGATATGATGTACCTATAACTACATGGAAAATTATTTTCCAACAAGTTCAATTTTTGACTCATGTACCAAACATCGACAAAAATGTATGATATGAACTCATATTATTAACCAATTATTATAACATTAAAATATGTGATATGAACTGAATAATAATCATTATAGGAGGTCCTTAAGAAATTATAAATTGACCAAAGTTTATTATTCAGGAATATAAAGAAACGAACAAGACAAGTTTGACTTGAGGTAAGGGATCCGACTCCTCTCTTTCTTTTAAAGTACACTCTTTTATGTCATTCCTTTTAAAGCTCATATTTCCTGTTATTGGGAAATTATTTTATATTACTCTTACTGTAATTTTTATGTTCATATGATGAGAGACCCTATTCTCTCTCATCAATCCATTTTGGAAGTTTTGAGTGGCGCCGTTAGGGTGCCGAATTTGCGTAAGAGGTCCAACCTCTCTCTTTCTTTTTAAGTACTCTCCTTTATGTCACTTCTTTTAATCTCCTCTTTGTTATGTTGGGGGATGTTCTTTTGTATTAATCTTTATTTAAACTTTATGTTGATATTATGAGATACCCTATTTCCTCTCATCAATCCATTTTGGAAGTTTTAGGTGGCGCCGTTAGGCTGCTGAGTTTTCGTAAGGGATTTTTCATCTCACTTTTATTCCCATGAAATTTATGCTACATTTGCCACAATTTCCATTGAGTGGTGTATGTACTGCCCATTATTATACACTTTTTGTAGTATAATTTCATTTATGGGTATTCACATCTTCATTTTATGACCCTTCTTCCATGGGGTGTACGTTTGGAAAGTTACCCAACTCTGTAAGGGGACCTTTCACCCTCCTTTTTTTTAAAAGACTTCTTTTGTTATGTCTTTTAATTCACATACTATTATGTTGGGATATGTTCTTCTATATCCTTATTTATGTAAATTTTATTTCCAAGTGATTAGATCCCCTTTATCTCTCTCATCAACCCTTTTTGTAAAATTTTATGTGACGTCGTTAGGCTGTCGAATTTTACCAAGGGAACTTTTTAACCCAATTTCGATTTCTTTGGGTTCAACATGTAGTTATTGAATATGTCATCATTTGGATATTTGTGAATGACCATTTATTGTTTTACACTTAATATCCACTTATATTGGGTGTATTTATATTTGTCACACATAATTTTGAGATTGATTTATCCTTTATTTAAGGATAACTTCTTTATAAGGGATTTCATCACATTTGAAATTTCTATTGAGACTTCATTGTTGTTATGCACCAATTCACTCTTATATGGTGTATATACTGTACTTTATAATATTATATCATGAATCCATTTATTCTCATGATATTATAAAGTTATGACTAAATGTTATTCCTCAAATATGGTATTCAAGTGTCTTAAATTTTGGTAAAACCCCTTTAACCAAAATATCGCTTTAAATGTTTTAATTATTTGTTCTTATTAATATTAATGTTTTCAAAATGGTTTTATGGATTTATTTATATGGATATTAATGGTTTAAAATTTTAAAATCTTCAAGGTGGTATGGGACACTTTGATTCAAAAATCTCTTTATTAAATGTTTTAAATGGTTTTGGAAATGGTTTCTTTTTGAATGGATTAATAATTTCAATATACTAAAATGTTATATTGTGATTGAAATGTGGAAATGTTATGTTTCCTTTATGCATATTTTATTTGATATGTTTATGTTATGGTTCTTGGGCATTGTTATGAAAACGGGTGGTTCTGTGATAAACTAAGGGCGAGTGAGCCCGATATAGCTCTCCAATGCATTGGGTAACGCGAAGGAGTGAAACGTTAAGGTTTCTCCGAAGAGATTTAGGGAATATACTGTGGTGGGTATTCCAAACGTAACCAAGAGGGTTACTCCCTATGTAAGAATGTTATGAATGCCTCAAGTTACCTTTTATGTCTTATGATTTCTATGATTTATTCATGATTTGATGAGGTATGTTAAAGTGCCTATGTTTTATGGGTAAAGTATGATTTCATTATTATGTATATATGAACTCATGTTTCCTTTCCATATTTTTTATAACCCTTACTGATCTTTTTATGCTCATCCCAAGTTTTTTGAAATGTTTTTCACAGGTCAAGGGAAAGGTACATGATATGATGATAGTGTCAAGAAAGTGTCAAGAAAGAATCCATGTTTTATTTTAAATATGTTTCCGTTGATGGGAAAAATGAATACTATCTTTTATGTAACCACTTTGTTTAAATGTGGAATGTCATGAAAGTTTCATGATCTAATTCACTAAAAATCTAAACTTGAAAAGATCCTCAATGTGTAATCTTGTAATAAGTCAAGATTAAGTAAGGTTTAAGGATGGGGCCTTATAGTTGGTATCAAAGGTCGGTTTAGATAAATTTAGAGGTTAGGGTATTCTTTAAGCATAAGTGACATTACCATAATGGTTAGGATTTCAGAAAGAGTCCTAGTTTTAGATAAAGTGAATGAGTAAGTATATCTTAGTGTTTATCTTCCTCGTTAGTACATGATGGTTTTTTTGATATACTCACACTGACCTTTCTATTTTTAGTGAATGGATGGATCTATCAGGCACCAAAGAGACAACAGCTTTGAAGGAAACAATGGTGGTTCTCTGATTAATATACTAGATAAAATGGGGGATTCAATGAAGAAACTTGGGGTTTTTCTAAACCAACTATCAAGGAGTCATGATCAACCACTTGAACCTTGGTATGTTCTGTAATGCATCATGTACGTGATTACCAATCGATGTGGAAGTTCAGGTAATAATTATAAAGGTTACCATTATAGTTTATATGATCCTTACTTTTGAGGTAATTATGGGTTATTATATGATATGCTGGAAAATGAAAGGCATGAGATAAACTTGAGGTTAAAATATGTTATGATTATTTTTGAAGATTTTATCTCTTTTTGGGGAATTTTTTAAGAATTATATATTTTTGGAAAAAGGACAATATGAAGACCGTGTGACAACCCATCGCGTCGGACAAAGCTGTGGGAATCGAACCCACAACCAAAGTGCGGCTGGTATTTATCGCCTACCACAGGACTACGTGAAGTCCCTGGTTAGTTTGACTGATTCTTTTTAGTTAGATTATTTTATGAATTAAGAGTAAGTTTATTTTGGGTTATCTATGGAAATTTATTAACCTATAATAGAGAATATGTGATTAGGTTAATTACTTTTCAATACGAGACTTTAGGAGCAACTGATGTTGTTTGGAGATAAATGTTACGATTTAACTTGGAAGACTATGTGACTAAATCCTTCAAATATTTGGGTTTCAATCTTAGTTTGGTTTACCTTGAATAATTGTATGGACAAATTGTTTATCGAATGGTCCTCGTTGAACTTTGGGTTTTGTTGGAAAAATTTTGGATATTAAGAATAGATTTGTTTTTTTTTAAGGATTATCCGTTTTGGGTATTATCTGATCTTGTACTAACCTTTTTGGTTTTGGTTTTGGTTAGAGTCTAAAGAAATGGGAAGTATATAGTTCTCTATTGTGGATTAGGTGATTCTCTATAAATTGATTATAGTACTCTTAATGCGAACAAGTCTTCCTAAATACTCGTCTTTTGGAGAAAATATGAGTTTGATTAAGGAATCTAGTAAAAGTTGAAAGTCAACATGATAAGTGATTATGTTTCCTTATGAATAAATTCCTCAATAAAAAGTAACTTAAAACAAAAATTTTGTCTATTAACTTTTCCTACTGGGGAATCGAATACCGTTTAACCCATCACAAGTTTGTGATTTTCTTATGGTTAACTTTCTCCTAGACATGTTTACTATCACTCTCCATTAGAACATGACCCTTTGTTTTTTTCTTCCATGTCCATATTTTCATACTTGGAATCCTAGTATGGGTTAACTCGAGTGACCTTTGTACTTATCTTTCTTTATTTTAAAGTGATTGTTTTACCGACTCTTGTTCCGATGTGGGACTTTCAAGGATATTTCCAAGCTCAATTTTAAAATTGCGAGGACGCAATTCCCAAAAGGGGGGATGGATGTAACACCCCAGGTAAATAAAGAATATGACATCTTTATATTTATCCATATTTGTAAATAAAATATTAATATTACTTTAAATGGGGTGCTATGCTCGATGGCGTACCCAATACGCAACAACAAGTTTCTTGGGAATCTTACGTTGCACTCTAGAAATAAAATAATATTATTTTAAATGGTAGTTAATGCCTAGCCATTGTAATGGAAGGAATGAACAAAACTAACTATAAAAATGATTATATATGTTTTTCAAATATTTTTACTCTTTACAATAAATTTTAGAGGATTAAAAATGCAAATGAATCCATTTTTTAAGCGTAAACATTCCAATATTCTTTAAAAGGTCGATTAACCGCCTTTTGATGGTGAACCCCTTTTAAATCCACTTTTTGAAAAATTTATAAGCTCTATTTTTCAAAATAAACATATTATTTATGATTGGGACATTTAAATTTACCTTGGGTTAATTTTTGGTATTTTTCTGACAATGTTCATTTTTCAATGAATAGTGAAAAATACTGCATTTTACATGAAAACTACTTTTTCATATAATTTAATTATATGGTTATATTATCTTTTAAATTTGTTTTAAAGTTTAATTAGAATATATTTTACCATGTAATTTAATGATGGTCATTGGGATAAATTTCACTTTGTAATTAGGCATAAACAAGTGCCAAAATTTTCATAAATATTGTTTCTTAAAAACCCGCTATTTGTTTTTGACAACAGGAAGTTTTTTTAAAATTAATTATTGAAATTTATGTGTTTGGAATTTGGTAAAATGAATTACATATTTTTAATCAGAAGTTCCAAATTCTATAATTAATACTCTTTTGTTTTTGGACATTATGAATAGTAATGATGGTAATTATCTTTAATTATCTTGATTAATGAGTAGTCGGGTAGTTAAAGATAATAAGATAATATCATAATAATAAAAAATGACCACAAAATGTGTCCTAAGGCTACTGGTTGTCTCATGTCCGACCATGGGATGCCTTGTTCCAATCTTGGGGGCCCCATGGAATCACTTTTGTGAGAAAGTGACTTTTTATCTTTTTATTTTTTAAAGAATGTTAAATGTAACAAAGAATGTATCACCTAAGTAAAATATTTTTAATTATGTCTATATAAATGATATTTTGGACTATAAATATTCATTGGAAAGATAAAGATATTTCCTACATCATAGTATTTTTTTATAATTTTTAGACATTAAATAAATTAAATTATTTATGACATCATGATGATGCAGCGATGACCTCATTATTTAACGATTTAAATAAAATGGAAAGATAATGTAATATCTAAGACCTAAACATGTCCAAAACCTATTGGATGGGTGGATTTCTAACCCTTATCACCTTATCCTAGAAAAACATCAATGTGTTACCATTACAATCCGAAACTCATTTGAAAATAAAGTTAGATTATATACCTTCCCAAGAGTGCCCCTCCTCTCCTCTTATAAAAGGCCCCCACCTCTACCTCCTTACCCACACTTCCAAAGCCTTTTGCTCGGCCAACCCCTGCCCATTTTGTCTCTCCACATCCTTCTATAACTCCTTGAATCCTCACTTTGGGTAGAAGTCTTCCCAAGGAAGCCTTTGAGCTCAAACCAAAGGGAGTTACCCGATTTTAAGGTAATGTCTTCACTTGTGTCCTTTCGTTTTATTTTTCTTCTCCAACCCCTTAAACTCTTTTTATTCATTTATTTTGTAACAACTCTAGTATCTTCAATATACTAGTATGTTGTTATAATAATTATTCGATATACACTTACACACACCTTCGTCTAATGGTTAAAGAACATACTGTTTCTGTGGATGGCGAATTTCTGCCTCACGAAACGATGATTGTTCAACATTATTCTAACACCTTCAAAGGTGGCCATTAAGATGACACTATATTTATATATGATATATAATATTTTTATGTTTTACTTAAGCTTCTGTATTTTTCATTTATGGAATACCTTTATGGTTTCCATTATGGGTAAACGCGATATCTTCATTTAAGGAAGTGCGGACTACCGCCCCCTCAAAGTGATTTGATTCGTTAATACCATATGTGGTATGTATAAAGGATATATTTAATGATATTATATAAGATACCATACTGGAATTAAAATACTATTATGTATCATTATGTTTTAATTCCATTAAATATGAAATAGAAATGGAAGTAGCATTCATGCGTACATACGGCTTACCGTCTCCATGAACGGTACATTTCATTTCTTATCTCAAAATGTTATGTACTATTATAAGTACATATATATAATGGATATATGTGTAATATATTAAATCTAAATTATGGATATCATTCTGGAATTATAACATATATATATCTCATTTTGTTTTAATTCCATTAATATGACAAAAAAATGAAAGTAGCGTTCATGCGTACGTATAGCCTACCGTCGCCATGAACAGTGCTTTTAATTTTTATCTCCAAATGATATGGAATAGTATAAAATAAATATATACTGGATATATATGATATTTAAAACATCACTACTATTCTGGATATGATGTACCTATAACTACATGGAAAATTATTTTCCAACAAGTTCAATTTTTGACTCATGTACCAAACATCGACAAAAATGTCTGATATGAACTCATATTATTAACCAATTATTATAACATTAAAATATGTGATATGAACTGAATAATAATCATTATAGGAGGTCCTTAAGAAATTATAAAATGACCAAAGTTTATTATTCAGGAATATAAAGAAATGAACAAGACAAGTTGGACTTGAGGTAAGGGATCTGACTGCTCTCTTTCTTTTAAAGTACACTCTTTTATGTAATTCCTTTTAAAGCTCATATTTCTTGTTATTGGGATATTATTTTATATTACTCTTACTTTAATTTTTATGTTCATATGATAAGAGACCCTATTCTCTCTCATCAATCCATTTTGGAAGTTTTGAGTGGCGTCGTTAGGCTGCCGAATTTTCGTAAGAGATCCAACCTCTCTCTTTCTTTTTAAGTACTCTCCTTTATGTCACTTCTTTTAAGCTCCTCTTTGTTATGTTGGGGGATGTTCTTTTGTATTAAAATTTATGTAAACTTTATGTTTATATGATGAGAGACCCTATTTCCTCTCATCAATCGATTTTTGAAGTTTTAAGTGGCGCCGTTAGGCTGCCGAGTTTTCGTAAGGGATTTTTCATCTCACTTTTATTCCCATGAGATTTATGCTACATTTGCCACAATTTCCTTTGAGTGGTGTATGTACTTCACATTATTATACACTTTGTGTAGTATAATTTCATTTATGGGTATTCGCATCTTCATTGTATGACCCTTCTTCCATGGGGTGTACATTTCGAAAGTTACCCAACTCGGTAAGGGGACCTTTCACCCTCCTTTTTTTAAAAGACTTTTTTTGTTATGTCTTTTAATTAAAATACTATTATGTTGGGATATGTTCTTATATATCCTTATTTATGTAAATTTTATTTCCAAGTGATGAGATCCCCTTTATCTCTCTCATCAACCCTTTTTGTAAAATTTTATGTGACGTCGTTAGGCTGTCGAATTTTACCAAGGGAACTTTTTAACCCAATTTCGATTTCTTTGGGTTCAACATGTAGTTATTGAATATTTCATCCTTTGAATATATGTGAATGAACTTTTATTGTTTTACACTTAATATCCACTTATATTGGGTGTATTTATATTTTTCACACATAAATTTGAGATTGATTTATCCTTTATTTAAGGATACCTTCTTTATAAGGGATTTCATCACATTTGACATTTCTATTGAGACTTCATTGTTGTGATGCACCAATTCACTCTTATATGGTGTATATACTGTACTTTAGAATATTATATCATGAATCCATTTATTCTCATGATATTATAAATTTTTGACTAAATATTATTCCTCAATTATTGTATTCAAGTGTCTCTAATTTTGGTAAAACCCCTTTAAACAAAATATTGTTTTAAATGTTTTAATTATTTGTTATTATTAATATACATGTTTTCAAAATGGTTTTATGGATTTATTTATATGGATATTAATGGTTTAAAATTTTAAAATCTTCAAGGTGGTATGGGACACTTTGATTCAAAAATCACTTTATTAAATGTTTTAAATGGTTTTGGAAATGGTTTCTTTTTGAATGGATTAATTATTACAATATACTAAAATGTTATATTGTGATTGAAATGTGGAAATGTTATGTTTCCTTTATGCATGTTTTATGTGATACGTTTATGTTATGGTTCTTGGGCATTGTTATGAAAACGGGTGGTTCTGTGATAAACTAAGGGTGGGTGTGCCCGATATAGCTCTCCAATGCATTGGGTAACGTGAAGGAGTGAAACGTTAAGGTTTCTCCGAAGAGATTTAGGGAATATACTGTGGTGGGTATTCCAAACGTAACCAAGAGGGTTACTCCCTACGAAAGAATGTTATGAATTCCTCAAGTTACCTTTTATGTCTTATGATTTCTATGATTTATTCATGATTTGATGAGGTATGTTAAAGTACCTATGTTTTATAGGTAAAGTATGATTTCATTCTTATGTATATATGATCTCATGTTTCCTTTCCATATTTTTTATAACCCTTACTGAGCTTTTTAGGCTCATCCCATGTTTTTTGAAATGTTTTTCACAGGTCAAGGGAAAGGTACATGATATGATGATAGTTTCAAGGAAGTGTCAAGAAAGAATCCATGTTTTATTTTAAATATGTTTCCGTTGATGGGAAAAATGAATACTGTCTTTTATGTAACCACTTTGTTTAAATGTGGAATGTAATGAAAGTTTCATGATCTAATTCTCTAAAACTCTAAACCTGAAAAGATCCTCAATGTGTAATCTTGTAATAACTCAAGATTAAGTAAGGTTTAAGGCTGGGGCCTTATAATATCACTTTATTATTGGGTCCCTATAGCCTAGAACCATCGTTCCTTATTAGTAATATGACAGTGTTTCTTGTTTTTTTGTTTTTGAAATGAATATATGCCATTTTAGTAAACTGGTTTACGTTCCTTTTGAATTTATATAAAATGTTTTATATTAATGTGATTATATAATTCATTTATAAAAATTTGTGTTTATTTAAATAACCTTTTGTTTGATTTTAGTTCCATTGATTGAAAAGTATATCCTTTATTTGAAATGTAAAGCATGAATTGTTAAAGTATTTCCATGTTCTGAATTGTAAATCATGATTTGTTTGAAAATGATTTTGAAATGAAAAAAACTTTTTATTTAAAAATTGAAAGACGTTAATGGTTAATTTTAAATTGGAATTTTGTTATAGAATATTAGGCTGAAATCCTATAGAACATCTAGATCACACTGAACTTGTTCCTTAAAGTTTTTGTAGATTATCTCTTTCCATGTTCAGGTGGGATTAAAACATCTCTAAGGATGTGGTTATATATGTTGACCCTTGGACTTGCTGAGTTTCATTTGAGTTAGGACATGGAAAGTTTTTCTTGATTTTGGGTACTTGGATGTAGTAATTGGTCTTGTTTATTTCTATTTTACTATCGGTATAGTACTCACAATAGAGTTTCTTTTGGTATTTAGGCTATCTTGATTCGTTTAGTTCTGCAATGTTGGTGGAAAATCATTCCCACATTAATTATTTTATGATGTCAGGTGTTAGTTTCTGACATGTGGGGATCAAGAATACCCTTCGAGATATTTAGTATCAGCTTAGTTATTAGGTTTCTAGGGTTACTAGGTTGGTTCATGATAGTAAATAACATTTATAATTCATTTTAAATATAGTATTGGTTGAGTTGGTATTGAGTTAGTGGTAAAATGATTCATAAGGAATGGTGTATAATTGTCTGACCTATTTATATAAAATCTATTGGTTGGTGTTTAGATATTGGTTTTCTTGAATAACTAGTGGATTGTTTGATTTATATTGATGATTTAATTGAGTAAATTAGAATATTAGTGATTATTATTCATTAGTGAATTAAGAGTTTCCTTACTAATATATTTCAAGGAGGTAGAGTGGGGTGGTATTCATTATCTTAGATTGAGATTGATGAATTATTCAACATGGTGACATAAATTTAAAATGTTGATATGAGGGGTCATATTAACGAATAATAGTTGTGTTGATAGATCATGGTGGTTGTTTTGATAACTAGGATAGGGATGACTAAGCCCAGTGAGGTATGTTATAATTGGAAAGAATGAAGAGTGTGGTATTCTAATAAGGGTTTGGTATGTATCATGTAATATATAAGAATTACATATGGTCTGTTTATTCCATGAAATGATTTTATATTCATTATAATTAAGGTAATGTGATGTGGAATAATTATATAATGGCACATTAATCTAATAGTTATTTAGATGCATGTGGGAAGGAATTGGGTAATGGTTATCAATTATATTTTTTCTAATAAACTTTCCTCAATTGATAAGAGATAGAAATTATTTTTAACACATAAATTAGTGGAATCCTAATTGAATATTATTATAGGGGACAATGGGCATGTACTTCCATCTTCTGTAGTGTAGTCATTATCATATGTGATTAGATCATGATACCCCACTATAAATATTGATATTCACATCTTGTTTATTCATATTATATGAGACAACATGTGTTTTATAACACCAATTTGTTGAATTTTAATCCCCATGGGATGTGTTATGTTATAATCTTGATTTATATTTGGATTCTATCTTCTTTTATTTTATACTAGATTTGGATATTTTTATCCTATTGTTGTATTATTTTATGCAATTCTGGGTGAATGTAAATTTTTTCCATTGATGTTATCTAATGTAGAAAGAGTTTAAAATTATGGTAGTATAATAAACAATGAAATTGTTGATTTTATTATTATATATTTTATTTATTAAGGTCCACATTTTTTGTTCCCTATGAGTATTATTCTCACTCCTTGTGCATAATCCTTAGTGGATGTGTAGAACTAATATCATTTATATAGGTTGGGGGTTGTTTCATATTAACGATCATCTTGGAGTTGAATGATGAGGTTATAGAGATAGAAAAATGTAGAAATCTATGATTATTTACTAGGGTCTTCATGTATATTTATTATTGTTATTTTATTTATAATTTTTTACTATTTACCTAATGATAGATCTATCATTTGTATTATTAGTGACTATAATATCATGATTTAATTTTATATTTAAGTATAATAGATGATTATACAATATGGTTTTAATTTTAATGTAATTTCAATATTTATAAGTTAATTCTTGATTTATTATGATTATAATAAATATATTTTTATTGAATAATTTATATTTAAATGGTATAGCTCTTTAATGTTTTTCATTGACACATACTTCTAGTCAACAACCTCTAGTATACGACAAAGGATTCCTAAGTTCAATGGCATTCATGCTTAGGCTAGGATACATGAGTTAGAAAATTATAATACATTACCTTGAATATGTAAATTTATATAAACTTTATCATTTATCATATTTAATTTAATATTTTATATTAACTTATGAAAATATAATGTTATTTATCTAATATAACATATTCAGCATCTCATATATTACGATTGATCTATCATTACGTGAATTAATTTTGTTTCTATGTTATGAAATTATGTATTATCATATTATAATTTGATTCATGTATATTAGAGTATATAATTATCGAATAAATTAGGTAAAAATTATACCTTGTGATATATAACGTTTTTTATTTGGGTAGTGATTTCAGAAACTATATTATAAGGATTTAATAGAGATTGATGACTTGTTCTTATTATTCCATATTATAATTTATATAACACATTATTTTTACATGTAATATTCTTATAGTAGAACAAAATCATATTCAATGTTTATTCCTATTCTTCCATATTACATTTTTTAATATGTTAATTATTAATGATCTACCTTGGGATATCTTTTTCATCTCATTTTTAGAATCTATTATATTTTCCCCCTATAAGGATATCAATGAAGAAACACATACCCACATTGTAACATATACTACTATTAACCGACCATACACATGTACACTGATACTAATTAATATGAAAAAAGTTATTATATTTCACTACACATGTTATCTTAATACTAAAACATCAAACTGATACCCAAATGATTTGTGTCATTAATTATTAAATACATAAATATCCTCTCACATATTTGAGCTTAAAATCATCAAAAAACTCATAAAACATGGATTCTTCATAGAAATAAACATGAATAAAAATTTCAATGGAAATAGAGAGTAATAAGGAATTAATGAGCTAAAATAACTAGTATGTTGAAATAAGTATCAATGAGTGTTATTTAATTAGATTATAAACACATGATAAAATAAGTAATGTTAAAAATACCACATTAACAAGTATGATAAAAAGAATAGATTATTAAACATGATATCATAATATTAGATCAAGGTATAGAAATATAAAACCATAACAAAGGTGTCTAATAGGGATCATGTTTTACAATGGAATAAAAATATGAAATCCACAAAAATAATCATGATCCATGAGAATATTGGCATACAAATGATTCAAAATAATGTCATTTATCATATAAAATAATCATTGAAGATCATTTCCCATTTCATGAATCATTTTAAAGACCATAATTATTTAGAGTATAAATTCCTAAAATAATATGGATTTGGCTCACTCCCAATTCTCAAAAACATAATGGATTATGTTCACATTGTAGTCTCATAAACATAGTGTACTGTGTTCACCACCTACAAGTAAATATATAATATCATATTATAAAAATATTTATCTAATATAATATAAGGATCTATAAAAAAATCATTTCTAAAAATGGTTAAACATATATATTTTTACCATATAAATATATCATTTATTAAAATCATATCATAGTTAACTAATGAAATTAAAATATGCCACTCATAATAATTAATATAGAATAAAAATAAAAAATGAATGAATATAAAATTGACTATTATTTTAAATTGATAAATTAATACATAAAATAATAATATAAGATTAGATTATATTAATTCCTATATTTAAAAAATTTATATATAGTAATAAATTTTTTTTACTGGTTAATGGATAAATATGATTTTCTGGGTGAATACCCTAAATTTATAAAATTAAAGTATAATGTAAAAAATGGAAGGGAAATTGAATAATTGATATCATTACATAGGAATCTAAATGTTTAAATGTAAAATTATTAATAGATCATTCATATTAATTTTATGACATTTCCCAATTGCTATTAATATATAGGATTTTCAGTAATTATTAAATTAATTATTTTTTAATAGGAGACACATGAGAAAAAATCATAATGAATGGATAAATACAATATGGAAGTTTAAAAGAGATAAATATATAAGTTTATATACATGTACATTTATATATTTCAAAAATCCATTGTAAAAGTCTAAAATATTATAAATGATTTTATAAAACACATACATATATTAAATATAGTGCTTAAATAATGGGAAATGAGGAAATTAATGGATTCAAAACCAATTTTCAAGATTTGAATATTGATATAGATATTTTATTAACCCATTTTTTGAATATATTATAATATATTGCATTAAAAAATAAACCATGGTATGATTGAGAGTAAAATATAAGGGAAATTTGGGAAAGAGTCTTCTTTGTTTTTGGGTAATGTGGTCATAATAACACTATTATATATTATATTTAATATAGATTTACAAATTGAGATAAAAATACATTAAAAACTATATTTCAATGATTTAAAAAAATGAAACATTGGAAAATTCCTATAGCTTTAATATAATGAATATTAATTGGATGAAACAAAATATATTAATGATGAAAAGAAACATCATTTAAAATATTTGTGTTATTTTAAAGAAACCACTATCAACGATACATTTAATAAATTTCTATTATAATAGATATAGTGGTATATATTATACGTATTACTGATAATATATTGTTTAATTTTATAATATTAATAGAAATATTTTCATCAATGAATGTATATGGGTTAAATATTAAAGGGTCAATAGAGATTGTGATAATTATTCTTAATAATGTCATATTTTTATTAAGATTTAAATTAATAAATGAAACATAATTCAACAAAAAAATAAAATTTCTTTAGAGACAACATGAATATATTATATTGTAATTTGATTAGGTTGAATATTTCAAAAATATAATAATATAGTGAAATATGAAATATTATAACTCAAATAAAGATATTTGTGTGTTGAAAAACCATTATAAATTTAGTAATCTATGATTAAAATTAAAATAATCTTGAGATACTAAAATGTAAATGTATATAACTTGAATAATATGTAAATTATTTCAATAAATATCATTGGTGAATTATTCTAAGAATATAAGAATGAATTGTTTCACAATATAAAACATTTCAAGAGGAATAATCATTCAGGTAAAGAAAACTATAAATACATCATAATTTATAAAGTAATATTCATATGAAAAGGTGGATATGAGAAATAAATATAAACATCCAAAAATTAAGTAGTAAATAAAATATAATATATTTATAATATACATACAAAGAAAAATATAATAAAATATTAAATGAATAAATTATAATATCCATTGATAGAATATTATGTCAAAAAAACCCTAAGCATTAGTATCTGATTTCTCATACATACTCTAGATTCTTTAGGACAACCTTAGAATCATTAGATTAAAACCTAAAATATGTATAAATCTGTATTTATTTTTATATTAATATTTTATAATCATTTATTATAGAGTTATTTCTTATTTAATGATTTTATTTATTATAGGTTCTATGATGTTTCATCCATTTTGTTATGGTATACTGGTATTGTCCATAATTTCACTTTTATTTGTTAATAAGTAATACAGTTGTAATGGTACTATAATAGTACTTCAATGCTGAAATATGAATCCATAGGTTCATTCTATGTGTGTTTTGTGTATGATTCATAAATACTAAATGCATTATGATCATGTTTCTATAAATTTTGAGAAACATGAGATGAAATATTAATAATGTATTAAACCATAATACAACCATTTAATAACATTAAAAATCAATAATTTCATATTAAAATAAAACAATATATATAATTATGGTTTTACCATTATCCACTATAAATTTATATTGGGATTCCTATAGTTAGTCAAACCGAATAAAATGAATCATGTTAAAATTAATTCATGGGTATGATTATAAATAAATTTTACTAAAATATATGTATCATAGATTTATAATGAATTTATTTATAGGTTATTAAAATAAAAAATTATAATTTTGAAATGTTAGTAGTAAAAGAAAATTGAAAAATATGGATATGAAATCATTACCGAAAAAGAAGAAATTTTATGATCTAGTGAAAGTCTCATTAGTTTTTGGAATTTGGTAAAAGTCATTAAATTTCAATCAATCTAACATGGTATAAGAATATTTTCGAGACAATATGGGTAGGTATTCATGTGGAAAATAAATGGATAGCCATGGTTTTATGTTTAAATACAATTGGTCCTTTTTTAAATGAGATGTGGTTTCATTTTTCATGTTAACAATCATTCTGTAATGGGAAATTCGTATAATTGTTTAAGAAAATTGGATCCTAAGTAGATTTTTAATGGAAAATAGAAAATGATAGATTATTAAAGACCTCATAAAATGCTATGGATAAGGTTTTTTGATATTTAATGAATTTACCTCTCATTTTAACAGTTTTTACTCTTTTATCATTTACTATCTTAAATCATAATTACATTGGTATGATATGTTTTTTAAAAAATAAAATTATCCTTACTTCCTAATTTGGAAAATCCAAATTCCAAATTAAACATATATAGATTGATTAATTTATTTTATAAACATGAATCTAATTGTATTTAAAAATATGAAATGTATAATGAAAAAGAGTCCTTTTTAGAACACAATTAACTTCCAGAATATTTTTTCCTTATTCCTTACACTGTATAGACTATTAGATTGATTTTAACCTATTTTATTATGAAAATAAATAATAATTTTCATTAAAATAATTCATCAATTGTGGAGAAAATAATTTATAATGATAATGAGGGAAATAACAAATAATTTCATTAAAAATATATCTTAATGATATTACATTATTAAAATTTTATCTAAACAATTTTAGTCATTTTATTAATTTTTTTCATTGGTTTATCTATATAATTTTTTCATTTTGGTAATTTTAAAATTTAAAAATTGAAAATTTCTAAATTCAGAAATATAATATATAAAAAACTATTTTTTGAAATAAAACATTTTTATTTTGAAACATATCATTAATATTTCATTGGTTTTATTGATTTAGTAACTTCAAAATTTTTATTTACTTATAATACTATGTATCAATTATATTTCAAAAATCTAATTTATTAATATCACTTTTTATATTTCATAAATTTAAAAGAAAATAAATAATCATAAAAACAATATCTTTAAAATAAAATGTATTTTAAAAAATAAAGTAATATTTTTTATTCTATTATAAAATATTTTATTTTTTAAATAAATTGTTTATATTACCAATTTTTTGTATTTTCAAAATCTAAATAAACATTATTTCTATCAACTTCATATAGGTAATTCTGAACATACAATGTGATGTATTATATTATACCCATTTTTATATTCCCCCATTATAAATGTCAAATAAAAACTATATTATGTCATTACATTTAATAAAGTCTTTCTATCCACACATCATAGATAAATCTTCTCATTTATACATATTTTTTTAAGATTATGCAAAATTATTTCTTTCTTCTTGATGTTTATTCTCATTATACGTATATTTCTTTTAATAGTGATCCTCAATAGTGAAGATGACCCAATAGGTATCCATGATTTGACAATATTATTATAATCAATCTATTATAATATATTATTTTAAACTCATTTAAGGTAAGTTATAAAGCATGGGTTTTCATATATGTTTTCATTTAATTTTTTTTGTAAGGTTCTATTGTGAGTGAATAAAGAATTAAATTTTATCTATACCACAAAATTTTCATTTTATAGCAATTTTTATATTTAGTAAATATTGTAAAATAATTAAAATAATAAAGAAAAATTCCAACATTAATTTAGGATATTATATTTTAAAATTTTAAAATAATTTGCTTCCTCTTATATTTAAATTCCTCATTCTAATGAAAATATCTAATGGTATCCATAAGTTATTCATGTTTTGGGATATTTTTTTTAAAGATATATAAAAAGAACTATACTTTTAATACTAATAAAATCAACTTCTCCATCATAATAAGTGTAAATTTATATTTTAATTTGGAATAACCATTTATCGATAATATTCCTCCTTTTTATATTATAAGGAATATGAGTTTTTTGAGACATGTCTTTCAGTGTATTATTTTAATGATCGTATTCCATGACTATTAATAAATCTATTTTTTTGTAAAGAGATTTCCTAAAATCTATGATAAATAAAATATTAATGCTAAAAATGAATTATAATTTTTCTTATCATTTGAAAACATAATTTCAACTTTTGACACATTCTGCTGAACTATGAAATTATTGGATTGAAGTATAGTTATTTTCAAATAATCTAGGAAATATATTTTTTATCTTTTAAATTTTAATAACGTATCCCTTATATATATCAAATTGTTGCTCGAATAGTAACGGAAGTACCCGAGACCATCACACCCAAATTCAGTGTAATAAAATATCATTACATGCTTACACAAATATTAGATGATATGACCCAAAAAAATTTGATTTTTTATATTTGAGGCATAACCATATTAATAAAAAATATTTATTAAATATTAAAATTAATTCCTATTACAAAAGCATTTTTGTTCCACATAAACTTCTTATTAGACATTATTGCTTTAATATCCCCCATAAAATATTACATAAATTAATACATCAAATAAATGTCCTTTTAGATAAATTCCAAGGAAACAAGTAAATAAAATAAAGGATTGATAAGATATGGTGATTAATGGGAAACACATATTAATGATTAGTGGTTTATATGATAAACATTTGAGAAATCATTTACATTGGATAAATATTATATTAACGAAGAAAACTAAAGGATTATATAATGACTCATGATAACATCCTAATAATAGTTTAAGAAATAAGAATATATAAGCCCTTAAAAATCATTATGAGAAAATTTATTTCACTATCTTGACATTAAGTGAAATTATAAGAAAGTAATCATGATCCATGGGATGATAGTAAAATGTTTATGGCATAATATTTATGTACAAAACAAATATAAATAATGAATATAATTTATTGTGTAAGGATCATTGTATATAATATCATTATATGAAAGATAAAATCCCATTACATTGTTGATTAGGAAAACTCCCAAATACCAAAAATGTTTTGGATTGACTCCCTAGTCTCATAGACATTGTGGATTGAGTTCACGCCTTAGAATAGTATATATTATCCATTGATGTAAAATACATTATCCAATGAATTCTAAAATGATCTTAGGCCAACCAATTTTATAATATAACTATAAACTTATTATTAACACATTAATTTAGTAAAAAATTAATTAAAATCATTTCATGATTTAGTCTGGAAAATAATACAATATAGTCAAAAACATTAGTGGCAAAGAAAAATTATCCAATTAAAGATTTTTATGAGCCCAAGGATTTATATAAATATATCGATAAAAGAATTATGATTTTATGATTTTATTATAAGGATTATTATATATAATTAATGGATGTTTATATATATCAATGGTTGTTTATACTCAATCGAAAAGTAATATTACCTACTTAAATAAACATCAATCAATAAACCAACGAATAAGGTACTCATAATAGAAATGTATTTGGATAAAGGTCATAATTACATAATGATGTAGATTAATAAATAAATAGGTAAAGTTTTTCAAATAATACTAAATACAATTCATTTCCTTACCACTATTACTATGTAGAAATTTTAGTAAAATATTAATGTATTATTTCAGAATTTGAGACTATTAAGATAAAGTTATACTAGGAGGAAAAATTCTCAATAGAACATTAAAAGGTAAAATCAAAATAGATTACGAATATATTTAAAAAAAATAAATTTCAAATGTATAAGAAATTATATAAGATTTAAAAAAATAATTCGTATAAATTAAACAATGACTAAATAACTACTATAAGTAAATAATCGGTTCCACTATTTTCTTCATCAATTCCATAAATTGTAAGGAAGCCTCCCAAAAATATTTTTCTAAAATATATTTTATATAATTATATAAAAACAATTTGATAATAATAAGAGAAAAATTAAGTGAGATAATAAAAGGGTTTCCCTTATGCTTTCGTAACATTATTTTGTAATTAATTTTTTTTAGCGCATTGAAAATAACTTTCCATTTGATGGCAAGAATTGTTTTTAGAAATAAAATTATTATTTTAATTCTTATTTATTGAACAATGAATGTGGGAAAAATTAATGTTTAATAGAGAATGATAATAAGATAAAATAATATATTATAGTGAAAATAAATATTATTATAATCATTATAAAAAAATTTAATGATACCCTTATAGCTAAAATGACTATACAAAACTTTTAATAGATATAATGATAAATTTAGAGGGTTTAGAATATTTTTTTAATATTATGTTTAAAAATTATAGGATATCATTTTTTATGAATGAGTATTAAAAAGAAATTAAATGATAAAATTTTGTGTATAATAATTATTTTTAATAATTATATATTTTGATGAAGGAATAAATACATAAAATTAGAATATTTTTTAAATAATAATTAAATTTCAATGTAGATAAATAAATATAAAATATAATAAAATTAATAGGTTAAATATTTAAGACATGGATGATCATAGTAAAAAACTAAACATAGCACTCAAAGAAAGATAATTTATTTAAAAAAACCCATAAGACTTTGGAAACATATGAATAAAATAAAATAAAAGAATTAAATTGAAATCGTGTCCAAAATAACATGAATTAAATATAAATTATTATATGATATGTCTTCCCATTTATATATATACTATGTAATGAATAAATTTTTATAATAGTAACCATGTCTCAAGGAATGATAATTAAGGATAAGAAACCCGTATGAAAATTATGATTTATAAATTAAAATCATTTAAAATGGATTTCATGATGTGGAAATATAATTCCATAATTAATATTAAATAAATTAAAAATAAAAAAAACATAGGATAGAATAATCCAAACATTTAAAAATATATATAATCAAATAAATGGTGATTTTTTTGGATAACAATACTAGATATAATGACATAAGGATCGAAATAATATGTTCTGGATGGCTCAATTTTAATATGGGGTGAATTGTATTTTTTAAAACATAGATTAAAAAAATTAAACTAAACCAATTTGCAAATAACATTAATTAAATTTTATCAAATTCTGAAAATTCCCTTCATGTGATTATTAAGATATCATAATCCGAATGATTTTGATAATATCATAGTAATAAGATCTTAATCGTAAAATATCAGATTAAAATAGAGTAAAAGGATCATAATCAAAATGGATAATATTAAATAAAAATATTTCAGATTCAAAATAGATCTGATTAATAATTCATAATGTTTTTATCGTATTTGGAATTATTATGATAAAAATAATAAAATTAAACTTAAGTGAATATAAAACTTATAAGAAAAAATTAATATAATAGAAAAATAATAATAATGACTTATAACTATTTAAAATGAATAGATCACTTTTATACTTATGAGTATGGTATCCAAAAACCTTGGATTAGGGTATTACATATTTAATACTTACAAGAAAGCATGTCTTTCCTCAGCAGGAAACATCCTTGATCTAGTGATCAGATTTCTCTATTTTCCCATCTCCAGTAGTCCTAAATCTAATGGATCAACTATCGCTTGCTATCCCTCCAAGCCCTCAATAAGAAGACCATGTTCTCTATCTCGCTACCCCAGCAAGCCCTCAATTATATTCCCAATATTCAAACATGGAAAAAATTACAAAATAAATCTTTTAGGGAAAACCTGAAAAGGTTCCCTTAAGAAAATACAACTATAAAATAATTAAAAAATTATAAGAACAAGACATTCATTCATTGTAATAATTCTAGATATCATGCAATGGGAAATTGAAAATGAAATAAATCACCAACAAACACTTCTAATGACTGGATATTTATAGGAAATCTTCCTAACAGTCATATTTAATCCCATCCATCTTATTTTCTATGTTTTTTTCCCATCAACTTGGACACATATAATTTAAAACCAAAATTCTAACATCATATGATTTTACACCATTACATTATAAAAAATATTCCTTACATTGGTAATAAGTGAATCATATTCTGATTATAAACTTAATTTAGACTGATGGACATTATTACTATAGTCTATATGATTATAATAATCGATTTTAATCCCATTTTATCAGTATTTATATCATCCAAATGATGAATTATTTTTCAATACAAAGACAAGAAAAAATATGTCACCATTATGATAATTTTTTATTCCAATGGATCAAATAAAAATCATTGCGATTTCTATAATGAAGAATTATAAGTATATAAACATAATACATTAGAACTTATTCTATGTATTGTAAAAATTAATGTTTTCTATAAAAACATTCTAAAACAATTTGGACATAAAAATTTATTAATTTATATATAAAGAAAGTTTTTTTGTCTCTAAAATAAAAAAAAGACAAAAGAATTGAGAAGTAAGACTTCTGACTCCAAAATTTATCCCATTTTGGAAAACACAAACCCAAGAACATTAAATGGAATAAAACATTAAAATATTATAGTCCTTGTTTTCAAAATAACTTCATATTCAAAATTTAAATTTTGGTCCTTAACATTCCATGAGTTTATTAGTATTCAGAAAATGAAGGAGATAATGATGAATATGATAAATTCCCTTTAAATTATCATCTCCCTAAAAGAAATATATTATACCCATTTGTGTAAAAATTTATCCCTTTTTCTATATAAAATCTCCTTAAGTTTAAATATCTTTCAATTTGTGATTTTTGAAAAATAATTTAGGACATAATTTAGTGTACCTGAAAATTTATTGAATAGAAAATTATAAAAAAAATATAATTAATTAACTAATTATCAGTTAAATTATGAAATAACATTAAATAAATAGTATTGGAGAAATATTCAGAAAATAATATTTTGATAGAAGATTAATTCATTCATTATTTAAAAGGATTTTCAAAATAGATATTATAATAATTGTTTAAAAATGAATTAATCATTATTTATATGGTTTCTAACAATATACATTATTTTCATAAATTCATTGTTATCTTTCTTTAGCTTCACCATATTATCTTTTAGTTTCTGATTCTTAGTATTGAGTTTCTTTAATTCCTCAATAAGATCCTTGTTCTAATCATTAAGAAATTCAACATCATCTTCCAAAAAGATACTCTATAAATTTCCAACTTTATCTCTCATAAATTGATTTTATATGCATCCACATCATTAGTTTGACCATCAATCTAGTCATTGAAATGTTAAATAATCATACCCTTTCATATGTATCCTTATCTATCTAATAGAATAATTCAGATATTTCAATCATAAATTTATTTATTTCTTAGGTCTAATCATCATGATACTGAAAATTAGTATCCACCTGAATTGACCATTTCACCATTGAATTACAATATGTTCTATGGGGAATTGAACTTTCTTGTATGGTTTTCAAATCAATCTCAATAAATATTACCAATTCATTCATCATTTTAATAGAGTATTATTTTAGTGAAATAATATATTAATGAAATTGAAATCTTGATTATAGTCTTGGGAAGTATGTATTGATACCATAAAATCTTTTAAATGGTTGAATAAAGAATTCAAAACCCATATGTGTAATAGTTCTATAGAATCTGATAAATCTGGATTGGGTTGAGGAGGTTTTGATAGGATTGTACCAACAAAATCAACTTTTCTTGTCTTCTTATCAACTTTTGTGACTTTATTTTCACCATTTTCATGTTTATTAGAAACAAATTTTCTATTTTATATTTCCAAAATATCTATATCATCAGTGCCAATATTACCAGAATGTCTTGTCTTTGAAAATTGATCATTGTCATCCTTCTTAGATGAATTCTTTTCTTATTCTGTAGATGGGGATTTATCTTTTTATGTTTTTGATTCTTTTTAATTGTATACTTTTGAAGGAAACTGTGATGACGATGATGTTTATTAAGATTTATTTTATTATTTTTAATATTAAGTATCTCGCTCAACACATTCATCTTTATATTTTTTTCTCATATTTTTTAATAGCCTCTTCACACTCTTAGACATAAACATATTATTCAATGTACTCATCTTATACATCTTCTTATTCCCATTATTTCCATTCATTTACTTCTTTCTATTATTTATCATTACCATCATTTAATTTTAACTGATTCTCATCAACATTTTCAGGGAATTATTTTTATTTACCTTTAGCCAAGTCACTAACATATTCATTATGTTCTACTTGAAACTGATGGGCTATTTTGAGAATTTATTTTCCTATGGAAATCAATGTTGATTCATTCTCTACTGATAGTGGTAGAAATTTATTTTATGGTATCATAGCTGGAACCAATTATTTTCTTTTGAAGGATGGTCTGATTATTCGTGATTTGGTTTTTATTTTCCATTATCACAAAAATATGGAACATTAGAAAGAAAAAATAATGTTTCTTAAGGGACTAACCCTACATCTTGGTTTTCTTGTCCAATATTCTTAGAATACAATTCAAATATATTCATTAGATTTTCAATTAAAAAATTTCAAAGATTTTTTTTATTCTTCTTTATAGATTCCTCCTCCATACATTCATTTCAATAAATTAATAATTCCTTAGTCTTTGTAGGATCTATTCCATTTTTATAAAGGAAGGGTGTCTTATCATCTTTATGTCTCATTAATTCTTCATAATCATCTTCTTAGGATTTCTTCTGCTTCTTTTCATTATTATTTTCTTTAATAGGTGAGGTTTCATCCTTTTTTTTCTTCTTATTATTCCTCTCTAACTTCCTTGATAGTTTTTCCTCCAATACAATTGTCCTATGTTTTTCTACAATTTTTTTATATTTTTCATCAAAGATCATATTCATTATTTTTATTGTGTCATAACTAATGAAATAAAACTTTTCTTAAATTGTATATAACCTATTAAAAACATTAATAAGCATTAAACACTCAATAATAATCTTACTCCAGAAGCTGGAAACATTATAATCATTAACTTAATGGAATTATTTTTTATGTTCTGAATATCTAGAAGAATAAACTTTATAAGTTCAATCATTTTCATGATAAAAAACTAGAAAAATATGAATATTTATGATACATTGAGAGTATCTGAATATCATTTCCATGGTATTAAGAAACCATTTATCCACAATTAAATGATAATATTATCATGGGAAATATGAGAAATAGTTTTGAATTACTCATCATATGTAGTCAATGAATCCTCATCATTTCAATTTTCAAAGGTTCCAATACTATTAGATAGTTTGTGATATGTAAAAGATTCCTAACCTCTAGAGGGTACTCCCACTAATTTTGATAATTTTCTTAATTAGAATTTATATTTTTTCCCCTAAATTTTGAAATAAATTTTATCCACATATTTGATAAATTTCAAATAGGTAGATAATTTTTAAACATGTTGAGAGAAATAATTATCAAATCATGATTTTATTTCTCTATAAAAATTGATTCCCAACCTTGAAAATTAATATCCTTCAAAGGAGTAGAATTTTATTTGAAAAATAAATATCCTTATAATAACATTTATCTGAAAATACAATAATTGAAATAATCTGGTTTTCTAAAAATTGGATCAAAACTGAATATATCGTTCATATGTGAATAAAACATTTATGACTGCTCAACTTGTAGGAATCAACAGGTTATTGAAAAAACTATTGAACAAATGATGTGGGGATCAGTGGTGGGGCCTCTTTATATAGTAATTGTAGGAGATGATTCATTTTTCAAAATAAGCTAAATATTTGAGATAAAATCGTATCTGGTTTGATGATAGATAATCACCTAAAAAATGTTTTTAGGTATTTTTAAACTTTATAGTTTTTTTTTCAAAACATGAATCATATTATATGTTAATATAGTTAGAATAATTTTAAATTTTAAATAAAAAAATATATATGAATTATAGAAACAACAAATATTAATAATTATAATGAAATGGTACATAACTTAAAAGATAAGAAGAATACCATTAGGATTTGAAAGTTTCATCCATATGAATAAAATGTTCTTATTAAATTTTCTAAACTAATTAGATTCAAATTATTTTAGTTAAAAAAAGTATAAAAAATTAAATGAAAAGATAAAATAGTTTTTTTGAATATGATATTTCATAAATAAAAACACCCTATGAAATGTTTTTGAATTCGAGAACATTTTAGGAAAACATTAGTCCAAACAAATTTTAACATTTTCATATTCCAAAAATCATATTTAGAATACTTATTCTAGAATTTTTTTTAAAGAATAATGAGTTTAGAGCTTCATTATAAAACCTTTAAGAAAACTATACATTTGAAAAAAAATGTTTTGAAAAACAACATACATATGTACTCTCCTTATTAAAAGGAGTGGATTAATGAAAGGAATTGGGTAAAATATTTTATATATGATAGATAATTTTATATTGTCCATCTCTAACCTCAATTTATTGTATTCAAATCTATCATATGTTAAAGGTTTTATAAAAATATAAACCAGTTGATCTTGTGTTCCAGGGAATTATAAAATGATATTTCATTTAATTATGTGATCCCTATGAATGTGGTGCCTAATATATATATATATATATATATATATATATATATGTTTTTCACAATATTTATGTTCATGGTTCTTATATAAAGAAATGGAACTAGTATTATCTTATTGTATTTGAGTTTTAGAAAAACTCTTTCCAAAGTCAGTTAGTGTGTGTTACATCCACAACACATCAGCACAATAATTTCAAGTTGGTATATATTTGGATTCAGTAATAGAAAGTGTTATTGAGTTTTTTTCTTACATTACCAAGAAACTAAGGAATATCTTAAGAAATGACTTGTTTATGGGGTACTTTTTCTATATATTCTATAACCACTAAATTCAGCATCTGAAAAACTTTGAAAATTAAAAACATTTCTACAATAATAAAAAAAATTAAATCCATTTTTACCTTATGATAAAAAATAATTTTTACATATTTAAGGTGGGTATAATTTTTATTTCCTTGATATCTTGCACATAAGCATAATAAAAACATTAATTCTCGATGACTCACTATCAGGTAAAGTAAAATTTCAATCATACCTATAAAAATCATTTGATCAATTGATTGGTTAGAATCATCAAGTCCTAATATATTGAAGGTACCATTGGGAATAATAATAATTTTAATATTATTATAACCAAAATTCTTAAGAATACATTTTATATACTTATGTTTAGATATAAAATTTCCTTCTAGTTTTTATTAAATTTGAAAACCTAAAAATAATTTTAACTTATCCATCATACTCATTTCAAACTCATTATTCATAATCTTCAATGGATTTTGTTAATTATTTTTCAATTGATCTGAATATAATGTCATTAACTTAAATTTATATAGTCATAATGTTTTTATTAACATTATTAATAAAAAGAGTTGGATCAACAATTCCCCAAACATAATTTGTTTGTAAAAAAACTTGTTAATATTTCATACCAAATAATAGGGGATTCTTTAATTCTGTATAAATCTTTTTTAAGTTTATAAATGTATAAAGGATGTTTTTTATCATCAAAACTAGGATTTTGTTCAACTAAAACATCCTATTGAACATAACCATCAAAAAATAACACATTACATCCATTTGAAAATTTTGAAAACAATGACAGCTTCCAAGAATAATAGAATATGAATAGATATAATTCATTCCACCAGAGCATAAGTTTCTTCATAATATATTCTGTCTCATTGATTATATCCCATAACTACAATTATTTCATTATTTCTTAATATTATACCTATTTAATTTCATTTGTTTCTAAAATACCCATTTTACTCCAATAATAAAGGTTTCATTGGGTCATTCAACAAAGGTCCATACTTTCTTCCTTTAAAAAACATTTAGCTTCCGTAGAATAGCCTTAATCCAATTATCATCACATAAATCCTAATCAGAATTCTTAAGTTTAAATTGGGAAATGAAAGTAAGATATTTAATTCATTACATATAGAACTTCTAGTCCTAACTGGTCATTTAACATCAATAATAATATTATCACTATTATGACTCCTAAGAAATGACTGACTTCTATGGTTTTGAGAAGACGTTTATTCAACATAATTTAAAAAATATTCCAAATGAATGACATTAGAAACAATTTATAGGGTTATATCCTTATGGGAAGTATTTTATATCAATGGTTGAAAATCACATTTAGTAATAACCTCTAAGGAGGATGTGGGATGAGGTTGTTTAAAAAAATGGATCAGTTTTATTAAATTTAACATGTATTATTTCTTGAATAATACACTAATTTTTATTAAAAACTCCATAGGTCTTAGAAGTAGTGGAATAAAATATAAATATTCCTACATTGGATATGGGTGTAAATTTATAAAAAAAATCATATTCATGATGAATATGATTCATCCAAAAACTATAACATAAGAAACATTTGGTTTTTGACTATTATACAACCAATAAGAAATTTTGTTAAGAAAAGTTCTAATAAAAACAATGTTTATAGAATAAAAGGCAATACTAATAAATTCATCTAAAAAAAATTAATTATTGAGTATTCACGCAATGAGGATCTTATTATTTCTTAGAAAATATTATTTCTTATTTCTATAACACCATTTTTTTGGGGGATATCTAGGAGCCTAAAAGTTATATTATATACCATTCATACTGTAAAAAGTTTCAAAATCATAATTTAAAAATTTTCCACCATGATGACTGTGAATTTTTATTTTGGGAATGTTTTTATCATTTTTAACTTTGGCTAGAATTGTTTTAAAATATAGAAAAGCTTCATATCACTTTGTGATAAAATGAAAGGATATGTATCTAATATAATAATTTTCCCAAACATATTCATATTATTTTCCCCCAATACATCCAATTTTTGTTGGAGAAAATAAATCCATTTTCACTATATATAAAAATTAGAATTTGAGACTTCACTAATATATTTTAAACTAGACTTTTTTTCTTTCCATATTGACAAGGGTCACAAACTTTTAAAGAATCCAACCTAAGTTCTAGTATATCCTTAAAAAATATTTTCTTAGTCAACATACATAAGTTAAAAGGATACAATATCCTAAGAATATATTCTATAACCATGATTAATCATCCATTGCACTAAGGAAAGGTATTTCATGGCACTAAAGGTCTTGTATGTAATGTGTGTAAACATTCTCATGTTGATTAGCTGAAAGAATGAATTCATCCTTAGAATTGGGTAAAAAAAATTCATTATTCATATAATTCAAATGTTAACCTTCATGATATAATTTAATTATGTGTATAAGTTTGTGCTTAATTCCTTTATCAAATATAACATTTGAAATTAAATCATTATTAAGAATAACTATATTACATATACTAATAATCTCACCTTGAGAATTATCTCTGAATGTTACTTTTCCAACTTTCATATTGATGAACATTTCAAATAAATATTTGATCCTATTCATATGTCTATAACACCCACTATCCATATACCAAATATTTTTTATTGGTACTACCTTTATTTTCCATAAAAAACAATTAGGAATTTGGAACCCCAACCTTCTTAGATTCGGTAATAGAAAATAAAACCTTAAGAAACTGTATTTTCTTAATTTTCTTTTATCTAAATGAAATTTATTTTATAAAATGAGATTTATGAAAACCAAGTTATTGTATTTTATTTAACGAAAGATTTCTATTCTTATGACCACCACATTGAAATTTTTTGAAAAAGGGGGCACTTTTTGAAACAAAGTCATTTTTATTAAAAACATTTTTTATTAGTAATGCCAATTCTGATACTATAATTGTAATGATATAATTTTTAATAAATTTTATCAAAATATTATTTACTAGTGATACATTTTTTTAATATTTTCTTGAGATTAAAAATTACAGATATTAATTTGAGAACAAATTTTCTATACTTATAAAAAATAGTTTTGGAATTCAACATATCAAAACTAATTGGTAATGTATACATTTAAGAAATTTCTTTTTATAAATCATTAATGATAGATTATTTTTCTAAAAAATTAATATCAAGATATACGAATAATTATGTTATTTATTTAATTAAAACTTCAATCCATTAATCAGCCTTATCTATTTTATCATTAGCCTTATCAAGTTTTACAAACATTACAATTTTAACTATTTAAATGTTTTAAAAAGATACAAAATACATCATATGAAGGTAAGGTATAATATTCACTATTTGATGAATATTATTAATCCAAACATTTAGAATCATTATCTATATTGGATTCGGGATAATTTTTAGTTAAATATAAATTTTTGAGGTTCTTAGTTTTTTGAACCATATCTATAAGATAAAAATTCCTTTAGGTACCCTTTCATGAAGACCAATATTCCTCTCTCGAGAAAATTTATTATCAGAAGAATTATCTAAGTAATCTCCCCCACTTAAACTCCATGAATTTTCTTATTTATAAAATTTATTTTCATTCATCTTATATTAATTTGTTTACTTCCTATAATAATTTATTTCTTTTATAACATTAGTTTTTATCATTTGAAAATCATTTCTTGTAAGTCCATCTTTTATAAACATGTAACAAGTTACTTTATAATATTTCTTTTCATTCTTATCCATGTTATTTTTTATATACATATACTGAAAATATTTCATTCCAACTATCTTGATCATCCTCTAAGAAATATTATCTAGTTTATTTTCAGTTTTTTTAGTAGTAAAATAATTATATTGGAGAAAAACAATATTTTTTTGAAGTCTTGACTAATTTTTATGATATTTGTTCTTTAGTATGATTTGTAATAATATTCAAAGAAACACCTCAATTATTTTTCAAATATTTCCTATGATCTCTCATTAATCAACCCTAATATTATATAAGGGTGTTGATCATATCATCTAAATTAAGAATTTTTTATTTCCTTGTATCATAAAAAATAGTTCTTTTGGATTCCCATTCATTGAGAATGATGTCAGTAATATTATTATAAAGTATTTTATCATCCAAATAATTCATTCCAATATATAATAGATTATTAATAATTATCATGAATCTTTCATTCATCTTATCCACTAATTATCCAAGTAAAAAATTCAAATTCTTGGTAATTAGATCTCAACATTGATCTTCTATTTTCAAAAAACATAGATGTACCAAAAAAATTTACCTATAACTTTTTACAATTACTATTTTATTCTTTACTTGAATAAATATGAATATAGATAATCCTAATAATTGAGAATTTCACTATGTTTTTTAATTTCTAATTAAGTTTATACTCATGATTTTTATGATGAGTAAAATATTTGATTACTTATCTATAATTATCTATTCTCTAGTAAACATTACAAAATTTTTTACTCTTGTGTTAATCACAAAATTATTCATTCTATCCCTCTGATACTCATAATTGGTACCATAAAAATTTAGTGGTCTATTGGGGTGGAGATTATAAATGTGTCTGACATTAAGTCCTATCATCTTTAAAGTACAGATAATAGAATTAATTTACACAATAAATTTTATTTTAATATATTTTTATAAAGTGTTTATAAAAAAATTAAACAAACTTGAAATAGTAAAGAATAAAAAACACTCAACAAGTATTTGAGAAGTGGAATCATGCTTTGATAATAATTTTAAGATATCAATATAATATATATTGATATAAGGATTAATATAATATGTTATTGACATATCAATTACAAGAGGGGTGAATTATAATTTTAAAACATAGTTTAAAACAAATAAACTAAACCGATCCAGAAACCTCTTTATGTAAATTAAATCTGATTTAGACAAAAGATATTAGTCTAATTATTATATTATCATAATCTATATGATTCTGATAATATCATAGTATGGGGATCATGATAATAAAATATTATATTAAAAATAAGTAAATAGATCATAATCGAAATGGATGTGATTAAATAAGAATTATTTTCATTAATAGTAGATCCATTGAATTATTTATATATTTTTACCATATTTGGAATCTTTATGACAAAACTGATATAAGAAAGAAAATTTAAATATAAAACTTGTATAAAAAAAATAATAAATTAGTATCAATATTTTAATGAATTGATGAAATTTAAAATGAATATACATCTTTTAACCTTAAGACTAAGGTAGCCACAAACATTGGCTAAAGGTATCTCTAGTTTTATGATTAAAAAATCATTACCTTTCTTCAACAAGAAATTCCATCAATATGATGATCCACATTTTCTAGTCTTTCAATACCTAGAAGTACTCAATCGAATGGATAGAATCAATCTTGTTATCCCCACAATCCCTTGATCAGAATATCATAATCTCCATATTTTTATCACCACAATCCATCAATTGTAGTCAAAACTATCAAACACAAAAACAGCTATAATGGAATTCTTAATGGGACAACCTAACAAGGTTCCATTAAGAATAAAAAACACTAAAACAAATACAATAGAGAATGAATAAACTATTCAAACATTCTATTATTTAGAGCTATCACACAATAAGAAATTGAAAATGAAATCGATCATCACCAAACTCTTCTAATGACTCTGAATTTATAAGAAACCATCCCAACAGACATATTTTCTCTCAACAGTCATATTTTATCCATGTTTTTTTCAATGAATTGGACACCTATAATTTAAAACCTAAATCCAGAAATTGTATTATTTTACACAATTATATTGTAAAAATTTTTCCTTACATTAAAATTAATTCTACAATATTCTAAATATAAACATAGGTTAGTCATATTGACCTCAATAGTAGGGCCAATATGATTATTGTAATCAAGGCTATTCCAATTTAATAAATATTTATATTAGTCTGATGATTTGTTAGTTTTTTAGTACAATGACATGAAAAATTATTTCATGTGTTAGATAAAATTTGGGTTTGATAGATCAGAACCAACTCATGATGATTTATTTAATTAATAATTATATGTTTCAAAATATAATACATTAGAACATATTCTAAGTATGTTAAAAAGTAAGGATTCAGATTAAAACAATCTAAAATAATTGGTAAATAATAATTTAGTAATATAAGTATTAAAAAAGTGTTTTTGATTTCCAAAAGCAAAAAAGGAATAGAAATGCGACAATTAAATATTTGTTCCCAATAGATTTTGTAACACCCCAGGTAAATAAAGAATATGACATTTTCATATTTATCCATATTTGTGAATAAAATATTAATATGACTTTAAATGGGACACTATGCTTGATGGCGTACCCAACACGCAACAACGAGTTTCTTGGGAATCTTACGTTGCACTCTAATAATAAAATAATATTATTTTAAATGGTAGTTAACATGTAGCCATTGTACTGGCGGGAATGGATATAAATAACTAAAATATGATTATATATGTTTTTAAATGTTTTTACTTTTATCCAATAAAAGACAAAGGCTTAAAATACGGAAAGAATCCAATTTTAGGCGTATATGCCCTAGTTTTCACTAAAGGTTCACCTATCGCCTTTTGATGGAGAACTGTCATTAAATATAGTTTTGTTCACTATTATAAATCCTTTTGGACCAAATAATACTCTTCTTAATAATTGGGACATCAAAATTTACTTTGTGTAAATTTTTGGTATCTTTCTGATAAAGTTCATTTTTTAAATGAATAGTGTAAAATGTTGTATTTTAATTCAAAACCTCTTTTTAATCTAATTTATTTATATGATTAGATTATCTTTTGAATTGGTTTTAAAGTGAAATTATAATATATTTTTACCATTAAATCCAATATTGCTCGTTGGAATTAATTTCACTTTGAAATCAGACTTAAACCAGTGTCAATCTTTTGATACTTATTGTTTCATAAAAACACGCTATTTGATCTGACAGCGGGAATTAATTATTAAATTAATTAATGTGAATTATATGTTTTTAATTTTTTAAAATATACTTCATTTTTGAATTCGGAATATAAAATATATCTTAGGTAGAATTTTTAGGATTTTTCTGAAAAACTTCAATTTTTGATGAATAGTGAAACCACTAAGTGGTACTTATAAAAACTGATTTTTCCGTTTAAATGAAATTTTTCCATCTTTGTGTTTTGAATTTCGAAAATCCGACATACATGGTTGTCATTAAGAAGTAAAATTTGGTTCAATGGGATAAAAATAATTTTTTGGTGAATAGTAACTTATTAAGTTTTTAATCGCGATTAGAGGTAATTAGTGTAGTTTAAGGTAAAAATAATGTTTTAATAATATGAAATTAACTTGACACATGTCCTAACCTCATTTTATGTGTAATTTCCAACCAAGAAAATCCATGGGTCAACTTGGGGACCCCATGGAGCCACTTTGGTTGGGAAATGACATAAATAACTTGTTATTTAATGTAAAAGTAAAAATGACACAAACATGATATGTTTTACTGAAATAATTCTTAAGTGGGGTTATACAAGTCAGAATCTTTATTATAAATAGTCATTGGAAAGCTAAAAATATTTCCTACATAATAGTAGTTTTTTTATAATTTTTAAACATTAAATAAATTAAATTATTTATGACATCATAATGATGCAGTGATGAAATCATTATTTAACAATTAAAATAAAATGGAAAGATAATGTAAAATCTATGAACTACACATGTCCAAAACTTATTGGATGGGTGGATTTCGAACCCTTATCACCTTATACACGAATTATATCAATGTGGGACCTTTTAAAACAGAAACACATTTTCAAATAAAGTAATATTTCTTACTTTCCAAAAGTGCCCCTCCTCTCCTCTTATAAAAGGCCCCCACCTCTACCTCATTTCACACACTCCTCAAGCCTTTGGCTCGGCCAACCCCTGCCCATTTACTCTCTACACATCCCTATACTCATCCTAGAGGATTCCTTTTGGGCATAATCCTTTCAAAGGAAGCCTTTAGGCTCAAATCAAAAGGAGTTACACTTTTAAAGGTAATTCATTCTCTCATGTTCATTTGTTTTATTTTGCTTCTCCAACCCCCTAAACTCTTTTTATTTACTTATTTTGTAACAAAACCAGTATATTCAATATACTAGGATGTTTTTATAAGATTTATTCGAGCTACACTCTCACACAACTACATAAAATGGTTAAAGAACATACAGTTTCCGTGGATGGCGAAATTCTGCCTCCCGAAACGATGATTGTTTAATACTCATTTAACACCTTCAAAGGTGTCCATTATGATGTCACTATTTTTATATATGATATATAATATGTTTATTCTTTACTTAATCTTCTGTATTTTTCATTTGTGGCTTACCTTTATGGATTCCATTACTGGTACACGAGATATCTTCATTTTAGGAAGTGCGGACTACCGCCCCCTCAAAGTGATGTGATTCGTTAATGCCATATGTGGGACATATAAAGGATGGATTTAATGTTATTATATATTATACTGGAATTATAATATACTTATATATCATTATTATTTCTTTCCATTAAATTATGAGATAGAAATGAAAGTAGCGTTCATGCGTACGTACGGCTTACCGTCTCCATGAACGGTGCATTTCATTTCTTATCCCCAAATGTAATGTACTATTAAAAGTACATGTATATAATGGATATATATAATTAATGATACATCTAAATGATGAATATAATTCTGGAATTAAAATATACATACCTCTCATTTAGTTTTAATTCCATTAATATGACAAAGAAATGAAAGTAGCGTTCATGCGTACGTACGGCTTACCGTCTCCATGAACGGTACATTTCATTTCTTACCTCTAAATGATTATGTAATATTATAAATACATGTATATTATTGATATATATGATATATATTCTATCCAAATCAGTAATGTCATTCTGGATATAAAGAACCTTTGACCACACGAACAACATGTAATTGTAAGAAGTCCACTTTCGACTTAAGAACCAAATATCGGCAAAACAAATATTATTAACTTAAATGATTATATAATGTTTATGACTTGGTAATAAGTGATATAAAAGGAATAATTAATTTGAAAAAGGTTCTTAAGGAAGTAGAAATTAACTCAAGTTTATTATTCAGGATATTAAAGAACGATCGAGTCAAGTCGGACCCGAGGTAAGGGATCCTACTCCTCTCTTTCTTTTTAAGTACACACTTTTATGTCATTCCTTTTAAAGCTCATATTTCTTGTTATTGGGATGATCTTTTATATTACACTTACTGTAATTTTTATGTTCATGTGATGAGAGACCCTATTCTCTCTCATCAATCCATTTTGGAAGTTTTGAGTGGCGTCGTTAGGCTGCCGAACTTTCGTAAGAGATCTAACCTCTCTCTTTCTTTTTAAGTACTCTCCTTTATGTCACTTCTTTTAAGCTCCTATTTGTAATGTTGGGGGATGTTCTTTTATATTCCTCTTGCTGTAAATTTTATTTTAATGTAATGAGATACCCTATTTGATCTCATCAATCCATATTCGGAAGTTTTATGTGGCGCCGTTAGGCTGCCGAGTTTTCGTAAGGGATTTTTCATCTCACTTTTATTCCCGTGAGATTTATACTACATTTGCCACAAATTCCATTGAGTGGTGTATGTACTTCCCATTATTATACTCTTTGTGTAATATACTTTCGTTTATGAGTATTTACATCAATGATCTATTGTTCTTCTTTCATGGGGTGTATGTTTTGAAAGATACCCAAGTCGGTAAGGGAACCTTTCACCCTCCTCTTTTATAAAAGACTTCTTTTGTTGGGTCTTTTAATTTACATATTGTTATGTTGGGATATGTTCTCATATATCCTTATTGATGTAAATTTTATGTCCAAGTGATGAGATACACTTTATATCTCTCATAAACTCATTTTGATGTGATGCTGTTAGGCTGTCAAGGGAACTTTTTAACCCAATTTCGATTTCTTTGGGTTCAACATGTAGTCATTGAATATATCATCCATTTAATATGTGTGAATGACCTTTTATTGTTTTACACTTAATATCCACTTATATTGGGTGTATTTATATTTGTCACACATATTTTTGAGATTGATTTGTCCTTAATTTAAGGATACCTTCTTTATAAGGGATTTCGTCACATTTGACATTTCTATTGAGGGTTCATTGTTGTTATGCACCAATTCACTCTTATATGGTGTATATACAGTCCTTTGGAGTATTATATCATGAATCCATTTATTCTCCTGATATTATAATGTTCTGACTAAATGTTATTCCTCAATTATTGTATTCAAGTGTATCCTAATTTTGGTGAAAACCCCTTTAACCAAAATATCGTTTTAAATGTTTTAATTATTTGTTCTTATTAATATCCATGTTTTCAAAATGGTTTTAAGGATTTATTTATATGGATATTAATGGTTTAAAATTTTAAGCTTCAAGGTGGTATGGGACACTTTGATTCAAAAATCTCTTTATTAAATGTTTTAAATGGTTTTGGAAATGGTTTCTTTTTTAATGGATTCATTATTTCAATATACTAAAATGTTATATTGTGATTGAAATGTGGAAATGTTATGTTTCCTTTATGCATGTTTTATGTGAAACATTTATGTTATGGTTCTTGGGCATTGTTATGAAAACGGGTGGTTCTGTGATAAACTAAGGGAGGGTGAGCCTGATATAGCTCTCCAATGCATTGGGTAACGCGAAGGAGTGAAACGTTAAGGTTTCTCCGAAGAGATTTTAGGGAATATACTGTGATGGGTATTCCAAATGTAACCAAGAGGGTTACTCCCTATGTAATAATGTTATGAATGACTCAAGTTACCTTTATGTCTTATGTTTTCTATGATTTATTCATGATTTGATATGCCTATGTTTTATGGGTAAAGTGTGATTTCATTATAATGTATATATGAACTCATGTTTCCTTTCCATATTTTTATAACTCTTACTGAGCTTTTTATGCTCATCCCAAGTTTTTGAAATGTTTTTCACAGGTCAAGGGAAAGGTACATGATGTGATGATAGTGTCAAGGATGTGTCAAGAAAGAATCCGTGTTATATTTTAAATATGTTTCCGCTGATGGGAAGAATGAATACTGTCTTTTATGTAACCACTTTGTTTAAATGTTGAATATAATGCAAGTTTCATGATCTAATTTTCTAAAACTCTAAACCTGAAAAGATACTCAATGTGTAATCTTGTAATAACTCAAGATTAAGTAAGGTTTAAGGCTGGGGCCTTATAGTTGGTATTAGAGGTCGGTTTAGATAACTTTAGAGGTTAGGGTATTCTTTAAGCATAAGTGACATTACCATAATGGTTAGGATTTCAGAAAGAGTCCTAGTTTTAGATAAAGTGAATGAGTAATTATATCTTAGTGTTTACCTTCCTCATTAGAACATGATGGTTTTGTTGATATACTCACACTGACATTTCTATTTTTAGTGAATGGCTGGATCTCGCAGGCACCAAAGTGACAATTGGTTTGTAGGAAACTGTGGTGGTTCTCTGATTAAGAGACTCGATGAAATGGGGTACTCAATGAGGAAACTCGTGGTTGTTCTAAACCAAATATCAAGGAGTCATGATCAACCACTTGAACCTTGGTATGTTCTATAATGCATCATGTACGAGATGACCAATCGATGTGGAAGTTCAAGTAATAATTATAAAGGTAACCATTAGAGTTTATATGATCCTTACTTTTGAGGTAATTATGGGTTATTATATGATATGATGGAAAATGAAAGGAATGAGATAAACTTGAGGTTAAAATATGTTATGATTATTCTTGAAGATTTTATCTCTTTTTGGGGAATGTTTTAAGAATTATATAGTTTTGGAAAAAGGACAACACGCAGACCATGTGACAACCCGTCGCGTCAGACAAAGCCGCGGGAATCGAACCCACAACCAAAGTGTGACTGGTATTTATCACCTACCACTAGACTACGTGAAGTCCCTGGTTAGTTTAACTGATTATTTCTAGTTATATGATTTTATGAATTAAGAGTAAGTTTATTAACCTATCATGGAGGATATGTGATTAGGTTAATTACATTTCAATACGAGACTTTAGGAGCAACTGATGTTGTTTGGAGATAAATGTTATGATTTAACTTGGAAGACTATGTGACTAAATCCTTAAAATATTTGGGTTTCAATCTTAGATTGGTTTACTTTGAAGAATTTTATGGACAAATTGTTTATCTAATGGTCCTCGTTAAACATTGGGTTTTGTTGGACAAATTTTGGTGGTTAAGAATAGATTTTCTTTTTATAAAGGGTTATCCTTTTCTGGATTATCTGATCTTGTACTAGCCTTTTTGGTTTTGGTTTTGGTTAAAGTCTAAATACATGGGAATTATATAGTTCTCTTTTGTGGATTAGGTGATTCTCTAAAAGTTTATTATAGTACTCTTAATGTGAACAAGTCTTCCTAAATACTAGCCTTTTGGAGAAAATATGAGTTTGTGTAGGGAATCTAATAAAAGTTGAAAGTCAACATGATAAGTGATTATGTTTCCTTATGAATAAATTCCTCAATAAAAAGTAACTTAAAACAAAAATGTTTTCTATTAACTTTTCCTACTGGGGAACCCAACACCGTTTAACCCATCACAAGTTTGTGATTTTCTTATTGTTAACTTTCTCCTAAACATGTTTTCTATCACTCTCCATCAGAACATGACCCTATGTTTTCTCCTCCATGTCCATGTTTTCCTACATGGAGTCCTAGTATGGGTTAACTCGGGTGACCTCTGTGCTTATCTTTCTTTATTTTAAAGTGATTGTTTTACCGACTCTTGTTCCGATTTGGAACTTTCAAGGATGTTTCCAAGCCCAATTTTAAAATTGCGAGGACGCAATTCCCAAAAGGGGGGAAGGATGTAACACCCCAGGTAAATAAAGAATATGACATTTTCATATTTATCCATATTTTTGAATAAAATATTAATATGACTTTAAATGGGACGCTATGCTTGATGGCGTACCCAACACGCAACAACGAGTTTCTTGGGAATCTTACGTTGCACTCTAATAATAAAATAATATTATTTTCAATGGTAGTTAACATGTAGTCGTTGTACTGGCGGGAATGGATATAAATAACTAAAATATGATTATATATGTTTTTAAATTTTTTTACTTTTATCCAATAAAAGATAAAGGCATAAAATACGGAAAGAATTCAATTTTAGGCGTATATGCCCTAGTTTTCACAAAAGGTTCACTTATCACCTTTTGATGGAGAACTATCATTAAATATAGTTTTGTTCACTATTATACATCCTTTTGGACCAAATAAAACTCTTCTTAAGAATTGGGACATCAAAATTTACTTTGTGTAAATTTTTGGTATCTTTCTGATAAAGTTCATTTTTTAAATGAATAGTGTAAAATGTTGTATTTTAATTCAAAACCTCTTTTTAATCTAATTTATTTATATGATTAGATTATCTTTTTAATTGGTTTTAAAGTGAAATTATAATATATTTTTACCATTAAATCCAATAGTGGTCGTTGGAATTAATTTCACTTTGAAATCAGACTTAAACCAGTGTCAATCTTTTGATACTTATTGTTTCATAAAAACACGCTATTTGATCTGACAGTGGGAATTAATTATTAAATTAATTAATGTGACTTATATGTTTTGAATTTTGTAAAATAGACTTCATTTTTGAATTCGGAATATCAAATATAGCTTAGGGTGAATTTTTAGGATTTTTCTGAAAAACTTCAATTTTTGATGAATAGTGAAACCACTAAGTGGTACTTATAAAAACTGATTTTTCCGTTTAAATGAAATTTTGCTATCTTTGTGTTTTGAATTTTGAAAATCCGACATACATGGTTGTCATTAAGAAGTAAAATGTGGTTCAATGGGATAAAAATAATTTTTTTGGTGAATAGTAACTTATTAAGTTTTTAATCGCGATTAGAGGTAATTAGTGTAGTTTAAGGTAAAAATAATGTTTTAATAATATGAAATGAACTTGACACATGTCCTAACCTCATTGGATGTGTAATGGCCGACCAAGACAATCCATGGGTCAACTTGGGGACCCCATGGAGCCACTTTGGTTGGGAAATGACATAAATAACTTTTTATTTAATGTAAAAGTAAAAATGACATAAACATGATATGTTTTACTAAAACAATTTTTAAGTGGGGTTATACAAGTCAGAATCTTTATTATAAATAGTCATTGGAAATCTAAAAAGCTTTCCTACATCATAGTAATTTTTTTATAATTTTTAGACATTAAATAAATTAAATTATTTATGACATCATAATGATGCAGCAATGACATCATTATTTAACAATTAAAATAAAATGGAAAGATAATGTAACATCTATGAACTACACAAGTCCAAAACTTATTGGATGGGTGTATTTCTAACCCTTATCACCTTATCCACGAATTATTTCAATGTGGGACCTTTTAAAACCGAAACACATTTTCAAATAAAGTAATATTTCTTACTTTCCAAAAGTGTCCCTCCTCTCCTCTTATAAAAGGCCCCCACCTCTACCTCATTTCACACACTCCTCAAGCCTTTGGCTCGGCCAACCCCTGCCCATTTACTCTCTCCACATCCCTCTCCTCATCCTATAGGATTCCCTTTGGGAAGAATCCTTTCAAAGGAAGCCTTTAGGCTCAAATCAAAAGGAGTTACACTTTTAAAGGTAATTCATTCTCTCATGTTCATTTGTTTTATTTTGCTTCTCCAACCCCCTAAACTCTTTTTATTTACTTCTTTTGTAACAACACCAGTATCTTCAATATACTAGGATGTTTTTATAAGATTTATTCGAGCTACACGCTCACAAAACTACATCAAATGGTTAAAGAACATACGGTTTCCGTGGATGGCGAAATTCTGCCTCCCGAAACGATGATTGTTTAATACTCATTTAACACCTTCAAAGGTGGCCATTATGATGTCACTATTTTTATATATGATATATAATATGTTTATTCTTTACTTAATCTTCTGTATTTTTCATTTGTGGCTTACCTTTATGGATTCCATTATTGGTACACGCGATATCTTCATTTTTGGAAGTGCGGACTACCGCCCCCTCAAAGTGATGTGATTCGTTAATGTCATACGTGGGACGTATAAAGGATGGATTTAATGTTATTATATATTATACTGTAATTATAATATACTTCTATATCATTATTATTTCTTTCCATTAAAGTATGAGATATAAATGAAAGTAGCGTTCATGCGTACGTACGGCTTACCGTCTCCATGAACGGTGCATTTCATTTCTTATCCCCAAATGTAATGTACTATTAAAAGTACATGTATATAATGGATATATATAATTAATGATACATCTAAATGATGAATATAATTCTGGAATTAAAATATACATACCTCTCATTTAGTTTTAATTCCATTAATATGACAAAGAAATGAAAGTAGCGTTCATGCGTACGTATGGCTTACCATCTCCATGAACGGTACATTTCATTTCTTACCACTAAATGATTATGTAATATTATAAATACATGTATATGCTGTATATATATGATATATATTCTATCCAAATCAGGAATGTCATTCTGGATATAAAGAACCTTTGACCACACGAGCAACATGTAATTGTAAGAAGTCCACTTTCGACTTAAGAACCAAATATCGGCAAAACAAATATTATTAACTTAAATGATTACATAATGTTTATGACATGGTAATAAGTGATATAAAAGGAATAATGAACTTGAAAAAGGTTCTTAAGTAAGTAGAAATTAACTCAAGTTTATTATTCAGGAGATTAAAGAACGGTCGAGTCAAGTCGGACCCGAGGTAAGGGATCCTACTCCTCTGTTTCTTTTTAAGTACACACTTTTATGTCATTCCTTTTAAAGCTCATCTTTCTTGTTATTGGGATGATATTTTATATTACACTTACTGTAATTTTTATGTTCATGTGATGAGAGACCCTATTCTCTCTCATCAATCCATTTTGTAAGTTTTGAGTGGCATCGTTAGGCTGCCGAACTTTCATAAGAGATCTAACCTCTCTCTTTCTTTTTAAGTACTCTCCTTTATGTCACTTCTTTTAATCTCATCTTTGTAATGTTGGGGGATGTTATTTTATACTCCTCTTTCTGTACATTTTATTTTAATGTGATGATATACCCTATTTGATCTCATCAATCCATATTCGGAATTTTTATGTGGTGTCGTTAGGCTGCCGAGTTTTCGTAAGGGATTTTTCATCTCACTTTTATTCCCATGAGATTTATACTACATTTGCCACAAATTCCATTGAGTGGTGTATGTACTGACCATTATTCTACTCTTTGTGTAATATACTTTCGTTTATGAGTATTTACATCAATGATCTATTGTCCTTCTTTCATGGGGTGTATGTTTTGAAAGATACCCAAGTCGGTAAGGGAACCTTTCACCCTCCTCTTTTATAAAAGACTTCTTTTGTTGGGTCTTTTAATTTACATATTGTTATGTTGGGATATGTTCTCATATATCCTTATTGATGTAAATTTTATGTCCAAGTGATGAGATACACTTTTTATCTCTCATCAACTCATTTTGATGTGATGCCGTTAGGCTGTCAAGGGAACTTTTTAACCCAATTTCGATTTCTTTGGGTTCAACATGTAGTCATTGAATATATCATCCATTTAGTATGTGTGAATGACCTTTTATTGTTTTACACTTAATATCCACTTATATTGGGTGTATTTATATTTTTCACACATATTTTTGAGATTGATTTGTCCTTAATTTAAGGATACCTTCTTTATAAGGGATTTCATCACATTTGACATTTCTATTGAGGGTTCATTGTTGTTATGCACCAATTCACTCTTATATGGTGTATATACTGTCCTTTGGAGTATTATATCATGAATCCATTTATTCTCATGATATTATAAAGTTCTGACTAAATGTTATTCCTCAATTATTGTATTCAAGTGTCTCTAATTTTGGTAAAACCCCCTTTAACCAAAATATTGTTTTAAATGTTTTAATTATTTGTTCTTATTAATATCCATGTTTTCAAAATGGTTTTAAGGATTTATTTATATGGATATTAATGGTTTAAAATTTTTATATTCAAGGTGTTATGGGACACTTTGATTCAAGAATCTCTTTATTAAATGTTTTAAATGGTTTTGGAAATGGTTTCTTTTTGAATGGATTCATTATTTCAATATACTAAAATGTTATATTGTGATTGAAATGTGGAAATGTTATGTTTCCTTTATGCATGTTTTATGTGACACATTTATGTTATGGTTCTTGGGCATTGTTATGAAAACGGGTGGTTCTGTGATAAACTAAGGGCGGGTGAGCCCGATATAGCTCTCCAATGCATTGGGTAACGCGAAGGAGTGAAACGTTAAGGTTTCTCCGAAGAGATTTTAGGGAATATACTGTGATGGGTATTCCAAACGTAACCAAGAGGGTTACTCCCTATGTAAGAATTTTATTAATGCCTCAAGTTACCTTTATGTATTATGTTTTCTATGATTTATTCATGATTTGATATGCCTATGTTTTATGGGTAAAGTGTGATTTCATTATAATGTATATATGAACTCATGTTTCCTTTCCATATTTTTATAACTCTTACTGAGATTTTTATGCTCATCCCAAGTTTTTGAAATGTTTTTCATAGGTCAAGGGAAAGGTACATGATGTGATGATAGTGTCAAGGTTGTGTCAAGAAAGAATCTGTGTTATATTTTAAATATGTTTCCGCTGATGGGAAGAATGAATACTATCTTTTATGTAACCACTTTGTTTAAATGTGGAATATAATGCAAGTTTCATGATCTAATTCTCTAAAACTCTAAAACTGAAAAGATCCTCAATGTGTAATCTTGTAATAACTCAAGATTAAGTAAGGTTTAAGGCTGGGGCCTTATAGATTTATTCATAAAAAACACTACCATGGATTCCTTATTTCTTTGAAAAAATTAAAATTCCTATGTAAAAATCATAGAATCAATAAATATATACTTAAATAACTTAGTCATATGTATTTTGAATATTAATAATTCATGTTATTTTATATCATGGTTATTATTTATTTATATAATATAGTGATCATCTATTGAAGGTAGTTTAAATTATTCCTTATCTACTTCAATATAATTTATTTAGAAATAATTTTATTCTCCATATTTAATGTCCTATGTAATACAATAATAATTTATTTAATAGTTCCATTATAAAAAAAATTTAAAACCAAGGTAATCATAAAATAAATTAAATTTTTTGATATATATATATATATATTATTGTATTGTATTCACTATAGTTTCATGTAATATTTTAATTAAAAACAGAATTATTTTACTTATATAAATTATTTTTCACTATTTTTTTTTAAATTGAAAATTGTAAATTTTATAATTTTAAATTGACTAAATAGACTTTTTTTTGGGATCACAATTTCAATATAATTTAATAATGATTTTTTGGGATTTTTTTGAAATAGTTGTTTTTTAAACATAAAAATATACTGATTTTATAAAAACATTCGATGTAATGGAATTATTATTAATTAAAATATTATAAAACAATTATTATAGAGCAAAAAAATATTTAATATGCAAAATTATGAATTTAAAATTAATATTTTCAACATAGAAATCTATGTTTGATATTTTGGAGATAATAGAAATGATATTCTTCTAAAAAAATATTTTGATCATTTTTTAGGTAAATATTTACAATTATATACCTTATTATTATTTGATTAATAAGAAATATAAATATCCAATTATTTTATAAATTTAAATTATTTCTGATGGATTCTACTTTTTTCATGATTTTTTTATAAAATGATTTTTTATCATAAAGGGTATTTTTCAAAAAAGAGTATTTGATGGAATTTGGCATACTGAATTTAGAATTATTCACAACCTTGAATAAGTATTTTAGTATTGAAAATTTAATTAATAATGTAATTCATGGGTATCTTATTTATTAGTATGTTCAATTTCAATATTTTTCGTAATGAATAACAACCATTGTAAAATATTATCATCCTAGTACATTTTAAATGAATTAATAACAGGGTTTAAATTTTGTGATAAAATTATGAAAAATCAAAAAAAAACTATAAATATTTTATTTAATAAATAAAATTAGACTCCTAAATATCCAATATTGGAATATTTTGGAATTTAATTGCACTTCCACATGAAACTAAATTTAAATTATTTTAAAACATTGATTAGTTATGAGGTTTCCTCTTGTGTCACTTGTAAAATGAGACCACCTTTCTTCCATTATTCAAAAATTTGAGCACATTATCTAAATTAATACCTTCACAAATCCATTCCCAAATATAAAACACATTTCATATTAGATATAAAAACCTTAAAAACTAATCCTATATGTATTACTGTGTAATACAATAGAGGTAATCCTTGGAGGACGTATAAGTCCAAACTAAAAATGTAAAAGTTTATCTATTATTATACCTCATTATAATAAGGTACAAACAAAAAAATACTAAAATAATTATCTTCACTATAATTTTATTTTTTAATTATGATTTAAATACTTTTTTCTACTTACATTATATCATAGGTGAAATGAACATATCTTTATTCTGTAATTGAAATCTACCCGCTACACGAAGTGATACATTTCATTTTTCATCACCATCTCATATGTCTAGTTATAAAAATATATTTAATGGATATATAATATTAATGAAATATTTATTTTCTCTTATGAAAATAATAATTTACACCATCTTACACATGCATTTGTCAAAAAATGGAAAATTTCATCCATGCCTATGCATAGATTACCAAATCCATGAATGACCCAACCCATTTTTATTTAATATATCACATGGATGTTCAAATAGATGGAATTAAATAAATAAAATTATTATTTTAATATGAATATAATTCTAAAAAGTAAACCCATTTTAAATTTTATTTCCTTTCTTACTTTAAAAAAATAAATTTCCACTCCTTCATTCATAAAGACTAACACCTCTATGATAATTCATATATCATTTCAATAATTTCCATTCTGAGATGGGTCAAAAATAATATTTAATATAAAAAAAACTATAATTAATATGTGATCAATATTCTATAGATGATACAACCAGGACATTATGACCATTTTGAACCTACCAATGTCATTTTGGACTTGTAAACTGTATGTTATGAAAAATACCAACATGCACATATTTGATTTGGAAACTAGATAAATAATGATAATAAATAAAACAAAATTAATAATTAATCAGTAATAAAATTTAATAATTTTCTTATGCATAATAATTAATACTAATTTTTTTTAAAGGTTGGGGCCGAAACCTCATTTTTATTATTGAAACAAAGCAAATATCTCTTTAACTGGGTAGAGGGAGACCCATTACATAGCCCGAAGGCCCAGTGGGAATTTATCCCATTACATAGCCCGTAGGCCCAAATTTTTTTCCCAAGGCACATTTCATGAATAGTACTCCTACAGTACCCACACTACAATAGTTTCGCACAGTGCCCGCCGCCGCTACAGTATCCCTGCCGCCGCTACAGTGTCATCGTTACAACAGTATCTCGGCTTCTACTGTTAGGTCCACAAGGTTGAATACCCTAAGAGGGGGGGTGAATCAGGGTATGACTAATTTAAAATAAATGCCCGTTCTGATCTTGTTTCGCTGTTGATAAAAACTCTCTTCTCTCTTTTTCCTATTGCACAAATTAAATAGAAAGCAAAGTATGCACAGGACACAACAATTTTACTTGGTTCACCGCAAAGGGCTACGTCCAAGGAGCATACGCCGACAAGTTTCCGATCGTAGAAAATTCCACTAATCTTCACTAGTTGTGGATACAAAGTTCGGGCTAGATCACTTCTATGCCCAGGCTCACTGCCTTTACAAGTTTAGGGTCAGCTCACTGCTTTCCCAAGGGTCACTCCCTGTTTCTCTCTCTCTCTGGCTCACCGCCGGTGGAGAGGATCACCTTCTTCCTCTTCCTAAGCTCACTACTCTGGAAGGGAATCCACTCACAGTTTATAGACCTGTAGGTATCTTCATTTTCATGAATGAATGCATCTTCCTCTGTGTGTAGATGCTCTGTTGAAGTACAACTTTCACCCGTAGATGAATATCTCTTTGCACCGAAGGTATCGGGCAACGTACTAGCTTCCACGCAGTTCGAGAATCACTGCTGGAACAAAACCTTACTTGGCGCGCAAGTCAATCTCGACGCGCAAGTATCGGCGCGCAAGTCACAACGGGCGCGCAAGTTCACCTCAGACACTTGCATGACTCAAGCTTCCTCAACTCCAAACTTGCGCGACTCTCTTCCTTTTACGCCCAAACCAATATTGGCGTGCAACTGCCAATCGGCACGCAACTTCTAACACCGGCGCACAACCTCAACTACTGGCGCGCAAATTCACCTGCGCGACCCACACTCACCACTTGCGCGACCACCACACCTGCGCGACGGGAGCTCTGATTTCTCAAAGTGTTGAACTCCGTTAAGAATGATGAGGGGTGGTCCAGTATTTATAGGCAATCTGACCACCCTGCGCGATGGAGCGCAAGTCACCTATGCGACCAAGTTTCGGCGCGCAAGTCCCCTGTCTTTTTAGACACTTGCGCGACTAACTCCCAAACTTGCGCGAACCTTTTTCCTTATCCGTATTTTGATCTTCTGATCTTGAAAAACATATGGCGCACAAGTTTCCTATACTCCAAGTCCTCGGCATGCAAGTCCTTTTTCCAAAAACACTTTTCTTCATTTGCCGATTTTCAGGCCCTAAAATTTGGCAAACACTGGAAAACGGCGCCACCTTGTATCTGTTCTTTTGTACCGCCTCCATATCATTCATTACTTTTATCGACGTTCTTGAATCAAACATGGATCTTTGACCTCAGCTCTTGAACTCGACATTCCACCATGAAATCCTCTTTGTCAACAAATTTGTATGTCATTGTTTTGCTTTGTCAACAATCACTACTCAGATGTCCACTTTGTCAACAAACACAATCACCTAAAAATGCTTCAATGATACCTTGAGGGATTTTTTCCCAACAATCTCCCCCGTTGGGTTTGTTGACAACTCTTCCAAAACAAAGATACGTTGTTGATTCTTGAGCCTCCATTCGCCTCATTGCGATTCTGATAGCGATCAAGGATTTACTCAACACATACTCTAAGCCCACATGAGCAATGCTCAGCGTGAGAAACAAGAGTAAATGAAAAGTTCATCAATGAATCACTTTATCTCTGACATCCACTGTTGACACCAAAATAATATCAATTTGTACTAAACTGATACCAATTGTTGATGGGCTTGTTGGAAGACCAATGTTTGGTTTGGAAATAATCTTAGCACTTTCCAACACAACTCTTTTGCTTTTATCACGATCCTCAGCTGTCGTGATATCTATTATTTGATCGATCACTTCTAGCATCGTCAGATTTAATACACTCCCCCTTTCTCATTTCTCCCCCTATCTGGCTGCTCCACTGGTCAGCTTCTCCCCATATTTATCATGATTTCTCTTATAGCCACACTGTCTCCCCCTTGAACAATCACTATTGAACAATCACTATTTTCTCCCCCATTGTCAACGAACCCAAAGGTCACTCCTTTGTAGTCTGTAACATAGTAGAGAACACATATCAGCGTATTAGAAAAAACACATCATACCTCGGAGAGAGGGGGGTGGGGTGGTTTCACATCTACACTATTTCAAGTGCAGGAAATCGACTGAACTCCCAGAGCCAGTCGATGCCTCTCAAAAGCTTCCTTGGGTAAGGCCTTTGTCAGAATATATGCAACCTGTAACTCTGTAGGCACATACTCCAACTTCACGATGCCCTGCTCAACCTTCTCTTTGATGAAATGATACTTGATCTCAATGTGCTTTGTCTTGGAATGATGGACAGGATTTTTGCTAAGATTTATAGCACTTGAGTTGTCACACTGGATTCTGATCGGAGATATCACTTCAACTCCCATATCTTCAAGCTGCTGCTTCATCCACAATAACTGTGTGCATGCTTGAGTGGCCGCAATATAATCAGCTTCTGCGGTGCTTAATGAAATGCAATCCTGCTTCTTGCTCAACCAAGCAATACATAGTCTGCCAAGATAAAATGCACCTCCAGATTTTGATTTCCTGTCATCTGCTGAACCGGCCCAGTCTGCATCAGTATATCCCAATAATTCTGTCTGAGACTTGTCGTTATATGTTAGCCCGAAGTCCACTGTGACCTTGATATACCGAAGTATTATTTTTATTGTGAGCATGTGACTTTCCTTGGGATTACTTTGATATCTCGCTGCTTGGCATGTGGTGAAAACAATATCAGGCCTTGTCGGGGTCAATTACAACAAACTTCCGATAATTTGCCTATATTCTGTGATATTAACTGCCTTTCCATCCTCATCTTTTGATAATCTCATCCGGGTAGCAACTGGAGTCTTCATCTCCTTGGAATTATCCATTCCAAACCTTCTTAGAACCTCCTTGTAATATTTGGATTGAGAAATAAAAGTGTCATTACTTCCTTGTGTCACCTGTAAACCAAGGAAAAATGTTAGCTCTCCAATCATTGACATTTCAAACTCATTTTTCATGAATTCGTAGAACTGTTTTCATTGAGCTTCATCTGATCCGCTGAATATTATGTCATCAACATAAACCAGCACCATCATCCATTGATTACTTTAATTAATAAAATAGAGATTTTAATCAACTCCTCCACGCTGAAAACAAATCTTTTTCAAATACTGATCAATCCTTGAGTACCATGCTCGTGGTGCTTGTTTCAGCCCATACAATGCCTTCTTCAGCCTGCAAACTTTGTTCTCATCCTCATGAATGAGAAAACCATCTGGCTGCTCAATGTACACCACTTCTTCCAGAACCCCATTCAAGAACATGGATTTGACATCCATCTGGAACACTTTAAACTTTCTTTGCACTACTATGGCCAAGAATAATCTGATTGTCTCCATCCTTGCAACTGGTGAAAATTTCTCATCAACATCTATTCCTTCGATCTGGGAGTACCCCTTGCACACTAGTCGGGCTTTGTTTCGAATCACAGTTCCATCTTTATTCATCTTGTTTCGATAGACCCATTTAGTCCCAATGACATTCTTGTCTACTGGTCTCGAAACAATCTCTCATGTTTGGTTCTTCTCAATCTGATCAAGCTCTTCATTCATAGCCTGAACCCAGTTTTCATCCTTAGTTGCATCGGAAAAACATTTTGGCTCCACCTGAGACAAAAACGATGTTTTCTGTAATGATTTCATTCTTCGAGTCTGAACTGGAGCTGTTTGATCACCAATGATATTCTTCCTATCAATTTCAGCTCGACTATTTGGCTTCCTCGCAGACACAGACTTGACACTTTCTTCTTCATTATCAGTATCTTCTTCTGAGTCAGCTTCTGCCGCTTCTGCTCCCCCTGGGTTGCTTACCTCATCATCACTTTCATCCAGGAACTGTTCACTGGATCGTTGAGTATTCTTTTCATTTTCAACTATAGTGACATCATTACTCTCAATGATTTTTCCCAGCCTTTTGTTGAAATATTTATATGCTTTGCTTTTCCCTGAGTAGCCAAGGAATATCCCCTCATCTCCTCTTGCCTCAAACTTCCTGTGATTTTCTTTGTTGAGAATGAAACACTTACTTCCAAAGATTCGAAAGTATTTCAGTGTTGTCTTCTTTCCGTACCATAGTTCATACGGAGTCTTCCCTTGCTTCGGACACAACAAAGACCTGTTCGAAACATAGAACGATGTCAAAACTGCTTCCTTCCAAAATTTCTCTGGCAGGTCTTTATTAATAAGCATCATTCTAGCCATGTTTTTGATGATCCGATTTCTCCTTTAAACCACTCTATTCTGTTGGGGAGTTCTTACTAATGAAACTTGATGTCTTATCCCATGTTTCTCGAGATAGTTTTCAACCGGACTGTTTGTAAATTATGTACCATTATCAGTACGAAATTTCAGAATTTTCTGCCCAAGCATCTTTTCTGATTCTCTCCTATACTACTTTATACAACTGAACACCTTTGTCTTATGGGTAATGATGAATACCCAGGCCATTCTGCTATAATCATCAATGAAAAGAACATAGTACCTTTTACCATTTATAGCTCATGGTGAAATAGGTCCACATACATCAGCATGAACCAATTTGAGCACTCTAGTTGATTTCTGTTCCTTTGGCCTGTATGTCTTTCTGATGATCTTCCCTTGTTGGCAAGCATCACACGTATGAGTGCGATCATGTGATAGTTTGGGAAGGTCTCTAGCAGCATCACATTTTACAAGATCCTCCATAGATGGTTGGCATAGATGACCAAGTCGCTTATGCCATAGCTAGTTTTCTTCCTCTCTGGATAAAAGACAAGTATCTTCTTCCCCACCTACAAGATATAGATTTCCCTTTGACCTTTTTCCCTGCAGAACTATTGCTCCATCTTTTCCTTTCACAACACACATCTTCTTGGTAAATTGGATAGAGTGCCCAGAGTCACATACTTGACTGACACTGAGTAAGTTATGACTGAGACCCTCTACTACCAAGACATCATCACGTCTCATCTCTTTGCCCCCAAACTTGGCTTTCCCTAAGCCAACAATCTTCAGGCCTTCATCATCTCCAAATTTGACAACTCCTTCTTTGTCATATTTTATGTCTGTAACAAGATCCTTATTACCCGTCATGTGGGATGTGCAACCACTATCAAGGATCCAAACACCAGATCGATCTGATGCTTTAAGGGCAATCTTCGCCACCACATCCTTATCATTTTTCTTCTTCTTTGTCCATACTTTTTCTTTCACACTCGGCATGGATTGAGACTTCTATTCTTTCTCAGAGTATGATGGACCACCCTCATCTTGCAGAGCTGCAAATCTGTTCTGAACTTTTAACTCACTTGTTGGTTTATTGATCTGCTGCTTGCGAACATTTTGATTCTGCTTAGGCACATTTCTCTGAATGGTTGAAGTTCAATACCTAGCCATGTGTCCAAATCCTCCGCACCAAAAACAGTGTCCTTCAAAATATGTTCTGGAAAACCATTCTCTGTTTGGCTACCATCTCTTTTCATGTTCCCTTATGTATCTCTTGGCTATGGAACACACATAATGTGAATATCCCATTTTCCCACAGCAATAACACCTGATATAGGATGCATTCCCTCGTGATATTTCAGCACTATGATTTTCCCTTTGAGATCTCTGAATATTCTGATTCTGTTTTGTGCCCAAATCAACCTTCACTTTCGGGATGAGTTCTTGTGGTATGACCGCAATTGTCACAAATTTTTGTTCTTAACTAAGCCCAGAAACGACCTTAACATCTGATCTCAATTGCTGCTTCCTCCCTACTGAACTGCTAGGCTCCGCTTTCATCTTCTATGTCTTCTGAATGGCCTGCTTTTCGGATATCACATTTGGGGTCAAGAGTTTATCTTGATCCTTTAGTTTTTGTCACAAACTGACCAATTCTTCTTCAAGCTCTTTGATATATCTAACCTGATCTTTTCCTGTGTTAGTCAAATAATCAATTCCCTTCTTTTGTTCCTCAATTTTAAGCTTATACTCAACAATATTTTCTGAGTTCTCTGGTGTTGAGGATTTTAGTCTTTCAATTTCTTCTAACAGCTCAGACTTTTCTTCATCCTATTGTTGTATATAGAGTTTGGCATCACAAACCACTTTATTGGATTTCTTTGTTTTGGCTCTCCAAACGTCTATATCCTCAAGAGCTGTTTCTAATTCGGCTTCCATATCAACTCTCCCTTCAATTTCTTCTTCTTCTTCATCATCAGCTTCTTCTCCCTTTTGAGAACTACCAACAATCGCCACCAAGGCATTTACCCCACGATCTCTGCAATTTTCAATTTCCTCAACCTCTTCATCCTCAGACTCATCTGAACTTTCAAATTCTTGTGAGAGAAGATTCTTTTTCTTGAAGAAATTTCTCTTGAATTGCTTCTTCCCTTTCACAAAAGCTGAAGTTTTCTTCTTAGGAATTTCAATGTCATCATCATCATCATCATCTTGAAACTTCTTGAGGCATCTTGCCGCAATATGACCAACCTTTCCACATCTGAAGCATGCTAGTGGAATTTTACCTTTAAACTTTCCTCTTCCTCTTTGTAGATTTGAAGAAAGGAATGACATCACCTTATCTGTCTCTTCTTCTTCATTAGAATCTTCAATGGTGAGATTCTTCATGGCCTTAAATTCCACCTCTTTAGACTTCCCCTTTTCCACAGCCTCATTATCATCGTTCCTCATTTCATATGCAACCAAGGTACTATGAAAATTGTCTAATGTCAGCTCTTTTGGATCTTTATCTTCTAGTACTGAAACTTTCGGATTGAACTGAGGTGGAAGTTTCCTCAAGATGCGCTTTACAATCTTTATGTCTTCAATGATTTCTCCAAGACCTCACATATCTTCCACAACAATGTTTACCCTGTCAAAGAATGCGTCAACAGACTCATTCGGGTTCATTTTCAGATCTTCATATTTGTTCCACAACACCTGCAGCTTTGCCTCTCTGACTTTTGTATCCCCTTCATATATATTCAAAATCTTTTCCCAGATGGCATGTGACGTTTTGAATGACATCACCTTCATGTAGATGGGATTGGAAAGGGCTCCCCCTAAGGCATTTATTGCTTTGGAATCAGCATCCAACTCTCTATGCTCAGCTTCTGATAAAGCACCACTATTAATATCAGCTGTGATACCATGCATAGCTGCAGAAAACACATCCATTCCCAAGGATCGGAAATAGTGTTGCATCCGATTCTTCCATATCTGAAAATTATATCCGTCGAAGATCGGAATCCCTTTATGATTGGTGACCTCCATTGAGAGAAGAAAAACTTTCAACCTTTCCCTCTGATACCAATTGTTAGGTCCACAAGGCTGAATACCCTGAGAGGGGGGGTGAATCAGGGTATGACTAATTTAAAATAAATGCCCGTTCTGATCTTGTTTCGCTGTTGAGCAAAACTCTCTTCTCTCTTTTTCCTGTTGCACAAAGTAAATAGAAAGAGAAGTATGCACAGGACACAACAATTTTACTTTGTTCACCGTAAAGGGCTACGTCCAAGGAGCATACGCCGAAAAGTTGTCGGTCGTACCAAATTCCACTAATCTTCACTAGCTGTGGATACAAAGTTCAGGCTAGATCACTTCAATGCCCAGGCTCACTGCCTTTACAAGTTTAGGGTCAGCTCACTGCTTTCCCAAGGGTCACTCCCTGTTTCTCTCTCTCTAGATCACCGCCAGTGGAGAGGATCACCTTCTTCCTGTTCCTAAGCTCACTACTCGGGAAGGTAATCCACTCACATTTTATAGACCTGTAGGTCTCTTCATTTTCATGAATGAATGAATCTTCCTCTATGTGTAGATGCTCTGTTGAAGTAAAACTTTCACCCATAGATGAATATCTCTTTGCACCGAAGGTATTGGGTAACGTACCAGCTTCCACACAGTCCGAGAATCACTGCTGGAACAAAACCTTACTTGGCGCGCAAGTCAATCTCGGCGCGCAAGTATCGGCGCGCAAGTCACAACGGGCGCGTAAGTTCACCTCAGACACTTGCGCGACTCAAGCTTCCTCAACTCCAAACTTGCGTGACTCTCTTCCTTTTACACCCAAACAAATATTGGCGCACAACTGCCAACCGGCGCGCAACTTCTAACACCGGCGCACAACCTCAACTACTGGCGCGTAAATTCACCTGCACGACCCACACTCACCACTTGCGCGACCACCACACCTGCGCGACGGGAGCTCTGATTTCTCAAAGTGTTGAACTCCGTTAAGAATTATGAGGGGTGGTCCAGTATTTATAGGCAATCTGACCACCCTGCACGATGGCGCGCAAGTCACCTGTGCGACCCAGTTTCGGCGCGCAAGTCCCCTGTCTTTTTAGACACTTGCGCGACTAACTCCCAAACTTGCGCGAACCTTTTTCCTTCGCCATATTTTGATCTTCTGATCTTAAAAAACATATGGCGCGCAAGTTTCTTATACTCCAAGTCCTTGGCGCGCAAGTCCTTTTTCCAAAAACACTTTTCTTCATTTTCCGATTTTCAGGACCTAAAATTTGGAAAACACATGAAAACGGCGCCACCTTGTATTTGTTCTTTTGTACCGCCTCCAGATCGTCCATTACTTTTATCGACGTTCTTGAATCAAACATGGATCGTTGACCTCAGCTCTTGAACTCGACATTCCACCATGAAATCCTCTTTGTCAACAAATTTGTATGTCATTGTTTTGCTTTGTCAACAATCACTACTCAGATGTCCACTTTGTCAGCAAACACAATCCCCTCAAAAATGCTTCAATGATACCTTGAGGGATTTTTTCCCAACAGCTACAGTAGCACTACAGTACTACTATAGTATCTGTGCCCAATGGGTTTTGAACCCCCATTTTTTCCTGTAGAATTATGGGTTTCTTACCACTAATCTAAACCCCAACTACAATAATTAATAATAATTCATTATTCAAGATGTCAATTATGTAGAATTAAATTTATGTCTTGAGGTATGTAATTTTTCATTAAATCTATATTTTTAAAGGCTTAATTATTTCATATAACTATTATTACAGTTTAACCTTATATTAATAGATATATTTTTTATTCTCATTTCATATTGGCCTTAATTTTCATTTCAGCAGTTTTTATATTAATCTATTTTTTTCTATAGAATATTTATTTTATATTATTCAATATTTTGAAAAGAATTGCTTTTTAAAGATTTTCATTTGAATTAGTTTTCACAACATCTTGACTATTATCCTTTAAACATGGTTTTTATGGATCTATATAGAAGATATTATTCCTTTTCTTCTATTAATTTATTTTTTATAATGTTTTCAAAAATATAATAGATAAATTTCCTTATTTTTTATATTAAATTAGAATTTTATTTTTCATATAGTTTAAAATAAAATGTTCAAGTGTTTTATGATGAAAAGTTAAATCTTAAAAAAGTTATGTTCAAGATACAATACACAGTAATTTTTTAAACTAATATGAAAACACTAAATAAATAGTAACGACTGGTGAGATAAATACTACACTCCAAGTAATTAAGTGAAATTTTAGTTGTCTAATGTGAAAATGAGGGAGGTATCATGGTAGGGTACTATTATGAATATAATTTTATATTATTTATTATAATAGGGGATAAATATGAGTTATTATGGGTTATTAATATGTTACTCCAAAATCACGACTAGTTTTTTATATTTTTTATTTAATTTTATAACGAAATGTTTTTATTTAAAAAAATACAGAATTTTATTGAACTTTTAATCATAATCGGATCATGTTTCATAAGTTATCAAGTTCCATGAAATTACATCAATTTGTTTCTTATAAATATTATGTTTTAAAATATTTATCTCAGTGAAATATTTTATGTTCACAAATGTTACTATTTTATTTGAATCTTAAATGTTTAATTTGAAAAAGGTAAAAAATTTCTTGGAATTTATGTTTTTTAAGTAGAAAAAATGGTTTATATTATTTTCATATTCATTAAGATGAATTTTATTATCATCCTATGCTTTAAAATTATTTTTCAAATAGTATTATGTATTCTTAAGATGTATATCATTGTCAATAATTAATTAATGGTGGTAGTATTAAAGTTTAGAGTAAGTTTTTACAATGAAATGAATGATTAAACATAAGATTCATGCTTTATGGAAGGAATGGAGTCTGAGTATATGTGATCACATTGTCACATATGGGTTGGATATGTAAAAAAATTCAATAATTTTATAAAACTATAAACCTAAAATATCAATATAATGTAAGTATATGATGTCATTTTTAACAAAACGTATTAATAGGTTATTAATGGTATGAGATTTTATAGTTGGAAACATATAATTATTTAGTTAAATTTGAGGTAATTATGATATTAAAAGACATATTTAAGAGATTCATATTTATTATTATATTGAGATATGTTTTGACGATTTCCATATTGGATCATCTAATCCATGTCATTTCAAAATGATTTTACATAGAGAAATTGTTGTGATTGATGTTGAATGGACATAAGGGGATAATTATCACCCAAATTAGCAACCACGTATGATTATAATAGTTATTTATTTTCTTTTTTTACTCAATTGAAACTATTTATTAATGATGGTTCCCAAAAATGAGGTACACCCAATTATAAATGGGGTAATATGTCTATTGTGGAATATTTCATGAAAAAACACCTAATTATTTATTATAGATATTTATAAATCGTGAATGTAAATGGATGGATATATTAATTAGGGAATATATTTGATGTTTTAACTTATACATATATACCCAATTTAAAAAATTATATTTATAATTTTGAAGTGGAAGCAAATATATGTTGATCTCTAATGAAGAATAAAATAGAGAATTATGAGATTAATTCAACTGAGTTGGAGGTTTTTAAGGATTTTTTGGGAATAATTATCCTAAAGTAATTTAATTTAAGATAGAAAAACTATTCACTAAAAGGAAGTAAAAAAGGGGAGGAATAAATTTCCACCATTGAAGAATAATTTAGAATATTGTCCAGTTATGCATTGAATTTAATTCTATACATGAGATTTAAATTAATTTATTTTACAAATTATTGAAACAATTATTATATAGAGATTTTTCCTCACATCAATATAAAATTTATGTAATTTTTTTAAAATTTTATTATAAAATATAGATAGATTTTGGTGAAACATATGTGACTCTTGAAAAAATGATTATAAAGTGGTATTCGTAGAAAGAAATGAAGAGTAATTTAGCAATTAAATGTTGAGGTAGACCCTTATATCCTATAAATGGTGGAAATGATGTTTTATGGAATGTCTAATAGAATAATAGATGACACAAAGTAGCCTAGATAACCCACAAAAATGGAATATGAATTGACCCTAATACATCCTAAAAGGTGTTATCCATCCCCATGGGATAGAGACTGGCTCCAATGAAATAAGAACAGTCATAAGGTAACTATTTCTCAGTAATAATTAATGAAAATAATGGAATTAAATTTTAAACAGTTGGTATTCCAGTATAATCATCATGAAAAGTGCCAAAATGTGAACAGATACAAACCAAAAAACTATACATCAACTCAATTCATCAAATAAACCATCAATGACATCATCACAATATATCCTTGTAATAAGTGGGTTACATACACTACCAATCCATGCCAACAACCAAATCCCATTTATCACGAACACTTATTATCTCCAAATTGTTCATTCCCACTGCATGGACCTAGAATATGAATGTATAAATATGCAAAATTTTAAATTTTGGGTTTTTAAAATAGTATACCAATAATATTTCCCAAAATATTTCATAAGTAATATATATAAAATAAACCAAATATACTCAATTTATAATAAACCATGGAATGGTATGATTTTTTTAATTAAAAATTCAATTATTCTTTTCCAATACTTTCCATTATAAGAATAAATAAAGAATTTAAAATAATAATGAATAAAAATTATCATAAAAAAGAAATGAATAAATCAATTCTTTAACATTGGAATGTATAAATAATTTTCAATCATTGTACCTTGGTTATAATAACTGAAATTTGATAGATCACGAAACAAGAAGTGTCACACATGTAAATGATGTGTTGATATAAACAATCATGCATCCCTTGATCTCAATACTTGGGGGTATTTTATAACACCCCAATGATTGAATTATCAAACCTCATTAGTGTTTAATTTTTGTTTCCATCTTCTGTTCCTTCCTAGATAAAACTAATATATTCCTAGCATGATTATCCTATTCTACCAAATGAACTACCGAAGTTACCATGTGTTTCAAGGAAGTAAAATAAGGGGAAATCCAGGCATCTCAAATAAGTTTAATCAATCTTCATTAAAAAAATTTAAAAATAACATTTCAAACTTTCCATTTCATTTTTCCAAAATAAAACATCCAAGGATTTCATCAAAACTCATGAGTTTCAAAATAATTATTTTCATTTAATACTATATGTAATTTAATAGATCCAATTCTCATGAAATAATAACCAAATTTTTTATTCAAATCAATTATTTAAATTAAAATTTAACACTTTAATAAATGAATATGTTATATGAAAATCCATATCTAAAAGGTTCAATACACACCATGCTATTTAGAAAACAAATTATCAATAATGTTAAATCATGATTTAGAAATCAATAATAAATCCTTTTTAAAATGTACAAGAAACAATGGTTTCAATTGACAGAAATTTACTTATGAAACCACCTTCCTCCAAAATAATATCATAAAACCCCAATAAGGGATCCAAAATTTGATGGATATGAATGGATATGACTAGGATATAATTAATCGAGACAAAATAGTAGAAATTCAACCTATAAATCATGATCTTCATATTTCAATGACATAAGTACCCATATACCTAAATGAAAGATAATGGTAATTCATGTATAATTCATGTTCAAATCAAGATTACACATAGTAGAAGAGATTCAATGATTCTAACAAGACTTCAGTCTACCAAATCTCATGTTTGGAAGGGAAAATCACATATAGAGAGTCTCTAAATACATCATGGTCGAATTTGTTTTGAGATACGTTTCCTTATCAGTAAGATACAAATTAAGAGAAATAAAATTAAAATAATTCTTGTGTGTTACTCACGCATTCTGGAATCATCAGCTAGAAGCTAGATCCTATGGACTTACTGGTGGTCCTGATAAGAATTCAAATGTTTCTGGAATTCCCACCAGCTATATGGTGGAATTCTTATAGGATCCAAATTTTTCCAACACTCACCAAGATGAATAGCTTATTTGACTAGTTTGATGTTGGATAACCTATATAAAATCTAGAGACATGTCATAGTAAACTCCAGTAAGAACCTATTGGAATACCTCCCAACCTCTCATATAAGAAAAAACACTCCATACCATTAAAAAGGATAAAATAAAAAGAAAAAACATAGAAACACGCTTATAAACAAGTGAAAAAAAATAAAAATAGGGATCATATAATAATTATTTGTTAGGATGTAACAATTCCCACCATAATAAATTATTTATTCTACATGAAAGAATCATCATGAATATTGGAACATAAAATTTTGAGGTTGGAACTATCTCATCAATGCCTCACACACAATTTCCACATGAGAAATAGATCCATGCTTCCTCATAATAGGAAGTAGAGATATAAAATCACTATGATGATCCTTTGTCTAATAATCGACATTCCTAACTTTATTTTTAGAAACATTCTTAGCTGATTCCACACTAAGGTCTTCATGATTTAAAACATGACTCCAGTCTGAAACATTCTTCTTCAGCTAAGATACATGGGACACATCGGGGAAAAATCATATTAAATGTAATGACCAATTGGTAAGAAATTTTTCCACTCTATTCAATAACCAAAAATGTCTATAAATATCATGCGGATAACTTACCCTATTTCCCAAGGCATTGGTGACCCAGTCGAAGTGTGACTCCCAAGAACACATGGACACTAATCAATAACTCATGAGGATATTGAAATCGATCCAAATATGATTTATACTATATTTTTTCCATCATAAAACTATTATTAATAATTTATATCTTTATTATTGTCTCCACGACCAAGCTTGGTCACACATGGGAATCATTACTAACCTTCGATGAACAAAGAAGATATATATAAGGTGGATAATGCAAGGCCTTAAATGGGGCCATTTTAGTAGAATATTATTATCCATTATTTTATGAAAATTCAACCATCCCCAATGGAAATCCCTACCTCCTTTAATGTTATAGACACAAGTATGAACAATTCCTTTATGAATAATTCTAATTCATTATGTCTGGCCACTCATAGAAAGATTGAATTCCATGCACAACTTTAACTCAGATCATGTTACCTCCTAGAGGCCTATCCAAATATGATATGTAAACTAAGTATCCCTATTTGATACAATGTAAGACAAAACAAAAATCAATATAGTAATCTCCTACATCTATAGATTTTCCAAATCCACACCATTTTTTATATAACAAATCAAAATAAAGTCATTTGATTTAGTTAAATGGTAAATCACCAAAAAATCATTCCTTCCTCAATAATTACATAGAAAAAAAACATGAAATTCCCTGAATATCGTATCCCATTTACTTATTAGAAAATTAAGGGTTGTAAGAAATATAGTAGACATGTGATGCTTAGACTTGATCTATTGAAAAGTATAACAATGAGAATCAAAATCACCAATGTTTTTTTTCATACTTATCCATAATATTTATCACTTAATGTTAGAAAAAATATTCATTTTACTTAGAATACCTCCAACTATGAAAGATGAAAATTATGCATCACATCCATCCCAAATATAGAAAAACAACATATTGTTTTTAAAAGACAAAAATACCCTCTGTAGAAATAAAACATTCAATAATGGCCACCCTACCATATAAAGAATCCCATATTCCTCATAATTTATCTTCATGATTCTATTATAAGAAAAGTGACTTGAGAAAATATGATTTCAACTGAACAATCGCTAATGTTATCCCAATATTATACTCCTAGACTCCCAAATGTATTATAGTAAATAGGGAAGTGTAATTAAACTACTCTAATGAATAATTCAAGCCCTTGGATAGTAGCATCATTCTAAGAGTATAAGAAACTGCATTTTTCTTCCCAAAAATGTATGAAAATTGAATGTAAATAGATTTAAATTAATCCACCCATATTCTCTATTAGAGATTGAATATTTTTATTAGAATATATAATTAAATATTTTTTTAGATGAAATGGTAACACTTTACCCAGAAATTTAGTGTTTACATCTCTTATGATCATGAATCACAGTAAAAAGTTGTACATTATGAGTGTGATAGATCTTCTCATGTAGCCAAAGCTAACAAGAACCATAATACACCACAAGATCACTCTTAATAAGGATGCATATGAAACAAAATCATGGAACATAATAAAAGGCCATATAGCCCTTCCAATCCACTAGAATAGTGAACGTATAATCTAAATTCAAATGATGCTTCAACTTATGAATGGAAGCTCAAAATATAATATATCAATTAAACTTCACTCCCTTATTTGTGAGAGAAGTCAATTTAGAAACCAACATAGCAATATCATTCATAAATAGGTGATAATACCCTTACAAGAACAAGAATATATGAATCTCAAAAACATTCCATAGTTATTCCAGTGATATGAAAATTTTCATCTTCTTAGTATCAATTGAGATTCCCTATTCAAAAACCACATGCCCTAATAACTTTATCTTCCAAATATATAATATTCAATTGGATAACATGGAATAATGATGGTGATTCCCGATATTTCTAAAACTACTCCTAGATTAGTTATATGGTCATCCTATGTTTTATTTTAACCCCATATATCACCCTTGAATGAAATAATGAACAAGTTGTGGTAATAGTGGAAAAAAAGTTGTAATCTCTCTAAACCCAAATGGAGAATTTATCAAAATAAAAGAAATAAAATAATACTCATAGTTTTAACTATTAATATTAAACGAATTATTTGGGATATTATATTCCTTGATCAGAACATTTTTCTAATATGATCAAATATCAATTTTATATACACACCACTCCCCTTTTATATTATCAAAAAAATATTAATGTGAAGAAATCATTACTTTTTATTCATCATAACCTAATTGAGATTCCAATAATAAACACATAAAAGAATTTTTTTCATTGGTTTTATAAGAAAAAAGCATGTTGATTCCCAAGGTGACACACTGGATTGAAAGAAGCATTTGTAAATTAATTCATCTAACAAAATCTTCAAGTCATTGAATTGAAAAATTTAAATATGATAAGTGGGTATGGATATATGTTGTTTATATAGGATTATTTCAATAGAAAACTTTACCAACCTCTCTAGTGGAAGACTAGAAATATTTTAGGAGAATACTCCTATGTAATGAGTAGAAACTTGGGGAAACTCACTAAAAAAGGCATCATATTATAGTTTAATAGCACCCATAAACACAATCTTAACTAACTATAGTAAAGGAAGATTGGATTGGCTATCCCTTGGGTCCCATTCTATTAGTTAAACATGGGCCTCCATAATAGGGATATTTAAGTAAACCCATCGATGACGACAATCTTTCAGAGATTTATGAGTTGTGAACCATTCCATAACAAGAATTACATATAGAGGATGAATTTCTAGAACTAAAATGTCACATATGTGATTAGTTACTAATAAAGGGAAATTACATGGTGTGAATTAGAGACTATAATCACTCTCCATGTAGAGAGGTGATTCATTTTCAATAAAAAATGGAATGGGCCCCATAAGAAGATGAAATACGTCTATAAAATTGGTTGATACAACATAATGGGAGGCAATATTAATAAATAAATACATCAGTAAAGACTGAGTAATATAAATGGAACTAATAACTATCACATAACCTACATCAGATCCCACTAGAGAGTCATCCACTGTGATAAGTAGTGATATTCATAATTCATACACATGGATCCCCATTATTCTTGAAGAATCTAATTGAATAATAGATCTTCTCCATAGATATGATCCCATGCCACTATGTGGAGATTTAAAAACATGAAAAAACCATTGAACGTGGCCTAAACATCCATATGAAAAAAAAGAATTTAGTTCCTTCATGAAATAATGCTTCAAGTACCCAATAAAACCACATTGTAAAGAAGTGAATGATCAATTACAAGAAACTATATATGATTTTAAATATTATTTTTTCAAATAACACCACCAATATTCCATCACAAAATTATTTCCACCTTCTTAGTCATTTAGTGGAACCACTGAAATTTCCAAAATAAATATGTGGAACTCCAATCAACCCTGAAATACCAGCAAGGAAAATTTATTCATTAGAGCCTCATCTAGAACATCAAAAAAAGAGGTGAGCTACAACATAAATACATAAGATCTATTATACATTCAAAGGACCATATGAAACCTATAAGCCTTAAACTTCTCATTTGTAAACACCTTAGTTGGATTATAATTGAGTTCTATAAGGTTATTTGTATAATTATTCATAGTCTAATAACATTGTGGACATTTGAGAATCTCTATGTAATTTTACTATACCATAAAATATGGATTGAGATGATTCGTGAAAATTTTATTGATATATTTTTCTTCAATGTACTCATTCCTATTCACAAGAACTATGGAATCACACAATACATGACTAAGACTTACTTGTTAGGAGATTCCATTATTTACCTTAATTGAATATAGTTTAACTATGAACTGAATGGTTTATTCAATCAATCCCAAAAAATCCTCCACTAGTTAATTATTTATTCCCCATAATGTTGGTGGTTTTTTATAAATATTATACTTGGATCAATATCTATTACCATCCCTTATAGGTTCCACTCATGGATCATTAATCAGAACAAGCGAGGCCACTTGGCCTTGAGCCTAGACTGAACACCATACTACCTCAATGAGGTTATAGTCAACTAGAGGGTTCACATGTTGTGGTTCAATAGTATCTCCCTTCTGATCCATGATCATACATCATCATGGGGGAATGTTACTACATAAAATTAATTGGAAAAAAGGAAACATTAGTCATGAGACACATAAAATTCAATTATATCAGTTGAATCTCAACTTGAGAACAAAATAAAAAGATCATAATTTTAGAAATACATTAGGATCAGATGAAGATAATTCCTCAAAGCCACAATTTAGTGACCACCCATTGTAACTAAAGTATCATTACTATGGGATATGTTATGGAACATTCCAAAACCAAACCACTTTACTCTATAAAATCCAATTTCCCCTATAACAAGACAAATTGAACTATATTTCGACATCCAAGAAGAGATACCACCTTCCATTGATTCAAATTTGACACAAACTAACCTAGGTGACCCACTAAATAGGAAAATAAATTGATTATGACTCAGACCGAAGGGAATTCCTGATCCCTATAGGATGTATACTTGAACATGGGAATCATTATAATTCAAGAGGAAATTATTTTCACACAAAAAACCACAAATTTAGTACAATGAGAATATATACATTTTGTATGTAAATACAATAATCAATACAATTACTTCAAGGTATATAGATACCAAAATAATAATGGTAAATCTTCTCATGTCATCACAGAAACAATCAATGATATCATTATAATATTTCCTTATTGTAATTGGATTAGATACTCTATTAGTCACTGCCAACATCCAAGTCAATCTAATAAAAAATATCATCTATCACTAACTCAGGACATCCATTTTTTCAGACATAGAAAAATAATTTTTACATACTCCCAATAGTATTTTTAGGGTCTGGGAAACACTATCTTAGTAGGATGTCACTTAGGGATTTCATAATAAATCCATATCAAACAAACAATGTATGCACAATTTTAAATTAAACATGACATGGTAATCCATTATCAATATACAATATAAACATTATTTTCAAATAATTTTCATGGAAGCAATAAAATATTCAAATAAAACATGCATGAGTACACATTTTCACCAAACAAGAGTGGATAAATCATATCATCATGATTGGAATGTATAAATCATTTTTGAACATAAGACTACAGTTACAAGCCTATAAGGTCTTGGATCCATGTGGATCAACCCTTTACATGTTTCTGAATTCCAAAGTGCTCGGAGGAGGATCAAAAGAAGTCTAGAAGAGTTCCACTACTAGAAGCTAGATGAAGATATCTTCATGAATTGATAGGGTGTTTCACTATGTGTATGTTTTCAAGTTTCGAAATATAAAATAAAATTAATAAGTGATGGTTTTTACATTAGAAACTGACCCTGAGTCATTACATGATGTTAAGTGGGGTTTAACGTTATGTAATACTACGATGATGAATGTTTTAAAAAAAAGCCACCCACTTGGGTTGTGAAGCCCTGCAGCTGTAGCTTCCCTATCTCTAGACTCCAGAGGACTCGGTATCCCCTCTTAAACAATTGGTGATTCTTTCATCCTGTATTGATTCCCTGCATCTCTCCTTTGACCCATCTTTAATATAATATATGATCTACCTCTGAACTTTTAGTTTCTTCTATTAGTTTTCTACCATTTCACTTTTCCATGTGATGACATTTGATCTCGATGTTACTAATAGAGTTTTCATGGTTTTTGGTTGATGTGGTGGTGTCGATACATCCTCATATGGATGTAGTTTTTGCAGGATAGTTAATCATGATTCATTGTGTGGTTCATTATCATTCAAATAATGTCGATGACCTTTTGAGTTAGGGGATCATTAATTATCGATTTATTTACATTCAATCATAAAGATAGCATGTTTGAACCATATTAAATAATTTGTATTGATCAAATAGATATGTTGTTTCTTGTACCATGATAATGATTTTCCTTATGATTTTATAGATAGTGTGATATCTATGCCTTGTTGGGTTTAGCATGTTGTTCTTGATGAAATTGGTAAAGAAAGTAAAGCCAGAATTGATTGATAATTAATTTGATAAATGGTTAAATAGGCTTGTTTAATGAATCTAGTTGTTTTTGTTGTTTTTTTATGATAATCAAATTGCTACAAGTAATCATGTTCGATTGAATTGGTTAATGAACATGAATCATATTGATTATTATTGATAAAGAAATCAAAAGAATGCTAAATTAATTTTAAATTAATTTTTTATATCATGAGATTTCTTGTTTCTTAGGTTTCATGTAGTTGAAACATATGAAAAATGTGTCATTTAATTCATGATGGAATGATAACTAGTTTTTTGATAAAATTCAATTCCTTATAGGGACTGAGTAAACCATTTTTTAGTAAAGGACGGGTGCATTATGCTTTGGAACCATGAGATGTTACTGTGTGTAAAGGTTTAATTCCTTATTATAGGGAAATTATCATGGTTTCTTGTTTTTTTCATATTTCTTGTGATGTGATGTGAATATGGGATGGTTGAGCTTGGAGGGTTATTGTGTTATGTGGGGAAGTGAGTCTCTGTTGTGATGTGATCCTGGGATAGCTGAGCTTGGAGGGATGTTGTGGTATGTGGGGTAGGGAGGCCCAGTTTTTGTAGCAACAGTTGTAACCTAGGATGGTGAGATTCATTGGTTTATGCATGTGGGTGTCAAGGAAGACATAGGAGATTATGGAATGGGTTGAATATGGGCATAAACACTGATATGATAGTTGGATTCTTATTGAATCTGTTGATTTTTTATCTGAATTACTATCCCCACTTCTTGAGGTAGATAGTTTTTCATACTCTCCTTCCAAGGGAGGTGAAGACATGTGGGGTATGCCATGTACTTTCGGGGTTTAGATTCTCAGGTTTGGATGGGTCTATGCTCCTACAATAGGTTTCCTATAATTTATGGTTAGTTCATCTACTCACCCTATTGAGCCCCTAGTGTTTGGTATAATAGAATTTTTTCATAGAATACCTAGAAATATGGAAAGTGTTGATGTTATTAATTAATGAATAAATGTTTAACCCATAGTGTTGGATCTTGTTGTGATGCAATGATAAGGTTTTATTTTCTGAGAAACCATGGACTCAGTGTGCTTATACCAGGAGGTAATTGAATAGTTTTGTGATTCTAATGAAAATTAATGTGTATTTTTTAATTTTTAAGTAATAGTTAAAAAATTAATTAACGTAAATAGAAACTGATAAAAAGAGATAATGTTACTTAATGTATCCCTTTAAATGGATGTGTGCTTATGGGATGTATAGTCGTAGTAGTGGAAACAAGGAATTTGAGAGATGTGATCTATAGTTGAGTCTAAGGCAAAGTTATTCCAATAGTGTGGTTGTGAGATATATTATATCATGTAATTTTTTTGTTTTTATATGATACTCCACCATGTCGGTTAGGTAAATTGACACCCTAGGGATTTTGAGCCTTTTGGGGTGTTTTCCCCAACATCCCAGTGGTAAGATAGTGGATGACTATCCCATTTGGATCTGTTATCTTCTCTTCATAGTTACATGTGATGTTATACACAATGGTTATTTTTCCCCATATATGTGTGTAGAGGTCTATAATGGCTTGTGATTATTTCACACAAATATATTCCGGATACAGTTTCCTATGGACTACTAAGGTATGACATGTATAGACAATGGTGGCCTAAGGATCATTACTCAATGTATGGGATTTAAGGGATTGAGGTGTAATACCCATTGTATGATACATATTGTGAAGGTTTTGGTGGCTCCCAAAAACTACCTAGTTACTTTTGGTTTCGAGGATATGGTGGTGTGATGAATGAGGTGCATGTTGTGGATCTTCGCCCAGGTGTATGAGGGATATCATTTTTCAATAGAGATGCCCAGGACATGCCATGTTGGGAAAAATTAGAAAATTAGTGGTGTTGTGGTAGTAGGTTACCCTTTATATTCTTTATTATATTATATTCTTGTGTATGAAATACATCAAGACTATAGCCATGGTGTGTCTGGGAACTTAGTGTACCAGTTTAGGTGACAAGTTAGTTTCACTTGTTTCTCACTGTGATTTAGCATGATTTATTTACTTTTTTACAAGAGGATATGGGGATGATCTTACTAAGTATACTTTTATACTCATGCTACATTTTTATAAACTATTTTTCAGGTCAGTTTGAGTGGTTTGGTGTTCAGGATAGTTAATACTAGGTTGGGGTTTTGTAGGAGTTGTTCGGGATTTGTGGTCACTGCAGTTTTAAATTCTTTTGGTACTTGCAGTTTCCCTTTCAGTTCTAGTATTTCACTCATGAAATTATATATATGCGCACTTTGGTTTTCATTTACATCTTTTTTTTTTGTGAGTAGGAGTTAGTTGGTGTTTATCTTGTTTTTCCCTTCTGCATGTGTTCTCTTTGAGGTTACTACCTCCCATTTGTGTGTTTACCATACCCTTAGTGCTAGTCACCAACCCGATGCCTAATGGAGGCTGAACTTGGGTGTAATTATCTCTCTTCTCCTATTTCTGGCTTAGGAGGTGTACACTCTGTGGGAAGATCATCATGATATAGTGGTATCAGATCTCTAGTGGAGGGATAGGATGGTGTTTGGAGTTAGTCATAGGTGACGTTTCATGGGTTGGTTGGGAAATGGTGTCATCCAAGTTTGGAAGGCATTGTAATCATGGGAGACCAGCTCAGATATGGGTATTTAGGGCCCCCTATTATCTTATGCATGAAAAATTAAGATTACAGTGGCTACTAAATGACGTGATGATGTTTTCAGGGTACAGACCTAGGAAATGATCATGCTTCATTCTTCTTTTCAGTTATATTTGAATTAGTAGACCATGGGACAGGTTAACCTAAAATGAATAAAATAATAAAATTAATTAATGTTAAAGTCTTCTATATTCTAGGTTTAGGAGTTCTAAATGTTTTCTCTTTTGTAGGTATGGATCAAGGTCGGCATCCTCATCATGTTTGAACACAATATGTTTATAAGGATGTGCTAGAATATCACTGCATATTAGAGGTTTATGTTGAAAATAAAAGGTGGAGGAAAACCCAAGAGTTTTAGTTCTAGAGTGTATAGAGGAATGAGGGATCCGTTTTAGATGTAGTTATTGAATATTGGGTTGAGAAGGGTTGAGATAGACTTTTGTTTGATCAGTGATTGAAGGAGAAATGGGTGTCATTGGTAGTGATGATGTTTCATGGGGCAGTGAGGTAGTGGTGGTTCTTGTTCCTTAGAGATCGTAAGGCATCGTCGGCTTTATGGGATGATTTTTGAGACCAGTTCAGAGCCAAGATTCATTCTTCAACCAAAAATTCAGTCAGTTGGTAGGAGATGCTTACCCTTTATCAGGGAATATTTAGTGTGTAAGATTTTAGGACCAATTACAGTAACCATCTATGATATGCTTCAAACGTATTATTTTATGAGGGGGATAGGGAAAGGAATTTGGATAAGGTATTTCATCTAGAGATCGAGTGCTAGGTCACCATATTTATACTAAACACATATCTCAAGGTGATGTAATGTGAAAAGGACATCGAGAGAATATTATCTATAACAAGATCATCACAAGGGGGAGTCATCAGGATTCCTGATGAATCAGAGTTGTGGTTTGGGGTTCCCATTTTTCAGGACAGAAGAGCTTCCAATCGACTGGTGTTAAGTCACATCCCTCAATGTCTCATTTTCCTGGTGGAAGCCACTCTCAGGCCAATTCCAATTATCATACACATTTTTTTCTTTTGGAATCTGAGGTCAATAGTGGTGAGAGTGGTCGACCCTTCTTAGTAGAGAGAGTTCACCAGGTATTCTGCTTAAGGTTCCTCTATTGAGTTAGTTCCAGCTGAGAAAAAAACAGGCCACATAATATCTGGATTAGTAGAGAGTAGATGGGGAACGTAGAGGATGGCCCCATGATGCACCCTATCTTCATAGAGAAGAGTGCGGCCATGGATATGATCTTCGATAAGGTCAGAGAGGTTGTGGAGTTTATCAGGGTCAGATTCATGATTTATCATTTCTAGTACCAATCGGGCCAAACATCATTCGAGGTACTCTTTGCTCTTATTCTACATTGGTGAATTCCTTGTTTGATTTAGGAGTGATACACTCATTTATATCACTTTCTCTTGTACATTATTTGGTACATGATGTAGATTGGCTTCCAGTTCTCTTGGGGTTGAATACGCCAGTTAGAGTTTGAGTTGACTTGTTTGAAGTATGTAGATATCATGAGCTAGTGCAGGGGTAGCACCTATCTTGATGGATTTCCTATTTTTATGGATACAAACATATAATTTCATCCTCAGAATGGATTGGTTGTACTCAATTCAAGATATCATGGAAAAATTCATGAGTTAGGTTATGTTCTTCAATGATGATGGAGATCCCACAGTGTTTTTTGGTAAGTGAGACCCACATATGGGTCAGAGGTGTGATCCTTCCTTATTACCCTTGATTGCTGAGATGATGCTATGTCTGTTATAGGTTCATCAGTTTGAATTTACTTTGGTTATAGAAGAGTAACATGATGACTTTCCAATAGAGGTTATAGTGTCAACCCCTCGATGAGTGAAATAAATTCACCGTGTGTTATCAATGCATGTGGTTTGAATTAATTTCTGAATTAATTCTTGATGCATTGAACACAAGTACATGGAATTTAACTTTGGTTACAAAATGTGTACTCCTATGTTATCTGTACAGAAATCTCTACACCTATGTATGATTTCTTCAATTATATTTCAGTCATAAAATTAATCGTACTGATTAGATCTATAAGAGATGAAGGAGGAGGAAGAAGATATTGTATTTCAGATAAAAAGGAAGATTAATCATGAATTTAAAATTTAGTCACAAATGTGTAAATAAATCGATGATCTTTAAATAATTATAAATAAATATGTGACCACTCAAATACAACTTTTAAGTTTTAGGTATAGTAGAAGCATGTGATGGGTCATTCCCAAATTTCCTTTTTTCCATGATCGGTGATTAATTTGATATTTTACACAATGTTGAATGTCATGATCAATAGAATTAAATCAAATTATATTTTCAGGGGATAAAATAATAAAAATGAATAGGGGATCATCATATATTTTTTATAATCAATTTTATTAATTAAATACTTGAATTGTCATATTTATTTCATCATTCATGGATCTATCAAAATATATGTGTTGTATCATTGTTTCATTTTATGAATAAAGAGTATATTCCCTCTAGTGATGATCCAAAAATGTTCCATAAATCTCCAGATTTCTGTATAGGAATCACTGGGTTCTATCACAACAGAACATATCACATTTATTATCCACCATTTATCACTATGAGAACCACATTCAAATAGTTCTCCTTGATCTATTTTGACTTGGAAGTGGGAGGTGGAGGAAGATCACTCTACATTCTTGGTAACATTCTTGGATAAGGGACCTCTCTAGGGGTTTAGAGGATTCACCAAATTTTTTGTGTGCAACAAAACATAAAAATTATCTCTATAAGAAAATAATAAAATTAGGTTTACAAATCTCTAGGGTTAAAATAAAATAATTTCGCATATTCCCATCATTATTTATTTAATTATTATATAACCCCATGTAAAATAATAATTATATTATTTTTATTTCTCAACATTCTCTTAACTTGAGAATTAAATTAAATATTATTTAACAAAATAATATTTGATATTTATTATTTTCCATTAGAAAGTTAAAATTTATCTACCATTCCTAACTAATATATATCGGGCCATGAATAATGATTATATATTTATTAAATAAATATCACTGGATTATTTGGAAATAGATAAATAAATATTATATTTAATAAATAACAAATAAATATTTATTAAAAATTAAAGTTGCATTATATTCTCCTGAATAACTATTGAAAAAATATATGTGATAAAGAAAAACAAATAATTATTAATCCATATGGGAAAGTAATATATATTCATCTTTTTAAATAATAAATTATAATATATTTTAAACATAGATTCTAGATACACTTAGTGTGTGACCCTCTATGCCTTTATCTCATTGGAATTAGGTGTTGTAGCATAATGTTCAAGTTTAGAACCTGGAAACATACCTTGTCACCCATAGATAAAGAATTTAATATTGCAATGACATAATACCTCATAAGGACACTTACTATGTAATGTAATCCTTTTATCATGATATCTCTAATGAATCAAGGTGCATGATCATGCAAATAACTTATGTGATCGATGTAACTTTCATTGACTTCCCAAAATTTTATCTTACCTATAGAACACTATGAACATCAATTTATTTAGGCCATATCATTTCCATCAAAGGTCCTAAGATATCAACTTTCCTTAAAGAACATAAGAGATAAATACTTTTCCCATCATTCGTTAATGAAATATTACCCATGATTCACCCAATGTATCCTACCTCACTGTGAACATCTTTCAACATAGTTTTTCTAAATACATCAAAGTATTCAACTCATAATACTCATTAATAATCATCTAAAACTCTAGGGATAAATACACATTTCTATAGGTAAGAACATCTAATGACATGTTTAAATGGATTTTTCCTACTGGAAGTGTTGCGACTCACCTTCACCAAGATGAGGAAAGGGACAGAAAACTGCCAAACCTTTCCTTCTTCAAGTTGAAGGATATAAAATGACCCCTCAGTCCCTCCTTCAATAGGCCTCGGATTGGAAACTAGCACCAAGGGTATATAATATCACGTAAATTGGAAGGAATTACCCTTTTTATTTAATAAGATTGGGAGATAAGATAGTAAATCCCAAACAACTCCAAAAACTGAAAGTAAAAGTAAATCCAAAAATTCATTCCCATATGCATGTTCAAAATAAACTGATATAAGGAACAAGAAAACTATGATAAAAATACAAAAATAAAGAAAATATGTGGCGACAACTCCCGAAGCCTGAGCTAATAAATTCTGGCATGGTCCTCAAAGTAATCCTAAAAGCATGAAAGTAGTTTTATATATTTAGGGTGAGTATACAAGTATACTCAATAGGGAAAATCAAAAGCTCTCGTGCACAAGTGGGGAGGCATTCTAATTCCCCGTGAGAAATAGAGATAACCAAAGCACCTAGTAAGGAAACTATACACCTAGCCTCACCAAGGCACACTCCCCATATAACGCAAGTTAGAAAAAGTAATAGTAATATCACATTGATATTTGGGTACACCATACCGCTTTTCTACTGGTTATTTAGGACATCCTACACATCAAAGCTCCCCCACAAGTCTCATTGCAGTCCCACTGTCAGCCCAAAAACAACCTCATGGGCCATCCCAACTGAACACCCCACCCACAGACACCTAGATCACCCCAACCACACATACCCATGCATGTAGACACTTGGGCCACAACAACCACAACCATGCCTGAAGACACATGGGCCAAAACAACCACTTCCAGGCCCGAAAACACATGTGCCTCATCTCGAAGACACTTGGGAAACAAACCTACCACACTCACATGGACCAACCACCAAAACACACCCTTCTCGAAGAATCTTGGGCCATAATGAACATTAGTTCATCACATCCTACCCAAAGAATCTTAGGCTACCTAGGATAGGGATTATAAAGAATCTAATAAATAGCCACTCATAATAATGTTGAGAAAAACACCCTCCCCTATGAAATAAGGGTGTTTGGAATGGAGTGCTCAACATGGGTGGGGTGAGAATAAGAAACACATGAACTAAATTTATATATATAATAAAACAAACACTCATACCAACCTAAGGGTTCCAAAATAGACAACCATCTCATACACAACCATAGAACAACCACCCTCATTACTATTCCTACATGTGCAAACACACAACAGCCACAACCAGAGCACAGCCCATTTCTAAAAAACAATCCCCCATTGTACCCATTATTGTTACCATATTCAAGTGATTCCATTTAAAACATTCCTTCACTACTGAGAAACTATCTGGAATAGCCACAATCTAAGACAACAACTAAAGGAAAATATCCAAGAAGCAATTTCAGCATTCACACCCAGTTCTCTTGTAATGTCACAACAACAAAAGGGATCTATGAGATCCCTTGAATTACTATAAGAAAACCAAGCCCCATCATTTGGCACCACATGGACTCAAATCCACAACAAAAAACTGAACAATAGGATACCCCATCTCAATCCACGTCACCCCACAAGCATCAAGCAGAACAACCATGTGTATTAGAATAACAAAGCAATGGAGTTTTTATATTTAACCACACCATTTATCAAGTTCGTGATTTCTTTTTGGTTAACCGGTGTAATCACACAAGGATTATTATTCATTGGGAATCCATTTTATCGACCAACTTTGCGTTATTAACCCGTTTCCATGTTACAACCATTAAATCACAAGATTATCCAGAAAAATAGAGGTCCATTAGTATGCAAGAAAGGACCACCAATAGCCACTATTTTCAGTGGGCATAATCCCATACAACTCATAACATAAAAAAAGATAAAAAAAATACAACAACATCATCATTAAAGATACCACTTCATTCTTTAGAGTTCATGTATTATCATTGTTAAAATTTGTTTTCATCCATTTCCTAAGGGAATCATTATCATACCCACCCCGCATGATACACAGTAAAGAGAGATGAATGAATAACCCCTACTTGGTTGATAAGGATTGACATTTTCTCCTAATTCTAAGAACTATGGTCACGTGAGAAGTAGGAAAAACTCCACGAGGTTGAGCCGGAAGGTCTCCAGCACGAGTTCATGACTCGTCTCATAAGGAAGGATTTTAAACACATCCAGAGAGAACAAAAGAGACTGTAGAAGAAGATCTTGGGGATAAAGTCTTCATCCAAGAGTTACGGGATATTCCATTTCAAAGCACTTGAAAAATGGGTCGTGGCTTGACCACGTGGGTGGGTGGTTTCTCACGTTAGAATTTATTAAGATTTAATAATTCTCCTCGGAGACGGTGGTGATAATGGTTAAGTTAATACATTTCCTTCAAACCAGGAAAACACATAATAGGGGTGAGACTGGAAATCACGGGAGGCTGGAAAATGTAGAAAGGGTGTGAAACTGATTAAAAAGACACACATTTTGGTAAGTTAAGGGTCTCCCCACTCTTAGGGGATTTAAAACATCATTTATGGGAATACAAACATCCTTGAGCGAGTTTAAAATGGTAAATAGGCTTAAAAGAGGCATTACGGGAAAACTAGGGATGGAAACCCCGACACCCCTCTATAGATGATCGATAAAAATGATCAGTGTAATTGATCAGGTGAAGTTGATTGGGTGAAGATGATCAGGTGAAGCTAATTGGGTAGATCATATTGGGTGAAGTCGATCGAGTGAAGCTGATCGGTGAAGCTGATCTGTGAAGTTGGTCGGGTGAAGCTGATCGGGTGAGTCGAATCAGGTGAAGCTGATAGGTGAAGCTGATTAGTGAAGTCTATCAGGTGATGTTGATTGGGTGAAGTTGATTCGGTGAATCTGATTGGTGGAGATGATCCGTGAAATTGATCGGTTGAAGCTAATCGGGTGAAGCTAATCGGGTGAAGCTGTTCGGGTGAAGCTGATCGGGTGAAGTAGATTCGTGTAACTGATCAATGAAACTGATCGGGTGAAGCTGGTTGGTGGAGCTAATAAGTGAACCAGATCAGGTGACACTAATTAGATGAAGCACATTGGGTGAAACTGATCAATGAAGCTAATCGTTGAAGCTGATTGGGTGAAGCTAATCGGGTGAAGCTAATCGGGTGAAGCTGATCAGTGAAATTGATCGGGTGAAGCTGATCAGTGAAACAGATAAGTGAAGTTGATCAGTGAAGCATATTAGTGAAGTCAATTAGTAAATTTGATCAGTAAAGCTGAGCAGTGAAGCTGAGCAGTGAAGCTGATCATTGAAGATAATAGCTGAAGCTAATCAGTGAAGTGGATCAGTGAAGCTGATCTGTGAAGCTGATTAGTGAAGCCAATCAGTGAGACTGATTGGTGAAATAGATCAGTGAGACCGATGGGTGTAACCGATCGGTGAGACCAATCGGTGGTACTGATAGGTGACACCACGGTGACACGTTTCCATTGACACCGACATCTTCCTAACTCTTTTATGGTGTCCAAGACACTCCAACACTTAGAATTTGTAAAAATAATGGACCAGGAGGGTCCGGTACACTACATCAGATACCTCTCAAACTATTCTCGTCCTTGAGAATTCAACAGTAACCTGAAAAAAAAAAAGAGGGGTTTGAACACCCACCTTAGAAGATACCTCTCAGGGAAAAACTACCCCAAATAGCCATGAACCCCAAGGATCAAATTGTATCGACACATAGATCAAGTAGTTCTTTCCTCCATGTCAATATACTATCCACTTTGGGCGACACTAACTCACCTGCATGGTTTTAATCACATCCATGCTGATATGTATTGATTAGGAATCATGTTCTCCTTTCCCCACACATCGAAAAATTTCATACGCATTCACAAGGTAAAGGAAACAACTCATCTCATAACCATACATGGTCAGCAATACATCACAGCTAGTTATAAAAACAAGAACATCAAGGAAGGCTCAGAATAGAATCTCAAAATAGCTCTGGGTACTGGGCGTGCATCTGAGCTTCTCGCTCCCATATACTCCCCTAGAGGCCACTGTGCCTCCACAACACACAAACCAAAGGGATGGTCTTCCCACGAAACACCTTCTCCTTTCGATCCACGATCCTTACTAGTCTCTCCATAAACATAACATCATCCCTTATATCCAAATATACCCAGTCAATTACATGGGAGTCATTGTGTAGATATCGACGAAGCTAGGAGAAATGGAAACGTCATGGATCCTTTCCAACTGAGGTGTCAATGCCAGCTGATATTCCACCTCACCGCCTCTCCCCAACACTTCGAATGGCCCGATGAACCTAAGATAGAGATTTCTCCCCTTGTTGAATCTTCGCAGCCCACGTCAAGGGGAAACCTTCAAGAACACATGGTCTCCAACATCAAACTCCAGGGGCCTCCTCCTACGATCAACATATGACTTTTTCTAGTCCTGTGATTCCTTCATCCTTTTATGCACAAGGTGAACCTTCCCCATTGTTCTCTTCACTACCTTTGGTCCAATAACACATGACTCCCCAACCTTGGTCTAGCACACGGGCTAACGACATGGCCTCCCATACAAGGCTTCAAATGTTTCCATTCCAATAGTAAAGTGATAGTTGTTATTGCATGAAAACTCTACTAATAGAAAGTGTCATACCCATGATCCCCTAAAATCCAAAACACATTTCTATAGAATATCCTCTAATGTTCAGATGGTATGCTCTGTCTTCCCATCTGAATGGGGGTGGAAAGTGGTGCTAAGGCATGGTTGGATGCCAAAAGCATGTTGAAATCCCCTCCAGAATAATGTGGTAAACTATGCATCCCAATCTAATACTATGGACCACATAACTCCATGAAAATGCACCATCTCATCCGTGTATCTTTGTACTAAGTCATCCACTACACTCGACTCCTTGATCACCAGGAAGTGAGCAAATTTCATCAACTGGTCTACCACTACCCAGATAGCATTGTAGCCTCATTGATCCCTGGGTAGTCCTATGAAAAAATCCATCTATATGTCATCCCACTTCCACTTGGGGACATCTAAAGATTGAAAAAAAACACATGGGATGTGGTGTTCAGCCTTCACCTGCTGACACACTAGGCACCTAGCCACAAACCCTGCCACTACCCATTTCACCCCGGGCCACAAAAAATATTCCCTCATGCCTTGGTATGTCTTGGAAACTTCTGGGTGTACCACTAGGGGTGAGTTATAGAACTCATAGAGAACTCCCTCGTGTATCTTCTCTTGGAAAAACAACTTCTTGTAGAAAAACATATGATTCTGACCATCCTCTGAACACCCTTCCAGATAATTGCCCTGGTCAACCTAATCGTGCATCACTTAACTCTTTGAGTCTCCCTACTAAGACTCCTCCACCTACTAAAATTGAGAGGATTGCATTATCATCTGAAATAGACAACCTCTACCACCATCCACCCTTGCATCCAGGTGTAAGGAATCCAAATCCTCCATTACCTTCCAAGCATCTGTAGATTCCCAAATAGCTTCCCTCTGTGACTTTATACTAAAGACATCTCTCATAATATTACCCTTAACGTCATTTTAAGATATATCAAATTCTTATTCCTAAAGAAACTCCACCCACCTTTGTTGTCGCAAGTTTAGATCCCACTGGGTAAAGATATTCCTCAAACTCTTGTGATCTGTGAAGACCACAAAGTGCTCCCCGATGAGGTAATTCCGAAAAAACATTGACTTGAACACTACTACTGCAAGATCTAGGTCATGGGCGGCATAGTTACGCTCATGAGGATGCAACTGCCTAGACCCATAAGAGATAACTCCTCACTGCTGCATCAACACACACCCCGAGCCAATACTAGAATCATCACAAAACACCTCAAACAAAACCCCTTCCTCTAGAAACCTAAGCACTGGAGAACTGACCAACCTTTCCTTCAGATAAATGAAACCTTCCTATAACTGCTTACTCCACACGAAGGTCTGGTCCTTTCTGGTCTAAAATTCCAAAAGAGCTACAACTTGAGAGAAGTCAAGTATGAACCTCCATTAATATCCTTCCAGACCCAAGAAAATATGAACCTACATCATATAATTGTGTGATTCCCAAGAAACAATTGCTTTAACCATTGATGGATCTAATGCTAACCCTTGTTGAGATACCACACGTCCAATAAAGTGAACTTCTCGTGTCAAGAACTTGCACTTGGAAAACTTCCCATAGATCCGGTGGTATCGAAGGATCTCCAAGACCATCCTGAGGTTCTCAGTATGCTCCTCCTCTGATCTTGAGTAGATCCGGATGTCTTCAATGAACACAATGATGAAATGGTCTAGTAAACCATGGAAAACAGAGTTCTTGAGCCCTATGAACATAGCAGGGGAGTTTGTAACACCGAACGGTGTGACTACGAACTTGATGTGCCTATACCTGCACCTGAAATTATTCTTTGGGATATCTTTGTCTTTCACCCTTAACTAGTGATACCCAAACCGCAGATCGATCTTAGGAAACCAATATGCTCTCCTCGGCTGGTCAAAGAGATTGCCTATCCTCGAGAGAGGGTAACAGTTCTTGAACATTACCTGATTCAGTATTTGGTAGTCAATTAACAGACTAATACCACCATCTTTCTTATTTTCATACAAGACTGGAGCACCCCACAGTGACACACTTGGCCAGACAAAACCCTTCTTCATCAGATCATCAATCTGAATCCAAAACTCCTGCAACTCAAAAGGTGCCATCTAATAAGGATCCATAAAAATCAGAGGGGCACCAGGTTGTAAGTCTATCCCAAACTCAACTTCACGTCTAGGGGGTAGAGTCACAACCTCCTTAGGGAAAACATCCAGGAACTCTCTAAAAACTCCTGGAACTTCCACCACCTCTATGTCTACCGAATCCATTGACAGCTCATCTAACAAAGAAAGATGGGACTCTGCTCACCGGCTTCCCTCCTGGAAACCCCACTCACCAAAGAAATCTATACGCTGGCCACCCATATCAGAAAACATGACCCTTATCCAAAAGTAGTTGATAATAGTTTGTACGAAAAATAGCATGTTGATGCCTAGAATAAAATCATATGGTTGCATTTGTAGCAGAAGGAGATCCCCACTAGACTAATCTAGCCCCAACATTAGTTTGTATCCTCGAAAAACATCAAATAGGATGGTCTAACCCCTAACTGGCGTACTCAGAACCAGGGTAATGGAGAGTCTCTGTACACATAGGCCCAAAGCATGGGCTAGACTGGGTGTAACAAATGAGTTTGAATCACTTGAATCAAACAAGGCACATGCAAGAGTACTAAACAAGATGATCATACCTCGAACGACCTACGGCCCTGCTGGAACTGCTACCTCTACAGTGTGCAACTACCCACACCCAGCACCTCTACCCCTCAGTTATCGTCTGCATCCCCAACCATGCCCTGGTCAAGGTCCCTAAGGATTGACCTAATCTCAGCCTCCCCTATCCACCCTCGGAGGAGTGGGAGCTCAATATCCCTACTACTACTACTAAAAGGTTCTGGCTGGAAACGGGTGCTGCTCAGGTGGGTATTGAGCCTTCCCACCACCAGCATACTACACTCAGTTTGGGAACTTATTATCCAGGTTACCATAGCTTCCATAGATAAAACATCTCGGTCGTAGTCTTGTAGATAATGGTAAAGGACTGGGAGATCAAAACTAGAACTCTTGAGGTCGTCTGTAATGACCCAAAGTTTCATTAATGGAAAATCCCACTTGATCCAGTTAAATGTTTCTTTATGAAAAATGTTTTTATAATATGTCAACTTCTTTAGTTTTACGTTAAGATTTGTGACCATTACTTCTTAGCTGTTGAGCAGTGATCATCTGAGTAGTATAAATATAAGGCTTTAACGAACCCATTTCTACTCAGACAAGGGAAGCGATGGCCTCATCCAGTAGAATTGCCCCTTACGAAGCCCATTTGTCAGAGCTCGGAAAAGAGGTGGCGTCTTTGGGCTTTTCCCTTGACCAAGCCCAAGCTGATCTTCATCAAGTCAAGCTCAAACGTGATCGTCTACGGGAAAAGTGGAAGTTGATTGAAATTACCACTCGAGCGATGTTATCTGAGCCGCCCCAAGAGTCTTTCACCATCGCGCACCTTACCCTTAGGTCTTATGTGGCTATTTTAAGGGGTTATGTAACAAATAAGTAGCACCATGTTCATGTACATTATTTTTGTATATAATAATGAATATAATTTCTAGTCATTTTTGATACATTGTAATTAGTTTTTAAAGTACAAATGGTGTTTTTAGTTATTATTTAATTAAGAATTATATTTTATTAAATTAAAGGATTTTTGAATTAAATAATATTTTAATAAAATATTATTATTAATATTAAATTAATTTTTTATTAAGTATAAATGATCTTATAATTTTATGAATGCAATTAAAATTTTTATTAAGGTTTGAAAGCCATTTCTATCAAAACCTGTGTATTTTTTTATAAATGTCGGTTTTTATTTTAAAAGTGAAAATTCACATATTTAGAAAATTATTTAGATAAAATAAATATTATTTTTGGAATCAGGACGTCAAAATTATCCGACGGTGAATTTTTCATAATTTTCTGAGACAGTCAAATTTTTGGGTAAAAATTAAATACCATTTAAATATATAATGTGTTTTATGACATCATAATGACCCATTGGTGATGTAATAAAATAACATAATCCTTATGTTCGGACAATATGTGTTTTATCATTAAAATAAGGAGGTTTTGGGTTTGTTTGACTTACTTTTGAAAGCATTAATGGAGCCCTCAAGACTTATTCAACACTTTGCCTTTTTAAATTAATTTCCATGGGAGTGTGACTCACCTCCACATAAGCGACCCTAATTTTTCTATAAGTTCGGACCTTGGACTTGTAAAATATTGTTTTCCTCTTTCCTTTTCCAGAAACCACAGGCAAACCATGGGATGGTTTGTGGTTTGAATTATTTTAATATAAGGGGTCCCAAACCTAAATAATAAAGAATTCTCTCACATTTCCTATATAAACCCACCCAAGCTCCCACTTCCTCCTCACTAAAATCCCCTGGAGTTCGTCCAAACTCTGCCCTACTCTCTCTAGAATCCTCCCAAGGTGCCCCAAGCTCCCAAGAAGCCTCTCACAAGCCTCTCTCTAGACTTTAGAAGCACACTTCCAAGTAAGGGTTTTTTCTTCCTTTCTCATTTTTGTCAATTTTCTTTAAGTTGTATTGCCCTTTTAATTTCAATTATGGATGTTGGGGTATGGTTTCTCACCTCCCCCATACTTCCCTCTTATTGTTTGAATGATGGGAGAACCCTTTCTCTCTCATTAAATTCCTCCCATGTACACCCATTACTATGCCGAAATTCCGAAAGGAACTTCTCTCTCTTCTTTTACATTCAAACAATACTTTTGTATCATGAATCTAAATTCCATTTCAATTATTGGTACATGTATATATATGACCTACTTACTTTCCATTACATTTAAATATGATGAGGAACCCCTTTCTCTCTCATCAACCTTTTTTATGAATTCTTATGTCATGCCGTTACGCTGCCGAAATCGCACCGATTTTCTAAGCCAATGTCATTGTGTAGTGAATACCATGCCCATTTCTCCATCAAGGGTATTCACCTTTATGCACATTTACTTATTGATTGTAAAGTTTCATGTGTGAATTCCATATTCCTTTATCGTGGAATAAATGATTATGTTTTATGAATCCATGTTTTATGATCCATGTGGCACACTTATGCATGAAATGAAATGTTTAAGAAGGGTGTGCCCTTATAGCGCTCCAATGCATTGGGTAAAGTATAGTATCATGATACGTAATGTGTAATGAGTGTTGACTCATGCTAATTCAAGTGCAACGAGTGTTTACTTGTGCTTCAAGTGCAATGAGGGTTTACTCATGCTCCATGTGCAATGACCCTTGGCTCATGCTAATTCAATGTTAAGTGTTGTTTCCACATTTCCATGTTATGGTTATCATGCTTTATCATGCCTTTATGTTCATGTTACTCTAATTCTCTATTTATTTTCCTATTTCCTAACATGTATTGTACTCCTCATGTTATTCATTGTGTACTCCCTTACTGGGCTTTATAGCTCACCCTTTTCTTATGCATGTCCTCAGGTTATCCCATGCAATGCTAAGTACGAAGGAATGTAGTGGTCATATAAAGGAAGTTTTCAATAAAGATGTTGTATTTCAAGTTTAAAGTTTTTATGTAATGATCCTAAGCCCCAAATACACTAAACCTCTCGATCTTCTTTGTTTTATCAAGTGAATTTTTATGTAATAAAGCATGCTTAAGTTGTAATAAAAAGCAGGGTTGTCATAGTTGGTATCAGAGGATAGGTTTAGTTATTTTTGGGATTAGGAAACCCTAGTAAAGCCTTAGATACAAGAATAAGCATAATAAAAACATCCCTAAGTTTTGGTAAATACTAAGTAAGTGGTTTATCAAACAAATACATCCCTGTCTGGATACGAGCAGGTAGAGGCGGCTCTGGCACAGATGTATCCTAGGGGTAAAACCCGAAAACACCGCTTTGAGCTAGACTCGAACGGGAACTGGTGCACGACAATGGGCCTTGCTGCACTCTTGGTTAAGACACTCTCGGGGGATATGTTTTGATAAATTCACAATCTTATTATGAACCCTTATTAAAGGAAAAATGCCCCTAAGAATATATGTTAGAAGGAAGATCATGAAAATCCTGGATTGAATCCTATAGACTCATGAGTTAAAGAGATTAAAGTTTATTTATAAGTCATGAACTTTTGTCTTTGGATTACCCTTTATGTGTTACCCCTAACTTTCCTTTTATTCCAGCCAATGGCCGGTAATAGGAGAACTCGGGCTAACAACCGTTGTGAAGATCAGTGTGATGATTTTACTTATGAGATGCCCAATCCAATGGGAGTGGGAATCGCGAACTTTGTCACACTTCTCTCTCAGCTAACTCAAGTTCTGAATAGAAACACTGGTCAAGAGGAACGTTCAACCCCCCTAAGAAAGAACAAGTCTCTATTGAAAGCTTCATGAGACAAAGGCCTCCAACTTTTAGTGGATCATCTGATCCCACGATCGCTGAACAATGGATCAACTCCATTGAAAAGATATTCTCCATCCTCCAATGCTGTGAAAAAGAGGAGGTTCTCCTGGCAGCTTATCATATGGAGGGTGAAGCTGATCAATGGTGGACGTTGATAAAAAATACGAAGCCTGAGGAGGAGATCGAGGCTTTGGAATGGAAGTAATTCCAGAAGATGTTTTTCGATAAATATTTTCCACGCACCCTCCGTCTTAAGATGGAAAGGGACTTCCTTTCCCTCAAACAGAAAGATAAAGAATATGTGGGAGCGTACGAGGCAAACTTCACAAGGCTTGCACGATACGCTTCCAGCTTTGTCGTTACCCCCGAATGCAAGGTTGACCGCTTCTTTGGTGGGCTGAAGCCTAGCTTGCGGAAAGCATTAGCGATCCGTGACTTCGACAGCTATGAGGAAATTGTCTGATGTGCCCTCAAGGTTGAAATGGAGATCGGAGAATCACAGGGGTATCATGGGGACAATAAGCGTAAGGTGGACTTCAATGTTGGTGGTCCGATGGATAAATCCAATGACGCTAATAAATTTCAGCACCCCACTTGCCAAAAGTGTGGAAAGAAGCACCCTGGAAATTGCCTTAGGGGGACAAGAAAATGCTTCAAGTGTGGAAGAGAAGGGCACCTAGCTGTTAACTGTCAGCAAGAAGGACCAGCGGCTGCGACAGAGGAGAGGAACACTCAGTTCGAACCTCAACGCGTTGTTCAATGCTACAAATGCAAAGAACCGGGTCATTTTGCAAATCAGTGCCCTAATCCAAGGGTTATCGGAGGCAACCATCAACCTCCAAGACAGCAAGGAAGAACTTTTTCCATCACTTCTGCCGAAGTGAACACCAATAACGAAGTGGTGACAGGTATGCTAGTTATTCATTCAAGAATAGCCAACGTAATTTTTGATTCAGGTTCTACGCATTCTTTTATATCTCAAAATTTTAGTAGAACAATCCCTGCACCACCACAAATCATGGAAGTAAAGATGTCGGTGAGTACGAAAAATGGGGCAATCATTGCATCCCATGAGTATAAGTCCTCCCCTGTTATAATCTGTGGATTGAATTTCTCGGCGAACCTCTTCATACTCCCTTTGGTGGAATTTGATGCAATTCATGGCATGGATTGGATTTCCTTATATAGATTCAGCATAAATTGTTGGGAGAGGGAAATCACACTCCATATGGAGAATCGACCCCCGATTATTTACAAGTGTCATGAGGAAGATGAATCTCCTTTAGCTCCATCATCTCAAGCATGGATATTACTGCCTTATGAGAACGCATATCTGGCTCAGATGATTGAGTCCAAGGAAGAAACCACCCTTGAAGAAATGCCTATTGTGAGGGAATTTGCTGAAGTATTTCCCTAGGAACTTCCTGGTCTTCCTCCAAGAAGAGATGTTGAGTTCTCAATTGAACTTATACCTGGGGTGCTACCAATATCCAAGACTCCATATAGAATGTCTTTTGTTGATCTTGAAGAGATAAAGAAACAACTACAGGAGAATCTGGATAAAGGGTTTATACGCCCAAGTGCATCACCATGGGGTGCACCAGTCCTCTTCGTCAAGAAGAAGGATGGGTAAATGCATCTTTGCATCGATTATCATGAACTTAACAAAATCACGATAAAGAACAAGTATCCTCTCCCAAGAATTGATGACTTGTTTGATCAGCTGCGTGGAGCACAATACTTCTCCAAGGTGGACTTGCGGTCAGGATATTATCAAGTAAGGGTGAAGAAGGAAGATATCCCCAAGACTACTTTTCGTACAAGGTACGGGCACTATGAATTCATAGTAATGCCTTTCGGACTCACCAATGCTCCAGAAATATTCATGGACTTGATGAATAGAGTCTTTAGAGATTACCTATACAAATTTGTGGTAGTCTTTATAGATGATATTCTAATATACTCCAAAACCAAGGAGGACTATGAGGAGCATTTAAGAACTGTACTGAAGACTTTGCGCAAGGAGAAGCTTTATGCCAAGTACAGCAAGTGTGAGTTCTGGTTGAAGGAGGTCTCATTCCTGGGACATATCATCACAAGCAATGGGATATCTGTGGACCCCTCCAAAATAGATGCAATTGAGGGATGGACGAGGCCAACATCAGTAACAGATATCTGTAGCTTCTTGGGGTTAGCTGGATATTATCGACGATTTGTGAGAAATTTCTCACGATTTTCCAACCCACTTACCAAGCTAACTCGAAAGGGAGTAAAATTTTCTTGGAGTGATTAATGCGAAGAAAGCTTCAAGGAGTTGAAAAGGAGGCTTATCACTACACCCGTGCTCACTTTACCCACAAGTGGGGAGCTTTTTGTGGTATTCAGTGATGCTTCGAAGAAGGGATTAGGATGTGTGCTAATTCAGAATGATAAAGTGATATCATATGCCTCAAGGAAGTCGAAAATCCATGAGCGAAACTATCCAACGCATGATCTGGAGTTGGCAGCGGTGATCTTTGCCTTGAAAATCTGGCGGCATTATCTCTATGGAGAGAAATGTGAGATATATACTGACCACAAGAGTCTTAAATATATATTCACACAGAAAGAGCTTAATATGCGCCAGATAAGATGGATAGAGCTCATCAAGGATTATGACTGTTCAATACATTACCACCCTGGGAAACCGAACAAGGTGGCGGATGCCCTTAGTAGAAAGGATCCAGCTATTCTATCAATGATGAGAATTGAGAAGGATCCAATATTCTTAGACTTGATGAAGATGGATGTGGGAATCATAAATAAGGGAACATCATCAATCCTTTCACAAATGATTGCTCAACCATCTCTTTTGGAAAGGATAAAGGATGCTCAAAAGGATGATGCAGGAATCCAAGAAAAAGTGGAAGCTATCAAAAAGGGAAAATCCTCAGAGTTTAATGTTAATGAAGAAGGAATTGTGCGGTTTGGGAAAAGACTATGTGTTCCATCAAGTTTGGAGCTGAAGAAGGAACTTTTGGATGATGCACATAGTTCAAATTTCTCTATTCACCCAGGGAGCACAAAGATGTATCGAGATCTCTGAGAAAACTTTTGGTGGGATAATATGAAGAGGGAGATCGTTGAATATACATCAAAGTGCCTGGTGTGTCAGCAAGTGAAGGCAGAGAGGTAGAAGTCTAAGGGGATGATGAAACCATTGTCCATACCAGAATGGAAATGGGAGAACATCACCATGGACTTCGTCACTGGACTTCCAAGGACATCCAAAGGCAACAATGCAATCTGGGTTGTTGTGGATCGTCTTACAAAGACTACACACTTCATTGCTATTCGAGAGGATTTCTCTTTGGATCAACTGGCAAGGATATATATCAGGGAAGTGGTACGGTTGCATGGAGTACCACTATCTATTCTGTCTGACCGAGATCCAAGATTTACCTCTAAGTTTTGGAAGAGTCTTCAACATGCTCTGAATACTGAACTGAACTTCAGTACGGCCTATCATCCTCAAACTGATGGCCAATCCGAGTGGACTATCCAAACACTTGAGGATATGTTGAGAGCGTGCTCAATGGAATTTAAAGGAGGATTGGATCAACATCTTCCTCTAGTTGAGTTCTCTTATAATAATAGTTTCCACTCGAGCATCCAAATGTCACCATATGAAGCCCTATATGGGAAAAGGTGTAGAACACCGGCATGTTGGGATGAGGTCGGTGAACGTAAGCTGCTTGGACCAGAAATGGTCGAAGAAATGGTGGAGAAGGTGAAAACCATTCAGAAGCATATCAAGGCAGCCCAAAGTCAACAGAAGAGTTATGCAGATAATCGTCGACGAGACCTTGAGTTTAAAGTCGGAGACATGGTGTTTTTACGCATATCTCCGTGGAAGAAGGTCATGAGGTTCGGAAAGAAAGGGAAGTTAAGTCCAAGGTACATCGGCCCCTTCGAGATTCTTGATCGTGTTGGGGTTGTGGCCTATCGACTAGCACTTCCACCTACTATGTCCAAGGTGCATGATGTCTTCCATGTATCCCTCTTAAGGAAGTACATACCAGACCCTTCACATGTACTCTCTTCTGAGGTGGTACAATTAGAAGACGATCTTTCTTATGAGGAGCAACCAGTGAAGATCTTAGATCATAGAGAAAAAGTTCTACGAAATAATACAATGCCCCTCGTCAAGGTGTTGTGGAGAAACCACAAGTTTGAAGAAGAAACTTGGGAGTCAGAGGATATGATGAAGCTAAGTTACCCACATTTTTTTAGTGTGGGAAAAGGAAAATTTCGAGGGCGAAATTTCTTAAGGGGGGAATGTTGTAACAACCCAAAGTTTCATTAATGGAAAATCCCTCTTGATCCAGTTAAATGTTTCTTTATGAAATTTTTTTTTATAAGATGTCAACTTCTTTAGTTTTACGTTAAGATTTGTGACCGTTACTTCTTAGCCGTTGAGCAGTGATCATCTGAGTAGTATAAATATAAGGCTTTAACGAACCCATTTCTACTCAGACAAGGGAAGCGATGGCCTCATCCAGTAGAATTGCCCCTTACGAAGCCCATTTGTCAGAGCTCGGAAAAGAGGTGGCGTCTTTGGGCTTTGCCCTTGACCAAGCCCAATATGAGCTTCATCAAGTCAAGCTCGAACGTGATCGTCTACGGGAAAAGTGGAAGTTGATTGAAATTACCACTCGAGCGATGTTATCTGAGCCGCCCAAAGAGTCTTTCACCATCGCGCACCTTACCCTTAGGTCTTATGCAGCTATTTTAAGGGGTTATGTAACAAATAAGTAGAACCATGTTCATGTACATTATTTTTGTATATAATAATGAATATAATTTCTAGTCATTTTTGATACATTGTAATTAGTTTTTAAAGTACAAATGGTGTTTTTAGTTATTATTTAATTAAGAATTATATTTTATTAAATTAAAGGATTTTTGAATTAAATAATATTTTAATAAAATATTATTATTAATATTAAATTAATTTTTTATTAAGTATAAATGATCTTATAATTTTATGAATGCAATTAAAATTTTTATTAAGGTTTGAAAGCCATTTCTATCAAAACCCGTGAATTTTTTTATAAATGTCGGTTTTTATTTTAAAAGTGAAAATTCACAAATTTAGAAAATTATTTAGATAAAATAAATATTATTTTTTGAATCAAGACGTCGAAATTATCCAACGGTGAATTTTTCATAATTTTCTGAGACAGTCAAATTTTTGGGTAAAAATTAAATACCATTTAAATATATAATGTGTTTTATGACATCATAATGACCCAATGGTGATGTAATAAAATAACATAATCCTTATGTTCGGCCAATATGTGTTTTATCATTAAAATAATTAGGTTTTGGGTTTGTTTGACTTACTTTTCAAAGCATTAATGGAGCCCTCAAGACTTATTCAACACTTTGACTTTTCAAATTAATTTCCATGGGAGTGTGACTCACCTCCACATAAGCAACCCTAATTTTTTAATAAGTTCGGACCTTGTCATTGTAAAATATTTTTTTCCTCTTTCCTTTTCCAGAAACCATGGGCAAATACCATGGGATGGTTTGTGTTTTGAATTATTTTAATATAAGGGGTCCCAAACCTAAATAATAAAGAATTCTCTCACCTTTCCTATATAAACCCACCCAAGCTCCCACTTAATCCTCACTAAAATCCCTTGGAGTTAGTCCAACCTCTGCCCTACTCTCTCTATAATCCTCCCAAGGTGCCCCAAGCTCCCAAGAAGCCTCTCACAAGCCTCTCTCTAGCCTTTGGAAGCAAACTTCCAAGTAAGGGTTTTTTCTTCCTTTCTCATTTTTGTCAATTTTCTTTAAGTTGTATTGCCCTTTTAATTTAAATTATGGATGTTGGGGTATGGTTTCTCACCTCCCCCATACTGCCCTCTTATTGTTTTAATGATTGGATAACCCTTTCTCTCTCATTAAATGCCTCCCATGTACACCTGTTACTATGCCGAAATTCCGAAAGGAACTTCTCTCTCTTCTTTTACATTCAAACAATACTTTTGTATCATGAATCTAAATTCCATTTCAATTGTTGGTACATGTATATATATGACCTCCTTACTTTCCATTACATGTAAATATGATGAGGAACCCCTTTCTCTCTCATCAACCTTTTTTATGAATTCTTATGTCACGTCGTTACGCTGCCGAAATCGCACCGATTTTCTAAGCCAATGTCATTGTGTAGTGAATACCATGCTCATTTCTCCATCAAGGGTATTCACATTTATGCACATTTACTTATTGATTGTAAAGTTTAATGTGTGAATTCCACATTCCTTTATCGCGGAATAAATGATTATGTTTTATGAATCCATGTTTTATGATCCATGGGGCACACTTATGCATGAAATGAAATGTTTAAGAAGGGTGTGCCCTTATAGCGCTCGAATGCATTGGGTAAAGTATAGTATCATAATACGTCATGTGCAATGAGTGTTGACTCATTCTAATTCAATTGAAACGAGGGTTTACTCGTGCTTCAAGTGCAATGAGGGTTTACTCATGCTCCATGTGCAATGAGCCTTGGCTCATGCTAATTCAATGTTAAGTGTTGTTGCCACATTTCCATGTTATGGTTATCATGCTTTATCATGACTTTATGTTCAAGTTACTCTAATGCTCTATTGATGTTCCTATTGCCTAACATGTATTTTACTCCTCATGTTATTCATTGTTTACTCCCTTACTGGGCTTTATAGCTCACCCTTTTCTTATGCATGTCCTCAGGTTATCCCATGCAATGCTAAGTATGGAGGAATGTAGTGGTAATATAAAGGAAGTTTTCAATAAAGATGTTGTATTTCAAGTTTAAAGTTTTTATTTAATGATCCTAAGCCCCAAAGACACTAAAACTCTAGATCTTCTTTGTTGTATCAAGTGAAGTTTTATGTAATAAAGCATGCTTAAGTTGTAATAAAAAGCAGGGTTGTCATATCGTCTCCCCATCAGTCAAAACCTGGAAGGCCCTAATGTTGGAGGCATGATACTAACAACTTTACCTTTTGATGAAACCAATTGGATCCACTCTCATGGAACACTTCCCAGTGTTTTCATCCTCTCTACAACTCCAGCCTTCTTCTGGACCTCCAAATACATCGGTAGAGTGATGGGAGTAACATCATACTATAGAGAAGGTCAGAGTGCCTCCTTGAAACATCTTGCCCGAGACTCCTCGTATGGAAATAGGTTGGGAGTGAATAAAATTAGATCCTTGAACATTATCCCCATTTATCTTACCAACATTCTCCTTTGCTGGAGGGAGAGCATCTCTTGCCTCTTCTCAGCCTTCATTATAGAATAAAGGAATTCCGCCCAGAACTCCTTCTCAAAGTCATTCCACAAAACCTCAGTCTCCATCCTATATCTAGGGTAGAGCTTCCAACACTAATGCACTACTCCCCTCATCTGAATAACTTCCAACAGAACCCATTAATCTCTCAGAGCACAGATCAAGGTAAAGGTGATCGCTATCTCCTCAAGCCAGCCCTCTGTCTCCAAGTTGGAAACAATGTCCCCATACTTGTAACAACCCAAAGTTTCATTAATGGAAATCCCTCTTGATATAATTAAATGTCTCTTTATGTTTATATAAAATTTCAACTTCATTGGTTTTATGTTAAGAATTTTTGAAAGTTTCTAATATAGTTGTTGAATAGTGATCACATGATTAGTATAAATATGGGGCTTTAACAAATCCAAATTTACTTAGAAAAAAAGAAGCGATGGCCTCATCCAGTAGAATTGCTCCATACGAAGCCCATTTGTCGGAGCTCGAAAAAGAGGTGTATCCTTGGGCTTCGATCTTGACCAAGCCCAAGATGAGATTCATCATGTCAAGCTCGAACGGGACTGTCTATGGGAAAAGTGGAAGTTGATAGAGATTACCACTCGAGCAATGTTATCCGAGCCACCCCAAGAGTCTGTCACCATCGTACACCTTACCCTTAGGTCTTATGTGGCTATTTTAAGGGGTTATGTAACAAATAAATAGTATTATGTTCAAGTACATTATTTTTTTTGTATATAATAATGAATATACTTTCTTGTCATTATTGATACATTGTAAATAGTTTTTAAAGTACAAATAGTTTTTTTAGTTATTATTTAATTAAGAATTATATTTTATTAAATTAAGGGATTTTTGAATTAAATATTATTTTAAAAAAATATTATTATTATTATTATTAAATTAATTTTTATTAAATATAAATGATCTTATAATTTTATGACTGCAATTATAATTTTTATTAAGGTTTGAAAGCAATTTCTGTCAAAACCCGTGAATTTTCGATAAATGTCAGGTTTTTTTAAAGTGAAAATTAAAATATTTAGAAAATTATTTAGATAAAATAAATTTTATTTTTGGAATCAGGACGTCAAAATTATCCAACGGTGAATTTTTCATAATTTTCTGAGACAGTCAAATTTTTGAGTAAAAATTAAATACCGTTTAAATATATAATGTGTTTTATGACATCATAATGACCGAATAGTGATGTAATAAAATACTATAGTCTTTATGTTCGGCCAATATATGTTTTACCATTAAATTAATTTTATTTTGGGTTTTTTTGGATTACTTTTCAAAGCATTAATGAACCCATCAAGACTTATTAAACACCTTGTCTTTTTAAATTAATTTTCATTGGAGTATGACTCACCTCCACATAAGAAACCCTATTATTTTAAGAAGTTCATACTTTGGCCTTATAAAAAAATTTCCTCTTCCCTTTTCCAAAAATCATGGGCAAAAACCATGGGATGGTTTGTGTTTTGGATTAATTTAATGTAAGGGGACCCAAACCTAAATAATAAAGAATTCCCTCACCTTTCCTATATAAACCCACCCAAGATCCTACTTCCTCCTCACTCAAAGCCTTTGGAGTTCGTCTAAACTCTTCCCTACTCTCTCTAGAGTCCTCCCAAGTTTCCCCAAGCTCCCTATAAGCCTCTCACAAGCCTCTCTCTAGCCTTTGGAAGCACACTTCCAAGTAAGGGTTTTTTCTTCCTTTCTCATTTTTGTCCAATTTTATTTAAGTTGTTTTTCCCTTTTAATTTAAATTATGAATGTTGGGGTATGGTTTCACACATCCATCATACTTCCCTCTTTATGTTTTAATGATGGGAGACCCTTTCTCTCTCATTAAATTCTTCCCATGTACACCTGTTACTATACCGAAATTCCGAAAGGAACTTCTCTCTCCTCATTTACATTCAAGCAATACTTTTGTATCATGAATCTAAATTCCATTAAAATTGTTGGGACATGTATATATATGACCTCCTTGCTGTACATTACATGTAAATATGATGATTAACCCCTTCCTCTCTCATCAACCGTTTCTATGAATTCTTATGTCACGCCGTTACGCTGCCGAAATCGCACTGATTTTCTAATCCAATGTCATTGTGTAGTGAATACCATGCCCATTTCTCCATCAAGGGTATTAACCTTTATTCACATTTACTTATTCATTATAAAGTTTCATGTATGAATTCCACATTCCTTTATCTTGGAATAAATGATTATGTTTTATGAATCAATGTTTTATGAACCATGTGGCACACTTTTGCATGAAATGAAATGTTTAAGTAGGGTGGGCCCTTATAGCGCTCCAATGCATTGGGTAAAGTATAGTATCATGATACATCATGTGCAATGAGTGTTGAATAATGCTAATTCAATTGAAATGAGGGTTTACTCATGCTTCATGTTCAATGAGGTTTTACTCATGCTTCATGTGAAATGAGCCTTGGCTCATACTAATTCCATGTTAAGTGTTGTTGCCACATTTCCATGTTATGATTATCATGTTTTATCATGCCTTTATGTTAATATTTCTCTTTTTATATATTTATATGCCTAATTTCTAACATTTATTTTACTCCTCATGTTATTTAATGTGTATTCACTTACTAGGCTTTATATCTCACCCTTTTCTTATGCATGTCTTCAGGTTATCCCATGCAATGCTAAGTACGAAGGAATATAGTGGTCATGTAAAGGAAGTTTTCAATAAATATGTTGTATTTCATGTTTTAAGTTTTTATGTAATGATCCTAATCCCCAAGGAAACTAAACCTCTCGATCTTATTTGTTTTATCAAGTGAAGTTTTATGTAATAAATCATGTTTAAGTTTGTAATAAAAGCAGGGTTGTCATAGTTGGTATCAGAGGATAGGTTTAGTTATTTTCGGGATTACGATTAGAAAAACCTAGTAAAGCCGTAGAGACAAGGCTGAGTATAATAAAAACATCCCTAAGTTTTGGTGATTATTGATTAAGTGGTTTATCAAGCAAATACATCCCTATCTGGATACGAGCAGGTAGAGGTGGATCTGGCACAGATGTATCCTAGGGGTAAAACCTGAAAACACCGCTTTGGGATAGAATCAAATGGGAACTGGTGCATGAAAATGGGTCTTGTTGCACTCTTGGTTACGACACTCCTGGGGGATATGTTTTGATAAATTCACAAGCTTAGTATGAACCCTTATTAAGGGAATTAAAAAAATGCCCTTAAGAATATATGTTAGAAAGTATATCATGAAAAGTTTTGATTGAATCCTATAGACTCATGAGTTAAGGAAATAAAAGTTTATTTATAAGTCATAAAATTTTGTCATTGGATTACCCTTTTATGTGTTACCCCTAACTTTCCTTTTATTCTAGCCAATGGCCAGTAATAGGAGGACTCGGGATAACAACCGATGTGAAGATCAGTGTGATGACTGTACTAATGAGATGCTCAATACAATGGGAGCGGGAATCACAAACTTTGTCATGCTTTTCTCTCAGCTAACTCAAGTTTTGAATAGAAACATGGGTCAAGAGGAACGTTCAACCCCCCCCCCCCCCCCCACAAGAAAGAACAAGTCGTTATCGAGAGCTTCATGAGACAAAGGCCTCCTACTTTTAGTGGATCATATGGTCCCACGATCGCTGAAAAATGGATAAAATCCATTGAAAAGATCTTCTCCATCCTTCAATGTTCTGAAAAAGAGAAGGTTCTCCTGGTGGCTTATCGTATAGAGGGTGACTCAGATCAATGGTGGACATTGATCAAAAATACGAATCCTGAGGAGGAGATCGAGGCGTTGGAATGGAAGGATTTCCGGAAGATGTTTTTCGATAAATATTTTACGTGCACCCTCTGGCTTAAGATGGAAAGGGACTTCCTTTCCCTCAAGCAAAAAGATGAAGAACCTATTGGAGTGTACGAGGAAAACTTCACAAGGCTTTCATGATACGCTTTTGGCTTTGTCGTTACCCTCGAATGCAAAGTTGACCGCTTCTTTGGTTGGCTTAAGCCTAGCCTGCGGAAAGCATTGACAATCCGCGACTTCGACAGCTATGAGGAAATTGTCTGATGTGCCCTCAAGGTCGAAATGGAGATCAGATAATCACAGGGGTATCATGGGGATAAAAATCGTAAGGTGGAATTCAATGCTGGTGGTCCAATGGATAAATCCAATGGTGCTAAGAAGATCCAACACCCCACTTGCCAAAAGTGCAGAAAGAAGCACCCTGGAAATTGCCTTAAGGGGACAAGGAAATGCTTCCGGTGTGGAAGAGAAGGGAACCTAGCTATTAACTGTCGGCAAGAAAGACTTGCGACTGCGACAGAAGAGAGGAACGCTCTGTTCAAACCTCAACGCGTTGTTCAATGCTAAAAATGCAAGGAACTGGGGAATTTTTCAAATCAGTGCCCTAATCCAAGGGTTTTCGGAGGCAACCAACAACCTCCAAGGTATCAAGGAAGAGCTTTTGCCATCACTTCTGCCGAAGTGAACCCCGACAATGAAGTGGTGACAGGTACGCTAGTTATTCATTCAATAATAGCAAACGTACTTTTTGATTCAGGTTATACGCATTCTATTATATCTCAAAAGTTTAGTAGAACAATCCCAGCACCACCAAAAATCATGGAAGTGAAGATGTCGGTGAGCACGGTAAATGGGGCAATCATTTCATACCATGAATATAAGTCCTCCCCTGTTATAATCTATGGATTTAATTTCTCATAAAACCTTTTCATACTCCCTCTGGTGGAATTTGATGCAATTCTTGGCATGGATTATCTTTCCTTATATAGAGCCAACATAAATTGTCGGGAGAGGGAAATCACACTCCATGTGGAGAATCGACCCCCGATTCTTTACAAGTGTAAGGAGGAAGATGAATCTCTATTAACTCCATAATCTCAAGCATGGATATTACTGCCTTATGAGCACACGTATCTGGCTCATATGATTGAGTCCAAGGAAGAAACCATCCTTGAAGAAATGCCTATTGTGAGGGAATTTGCTGAAGTGTTTCCTGAGGAACTGTCTGGTCTTCCTCCTAGAAGAGATGTTGAATTCTCAATTGAACTTATACCTGGGGCTTTACCAATATCCAAGACTCCATATAGAATGGATGTTGTAGATATTGAAGAGCTAAAGAAACAACTACAGGAGAATCTGAATAAAGGGTTTATACGCCCAAGTGCTTCACTATGGGGTGCACCAATCCTCTTCGTCAAGAAGAAGGATGGGTCAATGAAACTTTTCATCGATTATCGTGAGCTCAACAAAATCATGATAAAGAACAAGTATCCTCTCCCATGAATTTATGACTTGTTCGATTAGCTGTGTGGAGCACAATACTTCTCCAAGGTAGACTTGTGGTCGGGATATTATCAAGTAAGGGTGAAGAAGGAAGATATCCCCAAGACTTCTTTTCGCACAAGATACGGGCACTATGAATTCATAGTAATGCCTTTCGGACTCACTAATGCTCCAGAAATCTTCATGGACTTAATGAATAGAGTCTTTAGAGATTACCTAGACAAATTTGTGGTAGTATTTATAGATGATATTCTAATATACTCCAAAACCAAGGAGGATCATGAGGAGCATTTAAGAACTGTACTGGAGACTTTGGGCATGGAGAAGCTCTATGAAAAGTACAGAAAGTGTGAGTTCTGGTTGAAGGAAGTCTCATTCTTGGGCCATATCATCACAAGAAATGGGATATCTATGGATCCCGCCAAAACAGATGCAATTGAGGGATGGTCAAGGCCAACATCAGTTATAGATATCCGTAGCTTCTTGGGGTTAGCTGGATATTATCGACGATTTGTGAGAAATTTCTCACGATTTTCCAACCCTCTTACCAAGCTAACTTGAAAGGGAGTAAAGTTTGATTGGAGTGATGAATGCGAAGAAATATTCAAGGAGTTGAAAAGGAGGCTTATCACTGCGCCCGTGCTCACTTTACCCACAAGTGGAGAAATTTTTGTGGTATTCAGTGATTCTTCGAAGAAGGGCTTAGGCTGTGTGCTGATGCAAAATGATAAAGTGATATCCTATGCCTCAAGGCAATTGAAAATCCATGAGCAAAACTATCCAATGCATGATCTGGAGTTGGCAGCGGTGATCTTTTCCTTGAAAATCTGTCGGCATTATCTCTGTGGAGAGAAATGTGAGATATATACTAACCACAAGAGTCTTAAATATATATTCACACCGAAAGAGATTAATATGCACCAGAGAAGATGGATAGAGATCATCAAGGATTATTACTGTTCAATCCATTACCACCCTGGGAAAGAGAACAAGGTGGCAGATTCCCTAAGTATAAAGGATCCAGTGATTCTATAAATGATGAGAATTGAGAAGGATCCAATCTTCTTAGACTTTATGAAGATGGACATGGGAATCATAGAGAAGGGAAAATCATCAATCCTTTCACAAATGATTGCTTAACCATCTCTTTTGGAAAGGTTAAAGGATGCTCAAAAAGATGATGTGGGAATTCAAGAAAAAGTGGAAGCTATCGAAAAAGGTAAATCCTCAGAGTTTAATGTTAACGAAGAAGGAATTGTGCGGTTTGGGAAAAGACTATGTGTTCCATCAAGTTCAGAGATAAAGAAGGATCTTTTGGATGATGCACATAGTTCAAATTTCTCTATTCACCCAGGGAGCACAAAGATGTATCGAGATCTCTGAGAAAACTTTTGGTGGGATAATATTAATAAGGAGATCACTGAATATATATCAAAGTGACTGGTGTTCCAGCAAGTGAAGGAAGAGAGGCAGAAGTCTAAGGGGATGATGCAACCATTTCCTATACCAGAATGGAAATGGGAGAACATCACCATGGACTTCATCACCGGACTTTCGAGGACATACAAAGGCAACAATGCAATCTGGGCTGTTGTGGATCATCTTACAAAGACTGCACACTTCATTGCTATTCGAGAGGATTTATCATTGGATCAACTGGAACGGATATATATCAGGGAAGTGGTAAGGTTTCATGGAGTACCACTATATATTGTGTCTGACTGATATCCAAGATTCACCTCTAAGTTTTGGAAGAGTCTTCAACATGCTCTGAATATTGAACTGAACTTCATTACGGCCTATCATCCTCAAACTGATGGCCAATCTGAGTGGACTATCCAAACACTTGAGGATATGTTGAGAGCTTGCTCAGTGGACTATAAAGGAGGATGGGATCAATATCTTCCTCTGGTTGAGTTATCTTATAATAACAGTTTACACTCGAGTATCCAAATGGCACCATATGAAGCCCTATATGGGAAATGGTGCAGAACACCGGCATGTTGGGATATGGTCGGTGAATGTAAGCTACTTGGACCATAAATGGTCGAGGAAATGGTGGAGAAGGTGAAAACCATTCAGCAGTATATCAAGGCATCCCAGAGTCGATAGAAGAGTTATGTAGATAATTGTCGACGAGACCTTGAGTTTAAAGTTATAGACATGGTTTTTCTATGCATATCTTCATGGAAGAAGGTAATGAGGTATGGAAAGAAAGGGAAGTTAAGTCCAAGGTACATCATCCCCTTCGAGATTCTTTATTGTGTCGGGGTTGTGGCCTATTAACTAGCACTTCCACCTACCATGCTCAGAGTACATGATTTCTTTCATGTATCTCTCTTAAGGAAGTACATACCAGACCCTTCACATGTACTCTCTTCTGAGGTGGTACAATTGGAAGATGATCATTCTTATGAGGAGCAACCAGTGAAGATCTTAGAATGTAGAGAAAAAGTTCTATGAAATAAGACAATGCCCCTCGTCAACGTGTTGTAGAGAAACCACAAGTTTGAAGAAGTGACTTAGGAATTGGAGTAAATGATGAAGCTGAGTTACCCACATATGTTTTAGTGTGGGAAAAGGAAAATTTCGAGGGAAAAATTTCTTAAGGGGGGGATATTATAACGACCCAACGTTTTATTAATGGAAATCCCTCTTGATCTAATTAAATGTCTTTTTATGTTTATATAAAATGTCAACTTCATTGGTTTTATGTTAAGGATTTTGGACCATTTATAATATAGTCTTTGAACAGTGATCACATGATTAGTATAAATATATGGCTTTAACAAATCAAAATTTACTCAGAAAAAAGAAGTGATGGCCTCATCCAGTAGAATTGCTCCATACGAAGCCCATTTGTTAGAGATCAGAAAAGAGGTGGTGTCCTTGGGCTTCTCTCTTGACCAAGCCCAAGATGAGCTTCATCATTTCAAGCTCGAACAGGATCGTCTACAGGAAAAGTGGAAGTTGATAGAGATTACCACTCGAGCAATGTTATCTGAGCCACCCCAAGAGTCTGTCACCATCGCACACCTTACCCTTAGGTCTTATGCGGCTGTTTTAACGGGTTATGTAACAAATAAATAGTACTATGTTCATGTACATTATTTTTTTTATATATAATTAATATACTTTCTTGTCATTATTGATACATTGTAAATAGTTTTTAAAGTACAAATAGTGATTTTAGTTATTATTTAATTAAGAATTCTATTTTATTAGATTAAGGGATTTTTAAATTTAATAATATTTTAATAAAACATTATTATTATTATTATTAAATTAATTTTTATTAAATATAAATGATCTTATAATTTTATGAATGCAATTATAATTTTTATTAAGGTTTGAAAGCCATTTCTGTCAAAACCCGTGAATTTTTTATAAATGTTGGGTTTTTTTAAAAGTGAAAATTAACATATTTAGAAAATTATTTAGATAAAATAAATTTTATTTCTGGAATCAAGACATCAAAATTATCCAACGGTTAATTTTTCATAATTTTTTGAGACAGTCAAATTTTTGAGTAAAAATTAAATACCGTTTAAATATATAATGTGTTTTATGACATCATAATGACCCAATAGTGATGTAATAAAATACTATAATCTTTATTTTAGGTCAATATATGTTTTACCATTAAATTAATGTGATTTTGGGTTTGTTTGGATTACTTTTCAAAGCATTAATGAACCCCTCAAGACTTATTAAACACCTTGTCTTTTTAAATTAATTTCCATGGGAGTATGACTCACCTCCACATAAGCAACCCTATTATTTTAAGAAGTTCGGACTTTGGCCTTATAAAATATTTTTTTCCTCTTCCCTTTTCCAAAAACCATGGGCAAAAACCATGGGATGGTTTGTGGTTTGGATTAATTTAATGTAAGGGGACCCAAACCTAAATAATAAAGAATTCCCTCACCTTTCTTATATAAACCCACCCAAGCTCCCACTTCCTCATCACTCAAAGCCTTTTTATTTCGTCCAACCTCTACCCTAATCTCTCTAGAATCCTCCCAAGGTTCCCCAATCTCCCAATAAGCCTCTCATAAGCCTCTCTCTAGCCTTTGGAAGCACACTTCCAAGTAAGGGTTTTTTCTTCCTTTCTCATTTTTGTCCAATTTTCTTTAAGTTGTTTTTCCCTTTTAATTTCAACTATGAATGTTGGGGTATAGTTTTGCACCTCCCTCATACTGCCCTCTTTATGTTTGAATGATGGGAGACCCTTTCTCTCTCATTAAATTCCTCCCATGTACACCCGTTACTATGCAGAAATTCCGAAAGGAACTTCTCTCTCCTCATTTACATTCAAGAAATACTTTTGTATCATGAATCTAAATTCCATTAAAATTGTTGGGGCATGTATCTATATGATCTTCTTATTGTCCATTACATTTAAATATGATTAGGAACCCATTTCTCTCTCATCAACCATTTTTATGAATTCTTATGTCACGTCGTTACGCTACCGAAATCGCACCGATTTTCTAAGCAAATGTCATTGTGTAGTGAATACCATGCCCATTTATCCATCAAGGGTATTTGCATTTATACACATTTACTTATTTATTATAATGTTTCATGTATGAATTCCACATTCCTTTATCGTGGAATAAATTATTATGTTTTATGAATCAATGTTTTATGATCCATGTGGCACAATTTTGCATGAAATGAAATGTTTAAGAAGGGTGTACCCTTATAGCGCTCCAGTACATTGGGTAAAGTATAGTATCATGATACATCATGTGCAATGAGTGTTTAATCATGATAATTCAAGTGAAACTAGGGTTTAATCGTGCTTCATGTGCAATGAGGGTTTACTCATGCTTCATGTGCAATGAGCCTTGGCTCATGCTAATTCCATGTTAAGTGTTGTTTCCACATTTCCATGTTATGATTATCATGCTTTATCATGACTTTATGTTCATTTTTCTCTTGTGCTCTATTGATATGCCTAATGTCTAAAATGTATTGTACTCCTCATGTTATTCCATGCGTATTCCCTTACTGGGCTTTATAGCTCACCCTTTTCTTATGCATGTCCTCAGGTTATCCCATGCATTGCTAAGTTCGAAGGAATGTAGTGGTCATGTAAAGGAAGTTTTCAATTAAGATGTTGTATTTCATGGTTTAAGTTTTTATGTAATGATCATAATCCCAAAAGACACTAAACCTATCGATCTTCTTTGTTGTATCAAGTGAAGTTTTATGTAATAAATCATGTTTAAGTTTGTAATAAAAGCAAGGTTGTCAGGGTACTTCCTGAGCGTTTGTCTCTGGAAGAAACATAGAGTCTTCAGTCACATTTCATTCTCTTCCTCTCAGTCAATCATCCTCTGATCGACCATATCATCCTCCTGGGCCTCGATTTCCCATACTACTCATTGATGTCGTCCATGTTCCATAGCTGCAAGGTAAATAAGGAATGTCGAATCCCATGTAGTGTATAAGATTCCTTTTAAATTTTTCTTAAACTATTTATTTATTTTAAATTCCAAGAAACACCCAAGAAACACTAGAACACAATTCATTATGATGCATGTACCTTTCCTAGGGTCTCTACCCTTTAATCAGTGTAGCCTCACCTGGTCATTCTATTGGCCTATATTCCTTACATCGGATCACAGGGGGGCCTAAAATATTGTGTCTTAGATGGTATTACTTGACCTATTTCATGCACCAAGATTTCCTAACATTATTTCCCTACCATCCCATGAAATCCTCACTATGCCTAATGCCAGAATACTTTTTATCTCTCAACCATTGCCTATGATACTATTCTATCATGACCAGCCTTCACCATGATGTGGAAAGGGACAGAAAACTGCCTGACCCTTCCTTCTTCAAGTTGAAGGAGAGATAATGACCCCTGAGTCCCGCCTTCTATAGGTCCCGAAGTGAAGACTAGAACCAAGGGTTTATAATCTCACATAAAATGGAAGGAAATACCCTTTTTATTTAATTAGATCAATAGATAAGATGGTGAATCCCAAAAAACTCCAAAAAACTGAAAGTAAAAGTAAATCCAAAAATCCATTCCCATATGCATGTTCAAAATAAACTGATACAAGGTACAAGAAAACTCTGGTGAAAAATACAAAAAGAAAGAAAAGAATAAATGAAAACTCCTGAATCCCAAGCCAGTAAGTTCAAGCACAGTGCTCAAATTCCTCCTGGAAACCTAAAATAAGTTTTATATACATTGGGTGAGTATACAGGTATACTCAGTAGGGAAAACCAAAATCTCTTGTGCACAAGTTGGGAGGCATTCTAATGCCCCATGAGAAATAGAGATAACAAAAGTACCTAGCAAGGAAACCATCCACCTATCCTCACCAAGGCACACTCCCCAAATAATAAAATCAGATAAAGTAATAGTAATAGCACATCAATATTTGGGTACCCCACACTGCTTTCCCACCAGTTATTTAGGACATCCTATGCATCAGACCTCCCCCGCAAGCCTCACTATAGTCCCACTACCTCCCCAACAACAACCTTATGAGCCATCCCTACCACACACCCCACATGTAGACACTTGGATCACCACAACCAGACATAACCATGACCATAGACACCTAGTCCACAACAACCACCACCATTCCTGAAGACACATGTTTCAGAACAACCACTGCCATGCCCAAAAACACCTGGGCCTCATCCCGAAGACACTTGGGAAACAAACCTACCAGAACACACCTAGGAAAACCACCAAAACACACCCTGCCCGAGGATTCTTGGGCCATAATGAACCTTAGGCCTTCACAGCCTGCCCGAAGGATCTTGGCTACCTAGGAGAGGGAGAAATAAGGAACTAATAAACAACCACTCATAAGAATGTTGGGAAAAACACCCTCCCCCATGAAATAGGGGTGTTCATCATGGAGTGATCAACATGGGTGGGGTGATAATAAGAAAAAAAATGAACTAAATTTATATATATAATTTAAAAAATAATCATCCCAATATAAGAGTTCCTAAATAGACAACCATCCAATAGACAACCAAAGCACAACCACCCTTGTTACTATTCCTACATACACAAACACACAACAGCCACAACCAGAGAACAACCCATTTTTGGAAGACAAATCCCCAATTGTACCCATTCTTGTTACCTTTTTCAAGTGATTCCATTTAAAATATTCCTTCACTACCGGGAAACTATTAGGCACTACCACAAGACAAGACAATAATTGAAGGCAAAAAGCCCAGTAGTAATTTAAGCATTCACACCTGGTTCTCTTGTAAAGTCACAACAACAAAAGGGATCCATGAGATCCCTCGATGTACTGGAACCAAAAAAATCCCCAAAATATTCCCCCACATGGCCTTAAATCCACAACCAACAACTGAACAACAGAAGATCCCATCCCCATCCATGTTACCCCACAATCAGCAAGCAGAACAACAATGTGTATTAGAAAAACAGAGCAAGTGAGTTTTCAGATTTAACCACACCATTTAACAAGTTCCTTCTTTATTTTTGGTTTACCAGGGTGATCACACAAGAATTATTATTCATTGGTCATCCATTTTATTGACCAAATTTACATGATTAACAAGTTTCCATGTTACATCCATTCAATCACAAGATTATCTAGAAAACAAAGGTTCATTAGTGCACAATAAAGTACCAAAAACGGCCACTATTTTTAGTGAGAATAATACCATACAACTCACAACATAAAAAATAAGATAGAATAAATAGTGTAACATCATCATCTAACACACCCCTTCACTCTTTAGAGTTCGTTTATTATCTTAGTTAAGGTTTGGTTTCATCCACGTCTCGAGGGAAGCATTATCATACCCACTTTTCATGAGACATAGTAAAGAGAGAGAAAGGAAGAACCCCTACATGGAAGATCAAGGATCAAAGTTTCCTCCTCGTGCTAATAATTGTGGTCTCACGAGTAGCAGGAAAAACTCCACGAAGGCTGAGAAGGAAGGGCTCCAGCATGGGCGCACGACTAGCATCTTGAGGAAGGACTTCAACCACATCCCACTACTGGAAACTTCATCTTTACCAATGTTTTAAAACCATTGGTAAAGTCGGGACAACTATTGGTATTAACTATACCAATGGTTGTCCAAACTGTTGGGTCTTGAGCCGTGGGGATAGACATATCCAAATGGTTCTCATAGAACCATTGGGATATGTCTGAAAAATTGAGTATATACAAATAGTTCATTGAAACCATTGGTATAAATGTTTAACAATTCTTTAAAACTGTTGGTAATATCAAAAATAATCTCTATACCAATGGTTTCCCACAAACCATTGGTAAATATCAAGTAAAATACCTATACCAACGGTTTGTAAATCATTGGTATATACTTTTACCAATGGTTTTTAAATCGTTGGTATATACTTTTACCAACGGTTTACATAAAACTGTTGGTATAAGTTATATTTTTACAAATATGGAAATGGTTGTAAACCATTGTCATAGCCTTTATGTACCTACAGCAGCAAGTCGGCCTCCCCCTGTGCAGCTGCAGCACTTCCACCAGCTTCCACCAGCAAGCCTGCCTCCCTTTGTGTAGAATTCATACACAATTCTCAATACATGGACAATACATACAGAATTATATACGAATTCATACAAAATTCTGTATGAATTCGTAGAGAATTCATACAACAAATAATTCATATAGAATTCTAAATACCTCCAATTCTGTATTTAATTACCCTCTACACACGTACATAATTGACACATAATTCATAAGGTAATTACAGCAAGTATATACATAAAACAAGTATACCCATACAACAATTATACCCATACAATAAGTATACCCATACACCATTAACACATTATTCATAAGTTAATTAAATACATAAAGAATTCACTTCAGAATAAAAGGGGTTGGGGGTTGTTCAGGGGGGTTGGGGTGGTTTTCCAAGGGGGTGGGGGTTGTCTAGGGGAAGGGGTTTCTAGGGGTGGGGGTCTCTGGGGGTATCGGGGTCTTCGGGGGGATGGGGATGTCTAGGGGGTGGTGGTTGTCCCAGGTGGTGGGGGCTATCTATGGGGGTGGGGGTAACCAAGGGGGGTGGGGTGTCTAGGGGGTGGGGGTGTCCAAGGGGTGGGGGTGTCCAGGGGTGGGCGGTGTCCAGGGGGTGGGGTGGTTTCCAGGGGGTTGGGGGATTTCTAAGGGGGTAGGGGGTGTCTTCCAGAGGTTGGGGCAGATGAGGGGTTTGGGGGGATGTCTAAGGGGGTATGGGGTTTAGGGGGTGGGGTGGTGTCCAGTGGGATGGGGTTTGTCTAGGGGGTGGGGGATATCCATGGGGGCGGGGTGTCCAAGGGTGGGGGGTGTCCAGGTGGTGGGGTGTTGTCTAGGGGGTGGGGATATCTAAGGGTTAGGGGGTTGTCCAGGGTATAGGGGGGTTGTGCATGGGGGTGGGGTGTCTAGGGGGTGGGGGTGTCCAAGTGGTGGGGTGGTGTTCAGGGGGGTTGGGGCATCCAGGGGTTGGGGGGCTATCCAAGGGGAAAGGGGGTTTCCAGGGGGTGGGGGTGTCCAGGGGGGTTACCATGGGGTGGGGGTTGTCCATGGGGTGGGGGTGTCCAGGGGGTGTCCTGGTGGTGGGGTGTTTTCCAGGGGTGGGGGCTGTCCAGGGTGTTGGGGGTTGTCCAGGGGGGTAGGGATGTCTAGGGGGTGGTCGATCAGTCCAAGGGGGTCAGGAGTGTCCACGGGGGTGTCCACGGGGGTGGGGGTGTCTAGGGGGTGGGGGTTTCTAGGCAGTTGGGGGGATATCCAAGGGGTTTGTGGGTGTTCAGGGGGTGTTCGGAGGGATGGGGTGTCTAGGGGGTGGGGGTGTCCAGGGGGTGGGCTGGCTGTCCACAAGGGTGGGGGGTTGTCCAGGGGGTATGGGGTGTCTAGGGGGTGGGTGGGTTGTCCACGGGGGGTGGCGGGGCTATCCAGGGGGTTTGGGGTGTCCAGGGGTGGGAGGGCTATTCACGGGGGTGGTGGGGATGTCTAGGGGTAGGGGTGTCTAGGGGGCGAGCTGTCTATGGGGTGGGGGTTGTCCAGGGGGTAGGGGGTAGACAAGTTGTCCATGAGGGTGGGGGCTGTCCAGGGGTAGGGGGTGTCCAGGGGGTGGGCAGGCTGTCCACAGGGGTGGGGGTGTGTCCACGGGGGTGGGGGACTGTCCAAGGGGGTTGGGGTGTCCCCAGGGGTGGGGTGTCTGGGGGGATGGGGGGTCCAGGGGGTGGGGGTGTCTAGGGGGGTAGTGGGTTATCCATGGGGTGGGGGGCTGTCCAGGGGGTACAGGGTGTCCAGGGGATGGTCGGGCTATCCATGGGGGTGGTGGGGCTATCCAGGGGGTGGGGGTGTCTACGGGGTGGGCGGGGGTGTCTAGGGGGTGGGATGTCTAGGGGTGTGGGGGGACTGTCCAAGGGGGTAAGGGTGTCTAAGGGGTGGGGGTTTCTGGGGGATGGGGGTGTCCGGGGGGGTGGTGAGAGTGTCTAGGGGGTGGGAGGGTTGTCCATGAGGGTGGGGGTGTTGTCCAGGGGGTACGGGGTTTCCATGGGGGTGAACAGGATGTCCAAGGGGGTGGTGGGGCTATCCTGAAGTTAGGGGTGTTCAGGGGGGTGGGCAGCTTGTCCACGGGAGTGGGGGCTCTCTAGGGGGTAGGGGGTGTCCAGGGGTGGGTGGGTTATCTATGATGGTTGGGGGGTTTTCCACGGGAGTTCGGGTGTCCAAGGGGGTGTAGTGTTTCCAAGGGGTGGGAGGCCTGTCCACGAGGGTGGCAGAGCTGTCCAGGGGGTGGGGGTGTCTAGGTGGTGGGGTGGTGTCCAGGGGGTGGGGCCATCCAGGGGGTTGGGGGTCGTCCAGGGGGTAGGGGTGTCCAGGGGTGGGTGGGCTATCCATGGGGGTTGGGGTTTCCACAGGGGTGGGGGTGTCCAGGGGGGTTTGGGGGGATGGGGGTGTCCTGAGGGTGGTTGGGTGTCCAGGGGTGGGTGAGCTATCCATGGTGGTGGGGACTATTTAGGGGGTACGGGGTGTCTAAGGGGGTGGGTGGGCTATCCACGGGCGTGGCGAGGCAATCCAGGGGAGTAGGGGGTGTCTAGGGGGTGGGTGGGTTGTCCACAGGGGTGGGGGTGGGGGGGTCTAGTGGGGTCGGGTGTGTCCATTGGGTTGGGTGTGTCTCAGGGGTTGGGGGTGTCTGGGGGTGGGGGAGTGTACAGAGAGGGTTGGATTTCTATCCATGGGGTTGGGGAAGCTGTCCAGGGGGTACGGTGTGTCCACGGGGGTGGGGGCTGGCCAGGGGGGGGTACGGGTGTCCACGGGGGTGGACAGGCTATACACTGGGGTGGTCGGGCTGTCCAGGGTGTAGGGGTGTCCAGGGGGTGGGTAGGCTGTCCACGGGGGTGGGAAGGTGTCCACGGGGGTGGGGGTTTCTAGGGGTGGGGGTGTCCAGGTGGCGGGGTGGTGTCCAGGGGGTGAGGGTAGTCTGGGGGTTGGGGGCTGTCCAGGGGGTAGGGGTTTCTAGGGGGTGGGAAGGCTATCCATGGGGGTGGGGGTGTCCATGGGGGTGGGGGTGTCACAGGGGGGATGAGGAGGGGTGTCTAGTGGGGTTTGGGGGCTGTCCAAGGGGGTTGGGGTGTTCGAGGGGGTGTCTGGGGGGATGGGGGTGTCTGGGGGTGGTGGGGGTGTCTAGGGGGTGGGTGGGCTCTCTACGGGGTAGGGGACTATCCAGGGGGTACTGGGTGTCCAAGGGGTGGGCGGGCTATCCATGGGGGTGGTGGGGCTATCCAGGAGGGTAGGTGTGTCCAGAGGGGTGGGTGGGATGTCCACAGGGGTGGGGGTGTCCACGGGGGTGGGGGGTGTCCCAGGGGTGGGGTTTCTGGGGGGATGGAGGGTGTCCCGGGGTGGTGGGGGAGTCCAGGGGGTGGGCAGGCTGTCAACAGGGCTGGGGGATATCCATAGGTCTGGGGTTTCCACAGGGGTGGGGGCTATCCAGGGGTGTATGGGGTGTTCAGGGGGTGGGCAAGCTGTCCACAGGGGTGGCGGGGCTGACCAGGGGGTAGGGGGTGTTAGGGGTTGGGCAGGCTGTCCCCGGGGGTGGCGGGGCTATCAAGGGGGTAGGGGGTGTCCAGGGGGTGGTTCATCTATCCACAGGGGTGGTGAGGCTATCCAGGGGGTGGGGGTGTCTAGGGGGTGGGGTGTTCAGGTGGTGGGGCAGTGTCCAGGGGGTGGGGGCGTTCAGGGGGTTAGAGGTTATCTAGGGGGTAGGGGTGTCCAGGGGTGGGCGGGCTTATCCACAGGGGTGGGGGTGTCTGGGGGGATGGGGGGTGGGGGTTGTACATGGTGTTGGGGGGCTGTCCAAGGGGGTCGAGGTGTCCAGGGGGTGCCTGGGGGGATGGGGGGGTTCCGGGGGTGGGGGTGTCCAGGGGGGTGGGTGGGCTGTCCACAGGGGTGGGTGTTTTCCAATGGGTACGGGGTGTCCAGGGGGTGGGCAGGTTTTTCAGTGGGTCGTGCGGTTGTCCAGGGTGGTAGGGGGTGGGCAGGTTTTCCACGGGGGTGGGGGGTGTCCATTGCGGTGGGGGTGTCCAGGGGGTGTGGGTGTCTTGGGGGCTGGGGGTGTCCGGGGGGATGGGGGTGTCCAGGGGTGGTGGGGTTTTCTAGGGGGTTGGAAGGTTGTCCATGGGGGTGGGCATTATCTAGTGGGTATGGGTTTTCCATGGGG